>CM061068.1:111397208-112754958 GCA_030762895.1 Sophora flavescens
TTGAGTGACATCAATTGTATTTCGAATCTTAGGTTGAACCATTTTGTAGTTGATGGAGTATATCATCAAAGCAGTTTTGTTGTAGCGGCAGTAATTTATTTTTTTCTTCGTAGAAAAGGCGTGGAAGCCTCATTGTTACAGATTTAATCAAATACTTGTTATATTAGTATTAGTAGTGGAGTATCTTGTGATGCAATGGTCATATTGATATCCAATTATTACTGGTAAATAACACTTTTGAGTAATTCTAGTTACACACTTTATATCACTTCATATTTATTCAATTTGTATTATTTAATTATATTTGGTCTTATTTCATTTTTTGTATTCCTATATATCTTGATTTTGTCATACAGATAGATGGGATCAGAATCCCCTCCCGTTTTCAGATAGATGTCAGATATTCATCACTTTTAAGTGTGGTGTATGCTGCGTTTTTTTTTTTTTGAACACTACCCTCAAAAGTTATATGAAACTTATTCCCATTCTCCAAATATAACACTTTCCATTCGACCACTCTGATTAGTTCTTACATTGCAGTTTTAGATTAGGGTTACTTGTATCAGACTATAAGATCAAAAACCAAGAAAACAAGGAGACTCAGACAGTGCAGAACATCGGGTGCATGTGAAGATGTAACCCACCAACACTAGTTCATTTAAGAGAAAAGCATCATTAGTTTATCTAAACCAACACGCTCCTGCAGCCGAGTAAAGATCTCCATTTTGTTATCTCCATTTTCCTTTCATTTGACAGATAGACACAAGTATTTTTAATTATTTAATTTTTATTGAATGATAATTTTTTTTAAAAACACAAATCTCTCCTTTGTGTCTATCATTTCTCTCCATTTTGTTAGTTATCACCAGAACAATCAACTCTACTAAAAAACATTGACAATAAGCAAACTGAACAAGTGGGACACAAACAGCAAAGTTAAAAACATCAACTTCTATCTAAAATACTCATAAACAACTGTTAAGGCAGCTAAAAAGAAAGAAGTCCATTACCAGTAGTAGTGGTTTTTCAGCATTTAACAACAGATCCTCACAATTTAGCACAAACAGTAACAATGATAAGAATCAGAAAAACCGATAGCATGAAATCATATAGACAGTGCACCTGTCTGTCACATAGGACGAAAAAAATTATATAGGGCAATAGTGCACGTGTACAACTAAATCACGATTCTGAAAGCATGGTATATATATACACCCCTAGAATGACTATCAATGATATTCATATTCGTTTTGATTTTGTCTCTTAGGTTTTCGGCTTACTAACTAAACCATATATAGATTGAGCATAGTAAAGGTATATTTTTCGATACATGCAGAGTTGGATGTAGTTTTTAATATTTCTATTTCATGAGCTCTACGACTCTAAATGATTCCTCAGGTACATTGTGGCATGCTGCCTTACCTGGTAACCTATTGGCTTATCATAAAAAAAAAACATAATATACCTTTAAATAGGTTTTTAAGTTAGACCAAATTTATAAAAATGTCACGACCAAGTCTTAAAAAAATGGCTTATGTTAGGTAACAAACCAAATTTAGACCATGTTTTAAACAGGTTAGACATATTTAACTCAAAGTATGATCTGGTCAAACCTATTCCCACCCTTAGGCACGGTGGAGAACAATAGGGGGATGGTGGGGGCACTAGCTACCACCCACGGTTCCTCTTCTCCTCGCTGATAAAATGGGAACTTGGTTCCCTAGTAGTTGCTGGTTTTTGTTGTTTCTTTGCTTGTTAAGTTTCTGATGTACCCAAAAAAATGTTGATTAACATTTCCTTTTGGATTTTTTTTTTGACCAAAACATTTCCTTTTGGACTTGAATAGATATTTATGTGGATTTCCTTTTGGACTTGAATAGATATTTGTGTGGATCTTTTATTCTTGTGGTTGTGGCAACAAGAAATTTATGGTACTTGAGAATTTAAAGTATATGTGAGACTACGTACTATTGCTTTAAATTGTCTATTTATTATCTTCATTACTCAATAATAATTTATAAAATTAAAAAAATATAATTATAATCATAATTAGTTATTAAAAAAATAAATATACAATTTAAAGTGTTAATAACATTGAATTACATGTCGCTAGATTAAAGAGAACCGATGGAGGATGGGTTTGAAGGAATGAAACTGTACTTTCGCCCATTGACAGCCACATATCCATCATCAAGGCTTATGCAAAACTACCAACCATGTTTCTTTTCTAATAGTATTTGCATGGAATTTTTTTTTATTTGCTAAATATTTTTCATAAATTATACGTATTGAAATTAATTATACCTTTGCAACAATTTCCACTTTATCGTTTTTATATAAAATATCACAAAGGCAACAAAGAAAGGACATTGTGAATAGGATGGCAATTTGAACCATACCTAATGAGTATTGGCAAAAAATACACACAATTGATAGGATAAAAGCTCGTTTTATGGGTATGGGTCCGTGGGTCCGCAGTGGTGGATCCAGGACCCTGAGGCAGTTGGGGCAATTTATTTAAAAAATAATAATTATTATCAGACATATGGAGATGATATGAGATAATAGTCATTGGTCGAAGATGGTTAAATGTTGACTAGGTTTTGTTAGAAACTGAAAGAAATGAGAGATGAGAGAGTAATTAAGATTCACGTAAGAGAGAAAGAAAGAAAGTGAGGACAGAAATATGGATGCATGTGCACACACTAACCTTTATGTGGACCCGCCAATGTGGATCCGGGTATACGGGTAATTACCTGTAAATAAGAGAGGGTATGAGTGCGGGTACAGGTACTCTAGTACCCATCCCGTCCCGCACCTATATATATATATATATATATATATATATATATCAATTTTAAAGAATAAAATTATGTAAAAGTTCTAAACTTAGGGCTCATTAGTGTTTTTCTTTTTCGGACTTATAAATTTATGAGTTTATTATTTTGGATGCTTAATGTGATATTTACTCGTTTTGGATGTTTTAGATATTTTTATTTAATTTAATACTTTGGTTTGTAACGTTTCATGAGTAGATTTGAAAGATCTTTGGATGGTTTTAAAATTGAGTTATAATATTTGTCGCAACCGAAATTTGCGGCAGGGACGACGATAAAAAGAGATTTTAAGAAAAAGTAGAGTCGCCACCAACTTTGTTTAATTTAGGAAAAATTGGAAAACTTTTAAAGAATGGTCTTTAGAACAAAGTTGAGCTCGGGAGTCGGTTACGAGTAGGGAAGGTGTTAAACGCCCTACATCGCCCATTCTACGAATGACACCTTGAATAAATTGCGAGAAATTAAATTATTTATTTTTTTTCCCAAAAATATTTACAAGGAAGAATTTATTTATTAATATATTTTTATTTAATATTTTATGTTTCTTTATTTTTATTATTATTTTTTCTAAAAAATTATTATTGATAAATCCTAAATGAGGTTGAACGTGGCACATAAGTCCATAGGGCAATACCAAAGCCAGGGGATTGAGCATGGCACTTGTCATAGAGCAACCCAAAAATATTAAATAAATTATTAATTAATTATCTACATTAAAAAAATTAAAAATAACACAAAAATAAAGGAAAAATTAATTTTGGCATGACGAGATGATTAATCCCGCTCCTACGTATTTCCTGCTTCGATGGGAAACTCAAATTCACGTAGTTCTTGTAGAAAATATTTCATTTGTTGGTTGTTTTTATTTTTATGAAAAGGTTTTTTTATTTTTTTTATTTTTAAAAAAGGGTTATTTATTTATTTATTATTATATGTATTTTTAATTTATTTTTTATATCTAGAAAACTAATCAAAATAGAACATGGAACATGCGTCCACAGAGCTATTCCAAATATAAAGATTGAGTGTGAAACAATTCACAAAGCAATCTCAAAATAAAAAAAAAAAGATTTATTATTTTTTTAAAAAAAACCATTTCTTCTTATTTATCAGACCCACTTAGCTTGGGCCAATAAACTAACCCACTAGCCCAATAACATGCTTAAAATAATTCTGCACAAATAAAGGAAATGAATAAAATAACAATAGATAAAATAACCTACTTAAATATCAAAACATAATGTAAAACTGATAACAAACATGTATGAAGGCTCCTTTGTTTCACTTGCTCGAGAATGGAAAGAAGAACCAAGGTGGTAGTGACCGAACGACGTTCGAGGAGGCTTGCCATGAAGAGGCGGCGTTTCGTCTCGGGATGGTGGCACGAGTCAAGGAGCAGGACGGTGTTGAGATGACGGGTCCGGATCTGACTGGTTGAGAGAGATCCGAATCCGAATCTCGGTGAAGTGGGGACCGCGGCTGCGACTGAGATGGCGGGTACGAGCGGTGCTGTCGTGGAAACGACGGTAACGGAGCGGAGATCCGGACAGCGGCTGGTGTTGCGGTGGTTCGAAGGAGGTTCTGCTTGCAGCGAGAACCCGAAGCAACGGTGTGCAGCGGTGCGATTCGTAGAGCGAGATGGCGTTACGGTGGTTGGGTCATGCAGGTATGGGTCAAGATCGGACCTGGGCGGTGCGTACGCGACGGCTCGAGGTGAAGGGGGTGGCGGCGCACGATCACGAGGGGTACAGGCAGAGACTCCTCCCTTTCAATGTTTTTTTTCTTTTTTTATTTCTCTCCTAAGTTTTTTTTTTCACTGTTGTTGCTCTCAAATTTTTTTCTGATCCCTTTATTCTGTAGCCCCTATTGTGATTTTATAATGCCAATTCGCTCTGATTTTGATCCTAAAAAGCTGCCAAGATTAAAATTTCTATCTCTGATTTGAAATCGAATCAAAACTGGAGAGCCTCATCTGCAAAAATTAAGGGATTTGCCAACTGGATTCAAATTCAAAATAAGGTGGCTGCTAGGGTTTGTTGAAGGAGGATGAAATGGGTTTGAGTAATGGGTTTAACTGATTTGTCCCAATAAAATTAAAATCTTTTTATTATTGTTATTATTTTTTCTTTGCATTTTTTATTTTTTATTTTTTTGAAGTTTTTAGTGAAAATTAAAAGACCCAGTCAAAATAAGGTGTTCACAGTTGCCCCTCTTTACTTGTTCATTACTAGCATACATGAAGAAAGAACGATTTTTCATGTGATAGTTGTAAGGAACTAGTAAAGAAAATGAACTCGCATTTTGGCCAGGATGGGAAACAGGCTGGAGAAAATTAAGCTTAAGAGCTTGGAAAATAAAAATAACAGCGGGCCTCAGATCCCGAAAATAAAATTAGTGGTGTGCCTCAGAGCTCGAAGAAAAACTTTGCAACAGGCCACAAATCCGAAATATAAAATTAGCAGTGAGCCTCAGAGCTAGAAAAATAAATTAGCAGTGGGCCTCAGATCCCTAATATAAAATTAGCAGTGAGCCTCAGAGCTCGAAAAATAAATTTACAGCGGGCCTTAGATCCCAAAAATAAATTTGCAGTGAGCCTCAGAGCTCGAAAAATAAATTTGCAGCGGGCCTCAGATCCCAAAAGTAAATTTGAAGTGAGCCTCATAGCTCGAAGAATAAATTGCAGTAGACCTCAGATCCTAAATATAAAATTAGTAGCGAGCCTCAGAGCTCGAAAAATAAATTTGTAGTGGGCCTCAAATCCCAAAAGTAATTTGCAGTGAGCCTCAGAGCTCGAAGAATAAATTGCAGTGGGCCTCAGATCCCAAATATAAAATTAGTAGTGAGACTCGGCTTGAAAAATAAATTTGCAGTGGGCCTCAGATCCCAAAAGTAAATTTGCAGTGAGCCTCAAAGCTTGAAAAATAAATTGTAGTGGGCCTCAGATCCCAGAAATAAAATGATGGTAACTTGATTATTATTTTCTTTTCTTTACCTTTGCTTCAATTACAGCCAATCCACACGCTCCATAGAAAAACTTCGACCAATCAAACCCTTGTTTACCAACAGCTCTGAGTCAGGGTCTTGTCTGTTCCTTTCGATAGGAGGGGCTTATTTTTCAAAGAGGTGGAGGCATGTAGAGCGATTGTTTCCTTCAAGACTAGGACTCGTGGAGACTTTCATTATTGCTTTTCTTTTCTCCTCATTGTGCACCGTTATCTCCCTTATTGACTTTGAAATGATGGGCTTTCTTTGGTTCAAACCATTCATTGAAGTAACCATTAGAATTATCAAATCATACTATTAAACTCAAATTTACTTAAATTCAGACATGATTTCAATGCATAAACACGATTTAAGCACAATAGGGAAAAATGGATGAATAAAATCCTTGCCTTGATATGAGAATTTACATTGCACACAAGGAAATTGGAAAGAAAGAGGGGAAATACAAAGGGGTGTATGGGAATTGTATGAAAAGGGATAATGGAACAAAAGAAAACCACATAAAAATTTGCCCCAGTATTGGTTTCTTGATCCTCTTAACTGATTCCCAACAACTGTTTGACGTCGCAGGTCCTGGTCTCAGCTTCCACACACATCCTTTCATTAACATTTCAATGATTTTCTTTGCCCCATTGTAGCTAGTCACAAACAAAATTACCCCAATGTAGCAAGTCATGAGTAAAATCGCCCCGGTGTGGTGAATATTAAGATATCGCTTAAACTGCCATTGCGGGTTTTCAGCCTAAGATTCAGCTTCTTTGTCCTAATTTTTGCGTAGGTCACCCTTTCGGGTTTTCAACCTAACGGACTTCTCTCTCTCTCTCTCTCTCTTTTTTAATGCTCTAACTTTTGCTAAGGCCGCCCTTGCGGGTTTTCGACCTAACGGGTTTTTTTTATATTTATTTATTTATTTATGCCCTAACTTTTGCTTAGGTCGCCATTGCGGGTTTTCAACCTAACGGGCTCTCCTTTTTTTTTCTTTTTTTTTTATCAGGCATAGAACTTTTTCACGGCATCAGAGTTTACATGTCTCGGTAGCTTTCGTCCATTTTCATCTATTAGGACCAAGGCTCCGCCTGAGCATGCCTGCTTTACTATATATGACCCTTCATAATTGGGCGCCCATTTTCCTCGAGCATCTTCTTGGTTGGGAAGTACTTTCTTTAACCCCAAATCACCTGGTTGAAACTCTTTATGACGGACTTTCTTATTAAAGGCTTTAGCCATTCTTCTTTGATATAGTTGTCCATGACAAAGGGCCACCAGTCTTTTTTCCTCAATCATGTTTAACTGATCATATCGAGCTTTCACCCATTCTGATTCTTCCAAGTCAGCTTCCATCAGCACTCTTAATGAAGGGATTTAAACTTCTATGGGGGAAACAACTTCCATTCCATACACCAATGAGAAAGGCGTTGCCCCAGTAGTTGATCGTATATTGGTACGATATGCATGCAAAGCGTATGGCAACATTTCATGCCAATCCTTATAACTTACGACCATTTTAGCAACAATTTTCTTGATATTCTTGTTAGCCGTTTCTACTGCCCTGTTCATCTGAGGTCAATATGGGGTGGAATTATGGTGCTTGATTTTAAAAGCCTCTAATAACTTCTTTACATCCACCCCATTAAGATTGGCAGCATTATCTGTAATGATTCTTTCTGGTATTCCATAGCGACAAATAATATCCCTTTTTAGGAACTTGGTAAACACTTTTTGAGTTATATTGGCATATGATGCTGCTTCTACCCATTTAGTGAAGTAATCTATTGCAACCAGAATGAAGCGATGTCTATTTGAAGCCTTAGGATTGATTGGTCCAATGACGTCTATCCCCTACATAGAAAATGGCCATGGAGACACCAGGTTGTGTAGTTGGAATGGTGGAGCTTTGATCTGATCTGCATATATTTGGCATTTACGACATTTTCGGACATACTCCAGACAATCAGCTTCCATTGTTAGCCAATAGTGACCATTTCGTAGGATCTTACGTGCCATCATGTGACCATTGGCATGTGTTTCACATATCCCTTCATAAACTTCTATCATGATAGTCCGGGCTTCACGAGCATCAACACATCTTATGAGGACCCCATCATAGTTCCTCTTATATAGAATTTTACCATCTAAGTAAAAGGACATTGATAATCTATGAATCGTCCTCTTATTCACTTAATTTGCTCCAGCTGGGTACGTTCTACTCTTCATATATTGCTTGATGTCGTGATACCAAGGATTACCATCGTGCTCTTCTTCCACATGTGCACAGTATGCTAGCTCATCTTGTACCTTCACTTGAATAGGCTGGACGGTGGTATGGAGACCCATCTTGGTCATAGCAGCTAATGTGGCAAAAGCATCCGCAAATTGATTCTTGTCTCGAGTCAAGTGCGAGAAAGTAATCTCATCAAACTTCGTAACTAACTGAGTCAAGTATTTTTGATACGGGATAGGCTTGGGATCTTTGGTTTGCCATTCGCCGTTGACTTGATAAATGATTAGGGCTGCATCTACAAAGACCTTTAGTTGTTTTATTCCAAGATCAATTGCCGCTTGTAATCCACTTGCACATGCTTCATACTCAGCAATATTGTTGGTGCATTCAAATTCAAGCTTAACAGCCACCAGGTATTGCTTGCCATCCGGAGAAACAACCACTGCTCCATCAAAATACATCTTCCACATATCATCTTCCTCTATTTCACCTTCTTCCAATGACAGTATCTCTCCATCAAGGAACTCGGATATAATTGGCTGTCTTCCCTCAAGAGGGTTTTCAACTAGGTGATCAGCAATTGCGCTTCCCTTAACGGATTTCCGAGTCATATACTTAATATCGAATTCTGATAATATCATTTGCCACTTTGAGACCCTTAATGATATGTGAGGACTTTCAAAGATGTACTTCAAAGGGTCCATTCGAGAGATTAACCAAGTGGTTTAGTATAACATGTATTGCCTGAGTCTATTAGAGGTCCATACCAATGCATAACAAGTCTTCTCAATTGCCATGTATCGGGCTTCGCAGTCATTAAACTTGCTCATATAGTAAATTGCATGTTCTCTCTTGCCAGACTCATCATGTTGCCCCAACATTGCCCCCATTGATGTTGGTAAGATAGTGAGATACAGTATCAAGGGACGACCTTGAGTGGGCGGCACTAACACTGGTGGGCTTAATAGGTATGCCTTTATTTTGTCAAAGGCTTCCTGACATTCCTCATTCCATCTCCCCGGATTATTCTTCTTTAATAGCTTAAAAATAGGCTCACACGTGCTAGTCAAGTTAGCAATGAATCGGGCAACGTAATTTAATCTCCCTAGAAAACCCCTTACTTCTCGTTCATTCTTGGGAGTTTGCATGTCTCTGATCGCCTTTGCCTTTTACGGCTGCACCTGTATTCCTTCTCCGTTGACCACAAAACCCAGTAATTTCCCAGTTGAGGCTCCAAACATATTTTGTGGATTGAGTCTCAGATTGTACTTCCTTAATCTCTCAAATAACTTATGCAAAACCGCTACATGACTTTCCCCCTCCTTAGAGTTAGCCACTATGTCATCCACATATACCTCTATTTCCTTGTGCATCATATCATGGAACAATGCTACCATAGCACGCTGGTAGGTAGCTCTAACATTCTTCAGCCCAAAAGGCATTATTCTGTAACAAAAAGTTCCCCAAGGGGTGATGAAAGTCGTCTTCTCTTTGTCATCAACATCCATGAGAATCTGATTGTATCCCGAATACCCATTCATGAAGGAGAACCTGTGGTTTCTTGTTGTGCTGTCTACGAGGATATCAATATGAGGCAATGAGAAGTCACCCTTCGGACTTGCTTTGTTCAGATCTCTGTAATCCACACACATTCTTACTTTCCCATCCTTCTTTGGTACTGGTACAACATTAGCAACCCACTATGGGTGTCTCGACACTTCCACAAACCCAACTTCTAACTGCTTAGTTACCTCTTCTTTGATCTTTGGTAACATATCTGGATGCATCTTCCTCAAACCTTGTTTCTTCTCCACCGTATCTGGGTACAATGGGATTTTATGTGATGCTATCTTTGGATCCAATCCTGGCATATTTTTGTAGGACCATGTAAACACATCAAGGTACTCCTTAAATAGCACGACCATTTCTGCACGCTCTGGATTATGCACTATTTTCAACTAATTCTTGTCTTCCCCGGTCCCCATATTAATCACTTCTATAACTTCATCATTTGAAGTGAACCCATTTTCTGAGCTCTCCATCATCTTTGTAAATTCCTCAATGGCTTCTTCTTCCTCACTAATCCCAAAATCGTCTTCGTCATCAGCCGCAAGGGAATCATTTAATGAGGTTTCAAGGTTCATTTTGTGAGACAAACCTTCGACGGTGGTGAGGTTCCTGAAAGAAGATGTTTGCAACAAGAGAAATATAGGCGAGGATATTATTCAATAAATAAAGCACGATTGATATAAGATAAAGGGTAGAGAAAGGAAGACACCAAGAAAAATGTTGAAAAATCTTACTAACTCATTTTATTCATGTCTCAACTAAAGTAAACATCAATTTATACGAGATACAAAAAGGTAATTACTTCATGGAAATAACATCAACAAATGGTTCAGACCGCCAATTGCGAAGGACCTCATTGTCAGCAGACAGATAAATAACAGGGTTTCTTTCTTGCTCCTCTTCAAGTGCACTGATACTCAAATGAGGGGAAGTCAAATTTTCCGGCAAGATCACTTCAGTTGATGCTTAGAAAGTATTCGTCAAGTGGGGGACATAATTAAATTCCTTGCCTTCTCCTTTCTTGCCTCTGAGAGTCAGGTACTTCATCTTTTCTGCTAGAGAAGGATCGTATCCTAGTCCATGTTTTCCATCTCTTGCAGCTGCTGCAATCGGTTAAGGGATCCCTTAGAGGCTTGCCCCTAGGCCTCTTCCTTTCTGATACCCATTCCTTTCCATTATACGGACTGCCACTTCATTCACATTCTGCATTGGCAGCTCCTTCTTCTTGCTCTCTGGCTTCAGGATATCAAAACTACACAGGGAATCATCCTCGACTTGCTCTGTACTTTCTACGTAAGGTACCGAAACAGGCTTTGAAAGCATGGTTTCCTCTTCGCCATGGATGGTAATCACGGCCCCATCCTGAATATACTTCAGACACTGATGCAATGTTGATGGAACAATACCAGCTTCATGAATCCAAGACCTTCCTAGAAGCATAGTTTAAGCTGGCTGGATCTCCATGACTTGAAAGAGAACATGAAAACAAGTAGGCCCTACTTTGAGGGGCAGAGTTATTTCCCCTAAGAGCCCTCTTGTTGTCCCATCAAAGGCTCACACAATCATCTATTGGGGTGTCAAATCTATCAAGCCTATGTTTAGCTGCTCTAGAGTGGACAACGGAACCACATTCAATGCCGAGCCACCATCTATAAGCACCTTCGCAATCACAAATCCTTTGCACCTTAGGGTAATGTGGAGTGCCTTAGGACTTCCTTTAAACTTCAAAAACACCCCATCTTTCGAGAAATTGATCATGTTGACCCGCCTCACCGGATCCACCATGTTTACTACATTCTCTGGCGTGACGTCGGGATTAACATAAGCTTCATTCAACACCCTCAATAATGCCTTACGATGCATTTCTGATGTGAGGACAAGTGACAAAAGGGATATTCTTGCCGGTGTTTTCTTTAATTACTCCATCACATCGTATTCACTTTGCTTCACGATCTTCAGAAACTATTCTTCTTCTTCCTTCTCATTTCCTTCATCCACGATCTCCTTATCTTTGGCATTCTTCCTTGCTTCTTCTTCTACAGGGTCGTAGTATCGCCCACTCCTTGTGATGCCTCCAATTCTCACAACACTAGTAACTTGGGCCTTCGAAATTTCTCCTGCCTCTCCTACTAACTCAACCTTTTGTTCATAGTTCCATGGTACATCATGTGTATCATTATAAGCAAAAGGAGTTGGCTTTTTCACCCTTACAATCACTTTTTTTGGCGTCGGGGCATCGTTTATAGGTGGTATCCAGAGCACAACTTTTTCAACCACATTAACTTCTTCAGTCGTACCTCGCCTAGCTTGGATCACCCCTAAGGTAAGCAATCCTTGGACTCGGACCTTAAAGTCCCAACAAGTTTCAATATCATGCCCTACCTGCCCATGATGATAATCACAACTTAAATCACCATCACACTTCTCTTTTTTCCCGATCAGCTTCACCGGTGCAACAATATCATATCCTGCTTTCTTGAGCCCATCAAATACTTCTTGCATCATGGTTCGCAATTCCAAAACCTTCTTGACTTGAGGCCTTTTCACTTCCAAGTTATTCACACCATTTCTCGCATTATGGTTTGGATTGGGTTATTAACAATGCTAGGTCCAGAATCTTCTTCAAAACCCAATCTTCCACAAGCAATCAATTTTCTTACTGCTGTCTTGAAGGCCTCACATTCTTCACTGGAATGCCCCAGGGCATCCATGTGATACTTGCAAGTCAAGTTTGGATTGTACCAAGCAGGGAAAGGTGGTTCCACAGGTCGTACAGGGTTTCCAGCGATTAGGTGACGATCAAATAATTGTTTGAACAAATTTGCATTGGAGATAACCAGTCTTGGGAAAGGTGGCGGATTTTGAGATTGGAAGCGTCCCTGATTTGGAAAATTTGGGCGAGGTCGAGGGTAGCTTGGATGGTTTTGTTGAGGTGCAGGTGGATAATGAGTATATGTTGGGCGAATGGCGTTGTATGGTTGAGGGGTAGAGATGTTATTTATTTGGTTTTGTGGCTGGATGATGGTTGGCGAGGCCTGTTGAGGTGGGTAAAATGGTGTTTGGGTCTGATATGGTGCTTGGTACCTTGGGCATGAGGGGACATGGCGAGGTCCAAAGTTCTGCTGGTGTTGCACATAATTTGCTTCTGCTTCCTTCTTCTTGGGCTGGAAACGCTTCGTGGGTGCACTGCCTTCCATGTCAATTGACAACTTCCCGGCTATGGCTAGGATTTCAATTCTTTCCCCTGCAGCAATCAAGTCATAGAAATCCCTATAAGCTACTCATGCCATTGCTCCGACAAAGGGGGATCCCAGGGTTCCCAAAAAGTATGAGCACAGTTCGGACAACATCAGTGGCGGTTGAACCTGAGCAGCCAAACTCCTCCACCTTTGTGCCTACTGTTTGAAGGATTCATCACTCTTCTTCTGCATTGTAGTCAATTGTTCATGGGTCGGAGCTACGTCCAAATTAAATTTGTATTGATCCACGAACAAATCGGCTAATTCTGTCCACTGAGAGATCTTAAAATGGTCTAACTGAAGGTACCACTTTAGTGCGATTTCGGTCAAACTTTCATGGAAAAAACCAATGAGGAACTTGTCATCCTCAGACCAGATGGCCATTTTGGTGGCATAGCTAATCAAATGGAATCATGGTTTCCCACTTCCGTCATACTTGGAAAAATCAGGAATTTTGAAATCCTTAGGAATCACGACATTTGTGGCAGGACAAAGTTCTTCAATCTTGAGAGGGCCATAAGTATTTGAGCCCTTGATCTTTTTTATTTGTTCTTCTACCTTCTCCATCCACTCTTCCTTCATTTTATCGGGTCCAAACTGAACTCCCCTTGATTGTTCAGTAATGGATGCATGGGGTTTTTCCCATGTAAGCCCTGCATAGCCAGTAGCCTCACGATACACACTCTCGATGGGGCGATATCCTTCCTCGATGGGGATTACTATGGGCTCTGTGTAACCCGACATTCCATGAGTAAGGCTATTTTTATGTTTGAAAATATTGATGCCGTTACCATGGAGAGGGATGGCTGTACGCTCACATATGGGTCATCCTCATTTCCAATTCTATTTGCACCAAGCCTGCTAAGAGATTCCCTCATGTCCTGTAGTATAGCCTCTAACCTTGCTTGGGCTTCAGAGATTTCAATCACCCTTCCCCTCACTTTGTCTACTTCTAAACTCAAGTTCCTTCCTGTCACAAGATTGTTGGCAGCCATCCTGATCCGAGATCTTGTGTTGTGAACCCGGGTTTGATTGGTATTGTCTTTCTTAGGTCGCGCAATGGTTCTCGAACCCTCAGATTCGCGTTTTTAGCTCTGTGTAAAAAATCGTCAATTATTCTAATCAGTAACCCCTTATATATATATATTTTGTCATTATTATTATCATTATTAAAAAATAAAAGTATGCTTCGAAAGGAAAAACCCATGAATTCTTTCTTTTGCAAAGGAAAGACCACTTTTGTAGCAAGCAACTTCACCCCGACACATAACTCTAAGGGCACATCCCCCTTAGGTTAATGTGTGGTTGATGACAAATCCATGGGAACATGTGTCCCTCAATAGACAGCATCATTCACTAGCAATGCAATCATACAGGCCGACTTGTAACACCCCATAAGATAGAGCAGAATTCATTGATGGACATAAACCAAAAAAGGCTTTTATTTCTTTGAAGAGAAAATACAATGTCTCCCATTTAACAGAATTACACCAAAAGTTTTAAAGTCTTCCTTTTGAATCTGCTAGCAAGACCCCTACAATACTTCCTGAAGCTCATACTGTTTTTTCTGCCTTTCGAACATCCGGATCCTCATCCATAATTGTTGCTCTTTATCTTGTGATTTTTTCAATGATTCACGCATAGTTTCAGCTGCATTCCAACCTTCATCAGAGTAGCTTTCAGTATGAGTTAAGGCTACTTGTAGAGATCCTATGCTTTCCTCCAACATCCGGATTGTCTGAATGTGCACTTCAATTTTTGCCCCCAAGTGTTCTTTTTCTTTGAAGATTTGTGCCAACATTTTTTCTTGATCTTCTATCCTTGCTAATAATTTAGAAACTTCTGACTCTTTCATATTCTACTTCCTTGCTCTCTTTACTGGACCTGCGGCTTCATATGCATCGACACATTCATCTTTCAAATGTTCTATCCTCATGTTTAACTTCTGGATTTGGTGTTGGAGCGTGACGATGGTGATCTGATCTGTTTCGTTCTTTTCCTCTAGCACTCCCATCTGGGCCATCATAATCTCGATCTTCTTTAACATTTCTACTTCCGTTTGCAGATTTTCATCTTCATACGGGATTGGTTTCGAAAAAACAGGGTTGCCTTTCCTTGCTTTCCTCCACGCCTCATAGTTTTTAGTATGAGAAATAATTTGTCTCCCCAACTCATTTGATCCCAGTACCCCGATGTTGCTCCAGGCGGATCTAACAACTATTGTTGTATTCTTGACAACCTCACATTCTTGATATAAGAACGAAATTCCACCTAACACCTCTTCAAGTGGTTTATGTTAAGTCCATTTCAATTGTCAAATCACAAGTGCCGGAGAATATGACGGGCAACCCCTTGGTCCCATCAAAGGAATATTCGAGAAATTTCCACAACTGAAGATGACTATATTTCCTTTATACCAAGGACACATCCAGCAAAAAACTTTCGAATCAACCTCATCAGATTCTTGTCTCCATTTGTTGGGTTTGCGCGGCTTTATCGGAATGTGATGAATCTCCTCAAAGGGTCATCAATCCCACTAACGTAATTTTGAGCATACATGTGAGTCACGATCCAAGCATACAACATTTGTGCACAACATCGTAATTTTCCTTGTTGACTTTCATGGCAAACTTGCAATGATAGGAATGTTTCTGCCAAAATTGCGGGAACAGGGTTCACATTATATTCTTCGACCTTGTAGTAGACATCCAAGGCTGCGTAATACACCATGTCTGGTATAAATGGTTAAATCTAACACTCGCTTGAAGATAACCCAATTATTTTGTCGTGCCAGATCCTGAAGATAAACTTCAAGGAATCTTCGCCTCAGACCTCTGACAGCTCCCTTTTCCATTTTGTCTGATGGCTTCGGTAGAACTCACAACAACTCTGCTACCTTCCCATCACTAACATGCTGGCCATAATAGAAATAAAAACAAAACTCCCTTGGAAGAGGTATCGGTAGCATGTAAGCCTATTCTTCTATAGTCGGTGTCGTATCCAAATTCGACAACTCGAAACACCTCAAATTCGGGTTCCAATATTGGACCAAAGCACTCAAGCACAAAGCATCTACATGTATGTGTAATAAGTCCAAAATCTTCCCATACTTGCTTGCAAACTTAGAACGTACTTCTTTTGGCATCAAGCGACTGATTTGCATTAAAGTCTTCACATCATTGATTTTCACGTCAACTCTAATATTCTTCTTCAGGCCAATTGCATTGCTAGACAAATAGTGTCTTTCCTCCGCAAAAGATAATCACCTATTAAAAAAAAATATTATTTTACAAACAAATAAAATAAATAAAATAAAAAACTGTATTTTATTTATTTATTATTCATTTGTTAAAACACAAAGGGAAATGAAGTAAAAATAAATAAATAAATAAGTAAATGGATAGAAAAACACAAGGGAGATATGGTACTCCTCCAATTGTCTTAAGAGGTAGGGCCTAATCAAAGGTACCTATGATGAAAACTTATAAGTCGAGCGGCCACTAAGTCAATTTAGGAGTGTAAACTTTAGGACGGGTCTAGACTTCTAAAGGTCATGGTCCCCATATTGCCCTTGTCAAGGACCTAGTTCATGAACCTAATCACAATAAACCCTCTAGGATGACTAGTCCATGACACTATTAACAATCCGAGTGGTGAATCAACAAATATCAGAGAGGCACTAGGCCTTCAATGACAATACTGAGGCACCGCCAAATCCTTAAGCTCCCACAAGCTCGGGTATAGAGCTGAAAGTGTGTGAAAATGAGTGTCGGTGTTGTGTGTGCTGGAGGCATACAAACCTGTACAATCCTAAAACAAAATTACTTGAACCTGTAACACAAGCAAACAACAAATATCATGGTCTTCTATCCTAATGTAAAAATAATTATTAAAGCAAAAAGGAAACAAATATATACAAAAATAAAAGAAAACCAGTAAAAGGGGTAAACAAAAAAAAAATACCAAAATGCGTAACTCATTGCTTTAGGCTTGACTCTCGAAATTTCCCCAGTGGAGTCGCCATCTGTCGCAACCGAAATTTGCGGCAGGGACGACGATAAGGAGATTTTAAGAAAAAGTAGAGTCGCCACCAACTTTGTTTAATTTAGGAAAAATTAGAAAACCTTTAAAGAATGGTCTTTTGACCCAAGTTGAGCTCGGGAGTCGGTTACGAGTAGGAAAAGATGTTAAGCACCTTACATCGCCTATTCTACGAATGGTACCTTGAATAAATTGTGCGAAATTAAATTATTTATTTTTTACCCCAAAAATATTTACAAGGAAGAATTTATTTATTAATATATTTTTATTTAATATTTTATGTTTATTTATTTTTATTATTTTTTTTCTAAAAAATTATTATTGATAAATCCTAAATGAGGTTGAACGTGACACGTAAGTTCATAGGGCAACCTCACAACTAGGGGATTGAGCATGACACTTGTCATAGAGCAACCCAAAAACATTAAATAAATTATTAATTAATTATCTACATTAAACAACTTAAAAAGAACACAAAAATAAAGGAAAAATTAATTTTGGCTTGGCGGGATGATTAATCCCACTCCTACGTATTCCCTGCTTCGATGTAAAACTCAAAATTACGTAGTTCTTGTAGAAAATATTTCATTTGTTGGTTGTTTTTATTTTTTATAAAAAGGTTTTTTTATTTTTTATTTTTAAAAAAGGGTTATTTATTTATTTATTATTATATGTATTTTTAATTTATTTTTTATATATAGAAAATTAATCAAAATAGAACATGACACATATGTCCACAGAGCTATCCCAAATATAATGATTGAGTGTGAAACATTTCACAAAGCAATCCCAAAAAAAAAAAATCACATTTAATGTTTTTAAAAAAAAAAACTATTTCTTCTTATTTATCAGACCCACTTGGCTTGGGCCAATAAACTAACCCACTAGCCTAATAATATGTTTAAAATAATTATGCACAAATAACGAAAGTGAATAAAATTACAATACATAAAATAACCTACTTAAATATCAAAACATAATGTAAAAATGATAACAAACATGTATCAAACCTCCTCTATTTCACCTGCTCGAGAATGGAAAGAAGAACCTAGGTTATAGTGACCGAACAACATTCGAGGAGGCTTGCTGTGAAGAGGCTGCGTTTCGTCTCGGGTCGGCGGCTCGGGTCAAGGAGCAGGACGGTGTTGAGATGACGGGTCCGGGTCCGGCTGGTTGAGTGAGATCCGGATCCAGATCTGGGTGAAGTGGAGACCACGGCTGCGACTGAGATGGCGGGTACGAGTGGTGCTGTCGTGGAAACGAAGGTGGCGGAATGGAGATCCGGACAGCGGCTGGTGATGCGGTGGTTCGAAGGAGGTTCTGTTTGCAGCGAGAACCCGAAGCGACGGTGTGCAGCGGTGCGATTCGCAAAGCGAGACGGCATTACGGTGGTTGGGTCCTGCAGGGATGGGTCAAGATCGGACTTGGGCGGTGTGTACGCGGCAACTCGAGGTGAAGGGGGTGGCGGCGCACGGTCACGAGGGGTACAGACAGAGCACCTCCCTTTCAGTGTTTTTTCTTCTTCTTTTTTTTTATTTCTCTCCTAAGTTTTGTTTTTCACCGTTGTTGCTCTCAAATTTTTTCTGATCCCTTTATTCTGTATCCCCTATTGTGATTTTATAATGGCAATTCGCTCTGATTTTGATCCTAAAAATCTGCCAAGATTAAAATTTCTATCTCTTATTTGAAATAGAATTAAAACTGGTGAGCCTCATTACAAAAATTAAGGGATTTGCCAACGGGATTCAAATTCAAAATAAGGTGGCTGCTAGGGTTTGTTGGAGGAGGATGAAATGGGTTTGAGTAATGGGTTTAACTGGTTTGGCTCAATAAAATTAAAATCTTTTTATTATTTTTATTTTTTATTATTTTTATTTTTATTTTCTTTGCATTTTTTATTTTTTTTTGAAATTTTTAGTGAAAACTAAAAGATATCAAAATAGGGTGTTCACAATATTCTTTGTTATTTATTATTTTTCCTTATTTAAAGTGTGAGTAATGGGTGTGCGCAACGAGTGCGGGTGTGAGTACTTAGGTATCCAGAGTATATGAATAATGATACTAAAGTTATTCCTCACGTGGATATGTGTCTGGGTACAAATACTTTTTTCAAACACAGATATAAGAACGAATACTATAATACTCTACTCAGTCCTACCCATCTCGTGATAGGATAGGATAGGGGCGGATAGGATAACGGAGCAGGATATGAGTAGGGTAGGATACGAGCAGGATAAGCTGTTATCCTATGCGACGTTTGGTGTCCACCAGATAACCAACTAGATAGCATTGTAATTTTAGCATGAATTTTAAAATTTTCGTTTTTGTTCTAAATGTTTTCATATTTTATTAGATTTTAGTTTTTTTTTATAATTTTCATTTTTTAAGATTATATAAAAAGACAAAATTGTCCTTGTGATAAAATTACATATAATGTTTAAATTTTTTAAAATATTGTTTAACTTAAATTAATTTTTTTATAATTTTAAATATTCATTTTTATTTTTTACTTTACATATATATAGTTAAATTATTAGAATATTTTTATTTATTTTTCAGTTTTTAAAAATAATATAAAGTAACAAAATTAGCATTGTGAGAAGAAATAATAATTTTTAAAATTAATTATTAATATTTTTATTATTTTATGTTTTATTATACATTTTTCGGTAACCATATTATACTTTATTATACTTTAATTATTTTATGTATATTTTTTTTTATACTTTATTATACTTTAAATTACGTTATCCTATCCTGTTGAGTTCTAACCCAGCTTCCCTTCAGGATAGAATTTTAACTAGATGGACAGGATATGATAGGAGACAGGATTGGTTTATCCTATCCTGCTGGCTCATCAAACAATAGTTTCAGATAGAATATAATAACTTATCCTATCCTGTTTCTCTTATTCTGAACTAGGAGATTAATTAAACGATACAAGTACATAACATCAAGCAAGTTGGAGGAGCTAGGTACTTCTTCCTTTTTCCTTTTTCCTTTTCTCTTTTTGTTTTTTCGCCCTTTTTTCGGGGACTAGGATGGAATCTTGGGCATTCAGTGCTTAGACTACAAATCACTATCTTTGACTGGTGGCATCTTTGCTTATGGGTCCATGCATATCAAAACAGCAAGCACCGTACAGATTTTACCGTATAGAATAAGGTATATTGTATAATAAAATTATGTTTAATTTTGATGCGAACATCAACCTATCATGAAAAAAAAAATTGAAAATCAAAATAAAGGAGTGGTGTCCCTTTGTGTATATAAAAAAGTTAAAAGATAGGTGGAAATAAATGTATATTGTATTAAATATGATATTAAAAAGTTAATGTTAAATATCAGAACTCACTAATTATACATTAACTAGAGAGAGGCGGGAAATGTTAAGTCTTTAAAATGTATGATGTGTATTTTCTTAAGTTTTGATGAAAACTAAATATTTGGTTAATGATTTAATTAACTTTCGTATTAGTTGCTAATCTGTGTATGTAGTGTGCAGATCAAAATAGTAAGATTCATCTGTCTGCTTACATAAATGATCACATGTCTAAAGAAGCAAAAGTCAACCCGTCTGCTGACTATGATTATTGACTTTATACATTGATGTTTTAACATATCTTCTGATAAGTTCCTATACTTATCTATGGTTCCTCGATGAAGAACTCAAGTACAATAGCTTTTGGAAGATATCCCTTCATACAAAGACTATGAAGTTCTCTCTTTCTTGATCTCACGATTATCAAGAAAAGTCAGAGGTAATTTCACAAGCAACCTAGGAAATCTGAGATGAAGTCCAGTTAAAGAATGTATCCAACAGACCTTATTCCCTAGCACTCTTGGTTATTACCCGAAAAGGAAATGTGCTCTGCAAAGGGCTTTTTGACCAAACTGGATTCCTTTTAGAAACTATTTACCAGTTTAGGATTGTTCTGAAACTATTTACCAATGGGGGGTCCTTTTGGACACGTGACATATTTTTTTTTCACTATGACGGGTCAAAGGCTGGTCTTCAAAGGCGTCAGTCAAGTCAAAGGCGCCAGTCTGACTGGCACCTTCAAAGGCGTCAGTCAGACTGGTTCCTACCAGTATTAAAAAAAAAAGACAATTGATAGCAATAATAAGAGGTATAAAAAAATAATAGTAATAACAATTTACACCAATAAATATTAATCAATTATTACAGTAGTAAATTTTTTTTTACCTTGTAATAGCATTAATGTCATCGTTACTCCCTATACTTATAGTATAATTTTTTTTAGTAGTGTTCCTTTAAAATTCCGGGTAATTTTCTTTTAATTCTTACAAGGTAAGTTTTTTTTACTACTGTAATAATTGATGAATATTTATTGGTGTAAATTGTTATTGCTATTATTTTTTTATGACTCTTGTGATATTATTTGCTACTTGTTATTAGGGGATTTTTTTTATTGCCTCTTGTTGTTTTAAATAGATACTTTATCATTAATGTCATCGTTACTCCCTATACTTATAGTATAATTTTTTTTAGCAGTGTTCCTTTAAAATTGTTGGTAACTTTCTTTTAATTCTTACAAGGTAATTTTTTTTACTACTGTAATAATTGATGAATATTTATTGGTGTAAATTGTTATTACTATTATATTTTTATGACTCTTGTGATATTATTTGCTACTTGTTATTATGAGATTTTTTTTATTGCCTTTTGTTGTTTTAAATGGCTTTTTGACCAAAATGGGTTTCTTTTAGAAACTATTCATCAGTAGCAAGTAGCAAATAACAATGACAAGTAGCAAATAATATCACAAGAGGCATAAAAAAATAATAGCAATAACAATTTACACCAATAAATATTAATCAATTATTACAGTAGTAAAAGAAAATTACCTTGTAAGACTTAAAAGAAAGTTACATGCAATTTAGAAGGAACACTGCTACAAAAAAAATTATACTATAAGTATAGGGAGTAACGATGACATTAATGCTAAAGTATCTATTTAAAACAACAAGAAGCAATAAAAAAACCCCTAATAATAAGTAGCAAATAATATCACAAGCAATGTTTTGAAAACCGGACCGGACCGACCGGTACGACCAGTCCGACTGGGAACCGTGACCTTGGCCGGTCCGGTCAGCTGGGAAAACCGGCCCTATGGTGAACCGACGAAAAAACCGTTGCACCGATTAAAAACCGACCAAACCGGCCAAAACCGGTTACGGACCGGTCTGGTCCGGTTCTCGAAATGTACAGATTTGTTTAAAAAAATTCTCCACAGCCAAAACGACGCCATTTCCAACCCTAAATTTTAAGGGTTTCACTTTCACTATCTCAGACTCATCTTTTCGACGTTCGACCCTTCCTGCCTCTGCTAAACCAAACCTGGCTGGCTGCCTCTGCTTCCCTGTTCGCCTTCGCCATCGCCAGTTCGGACGAGTTCTGACGGTGCAGCGTCCCTGCGTTCTCCGGCGAGGTTGCTGCGTTCTCCGGCTGAGGTCTCCGGCGCGAAGTTCCTGCGTTCTCCGATCGAGCTCTCCACGCGAGGTTGCTTCGTTCTCGGGTCGAGTTCTCCCTAATACAATAGTCCAATGTCGAACTCGAACCAGGTGTGTTACTCTTCTTCTCCAAGTTTTGTATTCTCCAAAAATACTTGTTCAATGATGAATACTTGTACTGCGTTCTCCAAGTTTTGTATTCTGATTTCTGACTATTCTCCAAAAATACTTGTCCAAAAATACTTGTACTCTTCTTGTTGGCTTGTTGCTGACTTGCTACAAAAAAAATTTAATTTTTCGCTGAACATGTTCCTATTGTAGGAATTATCAAGTGGGAATGCTCCTGAAGAAAATAATCCTAATTTATCTACCAATGCCCCTAACACACAATCATCACATGGTGAATCAGCAGAAGGCTCCACTGCATTTCGTGGGAAAAGTGATCCTGCTTGGGAGCATTTTGCATTTAGAAAAGAAGGGAGAACTAATGTGTACACTTGCATTCATTGTGGAATAAGTTACAGAGGAGGAGGCATAAACAGAATGAAGCACCATCTTGCGGGTATATCTGGTCAAATAAGCTCTTGTAAGAAAGTTCCTCACGATGTTCATCACCAAATGATTGAGTTATTGAAAGGTATCAAAGAAAAAAAGAAGACTAATGATCTCAATGATGCATATGATGGTAGTAATGAGGGGGAAGTGCAAGAAGTTCAACCTTCCCCAAATACTGCATATGTTTCTGCTCCCAACAAAGGAAAAAGAAAAGCTGATGTTCAAATTGGTGGTTCTTTTGCTCCAAGGACAACTCCTAGCTCTCAACCAACTATAAAAAGTGTAATATCTGGCAAGGCTGCATGTTACAAAGCTGGGATGGCAATTTCTAGATGGTTTTTTGATGCTAACATTCCATTTTATGCAACAAAGTCACCATATTTTCAAAAAGCTGGGGATACAATTGCTGCTATTGGCCCCGGTTATAAAGTTCCGTCTTATCATGATCTACGGGTTAACTTGTTGGGAGATTACAAGAAAGAATGTCAATTGCTTGTGCAAAGTTATCGAGCCAATTGGGCTAAGAGTGGATGTACAATCATGGCTGATGGATGGACTGACCAAAGACAAAGGACGTTGATAAACTTTCTAGTTTATTGTCTTAAAGGTACAACATTTGTGAAATTTTGAGATTCCTTAATAAACTTGATAGTCCATTTAATTTTTATTTGATAAGCTTTTTACTTTATTATTCCATAGGGATAGCATTTGTGAAGTCTATTGATGCATCAGATGTTGTGAAAGATGCCGCGACTTTGTGCAATATGGTTTCCGAAGTTATTGAATGGGTTGGAGTTGAACATGTTGTTCATATAGTGATAGATAATGCATCTAACTATGTAGCTGCTGGTAAATTGGTGCATGAAAAATATGAAACCATTTTTTGGTCTTCTTGTGCTGCCCACTGCTTGAATCTCCTTTTGAAGGATATTGCTAATATGCCTCATGTTGCAGAGCTTGCCAAAAAAGCTTCAAAGGTAACTGTGTTTCTGTACAATCATATAGTATTCTTATCTTGGCTAAGAAAAAGAGAAGGTTGGAAGGAAATTGTATGTCCAGGAGCGACTCGATTTGCTACAACTTTTATCACATTGAAAAATATTCATTATCATAAGCATGATTTGCAAGCATTGGTTGTGGACAAACACTTTACTAGCCATAAGTTAGCAAAGGGTACAGCAGGAAAAGCTGTTAGTGCTATCATTTTGGATAATAAATTTTGGAATGAATGTTTTATGATTGCCAAACTTATGGCTCCCATCATTAGATTACTAAGAATTGTAGACGGGGATGAAAAACCTTCTATTGGTTAAGTTTATGAGGGCATGCAAAGAGCAAAAAATGCAATAAAGGAAATGTTTAAGCATAGAAAGAACTTGTATAAGCCATACACGGATATTCTTAAGACTCGATGGGATAAGCACTTGAAGCGCAATATTCATGCAGCTGCATACTTTTTAAACCCCGCATTCATTTATGATGACAAGTATTGTGATAAGAGTAGGGTCATGCAAGCACTTCTTGATTTATTTGATATACAAGCTTTTTGTCCCGATGTGGCCAAAGCCATTAAAGAGTTGCAAGTGCATCGTGAAAGACAAGGATCTTTAAGTCGTGAAAGTGCTCTTAAAGTGGCAAAGGATATACAACCTGGTGAGTACCAATTTATAGTTTTAATTTTTAAATAATGTTTTAAACTTACATAGTTATGTATATTTCTTTGTTTTATTTAACTGAATATGTGTTTTGTAGATGAATGGTGGAGAATGTATGGGGGTAGTGCTCCAATATTGAAAAAGTTGACAGTTCGTCTTCTTAGCCAAACTTGTTCTTCTTCGGGGTGTGAGAGAAATTGGAGTGTTTTTGAACGCATCCATACAAAGATAGGAAATAGACTTGAACATCAGAGATTGAATGATATTGTTTATGTTACTTATAACTTGCGTTTGAGGAATAGGTATAAAAATTTCATTATGTCAAAAGTTGAAACATTACTTTTAGTTTTTTTGAAAAGCATAATAATTCTGCTTTTTGCTATTGTAATGTTTTGTTATAGGGGACACTACAAGAAGGCATGTCGTGATCCCGTTGATTATGAATCCATTGATGAAGTTGATTTTTGGGTGATTGATGAAGAACCCTCTCCTGAACTTGATATTGATGAGATTGAAAATGTTCTTTATCATGATAGTGGCGCTATTCCAATAGTTGGTGATTCATCAAGAAGCAACGAAGGTTAATGTTTAATTATATCGAACATGTTTTGTATGTAACTTTATTATTTTAATGTTGAAATTTTATTTTTCTACTTGTTTGTTGTTTAATTAGGTGATGAAGAACTTGATGCTATAGAGATTCAACTTCAAAGTGGTGGTGGAGATGAAGATATTACTCAAATTAGTGAAGATGCTATGGCTGAAGTGTTTGAATATGAAGGAGTCAACCTCAATGAATATTATGATGTTTGATGTATCTGTTATTTAGTTTCCACTTTCCAATAAACATTGTCCACTTTTGTTGAACTTAAATGTTATGGTTTGATGACTTTGATGACATATTTGATTTGGTTTTGTCATTTTGAATGTTATATATGTTGAGTTATGACATTTGTAAGTGAAGTATATATCATGGTCCAACCACGGTTCAACCTCGGTTGGACCATTGAACCTTCAACCGCTGCCTTCACCGGTTCGATGGTCGGTCCGGTTTTGTAAACCTTGATCACAAGAGTCATAAAAAAATAATAGCAATAACAATTTACACCAATAAATATTCATCAATTATTATAGTAGTAAAAAAAATTTTACCTTGTAAGAATTAAAAGAAAGTTACCTGCAATTTAGAAGGAACACTGCTACAAAAAAATTATACTATAAGTATAGGGAGTAACGATGACATTAATGCTAAAGTATCTATTTAAAACAATAAGAGGCAATAAAAAAAATCCCCTAATAACAAGTAGCAAATAATATCACAAGAATCATAAAAAAATAATAGCAATAACAATTTATACCAATAAATCTTCATCAATTATTACAGTAGTGAAAAAAATTTTACCTTGTAAGAATTAAAAGAAAGTAACCTGCAATTTAGAAGGAACACTGCTACAAAAGAAAATTATACTATAAGTATAGGGAGTAACGATGACATTAATGCTAAAGTATCTATTTAAAATAACAAGAGGCAATTAAAAAAAAATCCTCTAATAACAAGTAGCAAATAATATCACAAGAGTCATAAAAAAATAATAGCAATAACAATTTACACAAATAAATATTCATCAATTATTACAGTAGTAATAAAAAATTTACCTTGTAAGAAGTAAAAGAAAGTTACCTGCAATTCAGAAGGAACACTGCTACAAAAAAAAATTATACTATAAGTATAAGGAGTAACGATGACATTAATGCTAAATTATCTATTTAAAACAACAAGAGGCAATAAAAAAAATCCCCTAATAACAAGTAGCAAATAACATCACAAGAGTCATAAAAAAATAATAGCAATAACAATTTACACCAATAAATATTCATCAATTATTACAGTAGTAAAAAAAAATACCTTGTAAGAATTAAAAGAAAGTTACCAGTAATTTTAAAGGAACACTGCTAAAAAAAATTATACTATAAGTATAGGGAGTAACGATGACATTAATGCTATTACAAGGTAATTTTTTTTTTACTACTGTAGTAATTGATGAATATTTATTGGTGTAAATTGTTATTGCTATTATTTTTTTATACCTCTTATTATTGTTATCAATTGTTTTATTTTTATTTTTTTTTAATACTGGTAGGCGCCAGTCTGACTGGAGCCTTTGATCCGTCAGAGTGAAAAAAAATAAAATATGCCACGTGTCCAAAAGGACCCCCATTAGTAAATAGGTTTAGAACAACCCTAAACCGGTAAATAGTTTCTAAAAGGAACTCAGTTTGGTAAAAAAGCCCTCTGCAAAGTACAAAAGCTCTCTGCACAACTCTGATATGGCTACTACACGATGCATAAAGCCATGATCCTTCATGTTAGAGTACAACCAACGTTCATATTGTATTAATGACTGCCCAGAACGACTATATTGCATTTAATGAAGTGCTGCTCGAAGCCAACACTTGAAGGAATGTCTCTAACTGATCTTAAATGTTTGAAGGCTATAAATACAGAAGTCATTGAAGATGAAGACACACAGAGAATACACATCATTAAAAGAGCCATTATTCTGCGCATTTATTTCTTTATTCTTTCAATCTGTATTCTTCAATCATTTGAAGTTATTATGCAGTCTTTCCTAAGCTTACATTTAATTCAGTACTCCGAGTGTTAGTGAAAGAACTGTCTGTCTAATTGTATTTATTACAAACAAACTTCTCAAACAAACCTGAGTGAACCTGAAGAGGCTGGATGTGCAAAGAATACTTGTCTTGGAGCTTGAAGAGGCTAGATGTGCAAACAATACTTGAAGTTTGTAACCTGATCAGTTATAGTGGATAAAACTTGGTGCTACCAGGGACTGGATGTAGCTCTTTGTGTTGAAGAGTGAACCAGGATAAACAACCGTGTTAATCTCTCTTCCCTTAAACTCTTTAGTTGCTTTGATTATTATATCTGCTTTCTAACTAAAGGGTTAAAGTGTTAACATTGAATCTGTTTTCAAGTTGTGTAATACCCGCCAAAAATGGTACAAGGTTTTTTTTCAGTGTATTGTGGTTGAATAATTATTTTTGGTTGCGAAGATTGACAAGGGTGACCTTTAGGAATAGTCACCACTAGAATTCGAGGACAAATTCTTTTTTTAGGGGGGTAGAATGTAATACCCGCAAAAAAAAGTGGCTTATTTAATTATAAGTAAGGTAAAAATATTATAATTATGGGAAAACACTAAATTTGTTTGTCATGTTGTAAATAATTTAAATTAAAAATATTAGGAGTTTATAAATAATAAATAACTTATGCATTTTGAATAATTTAAGGATTTTATCCTTTTGCCCTCCAGCGTCAAGTAAGAGCACATGTTAGGGACATGTCTTTTTAGTGAGTATATAAGCTTAGTGTGAGGGTTTTGATAGCCGTCAAGAACCCTATTTGTGTTTGTTGTCACTCTTGAGAAAAGGAGGATAGGCACGGCGATCCAATGGTGAGGGAGCACCTTCTTAACGTGATTCCTGCTGTTTGGGTGTGGAGAATTCGTCTCTAACGTATGTTTATTATCCAAATGCATCAAACCAGGTGAGGGATTGTGATTTTTTTTGGGTTAGTTTTCGTGGATATTTTTGAGGGATATGAAATGGGTTGATGATGGTTGAAATAGGAATGTTTGTGAGTTGTTTTGGGTGAATCCCTTTCATGAAAATCGTTTGTAAATGTTTAGCTTGATTATTCTTTGACTAATATGTTAATGGTGAGTTATCATATCTGTTTGGTTGAACCCTAAAAATTGGGGGTGAGGAAACTCCATTGTTGGAGCTTGACGTTTGGTGTTTTCTTAGGGGATCTCGGTTTTTGTCTGAAATTCTGACAGACATGCAGAAAAAAAATTATAACTAGAGTTTTAGAAATCAGATTAATATGAAATTGGTCTCGTTAGAAAGCTAACATCTAGATATACATAGTGTATAAATTTCGTGATTTTTGGAAACCTTTACTATTCTCAGTTACATTTTTAAAACAGGGTTAAGGCTGTCTCGAAGGTACCCTGATAGCCTGCGCTCAGAAAATCATATCTTGGTTATTAAAATTCGGATTGATATGAAACTTGTTGCATTTGAAAATTGAAGTGTAGGAGTATGTTGTGGTTAAGTTTCGTGATTTTAGGAGATCTGAAGAGATTGCAGTTTAATTTTTAAAACAGAGTATTGTATGTCTTGGATGTACTCAAACAGATTTTACTTCAAAATTTATATATGGAGTTGTAGAGTATCTTTTTATGTGAAACTAGTGTCATTTGAAAGTAGACATGTAAGTATTGTTGTGGTTAAAATTTCAGAATTTATGGACCTCTATAATATTCCTAGTTTTCATTTAAAGTTGGCCTAGGCTTGTTGGAAACATTATCATCAGTCATGTATTGGTGGATTTATGACTATGCTATGATGTGTGAATGAAATGATTGTGTTGTTGTCACCATGGCTACGAAATGGAATAGAATAGTTGTGAATATGTTAAATTATGTGGCACGTGAATAAAGAAATTAGTGGTGATATGCTAAATGTGACTATGTGTATGTTCATGGTGTAACTTTTGAAATGAACTTATCAAGTGATGATAGTATGTGAATGAAACAACTACAATGCTGCCTATATGTAATTGTGATTGTGAATGTTATGGACTTCATTGAATACCGCTGAGATGGTTATTCAAGATTTATTATGAAGTACAGTGGACGTACGTTATGATAAGGTATGATTTATTGTACTTGGTGCTTTGGTATGATGCTTAGACATTGGACAAGACTTGGTGTATTCGACAGGTCAACGGATTCGACCGGTATATAAATGTGACAGTCGGAGCGTGGGGCCTCTAGTGAAAAACCCCGGAGTTCGGAGGGTGGTTGTGTAGTGACCGAGGTCACTTGCCGGTTAGCGGACTCGACCGGGATATAAATGTGACCGTCGGAGTGGGAGACTCTAGTGAACAACTCCAGGGGATACACAAGCATCTTGCCCAATGGCAAATTGACTTCATAGCAAGTGGAGATTTGCTATGTAAGCTTATATACAATGTGAAGAACTCAATGAGATATTTATGGAGATGCTTATATATATTGTACTAGTTTGCTATTATGTTTTGTTTATACCTCACTGAGTTCTGGGACTCACCCCCGCCCTTTTTGATTTTAGCTTCAGGTATTCCACGAGTGGAGCCATCTCAGGGAGCCCATGCACTTGTGTAGTGCAGGCAGCTGTTGCTGTTTCAGTTTCTTGTGGCTTGGTTTATTGTCATATGAGAATCTTCTGTTGTTTGGAGTTTTAAACTTCATTCTAGTTGTAAGCCCATTTGGGTTTTTTTTTTTTTTAAACTATTGATGTTGACTCGGGGCCACCCTTGGCTTACTTTTGGTATAATATTTTACTCTGATAATTACTTATGATATTCAATATATCTTGTTATGATGTGACTTATACGTGCTTGAAAGGCCTTGGGAATGGGACAATGAAGTTCTATTCTGGCCGATCAGGGACGCCTAAGTCGGGTCCTGACAAGTTGTGTGCTTGCGTGTTTATTCTGTTGAAATCTAACCAGACAGGTCACTCGTCTGTACTGTTTTTTCCCACTTGTCTGAACTTAGCTTCTGTGTGCGAAAAATTTCCAACTTTATTTTAAATTCTGGTAAACATAATTCAACCCCCTTCTCGTGTTTATAGTTGTCTATTTCAGGAGATACATTGCAGGAGAGAATCCAAACTGCTTTTATTTGGTTGATCATCTTGAAAGGGATTAAATTCCAATTGCTTGAATAGTTGAACATGACTTAGAAGCATATATGATAGGGACCTTTAAGGGCTCATTTGGTGGTCATGATAAAAGAGACATGATAGGATAAGTTATCATATCATGTCTGAAACTATTGTTTAGTCAGCAGGGTAGGATAAACCAATCATGTCACCTATCATATCCTATCCATCTAGTTAAAATTTTATCCAGAGGGGGAGCTGAGTTAGAACTCAACAGGATATGATAAGGTGGTTTAAAGTATAATAAAGTATAAAAATATTTTATATATAAAATAATTAAAGTATAATGAAATATAATATGGTTACCAAAAAAGGTATAATAAAACATAAAATAATAAAAACATTAAATATTAATTTTAAAATTTATTTTTATTTTATCACAAGGCTAATTTTGTTACTTTATGTTATTTTAAAAAATTGAAAAAAAAAGTATTCTAATAATTTAGCTATATGTAAAGTAAAAACTAAAAATAAATATTTAAAATTATAAAAAATTAATTTAAGTTAAACAATATTTAAAAAATTTAAAATATTATATGTAATTTTATCACAAAGACAATTTTGTCTTTTTATATAATCTTAAAAAACTAAAATCTAATAAAATATGAAAACATTCAGAACAAAAACGAAAATTTTAAAATTCATACTAAAATTACAATGCTATCCAGTTGGTTATCTGGTGGACATCAAACGTCGGATATGATAACAGCTCATCCTGCTCATATCATATCCTACTCTCTTATTCTATCCACCCCTATCCTATCCTGATCACCAAACGAGCCATTAGTAGCTGAGATTCAAAAGAAAAAGTGTTTGGGGGACGTTTATGCTACATATTGAGACCATTCATACAGCATGAGAATTATTCTTTCATTGGATTTGGAACTGAAAAGGACACTATTGAGATTAACGAAGTACAAATCTGATATTAAAGAAGCGTACTAGTACTAGTATAAAATGTTATTTAATGCTTGTGATCCTATGCTTCTAATCTCTTCTTTTGATATTTATAGTTCGTATCCTACATCAAAGATGAAAGGAAAATAAAACACAAGCTCTTCAAAATTAAATGCACTGCCTATGACTCATCATATACTTAAGGGGTGTTCGCGGTTCGATTTGAACCGATTTTGAGGGAAAAAATCATCCGATCAAAAGATAAAAAGAGCATGTGGTTCGGTTTGGATGACTCCCTTAAAAAATCTGATCCGATCCAATTAAATGCGATTTGGATCGATTCGGTTGATTCAGTTTTTAACCACGCATCATTACTTATTTATATTACGTTAAATAACATATTATAAGCATCATATGATCTACTTTTACCAAAAAAAAATGTATTATATAATCTACCTAATACCTATGAAGTTAAAAAGAGCCTAAAATTAGTAGATTATATGCAATATATAAAAATAGCACATGGACTGAAATATGGTTTAGACATAACAATTTAGACATAACATTGAGAAATGAAAGATGAAATATCATGATAATGCAATAGAAAACAGTGGCAAGCCTAAACCATTGATCGTACTTCTGTCCTCGACGTCCATTGAAAATGGATAAGAAAATCAAGCTAATGGACTAGTCACGTTGCTAGCTTCTAATAGTGATACTAGGGAGTGAGGGACACAAAGTCAATAACAACATAAATAATCGGTTCAGTTCGTTTCTTAGAGATAGAATCGAAAATCGAACTGAACCGATCGGTTCCCTTAAAACTCAATCCAAAAAAATCTAATTAAATTCGGTTCCCATCGGTTTTCGATTATTTTGGATCGGTTTTGCGATTTTTTTGGACCGATTTGGATCTGAACACCCCTACATATACTCACACTTCTACTTTGTAAAAGCCTACCAGTCAATCATGATTGTGATATCACCTCCAGCCCATTTTGCAAATTAAATTGTCAAAAATTGCTGCAAATCACACCTACAAGCAAGGAAAAAGTTCATCGGAAGTGATGTTGTATCCACAGTAAAGAAAATAAGGACATATCTATTATTGATTTGATAAAATATATTGAGATCTCAATCTACTAAATGATTTAAAGTAAATACATCCTTATTTTCTTACTTAAGTGAAGAGCTCACTTTAAAGGAGTCATGTCATGTCATGTCCAGCCAGCGGCACTGCAAAATTACAGCTTGATCCATGAGCTGCTCCACAGCCCAAACCATACTGCCTATAAATGGCAACCCCTTTACGTACGGTGGCTCATAACCAATCAAGCGTGAGTGGCCCAATGGTGGTTGGTCACAGCGTGAGTGAACTGCGATCTGGTGACCTTCACCTGCAATATAAGGTTTGAGTCTTGGAATTGTCATTCTGAGCGAACTTTATCTAATCACCACCCATACCTTAAGGTTAGTCTCACAGCTTGTCTGTGGTGATACCGGGCCAAAGACAAAAAAATCATGAGTGAATGAAATCAAATGAGTGATAATTCTCTTCTCATCTATGCGTGCAACTTGAGCTTCATTGAGTATGAGAAATAAAAAATTGGGTGAGTTTATATGTATGTGATATCAAATATCAAATGCACTCTGGCAAAGCAGTATGCATGAGCATAGTGTAGTGGTAAAATACAAAGATTTCATTAAGGAACGCATTATATTACTAATAGTATACTGAACTCCAGCATGTACAACTTAGACATAGACATCACATTCCAAATAACCTCTACAAATATAGAACTACTGAATCAATACCCATATAAACATGGTCAGTAATTCATGAGGGCCCTAGATTGCTCATCTCAAAATGTTGTTGTTGAAGGAATTACTCTTCCAATCCCTTCTTCTTGCACTCCTTGGTTTCACCATCCATCACCCTCTTTTTCAATTTTCACCCCTAGGAAACAGGTCTATATTGTAATGAATGACTTAAGCAAATGTAATAAGTGTGCTTTCTTCCATTCTCACCCCTAGGTAACAAGTCTATTTAGTAAAGACTAATGAAAGACTCAAGCAAAGGTAATAAGTGTGCTGTAGTTCCCAATATGAGAGGGAAAGTGGGTTGAGCACCTATGTCTTATAGGGGGTTTGAAAAAACTTATTTCACTTATCAAGTGTCCACACAGAGTTGGTTAAAAGTCGGTAAGAAAAAGCGCCATTATGAAATTGATTATGATGTCCATCTAATTTGATATCATGTTAACATTTGATATTGAACTTAGGTGATTTCAGTTTTGGTGAAGCGTGTGGTATATTGGCATTTAGGCTTGGAAGAGTGTTGAACCAATTAAACATGTTGGCATAAAAATTATTGTACTTGGATTAAAACCACTTGACCCAAAAGGATCCAGTTGGTTCTATCAAAGCATATTATGTGTCATCCATGGCAATACTTCTCCCAAGCCCGAGTCATCAATGCCAATACTAATTAATTCTTTAGAAAAAGTTTATGAAAGATTGTTTAGGCCAACATTTTGTAAAACAAGTAGCATGGAAAGAGTTAAACACTCAGTATACCAAAAAGAAAAAGGGTCTTGATAACTAGTGCCATCAGGACATTGGTTAAGGAACCCACAAAAATAAAATTCGTATTGAAAAACTAAGTAATACACTATTCGAAATGCTAAACACACTATTTCCCATACAAATTTTCCTTTTTTGGTTCCTTAAACAATGCCCTAAGGGCACTTATTAGCATTCTCCAAAAGAAAAAATCTCAATTTATTAAGGTTAGGGAGGCAGGAGGCTACTACATTCCTGCAAACACACTCCATTCAAAAAACCACGCATTAACATATCATTGGATCATTGGATCAATTAACTACAAAACCCGGAAAAAAATGACTTCTAGAGAGAGGAGCGGGTTAGAGAGAGAATTAGAGAGAAATAACGTGAAAGCACCCGTGGGCTTTCATGCGACTGACAACGATAAGGGTGTGGAGAAACATATCTCTTTTCTCAAACATTCAAGAAATGATATGAATGTTTGGAAAAGGGCTCTACCTCATATTCTTCCAGAATTGATAAGTTTGGCAAGAAATTTGGCTTTGTCAAATTTGCAGATGTTCAGCAATCTAAACGGTTGGAGGAACAGCTAGATACAATATGGATTGATGACTTTAAACTGAGGGTAAATATACCTAAATTTAGCAGCGATAATGTCGGTCGAATCTCTGGAAACACAAGCATCAAAAAACAATATGCTCGGTTGGGGAAGGGTATAAAAGGTGGGGTCTCTTATGCGGAAGCCGTGTCAGCAGGAGAGAATGAGAGCTTTAACCACAAAACGATAAGTAGGAGACAAGGTGGTCCCACAGTTAATGCAAAAAAAAAAGGAAGCGACTGGCATGATTTGGCATTTAAGGTGTCGACTGATCAAACGAGTTGGCTCCAAGGGTGTTATGTGGGCTATCTATTAAATCTGGAAGGAACTCATAATATTCAGGAACTTTTACACAATGAAGGTTTACTCACTGTAAAAGCTGCGGTTATGGGTGGAAACATGGTTCTATTATCACCCATTGAAGAGGAATACATTGGTTCAATACTGAAAGATGAGGAGGATACCCTTGCGAAATGGTTCTTCGAATTTCGCCCTTGAGGACCAGAGCATATGATTAATACCGGGCATGTGTGGCTACGAATCACTGGTGTTTCGTTACACGCCTGGGGGGAGGAGTTCTTCAAGACAGTTTCTCAACTGTCGGGGACAATCATATCAGTGGACGAAGGAACAAAAGAAAAGAAGAAGTTCAATTTTGGGAGGGTTCTCATTAAAACTCCCTCACCGGAATTCATCAATAGTGTCATGAAGGTGGAAGTCAACTCGGTTGTTTATTCAATTAGAATCCTGGAGGATTTGTGTGATCCTTTACAACCTGTTCACACACAACCTCAGAAATCCATGTTGCTTTTAGATGGGGATGATTCCTATTACCGGAGTGTGGCGGAGGAACCAGAAACGGATCTATCAGAGGATTTCGGACAGGAGATTATCCACCAGTTGCAGAAGGAGTTTTCAAATTCAAAAGAGTTTGACCCAACGAGTTTCGAGAAGCATGTAGGCGGCTAGCTCAGGGACTTGATGGAGACTATTGAGGCAAACGATGAACCGTACAATCAACAATTTAATGCCATTGTCCTTGCCCCTGGCCTAGGGGAGTTGCAATGTGGGGAAGTCCCTGGAAAAGATGGGGAGGAAACGATCAAGGAGCCAAAGGGTAAGGATCCACCACTTAGGCCTGACCATGTGGGAAGTTCGGCCCAGTTAGAAAATAGTGTGGGAGCGGCTTGTTCTAGCAATATAGGGGAAAATGAATTTAATCATCAGGCGGTGGGGACCTTTAACAGTGAGGTTCATATTTGGCCGCAATTAGTTGGCAATGCTAGTGCTAGCCCAGAGGTGGAGTTGGACAAGGATGGACCTAATTCATGTCCTCATATTAGTCCTTCAGGTCATTCTCCTCATAATGTTTGTAGACAAACTATTGTACGGGTTGGCCCAGCGTAAAAAATTATTGCTTCTAATCTGTCGTCGGATTGTTCGGGGTTGGGAAACGAGGGCGGTCCAGATGTTTCCAAGGCGAGAAAAGATCATGGTAAAAAGGTGAGATTCAACGAAGGAAATGAGCATACACCAAAAACAAATAAAAGTAAGAATAAGAAAGGCTCATCAGGAGGGTGGCTTCCGTTGTTGCTTCCGACGGGTGTGGCGAGACCGAGGAGAAGGAAAATTATCACTAGTTCAGGTTTGTTCATCGATGAAGAAGAGGGTGGCGACGTCCAAGGAAAAGGGGTCACGCCTCAACGAAAGCAAAAGAGTGGAACTATTAGGGAATGTTCGAAGGTGGTGAGCAGACCCAATCTGGGTAGCAACTCGATTCTGAGATAGTCGATCCGGATCGAAACAAAGCCATCATTAACTCAGATTTGGTGGACGAAGCATGCAAAACCTGGGATATGGGGAAAAGGTTGGGTCTGAAATCGAGCATTGATGATTCAATTACAATTAGCATGCTTGTTGAAATGGAGAAAATAGACAGGGCTCAAAGTAAAAGGGGTGGTCATCAGAAGCATGGCCAGGGAGGAAAAGATAAATCCTTATGCGAATAGCAACTTACAACATAAGAGGTTTGGGGGCGCGTTTAAAAAATAAAGCAATCAAGGGTTTTATATTCAAGGAGAAGCTGGAATTCATTTGTATTCAGGAGACAAAAATGGAGTCATTTGATCAGAAAATGGGTGAGTTTCTATGGGGTGAGAACAATGTGGATTAGGTGTCAAAACAGTCAGAGGGAAACTCAGGTGGATTGCTCTGCATTTGGAACAAGGGTAGCTTCTGTCAACAAGAAACATTCTCTTGAGTTGGATTTTGGGGGGTCAGAGGCAAGTGGGGAAGAGCTGAGGTGCCTTACATAATCATAAACATATACAGTCCTTGTGACTTGGCTGGGAAAAGAACCATGTGGAGGGAATTATGCAGGTTAAGGCATAGCTCAAATTGTGGGAATTGGTGCTTGGCTGGCGATTTCAATTCGGTACGGTCAACCTGTGAGCGAAAGGGAGATCTGTACAGTTTATCAGTAGGGAGATGACAGAGTTTGATGATTTCATTGGAGAGATTGAGCTTAATGACTTACCCCTAATTGGTAGGAAGTATACTTGGTACAAGTAGGATGTTCGTCCATGAGTAGGCTCAACCGATTCTTGATTTCAGATGAATGGCTATGTCAATGGCAAAATTTATCACAGTGGGGCATGGACAAGTCAATCTCTAACCATTGCGCGGTGCTGTTGAAAACCTCGGGCCAGGAGTAGGGCCCAAAGCCATTCAGGGTGATGAATTCATGGCTATTGCACAAAGATTTTGATAAGTTCGTGGAAGAGAAATGGCGTCTGTTAGAGGTTCAGGGTTGGGGTGCTTTTGTGGTGAAACAGAAATTACAGTTGTTGAAGAAGGAGCTAAAGTCTTGGAACATCAACAGCTTCGGCAACCTGGATGGAGGCATTTCAAAATTCATTGTGGGAATTAAAGTAGTGGATGTTAAAGGGGAAAACGAGGACCTATCACTAGAAGAAGATAATTTATTGAATCATTTTGGAGGCTTTCTAAGATGAAGGAAGCTTTCACGATGCAACGTGCAAGATAAAAATGGATCAAAGAGGGCGATTCAAATACAAGTTTCTTTCACTCATGCATCAATAACAGAAGGATGGTGAATACTATTCATGGTTTCCAAATTGGGAGCACATGGGTAGAGGAGGTCGATAGAGTGAGGGAGGAAACTCACAATCACTTTAGAGATTTGTTTAATGAGCAAAAGTGGCATAGGCCAACCTTAGATGGGGTGGAGTTTAATAAAGTAACAGAAAGGGAGGAAGCTATTCTCACGACCAGGTTCAGCTTGGAGGAGATAGAGGAGGCGGTGCGGAATTGTGATCGTAACAAGTCCCCGGGGCCCGACGGGTTTAATTTCGATTTCATAAAAAAAATATTGGCATCTACTCAAAGATGGTTTTTGCAAAATGTATAGTGAGTTCCATTCCCATGGTAAGCTTCCAAGAGGTAGCAATGCTTCATTCCTTGCTCTTATTCTGAAGAAGGAATGTCCTTCAAAACTCGATGACTACCGACCTATATCGCTTGTGGGGTGCAGCTATAAGATTTTGGCTAAACTCATTGCTTCTCGGCTGAGCAAAGTTATGAAATCCATCATTTCGGAAAGCCAATTAGCTTTTATGCAAGGTGGCAATATCTTAGATGGTGTGGTGGTGGTAGTAAATGAGCTTATTGATTAATCCAAAAGGAAAGGCGATCCTTGCATGTTACTAAAGGTTGATCTTGAAAAGGCGTACGATTCTGTGTGTTGGGAGTTCCTGGACTATATGTTAGAGAGGATGGGGTTCAATGGAAGGTGGAGGATGAGGATCGGAGAATGTTTAGTTTTGGCCTCAGTTTCGGTATTGGTTAATGGATTCCCAACAAAAGAATTCTCGGTGTTAAAAGGTCTTCGTCAAGGTGACCCCATGGCACCATTTTTGTTCTTGATTGTCTCTGGGGGGTTGAGTGGTTTAGTAAAACAGGCTGTTAACCGAGGCTTTTATGAGAAATATTCAATCAAAAATGGTGTGGACGAGGTAGCGGTTTCACATATATAGTATGCGGATGACACAATCATAATGGGAAGGATGTCTCATGGAAACATAATTGCAATGAAGTGTATCCTTAGATGTTTCGAATTGGTTTCCGAGTTGAAGGTAAATTTCCATAAAAGTGTGTCATGGGCACGAGTGGGAGGGATCATTCCATTGCTAGGGCAGCAAATTTCTTGAATTGCAAGATGGGGGAGGTTCCGTTTAGGTTCCTTGGCATTCTGGTTGGGGCAAATCCTATAAAGTCGGATACATGGACTGCAGTTGTTCAATGTTTGAAGACAATGCTTCTTGGGGTAAAGAATCTTTTCAGCTTCTATCTAGCACTTTTAGGGAAATTGAGGTGGAGACTATTAACGGAAGATGAGGGGTTGTGGTCTAAACTGCTCAAGGTGAGGTACGGGCTCAGGTCAGGTTTTGGAGAGGTGTGGGAGTTGGATTCAATTTGGTGGAGAGATCTAGGGAGGTTATATGGAGGAGATACACCAAAGGAGAGTTGGCTTTCAAGGGGCTTGGTTAGAAAGTCAGGAAACAGGAGGGAAATTTCATTTTGGAATGACATTTGGGTGGGGGAGGGCAATTTAATATCCTTGTTTACAAGGCTTTTCAATGTAGCATAGTCCGAGGAGGCTAAGGTTTTTGAGATGGGATCTTGGAGCAATGGATTGTGGTGTTGGAAGTTGGCTTGGCGCAGGAGGTTGTTCTCTTGGGAGGAGGAGCTGGTGGAAAACCTTATGCAGCTGTTATTTTCAGGCTCTGTGCATCAAACCAGAAATGATTCTTGGATCTGGCTGGGTGACTCGTCTTGTATATATTCTGTTAATTCTGCTTACAGGTTGATTTCAGAAAATGGTGCGGCGGTTAAGGGAAAGTTCTATAAGCTGCTTTGGGATAAAAATGCTCCACTAAGAGTCACTGCCTTTTGCTGGAAGGCTATTTTGGATAGGATTCCAACTGCTGGAAATTTACACAGAAGATCAGTTATTGTGGATCCTAACAACATGGTATGTCAGTTTTGCAAATCAGGTGTGGAGCAAACTGCACATATGCTTCTGACTTGCTCATACTCTTATAAAATGTGGATACAAATTTACAATTGGGTTGGTATATATGTTGTGCTACCTTCGGACTTAAAATCACAATTCTTACAACACTCTGGTTTGCTCTTTCAAGGACGACTAAATTCAGGTTGGGAGTTGATATGGTTTGCCTTTATTTGGTCAATTTGGCTCCATAGGAATTAAATTATATTCAATGGAAGCAGGCTGGAGTTTGACAGGGTGTTCGATATCATCAGATTCAGAGCTTGGAATTGGTACATTAATCTGGTAGGGGTCACACATTTCTGATTTGAAGAGTGGTGTATTAACCCAATTGCATGTTTGGAGTACTGTAAAAAGAAATAGGGGTTTTAAAAATGGCATTTTCTATTTCTGGTTGGGTTGGGGATGTGTTTACGTCTTGGGGGAGTATGTTCCTTTCTGGTGCTATTCTTGTTTTACTAATAATGCTGTTGTAAAGGGGTGTGGCTGGGTGCTTTTTGTTTTAGGGGTGGGGTGATTCTGTTGCATCAATAGGTGTATGTTGGGTTCTGTTTTTCTCTTTAGCAGTATTGGTGTCACATTGCTGCAATGAGGTGGTGATATAATAGCTTTGCAGTTATCCTTTTTTCTTCCTTTCTTTCTCTTATCTCTCTCTTTGTTCTATGGGTTTGAGTACCTCTAGTACTCCCATCAATGAATTCTTTGGCTTATAAAAAAAAACATATCATTGGATCAATCACTTAAAGTGTTTGAGAAAACGTAAGATTGATCCAACGGTGCATTAATACATGAATATGTAGTTTTGTGAATGTAGAGAACCCGAATAGGGGAAGGGGTATAGTTATTTTTTTTAAGTGATGTGATCCTATATCACCATAAATTTATTGGAAAAAAAAAGAAAAAAAAAAAAAACAAAACAAAACCATGGGACGTAAACCAAAACCCATGCAAAAAACATGTATCAAGTAAATCTAATATTACGTCATCTATTCTTTCTTAATAAGATTTAAACAAAACTATTGTGAAATTAGAATCATGCTCAACAACAATATCATTATTTCGCTAAGCCGAAAAGTCATTGGTATTCGTTAGATCTTCCTCATCTTCATTAAAGTAAGGGTATTGGAACTCGAGAATTTTCTTTCTATTTGTGGAAACAAGTAATTGGAAGAAAATGGTCCTATTTTCTGCTATACCACCCATGTTTTATGCTCAAAATCATTATAGTCCTATCCTTAACAAATTGGGATTCTATACCTTTCGAATCATCTTCAAGAATAGCATTCTTATGGTCCTCAAGTACAGCACACGGTCTACAAATGGTGTACTGGTTAATTCTCAATAGTTCCATTACATTGATCTTTTTATATGTTGCATTCTCAGAAATCTTGCCACTTGCCAGGAAGCTATAACTTTATCATTGGTGGCATGCAGGATGATGCAACCATTGTGGCTATATGTTGGCATCTATTCCCATGGAAGAAACCGAAATTACATCCATGAAAGAAACGATAATGGTCCATATGATTCGTTTATCATGCATGGCCTCCTTCTAGGTTAAATGAGAACTAGAAAGAAATAAAAAACACACATTTCGTTTTCTGCCACCTGAGCAATTTGTTTTCCCTTTCATAACATGGCTCATGCTCATGTCATCCTGATAAAGACAATGTGGACCTTTCAGAATATAACATTACAACATAAAGATGTATTTTATCATTTATACAAACTGACAAGGTACTGAGTATTGACTGTGAATAATAGCACCAAGATACAATTATATATATATATATATATATATATATATATATATATATATATATATCTATATAATACTTCATTCAATAATGTTTTGCTTTAGCTCCTAAATACTGAATTTCCTTACAGAAGTTAAGAAAGGTTGTTTGGAATGTCTAGAACAAACAAACTTTAAATATCAATCTTATTCACTTAATGTCCACCTTACATTATGAACTTTTATTAGCAATGATTTTTATATGATAACTCACTAGTAGTTGAAAGAAAGCATAGATCAGTTTATACATATCTTTAACATTTACATGAAAATGAACTAGGGACAACGATCGAGGAGCTTTTTTTAGAATGGCCAAAGGAATAGAAAATGTGCTAGTGCTAAAAGCCAGTGGGGACCCTCAAACAAAATAGAACATGTAAATGGGGCTTCCTTTCCCTTTCAGTTCATAATAAACGAAAGTTCTATATGATTCTTAATTTACACACACAGCAGCAAGCTTCAAGCAAACACTTTCGTATTCAAATCTATGATGTTACATAATCTAGAAAGAATATTTCATCAAACTTGAGGAAGATTTTTTTTCTTTTTTTTTTTGAATAAAAACATCATTTTCTATAAAAGGTGTGGACCCCAACTATATGATTGGTGAAAGAACATGTATTAGATGGATTTTGATAAGATATTAAAGCATCTTAGCTTTTGGGCACCCCTTTGTTCATATTTCCTCTCGTGGGTTATGCTATGTTTTACCATTCACATTTTACACCACCCATTACATCACTCATGTGATAAATTTTGGGTCAATCAAATTGTCACATTTTCAAACTTTATAGTTGTATTATATTGTAGTCAAACTATATGAATACATTATATTGTAGTATAACATATGTGCTTTTTATATTTACAAATTTAACTCATATTAAAATAATGTTTTTGATTAAAACAAACTGATTATATTGCAAAATATTATTGATAATGAACATTATTTTAATTCATATTAAAATATTATTTTGTAATATAATCAGTTTTTTAATAAAAAAATATTATTTTAATATGGGTTAAATTTACGAATACAAAGAGTACTTATACTATACTACAATATATTGTATTCATACATTTGACTGCAGTATAAATACAACTAGAAAGTTTGAAATTTTGACCAAACCCATGTGACAATTTGATTGATCCAAAATTTGTCACATATGGGTGGTGTAGTGGGTGGTACAAAATATGAATGGTGTACCTTAGCCCAATCATCCTCTTGTAGAATATTACAAACTTTAAGTGCCATTATATATAAATTCCTAACTCAAGCAAATCATCACCTTCATTCCTACCTGCTACAAAAACTCTTCTTATAAACTATTTGTTCATGTTCCCTGTGTTACATACTTTGGTTCAATCTTTCTTGGAAGGTGGTGTTGGGTTTGGATCATGTAATCTGCATCCTGAGGTTTAGAACAATATTTTTTTTGTTTTGTTTTTGTATCTAGTCCTTGGGATGCAGATTACGCGTTCCTTACCAGCAATTAATGTAGAACATTTTGTTTATTCAGTTTGATTTTATTTACTTGTAAGTTATTAGTAAATATGCTTTGCATTTTTGTATTGGAATGAAAATTAATAATAATTGGTCGTTGCTTTTGAGGTTGTTGGTGTTAAGTTTCTTGCTGAAGAACAAATTAAAGCAGCGTGCAGAGACAAAAGATCGAGTCTTTAGTTTTCCATTAGGGGAAAGGGAGGTAGCTCCATTCCAGGGCTAAGGTATACCACAAACCTCAGCAAGAGGTTACATCGGAAAACAAAAGAGAGGAAGACATTGCTTCAGAGGCAATAGATTTTGCTGTTTGTTTTGTTCATCAAAGGAATGTTACATGCTGAAAAGGTGGATCAGAACAACCAAATGGAATTTTTGAAGAGCATCATATGTAATCTCTGCCATGCCTTACTGAACCACAACCTCGATCCTCATTGCTTTTGGTCTTGATGGCAAATAGTTTACTCGTTGCTATCTCTTTCCCTTGTGCCAACTGAATGGGATACTCTTACTCTGCTGAACCTTTCTTTAGGAGGCTTTGTTTGTTAGAGTAGAAAATGACAAGAGAGAAAACATGAAGAGAGAAATAAGGAAGAGAGAAGAAAATTGATGGGATCCACCTCAAATTTTTTCCTCTCCCGAAGTGAGAAGAAAATGGAAGAGGGAGTGAGTGTTTCATGTAAAATGACTTTTGTACCCTTTCTCTTGCATACTCATTAGGGTTTCAAACTTAGAAATACTAGCAATTCATTCTTTACTATTCTATTTCCAACATACTCCCTTCTGTTGATTGGAATTCACGTGGGTCCTACAATATTCAAGTGGGACCTACATGAATTAGGGGGGCCTATTTTCAAAATAATATGACCCATATGAATTTCAACCAATAGGAGAGGATGTGTTAAAAAGAGGATATTAGCTGCTGACCAAACTTTCAGAATCTTATCTTTCAGTTTTGATCTCTTGTTCACAAGTGGTGGATTAATATCTTGGTCTTACTCAAAAGGGTATCACTGACATTATTTATTTGTAGGTAGCTTACAAAGATCTAACTTATACATTCACGATTTTGATTTGACATTCGTTTCAACAAGTGGGAGACTATGCAAAAAAATAAAAAAAATAAAAAACTAGACACCTTACCTCCTACTTTTTTTTGGGGGGTAAGCCATCACCTGAGCTTTCTCTGTGTCTTTGCGTGAGTCATCCATTCGTTGATCTATACTTATAGAAACACATACCAAGTTAGGTAGTTTTCTTCTTTGTGTGCAAGTGAGAACAATGAAATAAGAATCAATTAGTGTGAACGAAGTTTAGTCACTTGTTATTTGAGAATTTTTCATATCACATTCATCCGTGCTATCGGCCCCAGCTAATGTAGTGCTAATATATGGCTTATGTCTTTTTTTATAGGGAATTCAAAGCAAGTAGTTTGTACCGAGAGAAATTTCCATAAGGAAAAGAAAAACAAAAGGCGAATGGCTTTATTATGTCTATTTAGAGATGTCAATTGGGCCATAAGCCCTAAGGCCAGCCCATCTGGCCCACAATAATAGCCCGGTCCATCTAGCCCATAACTAGAGCTGTCAAATGGGCCACCCTAGCCCTTTTAGCCCTAGCCCATGTGGCGGGGCAGATGATGCTTGCTTGCCAAAAAAGCCCACATTAAAAAAGCCCATGAGCCAAAAAAGCACTAAAAACCCTAGGGGCTGTAAGTGGCCATGGGCCATATTTTTTTTGATAGTCCTATTTATTTTATTTAATTTATAAAATTTGACAAAAAGAACAAAAATTATAATCACGTTAACATTAGGTAATAATATCATTTAACCTATGAAATTAACTATCAAATATGTATTAAGTGCTATAGTTTTCTCTAAAAAAATTGAAGAGAAACCATTGTTTTATCTCTTTTCATCATTGTCTTTATATGAAATGAATTGTTAAAGTAGATAACTGATATCAAATTATTGCAATAGATAATATTCCAGCTAAGGAAAACCATTCACTTGGATTTAAGTGGTTGTGCGGTTGGTGAAGGAAAAATTATAGCATGTAATACATATTGAAATAGATAATTTCATAGGTTAAATGATATTATTACATAATGTTAGAGTGATTATAGTTGTTGTTCTTTTTGTCAAGTTTTATAAAATAAAATAAAAAAATAGGTCCATCAAAAAAATTATGGCTCATGGGCTGGCCCTGGCCCTTAGGGCATTTTAGGGCTTTTTGGCCCTGTGGGCTTTTTTTTAATGTGGGCCTTTTGGCCCTGTGGCCCATTTGGCCCTAAGCCATAGGCTAAATGGGCTAGGGCCGGCCCATTTGACGGCTCTATGTCTATTACACATTATTGGCTCTTTATTGTTAGAACAAAACAAAAAGAGCAGTTATCTTTGGTGATGATATTTTTTTATCAGTATCCCCCTCTGTCTTTGTTAATTAATCCATTTTGCCTGCGAACATAGGATTATCAGCCAGACTGATGGTCAACTTTTTCCTATGGAATTTCTTATGTAAGTGGATTCCCATACGAACATGTTGTAGTATCCAAAAGATGTGATAGATGTCTCCACGTACATCTCCACTTTCCTAAAACCGAAACTTGAAGGCTTGAACTGAGCTCCAAAGACTTCACCTTTCCTTTCCTAACTTGTACCATCTTGTATCTCTAGGTGAGAGGAACAACTTTTATCAAGGTCTCAAGAACAAAAGATTAAGGGAGGATGGACATGTAAGGGTTTGAAGATGTGAGGGTTACATAGTGTTTGGTTGTAGCGAAATGGAGGGAAGGGATTTTTTTAAATCTTTATGTTTGATTCGACATTTTGAAGGGGAGAGGAGGAGAGGGGAGCAAAATTCCTCCTCACTCAATCTTGGTTCCCCTCCAATATTTGGGGGATTTTGATAGGATGGATTTTAAAATATTTTACATGCATTGACCAAAATATCCTTATTTGTTTATTTTAAAATAAATAATTATAAGGCCAAACGGTTTATTGTAATATCTGATATCTGATGCAACACAAGAAAGAAAATCTTTCTGTGGTTTTGTTGCTCTTTATTCAGTTAGTTACTTGATATCAAACTAAGCATAATGCAACATGCAACTCTCAAGAGATATTGCTTGATATCAAACACGAAATGCTGCATGCTACATGATATTGCTCAGAATCGAACACGAAGGAAGAAGAAGATAAACTATAGGGTTTTTGAAAAAAAATTGAGTGTCAATTTGATCCCTCAAATATGCGTGTATAGTGCCCATCTCAGTCACATAAGCGCCGTTTACGGCATCAAGGAACCCTGCCTAACGGAGGGATTAACTTGATCAACGTTTGACAGTTTCAGGAACCTTTTTGAAATTTCGTTAATTTGAGGGACCAACTTGACACAACCTCACAGTTTCAGGGACCATTTTGGCTATTTACTCTTGAAAAGACATAGCAAACATAAAGACTTAACATTCCCATTCTACCAAATGCCCCCTAAGCATTTACTAATCAAATCCTCATCATTTAGTTTGCCATGAAAATTTCCAATTATTTAGTTAAATTATCATTATACAATTTATCAAACTGGTAACTTTTGGGATGTGACACATTACACTAGTTGCATGGCTCTTTTTTCCTTTTTTTTTTCCCAAGAAATATTTATCAAGACTCTAAAATGAGCTAGAGGATGTAAGCTTTGTAAAATATCATTCAGTTCAAACCTTCATCCTGTCACTGCTCAAAAGATAGAGAAGCAAATTCATTTCTCATGTTTCGGCCAATGATATTACAATCTCATTTTGGTCAGTGCTAAGTCATTCAGAAACATACAGGAGCCACGGTGATGTGAGAGATTAAGAGATGCTTCACTCAGGCGTCTATAATTTGGTTATCTAGTTAGCCTATTTTCAAGCTCGTAATGCAAAAACGCGTCTGCCCTCTGCTTCATGCAATGAGAATCACGTATAATACTAACTCAGCCACAAGGAATTTTTGTCGTTCAAGGGCAACTAGGAGACCAATTGAACCAGATTAAGTCATTTACAACATTTTAACTACTGATCTTATATGTACATCACCTTGCATATTGTAAGGTGTTCCCAGAATCAAATTCAAACATCTCTGCTCATCATAACAGAATTCGTGAGACAAGCGACAAAGCATACATAAACAAATGCACATTTGACCATCATTCTAATCACAGAAATGTTGAATTTTACAACCTATCCTGTGCTAGTTGACTCCCATCAGCATCCCCTATTTCCCCTCCCTCAAAGAATAAACAAATAAATAATTTATCTTGTAAAATGGGAGATAAAGAACCATTACTAAAACTTCTCTTTAAGGATGCCTTGACTATCATCACATTTCAAAAGTGTCATTCGCTGAGACCTCGAGTAACCTTGCCTGTTATTAAGAATATCAATGTAAGTCCGAAGCCTATACCGGTCTGAGTTTGTCAGTGAAAATGGAGGATTAAGAATCAGGGATGGTGCTTCCACTAGAAGGAAGACTAACAGACGGACAGCTTTTGAATACAATGCAGCAGCACTTTCCATTTCACCCATGAGCTCTTCTACCTGCCAACAACATATGCTAACAACCTCAGTTTGGATTGCCAATTAAATCTTCATGTTTGTTTAATTTTGACATCATTAAAATGTCTACGACATCTTAATTTTTTATTCTCAGTTTGGATTGCCTTGCCAGTTAAATTTTCATGTTTGTTTAATTTTAATATCCAACCTCAGTTTGGATGTGGCATCCTTTGTTTCCGTAATGACATACAAACAGATCATGTTTTCTGTCTGCAATGACATACAAACAGGTCTAGGCTTGAAAATAACTAAATTATCCGACAAGATCTGGATGGAGTTATTTTCTCTCTATCATTACTTTTATTTAACTCAGCAGCAATATGTCTCCAACCACTCGAATAACCTTTTCTAGAAAACTTATGTAAGAACTAAGAAGTCATCTAAGTCCCAACTATTTATCACTAGAATAAATAATGTGTACAAAACAAAATCCAGCATGCCATAAAATTTAATGAATCTAAAATTGTAATTTTAAGGTGGACTTTAAATGTCCACCCAAAATGGAAGAAATGAGAAGTGAAAGGAAATTCGTACACCCCCATGTCTCCCAAAAGCAAGGGCAGATTGAAATATTGTCTCCATTGCATCTGGCATCTCTGCATTTCCTGCAATAAGGACAAATATATACTTATTATAAATATCATATATTATGGAGTGAAATAAGAAGAATCACTTCTCTCTCTTTCTCCCCCTGTCCTCACATATATGGGAGACATTCATTTTTTTTTGTAAGACCGTGAGGTATCACCACACCCTTAAAGTGAGGGACTAATCCCCACTGGGCGTTGGCTTGGCCCTATGCTTGGCCCTGGTCATAAAGTGCTTCCAATAGGTTTTGAATGTAAAGTCTGCCTTACATGTAGCCCAGTTTGCCAACTGAGCCACACCCTGTGTGGTAGGAGACACGTGCTTCATATTACTTCATATTGTGGACAAGAATTGTATTACTGAATTAGGCCACAAACTGCAAATATTGTCTGGCATAAATCATATAATCCATTGCTAATAATAACTTTCTGTGTTGGCCATAGCTAATAATTAATCTTACAAAAACATTACAGCCAATGTAGTGCATCCTACATTAGCTCGTAGGGTCTAGAAATTGAAATATTAATAATGAATTCTTTTTTACACAGCAAGTGTAGAAAGCAGACAATTTATTATAGAACTAAAAACTTTTGTCTCACTAAAGGTATGTACTCAAGCATTGATGCAAAAGATAGCTATTTTTTAAGGAAGACAAGTAACCTAGCCATTCAGCTCATAAATCAAAATAAAAAGTTCATACCAGGCTCAATGGCCTTGGCAAGCTCTTCAGCATGCTCCACTTCCCTCAGAAATTCACTTTCAATTTGAGATGATATATCCTTTGACCTTTGGGTATTTCCATGAAGGCATTCTTCTGAATCAGAACTGCCATGCTTCTTGCTGGAGCTCCTCCTATATCTTGAAGTTTCTTGATTTGGACTTCCTTCCATGGCCGAGGCAGCCTGTGTATGGCATATGTGCAGTGCTTGCTTCCAAATGGCAAGAATTACAAGCTGAATAGAGAATGCTTCTAGCTGCTTTCCTGCCTCTATCTTTTAATTTTTTTGGAAGGGGATAGAGGGGGATGGGCAAGCAGAAGGATGAGTATCACAAATTTTATGACACAAAAATTTCAACAACTATACTAATAAAACATCTTCATATAGAACCAAAGGCAGCAGCATGAGATACACATCAGGGAGAAGTAAAAAAGTGACAGTTCAATTATTCCCACCAAAAGAAAAGTTCCATAAGGCACAAAATCAAGTAGATAGTGCTTAATGCATGCTGAAGGCACAACTATGATCATAATAATAAGAACAACGACATCATGTTTCTAGGCTCACATCACACACCTTTACACAAAGTAATCTAAGACCAGTATCCTGTAGTGCTAGTAACTGATCAATAGTGAATGCCTTACCTGTTTAGTCGTTCTATCATACATAACACAATAAAAAAGAGCCTGGATAACCTACTGTTTAAATAGAGAGCCTGTATCCATTATACAGAATATACTGCATCACTCATACTACTAATGCCCTGATTAATTTAACAGATCATGTAACCATTAAACTTCTAAAACTCTAGTAAAGACAGTGAATAACTAGTTCATGATTTTCACATAAGATGCACATTCCTGAACTTCATCAGAAAACTTTTACAGAGACAATTACCAAGTCACAGATAGGATCACGGGTTACAACAATGAGCAAATTTACAGCTAAACGTACCTTTTCATTAACTAATTCCATGATAGCAGATGCACACTGCTGCAATGATTTTATCCTTGTCATGCAGTGAGCTGATGGCTGTTCATCACCTGTATCCATCGATCCATGTGAAGTCCCAGGAGCAGAGTCCTGGCTTTCTGAACTTCCAATTTGGCATGTGCTACTGGTTGGTATACCAACAATTGGCATTGGAGCACTTAATCTAGTGATTGTATTATTAGAAGGCTCTAGGGGGGCACTCCCTGACCTATATTGGGAATGGCACAGCTTTGAAGCACTCACTGACGAAGATGAAACATCCATAGGTGGCCCAGACACAAGAACATAATCTTGATCAATATTCTCAAGCGAATCAGTAACTGCAAAATTCATGCAAAAAATATATACATATAAGCAGCATTATATGAAATTTAAAAAGTCATCATAAATCTAACCATAAAAGGCAGAAATGGAAAAAATAAAATTCATTTCGGTAATTGATACCTTTTGAATGAGGACTTGCAAATCTCTGCTCTGGAGATTCTAGAGGATTGTTGATATTTCTTCTTGATATTTTATGATTGTCCACTCTTTTTGTAGTGTTTTCAGGTCTCTGTGCAACACTACCATATTTGGAAGTATAATTTACATTATTGGAAATATGAGATGCTGACTCTGCTTTATCTAGTTTTGTATTTAGATCAAATCCATAAGTAGACTTCATTGAGGGCTTCTTCCTTGAAAAGGAAGGGCTCCCCTCAGCACCACTAGAATCGTCATCTAGAAAGAAAGGCAAACAGTCTTCTTGATGAATTTCCTCGGTCTTTCTTAAAGGGTCAGACTCTGTTGAACAAAACCCACCAACCAGCCTTGAAGAACTTCTATTCCTGCAAACCAAAAAATATTTAAGTCTGCAAACGAAAAACGGTAATAGCCATAAATTCTAAGAGCCTTTCTTTCTACCTCAAAGGCTCATCCCATTCTGGTTGCTTCTGAGAAAGGAATGGGTGGTTAAAGAATTCTTCAAAAGTTAGACGTTCCACTGAAAATTTAAAAAGACAAGGGAACAATGTATCAGAATAAGAATTTACCTAGACAATATGGAGTATACAAAAAAATAAACACCCTATGACCTTATTGTCATCCCCTTTTCCTTGCTTCTCTTACACAAAATAACTGTTGAAAAATAAGAGCAGGAAGGGCTGTAGGTTGGAGCACATTGCGTAAATTTCCTCCAGCTGACACCTCAATTTATACTAGACGCTAGGGAATCATTACAAGCATATTTTATCATCCAACCATTCCTCAATCAAGCTCCAATCAATCATCTATAACCAATCCCCAATTAATCACCCCCTGATTTTAGGGTCAACCCTTCCTTAATTCATAAGGCCTTCCTTAATATTTGCCTATATTCTCAACAATGAGTAATAATTTACCTTTGCAACAGGACCCTTGTACCAAGTAATTATGTATCTAAATCTCACACAACAAGCCAAAATAAGCATTCTCCTGTCTCAAGTAGTCTGATCTCCATGAGCAGGAAGAACAAAATCACAATATCCCTTGACTCTTGTTAGCATGGTTAGGAGGAGGGTGATTCAAGTTATGTAAAAGCCTGAAACATCAAGGCAGATTTGTTGGCCTATGTTTTTGTAAAGGGGCTGCCACATTGATGGCTAACAAAGCAAAACTAATTTCACATAGGCAGGTTGGGAATACAACATGCACTCCCCCACCCTCTCGCTACTGAAACTATTTTTCCAGGAAATTAGTCATAGAATGACTGAGGAACTCCCAAACCAGATTAGACAAGTTCGAAAAATTACATAATCACCAGAGAGACCAGTAAATATCTTAAACAGGCCGACAGATTTCACATTATGTCATTTATGTCTCATTTCAATCTACAACAAAATCAAAATATACCTGGATTACGGCGTAGCAATTTTTGACACAAATCTTTGCAGTCAATACTCAGACATTGGTTATCAGATGGGAACTGCAATTCTGTTGATTTCATGATGTTCTGTAGTAACTGCAGAATTCATGATTATAACAGTAAGCTAACTACGAAGGCGAGAAGAATAACACCCTAATAGAGTACAGTAGATGTAGATCCATGTAAGCCAAAACTCATAACTGAATGTGCTGATTCAGCACTGATTCTCTCTCTCTCTCTATAGTCAGCACACTGCACAGGCTATAAATAGCCAAAGCTGCATTCAACCAAAATTAAGAAATTGAAAACAGACTCCTCCCTCCCTGTAGTCAGCACACTGCACAGGCTATAAATAGCCAAAGCTGTATTCAACCAAAATTAAGAAATTGAAAAATCTCTCCCTCTCTCTCTCCCTCTCCCTCTCCCTCTCTGTAGTCAGCACACTGCACAGGCTATAAATAGCCAAACCTGTATTCAACCAAAATTAAGAAATTGAAAACAGACTCTCGATCTCGATCTCGAATCTGGGCCTCGACTCTCATGGCCGAATCACAATCCATTCCCGGTGCTAGCAATCCCTTCAATGAACCAGCTTCTACTCCGACGACATCGTCCACGACAGCGGTGAACTTCAACCCCTTTCTCTCGGTAAAGCTTGATGACCAAAACTTCTTGCTCTGGAAGCAGCAAGTAGAAGCAGTGATCATTGCTCACAAGCTGCATCGATTCGTCAACAATCCTACAATTCCTCCTCAATTCACCTACGAGGCAAATCGTGACCTTGGAATCGAGTCAGAAGCATATCAACTGAGGATCGTCCAGGACCAAATGTTGTTTACCTGGCTCCTCGGTTCACTTTCTCCGTCAATTCTTCCTCGATTCCTAGGGTGCAAGCAGTCATGGCAAGTATGGGACAAGATCCACAAATTCTTCTACTCACATCTCAGGGCAAAGGTGCATCAATTCCGATCAGAATTGAAGAACACTAAGAAAGGTTCAAGGTCAATTTCAGAGTATCTTCTCAGAATTCGAGCAATTGTGGACTCTCTTCAAGCTATGGGAGATCCTATTTCGGAACAAGATCATATTGACGTAGTGTTGGACGGTCTTCCCGAAGAGTTTAATAACTTCGTGATGATGATATATGGACGCAGTGATTCGCCCTCAATCGATGACATTGAGGCTCTTCTTATTCAGGATGCTCAATTCGACAAGTTCCGTCAAGAATTGAACACCTCTGCGTCAATTTCGGTTAATGTCGCTCAAGCCCCAAATCTGTCAAATGGAAACCCTAATTCGGAAAATACACAGTCTAACTCGCAACACGATGGATATCAAGGCTCCTATCGTGGTAGAGGAGGCCGCAATCGTGGTCGTGGTGGTGGCCGGGGTAGTGGCCGTGCAGGATCAAGACCTACATGTCAGCTATGTCGCAAATATGGTCATGAGTCCTTCAACTGTTGGTACAGGTTCGATGAAACCTTTGTGCCACCACCAATGCCTCCTCCCAATCCCGATACAACTAATCAGAACAGTTATACAGTGCAAGGAAATTACCCAGCTAATCCAGCTCAAGGCCTCTTGCCTAAACCATCAGTTCCTCATAATGTGAACTATCAGCAACCCCATGCTTACATGGCCTCTCAAACACCTCAGTATGCACAAACTCCACGGTTCAAAGCTCACAATGAACAGCAATTTGAGTCACAGACTTGGTACCCTGACTCTAGTGCGTCACACCATCTCACTGCCGATGCTCAATACCTGAATCAAAGCACACCTTTCGGGGGCAATGACCAGGTGCTCATGGGAAATGGGCAAGGTCTAAACATAAACTCAATAGGTTCCTCTAATCTTTATTCCTCTAAGAACCCTCACATTACCTTTTCACTTCACAATCTATTACTTGTGCCCACTATCACAAAGAATTTAGTCTCAGTTTCCAAATTTGCTCTTGATAATAATGTGTATTTTGAGTTTCACCCTTATTCATGTTGTGTCAAATCACAGGACTCTAATCAAGTCTTGCTTGAAGGCTCATACTACTCCTTCAAGAATCTCAACATTCTTAAGGACATCTCACCTTCAAGATCACTGTCACCAAGTTCCTCTTCCAAGTCTCCTAGTTATTTTCCTACTGTAAATGCAAATACTATGTCTGCTGTTTCTAGTTCTCTCAATACTTGGCATTGTAGGCTAGGCCATGCCCATCATAATGCTGTAAAAACAGTCTTACAGATTTGTAATCTTCCTTTGTCTAATAAAAGTGATCTTGAATTCTGTAGTGCTTGTTGCTTGGGCAAAGCCCATAGACTTTATGCCCCTCCCTCTCTTACTGTTCATAATACTGCCTTTGAGCTAATACACACTGATCTTTGGGGTCCTGCACCCTTTGTTTCTTTTGGTGGATATACCTATTATATTACCTTTGTTGATGCTAAAACCAGGTTCACTTGGATATATTTCCTAAAACAAAAATCAGATGCTATAACTGCCTTCAAACTCTTCTTTAATCTCATCCAAACTCAATTCTCTGCCAAAATTAAAGCTGTTCAGTCTGACTGGGGTGGGGAATTTCGCCCCTTCACCAACTTTCTAACTGAACTTGGTATCACTCACAGGCTAACCTGCCCCCACACGTCTCATCAAAATGGGACAGTGGAGAGGAAGCATAGGCAAATAGTTGAAATGGGTTTAAGCCTTCTCTCCCATGCCTCTATCCCTCTGACATACTGGGATCACAGCTACACTCAAGCTGTGTACCTTATAAACAGATTGCCTGCAGTTGCTCTAAAGGAATTTTCCTCTCCTTTCCATGCCTTACATGGTTCCCCACCTGACTACACCGTCCTCAGAATCTTTGGATGTCCATGCTTCCCTTTTCTAAGGCCATACAACAAACATAAAATCCAATTTAGGTCAACTGAGTGCATCTACCTTGGCCTCTCTCCTCAACATAAAGGGCACAAGTGCCTTGCTCCAAGTGGCAGAATTTACATTTCCAAGGATGTCCTCTTCAATGAAGGCATCTTTTCTTATCCAAGTCTATTTCCATCAACAAGTTCTTCTCCTTTTCCTGACATACCCTACTCAGGTTCTATTCCTATTCCTCAATACCCATTACTGTCCCCAACCCCTCTGAATCAATACCACTCTCCATCTGAGTCTTGCCCACATCAACTCACCTATTCATGACACCCCTCCCTCAACTTCTGAAAACTCAGTTTCTCAGTCACCCACCCCACCTATTCCCGAGTCTCTGGTCACTCCAGTCTCTTCCACCTCTCCCATTCCAGAAAATGCTGCCTCTAACCCTCTGTCTCCAGTTTGCCAAGATCCTCTACTGCGGATCGAAACTGCAGCATCATCATCTTCCTCTACTACTTCTCTTCCCACTCCTCCTAGAAACTCTCATCCCATGCTGACCAGGTCCAAGACTGGTCACCTACCTCCAAGTGTTTATCTAACTCATCTTGAACCATCTACTGTCAAAGTTGCCCTTGCCAGTCCACAATGGCTTGCAGCCATGAAGGATGAGCACAATGCTCTCCTCAAAAATAATACATGGACTCTGGTCACTCTCCCCCCCGATAGGAAAGCGCAAATGGGTTTTCAAGGTTAAAGAAAATCCTGATGGCAGCATTAACAAGTACAAAGCCAGGCTAGTGGCCAAAGGCTTTCATCAGCAACATGGATTTGATTTCCATGAAACTTTCTCACCAGTTGTAAAGCCAGTCACAATCAGAATTGTGCTCACTTTGGCTCTCACACACAAATGGCAGATTCAGCAGATAGATGTGAATAATGCCTTCCTAAATGGGCACTTAAGTGAAGAAGTCTATATGTTGCAGTCACCAGGCTTTGAATCAGAAGAAAAGTCACTAGTTTGTAGACTGAACAGGGCCCTATATGGGCTAAAACAGGCTCCACGGGCATGGTATGAAAGATTGGTGAAAGCCCTAGTTCAATATGGGTTCTCCACTAGCAAATGTGATCCCTCCCTATTTGTATATTCCCAGAACAGTGTGGTTCTCTATGTCCTAGTTTATGTGGATGACATCATCCTAACTGGCTCCTCCACTACCTTCATCAATGAGTTGATCAAGAAACTGAATGTGCAGTTTGCCTTAAAAGAGCTTGGCCCTCTAGATTATTTTCTGGGTATTGAGGTTAAACACCTCCCCTCGGGTGGCCTTCTTTCGACCCAGTCCAAATATGTCAAAGACCTACTAGACAAGGCTAATATGCTGGAAGCAAAAGGCATTTCTTCACCAATGGTCAGCAACTGCAAACTCTCAAAATTTGGGACTGATACACTCTCGGATCCACACCTATATAGGTCAGTAGTAGGGGCCTTACAGTATGCCACTCTAACCAGGCCGGATATAGCCTTTAGTGTCAACAAAGTATGCCAATTCATGGCTAATCCTCTGGACTCCCACTGGCAGGCAGTAAAAAGAATACTGAGGTATCTCAAAGGCTCTATCAACTATGGTCTGCTACTGAGACCAGCTCCTACAAATCACCTATCCACTCTAAATGCAGACTGGGCAAGTGACCCAGCATATTGAGCTAGACATACACTTTGTGAGAGAAAAAGTCCTTGCCAAAGCTCTGTCTGTCCATCATGTGCCAAGTACAAAACAACTTGCAGATTCACTCACTAAGCCTCTTTCCTCCACACAGTTTGTATCTCTGAGAACCAAGCTCAATGTGGTTGCTTCTCAACAACCACCTTGAGTTTGAAGGGGGGCTAATAGAGTACAGTAGATGTAGATGAATGTAAGCCAAAACCCATAACTGAATGTGCTGAGTCAGCACTAATTCAGTTATGGTCAGTTTGGCAGTTAGCACGCTGCAAGCATGGTAGTCAGCACACTGCACAGGCTATAAATAGCCAACGCTGTATTCAACCAAAATTAAGAAATTGAAAACAGAATCTTCAAGATTCAGATTAACTACTTTCTCTCTCTCTCTCTCCCTCTCTCTCTCTCTCTCTTTCTTTCTTTACACCCAGTTGGAAGACTACACTTCAGATGATAGCACCAACTATATAAGCTATGGATCAGTAATAAACTATTGTGTTGTCCTTAAGAAAATACTCAATATAGTCTATAAAAGGGGGTACCAATATCAATTTTATACCTGTATTTGATTGTTTCCGGTAAAAGGTGTTCTTCCTGTAACAAGCTGAAATAAAATTGCACCAACACTCCAGAGATCTGCCTGCATGTTCAATTCAAGATAAATAGGAAGGAACCCAACCATAAACACTAGAGTTCTGAAGATAATGAAAATTAACATCACCTTAGCATCATACTTTTGTAGTTGCATGATTTCTGGAGCCATGTAGAGTGGTGAACCACACAAGGTTTCTGCAAGGCCCCTAGGTTGCAGAGATCTGCTCAAGAAGAAAATTGTGCTTTAACAACTAAATTACAAAAGGAGTATATACAGGCTTTTCCAGATAGAATTCCCAGCAATTTGATAGTCAAAAAGAAACACAAATGCAAAAGAGCAAATAATGTCAAAGCAAACAAGGTGGTATAATTTGCAAGTAGATACACAGAAAGATTAAGAAATTTGTAGGAACTTTAAACTCAAACTTCTTTATATTATGATGATGATCAATGCATTGAACCCATTTGAAATATGTTTCAGTAATTATCTTAAGTAAAATACTGAGGCACATACATACAGAGTAATATATTTGAAAAAAGTTGGGCTTTTATGAGGCCTTAATCATCTTTTGGGTCTCACAGATGCATGAAGTAGAAATAATTAGGCTACCTTGCAAATCCAAAGTCAGCGATCTTCAAGACTGACTTCTCATCATTTCTGGATAGAAGAAGGTTCTGTTTCAAGGAAGATGGGCATTATTATTATTATTATAATAATACATATATAAATAACAAAGCAACCTTCATACTGTAACCAAAAAAAAGTAACCTTCATACAAAAAAATATTTAAAAGACTAAACAATCTATCCTCTTGATATATATAGGCAAGTTGCACCTATACAGAAATGGGATTGCCTGCTATAACACTTTCTTGCTCATCAGTTGAAAGAACATTATTAATTGAAAGTAGAAAGGCATCAGCTATGATTCTGAACCAAATGAAGCATAAACCGATCAATAGGAATTTTTGCTTGTAAAGATTAGGTTCAAACACAAAACCTGTGGTTTCAGATCTCGATGAATAAGGTTATTGTCCCGAAGAACTTGCAGGCCAGTAGCTGTAACACAAACAGTTCTCCATTATCACTAGAACAGTTAAAGAAAAAACAATGGTATAAAGCTGAAACTCACCCAGCTGCTGCATAAAATGCTTTGCAGTTGCCTCCTGTACCCTTCCATGGCGTTGAATGTACACGGAGAGATCTCCCCCTCTACAGTATTCTAACACAAGATGTATCTTCCCAGGAACCTACATAAAATAAAATTAATAACATTTCTAAGCAAGGATTTTTACCGATACACCAATAAATGCAAATTTAATTTGGAGCTAAACCTACTGCAAATAATGCTGTCATCCAGACCAATCTATTCACAGAATATTAAGAATTAAATTCCTAGTCAAACCTCATACTTTTTTAGTCAAGCCTGATATTTAAACTATAACCCCTAGGAGAGAACCACATATCATCTGCCATAAGCGCAAATGAAATCCACCTCAGAACCGATTTCGGAACACTCAACTTATCATGAAATTGAGGCAGGCTACCATTTCTCAAGCGCGATATCTAGAAGGCTAGAAGCATATTAACATTAATAGATAGTAAAAAAAGCCAACGTTATTTTGTAATCGAACAGTCATAATAGCTCCGGAACTCTTTATTCCCACAGTAAACCAAGCTTTAGCCTCAACATGTTTCCTGGCCATGAATTCCTCCCCATTCAACTAAGCAGCAAAATATTGAACCAGAGCTAACAAAGAGAAATCGTGATCTTTTTCTATATTTTCACAAATAAGAGGCTGCAACAGACCTATGTGATCGTGCGGTCGCATCCCTGAGATAAAAAAAAAATCCTATTTATTGTATACAAAATTCTTCAGGTAGGTGCCCCCACAAAGGTAAAATCTCCCCTCCCTGAAATTCTATTGAATAGCACCCCCGCTTAACCTTTTCTTGGTTCACCTCCAGGAAAAACACAAAAGCAGCAATATCTCAAATCTACTGCAGACAATTTCAAAATTTTGCAAAGCTATCACACATTTTGAAGCTCTTAAAACAGCACTGTTTCACTGACACAACAAAATTTATTAGCTCGTAACTTTCTATGACAGGTCAAAATCCTATTTAATTATATACCCCTGAAACTCAACCAAAAAACAATTTAAAAAATAAAATTCCTATAACTAATACTTTCCGCAAAATTTGCTATTTAATAAACTTAGAATACACTACACAACCAAATCATGAATCAATATTAGATTACACCTAACAAATAAATCACCAAAAAAAAATTAAATGAAAATGAAAATGAAAAAATTCGAACCTCAATGATATCGTGCAAACGAATGATGTTAGGATGGTTAATCCGTTTGAGGATGAAAATCTCAGACATGAGACTCTCTTGCAACTTCTTGTTAAGCCGAAGCGTAGCGATCTCCTTAATCGCAACCTCGGTTCCGTGCACCTTGTGCCTTCCGTGCCACACGACCGAGAACGAACCCGCTCCGATTTGCCGCCCTACTATGTAGTCTCCGACCACCCTGCTCCGCCCCGTCGCCTGAGCCATCGTCCAATTCGAAACCCTAAAACAACGAGAAGAAGAAGAGGGAAAACCCGAAAGGGAAACGGAACCAGCTCCGAATACCCGAATATAGAAATGGATCTTCTTTGAAGATTCAAACGAAAGCCCTCTTTTCTTTCCCTTTTGAGTTTTCAGTTTTGAGATTTATTCTTCTCTCTGCTAGCTTTGCTTGTTTTTGAGGAATTTTTATTTATTATCTTAAGAAGACTATATAATTTCATAAAACTTTGAAATTGGTTAATGGATTTTTTTTTTCTTTTACAATGCGAGGGTAGGTACGTTTCAAACTTTGAATTTAGTCACTTTTTTACTTTTTAGTATTATTATCGTTATCGATTCCTTTTTTTCTTTGAAGTGGTGATTAAAAATTAATTATTTAAAGGATTAAAATAAATTCGTTTTTATTGTCAAAAATAAATAAACAAATTCTCTTCTTTTTTTTCGTTTGGGGTTTAATAAATGGGTAACCGGGATGCAATGACGTCCACGTACGGAGAAGCGCGGAGAATGAAAGAAAAAGGAGATTTTTGAAAGCAATGAAAAATGAGAAAATGGGAATGAATGAAGAACACAAGCAACAATTAATGGAAGCAATAAATATATCGCTCGCAAGTGGTTCATGATATCGGTTATGGAGTTTAATTTGGCTTTAATTAAATAGGGTTATTTGTTACTCCTTCTGTTATTTTCTTTCCTTTTTTTTTAGTTACTTGTTTTTTTTTTTTCAAAACAAGTGGTGTTTTATAAATCTAATGTATAATTGATCAATTTTGTTTTCATGTATATCCTTATATAGACTAAGTCGATTTTTCTTGAAAATCCATAAAACCTTCCATGAATGACCTAGTGGAATATGGAGTATTTATTTAGATAGGTAAATGTCATTGGAACTTGAAAACAATTAATGATAGAAATAAATATATTTTGATATAAATATATACAAATTAATGATTTCTTAGTGCATATTTGTTTTAGACTAATGTATGGACTCGTGTCATAGGAAAATGTATTACTTTTTTAGGATTTCATAAAGAATACGTAATTGATGATTTCACATTTTTTATTTAATTTTTGTTTGAGAAATTATATACAAAAAATTATTAAAAAATTATTTTGTCTTAACAGTGGATTACAAAATGTAACATATTGTCTTATAAATATATATGCATTTTAGCATGTTATTCATGTGATGTATATGGAACATCATAATATTTATGCAATATAAAGTAGATATGAAAAATGTTTGCATGTGGAAAAAAAATAATGGAAGAATCTTGTTATTTTAAAACATGTGTTTATTTGAAAAGAAAATTTAATGATAATATAAAAAGATGATGTATATAAACAAAATAGAAAATATTACGATTAATCAAAAAGATGTTGTCTCATTCTTCCAATTTATTCTCACTTCAATATCTCTTTGATTTATTTCTAATTTTTTTCCAATGCCAATTAATTATTTTTAGAAAATATAATGATCTATCATATTATTATTTTGAGAAATGCTAGCAACACACTCTTTAACACACTCTTTACAACACACTCCCTGCTATTGGTTTAAATTTGTGTGGGTGCTACAAAATTCAAGTGGGACCACATGAATTAATGGGACCCACGTGAATTTTAACCAATAGGAGGGAGTGTCTTGCAAAGAGTGTGTTGGAGAGTGTGTTGCTAGCACTCCTCATTATTTTTATTCTCTCTTAAAAATCTATTTAGTTTATTTCTCATATGTCTCCATGTAAGTAAAACATTTTTAGAAAATATATTTATCTATCATATTATTTTTCTTCTGTCTTGAAAATCGCTTTAATGTATATTTGATTTATTTCTCATTTTTTCTATGCTAGTTAATTATTTTTATAAAATATATTTATTTATCATATTACTTTTTTGTTCTCTCGTGAAAATATATTTAGTTTATTTCTCATATTTCCCCATGTAAGTAAAACATTTTTAGAAAATATATTCATCTATCATATTATTTTTCTTCTGTCTTGAAAATGTATTTAATATCTATTTGATTTATTTCTCCTTTTTCCCGGTGCAAGTTAATTATTTTTATAAAATATATTTATCTATCATATTAATTTTTAATTCTATCTTGAAAATCTATTTGAACTATTTCTCCTCATTTTCCATCAAAGTTAACCATTTTTATAAAATATATTTATCTATCATATTATTATAGTCGTTTGATATTTTTCCCAATAACTTGGTATTCTAATTATCTCAACATCAATATTATAGAGAGTTTAATTTTTAAAAGCAAAATTACAAATTAGCACTAATCACTTCTTATTTCACTACCTTAGTATGATACCTTTTTGAACATTATATATATATATATATATATATATATATATATATATATATATATATATATATATATATATATATATATATATATACTTATTGTCAAAGCTACAACTATATTTCAACCTAATTAAAAATTTATTTAATTTATTTATCCTCCTTTTCCTATTAAAGTTAACACGTTTTAAAAATATATATTTATGTATCTTATTATTATTCTCTTTTGAAAATCACTTTGATTTATTTCTCTTTTTTTTCCGTACAAGTTAATTATTTTTATAAAATATATTTACCCATCATATTATTTTTTATTCTCTTTTGAAAATCTATTTGATTTATTTATCCTCTTTTCCTGTGCAAGATATGTAACATCCTTGGCTGCTCTATGGATTGGCGGCTATCCCCACAAACCAACACGGGTCTTTTCAGCGTGCTTTGTCCTCACTCACACGCGTCCTAGGAAAACTTCCCAGGAGGTCACCCATCCCAAAATTGTTCCAAGTCAAGCACGCTTAATTGTGGAGTTCTTAAGTGATGAGCTCCCGAAAAGAATATGCATCTTGTTAGTATAGGTAGTACCAATCAATTCATATAAGCCTTCCTCAACTGTATAGTCCCATACCTACACAGTCTTAGGATCCCTCTCATTCGGGTGTGTAATCGGTTCATTCATGTGTCCCTCCGCCTAGAAGCCTGCCAGGAGCCGCTCCTTGTCCGTGCCTTCTTGCACCGGCGACCACTCCCCGCCCTCGTTAGCACCCAGGTGTTACATACCCACCAGCTTCCACTTGGTTCGTCCCCGAACCACACCGTACTAGGAGAGGTGCCTCTCTGATACCATCTGTAACATCCCTAGCTACTTTATGGATTGACGACTGTCCCCACAAACCAACACGGGTCTTTTCAGCATGCTTTGTCCTCACTCACACGCTTCCCAAGAAAACTTCCCAGGAGGTCACCCATCTCAGAATTGCTCCAAGTCAAGCTCGCTTAACTGTGGAGTTCTTAAGTGATGAGCTGCCGAAAAGAAGATGCATCTTGTTAGTATAGGTAGTACCAATCAATTCATATAAGTCATCCACAACTGTATAGTCCCATACTTACACAGTCTCAGGATCCCTCTCATTCGGGTGTGTAATCGGTTCATTCATGTGTCCCTCCGCCTAGAAGCCTGCCAGGAGCCGCTCCTTGTCCGTGCCTTCTTGCACCGGCGATCACTCCCCGCCCTCGTCGGCACCCGGGTGTTACATGCCCACCAGCTTCCGCTTGGTTCGTCCCCGAACCACACCATATTGGGAGAGGTGCTGCTCTGATACCATAAGTAACATCCCTGGCTGCTCTATGGATTGGCGACTATCCCTACAGACCAACACTGGTCTTTTTAGCGTGCTTTGTCCTCACTCACACGCGTCCTAGGAAAACTTCCCAGGAGGTCACCCATCCCAAAATTGTTCCAAGTCAAGCACGCTTAATTGTGGAGTTCTTAAGTGATGGGCTCCCAAAAAGAATATGCATCTTGTTAGTATAGGTAGTACCAATCAATTCATATAAGTCATCCCCAACTATATAGTCTCATACCTACACAGTCTCAGGATCCCTCTCATTCGGGTGTGCAATCGGTTCATTCATGTGTCCCTCCGCCTAGAAGCCTGCCAGGAGCCGCTCCTTGTCCGTGTCTTCTTGCACCGGCGACCACTCCCCGCCCTCGTCAGCACCCGGGTGTTACATGCCCACCAGCTTCCGTTTGGTTCGTCCCCGAACCACATCGTACTGGGAGAGTTGCCTCTCTGATACCATCTGTAACATCCCTAGCTACTTTATGGATTGACGACTGTCCCCACAAACCCACACGGGTCTTTTCAGCATGCTTTGTCCTCACTCACACGCGTCCTAGGAATACTTCGCAGGAGGTCACCCATCCCAGAATTGCTCCAAGTCAAGCTCGCTTAACTGTGGAGTTCTTAAGTGATGGGCTAAGGAAAAGAAGATGCATCTTGTTAGTATAGGTAGTACCAATCAATTCATATAAGTCATCCCCAACTGTATAGTCCCATACCTACACAGTCTCAGGATCCCTCTCATTCGGGTGTGTAATCGGTTCATTCATGTGTCCCTCCGCCTAGAAGCCTGCCAGGAGCCGCTCCTTGTCCGTGCCTTCTTGCACCGACGATCACTCCCCGCCCTCGTTGGCACCCGGGTGTTACAAGATAACCATTTTAAGACAATATATTTATACATCATGTTATTTTTTCTCTCGAGAATCTATTTGATTTTTTCTCCTTTTTTTCTATTGAAGCTAACAATTTTTAGAAAATACATGTATGTATCATATTGTTGTTGTTATTATTATTGTTATTGTTATTATTATTATTATTATTATTATTATTATTATTATTATTCTCTCTTGAAAATCCAATTGATTTATTTCTCCAAGGTAATCATTTTTAGAAAATATATTTATCTATCATATGAAAAAAAAATCTTGTTTCTTGAAAATATTCTAATTTATTTCTCCTCTTTTTTCCATGAAAGTTAACCACTTTTAGAAAATATATTTATCTATCATATTGTTTTTTCTTCTCTCTTAAAAGTTTATTTGATTTGTTTCTTCTATTTTCCCCGACCTAGTTAGCCCTTTTTAGAAAACATATTTAGCTATCATATTATTATTTTTCTCCTCTCTTGAAAATATGTTTGACTTTTTTCTATTATTTTCCCCATGCAAGCTTACTAATTTTAGATCCTCCAAATTTTTTAAAATATTTTTAGAAAATATATTTGCCTATTATATCTTTTCCTTATCTCTTGAAAATCTATTGAATTTATTTATCATCTTTTCCTTGTGCAAGTTAAATATTTTTTGAAAATATATTTATCTAGCATATTAATTTTTCATTCTCTTTTGAAAATCTATTTGTTTTATGTATTCTCTTTTCTTGTGCAAAATAATCATTTTAACTATCATATTATTTTTTCTTATATCTTGATAATCTATTGATTTATTTCTCCACTTTTTCTTATTGAAGTTAAAGCCAATAAATAGATTGTAAACATGTGGCTGGTGTGTTAAAGCCAATAAATAGAATTTGATTCCAATTTGTAATAGGCATGTGCTCATTCAATATTTTATTTGAACAGGTTTTTTATTCAAGTTCTTTTGAGATTAAAACGGAATTAAAGGAATAAAACTGATTATTGGAGATATTGCTTTTATGGCCTTTATTGGTTCTAATAACCCATTATCTATTTGCGAAAAAAATGGGTGTGTAGATAATACTTTTATGGACTTTATACGGTAATGTTTATTTAAAATATGTTTATTATCACATTTATTGTTGGGTATAATTGTTCATTAATCACCTAATATTAATTAAAGAAACCAATGATATTTCATCAATACTGATTATTAATAGAAATCCTTCCCATTGTCAGCAACTGCTTCCGTGAACTTGGACATCAAGTCCTGAGAAGTGCACATGTAATATTGGTATAAGGCTGCAGGTTAAACATTTTTGGACATTGAAATACATAACTAAAAATTATTAAGAAAAAACCTATGCAACAACATCACTTGCTACATATATCATTGAGTAAGGAAACCCTTGCGCCATTAGGGAATCCATCAATAGAACCATTATCCTAAGGCCAAACACAAATTATGAAAATATTGGGTATAATGTAATTGTTATGTATGTAAAGAACCTTCAAATCATAGGAAATTCATGGAAGAACCTCGAGCATTGGTAAGTTTATTATTGGTAAGGTCAAAATTATTTGTAAGCTTCTGGATACGATATGATCTTTCAAACATCAGATAAAAACATGATTTACTCCCACCTTGAACATGAATGTTTGGTCAACCGAATTCACAATTTCTTGTGGGATTGCTTATAACACTGAGTTCTAGAGTAATAGATAAAAAAAACAAAGGATTAGTTTATTACAAAGATATTACGAATAATAAAATGATAAATTGACATTAGATACAAAGGAGAACCTTAACCTTTAAAAGTCTTAATTTTGGCAAATAAAAAGGTGACAACAACATTATCAATGTCTCTGAATGATAGGAAAGAGTTCAGCTCATCCACGTAGGATGAGACACCCAGACGTCCCATTAAAGAAGAACCCAAAATTATTAAAAACTAATCGTTTAATTAACGTAAGTGGTTACATCGAAACAACAGAAAAAATTTAAAACTTAACTTGTAACCGCGATCAAACTAAAACATCAAGGAAATAACATACAAGCGTTCATCCATAATAAAGTACATAACGTCCTGAGAAACATCAATAGTACTTAGAAGGGAAACCCATCAGAAGGATCCCAATAGATACAGTCCGATAAAAAGAACATACATCAAATACCAAAGAAACATGCCTCGCCATCTCTCAACATCTCGTCCCCTTTCAAAATACATGCAAAACCTCACTCAGGTACCTACGTGAACAGCACTGGCCCAAGCTGTAACATTCTACTACCCCCACTGGAACCCCGGAATCTCGACGGCCCGGTCTCTCCTCCACTGCTGCTGGAAGAGCTCCTCTCTGTAGTGGATCTCTGGAACATCCGTCGGTAATCTCTAGCATCCCGGGAGGGTAATCGTCGGGAGGATACGCGTGAAGACTCCGACCCAATGGCCCTAATCTTGAGTGGTACTAGGGCCTCTGGAACAGGTAATGGATCGTAAACTGGGTAGACTGGGTCATCCTCCTCCTGGACTGGGGCAAGCCCAGGCCCTGGTGCTGGTGCTGGTGCGAGTCCTGGTGCCAAAGCATCAAGAGGTACCATAAAAGGCGCGGGATCCATATCTGGCATCGGTGGTGCTGGCGGTGCAACAGGAAATCCAATAGGAAAAGGAAGCGTCACACCGGCTCGGAAGGTGCCGACTACACTCAAAGGAGCTCCATTTCCCATATCCACCGTCGCCGTTGCGGGACCCGTATATTGTGAACACCCATTTTTGTCCGTCTTCATTTTATTTTATTCTAATTTTATTATTATGTTATTATATTTCAAGGAGACTAAAAAATAATAGTGAAGAAATAAGGAAGAAAAAGAAGATAATGAAGAAATGTGGAGGTTCCGTCCATTGCATACTTAATTTTCTATTGGACGAGGAGGTTCCGTCCATTGCATATCTAATTTTCTGTTGGACGAGGAGGTTCCTTCCATTGCGTATCTAATTTTCTGTCTAATTTTCTGTTGGACGAGGGGGTTCTGTCCATCGTGTATCTAATTTTCTGTTGGACGAGAAGGTTCCGTCCATTGCATATCTAATTTTCTGTTGGATGAGGAGGTTCCGTCCATTGCATATCTAATTTTATAATTTTCTGTTGGACGAGGAGGTTCTGTCCATTGCATATCTAATTTTCTGTTGGACGAGCAGGTACATATCTAATTTTCTGTTGGACGAGAAGGTTCCATCCACTGCAATTTTATTTTTAAATTGGAGGCTAAAAAATAATTGTGAAGAAAGAAAGAAGAAAAAGAAAATAATGAAGAAAGGAGGAAGAAAACAAGGAGAAAAGAACAATCAGCAAAAAAGAGAAGAAAGGAGATTGAGTTACTTCTCCTAACCCTAAAAAACCCCATTTTGCATATCAGACAAAACCTCTCTTCCTCCTCCCACTCTCCAACTGCCCCTACGCCTCCTCCACCCATTGATCCTTCTTCTTCCTCATCTCCCCCACCCTCTTAACCGCACCACACTTCCTTCTCTCTTCAAACACGTAACATTCACATCAAATCGCCTCCTTTCCTCTGCTCGTGCCACCTCCATCTGGACACACGCGATCTCTGCTCAGAACCGCCCAAGCTCTGGATTTCGTGGGACCAACCTTGAAGCCACTGGGTAAGGAGAAGCATGAAGCCCTCTCCTCCATCTATAAAAGGAGGGGGAAGAACAAAAAGACGGAGAGGAGATACGGAGGGGGAGAGACGGAGGAAGAATACGAAGACAGAGGGAGAGAGAGATTTTTGTCTGATGTTTTCTTTGTGAAGAAAAAGAGATTGGGCTTGAGGTAGAAATGGAGGGGAGCTTCGTTTTTTAAACGGAAAGAGGGGATTTTTGGGTTAGGGATTTGAGTTTTTTTTTTCTCTTCTCTGTCATTAGAGTGGTTCCAAATTTTCAGAAGAAGAGAGGGTTAAAAGAGTCAGTGAAACTGAAATGTGAGGGTTTTGATATTAAAATTTTACTACTGGGAGAAAGCAAAATCATTGTTATTTTGCTCATTTGGTAATCCTTGTTCTCTTTATTGATATTATTCATGAGTTTCTCTTGACATTTTTATTTTTGTGTCTCTATTTATGACAAAAAGAAAATCCATGGATATTGAAACTGAATGAGTTAGTATGACGTTTGCTATATGAGTTCTTATGTCTGTTTCAGAAATGATATATTGTAGGGTTCCTATTTCATTGTTTGTCGTCATATGATGAAATGCATGATACACTATTAATCTTCATATGGCTATACTATTACTAAACACTTAAAATGTTTCATTTTTGTTCTATTTTCATAAGGCAAAACTATTTTTTTACGTAAAAATAAAAGATGATCACTTAAATCCCCCTCAACCGGTTTGTTCCCTTTTTTACCAAATAAAATAAATTGCCTCTTGAAAAATAAATAATCGAACTTGTTTTATTTAGGGATGGCCTATGGACTTGGTTGTCATATTCAATCCCTTAGAATAAAGGTTGCCCTATGGATTTATGTGACATGTTCAACCTATTTAGGACTTTTCAACATTTAATCAAAAAGGTAGAATAAAGTAAAAAAAATGAGATCATAAAATAACATTTCTCTATGTGGCATTTTTCTAAATACTTAATTAAATCAATGTTATTTTTGGGTTTCTCTATGACAAGTTTCATGCTCAACCCTTTAGATTTTGAGGTTGCTCTATGGACTTACATGCCATGTTCAACCTCATTTAGGTTTAATAAAAAAAAAATCACAAATATAAAACCGATAAAAAATACAAAATATCTTAAAATTAAAAATTGATTTTTTTCCTTTAAATGATTTTCGAGGTAAAACAAATATTTTCAAAGTTACTAATAATTTACACAACTAATTTTGGGTAACCATTTTTATGGATGTTCTAGGGTGTCGTGGGGTTAAGTCTTCATGACTTCCCTAGACGTAATCGACTTCCGAACCCAAAGTTTTTTTAAAGGGTTTTCCAACTTTCCCGAAATTAAATAAAGTTGGTGGCGACTCCATGTTTATTCTCTAAAAGAAAAACAAGTTTTCTTTTTGTTCACCATTGCGCCGCGATTACGGTCGCGACAGATGGCGACTCCACTAGGGATTTCTTTAAAGAGAGTCAAGCCCGTAAAAATTGGTTTTGTAAATTTTTAATAACTTGTAGCTTATTTGTTTTACCTTTTTTTTATTGCTATATCTTGCTGTTTGTTTTCTTACAATAATTAAATAACAAAAAAAAGAAAAATGCTTTTTTAGTGATGTTTGTTTGGATTGTCCTTTTGGTTTGGGTTTTCCTTTTATTTAAATAAAAATGAGAAAAATTAGTTGCATATACATTTTAATTCATGTTATTTTTGTACATGTTTCACTAACAATGTTTTTGTTTCCTCATCCTTTCCTTTCTTTTTCCTATATTTTAACAATAGGGTAGAAGACTTATAACCATTTTTATATATACCTATATTTTTATTTTGCAGGTTTTTCTTGTCTTTTCTTTTCTTTTTATTTTTTAAGTGTTACAGGTTTGTATGCCCCCTTCACACACATCACTATCACATATTACGCACACTCTTGGCTCTATACCCGTGCTTGCTCAAAACCTAAGGATTAGGCCGTGCTCTGACATTGTCATTGAAAAGGTCTTTTACCTCCCTGATAGTTGTCGGTTCACCACTCAGATTGTACATGAGATCATGGAATAGTCATATTGAGAGGGTTTATCCCTACTTGTGGCTAGATTCATGAATCAGATCCTTATAAGGGCAATCTGGGGACCATGACTTTGAGAGGTCTAGCCCGTCCCGATTTTCACTAATAGAGCAAACCTAGTGGCCGACCTGTTTAGAGTCCTAACTTAGGATGTGTCCATCCTTAAGTTTTACCTGGCTTAGGACAAAAGGGGGCGTACTTTTCTTTTCTTTCTCTATCATCATAAGCATAAATCGTCATGCATGTTCATTGTGAATATTCACAAAACTAGGGGCGTCACATTGCCGCCTCAAACCTGAATGACATATTCGAATATTATTGCACGTCTAATAGGCGATATGTCATAATGAAGGTGATGCATTGGCAACATACCCATCAGGGTTTTCAACCCCATTGGGTCTCATACAACATGAATCATGCAAGATATATTTGTTTCTCTATACTCATTTTTTGTTTTTTCGCTTGTGCCTCTTTGTTGGAAGACTTTGGTATTCATCTTATAGCAAGAAAATGGAAAAGTGTGGTTCCGAAAAGAGTACTAGCAATACGAGTTGTTCCAAGAAAAGTATCAAGATCGATGTGACACTCAATGACTTGAAGAGTTTATGTGAACTTAGCCAGCAAATACCAGAAAAAGCACGCTCAGACTTTGTCAGCAAGTATGGTAGGATATTGGACCTATTGCGTGTTCCGGTGGAAGCCCCCGCTCTGAGTGCGTTGGCCCAATATTGGAATTCAACTTTGAGGTGTTTTGAATTGCCTGACTTAGACATCACTCCGACCATAGAAGAGTACGCTTATATGCTAAGACTGCCAATTCAAAAAAGGATCCGTGCCTACATGTATTATGGCCAATATGTAACAGATTGGAAGATAGCAAGTCTATTGGAGCTTTAACTGAAACAGCTAGAGAAAGCGGAAAAAGGAACCACCAAAGGATTGAAGAAACGATTTTTGGAAGCGTATCTCAACGAGCTGGCCCAGCAACAACGATGGGTTACTTTCAACAAAGTACTAGCCCTCATGATATATGGGTTGGTGCTCTTTCCTTTTGTACCATATCTGATTGATCAGTCAGTCATGGATGTTTTCTATAGGGTTGAAGAATATGGTGTGAACCCGGTTCCTGCTATCTTAACTGAAACTTTCCTCTCCCTACAGGTTTGTCATCAAAATCAACAAGGGAAACTGCGATGTTGTGCATCAATGTTGTATGTTTGGATCATGACTCACTTGTACACTGGCGATAAAATTGATAGAACAGATGACCCGCTGAAAGGATTCACTCGCATGCAATTGAAGCCACGTAAGCTATATGAATGAAAACAAGAGTTTGGTCAAGTGGATACAGGATGAACCCCCCGAAGAGCTGCTCGGTGGGGCATTCTTCCTATACCAAGAAAGTGAAAGCATCAAGAGTCAAACAATAGCAGTAAGGTCAGCATGGAATGATGTTCATATGAAAGGACCTGATAAATTAGGAAGGCGAATCATAGCTCACACAAAAAGATATGAAGTATGGAGAGCAGCGAGAAGCGGTTACCCCCCAAGACCTGCATCCCCTCTCCATAGTGAAAATAATCCTCTTACCGAATATCAAATGTTGAAAGAAATCAAAATTTTAAAAGCTCAGATGAGGGTTTTGGATGAGAAGAACCAAGCTGCCGAAGTAACTATTGTCCGCTCCGAAGCCAAGTGTAGAAGCTAAGTTTACAGATTGAGCATTTGAAAGACGAATGCGCCGATGCCTACGAAGCCTCGAGTCGTGCAAAAAGGGCAAGAAAAGAAAATGATGCAGAAATTCAAGAGCTGCTGGCAAAGGTAGAATATCAATAGAAGATGCTTGTCAAACTTCAAAGGAAGAAAAAAGAGCTCAAGACAAATGTAGGGGTTCATGTTGAAACAATACATATACTAGAAGAGAGAGTTGAATCCCTGCAAGAATCCTTTACCCACTCTGATCGCGAGCTACTAGCGGAGGCCAACATGAGAGAAAATTGGCTCAGAGCCAAAATAAAAGACACTGAAAGAGTTGAAGCTCAACGTCACGCAGAATGGGTAAAGGGATGGAAATTGGTAGTGAAGGATGTAATGAATGAAAAGGAAGCATGGAAAAGAAAATACGAGGACATGATGGATAAGCTCCAATATCACACTTCCCAGCTGGTGGAGCGATTTGAAGAAGCATCCATCGACATTCGTATGAACCATTCCCTTCAGATACCACCAAAGGTGGCCGAGTTCTTCAATCATTTTGGGAAACTTGCCAAAGGGTTCAGGAAAAAGAAGACGAGACTCTTAACATAGTGCTATGTGGACCTCGGAGAGAGATGGAAACTATCAATGTGTTTCTTTAATTTTGATCAAAGACTCGTGATTTGTATCGAAATATTTATAATGGAATAGAAGTTTTCATCAATGTTTGTCGAGCATTTTTTAGACGATATCTATCGAGGAGTGTGTTCTCCCTTAGATACGTCATCAACTATATTTTTACCCTAAAAACGACGTGTTTTCTGCATAAAAATAAGAACGTTGCTAGTACGGGTGTGGTCTATCGAGGAGTGGATTCTCCCTTGGACTTGACGCCAACTGCATTCAAGATATAGGGAACCATACCACTAGGTTTGATTGCGGGATGAGTATTCTTGCTATAGGTGTATACGACAGTCTTCCTAAGAGCACTCTCACGATCAAACAAAGGGTGTTAACTTGCACATGCATACACACACACACAAATTTTTTTTGGGTTTTAATGAGATTCTTGGATGCTTTATAGAATCACGTACTTCTGAGAATTTGAGAACCATTGCGCGACCTAGAAAAGGTAACACCAATCAAACCCGAGTTCACAATACCAGATCTCGGACCAGGATGGCTGCCAACATGCCTGAGGAAGGAAGAAACTTAAGCTCTGAAATAGATGAAGTTCTCAATAATTGGCGATCTGAACCGTTTGTTGATGTTATTTCTATGAAGTAATTATCTTATTGTACTAAATATGAATTGATGTTTACTTTGTTTGAGACATGAATGAGAATGTAGCACTTTATCTGGTGTTTTCCTTTTGGTTCCATCGTTTCTCTCTATTTCATTTCTTTACTTTGTTTAAGCTTTTCTTTCATGAATAAGACTCTCACATATACTTCTCCTATTTCCGACTTTTTCTTCCAGGAATACTTCTTCCACTAAAGATTTACCTCAGGAGAGGAACTTCGAAAACTCATTTATTGATTCCCTCACGGCCGTTGATGAATACAACCTTGAATCCGATGAGGAAGAAGAAGAGATTGAAGAATTCATAAAGATGGTGAAATGGTCAGAAGAAGGGATTAGCTCGAATGATGAGGTTGCAGAAGTGATCAATATGGGAACCGGGGAAGACAAAAATGAGTTGAAAATAGTGGATAACCCAGAGCGTGAAGAAATGGTTGCACTATTCTATCTGGATGTTTTTGCATGGTCCTACAGAGATATGCCAGGTTTAGATCCTGAGATAGCATCACATAAAATTCCCTTATACCCAGATGTGGTTCCAAAGAAGCAAAAATTAAGGAGGATGCATCCTGAGATGTCGCTGATGATCAAGGAAGAAGTGACCAAGCAGTTAGAGGCTGGCTTTCTGGAAGTAGCTAGACACCCAGAATGGGTAGCTAATATTGTTCCATTACCAAAGAAGGATGGAAGGGTCAGAATGTGCGTGGACTACCGAGATCTGAACAAAGCCAGTCCAAAGGATGATTTCCCGCTACCTCATATTGATGTCCTTGTAGACAGTACAGCCAGAAGTCATAGGTTTTCTTTCATGGACGGGTATTCTGGGTACAATCAGATCCTGATGGATGATGATGACAAAGAAAAGACAACTTTTATCACTCCTTGGGGAACTTTTTGTTACAAAGTGATGCCTTTTGGATTGAAGAATACTGGGGTCACTTACCAACGTGCTATGGTAGCATTGTTCCATGATATGATTCATAAGGAGGTAGAGGTAGGCTAAGTCCAAGGAAGAAGAAAGCCATGTAGCAGTTTTGCGAAAGTTATTCGAGCGGCTAAGGAAGTACAAGTTGCGGCTCAACCTTGCAAAATGTACTTTTGGTGCATCCGCAGGGAATTTACTTGGCTTTGTTGTCAGTAGAGAAGGAATAAAGGTGGACCTTAACAAGGTAAATGCAATACGTTACATGCCAGCATCTAAGAACGAGCGAGAAGTAAGGGGTTTTATTGGAAGGTTGAACTATATTGCGCGCTTCATTGCAAATTTGACTAGCACATGCGAGCCAATCTTCAAACTCCTCAGGAAGAATAATCCCGGAAGATGGGATGATAACTGTCAAGAAGCCTTTGACAAGTAAAGGCATATTTACTGAATCCCCCAGTATTAGTACCACCTACCCAAGGTCGTCCATTGTTACTCTATCTCACTATATTGCCAACCTCAATTGGGGCAATGCTGGGACAACATGATGAATCTGGCAGGAAGGAGCAGACAATTTACTATCTGAGTAAGAAGTTTAATGCCTGTGAGGCTCGTTATATGGCAATCGAGAAGACTTGTTGTACGCTAGTGTGGACCTCTAGAAGACTCAGACAGTACATGTTATATCACACCACTTGGCTAATTTCTCGAATGGATCCTTTGAAGTATATCTTCGAAAGTCCTCATATCTCCTTAAGAGTTTCGAAGTGGCAAGTGATATTGTCGGAATTTGACATCAAATATGTGACTCAGAAGTCCATCAAAGGAAGTGCGATTGGTGACCGTTTAGCAGAGAATCCTCTTGAGGATGGATGGCCTGTCAACCCCGAGTTCCCAGATGGAGAGATAATGTCCCTCGAGGAAGATGAAGAACAAGAAGATGTGTGGAAGATGTGTTAGATTCAATGACTTAGAGATTTTGATATATGACAAATACAACTTAATATGTATGCAAGTGTTTTAGTGTCAAATTACAAAGACGGGTATCAAGCAGTAATCAACAAGTTTAGTGAGCAATCAAAGGAGAATATTCGAGGAAGAACTTGAAGGAATCAAAGAGCATAGGCAGAGATCAAAGGAATCATCAAGACAAGAGCTTAAAGGAGAAATTAGTTTTAAGTCTTAGATGATTTGTAAGTGATGAAATCTCTTATTCACAAATAAGCTCAATTAAAAAGATGCATGAAGAAAATCAATTTTCATAACCTGCATTAAAAGGAATAAGTTTTCGTTAATGAAAATGATTTTTGGAAATAAGATTTTTTGAATCCAAGCGCTTGTCCAACAAGTAATACAAGCGCTCGTCCAACAAGTGATTGAAGCGCTCGTCCAACATAAGTAACAGAAGCGCTCGTCCAACAAGTGACAGAAGCGCTCGTCTACTATAGTGATAGAAGCGCTCGTCCACTGTAGTGACAGAAGTGCTCGTCCACTGTAGTGACAGTAGTGCTCGTCCACGAAAGTGACAGAAGTGCTCCTCCACTAAAGTGACATAAGTGCTCGTCCACTAAAGTGACAGAAGCGCTCGTCCACAAAAGTCTTTGGACCTGCTAAATCCTTAAATGAGAAGCTCCATCCAATGACATGGCATATGGAGCTCGTCTACTAATTGGAGCTCGTCCAATTACTTTGTGTTTTAGTACTCCCGTCTGCTGACGTGGCATATGGAGCTCGTCTACTAGCCCGTCCGAATGTAAAATCTTAATGGCTAGATGGACGCGGTTATTTTCAAGATGGACGCGAATTCTATAAGAACTATCAGAATCTTATTTCAAGAACCAGAATCAAGAAAACAAATTCTGTTAATCAGATCCAAATCTGTTTTCATTGACCCCAACGACTATAACTTGTTTTCTATATAAAAAGGGATCAAAGAAACACTTTCAAAAGAACGATATCATATCATAACATATCACAGTTTTATGAAATCATTTTTAGAAATCAATTGTGAAAATCATTCATCATCTTCATTGAGCTTACTGTGAAAAGAGTGTTTTAATACTCATAAGTGCTTCAATTTGTTTATCTGACTATTGAGAGTTAGGAATCAACTTTTGTTTTACATTTCGATTGTAAAGAGAGAGGGAGTCTCTCTGAGTGATTATGGTGAGGTATCCCTAAGGTTGAACATTGAGGCTCTTCACAAGAGTGTGGAATCTCGAGGTGAAGGAGTGCTCTGTGGTGTAAAGATCTTTCAAGCTACCTGGCAAAGCTTGTATGTTAGTGTGTGAAATCCCACAGGTGGAGGGGGGACTAGATGTAGGTCACAGTGGAGGTGACTGAACCAGGATAAATCTGGTTGTGTGGCATCCCCTAACTCAAACTCCTTTACTTTCTGTTTATGATTAAGAACTTGCGACTTTGATGTTTAAAGTTCAATATAATTTCTGTTCTTGATCTGTATAAGCTAAATTGAAACCTGAGTCTGATTGTAATCAAGTCTGTGTTATTTGCGTTCAAAACTGAGTTGATAAAAACCATTCTTGATTGCTGAAACTGAAACTTGCATAACTTGTTCTTAATCTTTAAAGGTTTAATCAGTTTCTGTATTTTGTTATTACTGAGTTATTGAACCTGAATCTATTCTCTATTAATTCTTAATTAATCTTTCTTATCCTCATCACCCTCTATTCAAGATTTTATATAAACCCTTCATCTTATTTGTAAAAGATCATGAGGCCACAAATCCGCAACTCTGATTTGAAAAGTTTTAAGAGGGAAATATTTTGAGAAGACTCAATTCACCCCCCCCCCCCCTCTTGAGTCATTGAAGCCAAAACAACAATTGGCATCAGAGCTAAACTCTGAAGTTTAGCTTAACAACAATAAGAGTATGGCTTCCAATGACTGTTTGAATGAAGGGGCTTCCCTTGCACGCCCGCCTGCCTTCAATGGATCTGAGTATATCTATTGGAAGAAAAGAATGGTAATCTTTCTTGAGGCAGCATGTGTTGACATATGGGATGCAGTAGAAAATGGACCATTTGTCCCCTCTACTGCAGATGCTAATGGTGCTCCAAGAAATAAGCCCAAAACTAAATGGAATGAGGATGATAAGAAAAGAGTTCAATATAATGCACGTGCTAAGAATATTATAACATCTGCTTTAAGCCGTAATGAGTTTTTCAGGGTTTCAAATTACAAATCAGCAAAGGAGATATGGGATACATTGCAAGTAACACATGAAGGAACCTCAGATGTCAAAAGAGCAAGAATGAATACCCTTACACATGAGTATGAGTTGTTCAGAATGAATCAAGGAGAACCTATGACTGAAATGCAAAAGAGATTCACACACATCGTAAATCAATTGACTGGTCTTGGAAAAGCAATCTCCAATGAGGATCAAATTAACAAAGTAATGAGATGCTTGAGCAGGGAATGGCAACCTAAAGTCACTGCAATATCAGAATCCAGAGATCTCTCATCAATGACCATTGCCACACTGTTTGGAAAATTGCAAGAACATGAATTGGAGTTGAATAGACTGAATGAGAGTGAAGAAACTGATAAAAGAAAGAAGGGATTGGCTCTGAAATCACAAGTCAGAGAAGTAGAAGACAGTGATGATGATAATACAGAACAAGAGGCTGAATCTATAGAAGAAATGAGAATGCTAGTTAGAAAATTCAAGAACCTCATAAAGAAGAAAGGCAACTTCAAAAGAAAGCCATCAACTTTTCCAAAAAGAAATTTCAGCAAAGGTGACAACTCTTCCAACACCATCACATGCTATGAATATGGAAAGATTGGCCACATGAAGCTTGACTGTCCAAAACTGCAAAAGAAGGACAAAACTGAAAAGTTTGACCCAAAGGACAAGGAGCGAAGAAAGCCAAGAAAGACCTACATTGCTTGGGATGATAATGATGTAGATTCCACTGACGAATCTGAATTTGAGGAGGCAAACTTGTGTTTGATGGGTAGCAATCTTAGTGATTCAGAAAGTGAAGTAAGTTCTAATTATCAACCTTCTTATGATGAATTGCAAAATGCTTTTGAAGAACTTTATAAAGAATCCATTAGACTTTCTAGATTGCTAACTAAGTCTAAGAAAACCATCACATGCCTAGAAGAGAAAACTTCTGTTTTAAACAAAGACAATTAAAAACAGAAAATTGTGCTTTAAAATAAAAAACTAGCTACTGTTTTAGATGCACCTATATGTGATAAATGTCCTAAGTTGGAGAAACATATAAATCATTTGAATGGTGATCTATCTAGAATTACTAGTGATAAAGAAATCCGAAATGCATCTAGCTGTACATTGACTAAAGAGGTTGAAAAACTGAGAAATGACCTAGCAAGATTCACAAATGGTAGAGATAACTTGGATGCATTGTTAGGATAGCAAAAATGTGTTTATGATAAGGCTGAAATAGGCTATAAACCGAAGATACATGAGAAATTTTTCAAGAAATTTTTTATTGCACCTAAGACATCAAACACACCATTTGTTAAATGCAATTTTTGTGCTAGAAAATGTCACACAGCTTCTACATGTCATTACAGGAAATCTGCTTATAATGAGTCTAAGTATATATGGGTTCCTAAAGGAACTATTGTTGCAACTAACTCAAAAGGACCCAAACAGATTTGGGTACCTAAAGCAAAAACATGATTCTGTTTTGTAGGTGTGTTGGAAAGCCAAGAATGTGAAATGATATCTTGACAGTGGGTGTTCCAAGCACATGACTGGAGACAAAAGCAAGTTCATTTCCTTTACCCCTAAGTCGAGTGGTAGTGTTACCTATGGAGACAACAATAAAGGGAGAATACTTGGCATTGGAAACATTGGAAGTGGCTCAACAACAATCATTGAGGATGTACTATATGTTGAAGGACTGAAACACAACCTATTAAGTATCAGTCAACTATGTGACAAAGGCTTCAAGGTAAAATTCAATTCCAATAATTGCTTAATAGAAAATCAGCATGATGAAAATTTGAAATTAATTGGACATAGGACAGATAACATCTATATGCTTGATTTAGATAATATCTCTTCAAATACTGCATGCTGTCTTATTTCAAAAGAAGAAGAGAATTGGCTTTGACATAGAAGAATTGCACACATTCACATGAACCACTTGAATAAACTAATTCATAAAGATCTTGTAGTTGGCTTGCCTAAACTGAAATTTGTGAAAGATGGACTATGTGATGCATGTCAAAAAGGAAAGCAAGTTAAGGTCTCTTTTAAACCAAAGAATATTGTTTCAACAACTAGACCCTTGCAACTTTTACACATGGATTTATTTGGTCCATCTAGAACCAAAAGCTTTGGTGGTAACTCGTATGCATTGGTAATAGCATATGATTACTCTAGATATACATGGACATATTTTCTAACTCATAAGAGTGATTCATTTGCTGCATTTAAGAAAATTGCAAAAATTGTGTAAAATGAAAAGGACATGAAAATTGTTTCTATAAGAAGTGATCATGGGGGAGAATTTCTAAATGAAGTGTTTGAAAATTTTGTGATGAGCATGGCATTCAACATAATTTTTCTGCTCCTAGAACTCCACAACAAAATGGAGTAGTGGAAAGAAAGAATAGATCATTAGAGGAGATAGCAAGAACTATGTTGAACGACTCTAGCTTGCCAAAACATTTTTGGGCAGATGCTGTCAATACAGCCTGCTATGTGCTAAATAGAGTCTTGATAAGACCAATCTTAAAGAAAACCCCTTATGAGCTTTACAAAGGAAGAAAACCAAATATAGCACATTTTCATGTTTTTGGTTGCAAATGCTTTGTTCTTAACAATGGAAAGAATAATCTTGGAAAATTTGATGCAAAGGCTGATGAAGGAATTTTCCTAGGTTGCTCTCTATCTAGTAAAGCATTTAGAATATATAATAAGAGAACACAAACTATTGAGGAATCTGTGCATGTGACATTTGATGAGTCTAACCCCAAAAGGTTGGGAAAGGATTCTGTTATTGATGATCTTGCAGATTCAATTGAGAAAACTCTCCTATAAGAGAAACATAACAATGAAGAAGATGAAAGCTTAAAGAACGAATCGCTGCAGGAGGAGCAAACAGAACAACAGCCCGACCTACCAAAGGAATGGAGGACTGTCAGAATTCATCCAATTGATAACATCATTGGTGAAATTACAAAGGGGGTAACTACTAGACAATCTCTTAGAAATGTTTGTAATCATATGGCATTTGTGTCTCAAGTAGAACCTAAGAACATAGATGATGCTATAATTGATGAACATTGGATGATGGCTATGCAAGATGAGTTAAATCAGTTTGAAAGAAACCAAGTTTGGAAACTAGTGCTTAAACCCAAGAACTGTCAAGTAATAGGTACAAAATGGGTTTTTAGGAATAAACTAGATGAAAATGGTATAATTGTAAGAAACAAGGCTAGATTGGTAGCCAAAGGGTATAACCAAGAAGAAGGCATAGATTATGATGAAACATATGCACCAGTAGCAAGATTAATGGCTATAAGAATGCTACTTGCTTATGCTTGCATAATGGGATTTAAATAGTATCAAATGGATGTTAAGAGTGCTTTCTTAGATGGATTTATACAAGAGGAAGTGCATGTTGGCCAACCACCTGGTTTTGAGAATAATGAATTACCTAACCATGTTTATAAACTATCTAAAGCACTATATGGCTTAAAGAAAGCTCCTAGAGCTTGCTATGAAAGGTTAAGTAATTTTCTCATTGAAAAAGGATTTAAAAGAGGTAAAGTTGACATAACTTTGTTCACTAAGAAAAAGGCACACAACATTTTACTTGTACAAATATATGTGGATGATATAATTTTTGGTGCCACTAATGAGCATTTGTGCAATGAGTTTGCAAGTCTTATGCAGAGTGAGTTTGAAATGTCAATGATGGGTGAGCTGAACTTTTTCCTTGGACTGCAAATAAAGCAAACTAAAAATGGAATCTTTGTTAGCCAAACCAAGTACTGCAATGAGTTGATCAAGAAGTTTGGCATGGAAAATGCTAAGGAGATAGCTACTCCAATGAGTACCTACTGTTATCTGGACAAGGATGAGCAAGGTAAACCTGTTGATGTTTCTAAATTCAGAGGTATGATAGGCTCACTACTTTATCTTACTGCTAGTAGGCCAGATATCATGTTTAGTGTATGCATGTGTGCTAGGTATCAAGCAAATCCAAAAAAGTCACACTTAACAGCAGTTAAAAGGATAATTAAGTATCTGTTATGAATAAAAGACATGGGATTATGGTATCCCAAGGGAGCTACATGTACTTTAATTAGCTATTCAGACTCTGATTTTGCTGGTTGTAAAATAGACAGAAAGAGTACTAGTGGAACTTGCCATATACTAGGAAACTCATTAGTATCATGGTTCAGTAAGAAACAATCTAGTGTGGTTTTATCCACTGCAGAGGCTGAATATGTAGCAGTTGGTAGCTGTTGTGCACAGGTTTTATGGATGAAACAACAATTAGTTGATTATGGTGTGCAACTAAACCAAGTTCCTATTAGATGTGACAATACGAGTGCAATTAACCTAACTAAGAATCCCATAATGCACTCTAGAACTAAACACATAGAAATCAGACATCATTTCATTAGAGATCATATACAAAGTAGAGAAATTGAGATTGAATATATTGATACAACTAAACAACTCGCCGATATTTTTACCAAGCCCTTGAACAAGGAAAACTTCTTTTTCATTAGAAGAGAATTGGGCATAATCGATGAATCCTATATCTAATATCTAAATAAACTTATTATATGACTATATCTTTGTGTAAATATCCTCCGATTCTTGTATGATATGATTTGGAATATCTATGAATGATTAGAAGAGAGTTTTGGAATATCTATGCGAGTTGGACGCATCTTTTTGATTTGCCCCTGTACCTATCTCTCTATCATGAACAATTTTATATGTTATGTTTGAATGATGAAACGCTTACCTTCTCTAGTGCTTTGAATGTTTCTTTTATTTACCTTTTTGGTAATGCCAAAAGGGGGAGAAAAAAGTATGATAAAGAGAAAGGAGATAATAACAAATTATACATGAAAAAAAGTATGATATAGAGAAAAGAGATAATAACGAATTATACATGCATATGTTGAGAGGGAGCTAATGACCTTACATGATTAATGGGGAGTAAATCACATTCTGCTCTGTTAATATTTTTTTTTGCTCTGATATACTTCTGCTCTGACTGCTCTGATACCATGATATAAATCGGTCAAAAACACTTAGCGTCTGCTACACTTATGCACTGATCTTATAATTTGTTAAAAGGTTTGTCATAATAAAAAAGGGGGACATTATTAGATTTAATGACTTAGAGATTTTGGTATATGACAAATACAACTTAATGTGTATGCAAGTGTTTTAGTGTCAAATTACAAAGACAGGTATCAAGCAGTAATCAACAAGTTCAGTGAGTAATCAAAGGAGAATATTCAAGGAAGAACTTGAAGGAATCAAAGAGCAAAGACAGAGATCAAAGGAATCATCAAGACAAGAGCTTAAAGGAGAAATTAGTTTTAAGTCTTAGATGATTTGTAAGTGATGAAATCTCTTATTCACAAATAAGCTCAATTAAAAAGATGCATGAAGAAAATCAATTTTCATAACCTGCATTAAAAGGAATAAGTTTTCGTTAATGAAAATGATTTTTGGAAATAAGATTTTTTGAATCCAAGCGCTCGTCCAACAAGTAATACAAGCGTTCGTCCAACAAGTGATTGAAGCGCTCGTCCAACAAGTGACAGAAGCGCTCGTCCAACAAGTGACAGAAGCGTTCGTCCACTGTAGTGACAGAAGCGCTCATCCACTGTAGTGACAGAAGTGCTCATCCACTGTAGTGACAGAAGTGCTCATCCACTGTAGTGACAGAAGTGCTCCTCCACTAAAGTGACAGAAGTGCTTGTCCACTAAAGTGACAGAAGCGCTCGTCCACAAAAGTCTTTGGACCTGCTAAATCCTTAAATGAGAAGCTCCGTCCAATGACATGGCATATGGAGCTCGTCTACTAATTGGAGCTCGTCCAATTACTTTGTGTTTTAGTACTCCCGTCTGCTGACGTTGCATATGGAGCTCGTCTACTAGCATGTCCGAATGTAAAATCTTAATGGCTAGATGGACGCGGTTATTTTCAAGATGGACGTGAATTCTATAAGAACTATCAGAATCTTATTTCAAGAACCAGAATCAAGAAAACATATTCTATTAATCAGATCCAAATATGTTTTGATTGATCCCAATGACTATAACTTGTTTTCTATATAAAAAGGGATCAAAGGAACACTTTCAAAAGAACGATATCATATCATAACATATCACAGTTTTACGAAATCATTTTGAGAAATCAATTGTGAAAATCATTCATCATCTTCATTGAGCTTACTGTGAAAAGAGTGTTTTAATACTCGTAAGTGCTTCAATTTGTTTATCTGACTATTGAGAGTTAGGAATCAACTTTTGTTTTACATTTCGATTGTAAAGAGGGAGGGAGTCTCTCTGAGTTATTAGGGTGAGGTATCCCTAAGGTTGAACATTGAGGCTCTTCACAAAAGTGTGGTATCTCGAGGTGAAGGAGCTATGGTGTAAAGGTTTTTCAAGCTACCTGGAAAGCTTGTGTGTTAGTGTGTGAAATCCCACAGGTGGAGGGGGGACTGGATGTAGGTCACAGTGGAGGTGACCGAACCAGGATAAATCTGGTTGTGTGATATCCCTAAACTCAAACTCATTTACTTTTTGTTTATGATCAAGAACCTGCGACTTTGATGTTTAAAGTTCAATATAATTTCTGTTCTTGATCTGTATAAACTAAATTGAAACCTGAGTCTGATTGTAATCAAGTCTGTGTTATCTGCATTCAAAACTGAGTTGATAAAAACCATTCTTGATTGTTGAAACCGAACTATACTAAAACTGAAACTTGCATAACTTGTTCTTAATCTTTAAAGGTTTAACCGGTTTCTGTATTTTGTTATTACTGAGTTATTGAACCTGAATCTATTCTCTATTAATTCTGAATTAATCTTTCTTATCCTCATCACCATCTATTCAAGATTTTATATAAACCATTCATCGATTTTGTAAAAGATCCTGAGGCCACAAATCCGCAACTCTAATTTGAAAAGTTTTGTGAAAAGTTTTTAAGAGGGAAATATTTTAAGAAGACTCAATTCATCCCTCCTATTGAGTCATTGAAGCCAAAACAACTAGATGTATTTTGATGGAGCAGTCAATATGCATGGCAGTGGTATAGGAGCAGTGGTAATCTCACCAAACGGCAAGCAGTACCCGATGGCCGTAAAGCTGAAATTTGAATGTACGAATAATATTGCAGAATACGAGGCATATGCTAGTGGATTACAAATGGCACTTGAACTTGGTATAAAGTAGTTGAAAGTCTTCGAGGATGCAGCTCTAATCATTTACCAAGTCAATGGTGAATGGCAAACCAAAGACTCCAAGTTGATTCCGTATCAGAAATACTTGACTCAGTTGATTGCGAAGTTTGACGAGATTACTTTCTCGCATTTAACTCGAGACAAGAATCAGTCTGGTGGTGCTTTAGCCACACTAGCTTCCATGACCAAGCTGGACATCTATACCAATGTCCAACCCATCCAAGTTAGAGTGCAAGATGAACCGGCATACTGTGCCCATGTGGAAGGAGAACCAGATGGTAAGCCTCGGTATCATGATATCAAGCAATATATTCAGAACAAGAAATTCCCGGCATAAGCGAGCGAAGCAAATATATAGACCATCCGAAGACTGGCTATGGCCTTTTTCTTAAGCAATGAAGTCCTGTATAAAAGAGGATATGATGGTACCCTTCTTAGATGTGTGAATGCTCATGAAGCTAAGTTGATCATGATCGAAGTTCATGAAGGAATCTGTGGGACTCATGCTCGGAAAATTTTGAGAAGTGGCTATTATTGGTCTACTATGGAGTCAGATTGTATAGAGCATGTTCGTAAATGCTAAAAATAGGGGTGTAAGTGGATTTAATCCGACCCGCGAACCCGGCCGATCCGAACCAATCCGATCCGATCCGTTTTTGTGGTTCGGTTCGGGTCAAAATCAATGGACCCGACCATGGTTTGGTTCGGTTCTCGTTTCCAGGAAAAGTGAACCCGCTAGAACCGAACCGAACCCCTAATTTTTTTTAAATTATATATAATATTAATATATTAGGCAGTGGCACTGTGACACAGACACAGATCTCTCCATCTCGCACGCAATCGCACTCCTCGTCTTCAACTCGACAGCCACAAACCCTACTTCACCTCTCACCATCCAAGTCAGCGGCGGCGGCGGCGTGCAGATTTTTCCAAAGATCGCTCGCCACCGCGACCAGCACCGCCACATCTCTCCACCTCTTCACCTTGCTCCATCACCGCGACCTCTTCACCTCGCTGACTCGCTCAGTCGCTCCATCACCTCAACCTCTTCACCTCGCTCGGTAGCTCCATCACCGGCACCGTGACACCTCCCTCCGGCCTCCACCACTCCATCACCGCGAGTCCGCGACACCTCTCCACCTCTTCACCTCGCTCTATCACTGCGAATCTGCGATACTTCTCCACCTCTTCGGCTTCGCGTCGCTCAGTTGCTCCATCACCGGCTCCGCGTCCGCGACATCTCCCTCCGGCCTCCACCTCTCCACCACACTCCATCACCGCGAGTCTGCGACATCCTCTGAGATTGGTACCCAATTTGTGCATTTAGGGATTTCTGATTTTAGGGTTTTTTAATTTTTGATTTTAGTGAACCCGACGATCCGATCCGAACATGATCGATTCGGATTGGTTCGGGTCTGCTAACAGAAAATGCCAAAAACCGAACCGAACCGAACAATTTTGATTGGTTCGGACACTGTTTTCCCTCAAATCCGAACCAAACCGATCCGATTACACCCCTAGCTAAAAATGTCAGATGTATGCAGACCGGATCAATACACCTCCATTTCCACTGCACAATTTAGCATCCTCATGGCCTTTTTCGATGTGGGGAATAGATGTCATCGGTCCCATTAATCCCAAGGCTTCCAATGGTCATCGTTTCATTTTGGTGGCGATAGACTACTTCACTAAATGGGTAGAAGCTGCTTCATATGCCAGCATAACTCAAAAGGTGTTTATGAAATTCCTCAAGAAGGACATTGTCTGTAGATACGGGATCCCAGAGAGGATAATCACAGATAATGCTGCTAATCTTAATGGTGCCGAGATTCAAAAGTTTTGCGATGGTTTCAAAATCAAACATCACAATTCAGCTCCTTATAGACCTCAAATGAATGGTGCAGTTGAAGCAGCAAACAAAAATATCAAGAAGATTGTTGCCAAGATGGTTGTAAATTATAAAGACTGGCACGAAATGCTGCCATATGCTCTACATGCTTATCGGACTAATATACGATCAAGCACTGGGGCAACCCCTTTCTCTTTGGTGTACGGGATGAAGGCTGTCTCACCTATTGAAGTAGAACTCCATTCGCTCAGAGTCTTGATGGAAGCAGATTTAGAAGAATCTGAGTGGGTGAATACTCGATATGAGCAGTTGAACATGATAGAAGAGAAAAGACTGGCAGCTATCTGTCACGGGCAATTGTATCAAAGCATAATGGCAAGAGCTTTCGATAAGAAGGTTCGCCCTAGAGAATTTTGCACGGGAGACCTGGTTTTAAAGAAAATCCTCCCTAATCTGGAGGATGCCCGGGGAAAATGGGTGCCGAATTATGAAGGTCTTTATATTATCAAACAAGCATTTCAGGAGGAGCTTTGATTCTGCAAAACATGGATGGGGAAGAATTACCAAGGCCAGTAAACTCTAATGCTGTGAAAAAGTTCTATGCTTGGAAAAAAAAAAGCCCGCTAGGTTGAAAACCTGAAAGGGCGGCCTAGGAAAAAGTTAGGGCAAAGAACAATGAAAAAAAAATAAAAAAGAAAAGGCCCGCTAAAACCGAAAAGGGTAACCTAGGCAAAAGTTAGGGTAAAGAAACCTTAGGCTGAAAACCTGTAAAGGCGGCCTAGGGGGAGGATATGGTCCAACACTTCTGCAAGTACTCACCACACTGGGGAAGTTTTATCCGACTGAGTATACTGGGGCAAAATTGTTAAGGAATGATTGAAGAATGTGTGTTTGAAGAATCAGAAATAGAAGCCAAGATCCGTGTCATCAAAAGGCTGTGGGGAATCAATTATATGAAAATCAAAGGACCAACACTGGGGCAAATTTTATGTGATTCTCATAATTTTCTTTGTTTATCTTTGCTTTTAATCTTCATGATCCCTTTTATAATTTTGTCCTCATATTGTTATTTTTTCTTAACAAACTAAATTCTCGTATTAAGGCAAGAGGCATTTCCTTCATACTCCCCTGTCGTGTTCACTCTCATGTTTAATCACTATGGTCATGTCTCAATAAAATTAAATATAAGTTTAATGGTATGATTTGATGATTCTAATGGTAGCACCAATGAATGGTTTGAACCAAAAGGACTCAATATTTCAAATTCAACGGAAGAGATATCATGCACTGGACAACAAAAGAATGATGCAAATAAGCTTGGGAGAATAAACAGAACATCCACCTCATATGATTCAGATTCTTGGGTGACCCATGTTGTTAAAAGAATGAACGATGCCTCGACTCAGAGTGGTCAGTGAACAAGGGTTTGGTTGGTAGAAGTTTTTCCATGGAGCATTTGGTTCCGCTGTCTTCAAAAGGAAGGGATTCTCATTAGTTTCAGATTACTGATTGAATTTTGTCGAGCTCCGAGGCTCACTGCAATTTAATTTTCGAGCTCTAAGGCTCGCTGTAAGTTTATTTTCGAGCTCTGAGGCTTGCTGCATATTTAATTTTCTGTTGGACGAGGAGGTTCAGTCGCTGCAATTTTGTTTTCAAACTGTGAGGTTTTCTTTTGATTAATTTTCTGTTGGACGAGGAGGTTCAGTCCGCTGCAATTTTAATTTCAAATTGTAAGGTTTTCTTTTGAGCTCCTCAGGTTTTGTCGGACAAAATATGTGTTATTTTCTTTACTTGTTCATTACTAGAATACATGAAAGTCACAACTAATCACGTCTTCTAGTATGCAACAAGTAAAGAGGGGCAACTGTGAACACCAATTTTTGTCCGTCTTCATTTTATTTTATTGTAATTTTATTATTGTGTTATTATATTTCAGGGAGACTAAAAAATAATAGTGAAGAAAGAAGGAAGAAAAAGAAGATAATGAAGAAAGGAGGAGGTTTCGTCCATTGCATACTTAATTTTCTGTTAGCCGAGGAGGTTCCATTCATTGTATATCTAATTTTCTGTTGGACGAGGAGGTTCCGTCCATTGCGTATCTAATTTTCTGTCTAATTTTCTATTGGATGAGGGGGTTCCGTCCATTGCGTATCTAATTTTATGTTGGACGAGGAGGTTTCGTCCATTGCTTATCTAATTTTATGTTGGACGAGGAGGTTCCGTCCATTTCATATCTAATTTTCTGTTGGACGAGGAGGTTCCTTCCATTGCATATCTAATTGTCTGTTGGACGAGGAGGTTCCGTCCGTTGCATATCTAATTGTCTGTTGGACGAGGAGGTTCCGTCCGTTGCATATCTAATTTTCTGTTGGACGAGGAGGTTCCGTCCACTGCAATTTTATTTTTAAACTGGAGGCTAAAAAATAATAGTGAAGAAAGAAAGAAGAAAAAGAAAATAATGAAGAAAGGGGGAAGAAAAGAAGGAGAAAAGAACAATCAGCAAAAAGAGAAGAAAGGAGATTGAGTTACTTCTCCTAACCCTAAAAAACCCCATTTGCATATCAGACAAAACCTCTCTTCCTCCTCCCACTCTCCAACCGCCGCTACACCTCCTCTACCCATTGGTCCTTCTTCTTCCTTATCTCCCCCACTCTCTTAACCGCACCACACTTCCTTCTCTCTTCAAACACGCAACCTTCACATCGAATCGCCTCCTTTCCTCTGCTCGCGTCACCTCCATTTGGACACACGCGATCTCTGCTTAGAACCGCCCAAGCTCCGGATTTCGTGGGACCAATCTTGAAGCCACTGGGTAAGGAGAAGCATGAAGCCCTCTCCTCCATCTATAAAAGGAGGAGGGAAGAACGAAAAGACGGAGAGGAGATACGGAGGAAGAATACGAATATAGAGGGAGAGAGAGATTTTTATCTGATGTTTTCTTTGTGAAGAAAAAGAGATTGGGTTTGAGGTAGAAATGGAGGGGTGCTTCTTTTTTAAACAGAAAGAGGGGATTTTTGGGTTAGGGATTTGAGTTTTTTTTTCTCTTCTATGTCATTAGAGTGGTTCCAAATTTTTAGAAGAAGAGAGAGTTAAAAGAGTCAGTGAAACCGAAATGTGAGGGCTTTGATCTTAAAATTTTACTACTGGGAGAAAGCAAAATCATTGTTATTCTGCTCATTTGGTAATCCTTGGTCTCTTTATTGATATTATTCATGAGTTTCTCTTGACATTCTTATTTTTATGTGTCTCTATTTATGACAAAAAGAAAATCCATGGATATTGAAACTGAATGAGTTAGTATGACGTTTGCTATATGAGTTCTTATGTCTGTTTCAGAAATGATGTATTATAGGGTTCCTATTTCATTGTTTGCCGTCATATGCTGAAATGCATGATACACTAGTAATCTTCATATGACTATATTGTTACTAAACACTTAAAATGTTTCATTTTTGTTCTATTTTCATAAGGCAAAACTATTTTTTACGTAAAAATAAAAGATGATCACTTAAATCCCCTTCAACTGGTTTGTTCCCTTTTTTTACCAAATAAAGTAAATTGCCTCTTGATAAATAAATAATAGAACTTGTTTTATTTAGGGATGGCCTATGGACTTGGTTGCTATATCCAATCCCTTAGAATAAAGGTTGCCCAATACACTTATGTGCCATGTTCAACCTATTTAGGACTTTTCAACATTTAATAAAAAAGGTAGAATAAAGTAGAAAAAATGAGATCATAAAATAACATTTCTCTATTGGCATTTTTCTAAATACTTAATTAAATCAATGTTATTTTTGGGTTGCTCAATGACAAGTGTCATGCTTAACCCTTTAGATTTTGAGGTTGCCCTGTGGACTTACGTGCCATGTTCAACCTCATTTAGGTTTAACCAAAAACAATTTCACAAATATAAAACCGATAAAAAATACAAAAAATCTTAAAATTAAAAATTATTTTCGGGTAAAACAAATATTTTTAAAGTTACTAATAATTTACACAACTAATTTTGGGTAACAATTTTTATGGATGTTCTAGGGTGCCGTGGGGTTAAGTCTCCATGCCTTCCCTAGACGTAATTGACTCCCGAACCCAAAGTTTTTAAAAGGGTTTTCCAACTTTCCCGAAATTAAATAAATTTGGTGGCGACTCCATGTTTATTCTCTAAAAGAAAAACAAGTTTTCTTTTTGTTTGCCGTTGCGCCACGATCACGGTCGCGACATATATACAATAAAACCGGTGGCTGGGTCCATGAGCCGCCCGTTAGGATCTGTACACTCAAACTCAAACTTCCCCGTGAGGGTAAATACGGGCTGTTGGGTCATTCAAGGTTGGTCCCAGTGTGCCATCTGTACAATCCTGATCTGGAGGTAACAGGCAACAAAAGCAAACACGCACAAGGGAAAATGGGATAAGAAACTATTTCATGTCAAACGTGGAAAGGGTTAAAATGACATTTAATTCTATTACAGCACGGTAAACATCCATCTCCAAGTACGCATAGATATGTATATTTATATATATATATATATATATATATATATATATATATATATATATATATAACACACCTATCCTCGACAACATCTAGTCATATCCTCTACCCTCCATAATGATGCAATGCCATTCAGAATGAGTCATCAGGTTCGGCCATATCCGGATATCCATCTCGACATGTCTCCAGAGCCCCCGGCATACACCCTCGTCTGTGGAGGGAGGATACCCAAGCAAAGAAATGGCACTATAGTTGCACAATATAAATGCCGGTGCACACCACTGATCCCCGGTCAGGGTGCTCATGCAAAGCATGAACTATAGTGGCGACTAAAGAAATAATAATAATGTCTGGGACGGTCCTGCTGATAGCTTGATCCACGGGACCGCTCCCTCCGTGGACCAGACCCCACGTGCCCAAAGCACCCGACCATGTTTCAGGTCAACCATATGAGAATATCACAACCATGTTTCATGTCACCCCCTAGTGCCATAACCTCTCATCCATAGTTCAACATAATAACCTTAGTCATAATCACATCTCATCAGACTCATCTCAATATCAATAATGATATAATCTCGGTTAGGCACGTCTAACTCATGTATCATGAACCCCAATACATCCTCATCATAAGGAAAACCCACATAGCAAAAATATCATAGTCATACCATCAAGTCACAGATCCAATCATCTCCATATATCTTTATCATAAATATAATCATTATAATAATTATAATAAAAATAATACATATAATAATTATAATATAGATTATTTAATCGTATTTCCAAGGCAGCCAATCACAAATAAACATGGCACATTCAACCAGCATCAGTCAAGCAGTCCAAGCAAACAACACATGCAACATCAAATACGATAGGAAAATAGAATACTATATATTTTTACGTAACGGTGATAAATACACAATTTCAATATCGTCCTCGTTACCACGAAGTAGTACCCGGTACGACATTGAAATTGTCCGTTATTCGCTTCCTTGAAGGGTTTAGGTCGCCCTTCGCCGTTATCGAAATAAACGCCACTTCGCTGTTTCCGACGTTAGATGGCTTCTTTCCCTCACCCGAGAGTTGCACGCTAAACCGAATGAGACAAAACGAACTAAAACGAAGTGTCCTCGAGCTCCGCGATTCTGTCTCGCCTAGAAACTGGTCCCCGAAGCTCCGATATTCCTCCTAAACATCACATTAGAAAGGCACAAAGTAAGGAACTCAAAAACTGCAGTAACATTGGTAAATCCATCACTGTTCTGGCTCAATATCTCCAAATATAGATGTCTGTTTGAAACATTGACCGTTACGTTTAAATAAATACCTTTCCTTTACCTTCTCTGAAAATTTTAGCTCGATCCAACGGTGAACGACTCTGGATCGAACCTTCCAATATGACTGGTCATAAGTTACTCGGGTTGGTTTTCCTTTCTTCTTTCGAGTTGAATAACTCTCACTCTGGGGAATATGCATACATTTCAACCATTTGATATGGAATACTCTTAGTCCTGAACCTCCTTCTAAAATTTGAACAAGATTTAACGGTTGAAGGGGTCGTGGTGGTGGTTTTACAGAAGCTGGTTCCTCCAAGCTTCAAACTTCAGCACTGGAGGCTTGGGTTCTTGGGTGGTTTTCTTTCTCCTACTCTCTCTCTTTATCCCTCTAGCTTTCTCTCTTGCTTGCTCTAGATTTATTTCTCTGGCTCTCTCTATCTCTCCCTCTCTAGCTCTCTTGTTTTCTGCTCTAAAATGCTATTTGAAATGAAAATGGTGGAAATGAGGCTTGAAGCCTCTTGTATATGCCTTCTCTTTTGCTTGCATGCTGGACAGTCAAGGGGCTGCATGCTGGACACATGACCAATCTAAGGGCTTGCATGTGTGACATGTGGACTCATTGATCAGAACAACACCGGTTTCACTCGTTTTCTTCGTGGTCTGAGCTCATTAGAAGTCCGATTGATCCCAAATTTGAAACGTAGGCTCATTAAGACCTAATGAACAACCCCCAACCATTAAAAATGTCTAATCTCAATTCTAACTCCAAATTTATTATTTCTCATAATAACGTCCTTAAGACGATAATCGGGAAAATCCTAAGTTTTGCTCGCATTTAAACTCCTTCCCGATAATTTCTTATTTCTTATACCCAATTTCATAGACCTTAACAAACGTCTTAATTTTATAATCCAAGTCTTAATCTTAAACATTAATCATAAAACATATTAAGAAATCAGGCTGTTACATTTCTACCCCCTTAAAAGAAATTTCATCCTTGGAATTTACGTACCTGAAAACAAATGGGGGTACTGCTGCTGAATGTCCGCCTCACGCTCCCAAGTAGCATCTCCAGCAACACTATCCCATATGACCTTGACCAGGGGAATCTTTTCACCACGGAGTTCTTTAATCCTTCTATCTGTAATCTTAGACGATAAAGCCTCATATTCAAGATTCTCTCGGAGTTGTATTGACTTTGGCTCAATTACATGAGAAGGATTTGGGTAATATTTTCTCAATTGGGAAACGTGAAAGACATCATGAAGGTTGGAAAGGTTAGGCGGTAAGACCATCTGGTAAGCTACTGGACCAATTCGTCGAAGAATATGAAATGGTCCAATGAATCGGGGAGTAACCTTTCTAGACTTTATAGCGCGGCCAATTCCGGTCTTCGGAGTGACTCTCAAGTACACGTATCACCTTATTGGAACTCTAAGGGTCTCCTCCTCTTGTTACTGTAGCTCCTTTACCTATCCTGCGCTTCCTTCATTTTATCCCTTATCTTCCTGACGTGTTCGGTGGTTTGCTGTACCATATCAGGACCCAACACTTGGCTCTCACCGTTGAGTCACCGGCAAGTGTACCAGGTCGTTGTAAGTAATAAAAACGGTAAGTAATTACCGAGGTCGGACACAGGGATTGGGCTACCAATTCTACCAATTTGCAAGAAATTCGATACGTTTGACCAAGTAAAAGCAAGTGGTTGAGAAGAGAGAGGAAATAGGATAGCAATTTAAATCAACAAATCAATTAGAGATAAAGTAGGTAGCGATAAGATAAGATAAGAATTAAAATCTGGATTAAACATCTAAGGTCACAAATCCACCTACCCAATCATGCATAGCACCCAAGTGATGATGATCCCCTCCCTAAGTACAATTGCAATGTCAACCAGGACCCCCAAATTCTCCTAATGACACTATCGTGCTCAACAGGACGTATTCAACGATTGAGTTAATTACTTGTTACGGTCTCATAACCCAATCATCAAACTCTATTAAATCTTGTTCCCTATAAGGTTGCACTGATCTCCTACTCACTCTCGTGCAATATTCAATCAGTGATCCCAATTCAAGTTCTAAACGCGAATTACCTATTAAGCCTCATCACGTTAACTAGTCAATCATGCATGCTTATGATCAACGCAATAAATTCAGAATTGGAAAACATGAATTGAGGTAAAGGAGGGAAACATACATCACATTGAACGCTACACCGTCATGGGTGGTTTCATTGATCCCTTAGACAAGGGAATTAGTCCCTCATGCTTGTAACAACACACAAACAATTGGAGTTCATCATAATTGTAAAATAGGAAAAGAACATAGGGAGACGCAGCTCCAGAGAATAAGGATTTGTCTCAAAAACGATCTAAAACAAGTGGTGAACAAAATGTATCTCCAATCTGCCCTAAAACAGCCTATAAATAGAGGTTCTGGGTCTCGCCCGCTCGCGGGGCGAGACTTGGTTCGCTAGGTGAATCTTATGAATCAGATCTTCAGAGATTGGTTTTCTCGCGAGGCGAGATGGTGATTTGCGAGGCGAGACAGAAAGGGTGACATCTCTGGCACAGTCGGGCCTTCAGGCTCGCGAGGCGAGATGGTGATTCGTGAGGCGAGACAGAAAGGGTGACTGCTGCTGTTCAGGCTGGTCTTCAGGTTCGCAAGGTGAGATCCTATCTCGCGAGGCGAAACTTCCAGAATTGCTTTCCACTGTTTTCTTCATTTTCCTTGACTCTAAGAGCTTCACTTTTAACCAGAAACAATAAAAAGAAACGAAAAGCGTAATTCTACTCAAAATAAACTAAAAACTACTAAAAATACATTAAACGAATCAAATTCTAACTTAGGAACAAAACAAGGCCAATTTGGGAGATTAGCGAGGTTGACTCGCCCGATTAGGCACAAAATCTACCCCTTTTCTAGCTGGAAACTAGATGAGCCAAAGGCTTATCAAAACACCCCAAACTTAAACCTTGCTTGTCCCCAAACAAGTTAAACAAACAATACAATCATATGGATTTAACCGAGTTAACCGAGCTTCCTGCAGTTATTCACAATTTCTATCTTGCAAATTCAATGTCCCCTCCCCTTATTCTTGATAGCTACCCCACTCATCAAGTGAACAAAGAGAGATCAATCATGAATGCAGTCAATACAACTAAGCTAGGGATCCAGTAGTGTGCAAAGGAAGATCACCAAATTCAAATAATTGCCTTCCTCTCTAAGGGTATTTAGTAAACACTCTTGCGCTCAATTTGTCTACGTTAGCAACATTCACTCTATTTCACAATTCAAGAGCACTTTCCATGGATTTGATTTTCATTTAAACAAAGTTCCCACAAAAATATGTATGCAACATCAAAAGGTCTTTCATAGGTTTTAATGAGGCCTGGCTCAAGGTAAGATATGCAAAGGATAGAGGCTTAGTCCCTAGGATCAATAAGAACATGAAACTAGCACTGCAACAATTGAATTTACTCTCATATTATTATTCTATTCCTTGCATTGGGTGGCTACAAACCTCTTCCTTTTTATACTTTTTTACTTTGCCCTTTTTGGCATATATTCAATACTTCACATTTTTTTTCTCAAGCCTTCGGCCTTTAATTTTGCTTTTCTTTTTCTCAACTATGATTCATGAACTTTGTAGCCACCCCAAACTTAGTTCCACAACAACACTCACAAAGCTAAAATTCCATGCTCTCCTAAATCCTAGGATAGGGGAAAATCATGGTTTTTCTGAGTTAATGGCTTGTAATGTAAGGTCATCAAGAACAATAGGCTTCAAGGCTCAATGTGGCTAACTAGGGATCATTCATCAAGGTTGGTTCAATTTATGGCCAAGTAGTTATTTCAAAGAAAAATTGCCTAGATCATTTGATGCAACATATAAATATGCAAACCATGCACAGATTCAAGCAAATCCGAGAAGGTGCAACTTAAAAGTGATTCACACAATTAAAACAATGTTGGAGGCTCAAATTTCTCACCAGGTTATTTTGCAAATTATTTAACCGAGATACAATTCCCAAGCATGCACCCCTTCAACCCCAAACTTATTGTACATCATGCATTCACAATAATCAAACTAAGTTCAACCTCTTTATTTTCACTAGGGGCTTTTCAACATTCAAAGCATCGAGAGGGGTTCATTGAATTTCTATTTTTGGTTAGTTCATGCATTCAACTTGAGAGTTTCCTCAATTAAATCCCTTTTTTTTATTAACATGCATTCACAAGTGAAATTACTAATAAGATTAGAAGGAGAAGGAATAGAAAAAGAGAAAAGATAAGAAATTTTTATCTCAAGGGGGTCCGAGCGGACCCCATGCTTTCAGTTGATTGCCTTACCTCTTTTCATCTCTATACTACCCCGCTTCACAGCGCGGCTAGTTTCAGCCTCATCCTCATCCAATTGGTTGGCCCATGATATTCCGGGCTCTCCATGTTGATCCATTCACAAGCAAACACGAAAGTTAAAGCAATAACAAAAAAAAAGTAAATATATACAGCTATCCAAGTTTGTCAGTAAAAGGTCAGTAGACAGAGTTTCTAGCTAGCTATCAGTGTACAACCATATCGAAACTACTAGCTAGAACTCTAAATAAAGTAATGCAGGGGCCCAGATCACTGATCAAAATCAATGTCGTCCGTCGGGTCACCCTGGTCCTCCGGTGCCTCCTCATCCTCTGATCCCTCGGGCACCCCCCTGTGGCATAGCACCCTGGTCCCCAGGGTAGTCCTGCCACCCAAGCCGAGGGGACAGCTCCTCCTCGGAGGGGTATACGGGCACCCGACCCTCCTGTTGGGCCAATGACATCTCCAGGAAGAACTCCCGCAGCACCTCCTGATCCCGCCTCATCGCCTGCTGGTTCTGCAAGAGTAGAGCCATGTCCGCTGATTGTGGCCTCTGAGTGGGTAGGGGTGGCGGCCTCCTAGGTGGGGCCGGGGCTAAGTAACAGAAACACCGGATGTACTCCTGATCGATGGGCTGCCGCGGGACCTTCTCCATCAATGTACTCACCGGCACCCCCGCCTGGCGGATAAGCTCGGTGATCAGCAACCCATGCCCTAGGCTCTCCTTCAGCACCCGGGAGTTCGCCTTCATCTAGATATCTGTGGCGATGACTCCCCCGACGTTGATCGTGCGGCCCGTCAGTATGCCGTAGAGGAGATGGGCTTTGGCGGCGATGACTGTGGACTCATGAGAGCTCACTCGAAGGTTGGCGTGTAAGAACACCGACCAGACCTTGGCATTCGGGGTGAGGTCCTGCCTCCTCAACCTCAAGAGGTTCCCCGACGTTCCCATATCCCAGGCAGCTCCTTGGACACAGCAGGTGTCGACGATGGTCTGAGCTAGGGCCTGCACCGCGGGGAGCTGCTCGTACTCGCAGGCCTCCTCTCGGATGGGGATCCCCAAGCATGAGTTAATATCCGATGCAGTGAATGTAATAGGGACCCCTTGAACCTCCGTCACACAACTCGGGTCTGAAACCTCGAGTCTGAGAGCGTTGGTGTAAAATTCCTGCACCAGTTTGATATCATACCGGTGAGGAAGATCAGCCAACACCTCCCAACCTCGGTTGCGTATCTGCTCGGAGACGCTGGCGCAGTTGTTGCCCACCAGGGACACACGCCGCTCTAAGACCATCTCCTTTCTCACCACCAGGTCCCAATGCTTCCTGTGGTCAGGAGAGCGGAACTTGGGAGAGTAGGAGGTGGCCCTAGAGGAGGCGCCCGGTCCTGAAGGCAACTCTATGTCGTCCCCCTGAGCAGATGCGCGCTTCTTGCGCTTAACCGGCTGCTTTTCGGCAGCGGTGTTCTTAGGCGGGGCCATAACCTGAAAATCAGAAAAATCCCAGTACAGTTCATAAATCAGTATTGCAGAATATGTATAACAGAGGCACAAGTTCAGTGTAATTCTATCATGCTAAACATCCCAATTGCTCACCCCACTGTCCCACTAACATGCAAATATGCAACGAATACCCGGACAGCATCCCAACTATATTCCTAACATAACTAGCCAAAATACTCAGATCAATCATTAGGCAGTTAGTGCACAGTGTGTGGTCATGACTGTTTGAATTCCACAAAGCATAAACAAGCGAAGAGTGAAGTCAAGTGAGATGTTACTTACCCTGTAGAGATGAAGGAACGCGAATGCGTGAGGGTGAGAGTGTGAGAGTGAATGAGGCAATGAAATGAGTGGGAATGAAGTTGAACCCACGCGAGAGAGGGAATGAACAGTGAAGGGTCGCGAAAGTGCTTCGAGATCCGCTCACGGGGCCGATAAACTTTTCAGCTTTCGCGAGGCGAGAGACTCCTCGCGACGCGAATTTTAAATTTTCCCCCAAATTGAAAACCCTAATTGCAAATTCGCGAGTGTTGACGAAATCTGGGCAAGTATACCCAGTCGTACAAGTAATACGGTGGTAAGACCGATTATCGTTCCCACGAGGACTGTGACAAGTACTAGCACGTACCGAATCAATTACTATCTAAGAGGATATTTGGATTGAAGGGGGCTCAATACTAAATACCAAGCCAAATCAAATTCAAAACCTAAAATAAACAAATTTAAAAGAAAAGTTCTTTGAGAATTTCTGTCGAACACTTGGAAAGCAGTCAAAAGAATTCTTCAAATCTATGAACGATGTTGGGATTAGGTTCACTAAACTTCATCCCCATGCAATGAAATGACTAATAAACAGTTTCTACTTCAATTATGACAATCAATCCACTAGATTACTCAAGCCCCGATTCCTCGGATGAGAAGAGCCTAAATCCACTAATAGACCCTAATTCCTTAGGTGGCCTAGATTAATGAATTTGCATGATGATTAGGGATTACACGATTGCTAATAAACCTAAATCCATTCCTAGATACAAGGTTTACTAGGTGGTTGATTTCAGTTCTCGTTCTAATACGAATTTTCCAATTGCATACCAAAACAATAATCAGGTCATGGGGGTGCTAGCCACAACAAGCATTAGGCATAGAAATCAATCACTCATAAGGAAGCAAAAACTGTATTACAAGATCAAGTCGAATACATGGATAATTCAGATATAGCTACACCTAACCCCAACAATGGGAGTTTAGCTACTCATGATCATAGCCAAAACTACAGAAATAGAGGTAAAAAGGAGGAGAGACTCCATGGAATCCTTGTGTAGCTGCCCCTGGTTCAGAGAGAGTGTTTGAGGGTTTCAAAAATTGCTTTCCTCTGTTCTACCTGTGCCTTTTTATAAATCAGGATTCGCGTCACGGCCGTGATGGGCATCACGGCCAGGCCGTGACGCTTTCTGCCTTGGGCGCGCTTTCAAAATATGTTTGTCACGGCCGTGACACTCGTCACGGCTAGGCCGTGATCGCTTCTGTCTCCACCAATTGGTCTGTCACGGCTGTGATGGGAATCACGGCTAGGCCGTGACAGATTCTGCCTAGGAGGGTTCTGATTCAATTAGCATGTCACGGCCGTGATGCTTATCACGGCTAGGCCGTGACAGCTACTGACTTCTGCCTTCTTTCTTCTCAATTATTGCTTGATCACGACCGTGATGGTCATCACGGCTAGGCCATGATGGTCATCATGGCTAGGCCGTGATAGGCTCTGCTTGGATCATCTTCTTCACTTTTCAAGCTCTGTCTTCATCCAAGCTCCATCATGGCTAATCGTGAGCATTTTTCCTTAAATTCCTGCAAAACAACACCAAGAAACCGCCTCACCCGTTCCAGGTAAAAACTAATAAAATTCAAACTAATCATGCCTAAACTATATGAAAATTCATGCAGAAATGTACATGAAATATGATGCAAAAATCACACTATCAAATCACCCCAAGCTTATTCAATTGCTTGTCCTCAAGCAATCACTAAGGCCAGAAGAGATAAATAATCAAAGCGTGGATAGTGAACCAAGAACCCGAGTGAATAATCCAAGTAACAGGCATTTCAAATAATTCAGCAAGAGACAATCAGTTTCAAGTCCAATTAGAAGCTTAGGTTTCTTAGACTCATATTCTCACTGATTCGGGCACTCTTTCTCACCCGAAACTCACCCCAAGCTTGTTTATTTGCTTGGCTCTCCTTCTCACCTCACTCAAGTTTAGGGATATATGACAATTCGCTCTATTTTCCTCAAGGAATGAATTCTACCATAGGCTTGACTATCAACCAAATCTCTACTTTATTAATGAAAACAATTAAGAATCAAGAGGTCTTTACTTTGGTTGTAACGTGGCCATGGGATTTATCGTTAGGTGGGGAAGTCAAGAAAAAGACATTTCAAAAGGCTACACAAAACATCAAGCATTGCAAATCATGACACCTTCTAAAATACCTTTTTGGGTTTCGATTTACTTCTGCCACCTTTCTTTCTTTTCATTTTATTTCTCACTTTTCTTTTTGTCATCCCCTTCTCTATTTATATTTCTTTTTCTTTTATTTTTCTTTTTATTTTGAGAAGGGGAGATTTTTCAGCTCAAGAGAAACATTTTTCTAATTTTCTCATCCCATACTTTTTCAACTACCTTTTTACCCTTTGTGCAATACTTTAAAAGGTGCCTCATCAAGCATTTTCATCAAAGTAATTCAAGGTACCAAGAAAAGTATTTTATTCTTTTAGGCTCAAAATTGGGCAACTAAGGGGTATCATTTAGTCAATCAAAGCTCATAAGGCCGGAAAAATACCTAGTGCCTCAATCATTTTCAAAAATGTTTTCAAAATTTTTTTAAGCTTCAAAACGGTTTTAAGTCAAGTTCTAGAGAAGTACAATCCAAGAGGAATAAAACACTATATCACAAAGAATGGGGTAGATTTAGTGAGTACCCCTTTTTGGCTCAAGAATCTCACATTTTAGTAGTTCAAGAATCAATGAGAAACACAAATTTACGGAACCATGTGCTAATTATCAACTATCAATGATCATCTCAAGCATTTTTCATTTGTAGCCTTATCACAAGAATAAACAGAATTGGGTTCAAGAGTTCACTATCTCAAGTTATTTGGCACTTAGTTCTCACAATCGGATGCAACATCTAAACAAGGGGCAATCTAATCATGTGATCATGCTAAGCTATGCCTATATGAATGCAACATGCAAAATGCACAAGTATGCAAAAGTACCCCTACCCCAAGCTTAAAAATTTACATTGTCCCCAATGTAAACAATCAAGTTGGAGAGAGGAAAGAAAAATTGGAACGACTTACCGAGGCGGTAGCGGGTGTTGGCTCACATGCCTAGTCAGAAGGAATTGCATGAAAATTGGGTCACGGCCATGATGCTTATCACGGGCAGGCCGTGATGCATTCTGGTCCATAGGGGTAGCCAGTCACGGCCGTGACCTCCATCATGGCTAGGCCGTGATGCTCTTTGGTCTTCAGGATCCTCCCATCACGCCCGTGATGGGGATCATGGCTAGGCCGTGATCCTTTCTGATCTTCAATTATGGTTCATCACGGCCGTGACACTGGCGTGATGGTTGCTGGCTTTGTTGTCTTTGCCCTTTTTGCTTCTCCTTCCTCCTTACCCTGAAAACACTTAACCAAACTATTAATTTATGATCTTTTTCCTCTTGATCGTCTCAAATTATTCAAGAGGGAAAAATCAAAAACAAAAGGAAAATGAAAAGAAAACTTGGGTTGCCTCCCAATAACCGTTTCTTTAACGTCACTAGCTTGACGGGTAGGTGACCTCAAGGATCATGAAGGCGCACAGCTGAGATCAATCTCTCGATGTCACCACCCAAGTAGGCCTTGAGTCTTTGGCCATTGACTTTGAAGGTCCTTTTTGAAATAGGATCCTCCACTTCTAAAGCTCCATGAGGTGAGATTTCTTTGACAATGAACGGTCCCGACCATTTAGACTTCAACTTGCCCGGAAACAATCTCAGCCGGGAATTGAATAATAAAACTTGTTGTCCCGGCTGAAATGTTTTCATGACGATCTTCCTGTCATGGTAGGTCTTGACTCTCTTCTTGTAAATAGCTGCATTCTCATATGCATTAAGGCGCATCTCCTCTAACTCATGCAGCTGATTCACTCTTTTCTCACCCGCCAGAGTGGCATCAAAATTCAAGAACTTCAATGCCCAAAAAGCTCGATGCTCCAACTCTATGGGTAGATGACATGCCTTCCCATAGACCATCTGAAACGGAGATAACCCCACGTAAGTTTTCGATGCAGTCCCAGTAAGCCCACAAGGCATCGTCAAGCTTCCTTGCCCAATCTCTTCTTGAAACGCCCACGCTCTTTTCCAGAATTTTCTTAATCTCCCGGTTGGAGACCTCCGCTTGCCCATTTGTTTGCGGATGATATGGGGATGCCACCTTATGCCTCACATCATACTTGGTCAACACATTTCTCAGTTGTGAGTTGCAAAAGTGAGATCCCCCATCACTTATAAGGACCCTTGGGACACCGAACCGGGCAAAGATGTTCTTCTTGATGAATTTAATCACTGTCTGGGCATCATTCTTCTGTGTTGCAATGGCCTCCACCCATTTGGAAACATAGTCCACTGCCACCAAGATATATTGATTGGAGAAGGAAGGTGGAAGTGGACCCATAAAGTCTATGCCCCAGCAATCAAATACCTCAACCTCCAATATGTTCTGCAGTGGCATCTCATCCCTTTTTGAAATGTTCCCGGTCCTTTGGCATTTGTCACAACTCTTCACGTGATTGAAAGAGTCCTTGAAGATTGAGGGCCAAAAGAGCCCAGATTGGAGGACCTTTGCAGCTGTCCTATCCCTATTGTAATGTCCACCATATGGAGAGTTATGGCAATGCCACAAAATTTTCCTTGCTTCCTCTTGACTAACGCACCTCCTCCATAAGCTATCCGGTCCAACCTTGAACAGAAATGGGTCATCCCACATGAAATGGTTGGCATCCCGGAAGAATTTCTTCTTTTGTTGCCAAGTGAGGTGCTCTGGAACAATATTGGCTGCCTTGAAATTTGCCATGTCGGCAAACCATGGTATTTCATGCACTAGAAGTACAGCATCATCCGGGAACTCATCTCGAATGTCCTTCTCTTTTGCACCTCTTCATTCACCAACCGTGACAAGTGGTCAGCCACCACATTCTCGCTGCCCTTCTTGTCCTTGATGACTAAGTCAAACTCCTGCAACAACAGAATCCACATTATGAGTCTTGGTTTAGAATCTAACTTAGTCAACAAATATTTAATTGCAGCATGATCAGTAAAAACAGTGACTTGTGAACCAATTAAGTAGGAACGAAATTTTTCCAATGCAAACACTATGGCTAGCAATTCTTTTTCAGTTGTTGCATAATTTACTTGGTTCTCATTGAGAACCTTGCTAGCATAGTGAATGACATGGAAAATTTTTTCCCTCCGCTGTCCCAAAACTGCCCCAACTGCGTAGTCACTGGTATCACACATTAATTCAAATGGTGACTCCCAGTTGGGTGCAACAAGAATGGGAGTAGTGACTTGTCTTTCAAAATCTGAAAAGAGGTAAGACAAGCAGTATCAAACACAAATGGAGTTTCCTTGTTCAAAAGGCTACACAACGGCTTGGCTATCTTTGAGAAGTCCTTGATGAACCGCCTGTAAAAGCCTGCATGCCCAAGGAAACTCCTCACACCCTTAACATTCACTGGTGGAGGTAGTTTCTCAATCACATCAATCTTGGATTTATCCACTTCGTTCCCCTTAGCTGAAATTTTGTGCCCAAGCACAATGCCTTCCTGCACCATAAAATGACACTTCTCCCAATTTAAGACTAAATTGGTGTCCATGCACCTCTTTAACACAGCAGCAAGGTTAGACAAACAGTTATCATAAGAGGAACCGAAAAGTAAAAATCATCCATGAAAACCTCAATGTATTTTTCTACCATATCAGAAAAAATGGAAAGCATGCACCTTTGAAATGTCGCAGGCGCATTACAAAGACCGAAAGGCATCTTCCGATAGGCAAAAACTCCAAAAGGGCATGTGAATGCAGTTTTCTCTTGGTCTTCCGGGTTAACCACAATTTGGTTATAACCCGAGTAACCATCCAAGAAACAATAGTACGCTTGCCCGACCAAACTCTCCAACATCTGGTCCATGAATGGAAGTGGGAAGTGATCCTTCCTAGTAGCTTGGTTTAGCTTCCGGTAATCTATACACATTCGCCAACCGGTGACCGTTCTAGTTGGGATCAACTCATTCTTCTCGTTGTGCATGACGGTCATGCCACCTTTCTTTGGAACCACTTGTACCAGACTCACCCAAGCACTATCGAAAATCGGATAGATCATTCCAGCTTCAAGGAGTTTCAGCACCTCCTTCCTTACCACTTCTTTCATTGTAGGATTGAGCCTCCTCTGCGGTTAGACCACCGGTTTAAATTCAGTCTCCATCGTGATCTTGTGCATACAAAATGTGGGGCTAATACCTTTCAAATCTGAGATGGACCATCCAATAGCTGTTTTATGCTCTCGAAGCACCCTTACAAGTTTCTCCTCTTCCAATTTGGATAGTACATTGCTCACTATGACAGGGTCTTCACCATTCTCACTAAGAAAGACATACTTCAAGTGGGGAGGTAGAGGCTTAAGCTCCAACTCGAGCTTCTCTTGGGCTTCATCCTTTTTGAGCTCTTCTTTCTTAGTGTTCACAGCAAGTTGCTTGGGTTGAGCTTCCAGATTACACAAACAGTCTTCTATTTCCTTCTCCTCTTCCTCATCAAGATTTTCAATAGAATTCACAATTACCTTCTCAAGAGTAGAGGAATGGTGCTGCTGTGCAAAGGCTTCTTTAGTCACTACTTCCACAAGGTCCATGCGGAAACAATTCTCTTCATCACTCGGGCGATGCATAGCTTCAAATACATTAAAAGTGACCTCTTCATCTTGCACTCTGAGTCGAAGTTGGCCCTTTTGTACGTCTATCAAAGCACGACCAGTTGCTAGAAAGGGTCTCCCCAATATAAGTGAAACTTCTGCATCCTCCTCCATGTCTAGTATCACAAAATCCGCTGGGAAGATAAACTTGTCCACTTAACCAAGACATCTTCCAGAATACCATAAGGATGCTTGATGGATCTGTCTGCTAGTTGCAAAGCCATCCTTGTTGGCTTCACCTCACCACCTCCAAGCTTGTTCAAAATTGAAAGCGGCATCAAATTGATACTCGCTCCCAAGTCACATAAGGCCTTCCCAATAGCAACACTCCCAATAGTGCAAGGGATTGTAAAACTACCAGGATCTTTAAGCTTTGGAGGTAGCTTCCGTTGAAGTATCGCACTACACTCTTCTGTCAAGGCAACAGTCTCACCTTCTTTGAACTTTCTTTTCTTCGTGAGCAACTCCTTCATGAACTTTGCATAAGTGGGCATCTGCTCTAGTGCTTTAGCAAAGGGTATGTTAATCTGTAGCCTCTTGAAGATGTCAAGAAACTTGGCAAACCGTTCTTCCTTCTCCTTTTTCTTGCTCAGATGAGGATACAGCAACTTCACATAAGAGGGGATCTCTTGAGGCTTGTCTCCATCTTTCAAAATCTGACTTTTAGTCCTCCTCAAAATCGAATTCTCATCCACTAGCTTCTCCCTCTTGTCTTTTTCACTTTCTTTTTCTTCCTCCTCTACTACAACCTCTTTGCCTTTTTCTTTATTCAAATCAGTTTTTTCAACAATCACCTCTGTTTTTTCATCAACTCTCTGATTTTTCACCAAAGGCTCACCACTCTCTTCCTCAAGGCTTTTACCACTCCTCAAAACAATAGCCTTACAATGCTCTTTAGGATTAGTTTGAGTGTTACCTGAAAAACTGCTGCTAGATTGCTCCGCTAGTTGCTTTGCAATCTGTCCAACTTGAACCTCCAAGTTATTTATAGAAGCATCGGTGTTTTTCTGGTTTGACATGGACATTTGCATGAACTTATTGAGGGTGTTCTCCAAGATAGAAGTCTGGTCTTGAGGTGGTTGTGTAGGAAGAGGCTTGCTTGTTTGTCCGGCATTTTGCTTCCAACCAAAATTTGCTTGATTCCTCCACCCTTGGTTGTAATTGTTGGAGTATTGGTTGTTACCTTGCCGCCCATAGTTCCCCATATAATTAGCTTCCTCATGGGAACTAGGTGTTGCCTCATACCTTCCATTATCATGATCTCCTCCACAAAAATCACATCTCATTACCTGTTGAGGTGACATAGTTGTCCCTTGAACAGTTTGGAGTTGTTGTGGGAGTTGAGCTAGTTGCTTGGTGATGGACTCCAGTTGTTGTGTCATGAGCTTATTCTGAGCCAAAAGTGCAGTTTGTGAATCTAACTCCAACACTCCCCTTCTTGATGTGGGACCCCGATCATGATGCATCAAATAGTCATTCGATGCCATAGCCTCTATCAAAATCAGTGCTTCCTCCGCTGTCTTTGTGTTCATAGACCCTCCAGCCGAGGCATCCAACATGTACCTGGTTGACGGTCTCAATCCATTGCAAAATGTTTGCATTTGGGTATGATCGTCAAACCCATGATTTGGGCATCTTCGGAGTAATTCCTTGAACCTCTCCCAGGAGTCATGAAGAGTCTCACCTTCTTGTTGAGCAAAGCTTATGATATCACCCCTTGTCTTCACAAATCTTGAGGTGGGAAAGAATCTTGCCAGAAATTTTGCTTCTAAGTCATCCCATGTAGTGATGCTCCCCCTTGGTTGAGATTGGAGACAAGCCTTGGCCCTATCTCTTAGAGAGAAGGGAAATGCCCTTAGGCGAATTGCATCCTCAGAGGCACCATTGTGCTTCATAGTATCACATATCTCAATGAAGTTGGAGATATGACTATTAGGATCCTCCTTTTCCAACCCGGCAAATTGATTTTGTGAAACCAAATTCAAGAGAGCTGGCTTGATTTCAAAATTGTTGCAGTTAATTGGGGGCCTCACTATGCTAGTGACATGCCGATTGACATTTGTATTGCCGTAGTCCCCAAGGGTCCTCCGTGGTGGAGCACCTTCACCATTGCCTGCCATCCTGAGTTCTCCTTGATGAACTTGAGATGTGGAAGTCTATTGTTCTTCTTCTTGTTGTTCTAACAGTTTCTGCTCTCTTGCTTGCCTCCGATTCCCCCTAGCTGTTCTTTCTATTTCAGGATCGTAGAGGATTTGGTCAGTCGGGGTAGTACCTCGCATGCACAAACAGTCTAGCAACCAAGATTGTTAGCAGTAAATGTCAGCAAACAAAAACAGCAAACAAACCAGAAAAGATGACAGCAAAACAAAACAGAAAAATGTGACAGCAAACAGATTATAACATAATTTCTTTTTTGCTTAAATTAGTAACTGAAATGGATATGCTAATATTGAAACGCAGTCCCCGGCAACGGCGCCAAAAACTTGTTGACGAAATCTGGGCAAGTATACCCAGTCGTGCAAGTAATACGGTGGTAAGACCGATTATCGTTCCCACGAGGACTGTGACAAGTACTAGCACGTACCGAATCAATTACTATCTAAGCGGATATTTGGATTGAAGGGGGCTCAATACTAAATACCAAGCCAAATCAAATTCAAAACCTAAAATAAACAAATTAAAAAGAAAAGTTCTTTGAGAATTTATGTCGAACACTTGGAAAGCAGTCAAAAGGATTCTTCAAATCTATGAACGATGTTGGGATTAGGTTCACTAAACTTCATCCCCATGCAGTTAAATGACTAATAAACAGTTTCTACTTCAATTATGACAATCAATCCACTAGATTACTCAAGCCTCGATTCCTCGGATGACAATAGCCTAAATCCACTAATAGACCCTAATTCCTTAGGTGGCCTAGATTAATGAATTTGCATGATGATTAGGGATTACACGATTGCTAATAAACCTAAATCCATTCCTAGATACAAGGTTTACTAGGTGGTTGATTTCAGTTCTCGTTCTAATACGAATTTTCCAATTGCATACCAAAACAATAATCAGGTCATGGGGGTGCTAGCCACAACAAGCATTAGGCATAGAAATCAATCACTCATAAGGAAGCAAAAACTGTACTACAAGATCAAGTCGAATACATGGATAATTCAGAAATAGCTACACCTAACCCCAACAATGGGAGTTTAGCTACTCATGATCATAGCCAAAACTACAGAAATAGAGGTAAAAAGGAGGAGAGACTCCATGGAATCCTTGTGCAGCTGCCCCTGGTTCAGAGAGAGTGTTTGAGGGTTTCAAAAACTGCTTTCCTCTGTTCTGCCTGTGCCTTTTTATAAATCAGGATTCGCGTCACGGTCGTGATGCTTTCTGCCTTGGGCGCGCTTTCAAAATATGTTTGTCACGGCCGTGACACTCGTCACGGATAGGCTGTGATCGCTTCTGTCTCCACCAATTGGTCTGTCACGGCCGTGACAGATTCTACCTAGGAGGGTTCTGATTCAATTAGCATGTCACAGCCGTGATGCTTATCACGGCTAGGCCGTGACAGCTTCTGACTTCTGCCTTCTTTCTTCTCAATTATTGCTCGATCACGGCCGTGATGGTCATCACAGCTAGGCCGTGATAGGCTCTGCTTGGGTCATTTTCTTCACTTTTCAAGCTCTGTCTTCATCCAAGCTCCATCATGGCTAATCTTGAGCATTTTTCCTTAAATTCCTGCAAAACAACACCAAGAAACCGCCTCACCCGTTCCAAGGTAAAAACTAATAAAATTCAAACTAATCATGCCTAAACTATATGAAAATGCATGCAGAAATGTACATGAAATATGATGCAAAAATCACACTATCAGCAAGGCGATGCATCACTCGCGAGGCGTATCTGGAAAATTTGTTCTTCACACTTTCCAAAATCGCGAGGCGAGTAATAGCGCACGAGGCGAATCTGGAATTCCAACAGCTGGTGATACCCAGATTCGCGAGGCGAAAGTGGCTCTCGCGACGCGAGACAGAAGCGTGAGCAAGCCTCTGAGATTCAGGGCTTCTGTCTCGTGAGGCTACTGTGGATTCTCGGGGCGAATCTGGTTTGTTTTTTTTTTCTCAGAAGAGAAAATGACAGAAACTTTTAGAAAAATAAAGGATATCTAGCTTGGGTTGCCTCCCAAGTAGCGCTTGTTTAACGTCCCGAGCCTGACTCAAGTCACCCCTAAGGGTTAATCCAGAAGAAGAACTTGCTTGCCATTTGGGATTGATTCCCCATGGTAATGCTTTAGCCTTTGCCCATTTACCTTGAAGTTGCCAGAGGCCCCTTCGAATTCTACTGCTCCGTGTGGAAACACTTGGAGGACCTTGAATGGTCCCGACCACCTTGATTTTAGCTTTCCAGGAAAGAGTCTCAACCTTGAATTATAAAGAAGTACCATTTGTCCGGGCTCAAACCTCCTAGGCAAGATGTTCTTGTCATGCCATGCCTTAGTCCGCTCTTTGTAGATTCTTGCATTTTCATATGCTTGCATGCGGATCTCGGACAACTCATTTAAGTCCAAAAGCCTTGTTTCACCGGCCTTCGTCAAATCAAAGTTGAGTTCTCGAATTGCCCAATAAGACTTTTCCTCCAATTCCACCTAAAGTGGCATGCCTTTCCAAACACCAAATTGTAAGGAGACCTTCCAATTGGAGTCTTGAAGGCGGTCCTATAAGCCCATAAAGCATCATCTAACCTTTTTGACCAATCCTTCCGTGAGGAGTTGACGGTTTTCTCAAGAATACGCTTCAACTCACGGTTGGATACCTCTGCTTGCCCATTTGTTTGGGGATGATAAGGAGTAGAGACCCTATGCTTGACCCCATACTTCTCAAGAAGCTTGTGCATTTGATTGTTGCAAAAGTGGGATCCCCCATCACTAATCAACACTCTAGGGACCCCAAACCTCGAGAAGATATTGCGCCTTAGGAATTCCATGACTACCCGCGCATCATCCGTAGTTGTTGGGATTGCTTCTACCCACTTTGACACGTAGTCCACCGCCACCAAAATGTATTGATAGGAGAAAGATGGTGGGAATGGTCCCATGAAATCTATCCCCCACACATCAAAGAGCTCTACTTCAAGCATGCAATTCAAGGGGAGTTCATGCCGCTTAGAGATGTTGCCAACTCTTTGGCAATGATCACAGTTCTCAACAAAGGTGTGGGCATCCTTGAAGAGCGTTGGCCAATAAAACCCGCTTTGGAGGATTTTTTCTGCGGTCTTCTTTCCCCCATAATGCCCACCATAATCCGAGCTATGACAATGCCACAACACGTTTCCGATTTGGTCATGGGGAATGCACCTTCTTAGGATCCCATCCGAGCTTTGCTTGAAAAGATAGGGGTCCTCCCACACATAATACTTTGCATCCGAGAAGAACTTCTTCCTTTGTTGATTAGTCCAACCTTGCGGAACCACATTTGAAGATTTGAAGTTGGCCATGTCCGCGAACCAAGGAGATAAATTTTCAATGAGTGCAAACAGTTTTTCATCAGGAAATTCTTCCTTGATGTCTAACAATTCCTCCTCGGTGTCGGGATTGACCAACCTAGATAAGTGGTTCGCCACACCATTGTCGGATCCCTTCCTGTCCTTAATCTCTAGATCAAATTCCTGCAAAAGAAGAATCCACCGAATTAATCTAGGTTTGGCCTCTTGTTTTGTCATCAAGTGTTTTATGGCCGCATGATCGGTGAAAACAACAATCTTAGACCCTACAATATAGGATCTAAACTTATCTAAAGAAAAAACCACATCAAGTAGTTCCTTTTTAGTGGTGGAATAATTAGCTTGTACCTCATTCAAAATTTTACTTGCGTAATAAATGACATGAGCTAACTTTTCCATCCTTTGTCCCAAAACAGCCCCCACCGCATAATCACTAGCATCACACATGATTTCAAATGGTAAATTCCAATTAGGTGCAGTGATTATGGGTGCGGTGATAAGCATATTTTTCAAAATAGTGAAAGCATTTAAACAAGAAACATTAAACTCAAAGGATACATCCTTCGCAAGAAGGACACAAAGCGGCTTTGCGATTTTGGAGAAGTCCTTTATGAATCTCCGGTAGAACCCGGCATGACCCAAGAAACTCCTCACCCCCTTTACATTGGTTGGTGGGGGAAGCTTCTCAATCAACTCAATCTTGGCTTTATCAACCTCAATCCCCCTTTGGGAGATTTTGTGCCCCAAGACTATACCTTCCTTGACCATGAAGTGGCATTTCTCCCAATTGAGCACAAGGTTAGTCTCTTGGCACCTTTTAAGCACCAAAGTCAAGTTCTTCAAGCAATTGTCATATGAGGTCCCAAAGACCGAGAAGTCATCCATGAACACCTCAATGCATTTCTCCACCATGTCCGAGAAAATAGAAAGCATGCACCTTTGGAAAGTAGCAGGAGCGTTGCACAATCCAACGGGCATCCTCCTATAGGCAAAGACTCCATAGGGACAAGTGAAGGCCGTCTTCTCTTGGTCTTGAGGATCCACCACAATTTGATTATAGCCGGAGTAACCATCTAAGAAACAATAGTACTCATATCTGGCTAACCTTTCAAGCATTTGATCAATGAAGGGAAGAGGGAAGTGATCTTTCCTTGTTGCCTCATTTAGCCTTCTATAATCGATACATACTCTCCACCCCGTGATGGTCCTTGTTGGGATCAATTCATTGCTTTAATTGACCACCACGGTTGTGCCACCTTTCTTTGGGACCACATGAATTGGACTAACCCAATTGCTATCCGAGATTGGATAGATGATTCCGGCATCTAAAAGTTTAATCACTTCCTTACGCACAGCTTCTTTCATGATGGGATTTAACCGTCTTTGTGGTTGAACCACCGACTTATAATCATCCTCCATCAAAATCTAATGCATGCATAGGGAAGGGCTTATATCTTTTAGGTCCTAAATCTTCCACCCAATGGCGGATTTGTGTTCCGTAAGAACTCTCAATAGCTTTTCTTCTTCATCCTTTTTCAAGGCATTGCTAATGATTACCGGATGTTGCCCCTTCTCCACCAAGAATGCATACCTTAAGTGGGTTGGGAGTTGCTTCAACTCCGGTGCTTTGTTATCTTCTTCCATTCCTTCGTTGTTGAGCTTTTCCTTTGCACATTCATCCTTTGGGAGACTCGGTAAGGCTTCCATGTTTTTTAAGCACTCAAGATAGTCCTCATCCCCCAAAGGGTCTTCTTCCTCACTATCATCATCATGGGATTCTACCAACACTTGTGCAAGTGAAGAACCATGGGCTTCTCTAGTGGCCTTTGCCTTGACAATTGAGTCCACCATGTCCACTCGATACACATCCGATCTCTCAGCGGGGTGCTTCATTGCTTCAAAGACATTGAAGACTATATTCTCATCTTGCACCCTTAGGGTGAGTTTCCCTTGTTGCACATCTATCAAAGCACGCCCAGTGGCCAAGAAAGGCCTACCCAATATGAGAGGGATCTCGGCGTCTTCATCCATATCAAGCACCACAAAATCCACTGGAAATATGAACTTGTCCACCTTCACTAACAAATCTTCGACCACCCCATAAGGATATTTTATAGAACGATCGGCTAGTTGGAGTGACATCCGTGTATCTTTGGCTTCTTTGATCCCCAACTTTTTCATCATAGATAGGGGCATCAAGTTGATTCTTGCCCCTAGATCACACAACGCCTTTCCTAGAGTCATCTCCCCAATGGTGCATGGTATAGAAAAAGAACCGGAATCCTTCAACTTTGGAGGTAGTTTTCTTTGAAGAATGGCACTACACTCCTCGGTCAAAGCAACTGTTTCCTCATCCACTATTTTCCGCTTCTTGGAGAGAAGATCCTTCATAAACCGGGCATAAGATGGCATTTGTTCCAAGGCTTCCGCAAATGGAATGTTAATTTGAAGTTTGCGGAAGACATCAAGGAATTTATTGAACTGTTTATCTTGTAGAGGCTTCTTCAATCTTTCAGGATATGGTACCTTCATGAAGGGTGGGAGGTCTTTGGGTTCAACCCACTTCTTTCTTCGAAACTCTTCATCTACAAGTTTTAACCTTCCCCCTTGCTCCGGTGCCTTGTCACTTGCCAACTCCTCTTTCTTAGGTTGCTCTTCCTCAACATGTGGTTGTTCCGAGGCCTTAGCTTCCTAAGAACTAGTTGCACCCCTGTTATATCCCAACACCCTACCGCTTCTAGTTGCTACGGCATTGCATTGGTTCTTAGGGTTGTTCTCGGTATCACCTGGGAAAGTGCCTGGGAGACGCTCATTTAGTTGCTTTGCGAGCTGAGCCATCTGCGTCTCTAGATTCTGAATTGTCGACCCTGTATGAGTTGCCAACTTGTCAATGGCAGTGCTTGTATTGATTGACAACTTCTCAATTGCCGCATTCGTCTTTTCTATAGCCAACTCCCAAGGTTGCCTTCCACCATCTGTTGTTTGCAATTGATTAGGCCCTGGAAGAGCCTGATGAGTATTGTGTTGATGGATTCCATAGTTTGGCCTTTGATTTTGTTGAGGTTGTTGTTGCCCGGCTAGACCACAACTAGCATTACTCCAAGCGAAACCCGGATGGTCTCTCCTCATATAACCCCTATTCTGATTCTGACTGTAATCATACTGTCTGTTCCTCTGATAGTTGTTCTGGGGCACGCTGTCATAGAAATTGTGGCATGAGTCCACATGTTCTTGAGAGAAGTTGAACGGACAACTCTGAATGTCATGATCTCCATTACAATTATCACAACCCGGAGGCATTCCTTCGTGTACCACATTAACCTTTTTGTTCCCAGACAATGCCGCATTTTGCATTTTCAACAGTTTATTTTGCTCTAGAATGGCTTCTATTGTTGCAGAACTGACTCCACTTGAGGTTTCCCTACCACGGTTGTAATCATTGTCCGACATCTTCTCCAATAACGCCCATCCATCCTCAGCTGATAAATAAGAAAAAGAACCGCTCGCTGCGGCATCACAATTCATCTGGTAGCGCCCCCTTAACCCGTTAAAGAAATGTTGAACCTTGGAGACCGGGTCAAAGAAAGCCGAAGGACATCTTCTCAAGAGCACATTATACCTCTCCCAAGCTTCATTATAAGATTCATCTTCTGTCTGCCTGAAAGATGTGACGGCTACTCTTGCTTGTGCCTCTTTCTGAGGAGGAAAATATTTAGTGAGGAACTTTTGGGCCATTTGCTCCCATGTTGTGGTACTGTTGCGATCCAAGCTGTCAAACCAATCGCGAGCGGTATCCCTAAGAGAGAGAGGGAATAGCCGCAAGCGAAGCTCATCTTGAGAAACTCCTCTTGTCTTCTGCATGTCACAAGCTTCAAGGAAGCGAGTGATATGTCTATGAGGGTCTTGTTTGCCACCCGCATCAAATTGATTCTCACGGATATGGGCTGTGACACATCCTTCCACTCTGAAGGAATCTGTATTGAGGTTGCCCCTCACGATAGAAGAAGCACAATCATCCAAATTGGGTAGATTGTACTCGAAGAGAGGCTTGTAAGGAGGAGGAGGATGAGGGTTTGCTTCGGCCATCCCCTCAAAATTAATTGCTTCAAGCCTCTTTCGTTCTCTGGCTTCTTTCCTTAATCGCTTCTCGGTCTTGGTGATCTCCGAATCAAATAGCAAGTCCTCTTGTGAAAGGGTACCTCGCATACAAAAACTAGGCAAGACCAAGTGGAATAAAAGAAGTAGAGAGAAATAATAGTAAATAAATAACAGAGAATAAAAATAAAAATAGCTTAACCAAATAATCAAACTTCCCAAAAATTAGGAAAATTGGTTGTTCCAATCCCCGGCAACGACGCCAAAAACTTGTTGAGTCACCGGCAAGTGTACCGGGTCGTCGTAAGTAATAAAAACGGTAAGTAATTACCGAGGTCGGACACAGGGATTGGGCTACCAATTCTACCAATTTGCAAGAAATTCGATACGTTTGACCAAGTAAAAGCAAGTGGTTGAGAAGAGAGAGGAAATAGGATAGCAATTTAAATCAACAAATCAATTAGAGATAAAGTAGGTAGCGATAAGATAAGAATTAAAATCTGGATTAAACATCTAAGGTTACAAATCCACCTACCCAATCATGCATAGCACCCAAGTGATGATGATCCTCTCCCTAAGTTCAATTGTAATGTCAACCAGGACCCCCAAATTCTCCTAATGACACTATCGTGCTCAATAGGACGTATTCAACGATTGAGTTAATTACTTGCTACGGTCTCATAACCCAATCATCAAACTCTATTAAATCTTGTTCCCTATAAGGTTGCACTGATCTCCTACTCACTATCGTGCAATATTCAATTAGTAATCCCAATTCAAGTTCTAAATGCGAATTACCTATCAAGCCTCATCACGTTAACTAGTCAGTCATGCATCCTTATGATCAACGCAATAAATATTGAGGTAAAGGAGGGAAACATACATCACATTGAACGCTACACCGTCATGGGTGGTTTCGTTGATCCCTTATACAAGGGAATTAGTTCCTCATGCTTGTAACAACGCACAAACAATTGGAGTTCATCATAATTGTAAAATAAGAAAAGAACATAGGGAGACGCAGCTCCAGAGAATAAGGATTTGTCTCAAAAACGATCTAAAACAAGTGGTGAACAAAAGGTATCTCAAATCTGCCCTAAAACAGCCTATAAATAGAGGTTCTGGGTCTCGCCCGCTCGCGGGGCGAGACTTGATTCGCGAGACGAATCTTATGAATCAGATCTTCAGAGATTGGTTTTCTCGCGAGGCGAGACAGAAAGGGTGACATCTCTGTCACAGTCAGGCCTTCAGGCTCGCGAGGCGAGATGGTGATTCGCGAGGCGAGACAGCAAGGGTGACTGCTGCTGTTCAGGCTGGTCTTCAGGCTCGTGAGGCGAGATCCTGTCTCACGAGGCGAAACTTCCAGAATTGCTTTTCCACTGTTTTCTTCATTTTCCTTGACTCTAAGAGCTTCACTTTTAACCTGAAACAATAAAAGGAAACGAAAAGCGTAATTCTACTCAAAATAAACTAAAAACTACTAAAAATGCATTAAACGAATCAAATCCTAACTTAGGAACAAAACAAGTCCAATTTGGGAGATTAGCAAGGTTGACTCGCCCGATTAGGCACAAAATCTACCCCTTTTCTAGCTGGAAACTAGATGAGCCAGAGGCTTATGACTCATTAATCACATACCAACACAACGGAGTCCTGCACTTTCTCCGATACAAAGCCTCATACGGTGTCATCCCGATACTGCTGTGGAAACTGTTATTATATGTAAACTCAATCAAAGGTAGGAACTCATCCCAACTACCGACATGTTCCAACACACAAGCTCTCAAAAGATCCTCCAAGGATTGAATTGTTCTCTCCTACTGTCCATCCGTCTGAGGATGATAAGCAGAACTCATCCTCAACTTTGTTCCCAAAGTATTGTGTAACTGTCTCCAAAATCTAGATGTAAACCTAGGATACCGGTCGAAGACAATACTCGATGGCACACCATGCAACCTCACAACTTCCTTGATGTAGATCTGGGTCAACTTCTCAATACTATAACTCTCACCAATAGGTAAGAAGTGAGCACACTTCATCAACCTATCAATGATAACCCAAATCGCATCAAACCTCTTCGGAGTTCGTGGTAATCCAACCACAAAGTCCATCGCTATACTATCCCATTTCCACTCTGGGATATCCAAGGACTGCAACAACCCTACGGGCTTTTGATGCTCTATCTTAGCTTTCTGACACACCAAACATGATAGAACATACTCTGCCACTTCTTTCTTCATCTTGGGCCATCAAAACATCTTCTTCAAATCCTGATACATCTTGGTGGCTCCCGGGTGAAAACTCAACTTACTTTTATGTGCCTCCTCTAAGATCATCTTCCTAATCTCTAAGTCCTCAGGCACACATATCCGATCTCTAAACCTCAACACACCATCAGATCCTTTCCTAAACTCTGAAACTTTTCCATCATCTATGCCTCGACTTACCTCTAGCAAGTATTCATCCTGATCCTACTTAGCCTTAATATCTCTCAAAAACTCAAAGCTGATGGTGATCATACCTAAGCATATTCTATCATCGGTCAAATCTATACCTATGTTCATATCTCTAAACTGTTCAGCAACTCTATCTCTTTCACCATCATTGCGGATACGTGCAAAGATTTCCTACTCAGTGCATCCGCCACAACATTAGCCTTCCCTGGATGGTATTGAAGATCAAACTCATAGTCCTTAATGAATTCCATCCATCTATGCTGCCTCATGTTCAGCTCATTATGATCAAACAAGTACTTTAAACTCTTGTGATCACTGAACACATTGAACTTAGCTCCATAAAGATAGTGTCGCCATATCTTCAATGCGAACACTATGGCTACTAACTCCAGATCATGGGTCGGGTAATTCCTTTCATGAACCCTAAACTGTCGGGAAGCATAAGCCACAACTATTCCCTCTTGCATCAAAACACAACCCAATCCTTGATATGACGCGTCACAGTACACGTCAAACTATCCTAAGGGATCTGGTAATGTCAGCATTGGAGACGTAGTCAACTTCTCCTTTAGCTTCTGAAATCTCTCCTTACACTTCTTGGTCCAAACGAACGTCGTACCCTTTCTCGTCAACTGCGTCATAGGCAATGCAATCTTCGAGAAACCCTCGATGAACTTCCTGTAGTACCCAGCTAAACCTAGAAAACTCCTCACCTCGCTCACTGACTTAGGCCTCTCCCACTTAATCACTGCCTCTACCTTAACTGGATCAACAACTATCCCTTCCTTGTTGATTATATGACCTAGGAATTGCACTTCCTCTAACCAAAATTCACACTTGGATAGCTTAGCATACAACTGCCTATCTCTCAACACCTGTATCATAACTCTCAAATGTTCCTCGTGTTCTTCCCAGCTACGGGAATAGATAAGAATATCATCTATGAACACCACAACAAACTTATCGAGGAACGGTCTAAAGATCATGTTCATGTAATCCATGAACATTGCTGGAGCATTAGTTACACCAAAAGGCATAACTAGGCACTCATAGTGTCCATACCTCGTCCTGAAAGCGGTCTTAGATATATCCTCCTTCTTCACCCTAATCTGAAGGTATCCTGATCTTAAATCTATCTTAGAAAACACTGAAGCTCCCTTCAATTGATCCATCAGATCATCTATCCTAGGCAACATATATTTGTTCTTGATTGTAACCTTGTTTAACTGCCTGTAATCCGTGCACAACTTGGAACTTCTATCTTTCTTCCTCACAAATAGAATCGGTGCTCCCCAAGGTGAAACACTCGGTCTGATGAATTCTTTCTTCATCATATCATCCAGTTGTTTCTTTAACTCTGCTAACTCCACGGGTGACATCCTATAAGGAGCTACTGATATAGGTCTGGTCCCTGGTATGAGATCTATAGTAAACTCCACCTCCCTCTCTGCTCTGGTGGCAAACCTGGAACATTAGGAGGAAAAACCTTCGGAAACTCTCTCACGATAGGCAAATAATCTGTACTCGGAGTCTCCTTAACTTCCAAAGAGAAAAGCATCACATACTGCTGAGAATCGTCACTCCTCATAGCTGCTCCTTCATTGGCAGATACTATGTTAGAAGGCTCAAGAAAAGATAGGGTCTTCCTGGAACAGTCTAACACCACATGGTTAGCCGAAAGCCAATCAATGCCAAGAATGACATCTATCTACTGCATGGGTAAGCAGATAAGATCCAATAAGAATGTCCTATTCTCAATAACTACAGGACATTGCAAACAAACAATCATAGTGGTCAAGGAATCACTGGTAGGGGTGGACACAGTAAGAGTATAGGGTAACTGAGTTATAGGTAGCTGTAAATGATCTACACACTCATGTGAAACAAACAAATGCGTAGCACTTGAGTCAAACAACACAGACGAAAGTCTACCAGATATTAAACACATACCCTGAATAAGATCTGCAGATTGAGAGGACTCAGATCCTCTCACAGTAAACACCCTCCCTATGACCTGGGGTCTGGCCGTCTGTCATCCTGCGGCTGGGGCTCCTCTCCCAGCTCTGCTCCTGGAAGTGCTGGCGCCTCTACTGACGGCTAGTTATTGCCGCTGTGATCCCCTCTGCCTGCACTCCCTAGCATAGTGACCAGGCTTCCCACAAATATAACAACCCGTCCTCTCCTGACAATCTCTGATGTAATGCGGACCTCTGCATCGAAAACAAACTGGGCTTCTCTGCTGCTGACCCTCTATCGCAACTAGTGCTGATGTAACGGGTGCAGACAAATGAGTACTTTGTACCGGTCAAGTGTATGGTCCTCTCCTTCCCTGGGACCCTCTGTCCCCTCTCCTATGATGGCCGGCTCTGATAGGACCTCCGCTCTGCTGCTGCCTCAGCTTTGCAGCTTGTCTCTGGTCCATACTCTAAATGGAACTAGCCCGCTCTACTAGCTCTGGAAAACTCAAAATGTCCAAGGGCACTATAGCCATCCTCAACTCGTGTCTCAAACCCTCCTCAAACCTCCGACACTGCCAATCCTTGTCCATAAATCTCTGATAGAACTCTGAAAATAGAATCAAGGCCTCGAATCTGGCCGTAAAATCACCAACACTCATGTCACCCTGCCGAAGATGCATGAACTCCCTCTCCTTCTCACGTCTAACCAACCTCGGAAAGTATTTCTCGAAGAAGCAATCTCGGAACAGTTCCCAACTGATCACTCGGCCCTCGACCTCAAGTAACCTCCTCTTGCCTCTCAACCATGACTATGCTCCCCCTGTCAGCATGAAGGCAGCGTAAGTCGCCTTCCTGTCATCTCTGCATCTCATGGTATCAAAAATATTCTCTAGCTCCTGTATCCACCACTCGGCTCGCTCTGGGTCATAATCCCATGTGAACTGTGGTGGCTTACCCTTCAGAAAGGTAGCCAGTCCTGCATCCTCAGCCTCGACAGCTCTCCTCCTTTCTGCCGCTCCTGCAACTCAGCCTCTCTCAGCATCCTCTGAGCGTTCTGCTGCGCCTGCTGCAACAGAACGGATGCTAACTCGCGGATAGTCTCGAGAGTCTCGGCTGCCTCCCCTCCTCCTCCAACTCCAACCTCGGGTCGCGACTCGCCATCAGCATCCACTCTAGGGTCCACCTCTATAGCTCTACCACCTCCACGCCTACCACGTCCTCGACCTCGGCCTGGAGCCATGATCCTGTTTAAAAGAAATCATTAGCTCACATTAATATGACATATAATACTACATAAACTGAAATATATAAATACTATATGCGACATTAATGCCGATTTATCGTGCACAGACTCACTACCCAACTCATAAGCATAGTCGTTATCCGGTGTGGATTCGACTAAATGGCCAGTACACTCTAATTCACGATCCAATTAGAATCGAACTGCTCTGATACCACCAAATGAGACGCCCCGACGTCCCATTAAAGAAGAACCCAAAATTATTAAAAACTAATTGTTTAATTAGCGCAAGCGGTTACTTCGAAACAGCAAAAAAATTTAAAACTTAACTTGTAACCGCGATCAAACTAAAACATCAAGGAAATAACATACAAGCATTCATCCATAATAAAGTACATAACATCCTGAGAAACATCAATAGTGCTAATAAGGGAAACCCATAAGAAGGATCCCAATAGATACAGTCCGATAAAAAGAAAATACATCAAATACCAAAGAAACATGCCTCGCCATCTCTCAACATCCCGTCCCCTATCAAAATACATGCAAAACCTCACTCAGGTACTACGTGAACAACACTGGCCCAAGCTGTCACATACTACTGCCTCTACTAGAACCCAGGGATCTCGACGGTCTGGTCTCTCCTCCACTGCCGCTGGAAGAGCTCCTCTCTGTAGTGGATCTCTGGAACATCCGTCTGTAATCTCTGGCATCCCGGGAGGGTAGTCGTCGGGATGATACGCGTGAAGACTCCGACCCAGTGGCCCTAATCTCGAGTGGTACTGGGGCCTCTGGAACAGGTAATGGATCATAAACCGGGTCGGCTGGGTCATCCTCCTCCTGGACTGGGGCAAGCCCAGGTCCTGGTGCTGGTGTTGGTGCAAGTCCTGGTGCCAAAGCATCAACAGGTACCATAAAAGGTGTGGGATCCATATCTGGCATCGGAGGTGCGGGCGATGCACCAGGAAATCCAATAGGAAACACTACAAAAAAAAGGTTGTTTAGCGACCGAAAATAGTGACCGAATTTTTTGGTTGCTTTTGGCGACCGAAATGGCGACCGATTATAGGATCTACATGAAATACTGATTAGAGTTAATACTGCGACCGAAATAGCGACCGAAATAGAGTGTAGCAGGGTTATCGGTCGCTATTTCCGTCGCTAAATAAAGGAAATTAAAAGTCAGAAATTTTATGCCTTTTTAGCGACCGAAATGGCGACCGAATTAAATGCAGTGGTTAAAGTTTATTTCCATTTGCGATCGATATCAATTCGGTCGCTAAACGGCGCGTAAAAAAATTAAAACAGCGCGTGTTAGCGGCCGATTTAAAAAATCCGTCGCTAAATTTATGAATTTAAATTTTGAAATGGCACTCTTGCGACCGAATTAGCGACCGAAATATTCGATCGCTAAAAACTAAAATCCCTAAAAACGCAGAAACCCCTTTCTTCTTCCATTTCGCGATCTCTCTTCCTCTCTCTCACTCGATCTCTCTTTCTCTCCTCCGGCCACCACGGTTTCGCGACTGCTACCCCTCCTCCGACCACCACCATCATGGTAAGCTCTCCTCTCTCTCTCTCTCCATCTCTCTCTCTATCTGTTTCTAACTTTCTCTCTCTCTCGGTTCCCTCCTTCTCCGCATGGCTACCACCGGCGCCGGCACCACCAGAGCAGCGCCGCCGTCCTCCTCCTTCTCTGGTATGTTTTCGTCTCTCCTCGCCTCTATCTCTCTCTCTCCATTTCTCTAGTTTGTGCATTTACTATGTTATTAAAACATGTACAATATGCTCTGTATTTACTTAATCCATGCTTTCTGAAACTTGATTAGATCCCCATTTACTTAGTTCGCATTTGTGGTTTCATGTAACTCGGTCATATCTTTATCTAGGCATTAGTTCAAGTATATAGTTTTTTGTAAATGCTTATTTTTTTGGTCTGTAGCTCAATTCTGAGCTTTTTGTATAAATAATACAGCATTGATTTGGGGGGAAGATGGTGATGGATTTGATTGATGAAAGAGAGAATGAGAAAGATGGGTTAACCGAGGAGGAAGATGACGGTGTTGAACTTCAACCACCTAGTCCTCCCATGTATCTTGTAGTAGCAACATGACTCGGGGTTAATGGAACTGGTTTTGATGATGTGTTTGGATCTCATGACTTGACCAGTTTTGATATATATATTTGATCCTGTAACATCCCGATTTTTCGCTGCTTCTAATATCGGAACATCCTGTAACTTGAACTTCATTGCTTTATTGCTTACTACTGAGAAGAGCTACTTGTGTATTTCATGTGAGTTGTGATGATCATTTGTTTTCATGTGTCATTATTTAATCACTCCTATTAGGATTAGGAAGCTCTCATTGAGAAAGCACGAGAAATTTGTTTTTGTAACTTTTTTTTGAATGCATTGAAATATCAAAAGTCAAGACTGTGAGATTAGAATTGATGTTTACTTGAGCCACAGAATGCCATTGCTGCCTGTGAGACTGCGAAACATAAACAGGTTTTGGTTTTTTGTTGATTGTTGACATGTTGTATAATTTAAACTTTAAAGCTTCAAAGCACCCACCTGCATTGTAATTTCTGGTCTGTTTATCTATCCATATCTTGGCTGAATTTATGTCTTTGAAGGCTGTTCATTATTCTGTTATATTGCCTCAGGGGATATCTCACAATAGTATGATCTATAGCCTCTGTGATGCAGCTGTTTACTTGCTGTGAATAATGAACGATTAAGTATAGGGTTAGATAAAATGAAGGGCTAGGCACAGTTTGCCAGGCACATGCATGACGTGCCGTCATCATTCAAACATTATTCACATTAGAAAGCAGCTCCGTACACAATATTATGAAAGCAACTCTGGTTTTCTACTCATTTGTTTCACTAGGAAATGGAGCTTTCCAGAAATAGTTGTTGATGACCATCCTTACTAGGTTATCTAGGCACTTCTGGTAGGAAAAGTCCTCTCTGTGACCATCCTTCAAAACGACGTAAAAGCATCTGCTTTCCTGAAAACTACTATGTTTGTTAATCTGTAAAGTTGCATGTGAAGTTGCATTTCTTTGTTCTATTTTGACATGCTAGTATGTTAACGCGCTGTCGCGCACGCGCCAAAAAGCGAGCGATTTGTAAAAATGTAGTTTAGGGAGAGACAACTCGAGTATCGTCTCACAAGGACTCTTGGGTTGTTGTTATTAACACAAAATCAGTTTTTGGGGGGTTTGGATATGAAATAAAATAAAGAAACAAAACAAAAACAGAGTAAGAAAACAGAGCAGTTTAAGAGATTAACAAATAACTAAAGCGATTAACCTACTGTTCTCGGTTTCCCAACTATCATTGGTTCATGCAAATTCCAAGCCCTAAGCAGATTCTAATCCCCTTTCGGTTGTAGCAACAATTACAAACGAAATCACTACTACGGATATATGTTCCTATTCCCGAAATAACAAACGGGGTTAAGCCCTCATGAACTAAACGAACATGAATGAACACACGCGAAATAACAAACGCGATTAAGTATAGGAACATAACATCACCGAAATGAATCAACACAACACTATACACTCCTGAAATAACAAACAGAAATGTATAACATGGTATTAAAAAGGGAAAAGCAAATAAAATAGGAATTACAAAACCTCAAGTGTAATAGAAACCAATCACAGTAGATTAATCAAGGAGACTAGTTCTCTATTACAAAAGAAAAACAAAGCATTAAACCTAAATTCGTAGCAGTCCTATTCTAAGAGAAAAGAAGATAAACTACTACTACTGACTACTCAGTTCTGCCTTCAAACAGGCTTAAATACAGTGTCTGGAATCAGCTAGCTCGCGAGGTGAACACGCCTTCGCGAGGCGAATAATACGAATAGTCTTCAGCTTTTGGTTCTCTCGCGAGGCGAGCTTATCATTCGCGAGGCGAGACTCTTCAAATTCCAAACTGTCACAGCCGTGACCTTCAACACGCGTAAGCCGTGATGGCTTCTGGTTTTCCAGGGTTGGATTACTCGCGAGGCGAGTCATGTTTCGCGGGGCGAGACAGAGTGGATTGCATTTTCTGGAACAGTCACCTTCAGGTTCGCGGGGCGAAAGATCCATAATTATTTCACTTTATTAACCCGAAAACAAGAAATAGCATAAGTGCTTTATTCGACTCTAAATCAACTAAATTAACCTAAAAACACTTTACAGACAAAAAACCTTGCTTGAGGACAATCTAATCTAATTTGGGTGAAAATAGGATAAAATTAGCACAAAGCCAAGGTTTTTCTAGTTATAAAACTAGACTAGCCAGAGGCTGATCAAAATACCCCAAACTTAAACTTTGCTTGTCCGCAAGCAAACTAAAACTCAAAAACTTAAAAAGACTCAAGACATGGCAAGCTTAAGGGATTCAATCAACTTTGCACAAATTTCAAGCAATTCATCAAAATAATTTTTCCTTCAATGTTCTCCCCATTTCAACAATATAATCCCCAAATTCATTTACTTTGAACAATTGAGAACTTCATCATTCAAGCAATCATTAATCTAAGCAGGGGATCCAAGTTACACACAAAAGGGAGATCACCAAATTCAGACAATCGCCTTCCTCACAAGGGTAATTTGTGTTTCACTCAAACGCTCAGTTTTTGTCAGGCTAACAACATTTCACTCTATTTCACTTTTAAGAACACTTCCCATAAATTTGATTTTCATCTCAAAATGATTCCCACAGAAAACATGCATGCAACATCAAAAGGTCTTTTAAGGTTGTAATGGGGCCTGGCTAAGGGTAGGATATACAAAGGTACTAGGCTAAAGTCCCTAGGAACTAAGAGAGCATGAAACACCTCAAAACATTGAAATTCCACTCAAGTTCCTTTTCTCATTTTTCTTTATGCTTTGGGTGACTACATCCAATTATTCTAATACTTTTCTTTTTATCATTTTTACACTTTTCTTCTTTTTTTTTCTTTTTTTTTATATTTTTTTCTTTTTCTTTGCCTTTGGCTCCAACCCTTTTTTTATTATATATATATATTTTTTCTCAATCCCAGAATGTCACATTCTTGTAGCCACCCCAAACTTAGTTTCTTGCAACCTTTTTCTTGCCAAGCTTCCATGCTCTCCTAATCCTAAGATCGGGTTAACATGGTTTTTCAGATTTTAGCTCATAACATAAGGTTATCAAGATTTAACAGGCTAATTAGGCTCAAAGGGGCTAACTAGGAACATGCATTAGGGATGGTTATTTTCAGGCCAAGTAGTTATTTACAAAGAAAATGCCTAAATCATTTGATGCAAACACATAAACATGCAAACCATAAAGAGATTCAAGCAAATTCGGGAAAGTGCAATCCAAAAGTGATTCACACAGTTAAAAACATGTTGGAGGCTCAAATCCTCACCTGGACATTTTTTTGTAAATTGTTTGACAGAGATTCTATCCCTAGTGTGTGCTTCCTATCACCCCAAACTTATCATAAATCGTGTCATCACAACAAAATATCTCAAAGTTCAGTTTTCAATTTTTCATGGGGATCAATTTTCAAATTTTCAAGACTTAGGGGGAAAACAATCAACACATAACATGCAATCCATCTATGCAAAATTTGATTAAAATCTAGCAACTTGCCAACACAAGACTCAACACACATACTCCTGAGCTTCTCAAATTATTCAGGAGCTAAAAGAAAAACAAAACAAAAATAAAGCAAGCATAATTAAAAAGGAAAGGGTTTAGAGAAAACTCATTGAGGTGGTTCCACCAGGATCCCACTGTCTGTGATACAGTGGCCACGGAATGCCCAAATTGCAGTATGATCCTCCCGGATCCCATGGCCTACAGCATAAGTATGAGAGCGGGTGCCTGATGATCATGGTAACTCCGCCAAGTGCGGCGGATTTCTCGCTCCCTCTCAGGTCACAGTTGACCTCTTTCTCAACTTTGTCAATAAAGTCCTCCCAATAAAATCGGGGTTCAACCCCTTGGACTGGCCATGGTGCAAAATCCAGAGGCTTGAACTCCATCACCGGTTGTTCCACAGGGGGATGTGGCAAATAGGTAGCTGGGATCTCTGGTGCTGCTTCAACTTCTGCATGTTCTTCATTCACTGCATTACCAGATTCATCACATGTTAAACCTGCAGAAATCTCAGCACACACAACACAAAGGTTAGTGTTAGTAGAGTCAGTACATATGGTACAATAAACTGAATCAGAAAAAGCTAGAATGTCTGGAAATTCAGTACACAGTTCATCAACCCCATTACTTTCAACACATGCATGTGAATTAATAGAATCATCTACTTCTAAAAGTTCTTCATTATCCTCAAGCATGGTGAAGCAGATGTCCTCCTGATCCTCATTTTCTATATGAACATTTGGCTCCTCATACCTTTCAAAACATGCTATACACAAAGCAGTGTCAGTACAATCAGCACATGAATTATGATAGATAGAATCAGGAAAGGTATCAATATCTGGAGATTCAATACACAATTCATCAACAGAAACATTATCAAAATTATCATCAGAAGTATCTTCAAGAAGAACTATCTGTGAATCAGTATGTTCTTCAAGGGAATGTGGAGTTTGCAGTGCAGTCCCGCTGACTTGCTGAAGAGTATTAATGCTAGCATCTGCTTTCTTTGGCTCGTGGTTCTGTGAGGCTCGAAATCGTTCAATTTGCTGCTGAAAAAATGTAGTCATTTGTGCAGTCATTTGCTTGAATAGGTCCTCTAGTGAAGGTCCAGAAGGTGCAGAGGTGGTCGCTTGGGGAGGATTCTGTTGTGGTGCTATCAGCTGCTGTTGTGTGGGTGAGTCCCCATACCAAGGGTTTGGATGGTTTCCCTAGCTGGAGTAGTACTCATCAGTGTAAGGGTCAGGAATGTTGTGCCTGATTGATGCAGCTCTGAAGGCAGGAAAGTATCTCAACAAGAAGACTTCCTTCAAATCAAACCAGGTTGAGATGGAATTCGGATCGAGACAATAAAACCAATCCTTCACAGCACCTTCAAGTGAGAATGGGAATGCTCTCCTCTTGATGTGGTCTTCTGTCATTCCTGCAGGTGGAAGCATTGTAGAACAAGCAATCTGGAATTCCCTCAGATGCTCCTGTGGATTCTCACCTGCAAAACCACTAAACCTTGGCAACCGATGTATTAAACAAGGAGAGTTAGGATAATATATGCGTGGTGGTTCATGATTAACATTAGGTATGTAACCATACATGTAATTATCCATGGGGCGTACTAAAATTCACAACCAGACAAGCAGCCAAAACTAATTCAGCAAAGAGTTTTTTTTTTTTTTTTTTTAATTTCTGTTAATAACAACAAGAGTCCCCGGCAACGGCGCCAATTTTTGAACGCGCTGTCGCGCACGCGCCAAAAAGCGAGCGATTTGTAAAAATGTAGTTTAGGGAGCGACAACTCGAGTATCGTCTCACAAGGACTCTTGGGTTGTTGTTATTAACACAAAATCAGTTTTTGGGGGGTTTGGATATGAAATAAAATAAAGAAACAAAACAAAAACAGAGTAAGAAAACAGAGCAGTTTAAGAGATTAACAAATAACTAAAGCGATTAACCTACTGTTCTCGGTTTCCCAACTATCATTGGTTCATGCAAATTCCAAGCCCTAAGCAGATTCTAATCCCCTTTCGGTTGTAGCAACAATTACAAACGAAATCACTACTACGGATATATGTTCCTATTCCCGAAATAACAAACGGGGTTAAGCCCTCATGAACTAAACGAACATGAATGAACACACGCGAAATAACAAACGCGATTAAGTATAGGAACATAACATCACCGAAATGAATCAACACAACACTATGCACTCCTGAAATAACAAACAGAAATGTATAACATGGTATTAAAAAGGGAAAAGCAAATAAAATAGGAATTACAAAACCTCAAGTGTAATAGAAACCAATCACAGTAGATTAATCAAGGAGACTAGTTCTCTATTACAAAAGAAAAACAAAGCATTAAACCTAAATTCGTAGCAGTCCTATTCTAAGAGAAAAGAAGATAAACTACTACTACTACTGACTACTCAGTTCTGCCTTCAAACAGGCTTAAATACAGTGTCTGGAATCAGCTAGCTCGCGAGGCGAACACGCCTTCGCGAGGCGAATAATACGAACAGTCTTCAGCTTTTGGTTCTCTCGCGAGGCGAGACTTTTCAAATTCCAAACTGTCACAGCCGTGACCTTCAACACGCGTAAGCCGTGATGGCTTCTGGTTTTCCAGGGTTGGATTACTCGCGAGGCGAGTCATGTTTCGCGGGGCGAGACAGAGTGGATTGCATTTTCTGGAACAGTCACCTTCAGGTTCACGGGGCGAAAGCCTTCTCGCGGGGCGAAAGATCCAGAATTATTTCACTTTATTAACCTGAAAACAAGAAATAGCATAAGTGCTTTATTCGACTCTAAATCAACTAAATTAACCTAAAAACACTTTACAGACAAAAAATCTTGCTTGAGGACAATCTAATCTAATTTGGGTGAAAATAGGATAAAATTAGCACAAAGCCAAGGTTTTTCTAGTTATAAAACTAGACTAGCCAGAGGCTGAGCAGTATGCTACATGGATCTTTCCATCTTTTCTTATTATCACTTGATGAAGTTTAGACATATGACTTGTTTTCCTTATCGTTTTATCAGAAAATGGATCCGAGTAAATGTTTTGAGACAGTCATCCATATAGACCAGGTACAGTATCTCATCAACTTAAGAATAATGATCGGATTCACGTAATGATGGTTAAGGCATAAACTAATCATTTACTAAATTGTTCTTGTGTATTTGCAGGATTTGATTTCAATCCCGTGATCATTCTACCGTCGGTGGGGACAACAAATACCGCGTGTTGTGACTATTGAAGAGAAAAGCGGAAATCTGTTCAATGGGAATATAGTAATCCATGAGGATCGCCCATATTTTGCAACAGATACAAATGGTATCAGGGAGTTGTATTTGTTGTCCACTGGTGCATTAACAAAGTTTAAGTACCTTGGGGGTTCTCGCTTCTACATGTTCATCCCTTTGGAAGATTGATAAGTTTTGATATTTTGATTAGTACTTATTGACTGTGGTGTATTTTTATGTTTTGATCCTTAATTAGTACATTATTAAACTTTTTTTATAAACAATTATTAAACTTGCGTTAATTAATGTATATGTTTTCTTGATCATATTGACTGTGGTGTTTTGGATCATTAGTACATCATATTTATGTTTTCTATTTATTCAAAAAAAATATTGGTGTATTTTGTTTATATCAGAAATTAAAAATCAATGGGGTAATAGTTGAAAAACAAAATTTGGTCAGTAGGATTAAGTTACAGGAAAATTTTAAAAAAAAAATTCAAAATTTGCAACCGAAATAGCGACCGAATATCGGTCACCAAATTAGGTGAGCTGAGCATGCGACCAACTATAAGGCGACCGAAATATATAATTTTGTGACCGAAATATCGGTCGCAAATTTGCAACCGAAATACAAGTTCGGTTGCTAAACATTTAGCCACCAGGGTTTCTGCTACCCCCTTAATTCGGTCGCTAAACTATATAGTAGCCGAATTATCATGTTTAGAGACCGAAATCTTCGATCGCTAAATAGGTTTTTTTTTGTAGTGAAAAGGAAGCGTCACACCGGCTCGGAAGGTGCCGACTACACTCAAAGGAGCTCCATTTCCCATATCTACCATCGCCCCCTAACCACTTGTTTAAGGTGCCCAAATCTCTTACTACTTGGACCAACTACATGTTGATTATGAAACACCTCTATCCACATTTTTTTTATTATTTATTTTAATTGTTAATTTATAGTTGCTGACAATAAACTGTCAATTTAAATAAATGACAAGTCATATATTTATATTTTTTTTCATAACTATCAATAAATTGTACTCATATTTAATTTATACACTTGCTGACAAATTTCATTTAAATTTTTCACTCAAATTCCATTTAACTCTTATTCTTGACTTGATAAGAAGAAAATGTTTCATTTGACTTGGTATAAACGGTTTTCTTAAGTAAATGTGTTTTGAATTTTGAAGAAGAAAAAAATGTTGGACACCAAAAGAGGAATTGCCTTTATATAATAGTATAGATAATGTATAAGTTTCAACATTATGTGTGTCTAAATTATAGAATTAAAGAAGTAGAAAATCAAAACTAGAATATGTTTGACAATATATATTTTAAAACAAATAATATCTATATAAATATGTTATTATCTTGTGCAAAAGGTTATTGATTAAGTTAAGAAGTCTTTACTACTTTTACCTATTTGAGCAAAAATTTAAATGTTAAAAATATGTAAGACATCGGTTGGGTTGGAACGATCGAATCCGTCTCAAAACTATGACTGATCTAATTTCTAAAAGCCAAATTTGTCAAAAATAGCTTCAGATGGAGATGAGAATATCCATGTGGCATATTGCTCAACGTGTATCGTGTTAATTACTTATATTAATAATTTCGTGATTTATCATTACGGACCTCCTTATATAAGGAACTATGCCGGGAATTAAATATACCAAATATGTAGTTTCTCAATATTTGTATATATATTTAAAGTAGTATGTCTTTACACTGATATCTACTGATATTTTAATACATGTATTTGAGTTAGGATCAGTTTTGACTTACATCAAATCTCAAATTGAATTTAACTGCTGAAACGGTTCAAAATATTTTAGTGACAAAATAAAAAAAATGTCACGTGGCTTCTTTTTTTCCTTCTCTTTCCCTCAGCGCCTCCTTCTCCTATCTTTCCTTACTTCTTTTCTGTAAAGATTTCATTGAACACGCCACGTCGCCGCCGGAACATGCCTGCCGGAGCACGCCACGCCCACCCTGCCCATTCTTCAATATCAATTTTTTACTTTCCCCTCTCTTTAGCACAGTAGCGGGCTGGACCTTCTTAATTCATCTGTGTTTTCTTAATTTTTTCCAAATTCTTTGTGTGGCATCATACACGTAGCAACTATATTTTGATGATAGAAGAATATTCAGGTTCGGAAGTTGCTAGAAAAATCTAGTAAGATTTCTCTCTCCTAACACTTTAATCGTGAGAAAAGGCAGAGGCAAGAAATAAGAAAATAAAAACAAAATTGGAGAGAATCCTATATGAAAGCAAATCACTAATGCGTAAAACGGGTAAGACATGCTCCAGCGGTGGCATGGCGTCCTACACGAAATACCTCGGTAGGGGCGGCGGTGGGTGAGGGGAAGAATGGGAAGGGGAAAAAACAAAGAATCCCCGAGCACGTGAACCATGAGATCAGTTAAATTCAATGATTCAGATTTGGCGTATGTCTTACGTCAACAGATTGTAACTCTATGTATTTTTTTTTTAATAAAAGAGAAAAATACATATAGATTCCCTAAACTTTAGATCATTAGCAAATAGATATATTTAACTATTTTTTCTTATAATTAGTTCTTAAATTTTTATTATTAATAAATCAATCCTTTAACCAATTTTTTGTCTCATTTAATCCTTAAATTCTAACTCTTACTAACGTTAATCCTTCAACTAAGAAGCCCCAACGCTATGTTCTTATTTTTAAAAATTAAAAAAACATAATCAATGTATTGAATTTAATCAAAATGAACTGTTGAATTTATTCATTATTAGTAATCTAACCGAGAGTTAATAAATGGATTAATTTCACTAATATCATAAGTTTAAGGACTAAATGAAACAAAAAAAATAGTTGAAGGATTGATTTTATTAATAGTAGAAGTTTAAGAACTAATTGAGAAGAAAAAATAGTTAAATGTGCCTATATGTAAATGGGTTAAAGTTTAGGTGGTGTGTTTATACTTTTTCCTTTTAATAATTAAGCGAAAGAAATAACAATAATATCTTTTGTCAAAATATTATAAAATATCAGGATAAAATTTCTTTATATTGTCAGTATATAAAAATTAAACTTTATATGTATTCTATAGTATAGGGCTATGGTTTTTTTTAGCAATACAGATGTTTAATTATTTACTGCTTGTTACTTATATTTAATGAATTTTATAATTTTTATAATTAAATAAGCAACTAATAAATACTCATAAAAACACATTTAATAATTATTAAACAAATATCATGCTCTTATAACGTAAAATTATATTTTTACATTTAAATATATTTTTTCTTACCCTCATTATTAATTTAGTTCTTATTGAAAAAATAATAATTAATGTGGTCCTCATCATCAACAACTAAACTAGCGAATCGATCCTTGACAGCAATAATTCTTGGTTAGACTTTACTTACCTCTCGACCGAATCTCAGATTAGTCAGGGTCAAAGACTTTGGACACCGGGACGGGGTCAAAGACCCTTCGGACAAAAAAAACCCAGGGAATCTATATAATCTACATCTGAGAATAATCTCAAAATAGAAACCTCCAAATGTCACACTATGGAATCATTCCTCCAAGCAATTTTTCACACCTGGCTTCACCACAGTTTTTCCTTCCAACTATCATTGATGTGTCGCGCTCATATTGATTTGAAGAAAAAACATAATGATGGTCAAAATTTCATTAATGAAATTAATTCGAATTTTGAAATTTCATAAATGACACAATTAATATTGATTATGCCATTTTAGTGTGAAAATAATTTAATGCTTAAACAAATAATACTAAAAATAGTAGAAATCTAAAATGCATTAATTAGAATTGATCGATTATATGGACAATACATTGATTATAAATTATACTTCCTCCGGTCAACAATATAAGCAAAAATTTCCAAATTTTTTGTCCAAAATATAAGCAAATTCCAACTACTTTCATCTTATTTAATGAAGTTATTCTCAAAATACCCTTCATTTAATACAAATTTTGTTTTCCAATGGCTCATTTTATTCTCAACAACACAAGTTTAATAAATAAGAGGAAGAATAATTTAGGTAACAAACTTAATTTTTTTATTCACAATGACTCTTTTAAATAAGATCAACTAACTACCTTAATATGTGTTTTATTCAATTTTTACTTATAATAGTGACAGGAGGGAATAATAATTCAACACGACAACAATTTAAATTTTTTTAAAAAATTTGTCAAAAAAAATTTAATTTTTTTTTTTGAAATTCAAAAGTTAGAATTCAGATTGAATTTAGTTCAAATTCTAAAAAGGAAATAGATGAATTTAATTATAATTTTATCAACGTTATTAATGAATGAAGATATCTTACAAATATTATTAATAATTTCGTGAGCTAAATTGCCTTATCTCGTAACAAACTCAAAAATTAGATTCAAACTAAAATTCAGAAGCTCCCTAAAATGCACTAGAATATGATCACCAAACTCATTTTCATGGTGCTTTGTAGAGACTATTGCATCAGCACTACTTTGCTATCAATTTCAAAGACGACTTTGTCAAAACCCATATCACTAACCCAATGAACAGCAACAAGGAGTGAGTAGGCTTCACCTTCATAAACCTCAAGCGCGGGCTCAAGCCAACCAGATTTGGCTAAAACAAAAGTCCCTTGCTCATCTCTAATACAACAGCCATAAGAGACCAAATTCACTTCCTTGAAAAAAAGCTGCCTCTACATTGCACTTCAACCAACCTTGGGGAGGCTTCTCCCAAGTAGCACGGTGCTGCACAGAATGATCAAGAGCCGCACTGCTCCTTCTCGCCTGTTTCCAATCAAGCAACGTGTGGGAAGCTCTCAAACAAACCTGCAAAGGCTCGTCCCTCTTGTCCTCCCAAAGCACTAGATTGCGAGCTCTCCATAAACTCCACATTAACATGCAGAATTTTTCTCTATCAGCCCAGTTTAGAGACCCAACAAACCTGAAAACGAAACCAGCAAAGCTTTCCTCTGTAACTAAGAAACTTTTCCATACGGTCCCACAGGTTAATCTCCTTCCAACATCTCTGACTAAACTGGCACGACAGCAGCACATGCCACACATTCTCCAGCCCAGTCTCGCAAAACAAGCACCCAGTTGGACAACTTACGCCTTTTTCCTGCAGCCTCAAATGAACTGGAATACTAAAGACGGAAACTTATCTAAGGTCATCTTTTAATAGTGCTTCTTAACTGTTATCTTTGCTAACTACTTTTAATAGCGGTGGCATAGATAGTGCTTAAAAACGTTATTAAAAGACATCCGAAAATGCTATCTAAAGCCTTTTCTATTGTAGTGCACCTTCACCTTGTGAGGAATGTCTCCAGGTCCCAAATCATCTTCCAGGAACCCTCCTTATAGAAAATAGACGCATCAACAAGGGAACTAAGGTAGAGATCATATGCTGTCTTGACAGAATAAATACCATCCATTGAAGGCCACCACACTCTAGTATCGGTTTTGACAGAATTCAGCAAAGGAACTTTTTTAATTGCTTCTACTTCATGAGGCAGTAGAAAGGATTGCATTGCTTGTGAGTTCCATCTCTTAGACCCTGGAATAAAAAGATCTAACCATTAGGTCCTGGGCTTGAAACTGAGGAGGACCTATAAGTCTAAGGATATTATCATCCCTCAACCAAGGACCACCATAAACCCGAACCTTAGAGCCATCACCAATTCTCCATCTAATGCCCTCTCTAACCAATACCCGGGAACTCCAGATACTACGTCGTGAGTAACTTGGATTATCACTAAGACCCCAAAAAATCCCCCTTTCGGATAATATTTAGCTTTGAAAATCCGAGACACCAGAGTATCAGGATCAGAAATTAATTTCCAACCTTGTTTCCCCAGCATGGCTAGCTAAATTAAAGCCTTGGAGGTTGCGAAAGGCCATCCCTCCATTCTCATTTTCCACCACCAATTTATCCTAAAAAAGCCAATTAATTCCCCTTATGCCATTATTGTTTTTTCCCACCAAAAAGAATTCATCAGTCTTTGGATCTCATCACATAACGACGGAGTGATCATGTAAATACTCATACAATAAGCTGGAATCGCCTGAAGATCTGCCTTTATAAGAACCTCCTTCCTTCCTCTAGAGAGAAATCTACCTGACCAAGAATTTATTTTTTTCCACACCCTACCCTTCAAATAATTGAAGGTAGATTTCCGCTTCCTCCCTATCACAGAAGGCACACCCAGATATTTTCCAGAGCCTAAAGAAGCTGAGACATCAAGAAGCTGGATCAAACTATTTTGAAGCTCACCATTGACATTGTTAGTGGAAAAAACATCAGATTTTTTTTTTAAAAAAATGGATTGCCTGGCCTGAAGCTAATTCATAATCACTAAGAATTTTTTTCATAACATTTACCTCTCGAATATTTGCACGGAAAAAAAGAATGCTGTCATCGGCAAAAAGAAGATGGGAAATAATTGGCGCTCCCCTGCAAATCTTAATACCATGTAGGTCACCTTTGCTCTCCTCTCTCTTAATCAAAGCCGAAAGACCCTCCGCACAAATAATAAAGAGATAAGGCGATAAAGGATCACCTTGACGAAGCCCTCTCCCAAGATGAATAGTGTAACACCCTAAACTGGGGTGTCACTTTGTTACCCGTTGCGGAAAATAAAATAATTCAATTGCTGGTTGCTTTCGGTAAATGATATTTTCTTAATAAGTGAGTATTCTAAAAAACAAGGGTAAGTGATGAATACTCAGAACATGAAATGTAAACATCATATATATATATATATATATCATCTATCCCAGTGGAATTCAGAGTTTAGTACAGAAACTAGGGCCTGATCAGGATGGCCATTAATAACAGAGTTATATAACATAATGTTAACATCTGTAAACTAAGTAAAGCAAAATAGGGGAGGGTCCGGAACCACGCATCAAAAGGGTGGCTCTAAGAAGCCAAATACAGTCAGACCGAGACAGACTAACCACAAAATATACACCCCTAAGCTGGCCACTACTAACGACTAAAAAGAAGACTCACTACGAACACTCCCACAAGAAGAGACCCCAAGTGATGGGTCCACGACATCTCCGCCCTCATCAGGAGAGTCGGAATCATAAAAATCCGGATCGTCATCAAGCACGTACTCCAGCACCTCATCAAGATCATCGTCGTGATCCAAGACGTGGTACACAAGCTCATCCTCCAGGTACTCCTCGGGGTCCTCCTCAACCGGTGAAGCCGGCTCGACTCCAGGTAATGGTACCCCTAGAGGCGGGTGCTCATGTAGCTGTCCATTCATCTGCAGCACATGTAAGTAGTACCAAGGTGGTGGGAGAGCAATCCTCCTAGTCTTAACTGTCTGAACTCTGCGACATGGTTCGCCCTCGACATTCTTCTCCAGCGTAGTTATCGATCCATGATAGGTAGCCGATGTAGATCCGGGGTGAATCTGCCACGCCTCCGCATTCCCCGCATCATCGAAGATCTCAGTCTTCGATTCCGATGGTACCAATGGGATGTTCGGATCCATCTAAACTCATAGATATACAGCGATGCCGAAAAGCAAAGAGAAATAACAAGAAGATATACAAGAGTGAGATACCAATATATGGATAGATTACAATAACCATATGCATGATACATGCATCACATCAACATATTAACATTTACCAAATACTAATAGATAAAAGAATAAGTATCATATCAATGGGTGTCATACCCATACAATCAGCTTTTATTAAGATTATGCATGACACTTCAATATTCCGGTTCTATAAACTTAATCTCATGAGATCCCTTCATCTTTCTAAGAGTCGATTAAACTCAAAGCCCACACTTGGGCATCACCGTCGTGACTAAAAGTCCCTGCTTGGACATCACCGAAGTGACTAATATGACAGCCCCTGCTTGGGCTTCACCGAAGTGACTATTAGCCCCTGCTTGGGCATCACCGAAGTGACTAACCTGTGAGGCACGTCTGCCTAAATGCATGAAGAAAAACATTCGTTCAAGAGGTTTTCATTATGTTCAATCTCATTCATTGTCGAAGCTCAAAGCTAACGACCATTCATAATTTTCATCACTTGAAATTACTCAACATCAACATAGGACACGCAGTCCGAGTGCTCAATCACAACACCTAAGACCGATGCCTCAGTCAAGGTTTGTGGTCATAGAAAAAGACTTACAATCTTACCCATGTTTTATTTCAACATGATTAGGACTCTTAGTCCACAACAACGTAATTAGGTCACTTGGTCCATAATAACGAGATTAGGACTCTTAGCCCACAACATCATGATTAAGACTACTCTCAGTCCACAATACTTAACACGGATCAAAGATCAACATGCACATTATAGAATACTAGAAGCGACGTCTCGCGAACTAGATCGGATTTCATTTGTTCCTACTTTTCGTTCAGTGAAAATCATATACCAAAATAAAACCTCGGTAACCCATCCAAGTTACCGGAATATTTTCGAAAGTATTTCTTTACAGGAAATCTTTTCATTTGAAAATCATTTGTAAACTATTATAAGAAATCCATTTTCTCTTGAAATCCTTTTCTTAAAAATCATCTCTATTTAAGGTCAAATATTTTCCAAAGGCTTTTCCTTCCATAAAAACATATTTTCTAAATAATTTTCTCTTGTACAAAAACTTAGTTCGTAAGAAAATAATTTCCTATAACTTGAAATTATTTAACACAAGTTCCAAAGTTTCCTCCTTCCGGAATAAATACAAGTACGATCACTTACTTTCCAAAACACATACTTTACTAAAGAACATTTTAAAATGAACACCATTACTTTCAAAGTTCTCTTCGAAGCTTATTTAGGCTTTTTATCATAAAATTAATTGAGCACCGACTAATGTCAGGATTTTCAGACATCAATCAATATCATCATAACCTCAGTAAACAATATAACAGTTAATGACAATTCATAACATATATGATTCACAACACTTTAAATCAAGTAAGGATCAACTTCAAACAGTTATCACAACAGTTCAAGTATACAAATCATTCAAACTTTGATTCAATATAATAACAATATTCAAATAAATCGAGCAAACCACATACACACATGCACATAGCTACTGAATATCCGTCAGGCTATCCCCTCTTACCTTTTGTGAAGGTAAAGGTACGTGATGTTGGAACCAAAGTGATTTGGATTTAATTAATCTCTAAGTTTTGATGTTAACAAAAGAATTAAATTTGCTTTGCAAAGTGTTACTTGAAATCTAACATTTGCTTTCAGCTATGCAGGAATATTTAAATATGAGTAATAGAAACTTGGGATAAGTTTTCATTGGACTCCTTGTGAAAAATACACGTCCACCCTTGTAGACGGGCTACTCAATGTTTTGGTAAAGTTATTTATTTATTTAATCATGTAGATTGGTTTCTTTAAGTAGACTAGGCACTAAATGCTTACTAGACGGAAATTAAAATAACTTCTTAGATACAACAAGTCCAAAGACTTGATAGTAAACGCATCTAGAGTGCCACGTCAGCAGACGAAAGTAATTGGTAAAATTGAATGAACTGAAAAATAAAGTAATCAGGTAGACGAGCTCTAACTGCCATGTCAGCAGATGAGCAAAATAAAATAATGAACAAACTTAGTCTCACATATAACTAAGTAGACGGAGTTTTTAAGTAGACGAGCTCCATCTTTGAATGAATAAATGCAATCCGAATCTCTTGAATTTATTTCAAATAATTGATATTTATTTCAATACAATTGTTGTTTTTCACATTTGTTTTATCTGGTTTAATGTTTTACCTGTTGTAAAAGAAACATAGTACCATCAAAAAATGCAAAAAGCAAAATCGTACAATGAGAAACTGCAAAACGATATGTACGATGACAACTTTATGACTGGAAAAAGCTGGATTGTACACAAAGGAGGAACAACAAGTTCTCAAGCTGCAATCCTAAGAGTAGTGAGCCTCCATTTTATGCTATCTCGATAACCAAGAGTACTATTCAGCATTGCCACGATCAAGCTATAAGTCACAATGGATATCATGCATTTAATGCTATCTCTAAACGAGACTATTCAAAATAACCGTTGAAGAAATACAAGTGAAGAAGAAGGTCACTATAAATAGAAGACCTCAAGTTTTGAAGAATAATTTTTGCCAATCGATAATCACTCATTCTAATAATCTTTCAAGAGCAAGAGTCTGTATTATTTAGTTTGAATATTGTGAAAATATTCATTTGATCTTAAACTTTCATATCCTCACACACAGTGAGTTAAGAAGATCATAAGTTAAATCTCTTTGTTAGAGTTAGAGCCTGAAGAGGCTCGGTAAGAAAGAAATACTTGTAAGCCTGGAGAGGTGTTGAATACTTGGTTGTAATCTATTTGGAAAATAGTGGAGAAAAACCTTCAAGTAGAAGGGACTGGACATAACTCTTGGTTGGAAGAGAGTAAACCAGGATAAAACATCTTGTGTGATTCTTCTATCTCTAAACTCTTACTTCTTTAATTGTTTTTACTGATCGAGGGGTTTTAATATTGCTTCTGTTAAAGCTTTCTTTTTAAAATATCTATTTCTTTGTGCTTGCTTCTGATTTAATCTTCTTGTGTGCAAAAATAGTTTTAAAGGTTGTTTTCGAAAATTATTAACGAACACAATTCAACCCCCCTTCTTGTGTTTACTTGTGTCAACTTCAGTTGGTATCAGAGCTCAACCTCGAAAGGGTTGAGCATCTAACAAGTGCTGAGGGAGTACGATCCAACAATCATGGATGCAAAAGGACAAGCTTTCAACAAACCTCTTCTCTTTGATGGAACAGATTATGACTACTAGAAGAAGAGAATGATGGCCTTCGTGGATGCGCAGAATGTAGATATTTGGGATCTGATTGAATCCGGCTACACAGAACCAAGAGATGAAGCTGGAGCTGCTGTTCCTAGAACCCAATGGACTCAAGAGCAAAAAAATCCACATCAGCTGAATCTGAAGGCTAAACACTATCTCATGTGTGCTATAACCAGATTTGAACATGACAAAGTTTACAGCTACAATACTGCTAAAGAAATCTGGATTACTCTTGCCCTAGCTCATGAGGATTCCTCACAAGTAAAAGAATCAAAGATCAGCATGCTGGTTCATCAGTATGAGCTGTTCAAGATGGGTGAACATGAAACAATAGATTAAATGTTTGGAAGATTCTAAACCATCACCAACAGTCTCAGATCTCTTAGAAAAGTCTATGAAAATAGAGATCATGTTAGAAAAATCCTGAGAAGTTTATCCAAGTAATGGAGACCCAAAGTTACTGCTATTCAGGAAGCCAAAAACCTGAATACTCTCTCTCTGGAAGAGCTTCTTAGATCTCTCAAGGTTCATGAACTTGAACTTAATGAAGAAGAAAATTCCAGAAAAGGGAAATCTATTGCCCTAAAGGCAAAGAAAGCAAGCTCATCAAAGGTTCTCAAAGCTGCTGAGTCATCAGATGAGTCTGGATCTTCTAACAATGATGAAGAATCAGACGAGGATGAGTTGTCCTTTATCTCCAAGAAGATTCAACATATGTGGAGAAAGAAAGGTGGTTTCAGAAGGAAGCAATTCAACAAAAAGTTTTCCAAGGAGAAGTCAGACTCCAAGAAAAAAGGTCCACCCTTGTGCTTTGAATGCAAGAAACTTGGTCATTTCAAAGCTGACTGCCCTGAGCTAAAGGATAAAAAAAAATTCTTCAAAAAGAAGAAATGATTAATGGCTACATGGGAGGATCTTGATCTGTCTTCATCAGATGAAGAAAATGAAGCTGAGGAAGAGGCAAATATCTGTCTCATGGCAGACACTGCATCAGAAAGCGAATACACTGATGCTGAGGTAATGGACTCTGACCCGTCCACTCTTCAAAATGCTTTTGATGAACTGTTGCATGAGTCGTCTATACTATCACGAGAATATAAGAGTCTCAAAAAGAAATTTTTTAAACTGACTAGAGAATATGATAGGGTCTGCACTGAGAAACAAAACCTTAAAGATGAAAGTGACATACTAAAATCAGTGAATGTTAGTCTAGCTAACAAAATGGAGTGTGAACCTGATGTTTCTTGTGAAGTTGCAAAACTGAAACAAGATGTAACATATCTAACGGATTCTCTGTCAAATCTTGTAGGTGGTTCAGATAATCTTAGTCTCATTTTAAGGTACTCTAGGTCATCTCATGATAAATCTGGCCTTGGTTATGACAAAGAGAAGCAAGAAGCATCTCACAAAAAAGTCAAAATCACATACACAACATAGAACTTCAAAAGTTCCAGATAAATATGCTAAGGCTAAGTCTAGCTCGTCCAACACCTTTTGCCAAGTGTGTGGAAAAGGTGGGCATATTACATCTAGATGCATACACAATAAACATGCTAAGCATACTCGTCCAGTGACAACTAACAAGAAAGGACCCAAGTCAGTTTGGGTACCTAAAAATAAGATAATACCTGTTACAGATTTGCTTAACAACATGAAGAAAACAGATGTCTTGGTACTTGGACAGTGACTGCTCACGACACATGACGGGAGAAAGGTCTATGTTCCAAAACCTTAAGCCCAAAGATGGTGACTGGGTCACATTTGGAGGAAATCATAAAGGGAAAATCATTGGTATAGGTAAAATTGGTAAACATCCTTTTCCCACCATTGATAATGTTCTTTTAGTAAATGGATTGAAGCACAATCTGTTGAGCATAAGTCAATTATGTGACAGTGGATATGCGGTTTCTTTTGATAAGAACATGTGCACTGTCAAGAAAGATGATGGATCACTTTTATTCACTGCTAAAAGGCAAAACAATCTCTATAATATTGACTTGGAGGACCTTTCAAATCAAAGTGTCTCTTGTCTAGTGTCAATTGAAGATGAGCGATGGATTTGGCCCAAAAGTCTAGGTCATGCAAGCTTGAAATTAATTTCAAAACTAAACAAGCATAACCTCGCGAGAGGACTACCAAACCTTAAGTTCAAATCTGATGCTCTCTGTGATGCATGTCAAAAGGGAAAATAAGTCAAAGGTTCTTTTTAATCCAAGAACGTTGTTAGTACCAATAGACCACTAGAGTTGCTACACCTTGATCTTTTTGGTCCAACAAGGACTGCCTCTGTCAGTGGTAAGAAATATGGTCTTGTCATAGTAGACGACTACACTAGATGGACATGGGTTATGTTCCTAACTCACAAGGATGAGTCTTTTAAGGTCTTTTATGTATTCTACAAACGTGTACAGAATGAAAAAGGCATGTGTGTCACTTCAATCAGAAGTGACCATAGGGGAGAGTTTGAAAATGAGCTATTTCATAAGTTCTGTGAAGAAAGTGGTATCCTTCACAACTTCTCAATACCTAGAACACCACAGCAAAATGGTGTGGTAGAGAGAAAGAACAGATCTCTTCAAGAGATGGATAGGACTGTGCTCAATGACAACTCTGTCCCTAGACACTTCTGGGCTGAAGCTATTAATACTGCTTGCTACATTCAGAACAGAATATACATTAGACCTATCCTGAATAAGACTCCTTATGAACTGTGGAAAGGACGAAAACCCAACATATCTTATTTTCATCCTTTTGGTTGTAAATGATATATACTGAATACTAAAGATCAACTTGGTAAGTTTGATGCTAAAACAGATAATGGAATACTATTAGGATATTCTGAAACATCTAAAGGCTTTAGAGTTTATAATTCTAGGACTCTGATAGTAGAGGAAAGTATTCAAGTCAAGTTTGATGACAAACAGCCTGATAAGAAATTATCAGAGATAGATGCAGCTTTTGCAGATCTTGATCTAAACATTCCAGGAGACTCACCAGAGATAAAAGTTGATGATCAAGCAGATGTCCCTGCTCAACAACCAGAAACTTCCACTTCTCAACATGATTCAGTTCAAAAATCTTGGTACTTCAAGAATTATCATCCACAAGATCAGATCATTGGAAACCCCAATGACAAGCTAAGAACCAGATCAACTTTCAGAGAACAAGATATTTCTGCACTAGTCTCTGAGTTGGAAACAAAGACTGTAGACGAGGCTCTGCTAGACGATGGTTGGATTCTAGCTATGCAAGAAGAACTCAATCAGTTTTAAAGAAGTGAAGTTTGGACTCTGGTTTCCCTGCCCAAAGACAAATCAGTGATTGAAACAAAGTGGGTTTATAGAAACAAACTTGATGAAAATTGTAAGGTAATAAGAAACAAAGCAAGACTTGTTGCTCAAGGTTTCTCTCAAGAAGAAGGTATAGATTATACTGAAACTTTTGCACATGTTTCTATATTAGACGCTATTATAATTCTACTTTCATTTACTGTACATCATAGTATTATGCTTTTTCAGATGGATGTTAAAAGTGCTTTTATAAATGTATTTATCAATGAAGAAGTTTATGTTATGCAACCTCCGGGTTTTGAGTGTGAAACCCATCCTGAACATGTATATAAGCTTAAGAAAGCTTTGTACGGACTTAAGCAAGCTCCTAGAGCTTGGTATGACAGACTAAGTTCCTTCCTTATGGAAAATGGATTCAATAGAGGAAAGGTTGACACAACCTTATTTAGAAAGTCCATTAAGTCTAATTTCATAGTTGTACAAATATATGTTGATGATATTATTTTTGGTGGTACTAATGAGTCTCTATGCAAAGAATTCTCTAAGTTAATACAGAAGGAGTTTGAAATAAGCATGATAGGTGAACTCAAATTATTGCTTGGACTTCAAGTAAAACAAACCTTGGACCAGGTGCTCATCCACCAAACTAAGTACACAAAAGAGCTTCAGAAGAAGTTTAAGATGGATGATTGTAAGCCAATGAATGCTCATATGCACCCCACTTCCATACTGAACAAAGATGATAAAGAGAAAAAGGTAGACCAAAAGGTATACAGAGGTATGATAGGATCTCTCTTATATCTTACTGCGTCTAGACCTGATATTATGTTCAGTGTATGTTTGTGTGCTCGATTTCAATCTGATCCTAGAGAATCTCACTTATCAGCAGTTAAGAGAATCTTTAGATATTTAAAAGGTACTACTAATATTGGTTTGTGCTTTAATAAAAATTAAGATTACAGATTAGTTGGTTTCTGTGATGCTGACTATGCTGGAGATAGAATTGAAAGAAAAAGAACTAGTGGAGGATGTCACTTCATTGGAGCTAATCTTGTCTCATGGTCAAGAAAAAGACAAAGTACCATTGCCTTATCAACTGCTGAAGCTGAGTATATATCAGTTACAAGTTGCTGCTCACAACTTCTCTGGATCAAACATCAATTGGAGGACTACAATGTGTTTGTAAGTAGTATTCCACTTATGTGTGATAATACTGCTGCAATAAATCTATCTAAGAATCTGATTTTGCATTCTAGAGCTAAGCACATAAAGATTAAACATCATTTCAATAGGGATTATGTGCAAAAAGGTGTATTTGATATACAATTTGTTGATACTGACCATCAATGGGCATATATCTTTACTAAACCTCTTGCAGAGGACAGATTTATCTTTATTAGGAGGCATCTTAATATGATATGTGTGGATTAATTTAGGCGTCCAACCTTGAGAAAAATTTGTTTTCTTAATCTCGCGTCTATTACTTATACACATCTAATACCTATTAAAAGTTGTGCGTCTATTGCATGTTGTGTTGCACGTCTACAATATGTCGTGTCTGCTGGTATTGTTTACTGCGTCCAGTGTGTAGTTTCAGACGAGTCCACATCTACCTGCATCTAAGCATATTTTTATTAAATGCATTTATTTTGTCTCAATGATAAATTCATCATTTATTCTCTTTTGAGTCAGTACTTCCATCAATCCCATCAAGACCTTTTTATAGTTTCAAGATACTAACTCCGTTTTATCCATAATGACATGTCATGTCAAATTTTTTTTTGATAAACCTTTGGGATTTAAAAATCTTTTAAAAGCAATCTTTTCCTCTGAGAAAAACTTTACACTTCCCTGATCTCTCGAGCTATCTCTCTCTCTACTTTCAAACCCTAAGCTCTCTGTTCACCAAAAATGGCTTCTTCTTCAACCTTCAATGTGGACAAGCTTAACTTGCCAATTGAGCATCATTTCAACTTTTGAGTATTGCAAGACTATAACTTGGACATTAGCAAGTATGTTAATGCTGCTGGTCGGGGAGGACTCTTCACAGAGAAAGTCTCTGTTTTTCCAAACAAAGCTCATATGGAAAGCATTCCTTTCAACCACGAGCTCTAGTTGTAGTTCTCCCTTCAGATCATCCTGAACACTCCAGAGCATTAAGCACCTTTCAAGAATCTGCTGAAAGGTCAAGACAACATGCTCTGCCACAGAACCTTGAAGAGATACTTGGCAAAATAGTTGATGACAAAGTTAGCAAGATAGTTGATGAAAAGGTTGAGAAGTTGACTGAGAAAATTAAGGAGGATGTCCAACAACAAGTTCAAACATCAATGGCTCCAACCTTAGAAGTTGTCAACAAAATGCTGGAATTCCTGACGGATTTCAAGAAAAGCCAGACTCATAAGCCTCCACCTCCACCACCTTTTATCTTTCTTTTGTTTAATATTACTGACAATGATGGTCTACTCCCTTTACCTTTTTGTCTGATGACCAAAAATGGGGAGAAAGGATAAGAGAATTAAATTTATAAAGTCACTTTTTTTTTAAAATATACGTTTGTCTGCATATGCATGTCTCTTTCTGTTTATACTTTGACATGATTTGCTATGCTAATATAAATATTGCTCTGATATATCTATTTTTATTGCTCTGATACTGATTGCTATGATTTGTATATTGATCTGGTATATCCTAAGTCAATGTGCTCTAACACTGTTTGATATGATATATCTTATTTGCTCTGAAACTTGTTTAAGTTTGATAAAGACTTCAAAGCTCTGATACTATACTTAACTGATAAGTAGTTGCACTGATCTGATAAGTTATATATACATGTGCTGCTAAATTTCTATCTTATGCTTTTTCCTGTTAAAGTTTGTACGCTTTGTCTTAGTGGGAGCTTTGTAAGCTCTCTTAGACTTTGCTACTAAAATTTAATTAGTTTTTGTCATCATCAAAAAGGGGGAGATTGTTGGAACCAAAGTGATTTGGATTTAATTAATCTATAAGTTTTGATGTTAACAAAAGAATTAAATTTGCTTTGCAAAGTGTTAGTTGAAATCTAACATGTGCTTTCAGCTATGCAGGAATATTTAAATATGAGTAATAGAAACTTGGGATAAGTTTTCATTGGACTCCTTGTGAAAAATATGCGTCCACCCTTGTAGACGGGCTACTCAATGTTTTGGTAAAGTTATTTATTTATTTAATCATGTAGACTGGTTTCTTTAAGTAGACTAGGCACTAAATACTTACTAGACGGAAATCAAAATAACTTCTTATATACAGCAAGTCCAAAGACTTGATAGTAAACGCGTCTAGAGTGCCACGTCAATAGAAGAAAGTAATTGGTAAAATTGAATGAACTGAAAAATAAAGTAATCAGGTAGACGAGCTCTAACTGCCACGCCAACAGATGAGCAAAATAAAATAATGAATAGACTTAGTCTCACATATAACTAAGTAGACGAAGTTTTTAAGTAGACGGGATCCATCTTTGAATGAATAAATGCAATCCGAATCTCTTGAATTTATTTCAAATGATTGATATTTATTTCAATAGAATTGTTATTCTTCACATTTGTTTTATCTGCTTTAATGTTTTACCTTGTTGTAAAAGAAACATAGTACCATCAAAGAAATGCAAAAAGCAGAATCGTACAATGAGAAACTGCAAAACGATCTGTACGATGACAACTTTATGACTGGAAAAAGCTGAATTGTACACAAAGGAGGAACAACAAGTTCTCAAGCTGAAATTCTCAGAGCAGTGAGCCTCCATTTTATGCTATCTCGATAACTAAGAGTACCATTCAGCATTGCCACGATCAAGCTATCACTACAACGGATATCATACATTTAATACTATCTCTAAATGGGACTATTCAAAATAACCATTGAAGAAATACAAGTGAAGAAGAATGTCACTATAAATAGAAGACCTCAAGTTCTGAAGAATAATTTTTGCACAGTGAGTTAAGAAGATCATAAGTTAAATCTCTTTGTTAGAGTTAGAGCCTGAAGAGGCTTGGTAAGAAAGAAATACTTGTAAGCCTGGAGAGGTGTTGAATACTTGGTTGTAATCTATTTGGAAAATAGTGGAGAAAAACCTTCAAGTAGAAGGGATTGGACGTAACTCTTGGTTGGAAGAGAGTGAACCAGGATAAAACATCTTGTGTGATTCTTCTATCTCTAAACTCTTACTTCTTTAATTGTTTTTACCGACTGAGGGGTTTTAATATTGCTTCTGTTAAAGCTTTCTTTTTTAAAAGATCTATTCTTTGTGCTTGCTTCTGATTTAATCTTCTTGTGTGCAAAAATAGATTTAAAGGTTGTTTTCGAAAATTATTAACAAACACAATTCAACCCCTCTTCTTGTATTTGCCTGTGTCAACTTCACGTGATGCTTGAGGAAGTGTACTACGAATGTCCTCGTCTACTCCGCGACGAAAGTCTAGGTTTATGAACACAAAACCACAAGTTAAAAGTTAACCAAGAACACTAAACCAAGAAGGTATAGGTTCGGCCATGGTATAAAATAAGGTTAGAGGTTTTCAAAAAAAGAACACAACTCATGGATTAATGATCCTTAAGTGTTAGGAGTTCATAACCAAGGTTCACTTTATAAAGATAGAGCAAAAATCCCACTAAATCCATGCTTACGGTTTTGGCCTCTTTAGTATAAGTAGGCTAGAAATTTCCAATCCTTCTAAGCTCTTAGATTTAGCATTAAAAGATACCAAGAAGTCTAAATTCATGATCATATTGGAAAATTAAAAAAAAAATCCTAGGTTCACAACCATCATAGGTTCGGCCATCATAGGATAAATATGTTAGAAATCTTTAAACTTTCCATTTTCTTAGACTTAGCATCCAAATGTATTAAGGAGCTTAAGTCCATGATCATATTGGAAAATGAAAACAAAACATCCTAGGTTCACAACCAACATAGGATCGGCCATCATAGGATAAATAGGTTAGAAATCTTTAAACTTTCCAATCTCTTAGATTTAGCATCCAAATATATTAAGGAGCTCAAGTCCAGGATCATATTCGAAAATGAAAACAAAACATCCTAGGTTCACAACCTACTAGGTTCGGCCATCATAGTATGAATCGGTTATAAATTTCCAAACTTTTCCAGACTTTAGATTTAAGATCAAGAGGTATCTAGAAGCTCAAATACATGATCATCTTTCAAAAAGTTGAAACAAAACTTCCTAGGCCACTAATACATAGTTTCGGCCATCCTTCGAAAATGGGTTAGAGATGTTTGTTTGATACAAGCTCTTAGAATATGAAAGTAGAGATTAATAGAAGTTCATAGAAATTGGTTTCAAATCAAAATGATTTTTCTGCCATTTTCTAGAGATTTTAGAAGTTAAAAGAGCTTAAAGAAATTTTTAAGAAAATATAGAGTAAACTCCTGAAATAAGTGAAAAAATTGCAATAGAAGAGTATGAGAGTGTTACCCTTGAAACTAGAAAGAAAAAGTATGAAGAACTTGAAGCTTGAAACTAGGTAAAAATAGAAACTTTAAGTGTTAGAAACTTAAAAATGAGAAAGTGAAGAAGTAGGAAAGTGATGAAGGGAAAATGAACTGGATATTTATAGAGGGAGAGGTGAGATGGGCGTGAAAGAGAAGGAAGGAGCAAGTCTTGATGGCCAAGTTTTGGCTTATGCCTTGTTTGGTTGAAGAAGAGAGAAAAATGGGTTTTTTTTTAGAATATAATATGATATAATTTGAAAAGTGTGATGATTATACTTTTGGAGTGTGTCATAACCCATGTCCATCACATCCCATCAAGTCACTTCACTTCTTTTGGGCTCCCTTTTCTGCTCCATTGCGTATCCGGTTCAAGTTTCCGATCGTATTTCACCCGGAATAAATATTATATTTTATTTCCGAACTCAAATTTTTGGAAATTTCCAATATCATACAAAACATCACAAAAACACCAACCGTTTCGTTCACGGTTCAAAATTAGGTTTTTTGCTTAGTAAACTTGTACTGGCAGTGAAAACGCAGATCGACTTTCGTCTGAATTTTCAACCGAAAGTTTAACCGTGACTTCATATGATAAAACAACATAAGGAAATGCTTTTAGTTTATTTAAAATCACTCTCTGGACTTTATAAAAAAATAAACACATATACACATGTATTTACTGCTACAGAAGGACACATAAATCGGGGCGTTACAATACTGCCCCTCTAAAAAGAATTTCTTCCTCGATATTACGTACCTTGAAATAACTCAGGGTATTGTAATTTCATCTTGTCCTCTATTTCCCATGTAGCTTCTCCGGTTGCATCATTCTAGATGACATTGACTAACGGAATTTGTTTACCTTTGAGCTGCTTCGTCATCTTATCCGTGATTCGTACAGGCGAAGTCTCAAAAGACAAGTTCTCTTTTAATTGTACATTATTGGGCTCAACTATATGAGATGGATCATGAACATATTTTCTTAGTTGTGAAACATGGAAAACATCGTGAATATTGGAAAGAAAAGGTGGCAAGGAAATTTTATAGGCTACTGGACCTACACGACGAAGGATTTGGTAGGGTCCAATGATTTTGGGAGTGAGATTTCTAGATTTAATTAATCTGCCAATCTCAGTCGTAGGCGTGACTTTCAAAAACACATGCTCGCCTTCCTCAAACTCAAGAGGTCGTCGTCTCTTGTCAGCATAACTGTTCCGTTGACTTTGAGTTGTCCGCATTTTCTCCTGAATCATCTTCAGCTTTTCTATTGTCTGCTGCACAATCTCTGGTCCTAACAACAAACTTTCTCCATCCTGGTACCAACATAGACGTGTTCTGCACCGTCTACCATATAGAGCTTCGTAAGGCAACATTCCTATGCTTGAATGAAAACTGTTGTTGTAAGTGAACTCTATCAGTGGTAGAAATTCATCCCAGTTCCCAGTGTCTTCCATCACACACGCTCTCAGCAAATCTTCCAAAGGATCTGAATCGCCCTTTCGATTGTCCATCGGTTTGTGGATGATAAGCAAAACTCAGTTTGAGTTTCGTTCCCAATGAGTTTTGTAGTCCTTTCCGCACTCGACGTAAACCTTGGATCACGATCCGAAATGATACTCGAAGGTATACCGTGCAATCTGACAATCTCATCAATGTACAACTGAGTCAACCTTTTTATCGGGTACTTCATACTAATAGGTAAGAAGTGAGCTGACTTGGTCAGTCGATCCACTATTACCCATATAGCCTCATGTCCCTTCCGAGTCCTTGGCAAGCTGGTCACAAAGTCCATTGAAATACCATCCCATTTCCATTCTGGAATGTCTAAAGATTGTAGCATCCCAGCTGGCATTTGGTGTTCAATCTTAGCCTTCCGACATACTAGACACGAAGCAACGTATTCCATTACGTCCCTCTTCATTCCATACCACCAGTATAACTTCTTGAGGTCTTGATACATCTTCGTGGCTCCTGAATGCAAACTCAACTTACTCTTGTGAGCCTCCTCCAGAATCAACTTTCTAAGCTCAGCATCATCTGGCACACAAATCCTTTCACCGAACCTCAAAGTTCCATCTGTTCCTTCCTTGAACTCTGACAATGCTCCTTGCCGCACTAGTTCTATTTCTCCTTGTAGGTACTGATGGCTCCCTTGATTTTCTCTTATTTGATCCAACAATCCATTGGACACCGTGATCCTTCCTAAACAAAGCTTTCCTGGAAACATCTCAACTGACAAACTTAGATCCCGGAATTGTCCCAACAATTCATGCTCTCTGACCATCATCAGTGACGCATGTATTGACTTTCTGCTTAGAGCATCAGCCACTACATTTACCTTCCCAGGGTGATACTGTAGTTGTCAATCATAATCCTTCAAGAATTGCAACCAATGCCTCTACCGCATGTTCAACTCCTTTTGGTCAAACATATACTTCAAAATTTTGTGATCGCTGAAGGCATTGAATGTATCTCCATACAAATAATGCCTCCAGATTTTCAATGCAAAGACCACTGCCGCTAACTCCAAGTCATGCGTAGGGTAATTCCTTTCATGAATCTTCAACTGCCTCGAAGCATACGGTACAACTTTCTGGTTCTGCATCAACACACAACCTAACCCTTGATTTGAAGCGTCACAATAAACCTCAAAAGGTTCCTTGGGAACAGGTAGTATCAACACAGGTGAAGTTGTCAACCTTTTCTTCAGCTCTTGGAAACTTTCTTCACATGCTTCCGTCCAGGTAAACGCTTGATCCTTCCGAGTTAACTGGGTTAGGGGTCCTACTATCTTGGAAAATCCTTCAATGAATCTCCTGTAGTATCCAGTTAAACCCACAAAACTACGGATCTCTGTTGCCATTGTTGGTCTTTCCCATTCCAAAACAGCTTCCACTTTCGACGGGTCCACTGCAATTCCTTCACGCGATATGACATGACCCAAGATTTGAACTTGATCCAACCAAAATTCACACTTTTTCGGTTTCGCGTAAAGTTGCTTCTCTCTCAAGGTTCGAAGAACGATGCTGAGATGTTCAGCATGTTTTTCCTTGTTTGGGGAATAGATTAGAATGTCATTGATGAAGACAATGACAAAATGATCTAAGTAAGGACGAAAGATCCTATTCATGTAATCCATGAATATTGCAGGAGCATTCGTCACTCCAAACGGCATCACCAGATACTCATAATGCCCATAGCGTGTTCGAAACGTTGTCTTAGGAATATCCTCTGCCTTCACACCGATTTGATGGTAGCCTGACCATAAATCTATCTTTGAGAAAATCGTTGCTCCACGTAACTGATCCATTAGATCATCTATCCTTGGAAGCGGATACTTGTTCTTGATCATTACCTTGTTTAACGGACGGAAATCCACACATAATCGAGAGGTTCCACCCTTCTTTTTCACTAACAAGACTGGGGCTCCCTATGGTGACACATTGGGTCTAATGAATTTCTTTCTCATCAGTTCCTCAAGTTGTTCCTTCAAGGTTTCTAGCTCCGATGGCGACATACGGTATGGTGCCATAGAGATTGGCCCAGTGCCTGGAACCAGATCGATTGCGAACTCGATATCTCGAACATGCGGTAGTCCAGGTACATCTTCAGGAAAAACTTCCGGAAACTTATTGACGACAGGGATGGACTTTAAGTCTAATTCGTTCTTAACGTTGAAGGAAAACAATAGCATGTATCGTTGTGCTTCCTCTTTCAAAGAAGCCCTTACCTGACTAGCAGATAACAATCCAGAAATCTCATCCCTAAAAACTATGGTTTTATGAGCATAATCTATTAAGATATGGTTAGAAGATAGCCAATCCATGCCTAAAATTACATCTAACTAAATTAAAGGCAAACAAATCAGGTCTACAAGAAAACTTCTATCTTGGACAATGATAGAACAATTCAAACACAAAGAATTTATAGTAACTGGCTTAGCAGTTAGGGTTGAAACAATCAGGTTATATGGCAAGGAAGAAATAGGCAAACTTAGAAGTTTCACACAATCCATTGAAATGAAAGAATGTGTTGCACCCGAATTGTAAAGTACAGTTAAAAGATTACCAGCTATGTCACACGTACCCTGCACGAGATCACCGGAGTTTGATACCTCAACTCCATTCATCGTATACACCCTTCCTTTTGCAGTCGGCTTGTTGGCTCTTGTGTGGTTGACAGCTGGCTCACGCTTTGGTGCTCTGCAGTCTTTAGCTAAGTGACCCAAACGACCATAGTTGAAACACCGTGCCCCTCTCATAGGGTAAGTGTTAGCCAGGTGGTTAGGATCTCCACACTTAAAACACTTCCTCCCTTGACCTTGATTTTGGTTCCTCTGGCCTCCAGTCCCAATCCCAGAAGTACCGGAACGATGCTGCTGTTGCCTTTGATTGTTGTTGGGTGATTGGTTGTATGATTTCCTTTGGTTCTGCTTCCATTTCTGGTTCTGCCCTTGAAATTGGATCTTAGGACGAGAGGGTCCCCCAGCATTCCCTTTGGTGTCTCGTCCTTTCCGCATTAGCTCTACTTTTCTGCACTTTTCCACTAAGACTTGGAAGTTCTTGATTTCCAGTGGTAGCACTGACTCCTTGATTTCGAAGCGCAGTCCGCATTCGAACCTTTCACTCAGAAAAACCCATCCATCCTCCTCCTCCTCAGCCAAAGATAACCCAGCAAAATTGATATCAGACATCCTAACTCCACTCAAAAAGAAACCAAACTCACACCACTCAGAAAAGAAAGACACACTCTCTCAGAGCGAGAGAAAACAAACTCTCAGAGCGAGAGATACTATACACGATAAATAATGGAAAGTGTGATTCGGGAAAATGAAATAATTTTATGATATATTTCCTATAATTTGAGACTTGAAAATTTGGATTTAGATAATTAGTTCGAATATTGAAAATAAAAAAATTATAATTATAACTTCACTAATGTTTACTTCAAAAAAAAAAAACTTCACTAATGTTCTGAATGAGGTGATATATCATAAAAAAATTATTAAAGATAATTATTATTTTTAATATTAATTATATGGAAGATAGTCAAATAAATATGAATATAATAATTATGAAACTATCGAAATGGATTCGTGTGTATTAATAATAATGAATCAAATACATATGTTTTATCGGTGTCTCATTTTTTGATCAATTTAGCCAACACATAATCAAGGGATATCTTTGGGGCTTTAATTTCACACAATAAAAATTTAATTTTATGCTTATTGAGCGGGATCTTATCTTATTGCTCTATACAAATAGCTACTTATAATTCACACTACAATGCCTCTTGCAGATTGTCCTCCATATTTAGATCAACCTACCACATATCGAGGTGGGTTGTGGTTATGGAAGGGTTTCTGGCAAACTGCTCACACGTACACTTTCTTCATCTCTTTCTTTTTCTTTTTAGTTTCCACTTCCCTTTACTCATCGCTGTTTTCTTTTTTCCCTTTGTCCCTCCAGTTGATACCACCACCGCATTCAGGAGACCACGGTCTTCTCTACCAAGATCTCTCTCTCTGAGGTACCTCTTGCACAACACCAATAATTATTGCAAGCACAATAACAAATCTATCAAATAATTGTTGTATCTCTTTGTTCATGGGCTTTTTTTTCCAGGGTTTTATTATCTGGTTTCTATCCTTTGCTCTAGATCTTGGTCTCTACTAATAATGAAATGCAAAACTAGATGCGTTGTCTATGGTGAGGATTTATTAATATATTCATTGTCTACCAAATTTATTATAGTTTAATTTGTTTAATTTATTATATTTTTATACTCTTTGGTTGTCATTGATATAATTAGTCTCTGCATGTTTGTTGAGATAAATCCTTTTTGTTTCATTGTATTATTTGAAACTTGAATTCCTGTTCATTTTATTCAGGTTAATGACACTATTGGAACATTAGCTCTTGGACATATTATAACAATGGAGAGGGAGGGATAAACAATTGTTGATGATCATCTAAGATTGTAACGAACTTATGATGGGGATGACTCTGATCCTACAAATGAGTTGTCTTCAGAGTTTGAGTTTGAGTAGTTTGTTGTTGTCACTCACACAGGTCAGCTAGATGCTAGCCATTATGTCACACATGCACCCAGCTAGATAAACTATTTTTTTGCACTAGATAAATATTTCTTTACGACTTTCTTAATTTAATTAATATTGCATTTGATTGGCATTGTTTATATTTGATAATCATTTAAGCCCAACCATGGTGGTAGTCAGAAGATTGAGAAATAATGCTGATTGGCAATTAAAAGCCCAACTTTAATTGTGTTTCATTTTCAAATATTTGAATAAAATAAAAAATAATTTGTTGAAGAGAATTAAAGTTAGATGTGTCATTTTTATTTTATTTTTTATGTGTCATTTTCTCCTTTTGAAAGGAAACAATTCAAAATAATAGTTAAATGTCATTAATTGTCTTAAATATTTTGATTATCAGTAGCCATAAGGAAGTAATTCATAATAAATGTCAATAATGAAATCATTTTTTGTAAGGAAATAATTCAAAATAATCATAATAATGAAATCATTACTGCTCAATTTTAAACCACTTTAGATGCATTCTCTCTGTATATATTTTAAACCCTAACTTTTCACTTCCCATACTCCACTGAAGACCACTGTGTCTCTGTACCTTTCTTCTTCTCTCTCGCCAACCAAATAACAAGAAAAAGGTAAGGCTCCCTTTTCGCCAACCGAATAACAAGAAAAAGGTAAGGCTCCATTCTCTTCTTCATTTTCTTCCTCTCTGCTCATTCTCTTGATTTTTTCTCTCAGGTTCTTCGAAGACCATCTCCGCTCTCCATTCATTTATCTCTCATCTCAGGTAATGACTCATTTTTTGGAATGCTATCCCTGCTTCATTTTTTTAATCACTGCAATGTTCTAAAAATTGTAACGCTCTTTTTTATTATCCCATAGCACCATCACAGTCTCTTGGTATAGTTCATGCAATTTTGAAGATTAGGGGAAGTGAAAAGTTAACTTGAAGGTTAACTTGGTATAGTTCATGCAATTTTGAAGGTTAACATGGTATAGTTCATGCAATTTTGAAGATGAACTCTCTCTGCATAGATTAAAGCACTTTACTTTCCCGAATTGAACAATAACCACAACATTTTGCACATCTCCATTCTCCACCAGCAAGGAATGTATTTAGTTCAAGGAATGTATTTAGTTCATCAACATAGGATCCGAATAGAATGTATTCTATCCTATGACCATTACAAAAAACATTCAAAACAACATACAACCATAAGAGCTACAACAAAAATCAATTGATCAAAATGAATGATTTAACGCAATCCTTACCCATCAGCTTCTAGAAAAAAGACATTATTCTTCACCCTGGTGCCATTTCTGTCATATTCTCTCTCTGTTCCAACACCATTAAGCAATCCCATAATCATGCCAAAACTTATTAATCCTCAATGCATAAATAAATGACCAGAAACAAGTAATATCCATGTCAAATAAACTTACCAACTAAAAAAATCAGCGTCAAAGCAACCCATAGTAATTGGAAACCCTCGTTTAAATCCTTCTGAAACTTATAAATTATATTCCTCCTAACAGAAGCGTGAACCCTGTCTCCCTGCAACCAAAGGCAAATTATCAAAAAGTATATCCACAACTATTTTAAAAATGGAAAGCAACAAAACATTTAAATGTAAACCTTGTCGTCCATCAACACCACTCCATAGAGAATGGTATATTTTGGTTAGAGAAATCAAATACCAGTCATAGCTTAATGACCCTCGCCATGATGGTTCAATTCTCCTTCTCTAGAGAAATCTAAAAAATTGAACTAAACTTAATACACATTTCACTCAACAAATAAGCACCTCAAGTTCGATTTTTTTGAATGCCTTGATTGTATAGCTTCATGCAACCTAAAAGTACAATATATAGAGGATTGAAAATGAAGAAAAACATTAAATAAAATTAAAGAAAAATAAATAAATAACACAAATATATGGAAATGACCATAGAGGCAGATTTCCAAAGCATAAACAGACCTGACCAAGCAACCTTTGAGTGCGACACTTGGTCTCACTGCCTCAATAGCGTATGACAAAGGATAAAAAGAGTTTGTGAATGGAGAACAATGTCAGTCTGACCAAGTGGTGCGCACAACTCCATGGTTGAACACTGAGTCATAGAAGAGAGAGGAAGAAACACGATACCACATGGGAAACCATATAAACCACTGCACGAAGAGCACATGCTGTGACAAAGAAAAGTGATACTTAGCAGTGCATGATCTCCATGGTTGAAACTATGAGATACAGAAGAGAGAGAGAGAGATAGAGAGAAAGAGAGAGAGAGACATGAAACATTCTTGGAAACCACATAAACCACTACAAAGGAGAAGATGTGCTTTTCACAAATAAAAGTGATAATTTACCAATATATTTATCATAAAACCGTGACAACCATTGTGCCTATCCCCCCAAAGTGCATTGGGCCAGCCTCTTTTCTGAATTGGGAAGTTTTTGTGTGAGGCTTGCATTGGAAGTTGTTTGTTGTGAGGTTGAAATGTGGAAAAACTTGCTCCAAGTGCGACCTAGAATTGTATAGAGGATACATGATGGAACGAAGTGGAACATTCTATTACATTCTACAAATCTTTATTTATTACCTTTAAATTTGGAATCCACGAGATGGAATAATAATTTTGTTTCATTTTATCTCATTTCATTCTATTTCATCTATCTCACTTCATTTTATTTCAATCATTATTGAATATCCAAAAACATAGCCAAGGACATGTCATATTTGCAATCATATGACGAGGATCTACTATCTCATTTTGGTGTACCACATCCTGTCACAATCAATCATATCTTGTCACATATCATAACTTTTTTAAAATTATAAGAAATTTTAACTTATGTGACAAGATACGGTTGGCAGGAACATGATGTGGTACACCAAAATGAGACAACATATCATCATTAATTGCTAAAGTTACCATTCAAGCTAGGCTCCGTTTAATATTTAATGAACTGTATAAGAAAAGGGCCTATTGCATTAACCACTGAGTTAATAAATTAAGTTAATTGTGTGCATCATTTACTTACTCTTGGAGGTTGCAAAACCGGCTACCTGACCCATTTCGGATTGGCTTGATCGGGACCACATGCTATATCGGGTCGGGCTAGAAAAAGCCCAAATTTAATTAAGTCTACCAAAATGATGTTCGAGCCTGTCCTTATGCGAGTTGTGGGCTTATTGCCGACCACCATATTTTTTAAAAACAATTTTTTTTTGGTTGATGTTTAAGAAATTGCACGACGAATTGAAGGAGCGTCACGGTGCTTTGAAACTGTAACTCTCATGCCTTCAGTAATGTCTACCTATGGAACACACTTCGCCTCCCCATAATTAAATACCCAAATTAAGTGACCCAAACTATTCCACTCTGTAATTTTAGTTTTAACCTTCTTCCAATCCATGCACCTCTTTGGGCTTAGTGGTTAAATAAATGAATAAAACATTGCCAAACATAAATAGTAAGAGGACATTTTGATCAACCAAATAAAGAAATATATATTGAATAAGGGAATAATAAAAACTAACATAAGATATGTTAAGGATCCCCCCAAATCATTTAGAGAACCACAGTCCAACAACATTCACTACCCAAAGAGAAATTGAAAAAAGAAAAATTGAACACCTAATAATGAAGACCCATTTTTTCTAAATAAAAAAGGAGCTGCAAAAAGAGACCCTCATAGCTTTTTTATTTAGGTTCAAATAATATTTTGACATCTATACTTGACATGGATTCACTATTTGGTCCCTATACGTAAGAAAAATATCAAAATGGTCCATATACACTCATTTCCAATCTAGTCCCTACCATTAGACTAGGTCAGCCTTCCATCTCTAACGATCCTACGTGGTCCGTTAAACCCCCATGTGGACTTGCCCTTTGCAACACATGGCACCCAACTCACATCATACTAACTCTTTCCTCCATCGTGGCTTATTGACCATCCCTCTTCCATCCATTCCCTCCCTCGTTCATTTGTTTTTTAGAAACACTCCAAACTCTTCAAAAATCAGAAAGACTTGTACACTTCAGACAATTCACTCCAAGAAGTTGAAGTGGACGAAGCATTTGAGAACATACATGTTTTCTGGAATAGACCAAGGACGCGCATTCGAGAAGAAGCTTTTGGGTATCATGGATTCGTCTTCGAACCCAGGTAAAATGCCCTAACTGAAAATTAGACCCCACCAACTGAAAATCAGCAACCACCAACTGAAACTTAGCAACCAACAACTGAAAATTAGCTTCCTCCAACTGAAAATCAGCAACCTCAACTTGATTTGGATGAAGTTGAAAAAATAGCTTCTGAATATGACAGCTCAAAACTGAATAATGAGGGTGAGGATAGTGATGGAGGCAATGATTTGAGAGGAAAAAAATCAAGGTATGCAAAGTACAATCCAACAGAGATGTGCGCAAGTTTCAAGTTCCAGTTTGGCATGGAGTTCACATCCATAAAGCAGTCTAAGGAGGCAATTAGGGAGTGGCATTTGCTGAATTGGTGGGGTAAAAAGTTCAAGAAAAATGACAAGGTAAGATGCAAGGTTGTGTGCAGAGATGGTTGTGAGTGTACTTGTTTTGTTAGTAAGATTGGTGGGTCCACGACATACAGGTTGGAGACACTAGTGGATGTACACACATGTGCCAGAACATATAAGGGAACAATGGCCAATAGCAGGTGGATTGCACGTAAGTTGACTGATACAATAAAGACTACCAAGAAGGTTAGCCTTGGTGGAGTGATTAAACAGATTAAGAAAGACTATTATGATGATGTAAGTGTGAACAAGGCTTCCATAGCAAGAAGACATGCAAGGGAGAAATTGAAGGGTGCCTTTGCAGAACAATATGCAAAGCTATGGGATTAATGTGAAGAGGTGAAGAAGACAAATTCGAGTTCAAGCCTTCTTCTCCTTGTTGATAGACAAAATGAAGATTCAGAGCCAGTGTTTTTAAGGATGTACATATGTCTACATGGAGTTAAAATATGTTTTCTGTGTAACATCCTGAATTTTTACGTCATTAGAATTTTAAATATTTTTCTAGAAATATAATCAAAAGAAAATAGAAATTGTTGAAGCCAAGATATTCTATGAAAGAAATGGACTTAAAAAAAATTATTAGAAAAAGACTGTTACTCCTACCTTAGCAATTTTAAACTTCAAAAAAATTAACAAAAAAATAACTTTTAATATTATTGTAGCTGACCTACTGAGAGCTTATCATGATGACATTCACTCTAGACATGAGTTTTTTTTTTTTATTTCATTTATTGTTAAATATCTATAATAGTTGAGGTTAGCTTATATGTTCATATGACTGTATGCTACTAACTATGACTGTATGCTATGACGCTTTTAGCTTGTAATTTGTAATGTGCATGTGTAAAATGTTAAGTGAGTAACTTTTGGGGACGTAATTAATATATATATATATATATATATATATATATATATATATATGAGGGTGATCTTATAATGTTTTCTTTTCTTTGCAATTTTTTTTTTCTTATAGTGAATTTCAAGTTATAGATTTAGAAACGACAAATAATTAAACCATATGAAAATTAAATAAAGTTTTAATTTATGAAAATGGATATTTAAGGATGTCACATTCTGACTGGATGTAGACCTGATATAGGGCTTGATGGTTGCTTCTTAAAGAGTCCTTTTGAAGGTATATTGTTAGTTGTTGTAGCTAAAGATCCTAATGACCAATATTTTCCACTAGTTGTTGCAGTTGTTGAGTCTGAAAACAAACACTCAAGGAGTAGGTTTATGACAAATCTACTGGATGACATTGGGAGTGATAAGAGATGGGTCTTTATTTTAGATCAGCAGAAGATATCTTTATTTCTTTCTAATATGCTTGCTTTCTAATATGCAAAGCTTTCTAATAAGCTTTATATCTTTCCTATTTAGTGTTTCGGGTGTTTGCACTTCATGAGTTGTTGGAGGTGTTTTAGCATAGAACATGTGTTAGACATGTCTATTCAAATATGAAAAAGAATTATGGCGGTGGTAGTGTGCTTAAGGATAACACTACAAAAAAAAGCCCGATTACCGACGGCCAAAAACCGCCGGAAACGCTAAAAATCCGTCGGAAAAGTGTGTTTCCGACGGACCAAGTTTCGTCGGTACTAGTTGCGTAGGAAACGGTTACCGACGGCTTTTTCCGTCAGAAACATTTCCGACTGTTTTTTCCGTCGATAACGTTACCGACGACTTTTTCAGTCGGTAACGAGCATTTAGTTTTTTTGATATTTAATTTATTTAATTTTATTTTGTTTTTAATTATTTAATAGCGAAGTATCATGGATGTACAAAATTCTCTTGGCTATGTGACGAGGCGGAGGTCGTCGAGGTGGCCATGGAAGATGGCATTGCTCACTGCGATTCCGATTTGGCTATATATGAATATGACAACCATAGTCCAAAGAGGGAGATAAAACAAACTTCTCCAAGTGAAGCAATCTATACCCCTCTTAACTACTTCCATATTTGCACCAGAACTTGCAACCTATTTCATACCCAGCTCAAACGTTGTTTTTCCTTCCTTCCTCGTCCTCACAGTTTCTGAATCAGTCTTCATTCGGCTGTGAACGTACCGTTCACGCACTAAGAGGAAGAGAGAGAGGGAGAAACCAGACGTTGGTGGTGGGGAGCACTGATGGTGGGTGGCGGCGGTGGTGGCCATTCTCACGGTATAGAGCAGAGAGATAGAGAGAGAAGAGAGATAGAGAGATAAGACAAAAGGGAAAGTGAGGGGGGAAAGGGTTTGTTGTTCTGATTTAATGAACTTTTCCAACGGACAATTTGCATTTCCGACGGACATTTCCGTCAGTAATTCAAATTTTTGATTTATCGACGGACATTCCATTAGTATTCAGAGACTTCATTTCCGAAGGAAAATTCCGTCGGTATACTTAGCCTTTATTTCCGACGGCCTTTCCGTCAGTAATTTCATTTACACTTACGGACGGAAAAGCCCGTCGGTAGTTTCTCGCACCAAAAAATTACCCTTCCTACCACCATTTCTGATGGACTTACCGACGGAAAAGCCATCAGAAACTTTACTGACGGGCTTTCCATCGGAAAACCCCTCGTAAACTTTACCGACGGGTAAATTCCGTCGATAAATACGTCTTTTATTGGAGTGTAAGATGCTTACAACTTGCAAGGCTACCTACTACGTGGCATGGCCAAGAAGGATGTTGGAATTGAAGGCTGATTTGAAGGAAGCTCATGACTGGTAAATAGACATTATGTAATTTTATTGTACTAGAGAAAAACTATATGGATGGAGGTGGATCGGTTGGAACGCGGGCTAGCTGGCCAGGAGGTTCCATTCCTCCCTGATACCTATTTACTCGATCCATTGTTCCCTTGTTCATGCAATCTTAAGGCTATTTCTCTTTAGTGAGGTTGATTTCTTGAAGCTTAGCTTTGAAAAATTGAGTTAAGACCATTTTGTTAGATACGTTTTCTTAATTTCGTATCCATTTTAGAAATGGATAGAGATTGATGGAAAGCTAGTCTTCGGATATTATATGCTATAGTTCGAGTTTATCTTGCTAAGATATTAGAAATCACAATGATCAGATAGTGTTATCACAACTTTCCCTAACAATTTTGCCTTCCCCTGTCCTAGAAGATAGACAGTGAGCTTGGATGATCAAAAGACACATAATTCCAGAAGTTCCCTCTAAAGTCCAATTGATGGCTATTTGGATTATTAGTGTACTATCTACTTCTTGCTGGCTGTAATGGCCTTGTACTCTTGCCATACAAAGTCCATGTACAACTCCTTGACAATTTGGCCATGTTTTCAATGAAACATGACCACAAAATACCTCTCATAAGGGATAATGTTCCAAAATATTGATTTTGTCATGGACTTCTTTCTTGCTAAAGGATTTGGGTTTTCTCCTGAACTTCTCTCCAACACCTCTCTAGCATTCACCTCAACCACTCATTAATCTAATGGTCCAATATAAAATAATATTTTAAACATTAAAAAACAATGTTAAAATCCCCAATATCAGGTTATCCCAACCCGATAGAGTCCACTTTCACTCACAATCGCCTTCACCCTCGTTGCTGGTGTCGTCGTTGTTGCAACCACCGGCCACCGCCTGCTCCACCGTCTCTCGTTCTCTCCATCTCTTCACTTTCCTCCTTCCATCAAAACCCCTTTCTCTTCTTTTTGTTTATCTTAGAAATACTTTGTTCCCAACCATCGTCGTTTTCCTTCAAATCCATTTCTTGATTGCAGACTTGCAATCCAACAAAAAATAACGAGAGAAAATGAATGTGGCCTTGGTGTTGATTCTATATGCCAATTCCTCTAAGATTTTTACACAACATTCATGGTTATTTTCTTCTATATTATTTTATTATTTGTATACTTCCTGCACAACATTCATTGATGGAAGGAGGAAAGTTAGGAGATGGAGAGAATCAGAGACAGCGGAGCAGGTGGTGGCCGGAGGCTGCAGCAGCGACGACATCGGAAACAAGGGAGAAGCCAGCAGCGACGACGGCACCCTGAAACTAGGGAGCAACGATGGTGGCGCGCATGGGGGAGACAGACGGTGGTGCAAGGGAGATATACGGCAGTACTGGCGACTTGTGGTGGCCTACGATGGCAGGGGTGGTGAGGTTACAGATGGATGTGCTGTGAGTGAAATTGGTCTCTATTGGGTTTGGATAATCTGATATTAGGGATTTAACATTATTTTTTATGTTTAAAATATTACTATATTTTGGACCATTAGATTAAATGAGTGGTTGAGATGAATGCTGGAGAAAAGTACGGGAGATAATCCAAATTCCTTGCTAAATGTGATTGAACCTTGACACCTTTGACATAAGATGTTTTGCTAAGTTGTTTGATCTGGCAGCAAGATACGTCTCAGTTGCATCATAGGCTTCATTGTACTCTCCAAGACCATTGGATTATTCATGGATGGTGATCTTTGTGTGAAGTCTGAAATAGTAGCCCATCTCTCTCATATGTTTTCTCTGTAAGGATGTGCGAGAAATTGATTCAATGTGGTCAAAACAAACATGCAGATAGCTACATTAGAGAACGATTTTGATTGTAGTTCTCATATACTTCCCGTCTTGTGGACTCTGCTTGATTTGTTCTATGGTTGTATATGAAGTAGAAAGATCTATTTCATAACTTGCAATTGATGTTGGTGTAGGAAAAATATATAATTTTTTATACCACCATTAGAAACACATCTAGTCACAAATTATAGTGACATTTAAGAACTATTTCCTTTGTTGTTTATGCTAAATACTAAATAGCAACATATATAACAACATTATTAGCTGACTCAGAATTGCCCTCCTATTCTGAGATTAATATTGTATTGGAATTTATGCAAACCTTGGTGTGCTTTAGTTTTACCTTAATTCTGAATTACCTTTAGGTTATATGAAAATGTTGCAAGAGTAGACATTAAAACGAGCATTTGCAAATAAAATATAGTTGATTGTTTTTATCGCCTAATAAAATTGAAATAGTCACCTCTGTTGCACCAATGTGAATCATTATAGGATAAATCTATAAAATTTCCTTTTTAGGGTTTATTGAATTTCTCTTACTTAAACAAAGCCTAAACCTGCTTAAGGAAAATTTGTTTGAAGAATCTATGTTGTGGATGGAACATTGAGATTTGATTTATGTTGGATGCAGAGACTGGCCAAGGGAGCTGTTATGCATCCAAAATGTTTCACTGTCAAGCTTGCAATCTGCCATTATCTGTTCATGAGGTTAGAGTCTTGTTTTCTATGTTGCTTGTATCATAGAAGACAAAATAGAATAATAGAAGCTGAAACTCTTTTTTTTTTCCTTTTGCTAAAAATAAGTTAACACTTTATTCTAGATTTCATTATCGAAGGGCTTTGAATTATTTGGATTTTTACCTTGGGAGTCAATCTCAATTTGATTGTAAATAAAGTTCATTCATTCATTTAAAGTTTTTCATGTCTGCCAGTTGCTCTTGCATAAATCCTGCTATAATGGCAGATCATAACCCAAGATGTCGTATTTACAAGAAGATTGTAAGTTAGTATTTTTTTTTTCACTCAAAGTTTTCTGATAGCCACAAACAATTCATCTCACTTTGGAATCCATTAATTGTGTCTGTGTGTGTGTTTGACAGACAAGAAACCAAAGGCAATTTCCAAAACTAGAAACCTTACAATATCTCCAAATAAAATATCCATGAATACTTGAAAAAATGTAATTAAAGTATAAAATAAACTTTTAACTTTACAGACCAATAAAGTTAAAAGTAGACATTACAGTTTGATGCTTTCAATTTTCACAAGAGCCAAGCATAATTCTTCTTGAACCCGGAATGACCATACTTGAACTTCATCATTTTGCTCGAATTGATTAGCTGCTGCAACTTTCATCCAAGATGACCTCAGAACATAGGAAGAGTTGGTGGCTCCAGATGATTTCACATGTCTCATTTAGCCAAAGTGATGTTTATGAGTTCAATTGATGGCTAGAGCAATGGCACTTCTATGCCTTGTTTTCTTCTAAAACCTGCAATTCTTCTTCTTGCAAGAAACTTGCATTCTTTATCTGCTTCAAAGGCATTGAAAGTCAATTATTGTGTGGGCTCAAATCTTTTTTATATAATGACTTTTGTGTCACTAGTGTGATTTGGTTCCCACCCATTTCATTGATCACGTTCTCGATCTCTTGTGGCAAATTAGGTGGTGTTGTGTATGTTGTATCTTTCACTAGTTGCTTAGCTTTTTGTCTTTTGTTATTGCCACAACCCGTTGAATTCTTTTGTTTCTTCTTGGAAGACTCACATAGAACCCATTCTTGATCAATAATATCAATATCCTCTTCATCATTGATAAAAGCTTCATATGTGCGCTTTAAACCATTCATTTTCTTCATCTTTGGAACATGTTCACCCTCTTTGAAATTATAAATATTCTTGATCACATCCTCATTTCTTGAAGTGGATGCTTCAATGGAAAAATCCAAGTAGTTGATGGGTTTCTTTCCTTTCTTGGAAGCCTCTTCTTTAGGTGATATGTATCCTTTATAGACTTGATTAGCATAGTTTTTCATTGTTTTCTTTGAAAGCCTATGAAACTTCAAAATTGAGGAAGCTCCTAATTCAACGACAGAACCCATGAAGTTGATGGGTTTGATGATAGCTTCTTCCCTAGGGGAAACCAAAATTTTTTAAGGCTTAATTAGCATTTTTTTCATTGTTTTATTTGGATTCAGATGATTATTGAACTTAATGCAACTATGCAAGGAATAGAACCTCTCCCTTGAAAGCATAATTTGATTGTTGTTTTAGTCAACCGGTTGAAAGAAGACCCATATGCATCAATTAAAGGATATTTTCAATGTAAGAAATCAATGGAGCCATCCATTCTTATGGTCTCTTAACTGGAGTAATAGTGCATGAAAGGAGCAATAAGAAAGTAGGGTTGTATGTGAAGTCATAGTTGTAGAATTTATCAATGCAACTTTCTTATATAGTTGCATAGCGGTAGAATTGAACTTGACAATTATAGGTTAAAATAATATTTTGGTCCCTATACTTGGAACAAATTCTCCATTTGATCCCTATACGTAAAAATTATTAAAATTGTCTCTGTACTTGCACCTATTCCCCCACCTGGACTGACCCTTCTTTCCCTCTTCCAGCCCGAAATCCCCTCATTCTTCTCCATTGAGCAACGATTTTTGAGCTTATGTAACTCAGTAACCGAGATGTAGGAACCTGCAACGGAGACATCGAGTTGCATGAGTGGTTGGAAGGTGTTTTGTGACTGTGGTTGTAGGATCAAGATCTACATCTTATGGACAAACAGAAATCCCGGAAGTCGTTTTCGGAGATGTCCAAATTATAAGGTGCATTTTTTTCCTTGTTTTTTAAATGACAGAGGAACATAGAGGAACACAATGGGTTGTTTATTTTTTCTAGGTGGTTTTTGTAGGAGTCAAGGAGCTATGGTTACTTCAAATAGGTGGATGAAGGTGTGAATGATGCTACAAGAGAAGTGATTAGAAGACAACACTCCAAGATTGTGGAACTAAAGAAACAAGTGTGGATTTACAAGACCTTGATGTTTGTTTCATGGGCATTGACTATAGTTGTGTTGATTAGTATGGTCTGGATGTACATATAACAAATGACTAATACATGTAAAAGTATAATAGTAACAACATAACGACACAAGCACTTAATTAAGACATTGACATGGAACTAATACCAACACAAGCCAGTAATCAACACATCCATTGAATAAGTAATAATGCAAGCTATAAATTCACTTTCATTAACAATGTTGAAGTGCATATCAGCACATTGTCTTACATGTAAAATAGTTGTCATGTGGTCCAATACAAAATATGACAAAACCACATGGGGCATTAGACACAAAAGATTCCCCCACCTCGCTTTACATTACTAAACAACCATGAAACCCCCTAAAAAACAAAAGGTTTACACAGCTGCCCTCTAATTCTCTATGGAGACCCGAAATTCTTATCTAGGTTGAGTCTGGACCTTGCCATTTTCTTTGAAACTCTTGTGATGTTACACATGCTTGTCCTTTCCATTTGTCATGTCCTTTATGAATATGTAACTTTGGCCTAAAAGCTCTCTTATTTTCAAACATAGGAGGGGCACTTGGTTGTGAACAGCCCGCAATTGCACCAGTTCCTCCACCATGGTCAACAGTAGGTGTTGGAGCAGATCCTCCACCCTGTGCAGCAGTAGGTGTTGGAGAAGATCCTCCACCATGGCCAACTGAATGTGCTTGTGATGGTTGTATAGGTTGTTGAGCACCAGATCTGTCTCCCCTTCCTCTTCACATGCCTCTCCATGTTGAATTTGATTGTGCAGGTTGTTGAGAACCAACAGGTGTTGTGGGTGCAGGTTGTGCTCCAGTAAGTGTCTCGCGGGTGCAGGTTGTGCTCCAATGTCATCCAGTAGATTTGTCACAAACAAAATCCACTCCCTACTTTCCTCATTAAACGTGTTGGGATTCTCTCCATTTATCAAAATGAATTGAGGGATTCATTTCGGAAAAAGATAGTCACAAAGGTTTTTAATGATTTAATTTTTTCAAATGGTAAAAAAATGTTGAGACACAGTTCTTTCCTTTCTATCTATCTTTCTCCTAAATGGAGCCCTTTATTTTGTTTGATAAATGGAGAGGATCCTAACTATCCTTAAACTGCTTTATGGATGTGAACTCCACACTAAATTGGAACTTGAAGCTTGCACACATCTCTGTTCGATTCTACTAAGCATACCTTGATTTTTTTCCTCTCAAATCATTACCTCCATCACTATCCTCATCCTCACTATTCATTCAGTTCTGAGTTGTCATAATCCAGAAGCTATTTTTTTAGCTTCATTTAAATCAAGTTTAGGTTGATGATTTTCAGTTGGTGGTTGCTTATTTTTAGTTGGAGGAAGCTAACTTCCAGTTGTTGGTTGCTGAGTTCCAGTTAATGGTTGTTGATTTTTAGTTGGTGGGGATTTGATTTGCACTTTGAGGCACACCATCTTCAACAAGTTCTATATCACTTACATTGATGTACTTCATCCAACAACAATCATCCACCTCATCCTCACTGTCATCAAACTGAACTTCTTCCACATTATCCTTCTCAAACTAAGTTTCAGACTCAGCTTCACCTTTGAACCTCTTCCACGCCTTTTTCCTCCAATGTAAGTAGAACCCCGTATTCCTTGTCCTCATTTTGTATGACATACACTTCTACCTCTTTGAATAAGATATTCATGGTTGTTTATGCAATTTTCACTACACCAGCATCATCAGAAACCTTGACTAACCCCTCTTCTAGGCGAATACCGGGCTTACGATAGAAAATTGTCGCAATTCCTTTATATCCTACATTCTTGAGGATGCCAGTGATCTCTTGAAGGGATCACTCAACAAGATCACAATCATGGAGGGTGTATTTCAACCTTTCCACATAATGCAACCACGTACCTTGCCTTTCAGTTGGAGTCTTCAGCAAATGACCCCTGTGGTGTACAAACACCGTGAATCTGCTTAGTGCATTCCCTAAAGCCAACAAAAACCAAGCAAATGCCAAGCCTTAAGAGAAACCCAAATGGAAGAAATTGAAGCATACCAACCCACACAAAAGCGACACACACAAAAGCATTAGGGGAAAACACACACAACGCAATCACACTGAACTTGACCCATATCAATATCAATCAGCCCACACACAAACCCTAAACCAAACATTTGGTGGAAGATGTAGCAGAAAAACACCAACAAACAATCAATGAAATGTACATTCAGATTAGGGCATTTTACCCGGGTTCGAAGACCACCAATGTATGTTCCTGAATGCTTCAACCGCTTCTGCTTCTAGGAGTGAATTGTTTGAAGTGTGTAAGTCTTTCTGATTTCTGAAGAGTTTGGAGTGTTTTTGAAAAAACAAACGAGGCAGGGAATGGAGGAGAGAGGGATGTCACTAAGCCACGGTGGAGGAGATAGTTACTATGATGTGAGCTAGGTGTCATGTGTTGCAAAGGGTTAGTCCACGTAGGGGTTTAACGGTCCACAGAGCACCGCTAGTGCTAGAAGGTGATAATCCATTGGCTTAACTAGTTTTATAGCTAGAAAGGCCATGATGTTGATACTAACTGTGCGAGTTTAATCTCGTTTTCGTCCAAATTTGGCTTTATTTGTCCTCGAGCAATGATTTGAGTCTTTTAGGTAATTTTTTGGATTTTTGGTTATTTTTGAGTTAAATAAAGCACTTGATGTTATTTTAAGTCTTCAGGTTAAAAGTGAAGCTTGAAAGAACTAGGAAAATTGAAGAAAACAAGCAAAGTGAAGAAAAAGGATGTCTTGCCCCTCGAGATAGTGCTCGCGTCGCGAGCCAGAAGATGAACTGAGGAGATTTTGAAGAGGCTCTGGGGTGCCTCGCGAGCCAGATACAGGAAAAGTGAAGACCTTCTGGGGCACCCTGCGAACCATGGCTGACCCCGCGAAGCAGATAGAACATTTCTGAAGGTCCTCTGTCTCGCCCCGCAAGGATTCAAATTTTAGTGGAGCCAAATTTAAGTACTCACCCCGCGAATGAGCGTTACCAGTAAGTTTGTTAACTATACAAATTTTGTACCCTAATCCTAATTTTTGAGAGCCGCGTCTTGCTTAGTGCTTTTTTTAGAATTCTAAGTTTTATTTGATACTATCTTTCAATTACATGAGGATGATGATGTATGCTATGAGGAACTAATCCACTTTTCTAAGGAATTGATGTAGCCGCTCATGACGGCATAGTAAATTGTGATGTTTTATACTCCATTCTCTTAATTCTTGCTTGTTAATTATGTTTTGTCTTGCGTTAATCAAAAGAGCTCGTGATTAACTAGTCAAACGTGATGAGTCCGACCCGAGATTCATGCTTTAGGACTTGAATTAAGAACACAGATTGAGTATTGATAGAGATATAAAAATATATTTGTACAATCGTTATAGGGAACCAAGAACTTAATGAATCTTGCATGTTAGTCTTCGAGTAGAGATATAGTTTATTGACATGTTTAGGTGTTTTCTCTTTTACTCGAATAAGACATTAGAATAATTTAGGGTTCCTGGTTGGATAAATGTTTGATTGGGTTGGTGAAATCGTGACCTTAGATCTTTCCCAACTATGACCTCACTCTTGTTAATTGCCTTGATTTGTTTTAAATCTCTTTAATTTAGATAATTGCTTTGTTATCTCATTGATCTCAACAAACTCTCTCTCCATCGACTTGGTCAAATTAATTGCTTTCTTGGACTATTGATAAAATTGGTCACCCAATACCTGTGTTCGAACTCAATAATTTACTTACCTTGTTTTTATTACTTGCTTCGATCCGGTACACTTGGTCTTATGAGTTTTTGTTGTACGTGAGGTACTGTTCCTCCTGAGGAGTTGCTTTATGACCCAGAAATTCGTAGGACTGAAAAAAGGTTGAGGAGACAAATCAGAGAACAAAAGAGGATTGAGGCACTTAATCCCATTAATCTTGAAGAGATGGCGGAACAAGACCCTCCTGTCTATAAGCCCCTTTATGAGTACCCCTATCCAAACTTGAAGGATTGTACTTCTACTATTATGAGGCCTTCCATCACGGCTAATACATTTGATATCAAGTCGTTGATTCTTCAACTGGTGCAGCAATATCAATTTGATGGAGGGGCACATGAAGATCCTCACATACATATCTCGCGTTTCTTAGAGATATGTGATATTTCTAAGTATGCTAGCTGGAGTTTCAGGTGATGCATATCGCTTGCGTCTATTACCTTTTTCCCTACGGGATAGAGCACACGATTGGTTCGACTTGAACATGGATAGCGGAAGCATTACTACTTGGGAGGACATGGCTCAAAAGTTCCTAACAAGGTTCTTTCCTCCTCAGAAAGCAGCACAATTGCAAAAAGCTGTCACCTCTTTTAAGCAACATGATAGTAAGCAGGGGCGTTAGGGGTGGGGAGGGCGCTGGCCCTCCATGATTCCTTTATAAATAGTTATTTTCGGTACAAGGGACAATGAAACCAACGAGCTTAAGCTAACACATATTAGTAATAAGTTATATGAATTATCTAATACATTTGAGCAGCCTCAAATATATATATATATATTCATATCTTATTATCCTATTGCTAATTCATTTTCAAGTTGTGGATCTTACAATTCTTTTGATTTAAAAAACTACTGAAAAGTTTAGTGTAGATTCAACTATAGATAATTTTTGTGACATGTAGATAGGTGTTTTGTGTTTTGATATATTATTAGTAATTAACATTTCAAAACATATAATTATGAATATCTTGCATGAAATTTAATGTAGATATATTCAATATATAAACTTTAGTTTTTATAATTGGCTCTCCAAACCATCCCGATCTAGCTCTGTCCTTGATAGTGAGACTTTTGGTGAAGCTTGGGAGCGGTATAATGTGCTCTTAAGAAAGTGTTCTTCTTCTTTCTTGGATTTGTGGATGAAAGTGCAGAATTTTTTCAATGGTTTGAGAGGTTCATCTCAAATTATTTGTGATGACGCAGCTGGCGGTCCCTTTTCTTGCAAATCAGCGGAGGATGCATGGGCATTATTAGAGAAGATGGCTAAGAATGATTACAACCGCATGTAGGAGGAGCGTAATATGCAACAACTTCCTCCTACACCTCCTCATAATTCTGCATCCGGGTTTAGTGCTACTTCTATTGAAGCTATTCTTGCACAAAATGCACTCTTGAAGTGACAAAATGAAGCACTTACAAGGATGATGGTGAGTGCGGTGCATGAGGGGATGCCTCCAGGTTGTGACTTTTGTCAAGGAGATCATGATAGTGCAAGTTTTCCAGGTAATTTTTCTCAGGAGTATGTGGACTCGTGTCATAATTTCTATGATACGGTGCCACAACGCAATGATTATCAGAGGAATAGGCAAAATAACTACTACCAGGTACAGAATTGGAATGCAAGAGGAAGGGATCATATGGGTTTCTCTTGGAGCAATACTAGTGGTGGTTTAGCAGAAGGACAACAACAACATCAACTACAACAAAGGCAGTACTATGAGAATAATCAGAATAATCAACAAGCTCTCCCAATGTCAAATCAATTACAAATCACAGATGGTGGCAAGCAACCTTCGGAATTGGCTCTTGAGAAGACTAGTACGACCATTGAAAAGAGTACGGTGCACACGGATACGACTATTGACAAATTAACAACTCATACAGGTGCAAAGATCCAGAATCTAGAAACTCAAGTGGCACAACTTGCAAAGTTATTGAATGAGCGCCTTCTAGACTCTTTTCCAGGCAATACAGAGAACAACCCTAAGAACCAATGCAATGCCATAACATCTCAAAGCGGTAAGGTGTTGGATTCAAAGGGGAGTCCTTCTAGTTCTAATGAGGTGGAAATTCCAAAGGTGCCACAAGTGGAAGCAGAGCAAGCAGTGGAAGAAGAAGTGGTTGTTGAAAAGGTGCCAGAGCAAGAGGGGAAGTTGAAATTGTAGATGAGGATTTCTTGAAGAAGAAGTATATTGAGCCCAAGGACCTTCCTCCTTACATGACGGTGCCATATCCAGAACGCTTGAAGAAGCCTTTGCAATATAAGCAATTTTCTAAATTCCTCGACGTCTTCCGCAAGCTTCAAATCAAGATTCCTTTTGCGGAAGCCTTGGAACAAATGACATCCTATGCCAAGTTTATGAAGGATCTTCTCTCAAGAAGCGGAAGATCATTGATGAGGAAACAATTGCTTTGATCGAGGAGTGAGTGCAATCTTACAACCCAAACTACCTCCGAAGTTGAAGGATCCGGGTTCATTTAGCAATCCATGTACCATCGGGGAGATGACTTTTGGTAAGACACTTTGTGATTTAAGGGCAAGCATTAATTTAATGCCCCCTTTCTATGATGAGGAAGCTTGGTATTCAATAGGCCAAAGGGACTATGATGTCATTCCAACTTGCGGATCGTTCGATTAAATACCTCTCTGGGGTGGTTGACGACTTATTGGTAAAGATGGACAAATTCATTTTTCCGACGTATTTCGTGGTTCTTGATATGGATGAAGATGTCGAGATCCCTTTTATTCTAGGCAGGACTACCGAACGTGCATTGATAGATGTGCAACAAGGAAAGCTCACACTTCGGGTGCAAGATGAAAATGTGGTCTTTAATGTCTTTGAAGCAGTGAAGCATCCGATGGAGCTAACTAGTTGTTTAGCATTGATGTGGTGGAGCCTATTGTGAAATCTTTTGCCATGCAAGAAGCGCATGGTTCTTCACTTGCAAAAGTGTTGGTAAAATCCCATGTGGAGGATGATGAAGGGGAGTTTTTGGAGGATGCATAATTTATTGAATGCCTTAAACAAATGGAGACATTGCTAATTCTCCCCAAGGAAGAATGCAAAAAGGAAGACCTCAACAAGGAAAGCGCGAAAGAGGACAACAAAAAACCGGAGTTGAATCAACTCCCATCTCACTTGAGGTATGCATTTTTGAGTGAGGAGGGACAACATCCAATTATCATTAGCAACACGTTGAAAAATGATGAAGAAGAAAAGTTCTTATGGGTTCTTAGGGAACACAAGTCCGCCATTGGGTAGAAGATTTCAGATTTGAAAGGTATAAGTCCCTCATTGTGCATGCACAAAATTTTGATGGAGGATGATTATAAACCGGTGGTGCAACCACAAAGACGGTTAAATCCCATCATGAAAGAAGCAGTGCACAAAGAGGTGATTAAAATTTTAGATGACAGAATTATCTATCGAATCTCAGATAGTAGTTGGGTTAGCCCAATTCATGTGGTACCAAAGGAAGGAGGCACAACCGTAGTGGTCAACGAAAAGAATGAAATGATTCCAACAAGGACCGTTACGGGTGGAGAGTGTGTGTGGACTACCGGAAGCTTAACGATGCAACAAGGAAGGACCACTTTCCCCTCCCATTCATAGATCAAATGGTGGAAATGTTAGCCGGATATGAGTACTATTGATTCTTGGATGGATATTCCGGCAATAACCAAATTGTGGTGGATCCTGAGGACCAAGAAAAGATGGCCTTCACTTGTCCATATGGTGTATTTGCATATAGGCGGATGCCCTTTGGTTTGTGCAACGCATTGGCGAATTTCCAAAGGTGCATGCTTTATATTTTCTCAGACATGGTGGAGAAATTCATTGAGGTCTTTATGGATGACTTCTCCATCTTCGAGACGTCTTTTGATGATTTCTTGAAGAACTTGGCATGTGTGCTACAAAGGTACCAAGAGACAAACCTCGTTCTTAATTGGGAAAAATGTCATTTCATGGTCCGAGAATGTGTGGTCTTGGGGCACAAAATCTCTCATAAGGGTTGATAAAGCCGAGATTGAAGTGATTGAGAAGTTGCCCCCACCAACAAATGTGAAGGGGGTGCGGAGTTTTCTTGGGCATGCCGACTTCTACCGACGCTTAACCCGGGATTTCTCCAAAATAGTGAAACCGCTTTGTGACCTTCTTATGAAGGATGTGTCATGTTTAAATGCTTTCAATACTTTGAAACATAGACTTGTGACCGCACCCATAATCATTGCACCCAATTGGGAATTAACTTTTGAAATTATGTTTGATGCAAGTGATTATGCGGTGGGGGCGGTGTTAGGACAAAGGGTGGAAAAGTTAGTTCATGTGATTTACTATGCAGGCAAAGTTTTAAATGATGCACAAGGTAACTATTCCACCACTGAAAAAGAACTCCTTGCTGTGGTATTTGCACTTGATAAATTTAGATCTTATGTAGTAGGGTCTAAGATTATTGTATTCACTGATCATGCGGTCATAAAACACTTGATGACAAAGCAAAAGGCCAAACCTAGACTAATCCGGTGGATATTACTTTTGCATGAGTTTGATCTTGAGATTAGGGACCGTAAGGGTTCCGAGAATGAAGTTGCGGACCACTTGTCAAGGTTGGTCAATCCCGACAAAGAGGAGAAATTATTATATATTCAAGAAGAATTTCCGGATGAGCGCTTATTTTCTATTTTTGAAATAAAATTCTCCTTGGTTCGCAGATATGGCTAACTACAAAGCTTCAAAAGTGGTCCCGGAAGGTCTAACTAGGCAACAAAGGAAGAAGTTCTTCTCGGATGCAAAACATTACATTTGGGAGGATCTCTTCTTGTTCAAGCAATGCGCGGATGGATTGATGCCAATGTGCATTCCTCATGATCAAATTGGGAACGTGTTGTGATATTGCCATGGCTCAGATTATGGTGAGCACTTTGGTGGAAATAAAACGGCAGAAAAAGTCCTCCAAAGTGGGTTCTATTGACCCACTATCTTCAAGGATGCACAAACTTTTGAGTAGATGTGTGATCGTTGCCAAAGGGTTGGCAATATCTCAAAGCGGCTTTCTCATAACCTTGTTAGAGGTGGAAATCTTCGATGTGTGGGGCATTGATTTAATGGGACCTTTTCCACCTTCATTCTCATTTTAATATATTTTGGTGGCGGTGGATTATGTGTCCAAGTGACTAGAAGCCATACCAACCACAACGGAGGATGCGCGTGTTGTCATGGAATTTTTAAGGCGTAACATCTTCACAAGGTTTGGTGTCCCAAGGGTCCTAATTAGTGAAGGTGGTTCACACTCTTGCAACAAACAAATGGATCACCTACTTGTTAGAACCAAAAAGGTTTTCGATTAAATAATCTCTTAAGTTTTGATGTTAACAAAAAGGTTAAATTTGTATGGCAAAGTATTGTTAAAGATCTAACTTGTTTATTCTAGATTGCAGGATTGTTTGAATGATACTAGATAAAGAAACTTGGAAAGAGTATCTTCGTGTTGCTAATGGAATCATATCAGATTCTATTTTGTTTTGATCCTCTAGACGAGTCTTCTATCCTTGGTAAACTTTTGAGTCTGTTAAAGTTATCGCTAGACGAGGTCTTAAAAATTGGCTAAGGTAATATTATGTAGACGAGTATCTAAGTTTAAGAAAAGTTAAGTAGACGAGCCAATAAGTAACTCTCAGAAAAACACCAAGTCCAAAGACTTGATAATAGACGAGTAGTCTCTCTAAACGCAATGTCAGTAGACGAGCTATTGAGTATAGCGAGTCCAAAAACTTGGAGCTAGACAAGAGTCTATAGACGCAGTATCAGTAGACGAGTCCATCTTACTGATAAGTTAAATTTGCACGTCCAAAGACCTGCGCGTCTACTAGCTATTAAAAGTGAACCCGACTAAGCTTAAACGTATCTATTTCAAATGATTGAATATTTAATTCAAGAGAATATACGTCTTTTTCCCTTGCTGCTTCTTTGTTTAACTCTTTGTTTCTTGAAGATAGAAACATAGTACCATCGAGAACTTAAACCTTTGTACTCTGTCAACTACATTGCTGTAAATTTCAAACCAAGTACAAAGATGGAAAGTCAGAAAGTAACCTTCGGTACAATAGGGAAGTGACAGCTCTACTTTGAGCATTCCTTTGATAAACAAGAGCACTTCTCCATGAAGCATATCAAGTTATCAGTCTCAATGAATCCAAGCATTTAATTCTGTCACTAAACTGATATTTACTCAAGACCATTGAAGAAAAGAAGAAGATGTCTATATATATTAGACAACCCCAAGAGAAGATACAACTTAATGCTGTGAAATTTTCAAAGTGCAAAATCTCTGTTAAAATTTCATTTAAATATTTTCAGTTGTATTCTTCCTGATCTTAAACTTTCATATCCTCACACATAGTGAGTTCATAGATCAAAATCTTAAATCTCTTTGTTCGAGTTAAAGCCTGAAGAGGCTTGATAGAGAAAGAATACTTGTAGCCTGAAAAGGTGTTGAATACTTGTAAAGCCATTGGATTATAGTGGATATAAACCTTCAGGTAGAAGGGACTGGACGTAGCTCTTGGTTGGAAGGGAGTGAACGAGGATAAAACACTTATGTGAATCTTCTAACCCTTATCTTTTACAGTTTTTGGTTATACTAACCGTGGGGTTTTGGATCTAAATTTGTTAACTCTTTAAAAAGGTTTTCCTGTTTGTGTGTTGTTTTTATTGTTTTGCTTGTAAAAGGTTTGAGAAAAGACTTTTTCGAAAAATTGTTAAGAAACACAATTCAACCCCCCTTCTTGTGTTTCCCTGTGTCAACTTTAGATGGTATCAGGGCTCAGCCTCGAAAGGGTTGAGCATCTAACAAGTGCTGAGGGAGTACGATCCAACATGCATGGATACAAAAGGACAAGCAATCAGCAGACCTCCTCTTTTTGATGGTAGTGACTATGACTGCTGGAAAAAGAGAATGATGGCTTTTCTTGATGCCAAAAATGTAGATATCTGGGAGCTGATTGGAACTGGCTATATCGAGCCAAGAGGTGATGCTGGAGCTGTTATTCCTAGAGCTCAATGGACTCTAGAGCAGAAAACTCAACATCAACTCAATCTAAAAGCTAAGTACTAATTGATGTGTGCTATCACCAGATCTGAGCATGATAAAGTCCATAGTTGTAACACCGCTAAGGAAATATGGGATACTCTTGCCCTAGCTCATGAACGGTCATCCCAAGTCAAGGAGTCAAAGATAAGCATGCTGGTTCATCAATATGAACTACTTAAAATGGCTGAACATGAAACTATAGATCAAATGTTTGGAAGATTCCAAACCATCACCAACAGTCTTAGATCTCTTGGAAAAACCTATGAGAATAGAGATCATGTTAGAAAATTTTTGAGGATCTTACATAAACAGTGGAGACCTAAGGTCACTGCTATTCAGGAAGCAAAGAACCTCAATACTCTTACTTTGGAGGAACTTCTTGGATCTCTGAAAGTTCATGAGCTTGAGCTCAATGAAGAAAAAAGTGCCAGAAAAGGAAAGTCTGTTGCCCTAAAGGCAAAGAAGGCTAGCTCATCCAAAGTTCTTAAAGCTGAGGAATCCTCAGATGAAGCAGACCCTTCTGACAGTGATAAAGGATCTGATGAGGATGAACTGTCTTTCATCTCTAGAAAGATTCAATATATGTGGAGAAAGAAAGGCGGTTTCAGAAAGAAGCCGATCAACAAAAAGCTCTTCAAAGAAAAATCAGATTCCAAAGAAGAAGGGTTTGATGGCTACTTCGGAGGATCTGGATCTATCTTCATTTGATGAAGAAAATGAAGCTGAGGAAGAGGCAAATATCTGTCTCATGGCTGACACATCATTAGAGAGTGAACACACGGATGCTGAGGTAATGGATTCTGATCCATCCATCCTTCAAGATGCATTTGATGAATTATTTCACAACTCGTCAATTCTATCTCATGAATATAGGAGTCTCAAAAAGAAATTTTCTAATCCATCTAAAGAATTTGATAGGGTTTGCATGGAAAAACTAAGCCTTGCAAATGAAAATAATAAACTTTAATCAGAGAATGTCAGTCTAACTGACAAACTCAAGTGTGAGCCCAATGTTTCTTGTGGAGTTGCAAAACTGAAACAAGATGTGACATAACTGACAGACACTCTGTCTAAATTTGTAGGTGGCTCAGATAAACTAAGTTTAATTTTAAGGTACTCTAGGTCACCTCATGATAAGTCTGGCCTTGATTATGACAAAGAGAAGCATGAAGCATCTCATAAAAAGTCAAAATCACATACGTATAATAGAGCTTCAAAAGCTTAAACACAACATGTTAAAACTAAACTGATTTCATCCAACATTTACTGTAAAGTATATGGAAAAGGTGGTCATGTAACATCTAGATGCATACATCACAAGCATACCAAACATGCTCGTCCAGTGACTACTAACAAAAATGGACCCAAGTCAATCTAGGTACCTAAAGATAAGATTATACTTGTTGTAGATTTGCTTAGCAACAGGAAATAAACACACATCCTGGTACTTGGACAATGGTTGCTCACGTCACATGACAGGAGAAAGGTGTATGTTCCAAGACCTTAAACATAAGGATGGTGGCTGGGTTACCTTTGGAGGTAATCAGAAAGGAAAGATCATTGGAATAGGTAAAATTGGTAAACATCATTTTCCCTCAATTGATAATGTGCTTTTAGTTAATGGTTTAAAACACAATCTTCTAAGCATAAGTCAATTGTGTGATAATGGGTTTGCTGTTTCCTTTGATATGAACATGTGTAATGTCAAGAAGACTGATGGATCACTCTTATTCACTGCCAAAAGGCAAAACAATCTGTATAAGATTGACTTGGAGAACCACACAAATCAAAGTGTCTCATGTCTAGTGTCCATTGAAGATGAGCGATGGATTTGGCACAAAAGGCTAGGTCATGCAAGCTTGAAATTAATTTCAAAGCTAAATAAGCATAACCTCGTGAGAGGATTACCAAACCTTAAGTTCAAATCTGATGCTCTCTGTGATGCATGTCAAAAGGGAAAACAAGTCAAAGGTCCTTTGAATCTAAGAATATTGTTAGTACCAATAGACCACTAGAGCTGCTACACCTTGATCTGTTTGGACCAACTAGGACTGCCTCTGTTAGTGAAAAGAAATATGGTCTAGTCATAGTAGACGACTACACTAGATGGACATGGGTTATGTTCCTAGCTCACAAGGATGAGTCATTCAAGGTCTTCTCTGTATTCTATAAAAGTGTCTAGAATGAAAAAGGCATGTGTATCACTTCAATCAGAAGTGACCATAGGGGGGAGTTTGAAAATGTACTATTCCAAAAATTCTGTGAAGAAAGTGGTATACTTCACAACTTCTCAATACCTAGAACACCACAGCAAAATGGTGTGGTAGAGAGAAAGAACAGATCTCTTCAAGAGATGGCTAGAATGATGCTCAATGACAACTCTGTCCCTAGATACTTCTGGGCTGAAGCTGTTAAAACTGCCTGCTACATTCAGAACAGAATATACATAAGACCAATCTTGAATAAGACTCCTTATGAATTGTGGAAAGGAAGAAAACCCAAGATATCTTACTTTCATCCTTTTGGTTGTAAATGTTATATATTAAATACTAAAGATCAACTTGGTAAGTTTAATGCTAAAGTAGATAATGGATTTCTATTAGGATGTTTTGAGTCATCCAAAGGGTTTAGAGTTTACAATTCTAGAACCTTAATAGTAGAAGAATGCATACATGTTAAGTTTGATGAGAAGCAGCCTGATAAGAAATTATCAGAACTTGATGAAGCTATTGCAGATCTCAAAGATTCTAAAAATCAAGCAAATGTCAAACCTGATGATCAAGTAGACGACATTCAAAAACATGAGTTAGAAACTTCAACTTCTCAACAGGAAAATGTTCAGAGATCTTGGTACTTCAGGAATTATCATCCACAAGATCAAATCATTGGGAATCCTAATGATAGGCTAAGAACCAGATCTACATTCAGAGAGAAAGATGATTCTGCATTAGTCTCTGAGTTAGAACCAAAGACAGTAGACGAGGCTCTACTGGACGAGGGTTGGATTCTAGCAATGCAGGAAGAACTGAACCAGTTTGAAAGAAGTGAAGTATGGACTCTTGTGCCTTTACCAAAAGAAAAATCAGTTGTTGGAACCAAATGGGTTTATAGAAACAAGCTTGATGAAAATGGTAAGGTGATAAGAAATAATGCTAGACTTGTTGTACAAGGTTACTCACACGAAGAAGGTATATGTTAAGTCTCTAAAATGTCTGATGTGTATTTCCCTAAGTTTTGATGAGAACTAAACATTGGTTAATGATTTAATTAACCTTCATATTGGTTGCTAACATGTCTATCTAGTGTGCAGATTAAAACAGTAAGAATCATCTGTCTGCTCATATAAGTGATTTCCTGTCTGGATAAGCGAAAGTCAACCTGTCTGCCGACTAGGATTATTGACTTTTTTCAAGATGTGTGTTCAACTTGTCTTTCCACGAGTTCCTACACTCGTCTGAGGTTACTCGTTGAAGAACCAAGGACCTAACAAGCTTTTGTGAGATGTCCCATCCGAAAGAGACTTGAAGCATTCTATCCTACTCAGTCTCACGCTTATCAACAAAAGTCAGAAGTTACTCTCTCAAGCAACCTCGGATATCAGAACCAAAGACCAGTTAAAGAATGCTTCCAACGTGCTTTATTCCCTAGTAACTCTGGTCCTTTCACGAAAAAGGAATTGTACTCAGTAAAGTACAAAAAGTTCTCTGCACAACTCTGATATGGCTGTTTCATGATGCATAAAGCCATGATCCTTCAAGTTGGAGTACAACCAACGTTCCTATTACATTAATGGCAACCCAGAACGACTCTATTGCATTTAATGATGTTCTGCTTGAAGCCAACATCTGAGGGAATGTCTCTAACGGATCCTAAATGCTTGAAGACCATAAATACAGAAGTCATTACAGATGGTCCATTCATTCCCAAGAATGATGATGACTCTGATAAGCCAAAGGCTCAGTGGACTACTGCAGAAAAGACAAAATGGGAGCCGAACCACAAAACTAGATATAACATCATTTGTGCTCTCAGTCCTGAGGAGTTTAAGAAGGTATGTGCTTGTTACTATGGAAAAGAAATATGGGACACTTTAGATATCACACATGAAGGAACAGCCAAAGTCAAAGAGTCAAAGATTGCCATACTTGTCAGAAAGTATGAACTGTTTGTCATGGAGGACAGAGAATTTGTTGCTCAAATGATAGGAAGATTTCAAACTATAGTCAACAGTTTAAAATCTCTTGGCAAAGTCTAAACCAATGCTGAGAATGTTGGAAAGATTCTGAGAAGTCTACCTAAACAGTGGAGATCTTTGGTCACTGCTATCTCTCAAGCCAAGGATCTCACTACCTTGACTAGGGATGAACTTCTTGGAACGCTCACTATTCATGAGCAAGAGCTTGGAGATGAAGTTGCACCAAAGAAGGGCAAGTCAATTGCTCTAAAGGCTGATCAAGTCTGCAAAAGCTTCCAAGGCTCTGAAGGCAGACGAGTCATCCAGTGATGCTGACCTGTCTGAACATGAGGATTCTGAGAGTGATGAAGAATTGTCTCTCCTGACCAGGAAGATAAAGCTTCTCCTGCAGAAAAAGAAGTTCAAAAGGTATAAGCCATTCAGAAGGTTCAATAAGGACAATAACTTCAAAGAATCCACTCCAACAGACAAAAGTCCAATTGTCTGCTATGAGTGCAAGAAGCCCGGTCACATCAAGGTTGAATATCCTCAACTCAAGAAGGCCCCTTTTAAGAAATTCTTCAAGAAGAAGAAGAAAGGAATGAGGGCTACTTGGGAGGATCTGGAGTTAACATCTTCTGATGAAGAAACAGAGGAAGAAGCCAATCTTTGTTTGATGGCCAACACTGACTCAGCCTCAGACGATGAGGTACATCCTGACTATGAGGAATTACTTGATGCCTATGAGGAGTTACTGGAGGAATCCAAATGCTTATCTAAGGCCTTCAAATCCCTCAAAAGAGAGTATGTAAAGATCACCTGTGAGCATAAAAAGAAATCTCAAGAGTGTGAGAAGCTGGCTAAAGAGAACAGTGAGCTGAAGACTGAAAAGTCTAATGAAGCTAAGATCTCAAGTGAAACATCACCATCTGAAGAAGTTGAAAAACTTCAACAAATAGTGGAAGAGCTCACTTATGATCCTGCCAAATTTGTTAATGGTAGAGATAATCTGACTAAGCTACTTGGCTATCAGAGGCACTCTCTTAACAAAGAAGGTATTGGATATGTCCATCAGACACATCATAAAGTATCAACTAAAGCTTCTACGGTATCTGTTAAGTCAACTGTAACCAAGTCTACACTGCCTCAGAACTTCTGTGGAAAAACTGGACATGTTATGTCCAAGTGTATCCATAAGAAGAGATGGAAGTCTTCACAGACTCTTAGAACTAACAGAAAAGGACCCATAAAAATATGGGTACCTAAACATCAAAAAAAATTTGTTGCAGATGTCCTCAACAGGACAAGGAAAACACCACTGCTGGTACCTGGACTGTGGTTGCTCGTGTCATATGACAAGAGAAAGGTCTATGTTCTTAGACCTCCAACTTAAGAAATGAGGACACGTTGACTTTGGAGGGAATCAGAAAGGAAAAGTTATAGGAATTGGTACTATTGGTGGTAAACCCCTTCTTCCCTTTATATCTAATGTTCTTATGGTTAAAGGATTAAAACACAACTTGCTTAGCATAAGTCAATTACGTGATAGTGGATTTGATGTTTCCTTTACCAATGATGTATGCATAGTTAAAGACTGTTGTGGCAAAACCCTCTTTTCAGCTAAAAGGCAACAAAATCTTTATAAGATTGAACTGTCCGATCTCTCAGATCAAAGTGTAACCTGTCTGATGTCTAAAGAGGATGAGAGATGGTTATGGCATAAGAAACTAGGGCATGCTAGTATGAAACTAATTTCTAAATTAAAAAGGAATAACCTTGTGAGAGGATTTCTTGATATTAGTTTTAAGAAAGATGTCTTATGTGATGCATGTCAGAGAGGTAAACAGATAAAATCAAGTTTCAAATCTAAAAACCAAGTATCAACCTCTAGACCTCGTCAGTTGTTACACATGGATCTGTTTGGACCAGTTAGTGTTGCCAGTCTGGCTGGAAGAAAATATGGATTTGTCATAGTTGATGACTATTCTAGATTCACATGGGTACTCTTCCTAACACACAAGGATGAGTCTTTTAAGGCTTTCTCAGTATTCTGCAAAAGAGTAAAAAATGAGCAGGGTTTCTGTATTTCTACCCTTAGAAGTGATCATAGGGGAGAATTTGAAAATGAGCAGTTTAGACAATTCTGTGAGGAGAATGGGATCTCTCACAATTTCTCTACACCTAGAACTCCACAGCAAAATGGAGTGGTTGAGAGAAAGAACAGATCTCTGCAAGAGATGGCTAGATCTATGCTCAATGAAAATAATCTCCCTAAGTACTTCTGGGCAGAAGCTGTAAATACTGCTTGTTATGTACAAAACAGAATACTTATTAGGCCTTTTCTAAAGAAGACTCCTTATGAATTGTGTAAAAGAAATAGCCCCAACATATCTTATTTTCATGCTTTTGGATGTGAATGTTTTATTCTGAATACCAAAGATAATCTTGGAAAATTTGATTCTAAGGTAAATAAAGTTATTTTCGTAGGATATTCTGAAATGTCTAAAGCTTTTAGAGTTTATAATTCAAGAACTTGCATTATTGAAGAATCTGTTCATGTTAAATTCAATGATGGATTAAAGATTGATAAAGAACTATCAGATCTAGAAGATGATCTTGCAGGTCTTGATATAAACAAGCCAGAAAGTCAACAACCCGATCTAACCAAAACATAACCTGTGCTTGAGGATGTCAGACAAGTGGAACAGACAAGTCAATAGACAAGTCAACAGACAAGTCAGCAGACAAGTCAAGATCTTCATGATGATCTCAAAAGGGATTGGAAGTTCAACACTCATCATCCTAAGGATCTTATTATTAGAAATCCTTCTGAAGGAGTAAGAACCAGATCCACACTAAGAGAATCAAGCAATGTGGCCTTTATATCAGAATTAGAGCCAAAACGCAATGAAGAAGCTCTTGAGGATGAAAGCTAGATTCTTGCTATGCAAGAAGTCAACCAGTTCATCAGAAATGATATCTGGACTCTTGTCTCTAAGCCTAAAAACAAATCTGTTATTGGAACAAGATGGGTCTTTAGAAACAAATTGGATGGAGATGATAAAGTTGTCAGAAATAAGGCAAGGTTAGTAGCTCAAGGCTATAACCAACAAGAAGGTATTTATTATACTGAAACCTTTGCACCTGTAGCTAGAATAGAAGCCATACGCATCTTAATGTCATATGCTGGACAACACCAAATTACCTTGTTTCAAATGGATGTAAAAAGTGCTTTTCTATATGGTATAATTGAAGAAGAAGTGTATGTTAAACAACACCCTGGTTTTGAGGATACTGTTAAACCAGATCATGTTTTCAAACTTAAAAAGGGATTATATGGTTTCAAACAAGCACTTAGAGCATGGTATGATAGGCTTAGTTCTTTTCTCATGCATAATGGTTTTACTACAGGACAAGTAGACACTACTCTATTCAGGAAATGCTCTAAAGAGAACTTTATTATAGTTCAAATATATGTTGATGATATTATTTTTTGAGCAACTAATGAAAAGACGTGCAAGGAATTTTCAAATCTAATGCAAGCTGAATTTGAGATGAGCATGATGGGCGAATTGAAGTTCTTCCTTGGATTACAAATCAAGTAGACAATTGATGGAATTTACATCCATCAACAAAAGTATACCAAGGAGATACTCAAGAAATACAAAATGGAAAATGCAAAGCTCATGAAAACCCCTATGCAACCTAATGCAAAACTAAGCAATGATGATGAAGGTAAAAAGGTAGACCAAACTGTCTACAGAGGTATGATTGGCTCTCTACTGTACTTAACTTCAAGCAGACCTTACATTCAATTTAGTGTCTATATGTGTGCTAGATTCCAATATGATCCTAGAGAATCTCATCTTAAGGCTGTTAAAAGAATTTTTAGATATTTGCTTGGAACTACTAGTCTTGGTTTGCTGTATTTAAGATCAAAAGAATACAGATTAGTGGGATATTGGGAGGTTGATTTTGCTGGGGACAAAATAGAAAGAAAAAGCACCAGTGGAGGATGTCACTTCATTGGAGCAAGCTTAGTCTCGTGGTCAAGCAAGAGGCAGACAACTATTTCCCTGTCTACTGCTAAAGCAGAATACATCTATGCTGCTAGCTGCTGCTCTCAACTCTTATGGGTGAAACATCAACTTAAGGATTACTCTATTTATGAACAAAACATATCTGTATGGTGTGATAATTCCAGTGCTATATGCTTATCTAAAAATCCAATTTAGCATTCTAAGGTTAAGCATATTGAAATCAAACATCATTATATTAGGGATTATGTTTGTGACATCCTAAAACCCGACATCACATGGTTACCCGTTGCGGAAAAGAAACCTATTTAGAACGTTGGTCGCTCTCGGAAAAAAAACCTTTTATATAGGGTTACTGAAAAAGGGTACTCAATTTTTTTTTGTTAAAAGAAGTTAAGAAAAGGTGATGAACACTCGGAACATGAAAATAAACATCATTCATATAAATATAACCGTCCCACTTTGGATCTTAGGTTTAATTACAAAACAGGCCTTGTCGAACAGGCCAACATACACTAAAACAACTACTGAAGAAATAGGTGAAAAAAGAAACATCAAACCGGGGATAGGGAACTGGGTACAAGACTCAAAAGATGGCTCTAAAAGCCTAGGGACTATCGGTACAACTCCAAAAGTCGACGAACGATCTACCAATACCTCCTGCATGCAGAGTGAGCACAAACGCTACCCCTAGATGAGATATCAGATGCCAGATCGATAACGTCACCGCCATCATCGATAGGGACGTCGTCATCTCCGGGATCCTGCGGATGGTACTCTGGCTCCTCCTCCTCCTCGTCCTCGACCTCTATCAGCTCAAGAGGTTCTTCCTCGGGGTCCTCTTCAGGATCCTCCTCCACTGGATCCTCCGCAAGCGGTTCAATGGATCAAAATTCTCATGAAGGAGACCGCTGACTTGTAGCGTATGAAGGTAGTACTATGGAGGTGGAAGCACCACAGTCCTCGTCTTGACGGTATGAACCCTTCGTACGGGCACTCCGTTAGCATTCGTCTCGGTAGTCGTGGTTGGTCCTCGATACGTCGCGGTCGTCGCACCCTCATGTATAGTCCAGTTCCCAGCCGTCCCAGCATGATCAAACACTTCGCTCCTCGAGCTCGACTGTGCCAAGGGAACGTTCGGATCCATCTAAAAGCACGCACATACCCAATACAAGAAGAAAAGAACAGAACATACAGATGTTCAAGAGTGAGATACCGTCATAAGATATATCCCACAACAACCATATACATGATACATACATCACATAGTCATATAAGCAGTTAAATCTTGCACATACATAACATAACAGTGTTATATCAAAAGGTCTCAAACCCGCTGACGCGCTGTCGCACACGGGTCAAAAAGCGAGTGGTTTTATAAAATTGTAGTAGAGCGCGACAACTCGGATATCGTCTCACAAGGACTCTTGATTTGTTATTTACCACAAAAATCATTTTTTTGGGGGGGGTTTGGATTGAAATTCAATTGGAAAACAAAGCAAAAACAGAGCAATAAAAACAGAGTAGTTTAAAGGATTATCAAATAAGCTAAGGATGATTAATCTACTGTTCTCGGTTTCCCAACTATCATCGGTTCATGTAAATTCCAAGCCCTAAGCAGATTCTAATCCCCTTTCGGTTGTAACAGCGATTAACAAGCGAAATCACTACTACGAGATATATGTTCCTAATTCCCGAATTAAGCAAATGGGGTGAAGTACTCATGAACTAAGCGAACATGAACGAACACACGCGAATTAAGCAAACACGATTAAATATAGGAACATAACATCACCAAAATAAATCAACACAATTCTATACACTCCTGAATTAAGCAAACAGAAATATATAGCATAGTATTGAAAAGGGAAAAGCAAACAAAACAGGAATTACAGAACCTCAAGTGCGGTGGAAACCAATTACAGTAGACTAATCCAAGAGGATTAGTTCTCCATAAAAACGTATCACAACCAGAAAATATGTAAAAACAATGGATAAGCAAAAGTTCCTTCTAATCTACCCAGAACAGCTATTTATAAACTTCAGTATCTGCGCCCTCTCGCGAGGCGAATCTTATGAAGAAATCTGAAACGTTTGGACTTCTCACGAGGCGAATAAAGGCTCGCGAGGCGAGGAATTGAAGAGTCTTCTTATTACGCCCGTGATGAGCAGCAGGGGCTAACCGTGATGCTTTCTGACTTCCAGGCTCGCGAGGCAAGACATGGTTCGCGAGGCGACACAGAAGGGTTTGCATTTTTCTGGAACAGTCAGCCTTCAAGGTCGCGAGGCGAGAAGAGGATTCACGGGGTGAGACAGAGAGGATGACATTCTGCTGTTCAAGCTGGCTTTCAGGTTCGCGAGGCGAAGAAACTCTCGCGGGGCGAATACCTCCAGGATTTGAAATTTCCCCTGTTTCTTTATTCCCACAACTTCTAAGTTAACCTGAAAACAATGAAATAGCCATAAGTGCTTTATTTGACTCAAAACTGGCTAAATTAACCTAAAACTACTTAAACGACTCAAAACGCTGCTTGAGGACAATCGAGTCTAATTTGGGCGAAAACGAAATATAAATAGCACAAAACCATGGTCATACTAGCCATAAAACTAGATGAGCCAGAGGCTTATCAAAATACCCCAAACTTAAACTTTGCTTGTCCCCAAGCAAACTAAAGCTCAAAAACTCAAAAAGACTCAAGACATGGCAAGCTTAAGGAATTCAATCAACTTTGCACAAATTTCAAGCAAACAAAACAATTTTCCTTCCATGTTTCCCCCTTTCAAACAAAGCAATCCCCACATTCATCTACTTTAAACATTGAGAATTCCATCATTCAAACAATCATTAATCTAAGCAGGGGATCCAAGTTACACACAAAAGGGAGATCACCAAATTCAAACAATCGCCTTCCTCACAAGGGCATTTAGTGTTTCACTCAATCGCTCAATTTTTGTCAGGCTATCAACATTTCACTCAATTTCAATTTTTAAGAGCACTTCCCATGAACTTGATCTTCATCTCAAACAAGGTTCCCACGGAAACATGCATGCAACATCAAAAGGTCTTTTAAGGTTGTATTGGGGCCTGGCTAAGGGTAAGATATACAAAGGTACTGGGCTTAAGTCCCTAGGAACTAAGAGAGCACGAAACATTTTGTCACATTGAATTCCTACTCAAGTTCCTTTTTCCTTTTGTCCTTATGCTTTGGGTGACTACAACCCTTTTCTTTAGATATCCTTTTTGACATTTGTTCTTTTATTCCCCTTTTTTTCTTTTTTCTTTTTTTTCTTTGCCTTTGGCTCCAACCTTTTTATTATATTTTTTTCTTTTTCTCACCCCAGAATGACATGTAACATCCTTGTAGCCACCCCAAACTTAGTTTCTTGCAACCATTCTCTTTCTAAACTTCCATGCTCTCCTAATCCTAAGATCGGGTTAACATGGTTTTTCAGATTTTAGGCTCATTACATAAGGTCATCAAGAATTAACAGGCTAATTAGGCTCAAAGGGGCTAACTAGGGAACATGCATTAGGAAGGGTTCAATTTAGGCCAAGTGGTTATTTACAAAGAAAATTGCCTAAATCATCTGATGCAACAGATAAGCATGCAAACCATAAAGAGATTCAAGCAAATTCGGGAAAGTGCAACGTGAAAGTGATTCTCACAATTAAAAACATGCCGGAGGCTCAAATCCTCACCTGGACATTTTTGCAAATTGTTTGATTGAGATTCTATCCCTAGTGTGTGCTTCCCATCACCCCAAACTTATCATAAATCATGCCATCACAACAAAATATCTCAAAGTTCAGTTTTCAAATTCTTTATGGGGATCACTTTTCAAAAATGTTTTTCAACCTAGGGGGAATCATCACATAAATCATGCAATCAATCTGTGCCAAATCAATCAAAACCAATCAAGCTCACCGACCACATACGCACACAATTTATTCAAAAGCTAAAAGAAAAACAAGACAAAACACAAAACAATTGGTTCCCTCCCCCACACTTAAAACATACTTTGTCCCCAATGAAACAACATAACTATAAGATCAGAGTGAGGGAAAGGAAAGGGCGTTCCTTGATCAAGTGGCAGTGTAGGTGGGAGCTTCCAAGGAGAGCTCCTCTACAGTAGCATCCTCAGGCACCAAGCTCTCATGGAACAGCTTCAGCCTCTGCCCGTTAACCTTGAAGGCCTTGTTGCTACCTGCACTTTTAATCTCTACTGCACCATAAGGAAAAACGTTAGTAACAACAAATGGGCCAACCCACTTGGACCTAAGTTTCCCAGCCATCACTTTCAGGCGGGAGTTAAACAGTAAGACCTGTTGGCCCACAGAAAATTCTTTCCTAGCAATCATCCTATCATGAAAATGCTTGGTTTTCTCTTTATAAATCCGGGAGCTTTCATAGGCTTCTAGCCTAAGCTCCTCAAGCTGATGTAACTGGAGTTTCCTTTCAATACCAGCTTTTTTCATTTCCAAATTACAGTACTTGACTGCCCAATATGCACGGTTCTCAACTTCCACAGAGAGATGACATGCCTTATCAAATACAAGCCTAAAGGGGGACATCCCTATTGGTGTCTTGAAAGCGGTCCTCTGAGCCCAAAGTGTGTCTTCTAGACGGCGGCTCCAGTCCTTCCTATTCGGCTGCACCACTTTCTCTAAGATCTGCTTGATCTCCCTATTTGATATCTCAGCCTGGCCATTGGTCTGGGGATGATAAGCAGTGGAGACTCTATGCACAACTCCATACTTCCGGAGTAGAGCTTCCATGGTGCGGTTGCAGAAGTGAGTGCCCTGGTCACTGATGATAGCCCGAGGTATCCCGAACCTGCAAAAAATATTGGACCTAACAAACTTGGCAACAACTTTAGAATCGTTAGTCCTAGTGGGGATAGCTTCCACCCACTTTGAAACATAGTCAACAGCCAAAAGAATATATAGAAAGCCAAAAGATGCAGGGAAAGGACCCATAAAGTCGATTCCCCACACATCAAACACCTCACAGAAAAGCATGGGCTGCTGAGGCATTTCACTCCTACGAGTGATGGCAGTGCCTGCTGTCTGACACTCCTTACAAGTCCGGTAGACCACATAGGCATCTCTAAAAATGGTGGGCCAGTAGAACCCAGAATCTAGGACTTTTCTTGCTGTCCTCTGTGGCCCAAAGTGTCCCCCTACTTGAGAGGCATGAGAAAAGTGCAAAATGGACTCGATCTCATAGTCGGGGACACACCTCCGAATTACCTGATCACTGCAAAACTTCCAAAGGTACGGATCATCCCAAACATAGTACTTGGAATCACTCTTGAGCTTGTGGATCTGCGATCTAGTTGCACCTGCAGGAAAAACACCAGCAACAAGATAGTTAACTATGTCAGCAAACCAAGGGGTTACTCCATGCAGATGTACAAGCTGCTCATCAGGAAAGTCATCATGGATGGGAGAAGGATCCTCATCCCTTGCTATTCTGCTCAAATGATCAGCTACTAGATTTTCAGCTCCACTCTTGTCTTTTATCTCCACATTAAACTCTTGGAGCAACATCATCCACCGAATCAATCTCGGCTTCGCTTCTGGCTTCTTCAACAGGTACTTCAGAGCTGCATGGTCAGTGAAAACAATAACCTTGGAACCTAGCAAATATGACCTAAATTTATCTAGAGCAAAAACAACAGCTAGAAGTTCCTTTTCAGTGGTGGTGTAATTAGACTGTGCAACATCTAAAGTCCTAGAAGCATAATGAATGACATGTGCAGCCTTGCCCACCCTTTGTGCCAGGACTGCTCCCACAGCATAGTTAGAAGCATCACACATGAGCTCAAAAGGGAGGGTCCAGTCAGGGGGCTGGATGATTGGGGTAGAGGTCAATGCCTTTTTCAAGAAGTCAAATGCCTTCTTGCACTTATCATCAAAATTGAACATGGCATCATTCTTCAGCAAGTTTGATAGTGGAAGAGCTATCTTGCTGAAGTCTTTAATGAAGCGCCTGTAGAAACCTGCATGACCAAGAAAAGAACATATCTCGCGAACGCAAGATGGGTAAGGCAATGTAGAAATCACATCAATTTTTGCAGGATCTACTGAAATACCCTCTTTAGAAATAACATGCCCCAAAACAATCCCCTGTTCAACCATAAAGTGACACTTTTCATAGTTCAAAACCAGGTCAGTTTCAATGCATCTTTCTAAAACCAAATTCAGACTATGCAAGCATGCATCAAATGAGGAGCCATATACAGTGAAATCATCCATGAAGACTTCCATGCAATTTTCAATAAATTCAGTAAAAATGCTCATCATGCATCTCTGGAAAGTGCCAGGAGCATTGCAAAGGCCAAATGGCATCCTCCTGTAGGCAAACGTGCCGAAGGGGCACGTGAAAGTGGTCTTTTCCTGATCCTCCGGTGCAATATGGATCTGGAAGTAACCGGAAAAGCCATCAAGAAAACAGTAGTGGGATTTACCAGCCAGCCGTTCGAGCATCTGATCGATGAATGGCAAAGGAAAGTGATCCTTTCTGGTGGCCTGGTTCAACTTCCTATAATCAATACAGACTCGCCAGCTATTCTGGACTCTAGTGGGGACCAGCTCATTATTATCATTTCTTACCACTGTGAGGCCGGACTTCTTGGGTACAACTTGCACTGGACTTACCCAACTACTATCAGAGATGGGGTATATAATCCCCGCATGCAGAAGTTTAGTCACCTCCTTCTTTACAACATCCAGAATCAATGGATTGAGCCGTCTTTGGGTCTGCCTAACTGTTTTAGCCCCATCCTCCAACAGAATTCTATGCATACATCTGGAGGGGCTAATTCCTGGGATGTCAGCCAAGGTCCACCCAATCGCTTTCTTGTGCTTCTTCAGAACCTCCAAGAGCTTAGCTTCCTGGTCAGAGTCAAGGTTGGAGGAAATAATGACTGGAAGTTTTTCATTCCTCTCCAAGTAAGCATACTTCAGATTCCCAGGAAGTGGCTTGAGCTCTAAGGAGGGTGGCTGCTCAATGGATGATATATTTGGAGCAGCCATGATGTCAAGAACTTCAGCTGAACATACAACTTCACTCACACTATCTCCCTGCAAAGTAGAATCAATGAACTCAGCACGAACAGCACAAGGGTTAGTGTTAGTACAGTCAGTACATGAATAAATATCATCAAACCCAGAAACAAATGGAAAATCAGAAACCAAGTCCTCATGGGTGTCATCAATAATTTCAGAGAGCAACTCTATTTGGAAAACAGAGTGCTCTTCCAAGGGATGCTTCATAGCATTGAAGATGTTAAACTTTGCCACAATATCACCAAACTCCATGGACATGGTTCCATCATCAACATCAATCTTTGTCTTTGCTGTCTTCATGAACGGTCTGCCCAGGATGATTGGTGATCTACTTGAATTTGTTTCCCCTGCCATGTCCAGGATGTAGAAGTCAGCAGGAAAAATCAACTCATCAACTTGTACCAAAGACATCTTCTACCATTCCCATGGGGCGAGCATTGGTCCCGTTGGCCAACCGGATAGTGAGACTCGTATCGCCGCAAGGGACCAAGATCAAGGTTGTTGAAAACAGAGGTGGGCATGACATTGATGGAAGCTCCCAAATCTAACTTGCAGTTATCAAATTTGCTGTCCCCAATGGTGCATGGAATAGCAAAAGTGCCCGGATCCTTGCACTTCTGTGGCAGTGCCTGAGTGAGGGCTGAAACTGTGCCCCTTTCAAGTGCAGGCTTAGGCTGGATGAGGGCTGAAACATTTCGCCCTAGATTAACTCTCTCATTACCCTTCAACCTCCTATTGTGGGTGCACAAATCCTTCAGAAGCGTAATGTTAACCGCCACCTTTCTGAACACATCTAGAATTTCCCTCTCCTTGCCTTCCCCATCAATCTTCTTATTTTTCTGCACTCTTTGCGGGAAGGGGATTGGTGGCACATAGGCTCTCTCAGCTTCAACAACTACAGACGGCTCAGGAGTTATCTCAACTGTTTCTTCATCTTTTTCAGAGGCCGCCTCGACAACTTTTCCAGATCTCAAAGAAATGGCACTTACATTAGGATTGGGGACATTGGGATTCACCACTGTTTGTGCAGGCAATTGGTTTGATCCTTGAGTTTGCTGTATGTTATTTATGGATGTGGCAAGATGTCCAACCTGTGTCTGTAAAGCTTGAATACTAGCATCCGTTCGCTGTTGAGACTGTCCAACCTGTGTCTGCAAGTTGTGAATGCTAGCATCCGTTCGCTACTGAAACTGTGCCTGCGAGGCCTGAAACTGTCCAACTTGCTGCTGAAAAAGTGTAGTCATTTGTGCAGTCATTTGTGAAGTCATTTACTTGAACATGTCCTCTAGTGAAGGGCCAGAAGGTGCAGAAGTGGTCACTTGGGGATTATGTGGTGGTGCCATCGGTTGTTGTTGGGATGAGTTTCCATACCGAAGGTTGGGATGATTCCTCCAGTTGGGGTGGTACTTATTTGTGGAGAGGTCAGGAGTGCTGTACTGGTTCTGATTGTTGCCTTGATTGTAAGGATTGAGTGCAAAAGCTTGAGGCATATCAGTAACTGACTCATCTTTTAGAATGGGGCATGCAGCGTACAAGTGCTCAGGAGAGCTACACATGCCACACAAACTTGCCGGCTGAACCTTATCCATTGCCAACTGCTTTACCAAAGAAGTGAGCTCATCAATTCTATTCTCAAGGGCCTGGTTAGAAGAAGAGCTATGGACCTCATTCACACCCCTTGTCTCAACAGAATTTCTCCTGGTTGTGAACTGCTGGGAATTTAGTGACATATTTTCAATTAATTGCTTGGCAGCAGCTGGAGTCTTATCAACAAGTGCTCCCCCACCAGCAGCATCCAAAATATTTCTATCCATCGGTAGTAACCCCTCATAAAAATACTGAATAAGAAGCTGCTCGGAAATCTGATGCTGAGGGTAACTAGATACCAACTGCTTGAATCTCTCGCAATACTCAGTCAATGACTCATTGCCTTGTCTGATGCCACATATTTCCTTCCTGATTGATGCAGCTCTGGAGGCAGGAAAATATCTCTCTAAGAAAACCTTCTTCAAATCGTTCCATGTGGTAACAGAGTTTGGCTCAAGATAGTACAGCCAATCCTTTGCAGCGCCCTGTAGTGAGAACGGGAAGGCTCTCAGCTTGATGTGATCCTCAGTTATTCCCTCTGGTCTCAAGGGTGTGGAGCATACAACCTGTAATTCCTTTAGATGCTTATGTGGATCCTCACCTGCAAGACCACTAAACCTTGGCAACAAATGTATTAAACCAGATTTTAATTCAAAGGGAGTAACAAAGACCAAGATATTCAATACACAAGCCATTATAATTAACATCAGGGGCAGCAAGCTGTCTTAATGTCCTTTGGTCACCCATGTTATCAAAAACAGTTTCAGAATTAGAAGCACCACTAGTGCTAGCCCGAATTGCTCTACGGCGTGTGTGTAGTGTTCTTTCAATTTCAGGATCAAAATCACACAAGTCAGAGCAAGTAGACCTAGTAGCCAGACTAATTCAAAACAAAAATGAAAAAGAAACAAAAAAATGCGAAAATAACAAACAAGAGTCCCCGGCAACGGCGCCAATTTCTGACGCGCTGTCGCACACGGGTCAAAAAGCGAGCGGTTTTATAAAATTGTAGTAGAGCGCGACAACTCGGATATCGTCTCGGAAGGACTCTTGATTTGTTATTTACCACAAAAATCAGTTTTTTTTTTGGGGGGGGGGGGGGGGGGTTTGGATTGAAATTCAATTGGAAAACAAAGCAAAAACAAAGCAGTTTAAAGGATTATCAAATAAGCTAAGGACGATTAATCTACTGTTCTCGGTTTCCCAACTATCATCGGTTCATGTAAATTCCAAGCCCTAAGCAGATTCTAATCCCCTTTCGGTTGTAACAGCGATTAACAAGCGAAATCACTACTACGAGATATATGTTCCTAATTCCCGAATTAAGCAAACGGGGTGAAGTACTCATGAACTAAGCGAACATGAACGAACACACGCGAATTAAGAAAACGCGATTAAATATAGGAATATAACATCACCGAAATAAATCAATACAATTCTATACACTCCTGAACTAAGCAAACAGAAATATATAGCATAGTATTGAAAAGGGAAAAGCAAACAAAACAGGAATTACAGAACCTCAAGTGCGGTTGAAACCAATTACAGTAGACTAATCCAAGAGGATTAGTTCTCCATAAAAACGTATCACAACCAGAAAATATGTAAAAACAATGGATAAGCAAAAGTTTCTTCTAATCTGCCCAGAACAACTATTTATAAACTTCAGTATCTGCGCCCTCTCGCGAGGCGAACACCCACTCGCGAGGCGAATCTTATGAAGAAATCTGAAACGTTTGGACTTCTCGCGAGGCGAATAAAGGCTCACGAGGCGAGGAATTGAAGAGTCTTCTTATTACGCCCGTGATGAGCAGCAGGGGCTAACCGTGATGCTTTCTGACTTCCAGGCTCGCGAGGGTAGACATGGTTCGCGAGGCGACACAAAAGAGTTTGCATTTTTCTGGAACAGTCAGCCTTCAGGGTCGCGAGGCGAGAAGAGGATTCGCGGGGCGAGACAGAGAGGATGACATTCTGCTGTTCAAGCTGGCTTTCAGGTTCGCGAGGCGAAGAAATTCTCGCGGGGCGAATACCTCCAGGATTTGAAATTTCCCCCGTTTCTTTATTCCCACAACTTCTAAGTTAACCTGAAAACAATGAAATAGCCATAAGTGCTTTATTTGACTCAAAACTGGCTAAATTAACCTAAAACTACTTAAACGACTCAAAACACTGCTTGAGGACAATCGAGTCTAATTTGGGCGAAAACGAAATATAAATAGCACAAAACCATGGTCATACTAGCCATAAAACTAGATGAGCCAGAGGCTTATCACCCGCACAATCAATCTTTGAAAATATGCACTACACTTCAATATCAGGCTCTAACTTAATCTCATGAGATATCAACACCGTTTTCCACTGAAGAAGAATTAGAGTTGGTCAATCTTTAGCCCACCGGGCAGTTGCCTCCATACCCTCATGCATTTAAGGTCTCAGGACGAGCAATGTCACATGTGCCTCTGAACCGGTCACATGGACTGACTCCCAGATACCACCTTGTATCTGATATATAAGAAAGCACGTCTGCCTGGGGAAATGCACATGAGAAAATATTTTATTCAAAAGGTTTTCTTTGTGTTCATTCTTTTTCGCTGTCGGAGGTCAAAGGTAACGACTCAATCATCATTTCCCCATCACTTGAAAACTTAGAAACATAGGACACAGAGTCCAAATACTCAATCACAACACCCGAGACCGATGCCGCAGTCAAGGGTTGTGGTCATATAAATCACTTATGCTTTTATTCATGTTTTGAACTTAACATGATAAGGACAATAGCCCACAACAACGAAATCAGAACGCACTGTCCTCGATTTCGACAATTGGACTCTCAGTCCAGAACATCATGAATAGGACTCATGGCCCCGAATTAACACTGATCCAAGATCACGTGCGTATAACTGAATACTAGAGGCGACGTCTCGCGTACTAGATTCTCTTTCTTAAGTACTTATTTTTCATTCAGTGAAAATCAAATTCAAAACCGAATCCTCGATAACCTATCCAGGCTATCGGAAAGTTTCTAAAACATTTTGGAGAAAACCTTTTCTTTGAAAATCTTTTATAAAGCATCTTTGAAATACTTTTATCTTTGAAAATCCCCAATAGGATATTGCCAAATAAACTTGAAAGTTTTCACTTGAAGACACATAGTTCGAAAAGGATTTTTCTCTTGTATAACAATAGTTCACCAAAACCATTTCAACATTTAAAACAAGTACTTTAAGTTAATGAGCTTTTGGAAAAGAACGCCAATCCTTTCATCTTCAAAGCTTATTAAGGTTTTTAATCCTTATAACAGTTGAGCACAGACACAAGTCTGGCTTAGCAAACTTTTAATCAACAGCAATACATATTCTCAGTTCAATGCTAATATCACAGTTGAAAGCAGTTCATCACAGATATGCATTATAACATTTAGAACAAGCACAATTCAACATCAGATAATAGCATAACATTTCAAGTACATTAGATAACCAAGTAAGCTCAATCAACATATAAATATCCAGTTAAACACATACACACATGCATACAGTTATTGAATATCTTTAGGAAATCCCCTCTTACCTCACGTCGGAGTTAAGAGTTTTGGATTTGAAAGGAAGGTTCACGAACGTCCTCGCTTCTCCAGCGATGGAAGTCTAAGGTTACCAACATAAAATCATGAGTTAAAAAAATAAACTCGAGAACACTAACCACAAGGTATAGGTTCGGTTCATACAATAAACTAGGATTAGGGGTTTCTGAAATTTATGCGACACTTGGATTTATGATCCTTAAGTGCTAGAAGTTCATAAACAACAATCTTTTAACAAAGTTGAATTAAAAATCCCACTAAGTACTTGACTTAGGGTTTCGACCAAGCATAGGTAAATAGGCTAGGAATTTCTAAACTTTCCAATCTCTTTAGGTTAGCATCCATACATAGTAAGGAGCTTGAAACCATGATCATTTCGGAAAATGGAAAAATCAAATGTCTTGGGCCACGAACTCTTAGGTTCGGCCTTAACAAGTTTGTGAGGTTAGAGATCATTAAATCATCCAATCTTTTGTACATAGCATCCTTTAACATGAAGGAGCTTTAATCCATAATCATCTTGGAAAACAAAATAAAATAACACATCCTAGATCAAATGTTACATTCGGTCATCATAGGAAAATAAAGCAAGAAAATATTTTAAACTTTCCAATCACTTAGACATAGCATCCATTAACATAAGGAGCTTTTTAGTCCATGATCACTTTGGAAAACAAAACTCAACATCTTTTCCATAACCATTTAAGGTTTCGGCCTTTTCAAGAAATAGGGGTTAGAAATCTTCAAACTTTCCAAGCTCTTGGACTTATCATCCTTCTATATCAAGGAGTCTTAATCCATGATCATTTTGGAAAACAAAACTTAAACACCATTGCCTTAAAACTCATTGGTTTTGGTCTTTGTATAAAATAGGGTAAAAATATTTAAACTTTCCAATCACTTAGACATAGCATCCTTTAACATAAGGGAGCCTTGGTCCATGGTCATCTTGGAAATGAAACTCAAATACAATCTCATACATGTAAAAGTTGAAACAAGATTCACTTAAACCATATACATGGTTTCGGCCTCCTTAGGAAGAAGAGGTTAGGAAACTTTGTTTTACACAACCTTTTAGTATGTGATAATATGAGTAAATACAAGAATATAGAAAGTGGTTTCAACTCAAAAGGAGTTTTCTACCATTTTTGAGAGGTTTTAGAAGTTAAAAGCACATAAAGGACAGATGAAGAAAACTTTGAAATAAAAGATGAAACTTTGAAAAAGAACTACATAGAAGTATTACCCTTAACAAGATGAACAACTTTGATGAATAACTCTAAGAGAAAAGCTTGATAAAAATGTAAACTTTGTAAGAGAGAAGAAGAAGAAGAAGAAGAAGAAGAAGAAGAAGAAGAAGAAGAAGAAGAAGAAATGTAGTAAAGTGTAAATGTGAGAAATTGAGGAAAGTGTTTATAGAGAGTGAGAGGAGAGGTTACGGTTTTGGGAGAGGAAGAAAGAAGGTGGGTTGTTGTAGAGAGGATAAGGAGTTAAGGTGATGTGATGTGATTGGAGAGAGAAAGATGAAAAAGTGAGATTTTTGAAAAAAATGTCATGATTCACCTTTTGAGGTGTGTCATAACCTTCACATCAAGTCACTTCATGTCACTTCATCCTCTTGATGCTCTGCTCTATTGCATATCAGATGACTTCCCCGATCGTATTTCCCCACGATTTCGCCTGAGAAATCCCTAAGATTTGGCCCCGAACAAGATTTTTCGAAAAACTCCAAACCCACACAAAACATCATAAAAACACTAACCGTCTTGTTCACGAATTAAAATTTGGTCTCTATCTCAATAAACTTGTACTGCCAGTGAGAACCCAGACCGGTTTTCGTCTGAATTTTCGACCAAAAATTTTACTGTGACTTCATACAATAAAACAACACAAGAATTTGATTTTATTTTAAATAAAATCATCCTCTGGATTTTATAAAAAATAAACACATCAAAGCATGTATTTAGTGATAAAGAAGCATACGAAAAACAGGGTGTTACAACTCTACCCCTCTAAAAAGAATTTCGTCCTCGAAATTACGTACCTTGAAATAACTCAGGGTACTGCAACTTCATCTTGTCCTCAGCTTCCCACGTTGCTTCTCCGGTTGTCTCATTCTAGATGACTTTGACCAAAGGAATTTGTTTACCTATGAGCTGCTTTGTCATCCTATCTGTGATTCGTGCCGGTGAAGTCACAAAGGACAGGTTCTCTTTTAACTGTACTTTATCAGGCTTTATGATATGTGATGGATTAGGAATGTATTTTCTCAACTGAGAGACATGAAAGACATCATGGATATTGGAAAGAAAGGGTGGTAAAGATATTTTATAAGCTAATGGACCTACACGACGAAGAATTTGGTAGGGTCCAATGAACTTGGGAGTAAGCTTGCTGGACTTTAGTACTCTACCATTCCCAGTCGTTGGCATGAATCTCAAGAATACATGTTCGTCTTCCTCAAACTCTAGAGGTCGTCATCTCTTGTCCGCGTAGCTCTTTTATCGGCTCTGAGTAGTCCTCATTTTCTCCTGGACCAGCTTCACCTTTTCTGTCGTTTGTTGCACGAAGTCTGGACCCAACAGCAAACTCTCACCATCCTGGTACCAACACAAAGGCGTCCGACATCGTCGACCATACAGGGCTTCATAAGGTGCCATTCCAATGCTTGAATGGAAACTATTATTGTAGGTGAATTCTATCAATGGTAGGGACTCATCCAAACCCCCGACATCCTCCAAAACACAAGCTATCAGCAAGTCCTCTAGTGACTGGATTGTCCTTTCCGTTTGTCCATCAGTCTACGGATGATATGCAGAACTCACTCTGAGTTTCGTTCCAAGCGATTTTTGCAAACTCTGCCAAAACCTCGATGTAAACTGGTCGCGCTGTCGCCACGCGCCAAAAAAAACGAGCGTTTACAAAATAATGTAGATAGGGAAGCGACAACTCGGATATCGTCTCTCAAGGACTCTTAGTTGTTGTTGTTAACAGAGAAAGTTAGAAAAGTCAGAATTTGGGGGGTTTTGGATTGAAATCTAATAAAGAAAACAAAACAATGAAAACAAAGCAGTTAAAGAGAATAACAAATAAACTAAAGACGATTAACCTACTGTTCTCGGTTTCCCACTATCATTGGTTCATGCAAATCCAAGCCCTAAGCAGATTCTAAACCCTTTCCGATTGTAGCATTAATTTACAAGCGAAATCAATACTACGAGACATATATTCCTATTCCCGAATTAAGCAAACGGGGTGAAGCACTCATGAACTAAGCGAACATGATTGAACACACGCGAATTAAGCAAACGCGATTATATATAGGAACATACAATCATCGAAATAAATCAATACTAATCCTATACATATCTGAATTAAGCAAACAGAAACATATAGAATAGTACTGAAAAGGAATAGCAATTCAAATAGGAAATACAAAACCTCAAGTGTAGTAATGGAAACCAATCCCAGTAGATTAATCTAGGAGACTAGCTCTCCATTACAGACATAAGCAGAAAAGAAAAGAAAGTAAACTACAACTACTAACTCTGACTAACTAGCTAAGACTCTTCATCAGTTCTGCCTAAAAGACTTATATACAACTTCTGGAATCCACGGCCTCGCGAGGCGAACACTGGCTCGCGAGGCGAATAATACGAACAGTTGGCTCTCTCGCGAGGCGAGCTTCTCATTCGCGAGGCGAGACTCTTCAAATTCCCAACTGTAACGCCCGTGACCTTCAACACGGGTAAACCGTGATGGTCTCTGACTTTCAGGTACTCGCGAGGCGAGTCTTGTTTCGCGGGGCGAGACAGAGTGGTTTGCACTTTCTGGAACAGTCACGCTGCTGGTTCGCGAGGCGAATGACTTCTCGCGGGGCGAAGGACTCCAGAATTATTCCTTTTATTAACCTGAAATTAAGAAATATAAGTAAATGATTTATTCAACTCTAAAACAGCTAAATTAACTTAAAAATACTTTACAGACTCAAAATATTGCTTAAAGACAATCAAGTCTAATTTGGGTGAAAATGATATAAAATTAGCATAAAGCCATGGTCTTTACTAGTTATAAAACCAGTCAACCAGAGGCTCATCAAAATACCCCAAACTTAAACTTTGCTTGTCCCCAAGCAAACTAAAATTCAAAAACTTAAAAAGGACTCAAGACCTGGCAAAACATGGCAAGCTTAAGGATTCCAATCAACTTTGCACAAATTTCAAGCAATTTTTTTCAAAACAATTTTTTCTCAATGTTCCCCCCTTTCAAACAAGCAATCCCCACATGCATTTATTCTAAACAAATGAGAATTCATCATTCAGGCAATCATCAATCTAAGCAGGGGATCTAAGTTACACACAAGAGGGAGATCACCAAATTCAAACAACTGCCTTCCTCACAAGGGAAATTTGTGTTTCACTCAATCGCTCAGTTTTTGTCAGGCTATCAACATTTCACTCAGTTTTCACTTTTAAGAGCACTTCCCATAAATTTGATTTTCATCTCCAAATGATTCCCACAGAAAACATGCTTGCAACATCAAAAGGTCTTTTATGGGTTGTAATGGGGCCTGGCTAAGGGTAGGATATACAAAGGAACTAGGCTGAAGACCCTAGGAACTAAGAGAGCATGAAACATTTTTATACACAGAATTTTCACTCAAGTTCCTTTCTTCATTTTTCATTTATGCTTTGGGTGACTACAGCCCTTTTTCTTCTTTTTGGTATTTTTGAACTTTTTATTTTTTTCCTTTTTTTCTCTTTTTTTTTTTCATTTTTTCTCTTTTCTTTTGGTTCCAACCTTTTTATTATATTTTTTTCTTTTTTTCTTTTTTTTTTCCTCAATCCAGAATGACATGCCAGTAGCCACCCCAAACTTAGTTTCTTGCAACCTTCTCTTTCTAAGGATCCATGCTCTCCTAATCCTAAGATCGGGTTAACATGGTTTTTCAGATTTTAGGCTTGTAACATAAGGTTATCAAGAATTAACAGGCTAATTAGGCTCAAAGGGGCTAACTAAGGAACATGCATAAGGAATTGTTATTTAGGCTAAGTAGCTATTTACAAAGAAAATGCCTAAATCATTTGAAGCAAACACATAAGCATGCAAACCAAAAAGAGATTCAAGCAAATTCGGGAAAGTGCAATCAAAAGTGATTCTCACAATCAAAAACATGTTGGAGGCTCAAAACCTCACCTGGACATTTTTGCAAATTATTTAACAGAGATTCTATCCCCTAGTGTGTGCTTCCTATCACCCCAAACTTATCAAAAATCATGCCATCACAACAAAATCTCAAAGTTCAGTTTTCAATCACAAGGGGATCAAATTTTTCGATTTTTTTCAACCTAGGGGAAAACAGTCAACACATAACATGCCATCAATCTATGCAATATCAATCTAATTCCAATAAACTTGCCATAACCAAGACACAAACACAACTCCTGAGCTTCTCAAATTATTCAGGAGCTTTATTGGAAACAAAACAGAAATAAAGCAAGGAAAATAAAATTAAAAAGGAGAAAGGGTTAAGAAAAACTCATTGAGGTGGTGGTTCCACCAGGATCCCACTGCTTGTAGCATAAGTCCCACGTGGTAGCCAAAGGACTGAAGTTTGTTCCATGCTTCCCTAGCTTGCAGCTTTGATACGGAGGTGAGCTCCTGATAATCATGGTGAACTCGCCGAGTGCGGCGAACTTCTCACTCCCCTTCTGGTCACAGTTGACCTATTTTTCATCCTTGTCAATAAAATCCTCCCAATAGAAATGGGGCTCAACCTCTTGGACTGGCCACGGTGCAAAGTCCAAGGGTGCAAAATCCAGAGCTTTTGGTGGCTTTTCAGGGGGAGGTGGCAAACAGTTAGCTACGGTTACCGGTGCTGCTTCAGCTTCTGTAAGGTCTTCATCCACTGCACTACCGGATTCATCACTTGTTAAACCTGCAGAAATTTCAGGACACACCACAGAAAGGTTAGAGTTAGTAGAGTTAAACTGAGGAGGGTGGCTGCTCAATGGATGGTATAGTTGGAACTTCAGCCGAACAGGCAGCTTCACTCTCACTATCACCCTGCAAAATAGAGTCAAGAAACCCAGCACAAACAGCACACGGGTTAGTGTCGATCTGATCAAGTACATGTAGTAAAAGAAACTGAATTTGTAGAGGTCTGAATGTCTGGACTTTTAGCACATAGTTCATCCATCCCATCACTTTCAACACATGCATTTTATTCCACGGGTTCTTCATTATCCTCAGGCACGGTGAAGCAGATGTCCTCCTGATCCTCCTGATCCTCATTTTCTATGTTTCCTGAACAGAATAAACTTGCATAACAGTCTATACACAAAGCAGTTCCAGAACAATAACATGCATTAGAATCAGGGGATTCAACACATAATTCATCATCAACAGAAATACTATCCAAATCATCATCAGAGGTATTGTCAGGAATATCTTGTGACTCTGTATGTTCTTCAAGGGGCTGTGGAGTTTGCAGTTTAGCCAAGGCGGTATCGATGAAAGCATTTCGAGTGTCAAATTCCCGCTGACTTGCCTCCATCCTCTGTTGAAATTCAAGAGTTTGTTGTGCCATCCGTTGATTTTCCTCGGCCATTTGTTGTATCATTCCTTCCATTTGTGCAGTCATTTGCTTCTGGAATCCACGGCCTCGCGAGGCGAACACTGGCTCGCGAGGCGAATAATACGAATAGTTGGCTCTCTCGCAAGGCGAGCTTCTCATTCGCGAGGTGAGACTCTTCAAATTCCCAACTGTAACGCCCGTGACCTTCAACACGGGTAAACCGTGATGGTCTGACTTTCAGGTACTCGTGAGGCGAGTCTTGTTTCGCCGGGCGAGACAGAGTGGTTTGCACTTTCTGGAACAGTCATGCTGCTGGTTCGCGAGGCGAATGACTTCTCGCGGGGCGAAGGACTCCAGAATTATTCCTTTTATTAACCTGAAATTAAGAAATATAAGTAAATGATTTATTCAACTCCAAAACAGCTAAATTAACTTAAAAATACTTTACAGACTCAAAATACTGCTTAAAGACAATCAAGTCTAATTTGGGTGAAAATGATATAAAATTAGCATAAAGCCATGGTCTTTACTAGTTATAAAACCAGTCAACCAGAGGCTCATCATAAACCACGGGTCTTGGACTGAAACAATGCTCGAAGGCACACCATGCAGTCTAACAATCTCTCCGATGTATAGTTGGGTTAACTTCTCCATAGAGTATCTCATATTGATTGGTAAAAAGTGAGCTGACTTAGTCAGTCAGTCCACTATTACCCATATAGCCTCATAACCCTTCTTAGTCCTTGGTAAATGATAAGCCTCTGGCTTATCTAGTTTTATTACTAGATGAACTATGGTTTATGTGCCAATTTATTCGAGTTCACTCTCGTTTTCGCCCAAATTTGCCTTGTTTTGTTCCTAAGTTGGACTTTGACTCGTTTTGCGTCTTTTGTGTAGTTTTTAGCTTCTTTTGGATAGAATTACGCTTGTGGTTGCTTGTGTTGATTTCAGGTCCATAAGTGAAGCTCTAAGAATTAAGAAAGTCAAGAAATAGTGGAGATTGCCATTATGGTGACTCTCGCCCTGCGAGAGGAAGCTCGCCCCGCGAGAGTTTGAAGATCTGGGAAGATAGAGACCATCACGGCCTAGCCGTGATTCTCATCACAGGGCGTGAAGGGAAGATTCGCGTCGCGAGATGTCCTTCGCGTCGCGAGTGTGTGAACTCCAGAAAAGTACCAGAGTCAGAGACCATCACGGCCTAGCCGTGATGTATATCACGGCCGTGACCCAAAATCCACACAAGGCAGAGAACATCACGGCCTGGCCGTGATTCACATCACGGGCCGTGAAAGGCGGGCTCGCGTCGCGAGACATCCTTCGTGTCGCGAGAGTTCAAATTCCAGAAGTGCGCCAGAAGCAGAAGCCGTCACGGCCTGGCCGTGATGGCCATCACGGCCGTGACGCGTGGCCTCCTTATAAATAGAGCAGATCAGAACAGAAAAAAAGGACTTTTTGGGATCAGAATTTTGAGAGATCTTTTGTAATCCTTATTCTGGGGTTTCTTCTCCTTTTCTTTTCTCTTGATTCTTAGTCCTAGGATGATTTCCGATTGTACGTGCGTTGTTGTTACGGACATGAGGAACTAATCCTCTTGTCTAAGGGATCGATGAAGCCACCCATGGTGGCATAGTGTTCATGTAATGTAACTCTCTCTCCTTTAATTCAATTATGGTTTTCCAATTCAGTTTTCATTGTGTCGATTATATGCTAGCGTGATCGACTAGTTAAACGTGTTGAGGCCTAGCGGCGATTCGCGTTTTAGAACTTGAATTGGGAACATCGGTCGAGTATTGCACGAGAGTGAATAGGAGATCGATGCAACCTATAGGGAACAAGAATTAATAGAATTCGAGATTAGGGGTTAAGAGACCTAGCAAGTAATTAACTCAAATCATCGAATACGTCCTAATGAGCACGGAAGTGGATTTAGGAGAATTTAGGGGTCCCGGTTGACATTAAAATTGAACTTAGGGAGGAGAATATCATCACTTGGGTACTTTGCATGATTGGGTAGGTGGATTCGAAACCTTAGATGCTTTTATTTCTGAATTTAATCACCGTAGCGTTATTTGATTTGATTCTTGAATTTGCGATCTCAATCTCTTTCTCTCAACCACCTTCTATTGCTTAACCAACGTATCGGATTTCTTGACAAATTATTCGAATTGGTAACCCAATCCTTGTGTTCGACCTCGGTAGACTCTTACCGTGTTTTTATTACTTGCGACGACCCGGTACACTTGCCGGAGTCACAACAAGTTTTTGGTGCCGTTGCCGGGGATTGGCACAACCAATTTTTCTGATTTTAGGGGAGTTTGATTATTTGGTTAAGTTATTTTTTGTTCTTATTTTTATTTTTATTATTTTCTTTTTATTTTCTACTATCTCTCTACTTCTTTGATTCCACTTGGTCTTGCCTTGTTTTGTATGCGAGGTACACGAAGGAATGCTTCCGGGTTGCGAGTATTGTGATGGGAACCATGACACTTGGAGTTGTCCGTTCTACTTCCCTCAAGTATATGTGGAACCATGGCATAATGACAGCGTGCCCCAGAACAACTATCAGAGTCAGAATCAGTATTGGGGTGATATGAGTAGAGACCATCAGGATGTCGCTTGGAGTAATGCCGACGATGGTCTAGCCTGGCAACCACAACCTCAACAAAATTGGCAACCACAACCTTGGGAGTTGGCTCTTGAGAAGTTGTCAACTTTTACAGCCACATCTTTTGAGAAGATGAATGCGACAATTGACAAGTTGGCAACTCAGACAGGGATGGCACTTCAGAATCTAGAGATGCAGATTGGCCAGCGCACAAAGCAACTAAATGAGTGTCCCCCAGAGACTCTCCCAGTTGGTACCGAGAACGACCCTAAGAACCAATGCTATGCCACAACAACTAGAAGCAGTGGGGTGTTGGGATATGACTGGGATGTAACTAGTTCTCAGGGAGTTGAGGAAGAACTACCACATGTTGAGGAAGAACAACCGGAGGAAAAGGAATTGGCAAGTGACATGGCCCCGGAACTACCACATATTGAGGAAGAGCAACCAGAGGAAGAGGAGTTGGCAAGGGACAAGGCACCGGAGCAAGGGGGTAGAGAACAAAATGAAGATAAAGTGGCAGAGGATTTCACCATGCTTGTCAAGCAAACTGATTTTGATGCGTTAAATAACTATGTTGGCTTACATGCATGTGTGGACATGGGTAAGTTAGACCCTCCCACTTGTCTGGCACACTTCCTCGTGAAGACTCCATTTGACCCGAGAGGAAGTGAGTTCATAATTACAGTGGTCAAAGAAGTCTTCACACTCAGACTAGATGGTAGTATGGATAGAGTCATATTGCTCCTACAAGGGCCACTTCACAAACCATGGGATCCGGGTGGAGGATTTGATATGATGAGCGTCCCTTGGCCTCTGTACCACAGACTATGGGATCCAGGTGGATGCTTCTTAATAAGTCAAGCTCGGGACGTTAAACAAGCGCTTCTTGGGAGGCAACCCAAGCTAGGTATCTCTCTTTTCCTAACTTTTGTTTTGTTTTTGTGTTTGCTTTTTGTTTTGTTTTTGTTTGTCACTCTTGAATAATTTGAGAAGATCAAGAGTTGTTGTATGACTATCGTGTCGGCAAGCTTGTTGGATGTTAATTGAATTTAGCATAGATTGATTGCATGAATTATTTGATCATTGATGATTTCCTCTAAGTTCTGAAATTAGAAAAGTTTATCCCTACTTAAAAATTGAAAATTGAACTTTGAGAATTTTGTTGTGATTACTTGATTTATGATAAGTTTGGGGTAAGGGGGGGTGCACACACTAGGAATTGTATCTCGGTCAAACAATTTGCAAAATGTCCAAGTGAGGAATTTGAGCCTCCAACTCTGTTTTTGAATGTGTGAATCACTGTTAAGTTGCACTTTCCCGAATTTGCTTGAATCTCTATATGGTTTGCATGTTTATGTGTTGCATCAAATGATTTAGGCAATGTTCTTTGAATAACTACTTGGCCTGAAATGAACCATCCCTAATGCATGTTCCCTAGTTAGCCAAATTGAGCCCAAATGACCTATTGTTTCTTGATGACCCTACATTACGAGCCAAAATCCGAAAAACCATGTTAACCCAATCTTAGGATTAGGAGAGCATGGAAATGAGCAAGAGAAAGGTTGTGAGAAACTAAGTTTGGGGTGGCTACAAGGAGGTATGACATTTTGGGGTGAGAAAAAGAAAAATAAAGGTTGAAAAAAAAAAAGAAGAGAAGAAAAATTTTGCCAAAAGAAAAGGGGCAAATCAAAAGATGAGCAAGGAAAAAAGTTGTAGTCACCCGAGACAAAAAGAAAAGAAAAAAAAAAGGAATTTGAGTGGAAAATGTGTTTAATGCTCATGCTCTCTTAGTTCCTAGGGACTTAAGCCTAGTATCCTTGACTATCCTACCCTCAGCCAGGCCCCATTACAACCTTTACGAGACCTTCTGATGTTGCATACATGTTTACGTGGGGACCATTTTTGAGATGAAAATCAAATTCATGGGAAGTGCTCTTGATAAGTGAAATTGAGTGAAAAAGTTGAAAGCCTTGACGAATTGAGCGAATGAGTGAAATTTTACATAACCTTGTGAGGAAGGCAATTGTTTGAAATTGGTGATCTTCCTTTTGTGTGTGACCCTGATCCTCAACTTAGACTAATGATTGAATGAATGATGAGTTCTCAATGGTTTAAAGTAAATGAATGTGGGGATTACATTTATGTAGGGGGGAGATCATTTGAGAAAAACTGTTTTGATTGCATTAAATTTGTGCGATATCGATTGATTCCTTTAGGCTTGCCAAGTCTTGAGTCGTTTTTGAGTTTTAAGCTTGCTTGGGGACAAGCAAGGTTTAAGTTTGGGGTATTTTGATAAGCCTCTGGCTTATCTAGTTTTATTACTAGATGAACTATGGTTTATGTGCCAATTTATTCGAGTTCACTCTCGTTTTCGCCCAAATTTGCCTTGTTTTGTTCCTAAGTTGGACTTTGACTCGTTTTGCGTCTTTTGTGCAGTTTTTACCTTCTTTTGGATAGAATTACGCTTGTGGTTGCTTGTGTTGATTTCAGGTCCATAAGTGAAGCTCTAAGAATTAAGAAAGTCAAGAAATAGTGGAGATTGCCATTCTGGTGACTCTCGCCCCGCGAGAGGAAGCTCGCCCCGCGAGAGTTTGAAGATCTGGGAAGACAGAGACCATCACGGCCTAGCCGTGATTCTCATCACGGGGCGTGAAGGGAAGATTCGCGTCACGAGATGTCCTTCGTGTCGCGAGTGTGTGAACTCCAGAAAAGTACCAGAGTCAGAGACCATCACGGCCTAGCCGTGATGTATATCACGGCCGTGACCCAAAATCCACACAAGGCAGAGAACATCACGGCCTGGCCGTGATTCACATCACGGGCCGTGAAAGGCGGGCTCGTGTCGCGAGACATCCTTCGTGTCGTGAGAGTTCAAATTCCAGAAGTGCGCCAGAAGCAGAAGCCGTCACGGCCTGGCCGTCACGGCCATCACGGCCGTGACGCGTGGCCTCCTTATAAATAGAGCAGATCAGAACAGAAAAAAAGGACTTTTTGGGATCAGAATTTTGAGAGATCTTTTGTAATCCTTTTTCTGGGGTTTCTTCTCCTTTTCTTTTCTCTTGATTCTTAGTCCTAGGATGATTTCCGATTGTACGTTCGTTGTTGTTACGGACATGAGGAACTAATCCTCTTGTCTAAGGGATCGATGAAGCCACCCATGGCGGCATAGTGTTCATGTAATGTAACTCTCTCTCCTTTAATTCAATTATGGTTTTCCAATTCAGTTTTCATTGTGTCGATTATATGCTAGCATGATCGACTAGTTAAACGTTTTGAGGCCTAGCGGCGATTCGCGTTTTAGAACTTGAATTGGGAACATCGGTCGAGTATTGCACGAGAGTGAATAGGAGATCGATGCAACCTATAGGGAACAAGAATTAATAGAATTCGAGATTAGGGGTTAAGAGACCTAGCAAGTAATTAACTCAAATCATCGAATACGTCCTAATGAGCACGAAAGTAGATTTAGAAGAATTTAGGGGTCCCGGTTGACATTAAAATTGAACATAGGGAGGAGAATATCATCACTTGGGTACTTTGCATGATTGGGTAGGTGGATTCGAAACCTTAGATGCTTTTATTTCTGAATTTAATCACCGTAGCGTTATTTGATTTGATTCTTGAATTTGCGATCTCAATCTCTTTCTCTCAACCACCTTCTATTGCTTAACCAACGTATCGGATTTCTTGACAAATTAGTCTAATTGGTAACCCAATCCTTGTGTTCGACCTCGGTAGACTCTTACCGTGTTTTTATTACTTGCGACGACCCGGTACACTTGCCGGAGTCACAACAGTAAACTGGTCACGAAATCCATCAAGATTCCATCCCATTTCCATTCTAGAATATCTAAAGACTGTAACATTCCTGTTGGCCTCTGGTGTTCCACTTTGGCTTTCTGACATACCAATTAAGAAGCGACGTATTCCATTACATCTCTCTTCATCCCATACCACCAGTACAACTTCTTAAGATCTTGATACATCTTCGTGGCCCCTGGGTGCATACTCAGCCTGCTCTTATGAGCCTCTTCTAAAATCAGCTTCCTCAGCTCAGCATCATCAGGTACACAGGTTCTCTCACCAAACCTCAAGATTCCATCTGTTCGTTCTCTAAACTCTGACAGAGCTCCTTGATGTACTAAGTCTCTTTCTGTCTGCATATACTGATCAGTCTCTTGATTCTCCTTTATCTGCTCCATTAATCCATTTGACACGGTGGTCCTGTTCAGACACAGTTTTCTTGGCGTACTCTCAACTGACAAACTTAGATATCGGAATTGTTCCAGCAATTCCTGCTCTTTAACCATCATCACTGATGCGTGAATTGACTTCCTGCTCAAGGCATCAACCACTACATTTGCCTTTCCAGGATGATACTGTAGTTGAAAGTCATAATCCTTCAGGATTTCTAACCAACGTCTCTGACGCATATTCAACTCCTTCTGATTAAACAGGTACTTCAAGCTCTTATGGTCACTGAAAACATTAAAAGTAGCCCCATACAAGTAATGTCTCCAGATTTTTAAAGCAAAGACCACATCAACCAGTTCTAAATCGTGCGTCGGATAGTTCCTCTCATGAATCTTCAACTGCCTCGAAGCATAAGCTACAACTTTCCGATTTTGCATCAGCACACAGCCCAAACCTTGATGCGAAGCATCACAGTAAACCTCAAAAGATTCCTTGGGATCAGGTAGGATCAATACCGATGAGGTTGTCAACCTCCTTTTCAGCTCTCGGAAGCTTCTCTCACAGGCTTCTGTCCACATGAACGCTTGGTCCTTACGAGTCAACTGGGTGAGAGGTCCTACAATCTTGGAAAATCCCTCAATGAACCTCCTGTAGTAGCCAGCCAAACCCACAAAACTACGGATTTCTGTTGCCATTGTCGGTCTTTCCCATTCCAAAACAGCCTCGACCTTTGTTGGATCCACAACGATTCCTTCGCGGGATATTACATGACCCAATAATTGAACTTGATCCAACCAAAACTCATAATTCTCTGGTTTCGCATAGAGCTGCTTCTCTCTCAGGATCTAAAGAACAATGCTAAGGTATTCAGCATGAGTCTCCTTGTCCGGAGAATAGATCAGAATGTCATCAATGAAGACGACTATGAACTGATCCAAAAAGGGACGAAAGATCCTATTCATATAGTCCATGAATATAGCAGGTGCATTCGTCACTCCAAACGGCATCACAAAATACTCATAATGGCCATAGCGTGTTCGAAACACTGTCTTAGGAACATCTTCTACTTTTACTCGTATCTGGTGGTATCCTGACCGCAGATCTATCTTTGAAAAGATTGTCGCGCCACGCAACTGATCCATAAGATCATCTATCCTTGGAAGAGGATATCTGTTTTTAATCGTGACTTTGTTTAACTGACGAAAGTCCACACACAGCCTAGCAGTTCCATCTTTCTTCTTTACTAGCAGGACTGGAGCTCCCCACGGTGACACACTAGGTCGTATAAACTCTTTCCTCATCAGCTCCTCAAGTTGGTCCTTCAAGGTTTCTAACTCTGATGGTGACATGCGATATGGTGCCATGGATATTGGTCCAGTGCCTGGAATCAGATCAATTGCGAACTCGATCTCCCGAACAGGTGGCAATCCAGGTACATCCTTAAGGAAAACCTCCAGAAACTCTCGAGCAGCAGTCTGATTCCAAGTCAAACTCGCTCTCGGCGTCCAAGGAAAACAACGCAACATGTAACCTTGAGCTCCTTCTTTCAAAGAAGCTCTTACCGACTAGCGAGATAAAAATCCAGAAATATCCTCCCTAAAGATTAAGGTTTTCTGAGCACAATCTATTAGGATATGGTTGAAAGATAACCAATCCATGCCTAAGATTACATCTAACTGTACTAAAGGCAAATAGATCAAGTCTACAAGGAAATATCTATTCTGAATGATGATAGGACAGTTTAAGCAAACAGAATTAATCAAATACGAGTTCAGCGGAATGTGGTAGTAACAATCGATTATATGGCAAGGAAGAAACAGGCAAGTCTAGAATTTTCACATGATCCATCGAAATAAAAGAATGAGTTGCGCCTGAATCGAAAAGTACAGACAAGAGATTACCAGCAATGTCGCACTTACCTTGCACAAGATTAGCGGAGTTCGATGCCTCAGCACCACTCATGGTATACACTCTTCCCTCAACGGTTGGCTTGTTTACTCTGGCATGGTTGACAGAATGCTCCCACTTCGGTGCACGGCACTCCTTTGCCAAGTGTCCCACACGGTCACAGTTGTTACACTTGTAATCCTTCTTCGGGAAAGCATTGGCCAAGTGGCTCGGATTTCCACACCTGAAACATCTCCTTTCTTAGCCTTGATCATTGTTTCTCTGGCCTCCACTTCCTGTCCCCGATACAATGGGACGAGCTTGTTGTTGTTTCTGGTTGTAGCTAGATGCCTGGTGATACGGCTTCCTCTGGTTCTGCTTCCATTTTGAATTCTGGCCTTGATTCTGGCTCTTAGGACGAACAGGTCCTCCTGCGCTTCCCTTGTTATCCCTTCCTCTGCGCATCATCTCAATTTTCTGGTACTTCTCCACTAGTGCTTGGAAGTTCCTGATCTCCAACAGCAATACCGATTCTTTAATCTCGAAGCACAGACCGACTTCAAACTGCTCACACTTCCATTCCTCACTGGGATTGTCTTGAAAGAAATGGAAATTCTTGGCAAGGGATTCAAACCTTGCCTCATACTCCCCTACTGTCAGGTCCTGCTGACTCAGCCTCATGAACTCCTGCTCCTTCTCTTTCCGGGCACTCTGGGGAAAGTATTTGTCTAGAAACTTGCCACGAAATACTCCCCAGGTGATCGCTTGGTGCTCAGCCTCCAACGACTGCCTGGTGCCCTTCCACTAGTACTCAGCATCGTCCACTAGCTGGAACACGGAATAGGGTACCTTAGATTCCTCTGGAGTGTGTACCAGAACGAAGATCTTCTCTAGCTCCTGAATCCAAAGATCAGCCTTTATTGGATCCATGACTCCATCAAACTGCGATGGATTCTGATGTCGGAAAACGTCCAGATGCCTTCCCTCTGTAGCTTGTTCCGCCCTCTATTGCTCCTGTTGGTTCTGGGTAGCAGCATTAGCCGTCTGAAGAGCTATGGTAGCAGCCACGTCAGCCAGCGCTTGGGCAGCAAAATCCATTCCCACGTAGCCTCGTCCACGTCCACGAGCACCTCTCTGGTTCATACTGACCTATACCACACAAGCAGTCAAATAACAGCCAGGAAAGGGATGTGAACCATGGGTTATCACACATTACCTCAAAGAAGTAATTCAAACAACATCCAGATAGAGAAAAACACAACTTCAACACAACAGACCTAAACCCAAACATTCCCGAAAGACTCGACTAGCTTTGATACCAACTAATGTGACACCCTAAAACCCGGCATCACATGGTTACCCGTTGCGGAAAAGAAACCTATTTAGAACGCTGGTCGCTCTCGAAAAAATAACCTTTTATATAGGGTTTCTGAAAAAGGGTACTCATTTTTTTTTTTGTTAAAAAAAGTTAAAAAAAAGGTGATGAACACTCGGAACATGAAAATAAACATCATTCATATAAATATAACTGTCCCACTTGGGATCTTAGGTTTGATTACAAAACAGGCCTTGTCGAACCGGCCAACATACACTAAAATAGCTACTGAAGAAACAGGTGAAAAAAGAAACATCAAACCGGGGATAGGGAACTGGGTACAAGACTCAAAAGATGGCTCTAAAAGCCTAGGGACTATCGGGACAACTCCAAAAGCCGACGAACGATCTACCAATGCCTCCTGTATGCAGAGTGACCACAGACGCTACCCCCAGACGAGATATCAGATGTCGGATCGATAACGTCACCGCCATCGTTGATAGGGACGTCGTCACCTCCGGGATCCTGCGGATGGTACTCTGGCTCCTCCTCCTCCTCGTCCTCGACCTCTATCAGCTCAAGAGGTTCTTCCTCGGGGTCCTCTTCAGGATCCTCCTCCACGGGATCCTCCGCAAGCGGTTCAACTGGATCAAAATGCTCATGAAGGAGACCGGTGACTTGTAGCATATGAAGGTAGTACCATGGAGGTGGAAGTGCCATAATCCTTATCTCGACGGTATGAACCCTTCGTACGGGCACTCCGTTAGCATTCGTCTCGATAGTCGTGACTAGTTCTCGATATGTTGTGGTCGTCGCACCCTTATGTATAGTCCAGTTCCCTGCCGTCCCAACATGATCAAACACTTCTCTCCTCGAGCTCGACTGTGCCAAGGGAACGTTCGGATCCATCTAAAAGCACGTGCATACCCGATACAAGAAGAAAAGAACAGAACATACAGATGTGCAAGAGTGAGATACCATCATAAGATATATCCCACAACAACCATATACATGATACATACATCACATAATCATATAAGTAGTTAAATCATGCATATACATAACATAACAGTGTTATATCAAAGGGTCTCAAACCCGCACAGTCAATCTTTGAAAATATGCATGGCACTTCAATATCAGGTTCTAACTTAATCTCATGAGATATCAACACCGTTTTCCACTGAAGAAGAATTAGAGTTGGTCAATCTCTAGCCCACCGGGAAGTTGCCTCCATACCCTCATGCATTTAAGGTCTCAGGAGGAGCAACGTCACATGTGCCTCTGAACAGATCACATGGACCGACTCCCAGATACCACCTTGTATCTGATATATAAGAAAGCACGTCTGCCTGGGGAAATGCACATGAGAAAATATTTTATTCAAAAGGTTTTCTTTGTGTTCATTCTTTTTCGCAGTCGTAGCTCAAAGCTAACGACTCAATCATCATTTCCCCATCACTTGAAAACTTAGAAACATAGGACACACAGTCCGAATGCTCAATCACAGCGCCCGAGACCGATGCCACAGTCAAGGGTTGTGGTCATATAAATCACTTATGCTTTTATTCATGTTTTGAACTTAACATGATAAGGACAATAGCCCACAACAACGAAATCAGAATGCACTGTCCTCGATTTCGAGAATTGGACTCTCAGTCCAGAACATCATGAAAATCTTTTATAAAGCATCTTTGAAATACTTTTATCTTTGAAAATCCCCAATAGGATATTGCCAAATAATCTTGAAATTTTTCACTTAAAGACACATAGTTCGAAAAGGATTTTTCTCTTGTATAACAATAGTTCACCAAAACCATTTCAACATTTAAAAGTACTTTAAGTTAATGAGCTTTTGGAAAAGAACACCAATCCTTTCATCTTCAAAGCTTATTAAGGTTTTTAATCATTATAACAGTTGAGCACAGACACAAGTCTGGCTTAACAAACTTTCAATCAACAACAATATATATTCTCAGTTCAATGCTAATATCACGATTGAAAGCGATTCATCACGAGATATGCATTATAACATTTAGAACAAGCACAATTCAACATCGAGATAATAGCATAACAGTTCAAGTACATTAGATAACCAAGTAAGCTCAATCAACATATAAATATCCAGTTAAACACATACACACATGCATACAGTTATTGAATATCTTTAGGAAATCCCCTCTTACCTCACGTCGGAGTTAAGAGTTTTGGATTTGAAAGGAAGGTTCACTAACGTCCTCGCTTCTCCAGCGATGGAAATCTAAGGTTACCAACATAAAATCATGAGTTAAAAAAAATCTACTCGAGAACACTAACCACAAGGTATAGGTTCGGTTCATACAATAAACTAGGATTAGGGGTTTCTGAAATTTATGCGACTCTTGGATTTATGATCCTTAAGTGCTAGAAGTTCATAAACAACAATCTTTTAACAAAGTTGAATTAAAAATCCCACTAAGTACTTGACTTAGGGTTTCGACCAAGCATAGGTAAATAGTCTAGGAATTTCTAAACTTTCCAATCTCTTTAGGTTAGCATCCATACATAGTAAGGAGCTTTAAACCATGATCATTTCGGAAAATGGAAAAATCAAATGTCTTAGACCATGAACTCTTAGGTTCGGCCTTAACAAGTTTGTGAGGTTAGAGATCTTTAAATCATCCAAACTTTTGGACATAGCATCCTTTAACATGAAGGAGCTTTAATCCATAATCATCTTGGAAAACAAAATAAAATAACACATCCTAGGTCAAATGTTACATTCGGCCATCATAGGAAAATAAAGCAAGAAAATATTTTAAACTTTCCAATCACTTAGACATAGCATCCTTTAACATAAGGAGCTTTTTAGTCCATGATCACTTTGGAAAACAAAACTCAACATCTTTACCATAACCATTTAAGGTTTCGGCCTTTTCAAGAAATATGGGTTAGAAATCTTCAAACTTTCCAATCTCTTGGACTTAGCATCCTTCTATATCAAGGAGTCTTAATCCATGATCATTTTGGAAAACAAAACTTAAACACCATTGCCTTAAAACTCATTGGTTTTGGTCTTTACATAAAATAGGGTAAAAATCTTTAAACTTTCCAATCACTTAGACATAGCATCCTTTAACATAAGGGAACCTTGGTCCATGATCATCTTGGAAATGAAACTCAAATACAAACTCATACATGTAAAAGTTGAAACAAGATTCACCTAAACCATATACATGGTTTCGGCCTCCTTAGGAAGAAGAGGTTAGGAAACTTTGTTTTACACAACCTTTTAGTATGTGATAGTATGAGTAAATACATGAATATAGAAAGTGGTTTCAACTCAAAAGGAGTTTTCTACCATTTTTGAGAGGTTTTAGAAGTTAAAAGCACATAAAGGACATATGAAGAAAACTTTGAAATAAAAGATGAAACTTTGAAAAAGAACTACATAGAAGTATTACCCTTAAAAAGATGAACAACTTTGATGAAGAACTCTAAGAGAAAAGCTTGATAAAAATGTAAACTTTGTAAGAGAGAAGAAGAAGAAGAAATTTAGTAAAGTGTAAATGTGAGAAATGGAGGAAAGTGATGAAGTGTGGAAATGAAAAGTGTTTATAGAGAGTGAGAGGAGAGGGCACTGTTTTGGGAGAGGAAGAAAGAAGAGAAGAAAGAAGGTGGGTTGCTTGTAGAGAGGATACGGAGTTAAGGTGATGTGATGTGATTAGAGAGAAAGATGAAAAAGTGAGATTTTTGAAAAAAAGTCATGATTCACCTTTTGAGGTGTGTCATAACCTTCACATCAAGTCACTTCATGTCACTTCATCCTCTTGATGCTCTTCTCCATTGCGTATCAGATGACTTCCCCGATCGTATTTCCCCACGATATCGCCCAGGAAATCTCTAAGATTTGGCCCCGAACAAGATTTTTCGAAAAACTCCAAACCCACACAAAACATCATAAAATCACTAACCTTCTCGTTCACGAATTGAAAATTGGTTTCTAGCTCAGTAAACTTGTACTGGCAGTAAGAACCCAGACCGATTTTCGTCTGAATTTTCGACCGCTAATTTACTGTGACTTCATACGATAAAACAACACAAGAAGATGATTTTATTTTAAATAAAATCATCCTCTTGATTTTATAAAAAATAAACACTTTAAAGCATATATTTACTGATAAAGAAGCCTACGAAAAACAGGGTGTTACAATGTTCAGAAATGCACCTTTGATATTAAGTTTGTTAAAACTGAAAATCAATGGGCTGATATTTTCACTAAACCCTTAGCAGAAGAAAGGTTTTTATTTATTAGAGATAATCTAAACATGTATTGCATTGTTGAATGACATGTCTGAATGTTCACCTGTCTGACTCTGCTGAGTCACTATGCTAGAACTCAACAGTTTTGTTGAAATGGCTATTAAGTGTTTAATACCATTCCCTTATCTGAAGCTAATCATGTGCACGGTAGTTTATATATCTTGAAACCATGTTTTCATTATGTCTTAAGTGGGCAATGCGGTTCCCCATGCAAATCGTGCCGTTTTGAATTAAAAATGTCGTTTTTCTCTCTCCTACCTTTATTACTATAAAAGACAATAGATCAGAAAGGTTGAACCTTTACGTTTTCAAAATTCCAAAATCTTTTTGTCTTTTCGTCTCTGAAACCCTCTTCTCTCTCGAAACCCTAGAACCGTTTTCTCTCAAAAAATGGCATCATCCAAGCGTCTCTCTGCAAAATAAATCGCTGAGAAATACAATCTCAAAGTTAGTGAGATCGAGAAGATCATTCCAGGAAAGACTGTTGATCTTCAACAGATGAAGAAGCTAGGTATGGATGTCACTGAAGAGTTGGAATATTCCAAATGGACTCCTTTCTTCGACCTCAAGGAGCTTGTTCACCCTAAGCTCGTTCAAACGTTCTGGAGAAATGATGTGGTTTTCACCAACAGGCTCAATGGAATCAAGAGCTTTAAGGCTGAAATGGGGGATAAAACCCTTTTCTTCCCCATTAGCTCTCTGGAGCTTGTCACAAAATGTCCAAGAATCGGAGCTGGCTTCACACCCAACTAGGAAGATGAAGTGGGAGTTGACAATGTCAACATTTCCATCTATGGTGTTCCCAAACCACGTGAACCCTAAACTCGTCCACATGGTGGTCAAGTGCAGATTCCTGCAAAAATTGCTATTGGAGTGTGTGATACCAAGGAAAGGCTCACGAGACAGTGTGACCAAGATGGATATATTTCCTCTGTACCACTTGATCCACAAAATTTAAGTTGACATCAACGATCTTATCTACATGTACCTTGAGACTCTGATCAAGAGAACCAACATGCAGACCTATCCTTATGGGATGTTGCTGACAAGGGTCTTCAGGAACAAGCTGTTTTTTCCCAGTGATGTTCACTTTGTGGACATGTTAGTGCCCTTAGACAGAAAGATACTGTCTATGATGGACATCAAGGGAATCCCTCTTGCTGATGAGGAGGCAGATGATAAGAAGAAGCAGAAGAAGCCTGCTGTTGAGCAGAAGGAAAAAGAACCAGTGGTTTCAACTGATGAGTTAGAAGTCCTCATTTCTGAGAGACTGTTCAAACCATTTGGAAAGGTGGCCAGACAAGACCAAATTCCAGAGCTGCAGCCTTCAGTGTCTGAAGATTCTGCTGAGACAGTTTAGCCCTCGAGGTTCAGGCTGAGGAGACCCTTTCCCAAGAGGAAGACTAGTGAAGCTAAGGAATTAGTGGATGTTCCTGCTCATCCCAGCAAGAACAGGAAGCTGGCGAAGACCTTTGCCAAGGTCAGACAAGTTGAGTCTGAGCCTAGCAAATAGGAAGCATCTGCTCAAGGGGAGCAGACAGAGCAAGTCATGGAAGAACCAAAGAACACTTTCATTTTGGGAATCATTCCCAAAAAGAGAAGATCTGGTTACCCAGTACCTGCAAAGACTGAAGTGCCTGCAGAAGCTAACACTGCAGAAGACCTGTCTGGAGGAGCTCAGATAGTTGTACCAGAGGATGGCAAAGTGTCTCATTCTCACAAGAAGTTTAAGATATCTGAAGAGCAGACATCTCCTTCATTCCCTTCCCGTTCTCATCAAGGTATCATCACCCCATCTGTCTCTTCTCCATCTGCCATTTTTGTTCAACCTCTCTCTGTTGCATCTCCTTTTCCTTCCCTTGTTCAATCCGTTCAAACTCAAAAATCTTCTTTCACTTTTGTACCTGATGACTGTCAATACACAGTTGTTCACAGGGACTCTGCTCCCAAAGAACAAACTGGCATATCATCGAGACTCTTTGTGTCTGATCTGCAATCTCTTTTGCTTGCAAGTATCTCACATGTCTCTGTCATTCCTTCTCCTCCACCTCATATTCTTAACCCCTGTAGAGAACTCTTCTTCTACCCACCTATTGTTGTCTTCATTAGAACATTAGCTGGAACTCACTATCCTGCTTCTGTTGTAATGCTACCTCGTAGGTCTAGGTATTTCTTTATCTTAATTACTGGATCAAATTCTTCTTTTGTCATATTGATTCCTTATTACCTATCCCTCCATCTATATCAGCTCAAACACCTCTTCCCCCACCTATCCAAATAACCATCACCAGATTGTCTCTGTCCGAGAGATTTTCCTGTGTGTTTCCTTCACCTGATACTGACTTTATCAGAATCAATCTTATCTTCAAATCCGTCTTTCTTCCTTTCTATGATCTTCAAATTCTCCATGAACTTTTCTTTCCTTCCATCACATCTCCCCTATCTCTACCTAAGGCACCCCCAGTTTTAGCCTTACCCTAGCACTCTTCTCTGTCTGTCTCTTCCTCAAGCTTGTCTACAGAAGCCTCAACTTCTCAAACAGTGGCCTTACAAGACTTTCATATGCTTTAAGGACAAGTAGAAGACTTAAGAAGAAAGCTGGATGAAGAAAGGCGAGTTAGGCTGCTCTTAGAGGAAAGGGTTCCTGTCTTATATTTGTTACTTAGTCAATCTAGGTAGTTTTGTTTCTCTGTTGTAAACTGCCCTGTACATATCAAAGCTCATGATGAATAAAATATATTTCTTAACTTGCTTATCTCTTTACTTTTGTTTATGATTACTCCTTTTTGCTGTTGACAAAAGGGGTAGAGTGAATGTGATATGATCTTAATGAGAAAATAACACATGGACATAAGTATGTTCTAATATGAGCAAAGTATGTTGATCATAAGTATGTTCTGATATGAGCACAGTATGTTGATCATGAGTATGTTCTGATAGTTGCTATATTTGCTCTGATAAATCGCAAGTAAGATTGCTCTGATAATATCTAAGTAAGACAATTCAAATTTATGTGTGACTAAGTTAACCGGATTATATGATTAATCTTAATGTCTGATCAAGCATCTGCTTAACCTGTCCGCTTAAGAAAATTTCAACCTGTCTGTTATATACTATTTTCTTTGTTGATATTTTCCGAGGTTCATTAAATCATCTCAATGTTTGTCATCATCAAAAAGGGGGGGATTGTTAAGTCTCTAAAATGTCTGATGTGCATTTCCCTATGTTTTGATGAGAACTAAACATTGGTTAATGATTTAATTAACCTTCATATTGGTTGCTAACCTGTCTATCTAGTGTGCAGATTAAAACAGTAAGAATCAACTGTCTGCTCATATAAGTGACTACCTGTCTGGATAAGCGAAAGTCATCCTGTTTGTTGACTAGGATTATTGACTTCTTTCAAGATGCGTCTTCAACCCGTCTCTCCATGAGTTCCTACACTCATCTGAGGTTACTCGTTGAAAAACCAAGGACCTAACAAGGTTTTGTGACCTGTCCTATCAGAAAGAGACTCGAAGCCTTCTCTCCTACTCAGTCTCACGCTTATCAAGAAAAGTCAGAAGTTACTCTCTCAAACAACCTCGGATATCAGAACCAAAGACCGGTTAAAGAATGCTTCCAACGTGCTTTATTCCCTAGTACCTCTGGTCCTTTCACGAAAAAGGAATTGTACTCAGCAAAGTACAAAAGCTCTATGCACAACTCTGATATGGCTGTTTCATGATGCATAAAGCCATTATCCTTCAAGTTAGAATACAACCAACGTTCCTATTGCACTAATTGCCGCCCATAATGATTCTATTGCATTTAATGAAGTTTTACTTGAAGCCAACATCTGAGGGAATGTCTCTAACGGATCTTAAATGCTTAAAGACGATAAATACAGAAGTCATTGAAGATGAAGACATAGAGAATACATATAGCATTAAAGAGTCATTACTCTGCACATTAATACCTTCATTCTTTCATTATGTACTCTTCAATCATTTGAAGTTATTACACAGACTTTCCTAAGCTTTATATTTAAACCACTCTCTGAGTGTTAGTGAAAGATCTGTCTGTCTGAAGTTGTATTTATTACAAACCAAATTTCTTAAACAAACCCGAGTGAGCCCGAAGAGGCTAGGTGTGAAAAGAATACTTGTCTTGGAGCCTGAAGAGGCTAGGTGTGCAAACAATAATTGGAGTCTGTAACCTGATCAGTTATAGTGGATAAACCTTGGTGCTGCCAAGGACTGGACGTAGCTCTTTGCTTTGAAGAGTGAAACAGGATAAATAACTGTGTCAATCTCTCTTTCCTTATAAACTCTTTAGTTGTTTTAGTTTTCTTATCCGTTTATCAAGTGGTGTGTTTGCCTAAGTCATCATTAAAAATTTCATCCAGACAGTGTCACCTGTCATCACCGTATCTTTCTACTCGTCTGAACCAAGCTTCTGTATGCAAAATGTTTTCAACTTTGTTTAAATTCTGATAAACACAATTCAACCCCCCTTCTCGTGTTTAGAGTTGTTTATTTCAGTATAGACTACATTGAAACTTTTGCGCCAGTTGCTAGACTAGAAGCTATTTGCATCTTATTATCATTTGCTGCACATCATGATATCAAGCTATATCAAATGGATGTAAAAAGTACTTTTCTAAATGGTGTTATTAGTAAGGAAGTGTATGTTATGCAACCTCCAGGTTTTGAAAGTGAAACCCAACCTGAACATGTATATAAGTTAAAGAAGGCTTTATATGGCCTTAAACAAGCTCCTAGAGCTTGGTATGAAAAGTTAAGTTCATTCTTAATGGACAATGGATTCAGTAGAGGAAAGGTTGGTAAAACCTTATTTAGAAAATCCAATAAGTCCAGTTTTATTATAGTTCAAATATATGTTGATGACATAATCTTTGATGCTACTAATGAATCTCTATGCAAGGAATTCTCTAAGCTTATGCAGAAAGAGTTTGAAATGAGCATGATGGGGGAACTCAAGTTCTTCCTTGGACTTCAAGTTAAACAAACAGTGGACGAGGTGTACATCCATCAGACTAAGTACACAAAGGAACTGTTAAAGAAATTCAAGATGGATGATTGCAAACCTATGACCACTCCTATGCATCCCATGTCCATACTGAACAAAGATGATAAAGATAAAAAGGTAGACCAAAAGGTATATAGAGGTATGATAGGATCTCTATTATATCTTACTGCGTCTAGACCTGATATTATGTTCAGTGTATGCTTATGTGCTCGATTTCAATCTGATCCTAGAGAATCTCACTTATCAGCAGTTAAAAGAATATTTAGATATTTGAAAGGTACTACTAATATGGGTTTGTGCTTTAAGAAAAATGATGATTACAGGTTAGTTGGTTTTAGTGATGCTAACTATGTTGGAGATAGAATTGAAAGAAAAAGTACCAATGGAGGATGCCACTTCATTAGAGCTAATCTAGTCTCATGGTCAAGCAAAAGACAAAGTACTATTGCCTTATCAACTGCTGAAGCTGAGTATATTTCAGCTGCTAGTTGCTGCTCACAACTTCTATGGATCAAACATCAATTGGAGGACTACAATGTGATTGTAAGTAGTATTCCACTTATGTGTGATAATACTGCTGTAATAAACGTATCTAAGAATCCAATATTGCATTCAAGGGCTAAACATATAGAGATTAAACATCACTTTATTAGAGATTATGTGCAAAAAGGTATTATTGATATACAATTTGTAGATACTCACCATCAATGGGCAAATATCTTTACTAAGCCTCTTACTGAGGATAGATTTATCTTTATTAGAAAGCATCTCAACATGATTTGTGTGGATTGATTGCGCGTCTATTGTTTATCGCGTCTATTGCATGCCCGTCTATTTCTCAAAGTGCGTCCAATGTATGATTAAATGTGCATCCAGTAGTCATCGCGTCCATTGACTATTTGCATGCTCTTATCTGGCTCGTCTATGCTATCTATAATTAACTTTGCATTAATTTATGTCCAAGACATATTTAATTATATTCTCTTACTGAGTCAGTTATTTCCATCAATCCCATCAATAGCCTTTGGGAAAACTCTTCACATTTGAAACCTTTTTAAGTAATATCATTTCCCTCTGAAAAACCTTTCACAACCTCTTCTCTTTGAATCTCTGAGTTCTCTGTTCCCCCAGTCTCCAAACCCTAACTCTTAATCTTCAACAATGGCTTGTTCTTATGCTGTGTCAACTTATGATGTCACTATGCTGAACATTGGTATCGAATACCACTTTGATTTTGGGATTTTGAAAGAATACAATGTGGATGTAAGCAAGTACATCAATGCTGCTGGCTGGGATGGTCTTTTCCTTGAAAAAGTTTCTGCCTACCCTGACCTTATTAGGGTCTTCTGGAGAAACCCTCAGGCGACAAACACTGAGGTATATCCAAATTTTCTTGGTAGGAGAGTGGTGGTGTCTAAGAAAACCATCTCTGAAGCTATCAGCTGTGCCCAGGAGGGGTTGATCATTGCTGATACTTGGGAGCAAGACCTGGGTGGACCAGAGGTCATTGCCTCTCTTCTGATGAGGTCTGACAAGGTTAGAACTCACTCGTGGAAGGACGTGGAGATGAATGATGATATTAGAATCCTCCATCAAATGTTGAACAAGACGGTTCTTCATAAAACTTGATCAAAGGACAACCTATTTGCATTGTGCAAGTTTTGTTTGTGCCATCTTGTAACAGAAACTAAAGTTAATCTTCCACGCATTCTCTTTGGAAGATTTAGAGACTATGTCAACAACAAAGAGAAATCAAATGCAATTCCTTTTTGCCATCTGCTGTCAAAGGTCTTCAAAGCTCAACAACTTTATGCCTTTCTGGAGGCTAAAACCCCTGAAGAACAAGCATTGATTCTTAGGGAGAAAGGCATGTCAGCATTAGTATTTGGCAAGGTGAATCTCACCAACATGAAACTAAGCATTGTTGCTCAAGTTGAGTTGGCTAAGGAAGAAGAGAGGATGAAGATTAAGGAAGAACAAATAGAGCTCAGCAATGCTGAGACTCTAGGGCTAAGAAAGAAAACAGTGGGAAGAAAGACCACTATGGGAAGGAAACCTGCTGCTGGCATTGTAATCAGGGAGCAAGTTGCTGAAGCACCTCAACTTGCCCCAACACAGAAAAAGAACAAGAAAGATTGTTCTGTCTCATAATGAAGAGGATGATGATGAAGACAATGTTCCAATTGGAACTGTGCTGAAAAAGCAGAAGCTGTCTGCTACTGCTGTTGCCCCTGCCCCAAAAAGGACAAGACAACAACCTCGGAGGAAGGCCAAGCCTATTGTGGCTACTGAGGTAAGCATCCCTGCTAATGACCCTGTACAATTAGTTGTGATGCTTTAGTTGAAAGTTTTGATAATGTTGCTGCATCTGCACCATCTGTGTTACCACATTCACTTCACACTGATGTGTATATACTTACACTACCAACACAACCTGAAACTGAACCACAAACCACATCACCAAAAATAACCTCACATGTCCAAACCTCACCAATTAGACTACATTTACAACCAATCATAGCTACAGATGATCCCTGGTTTAATCAACCAGATGATGTAGGGATTGTTGCCTCAAAAACAGTTGTCTTTAAGCTTGTGCAAGTATACACAATCGCATCGAGTAATATAGAAGGTAAATTCAGATATCGTTCCTATAGAGATTATAATGATGTAATAAATTCCAGTTCGGATTATATGTTCTAGGAGTTAGAGTAGGTAACAAAAAATTATTGTGTGAGTTCAAAGTAAAGTAAATGAATTTTGAACTAGAACTTGAACAAGGAATGATAAACAGAAACGAAAGTGTTGTCAAATATGAGAAAAGTAGCTCTAGGTATGCTGTAACATAAATCCTGCTTCATCTATATGATGCTCTGACTATGCTCCAGCATTTAACTCCAGGAAATAAAAATGTGTTTTCCAACACTTAAGGATTAGGTTCATTAACTGCTTTCTATTCCTATATTCATATTAATTACACCACCCTCTTAATAAGCAGGTTCCAGTTAGTTTAGGGACTTGAATAAATATTCCTAGTTCATTCGACACCAATTAATTTTCCAATTAATGATTTAATCCCTAACCCTTATCAATTTCCACTTACTCAATTCTTCCAAACCAAGCAAGCTAGATATTTAATTAAGTTGATCACTCTTAACTAAACAACAATCTACGCATAATAAAGGAAAATGCATAACATATTCATTGCATAAAATCAGCTAAGCAGTCATTACATAAGCATACCCAAAGCATAAAATATTTAGCTCATGGTGAGCTTACAAAGAAAAAATATAAAAATGAAAGGGAAGTCATTACAATGGAAGAAAAAATTAAAATGCAGCAGCTGTATAACACCTCAAGATTCATCCTTATGTTTATGTGTTAGTTCTGGCATATGTATGTTTGATATTTATATATATGTCTATATATTATTTCATACGATAATATATATATCAATATATGATTATTTTCATTAATATGAGATTGTGTCTCTTAATGTTTGATTTTATATGTTAATATATGATATGTGATTTTATTAATAATAAACGATTAGGAATGATATGATAAGATATCGTGTGATTTAATATTTAAATAGAGATAGTGTAATTCTTAGATTTTAGCCCCTCAACCAATCAGATCTGAGTCCTTATCAACATAGGATCATCCTCTTTTTTGTTTATATCTTAAGATCTTATCATAATCTCCTAAGGATCCTATCTAGGAATAACTACCAAATTTGTCGCTAAACTTCCATCGAACGTTTGACCATCTTAGAGTCCGATTTAGTATTCTATCATCAGACATTAATTTGTATATCTTTCTCTGATATTTCTAACGACACCAAGAACGCCTCAATCGGAAACTTGTAGCTCAAGTTATGGTCAAAATACCGAACTGTATACAATTTGGGCTGAAATAGGAACCCATTATGACCCAAACTCATATATATACCATTAGACTCGACCTAATCCAAGTTTACACGACCCCAACACTCAGACAACTTCCTCCCTCCTTCCTCTTTGAATCCTTATGGTTTTTCTCCCTAAAGCTCTCTCTAGGGAACCCGTTCTTGCACCGTTCTTCACTGCTTCTTGATAGGAGAACGTCTCTACGAATAGGGGTTTGTTGTGCTTACTGTTTGGGACTTTAGAAAAGGTAAAATTCGTGCACCTTGTCCCTTGTGTTCTTTATTTCAAGTTCTTGATCTCTTCCTTTTGATTTCTTGATCTTAGAGTTGAACCAAAGTGTCTCTTTGGCGTCCTTGAGATCGTAGACAAGCGCTAGTGAGACGAGACCCAAGTGGATCTTCTTTCTTCTTTTGAAACGTGAACCTCATACTAGGTATGGGAGAAGAATAGTGTATACACTAGGCTAGGGAGTAGCATAAGATGAGGGGTTCCCATAGCCCCGTTTATTGTCGTTATAATATATTGATGCCATGATCTGCCTGGTTGTATGACTGAATTGTTTATATGTTTAATTGGATTAATGGGTATGCCTATTTGTTATAATTGTTAAGTTGTTCATGATGTGGTATGCCTATTGAATTGTCTTATACCATGAGTTTTGGTTGAATTGGTATGAATACCCATGATTATGAATGTTGTTGTTATGACATGGATTATGTTGATCACATTGACTGGATATATTGTTGATGATGATGTTACCGTTATGTTGAATATGTTAATAAGACTCTAATTGGTTTAATTATGACTCTTAGTTAGCATAGGAATTAAGGGATTTATTGCCAAATGCTTCATAAGACATGAACCGCGTTAGTGAGGGGTGATGTTTCATGCCGAAAGTTTTAGTTAAGATCCTAGGATCTGATTTGAGAGAATTAGGGAGCATGAACTCCAAGAACACGTTAAATTCTGCCCAGAACAGTATGGCCCTGCCTAAGAGCACGGCCGTGATGAACAGGGAGCACGACCGTGCTCCCAGTTAAATTCTGGAAAACAGTCCGCGCATTGAGCATGGCCGTGCAAGACAGTGAGCACGACCGTGCAAGACAGTGAGCACGACCGTGCTCCACTTAAGTGGCAGCACGACCGTGCTGGGGGTTTAGTACGCCCATGCTTTCCCCTACTGGTCAGAACTTAAGATTAATGAATTAAAGGGGTGTTTACCCCAATTATCCCCAGATGATGTATTAATACACTAATCAAATGATAACAAGTTAGATAACTTAATTAATGATTAATTAAGATAACAAAGACTGATAAGCTGGTTAAGCCGGTACCCGATGGGTTACCGCACGTTGTCACGCTTTGGTGCTTCTTGGCCAAAGTGCTCTCGATGCTTTTTGGTCGAGATGTTGTTATGTTGGACCTTGGTGATTTTTGGCCAAGGGGCCTTGACTTACGGTGTGGGTCTAAGGTGTTAATGTTGATGTTGGTGATAAGTCTTGGGTGCTTTTAGGCCCAAGCAAAGGAGGTGGTTGCCTTGTGTGTTGTTGTACCATTTGCATAGAGCATTGGAGTTGATGTTGAGGGGGATGTTCAACATAGGGGAGGTCGTCCTAGTTATGATGATCTGGCCCAAGTCTCGGGTGGTTCACCCATGGTTTGGTGAACCGTGCGCCCCCGAGGTGGCATATCTAGTTATGATACGTCGACTATCCCAGGGGTTCCTCCATGGTTTGGGGAACTGCCGATGTTGATGTTTTTTGGCCAATACAGATATGTAACTCCGAAGTTGACTTCCTGAGTTAGTTGGATCCACATGCATTGATGGAGTAGTGGAGTAGGGTTGCATTGTACTGCATAGCATATGTTGGATGATTAACATGTTGTTATGGTATTATATGATGATGTATAAATATTGTATGTTGTTATATTGCTATGTCATGCTATGATGTATGTTCATCTTATTCCATATTCCCATGCCGTTGTGTTTACATGATTTCTTACTCCCTGTTTTCTTGTTTTTGCTGTTGCATGTATTTCCTTATGCAGAGGACGGTGAGCAGCCAGCGGAGGAGTAACTCTGAGGAGCCGCGACTCTAGTTAGAATGATGAGTTATAGTTGTTAGTTTTGTTAGTTGTTTAGTTTGTTTCCGTGATGTATCCAGATTTTGGTTATACCAGCTCTGTATGTGACATCGGGGTTGGGTTTTTCTTTATCTGTCTTGTTTATGTTTTACTGTTTTAAAACTATGTTATTTCCGCATTGTTTTTGTTGAGATGTGAAACCTTTTTATCCAAGTTTTTATTTTTTTCAAATAAATGCATGTTTTATAATTACCTCTTTTAAGTAAATGTTTTATATTAACATGCGGGGTAGAATGGTGTCACAAGCTGGAGGTTGAAGATGAGCAGCACAGCTTCCAAGGTAGGACTAGGAATATTATGTCATAAAGTGATGTGTGTCCTTTCTAGGGTTGCCCTAAATGCTTATATAGTACCCCACTCTCTTTCTTCCATTTTGGGCCAACAAAATACATTATATTAATTCAACCCTAGCCCAATTCTAAAAGTGTAGGAAGTCTGATCCCTAGGCGTGTGGGATTCCATGATTCAGAGGTGTCAGCGCTTTTGAGGAGAGAAAAAAGGTGTCCACGTCAGCTTTGTCTTCTAGTGCATAGCCACTGGAAAGTAGTCCCTACTGCAACAACCAAGAGCTTCTTTATTCATGCTTCAGCCTTGCTCCAGCAATGTTACTGCGCAGTCACAGAAATATGAGACAATGATAAAGCATTAAAGAGCAAATAGCTGACATTACCCTTGCACTAGACAAGTATTTACAGTCTAGCATTTCCTACCATAAAAATGAGTTAAAACTTCAAAGACAACCACAATTAATGGTAAAAGGATCTAAATAACTCTTCATTTAAAAAGTTATCACACCCCCAAACTTAAACCATTGCTTGCCCTCAAGTAATGCTAACAAAAACATAAGAAACAGCAGGATTCTATTTAACGGATGGCATGCATATATCACCCAGACTCATCAATCTTTTAAAAGCTAAAAAATCGACACTTTCATTCCTAACAAAATAATCTTTCTATCCTGCACACCTCAACAGTTGCTACAACACTGGGTTAAGGTCAGATTAACATATGCTGCAACACTTTCACTCAGAACAGTTGGTTCTGTTTCTCACCATCTTACCAGAATTTCACTCTCACCACACACATACATCTCTGATATAAACTTGATAAGATTATATCATAATTCAAACAACACATAATCACATACAGCAAGAGGTCTTTTAAGGTTGTAACTGGGCTTAGGACAGGTGGGGCTAAGAAATTTGGATAAGTAGCTGATAACAAGGTAGAGCAAGAGGATGCTTTTCTATCCATCTCAACTCCCCAATTGTTTTCACAATCCACCCCTTTTGTTCTAATACTTCCTTTATTTCCTCACTAAGACCACAACTTGTTATTTTTGCTGAGAACAATGAACAAATTATTATTGAATTCATGTTTTTCATTGTTCTTTGTTCAAATTTTTCAAGTTGTTTTTTTGGAATAAGGGAAACTACAGCTTCACATTATACACTTTTGAGTTCCTTACTATTTTAATGCTTTTTCCCTCTTCTGGTTTTATAGCCTTGCTGCAGCTTGCACAGTTTTTGCAGCATAGCACCCCCAAACTTGAGTTGATGCTTGTCCTCAAGCTGCCCCCAAACTTATCTCAGAACCAGCTACAAAAAGCATCCTTAAGCTCTACCTTTTTAAGCATTCTTTGTTTTTCTAGTTAAGGGTTTGTAATGTGCTAGTTTCTTACAATAAAGGGTTATAGCTCAAAGGGGTAACTAAGGGCATGTAAATTGAGAGGGATGACTATTTAGGCTCTGGCTAAAATGAAAACAAAACAAAAAAAAAATTCCTCAAGCATATATTGTGTGCAACCATGTGTGTCTAGATCAAACAGAATCGGAGCAAGCCTTACAGAAAATCATTGAATGTGGTGTACATGTGCAGTGCACTTGTGGTCACTCGGGCTCACATTTATTTGTTAATGCTACAGCACATGTGTCTTCTAACCTAGTCAGTGGTACATCAAGGTTAATATGCACAGTCAAGTTATTGTATTAGGTTATTCAGCAAGAGTTTCATTCCAAGAGTTTTGAATTAATCACAGCAAAAGGGGCCAGAGGCCATTTCCATTTAATCATTAATCACATGGAATCAAGAGGTGGGCTCATGCATGGCCAAACATCAAACAGAATTTTAAAACAACCATAGCCCTAGTGGCCCTACCACAATTCAGATAAGAAAGGTCCTAGTGACCACTACTTGCAGATAATTAAAAAGAACATAAAGCTGGGAATGGGGTGGAAGGTTCAGCAAGAATCCTGTTATGGGATGCTGCAGTAAGCTGCATTATCCTCTATGGCTCTGTTTCAAGCCTAAAGTGCTCCGATGCGTGAACTCTTCCGGGTACCTCCACTCTTGGTGGAAGGAACCTTTCCTGGTGTTGCTCCAGTGACTTGGACATCTTTCTCTTCTTCATTCTCTTCCTCTTCTTCTCCTCCTCCTTCTTCTTCAGTTCCTTCTTCAGCTCCCTCATCTGCCTCAGCTTATTCTTCATTTTCAGCTTCTTCTGCTGCAGCAGTCTTTGCCTCTTCCTCCCTCAGTGCTGCTACCTTCTCCATTTTGATCTTGGCTGCATTTTGTGCAGCAAATTTTGCTTTCTTGGAAAGAGGAAGTTCATCATCCTCTTCTTCTCCCATTTCAGCAATTTCAGTAGCTATCTTCATGATTGGGCTCCCTTTTTCAGCAGCTGCCTTGGTACTCTTTGTTTGCTTGGGAGCTGGAGGGGTTGTCTTTGCTGCAACAGGAGCGGAGGAGGGAACTTTCTCTGAGGCTGTAGCATGGGGTCTCTTCACACTCCCTTGATCCTGCTCAGAGTTTTGTGAGGTAGGCTTTTTCTGTTTGGGCTCAAGGCCACAATGTTTTCTTGCTGCTGGGATGGTGGAATACCCATCCATCCTTCATCAGAGGCAGAGCTATTGGCAGGGTTGAGGTTGTTGTTGTTCTTAGGATTCTCAGCAGTAGGGTTAGGGACAGTTTTCTCAGATGGAACAGGGTCATCCTCTTGTACAGGTGGCAAAATTTCATTCGGGAACTGGGGAATGGGTGTTTCAAGTTTCCAATTGTTGAGTTTCATAGTCTGCTTCTCCCACTGGTACTTGCAGAAGAAAAACTCCCATAAAGCTTTCTCTTTCTGCATGTGTTGCTGCAGCATATCAGTCAATTGATCCATTTTTTGCTCCAGCATCCCAGAGCGATCCTGCTACTCTGGGGTGCCTGATTTGGGTAGTTTACTTGAACTAGCACCAGCTTTGTCTGAATTGGAATACATCCTCATGATACAGTTCATATCTATGGGGCCTGAATTTGTCTCTAGCCCTTCTCCTGGATTGTATTCCACTCCTTGCTCCAGGCCTAAATCAGTGATCAGACAGGGGAACATCAGGTTACCTTTTTGCTTCATGGCACGGGTGGAGATCTGGTTCTTGATTATCTCCCCCACATTAATCTTTTTCTTTTTCATGATACAAGGGAGTAGAACCAAACGTTCTTTATCCACTGTTTCCAGATAAGCAGTGGGGGAGAGAAAGTATCTAAGGAAATGATACCAAACCTTGGCTAGGGGATGCAGCATGGACCTTGGGAGCTTTAGTTGGCCTTCAGCCTGTTGAATCCATTCTGCTCCAGCAAGGGCCATGTCCTTCTTCATTTGCTGCAGCATTTGCTCTGTAGCACTCTTCATGATTTCTTGGTACTCATTCTCCACCTTTTCCAAACCCAGATGCAGATTGATGGTCTTGGCAAAGAATGATACCTTTCCCCCTTTGATCACCACGAAGGTTTGGGCCTCAGAAGAAACATTTGCACATAATTCTCTCACCAGTTGGGTACAGAAGCCATCAGGATGTTCAACGAAAATCTTCCAGTCATGGGCTTCAATCACCTTCACCAACTCGGGCAAGAGTCCTCAATTCACACCCTTTCCATATTTGAAACCCTTTTCTGGATGCAGGCTGCGTTTTAGGGTTTCCGTTTCAAATTTTTCTTGGGCCTCAGCACTGGTCCAAGTGGTGAACTGCTCATTTTCCGCAGTGGAAGGGGGTGCAGCATTCTTTACAGCGCGATGCTTCACCCAGGATCCTTTCTTTGCTGTCATGGTGGTATTGTTTGGGTAAGTTGAAGAGAGAGGGTTTGGATGTTAGGGATACGAGAATGAAGGAAGAAGAAAGGGAGGTTTTTTTTTTAGTGTAGTGGGTGGGTGGAAGAGATGGGAGAGGTCTATTTAATGTGCCAGGAGAGGAGGGTGGATTGGGTACTGAGGGTGGTGAGGTGTGGGAAAGAAGGAAATAAAGTGGAGAGAGAAAGAAAGATCGTGTGGTTGGGGAATGGTTATAGGAACCGTGAATTTCTCTCTCCGCATCCCACTCCCATTATTTCAATTTCAAATAATTTTACAAACTGTCCAACTTTCAATTTTCCACAACGGACAAAACCTGAGCTGGCCCCCACCTTGTACTTGTGTCGGGAGCTAGTCCATATCCAAGAGATTTGCCCTTCCCGTCCTTAGCAATGAGGAGCATGATGTAGCATTGCTCCACAGCAACCCCTTATGTTGCAGCTTGAACTCACTTCCACCTCCTTTGATGCATCATTATTCAAATCTTAACCTTGTAATGCTTAAGCACAGATTAAAGCTATTTATTGCTGGGCTGCCTCCCATGAGCGCTTGGTTTATAAGGTCCTCGGCCAGACCTTGCTGCAACATCATTCAATGTCACCAAGAGAGGTGGTGACCTTCATTCTGTCTAAAGGCTCACCAAAATAATGCTTGATTCTCTGGCCATTAACTTTGAATTCTCTACCACTCTCAGTATCTAGCAGATCCATAGTACCATGTAGACAGACCTTCATTATTTTGAATGGAACAGACCACCTTGACTTCAGCTTGCCTGGGAAAAGTTTCAGCCTTGAATTGAACAACAGGACCTACTCTCCTTCATGAAATGATCTGTGATGGATCCTTTTGTCATGCCAAGCCTGGGTTTTTGCCTTGTATGCTTCAGGATTTTCATAGGAAAACAATCTGTGTTCTTCTAGTTCATTAAGCTGCAGCATGCGAGCTGCTCCAGCAGACTGAAGATTGAAATTTAGTTTTTTTACTACCCAGAAAGCTTTGTGATGCAACTCCAAGGGCAAATGACAAGCCTTTCCATACACCAACTTATATGGGGACATCCCCAAAGGGGTTTTGAATGCAGTCCTATAAGCCCATAAGGCCTCATCCAGATGTAAGGACCAATCCTTCCTGCTTGGGTTGACCATCTTTTCCAAAATCCTTTTGATTTCCCTGTTGGATAACTCAGTTTGACCATTAGTTTGGGGATGGTAGGCTGTGGCCATTTTATGCTTAACTCCATATTTTGCAAGCAGTTTGGACAAAACTTGGTTGCAAAAATGGGTGCCTATCATGCTCCAGCAATTGACAAAGTGGCTTGGAGATCTTGGAGAAATCCTTGATAAATCTTCTGTAAAATCCAGCATGACCCAAGAAACTTCTAATGTCTTTCACTGAAGTGGGATGGGGCAACTTTTCATTGACTTCAATCTTTGCCTTGTCTACCTCTATACCATTTCTGGAAATTCGATGTCCCATCACGATTCCTTCTGTCACCATAAAGTGACACTTCTCCTAGTTTAGAACAAGATTAGTCTCTTCACATCTGTCCAGAATTAGCTCTAGATTCACCAAGCATGTCTGGAAAGTTTCTCCAAACAAAAAATCATCCATGAACACTTCCATGGATTTTTCGATCAGGTCAGAGAACATTGCCATCATACATCTCTGGAAGGTTGTTGGAGCATTGCACAGTCCAAATGGCATTCTTTTGAAAGCAAAGGTACCATAAGGACAAGTGAAAGTTGTTTTCTCCTGGTCTTCTGGTGCTATAGCAATCTGGTTGTAGCCAGAATAACCATCCATGAAACAGTAAAATTCCTTTCCAGTCAATCTATCCAGCATCTGATCAATAAATGGCAAGGGGGAATGGTCTTTTCTAGTTGCTTTGTTCAGCTTCCTGTAATCCATACAAATCCTCCAACCAGTTACGGTTCTTGTTGGGATGATTTCATTTTTCTCATTTGTGATTACAGTTACACCTCCCTTCTTGGGCACACACTGGATGGGACTCACCCACACACTGTCAGAGATTGGGTAAATGATTCCAGGATCCAGCCACTAGATGATATCTTTCTTGACCACCTCTTTAATTATGGGATTTAGCCTTCTCTGACTCTCAATGCTATTCTTTGAGTTTTCTTCCAAGAGAATCTTATGCATACAGATAAAGGGATTGATTCCATTAATGTCTGCCATCTGCCATCCTATTGCCTTTTTGTGCCTTTTCAAAACTGCCAACAAATGTTCCTCTTGAGGACAGGTTAGTGAAGCAGAAATTATCATACGCAATGTATCATTATCACCAAGATATGCATATTTCAAATGGTTTGGCAACTTCGTCATCTCTAAGACGGGAGGCTTAACAATAAATGGAATATTATGCTTAAAAGTACCCTTAATTACCTCCAATGATTCATACTTTCGGGACCACACATGCTGGGTTGCCTTACTGTCCAAGAAATCCACCACTTCCTCGTCAGATGAGTTTTCAACTTCTACTGCTGCAGCATTGTAATAGTTAGTCTGATTATTTAAGAAATACTGCTGCACTAGTTCATCAAATGACTGAATGAAAGAGCATTCTTCCATCCCTTCATCTAGGTACTTGAGGGCATTGAAATCATTGAAAGCGACTTGTTGATCATTAACCCTTATTGTGAGTTCTCCTTTCTGCACATCAATCAAGGTCTTTCCTATTGCTAAGAATGGCCTCCCAAGAATGATAGGGACTTCCCTATCTGCATCGAAATCTAAGATGATAAAGTCCACAGGGAATACGAACTTATCAACTCTAATCAGAACATCTTCAACCTTCCCCTCTGGATAAGAAATGGATCCGCGACCAGTCAAGTGTAACAGAAGTAGGCCTGGCCTCTCCAATTCCCAGTTTTCTGAAAATTGACATGGGCATAAGATTGATGCTTGCTCCCAAATCACACAAGACCTTGCCACAGTAAGTGTCTCTAGTAGAACAAGGTATAGTGAAACATCCTTCATGAACATTAGGCATTTGCTGCAAAGCCTCTACCAATGGTATGTTGATATGTAGTTGCTTCAGCACATCCAGAAACTTGTTGAACTGCTTTTCTTGATGTACCTTCTTTAATCTCTGAGGGAAAGGTGGAGGAGGCTTTTCTGGAACCAGTTTGGGGGTTGAATATGATGTTGCAGCATTGGGTATTTTCTCAGCAACTGTAGGCTGCTCTGTTGCAGAATCTTCACTAGCTGCCTTCTTCTCAGGTTCTGCCTTCTGCGTCTCTAGTCTCTTCTTTGGTTCAACAACCTTTACATCCTTGCCATTCCTCAAGTGGATAGCTTTACAATGCTCATTTCCTCCTCCTGAAGTTGTGGCTTTAGGATCTTCAGTTGATGCAAGTAGTGTACCAATCTGCCTTGAGTTGATGCACTGGCTAGTTGTCCAACCCGAGTTTCCATATTTCTCATTCCAGCCTTGGTTTCTGTCATAAATGCCTTCAGCGCAGATTCTAGAGATGGTTCTGGAGCCTTCTATTGTACTGGTTGTTGTTGCTGAGGTTGTTGTTGCCTCGGTTGTTGCTGTTGATTGTAACCAGAGGGTGGATTCAGGGTGTTATTGTGATTGGAGTATTTCATATTAGGATGTTGTGATTGCTGACACCCTGCATTGTAGGTATTATTGTATGAATTGTTTCCTCTGTTATTGTTGTTTCCCACATAGTTAACTGAGGCTGGGTTTGCAGAGCAATTTTCAAAGAGGTGCTCTCCACCACAATATACACAAGAAACAAAATATGCATTGTAGATTTGCTCTTGCACCATTGCTTCAGTCATGATAGGTGGAGCCACATAATTGCCTTGATCTCCTATAGTCATTCCTTTCACCAGATTGGTCAAAGCAAGCATCTGTGCAAATAATGCAGATGCTTCACTCACTTCATAAGCCCCTGCTACCATATTGACCTTGCTTGGAGCAAGTCTAGTTGTTGGCCACTGATAGCTGTTAGCAACAATCCCTTCTATCAGAGCGTGAGCTTTATTGTACGATTTATTGAGTAGGCTGCCTCCAGCTGAGGCATCTAGCATCATCCTTGAGCCAGGTAGCACACCATTGTAGAAATGTTCCATTTGGATACAGATTGGGATACCATGATGAGGACACTTCTTCAACAGTTTCTTGACTCTCTTCCAAGCTTCATATAATGGCTCATCTTCATGTTTCTTGAAAGAAGTGATGTCTGTTTTCATCTTTGCATTCATTGTAGGTGGGAAGAACTTGATTAAGAACTTCTCAGAAAGTTTGTTCCAAGTGTCAATTGAATTGGCATCCAAGGAGTTCAACCAGTTCTTAGCTCTTCCTCCTAAACAAAATGGGAACAGTCTCAGTCTGAATGCATCATCAGTGATGCCTGGGATCTTGAAATTACTTGCTACATCCAAGAATTGTTTCAGATGCAGGTGCAGTGATTGGAGTCCTCACTATCCTAGTATTCATGGCTTCAGGGTCAAACAATGCATACCCCCTGATTGCATAGTTTCTATCATTGGCCATAGCCATGCTATCCCGCTGCTCTTCTTCAGCCATTTCTGAGCTAGCAGCAGATGGTGATTCAATGGAAGTTGGTGTGGAATTTTTTGGAGTATTCAACACCGACTCAGGCAAGGACTGAGATGTTTGACCTCTTCTAAGCCTCCTAAATGTCCTTTTTATCTCTGGATCAAGTCTGTAATCAGGTGACAAGAACCTATACATACAATTTCAGTACCCTGTGCTACAACAAATCACCCAGAGTATTAGATCTTCTAACTACATAACTAATAATCTAAAAATAGAATTTTAACACCATTAACAATCCCCGGCAACGGCGCCAAAAACTTGTTGCCTCAATAACAATTGTCTTTAAGCTTATGCAAGTATACACAACCACATCAAGTAATATAGAAGGTAAATTCAGATATCGTTCCCACAGGGATTATGATGATGTAAAAAATTACAGTTCAGATTATATGTTCTAGGAGTTAGAGTAGGTAACCAAAAATTGTTGTGTGAGTTCAAAGTAAAGTAAATAAATTTTGAACTAGAACTTGAACAAGGAATAATAAACAGAAAATGAAGTGTTGTCAAATATAAGGAAAGTAGCTCTAGGTATGCTGCAACATAAATCCTTCTTCGTCTATATTATGCTCTGACTATGCTCCAGCTTTTAACTCCAGGAAATAAAAATGTTTTCCAACACTTAAGGGTTAGGTTCATTAACTGCTTTTTATTCCTAGATTCATATTAATTACACCACCCTCTTAATAAGCATGTTCCAGTTAGTTTAGGGACTTGAATAACTATTCCTAGTTCATTCAACACCAATTAATTTTCCAATTAATGATTTAATCCCTATCCCTTATCAATTTCCACTTACTCAATTCTTCTAAACCAAGCAAGCTAGATATTTAATTAAGTTGATCACTCTTAACTAAACGACAATCCACGCATAATAAAGGAAAATGCAGAACATATTCATTGCATAAAATCAGCTAAGCAGTCATTACATAAGCATACCCAAATCTTAAAATATTTAGCTCATGGTGAGCTTACAAATAACAAAATATAAAAATGAAAGGGAAGTCATTACAATGGAAGAAAGAATTAAAATGCAGCAACTGGAGGTTGAAGATGAGCAGTGCAACTTCCAAGGTAGCACCCTACTCTCTTTCTTCCATTTTGGGCCAACAAAATACATTATATTAATTCAACCCTAGCCCAATTCCATAAGTGTAGGAAGTCTGATCCCTAGGTGCGTAGGATTCCATGATTCAGAAGTGTCGGCGCTTTTGAGGAGAGAGAAAAGGTGTCTATGTCAGCTTTGTCTTCTAGTGCGGAGCCACTGGAAAGTAGTCCCTGCTACAACAACCAAGAGCTTATTTATTCATGTTTCAGCCTTGCTCCAGCAATGCTACTGCATGCACGGTCACATAAATATGAGACAGTGATAAAGCATTAAAGAGTAAATAGCTGACATTACCCTCGCACCAGACAAGTATTTACAGTCTAGCATTTCCTACCATAAACATGAGTCAAAACTTGAAAGACAGCCACAATTAATGGTAAAAGGAACTAAATAACTCTTCATTCAAAGAGTTACCAGGGATCAACCCACGTGCCCCCTTTTCTAAAATTCCCAAAGGCCCTTCAATCTTATATGATGGCAAAGCTGAAAGCTGGGCCAAAGTCAAAAGAGATTGGAGAATCCTCTATCACACCCACCAACCAGAACCATAATCAACCAGACCATTCTATCCCTTACCAGAGTATGAATATGAGCCTGAACCTACATACACCCCATGGCATGCACCTATTCCTTATCAGCAGACTAACCCACTTCCATCTCTCTTATACAATGAAATAGGACCTGCCCTCACTCACCTTTCACTACAGAAATTCCTACCTAGAAAAATATTTCCAAACCTCATAAAATTCCCTCCCTTCAAACCACACATTGATGGTGTAGACAAGCATATCATTCTTGTCTAGTGGACAAACCCTCTCAAGGCTGCATCCAAGTACATTGAATGTAGAAGATCAAGGAGTTTTGGCAGGGTGAAGTTCATTATGGACAGGAATACAAAATGGAATAACTTTGTACATCCAAGGGAGTATGGCAGAGCTACTGATGTTACATATCAAATCATGTATGCTCACCTGAAGGCTGAGATTGAATTGGCAAGGTATATCGGGGTTGCCAATTTTGTTCCACCCACCTGCTTATTCCACTCCTCCAAGGATACTAGAATTGGAGTGAGACCTCCTATGATTTGTCCAAGGCTCAACATGATTGATATGAACCCTGACAAGGATGCTAAGTACAGAAGAAACAAGTATAAGATGCCTGCTAATAACTCATGTATGCTTGAACCCACTGATGATCCTCTGATTGATCAAGAAATGTTGTAATTCTTGCTTGAGGAGAATAAAGATGAAGATAAAAGGACCAATGAGGATGCAAGAGGCTTCTGGGCTTGTCATATTAAAGTATGTAGTAGACAAGCACCATCTTCTGGACTTAGTGAACAAGACAAAAGAAACACTCCAACGGTTAGAAGAAAGTATGGTCTCTATCATATTAGATTTTACATTCATGAGGACACTCTTGGAATTCCTTTGATCAGTCTTATCTATGAAGAAGACTTGTTCACTAGGCTCCAGATTTGCCTACTCCTGTGCTTACCCCTGCATCATCTTCACAAGCTTTTGAAGCTTCTTCTTCTTATTCTACTGAGCACACTGAGGAAGAGATAATTATTGAAGGTCCTGATATGATTACAGAAGTTGTCCAGACTAAACCTTTGGGAGAAGAAGTTGTTGAGTCTGCAATCAGACAAGAAACTTCTGAGAAGCACTCTTCATAACCACTAGCTCTGGCTATAGTGCATCCACATGACCTGCCTCAACAATCTCAAGCTCTCAGTACCCTGCAAGGTCAACAATATCTGCATGATTCATCTGAAAGCTCAAGACCTTCATTTCCATCAAATCTTGAAGAAATAACAGGAAGAATAGTAGAGGAGAAGGTGAAGGTAGAGGTCAAGGAGAAAGTAAAGGAACAAGTTGCAGAATCTTTGGCTCCAACAAACATTCTGATTAACCAGATGCTAAGCATCCTCACCAGTTTTCAACAAAGCCACAATCTTGTTGTTCAACCTCCTCTACCTCCACCAAATCAAGACACCCCTCAACCACCTCCACCCTCTTCTTAGTTTTCTTTTCTCTTTTCAACTGACAATGATGGTCCACTCCTGTTTCCTTTTTGTTTGATGACAAAAAAAGGGGAGAAAGGATTGGGAATTAAATTTACAAAGATATATATACAAAAGTCAGTTCTTGGTTTATAAGTATCTGTTTGCATATGCATATTCTTATATTGTCTTGTTGCATACCTCTGTTTTTATGCTTTGATACTATGTTTGCTAATTTTTATATATCTCTATGCTCTTATAGCTTTTGTCTTAAAGGATCTTTTAGCTCTGATACTATATCTTGAATATGACTAAGTAAATGCATAACTGATCTGATAAGATATATATGATATGTGTTGCTGCTTATCTGTTTTATCTATTTTAAGTTTGAATGTTTTGTCTTAGGGGGAGCTCTGTAGCTCTCTTAGACTTTGCTCACTCAAATTTAATTAGTTTTTGTCATCATCAAAAAGGGGGAGATTGTTAGAACCAAAGAGGTTTTGGATTAAATAATCTCTTAAGTTTTGATGTTAGCAAAAAGGTTAAATTTGTATGGCAAAGTATTGTCAAAGATCTAACTTGTTTATTCTAGATTGCAGTACTGTATGAATGATATTAGATAAAGAAACTTGGAAATAGTATCTTCGCGTTGCTAATGGAATCATATCAGATTCTATTTTATTTTGATCCTCAAGACTAGTCTTCTATCCTTGGTAAAATTTTGAGTCTGTTAAAGTTATCGCTAGACGAGGTCTTAAAAGTTGGCTAAGGTAAGATTCTGTAGACGAGTATCTAAGTCTAAGAAAAGTTAAGTAGACGAGCCAATAAGTAACTCTCAGAAAAACACCAAGTCCAAAGACTTGATAATAGACGAGTAGTCTCTCTAAACGCCACGTCAGTAGACGAGCTATTGAGTATAGCTAGTCCAAAAACTTGGAGCTAGACAAGAGTCTATAGACACAGTATCAGTAGACGAGCCCGTCTTACTGATTAGTTAAATTTGCACTTCCAAAGACCTGCGCGTCTACTAGCTATTAAAAGTGAACCCGACTAAGCTTAAACATATTTATTTCAAATGATTGAATATTTAATTCAAGAGAATATATGTCTTTTTCCCTTGCTGCTTCTTTGTTTAACTCTTTGTTTCTTGAAGATAGAAACATAGTACCATCGAGAACTTAAACCTTTGTACTCTGTCAACTACATTGCTATAAAGTTCAAACCAAGTACAAAGATGGAGAGTCAAAAAGCAACCTTCGGTACAACAGGGAAGTGACAGCTCTACTTTGAGCATTCTTATGATAAACAAGAGCACTTCTCCATGAAGCATATCAAGTTATCAGTCTCAACGGATCCAAGCATTTAATGCTATCTCTAAACGGATATTCACTCAAGACCATTGAAGAAAAGAAGAAGATGTCTATATATATTAGACAACCCCAAGAGAAGATGCAACTTAATGCTTTGGGATTTTCAAGGTGTAAAATCTCTGTTAATCTTTCATTTGAATATTTTCAGTTGTATTCTTCCTGATCTTACACTTTCATATCCTCACACATAGTGAGTGCATAGATCAAAATCTTAAATCTCTTTGTTAGAGTTAGAGCCTGAAGAGGCTTGGTAGAGAAAGAATACTTGTAGCCTGAAGAGGTGTTGAATACTTGTAAAGCTATTGGATTATAGTGGAGAAAAACCTTCAGGAAGAAGGGACTGGAAGTAGCTCTTGGTTGGAAGAGAGTGAACCAGGATAAAACACTTCTGTGAATCTTCTAATCCTTATCTTTTACAGTTTTTGGTTATACTAACAGTGGGGTTTTGGGTATGAGTTTGTTAACTCTTTAAAATGGTTTTCTTGTTTGTGTGTTGTTTTTATTGTTTTTCTTGTAAAAGGTTTGAGAAAAGGCTTTTTTGAAAAACTGTTAAGAAACACAATTCAACCCCTCCTTCTTGTGTTTCCCTGTGTCAAATTCACTAATAACAAGATATGGGGTCACACACAAGTTAGCCACTCCTTACCATCTGTAAACCAGTGGTCATCTGGAAGTATCCAACCATGAGTTGATGAGAAGTTGAGCATTGTGAAGAATGCTTTGTATGAAAATTTCAATCATTATGCCAACAATATGGAAGTTCATCCTTCTATGATGGATGCAAGTACTTCAACTCTGTACTTCAACTCAAACTTATCAAGAAGGGGCAAGTATTTCAACATTGCCATCAGACTATGATGTAAGTTATTGTACTTCAACAAACTTATTCATCTTTCATCTATTGTATGAACCTTTTCATAGGTTCTGTTACTTTTTTAAATCTTAACTATGTCTATAACCTGTTGCCTTAACTATGTCTAGCCATCTTAACTATTTCAACTCTCTTTTGCTTTATGTCCTTGCTGCCATATTTAATTTCGAACAGGTGGTGCTTCTTTCAATGTTCTATTATTGCATTGTATTTTTAATTTTGATTACTTATTTCAATCTTTTAGTAATTATTTGATAGGATTTTGAAGCAGAAGAGAATAAAGAAACTTTATTGAATGGAAAATCTGAACTTGACCTCTACTTGGAAGAATCAAAACTTGTGGGTCACAAGGATTTAGATGTTTTGGATTTTTGGAGGGATAATAGCCGTAGATTTCCTGATTTAGGAAGGATGGCTAGTGATATATTGAGTATTTCAATTACCACGATGGCATCTGAGGCCACTTTTAGCATTGGAGGTCGTATTTTGAGTAAGTATATAAGCTCTTTACTTACTAAAAATTTGGAAGCTCTCATTTGTGCTCGCAATTGGTTACTTGGGTTCTCACAAGATGGTAAGAATATTTTTTTGAAGCTCTTGTATAGCCTTGTTTTGTACTTTAAGTTACTACTATTATATGTTATTGTTATGGCTAAATGTATATTTTAATGTGTAGGAGGGTTGAGTTCTATTGATGGTGCGAATGAAAGGACAACCAAAGTCAATGACAAAAAGAATCCTTTGAATGTCATCATTTTGGAGGAGGAGGGGGAAGAAGAATGTTGAATGAAGATGATAAGCTCCAATATTTTTTGAGATGGGATCCTACTTAACTACTTATGTTATAACTTTATGCTTTTTTTGTGACGAGATCCTCATCCTATATTTTTTGTGTTATTTTGTTTTGTACATATGACATATCGTATACCTTTCGTGTTATTATTAAACTTAAATGTATGCTTTTTTATGATGATGGAGATTTATTATAACCAATTAACTATGGTACATGTCCTCGATTCCTCATCCTCATGGAGGTTTATTATAACCAAGGAGATTTTTGGTGAATGACATGTTAAATGTTAATTCATAACCATATGAATGGTAATGGAATTTTCTAGTTAAAAAGATGATTTTTAAAAAACAATAACAATAATTTTAAAAAAATGTTATCGGCCCATGGGCCAGCCATTTTGGCCCGCAGCCCGCATAGGGCTATGCTGGGCTACGAAATTAGCATCCCGACTTGATTTTGGCCCAGCCTGAAAGTGTTTTATCCCGAATGAACCGGGCCAACCCGTTTTGACAGCTCTAATAAAAACTAAAAAGTGTCTTCATATAGGATTCTTAGATAGAAAATTGCATTTAGGAGCATTTAGGACTTAGAAAAAATTAGGGGGCAAATTTTCCTCTGGCTCGCACCGCGAGACAGAGCCCTCAGAAATGAGGGGTCTCTGTCTCGCCCCGCGGGAGGCAGTTCGCCTCGCGAGACATAAAAGGCAAAAATTTCAATCCTCTGTCTTTCCCCGTGAGACCTGCCTTGCCTCACGAGGCAGAGAGGAATCATAAGGGATAAAATCCCAAAATCTCCCCACGAACCCATGCTCGCCCCACGAATCTTGCCAACTCAGAAAGACGAAAATATCCAGATTTTGCCCGCGAATCGTGGCTCGGCCCGGGAGCCAGAGCACCAAGAATTTGGGCTCTCTGGTTCGCGTCGTAAGTCCGTGCTCGCCTCGAACCTGGGCATCTGAAAAGGGGGGAAAAACATTTTCGCCCCTCGAACCCTGGCTCGCCCTGCGAGTCTGAAATTTGGATTTCAAATTGGGGGAACTTTAAAATTCGCCCCGCGACCGGTGTTTGCCCCGCAAGAGAGGGAATTTTAAGCTCCCCGTGAGGCACTCAGAACAAAATTCACTTTCCTCCTTTCTCTCGGGCACAATCAATAAGGAGGAACTCTAATCTCCATCATCTTTCTCTCACTCTCTCTACAAGGGTAAATTCCAAACCCTTGTTTGCTCTTTTTATGCCAAAACTTCATGAGTATCGATTGTTGTTCATCTATTTGTTAATTGAAAGTTGATATAGATCCCCATAATTGATAAATGACGATAATGATAGTGGTATGGGTGATATTATGAATGTAATGGGAGGGATGGCAAATAGGAATATGCTTATGGGTTTGTTTTGAGAGGGTGAGGATATAGGGAGTTATATATTGGTTGAATGTGTGAATGCTTATAGTGTCCATTGCATGAACATAAGAAATGTGATGATGTTTAGGATTGTACCCTGTCTGGAATAACACTGTTAAATTCTAAGTTTGGGGTATCTCGGGAAATTTTAGAGATGTTGCATGAATAGGTTGGACATTTGGGAATTTTTCTGAAATTGTTTGGAATGAAAATTGTGATCTGAACATGCTTTGTTAACTGTCGGGTTGGAACGAAATTATGAGTTTCAACCCCTTAGACTGTCTGGAATATATTTGTCAATGGTTTAGGGTAGAATTTTAAATTCTGAACTATTGTAGTATTGATATTGTGAACTGTATTGGGACTTTTATGGTTTTCAGGAGCCTGTTAAGCGCAAGAAGCACCAGACAACTCAAGAGGAGGAGCAAGTGTTCCATGAGGGAGCTGGGACCTCTTCTAGGAGTGCTAGTCCATCTCTTAGATTCAGGTCTGCTGAGCATAGGGCTCACTATGATCGGATCAAGGAGAAGGCGATTGTACTCGAGAGGAGGGTGGCTCTAACGGGGAACGTTTACTCCTTCATCACTGAGGAGATTACCCGGAGGGGTTGCGGTTACTTAGCTAACCTTCCTAGGCTAGTTGACCATAAACTCGTCAAGGAATTTTATGCTAATACCTACAATCCCCGCCCTACTGATCCTAAGTGCATCACTATGGTGAGGGGCATGTAGATGACCTTTGATGCTTCAGACATCAACCACTGGTTGGGTGTGTAGAACACCAGGGGAGAGAGGAGCGAGCATCAGCTGATGTCGGAAGTCCAGGCCCTCGCCCAGCCCATCCTGGATACTTGATGCAAATCCGGCACCCAGTGGACAGTGGGGACATCGGGTAACGCACTGAGGCTAATGAGGAGGGATCTAAATCCCATGGCTCGTATTTGGCATGCATTCATTCATGCCAATCTGATGTGCAGCTTTCACAAGTCTGACACTACTGCTATGCAGGCCCACCTCATCAATGCCATCATGATGGGGAAGAGCATCGACGTGGGCTCAGTCATAGCCACGGATAACAGAAGGCGAACTCCTGGGATGGGAAGGAGGGTGTTGGCTCATAGATTCCTCATCACGGAGATGATGGATACGGTAGGATTGGGTGTGTCTGAGAAGCTTGAGAAAACCCCTCAGCAGCCAATCGATCGTGATTACATCCGCCACCACTGCTACAGAGAGCCAGCACCACCCCGGAGGCAGAGACCAACTCAGGCACCACAACGCCCATCCACTGAGCAGATGTTGGTCGCCATTCAGCATAACATTCAGGCCATGATGCGGTCTCATGTGGCGACCAGAGATTTCTTTAGAGGGCAAAGTCGAGCTACCCAGGAGACTTGGGTCCCTGTTTACCCAGTCGAGGAGAAGTTAGAGCTCGGGTTTGACTTGTAGGACTTTCCTGGGGGCCAGGATGCCCAGCCAGGAGGGGGTACCCGAGGCTCCACCGCCATAGGACCACGGCTATGACTTTGGTGGCCAGGATGATGAGGATGACCCGGTGAACATGATTGCTTATGACTGAGTGCTACCGGGATCATCTTCATTTTTATTTTTGAGTTTTGGCTATCATTTTCGATATGGTTGTATATGTTTATATAGCAAGAAACTCATATGATTGGTTGGATATTTTGCATTACTTTGTATATATATTTTGAGTGCATGTTTATTTTATTTTTATTTTATTTTATTTTTATTTATTTATTGACTTGTGAATAGTTAGATGCCAATTGACTGGAGCTACTTGCACAATGTGAGAATGCCTATAGATGAGAAAACAATCACTCCGGACCACCCCGAGTATCAAGAGGTTAAAGAAACAATTCGAGAGAGACGGATCCTCTTCCCACACTTAGAAAAATTGACAAAAGAACAAGATGAGAAGGAGGATTCGTTTCACTTGAGCTTCGATAGGGGTGTGAATGACTATGTCCGGAGGGAGATTGAGCGCAAGGTAGATGAGAGGCAAAGGAACTTCCCGGTGTGCATTGACACCGACCCTGAGTTGTACGCGAAAGTCAAGAAAGCGGTGGAAGACAAGCGGATTCCATTCCCGGAAGTGGAGAACTTTACCAAAGAAGAAGAGGATGAGTGGGATCCGACTTGGTTGCTAAGGGTGCCAACAATTGTGCTTGGCGGGAGATGGAGATGATTCTGGTTGCCAAGGAAGGAATTCCGGAGGGAAAGCCTCCGAGAGAGAAAGCTACGGTTGTTAGCCCTCATCTTGCATGGGTGAGGCAATTCGATAAGGCCGGATCTAGTCGGCCAAGGAAGAGAGCAAAGAGAGATGAGGAAGAGATGAGGAATACTAATGAAAGTGTGGGGTCCGCTCGGACTCCTTGAGATAACATTTTCTAAACTCTTCTCTTTTCTTTTCTTTTCTTTTGTTTTTCAATTTTTTGCAAGTAAATAATGGTCACACTGTCTATAGAGTCATGTTGGTAAGTCTTAATGGATTGGATTGAATTGTGCATAGATGAAATGCATATGCTAATTGTTGAAAAAATTGATGAACTTCCCCCAATGTTTTGAAAAATTGAAAATTTGATTCCCATGGAAAAATTGAAAATTGAACTTAGAGAAATTTTGTTGTGATTGCATGATTCATGATAAGTTTGAGGTGAAGGGGTGCATACACTAGGGATTGTATGTAACATCCTAAAATTTCAATATAATTATTTTAATAAAAGGTTAATTTATTAAAGGGTATAGTGTATATTAATTTAATTAAAATGTGAAGAAAAATGACAATGAGAATTTTAAATAAATAAATAAATAAAGTCAAACTCGCTAAATATAAAGGGGGTCCATGTAAATCTCAAATTGAGATTTTACTTTCATGGGCTGCACAGCAATAAAGAATTCAAAGTGAATTCTTTGGATAAAAAAAAATTAGCAGGCCCATACGTTGAAAGTTTTGAAAGAAAGATAGTTGTATACAAACCTAAACCAAGTGCAGTATTTACAATAGGATAGAAAAAGGTTTGGTTTAAAAAGAAAGAAACCTATCTAGCTAAGCTTTTAAAAACGCTTATCTCAGTGTCAAAGAAAAGAAAAAAAAAAGAAGGTGCGCCATTTATTGGGATGTCAGCAGGGAGGAGAGGGTCTTGGTGTAACATTAGGAATCATCTTAGGCAATATTGGGGATATTTGGAGATCGAGGTGAGTAAAAACATTTTTATTCACTCTTCCATGGTACAAATAATTTTTAGGTTCTTAATTCTGGATTTGAGATTCTCATAATATTTTTATATAATTTGATGAACTGATCTAATAAATATATGTTTATCTGCTTCCTTGAATTTAAAAGGAATGATGTTAAAATGTATGTAATGTACGTTCTCTTATCCTTAATGTTATATGGATTTATTTACCTCCAAAGTGTATGTGTCAACGTTCTGGGTGTTTGATAATTGATGGCAAATTGCCAATCCAACCTCACATGAATTGGAATGATATTGGCAAATTCCAGTTGCTTTCCTGTGCGTGAAACTTTGGTTTCACTTTCCCAAAGTCTAACATTTTATTAATTTTGTAATCAAAGTTCACATATATCTGACACATGGATTTATTGATGGCATGATTTCTATTTTATTTTTTATTAATTGAATCTAGTTAATATATATTTAATTACTTTATAGTTAAATTGTAACTTGAATTATTGTTAAGAGATATATTTGATTTTTATGAATTGTGATTAATTGGCATGTTAGATGATGTTATAGTGTTGACTTAACATGACAAAATATTATTGTTATTGACGTATAGAATTTGAACACCTTGATAGTCATATGATATGACATATTGCAATATGCATGAGTTGGTCACCGCCTTCCGGGAAGAGATGACGGTATACATTCTATTCCGAGAATAGGATGAGAGATATCACCATCCGGGTTGGAATATCAGATAATTAAAATATTCACACCTGGGATGGAAAATTAGATACCTCCATCTGGGATGGGGAAGGTGTAACACCCTGTTTTTCCTATATTTTATGTAGCAGTAAATACATATTTAAATGTGTTTATTTTAGATTAAACTCAAAGGATGATTTTAATTAAACTAAAATCATTTTCTTGTGTTGTTATATCATATGAAGTCACGGTAAAATTTTCGGTTCAAAATTCAGACGGAAGCCGGTCTGCGTTTTCACTGACGGTACAAGTTTACTGTGCAGAAAACCTAATTTTGACCCGTGAACGAGATAGTTAGTGTTTTTATTATGTTTCCTTCAACCTTGGTTATTTTGAAAATTTTCGTGCAAAAATAAAATAAAATATTTTATTCGGGCGAAAACGTCGGAAGAATTACGATAGGAAATGCAACTGGGTACCAAATGGAGCAGATTATGGATCATAAAAGAAGTAAGGAGACATGATGGAAGGGGCTATGACACACTCTAAAAGTACAATCATCACACTTTTCAAATTATAATACTATTCTAATCCAAAAGTCATTTCTCTCTCTTCTTCCATCCAATCAAGCATTAAACCACCAAGTTTGCTCAACAAGCTCTCCCTCTTCTCCTCTTTTGGCCGTGGACTTCCTCCCTATCCCTATATATACCCCTTTCATTTTCACTTCATCATCCTCCTCCTTCAACCTCCATTAAAGTTCATCTTCTTCCTTTCTTCTAAAAGTTCAAGCTCTTAAAGCTTTATTTTTCATTCATCTTTTCTACTTAAGTTCTTCATTAAAGTTCTTCCTTATACTAAAGGTAATGGTCTCAGATAAATCTTTTTGCAAGTTTCATCTTTTATTTCTTAGTTTACTTTATGTGCTCTTTATATGCTTTAAACTTCTAAAATCTCTCTAAAATAGTAGAAAACTCCTTTTGAGTTGAAACCACTTTCTATAGTCTTGTATTAACTTATATCTTCACATACTAAGAGGTTGTGTAAAATAAAAATCTCTATCCATCTCTTCCAATAAAGGCCGAATGCTTGCATTTGTGACCTAGGAAGTTTTTGTTTCAACTTTTGGAATATGATCATGTGTTTGAGTTTCTAACTATCCCTTGATCTTGAATCTATAAATCTTGGAAGTTTTGATAGCTTGTTCCTATGATGGCCGAAAAATATGAATAAGTAGGCCTGGGATACTATGTTTCAACTTTCCAAGTATTGATCATGGATTTAGAACTCTTAATAACTTGTTTATTTTATGTTATTAAAGCTAGTATGTGTTACTTTCATTTTTCCAAGATGATCATGGACTTGAGCTCCATAAGATATTTGGATGCTAAGTCTAAGAGATTGAAAAGTTTAAGGATTTATAACTTGTTTATTTTATGTTATTAAAGCTAGTATGTGTTATTTTCATTTTTCCAAGATGATCATGGACTTGAGCTCCATAAGATATTTGGATGCTAAGTCTAAGAGATTGGAAAGTTTAAAGATCTCTAGCCTATAAATCCTATGAAGGCCGAACCTAGAAGGTTATGGACCTAGGACACCTTGTTCTTATTTTTCAAAAATGATTATGGTTTTGAGCTCCTTAACACATATGGATGCTAAACCTAAGAGATTGGAAAGTTTAGTGAATGCTAACCTATTTTACTAGCCTTGGCCGAATGCCCTATGTTTTTAACTTAGTGGAATTTTAATTCAACTTTGTTAAATGATCATTGGTTATGAACCCCTAACACTTAAGGATCATAAATCCATAAGTTGTATAATTTTTGGGAATCTCTAACCCTAAGAACTAGTCTTGGCCGAACCTATACCTTGTGGTTTGGTGTTCTTGTTCTTATTTTAACTTGTGAATTTGTGTTTATAACCTTAGACTTCCATCACGGAGGAAACGAGAACGTTCGTGACTTACCTCGTCGAGCATCTAATTTTCTTACCTTCACAGAAAGTAAGAGGGGATTGCCTTGGGATATTCAATGACTATATGCATATGTGTATGTGTTTACTTGAGTGATTTGAATATTATGATGATATGGAGCAAACACTTGAATGACTTGTTTACTTGAACTATTGTGATTATCACTTGAAGTTGATTATTACTTGCCTTAAAGTATTGTGAGTTGTATATATGTGATGAACTGTCATTAACTGTGATATTATTGTTGAGAATATATTACTGTTGATTGAAGTTTGAGAAGCCGGACTTGAGTCTGTGCACAATGATTATAAGGATTAAAAGCCTTAATAAGCCTTGAATAGAATTTTGAAAGTATTGGTTTCATTTATAAAAGTTCCTTGTTTAAAATGATTACTTCAAGAGAATGAGATTCTAGTTTTGAAAAGAAACGTTGAAGTGTTTTTAAGTCAATAGAAACTACTTTTTTATGATCCAAAGTTTGTACGAGAGAAAACCTTTTTCGAACTATGTGTTTCATGAAGGAAAAACCCCTTTGAAAATATTTGACCTTACTCCATCAAAGATTTCAAAAGCAAACGAATTTCTAAATGTTTTATAAAAGAATTTGTAAAGGAAAAGATTTTCTCCTAAATGATTTAGAAACGTTCCGGTTACTTGGATAGGTGACCGAGGTTTATGTTTTGGTTTTTGATTTTCACTGAACGAAAAGTAAGCACATGTGAAAGAGGATCTAGTTCGCGAGACGTCGCCTCTAGTATTCAGTTATAAGCACACGATCTGGGATCCGTGTCAAGAATTATGGACCAAGGGTCCAAGTTGTGATATTATGGGCTAGGAGTACAAATCTTGGAATTGAGGACTGTGTGTTCTAATTTCATTGTTATGGGCTAGGAGTCCTTATCATGTTGAAATAAAATATGGAAAAATTATAATTGTTTCTACGACCACAACCTTGGACTGCGGCCTCAGTCTAAGGTGTTGTGATTGAGCACTCGGACTGTACGTCCTGTGTTACTAATTTTCAAGTGATGAAAATTGTGAATAGTCGTTAGCTTTGGACTTCGACAAACAGAAAAGAGTAAACACAAAGAAAAGTCTCGTTAATGAAAAGTCTTTTATTCATATGCAATTCCCCTTGGCAGACGTGCTTGAGTTACCGAATACCCGCTTAAGATGTGGTATTTGATGATGTATACATCTGAATGGCCGTTATAAGGGATTCGTGATGGTGTTGATTCGGGTACATGAGGTGACGGAGTCAACTTACCAAACGTGGTGTATGAGCCTGATCAACTCTTTCTTTCTTAATGATAAAACGGTGATGGTATCTCATGAGATTAAGATTAGAGCCTGATGATTGAAGTGTCATGCATTACTTTTTAAAATTGATTGATTCGGGTATGAGACCCATTGAAATAATACTTGTTGTTTACTTATGAGTAATGTTTAAAATGTCAATATGCCAAGGTGTTGTATGTATCATGTGTATGGTTGTTGTGTGATATATCCGTTGTCGGTATCTCACTCTTTCATTTCTACTTGTTATCCTCTCTTCTTTTTTGGTATCACCGTACGTATATGAGTTCAGATGGATCCCAATATCCCACTTGTGCCGACAACGTCGAAGACTGAGGTCTTCGACGATGCAGGGAATGCTGGGGCATGGCAGATACACCCAGGGGCGACATCTGCCACATACCACGGAGCAATCACCACGACCGATTTAAATGCTGACGGAGACCCAATCCGTAGAAGCCACAATGTGGAGACTAGGAGGGTAGCTCTGCCTCCGATTTGGTATTACCTTCACACACTGCGAGCTCACGGACTGCTACATAAGCCACCACCTCTATATGTAGAGCCGGCAGCACCGATTGAGGAGGATCCCGAGGAGGACCCTGAGGAGGATCCTGAGGAGGACCCTGAGGAAGACTTCGATGAGGTCATGGAGGAGGATGAGTCGGAGGATCAAGTTATGGATCATGACAATGACGACGATTCCGTAGATGAGGGCGACGACGTTATAAATCCATTACCTGAGGTCTCGTCTCGTTGGAGCCTTTGTGGAGACCCAGCTTGCAGCCAATGTCAGTAACCAGTTCGGAGCGTTTTGTGGATAATCTTTCGTCATCTGACTTTTAGAATTATCTTTTGGATGTGGTTCCGGACCCTCTTTCCATGTGTCTTTACTTATCTTCTAGATGTCTAATTATGTTGCAATGGCCGTTGATAAGGCCCTATCTTATGTACTGAAACTTAACTCTCATTGGGACATGTTATATATATATATATATATGTTGTCTTCAATTCATGTTCTGAGTGTTCATCACCTCTATCTTGTTTCATTCCTTCATCTCAAAAAAAAATCACTACCGTTTTTAGTGTACTCACCCATCGAGTAAATGATACGAAGAATTTTTAGGGAAGCGCAAATCCTTATCATAAATAAATTTTAGAGCACATTGGAGGTCTTCGAGAGGTGAGCAACAGTATCTTTTAATAACCCTTTCTATGGTACATGTATTTGTTGTGTCGAGCGATTTATCTATGAATTTGTTTGATTTTAATTGAATGATGCATGTTTTTAATGAACTAATTTTCTTTTAAAAATTAGGAGTTTTGAATTAAAATAAAAATTATTAAATTGGGTATTTATTCTTGTTATTGATGGCATGGAATACATGACTGGTATTTGTATTCGTTGAATGATGTGATTATTGGTGTATGTTATGTCATGTGAGTTTATTTGACATGCATGATAAGATCTAATATTTAATTTTTGGTAAATGAATTTTACACGTATGAGATATGAAATTGTGCCTTATGATGAATTGTATGGTGTTTGCCGCAATACCACATATGATAGGGGTATCGAAAGTAACATCGCCATGTGGTTGGGATGTCGAAAATGAGTAATACTACCTAAAAAGGAGTATCTAAAGTAACACCGCCACAGGTTGGGGTGTCAAAAAAGGAGAAATACCACCATGTGCACATGAGAGGTATCGAAATGGAAATGTCCCCGACAGGAGGGTGACATCGAAACACTCCTCATGAGTAGGGGTGGGCAATGGGACGCCATTGTCATGTGATGTGTGAATTTATGGCATGCCGGGAAGAGACAAATTTAATTAGGAGGTCTTCGGGCCGCTTGGATTAATCTATAATTTATTTGGTATATGGAATGTGATGTATTGAGATGAGTTATTGTTACGTTATATGCTATTGAGTTGGTGAGATTATTATTGATATTAAAAGTATTTTCCTTTATATATATTATTTTGGAAAATTAGCGGGTGCCATAGACAGTTTTTCCGGTTACCGCGCCGGCTGAGAACAATGCTATTTTCAAAAATATATTTTTAAAACTGTATTGTTGATCACTGGGATTTTATATCTCATTATAAGTATTGTTTTCAAAGCACGAGGAGGACGTCATTGAAACTGAAGAGGCGTGAAGACTTACTGGATTCCATTAGTTATTCTTTCTAATTTGGTTAGTATTTTATCAAATAAGGAGCCGTATGTGGCTAGACACGTTTATTTATCGTTGGGATTGTAATTAGACGCCCGGTTTTGAGGCTTTTGATTTTTATTTATATTTATATTCACTACATGGATATTTTATTACTACGTTATTTATTATGAGGTATTTTCAGACTTTAAATATTTTTTTAAAATTTTTCTTTATGAGATGTTTGTTTTAATTAAATGTTTTAAAGGATTTTTATTGACCTTGGGATTACTAATGTAACAAAGGGCGTTATATTTATGGTATCAGAGCAGTTCGATTCTAAATCGGACTGTGATAGTGGAGCTTTTTCAAAAAAAAAAAAAAACAAAACTTGGGCGCATAGGATGCTTGTTATAGTTGTAATTCTGCATTCTATTCTTTTGGATATTGGACTTGATCAACCCACTGTTTGATTGGTGGTATGCAGATTATGGCAGCGAACAGGCGAGGGAGAAATGATGCGCTTGCAGCGACTTTGGCTCGACTGGCCAGAGTTATGCAAGAGCAGACGAAGACTCTCCGTCAGATGAGGGATAAGGGGGACATGCTTAATGTGGTACCGGTTGCAACTCCAGATCCACAGTTCAGGGGTCTGTCAGAGTTCAGGAATAATAATCCGCCAGCTTTTCGAGGGACCACCGATCCTATTGAGGATGAGGAATGGTTACTGAAATTATAGAAGATCTTTCGGGCCATGGGGTGCTCTGATGCTCAGAGGGTGGATTTTGCCACCTATATGTTGGAGTCGGATGCAGAGCACTGGTGGAACTGTGCCAGGGCCGGGTTGCTTGCTTCGGGCGCCCCTATCATGTGGGACAGATTCAAGGAGATATTTCTGGAGAAGTACTTTTCGCACAGTGTCCGGATACAGAAAGAGATGGAGTTTCTACATCTTCGTCAGGGGAGTATGACGGCGGCGGAATATGTGGCCAAGTTCGAGAGGCTTGCAAGGTTCTCCACACAGGTGAGGGATAATCCTGATGGGACATGGAAAGCGATTAAGTTCGAGCAGGGTGTGAAGCCAGAGCTGCAGAGCCTTATTGGGCTCCTAGAGATTCGAGACTACCCCACTTTAGTGAACAAGTGTAGGGTGGCGGAGCAGAATATGCAAGCTGTGCTGGCTGAGAGGTCGAAGGAGAAGAGTTTCAGTTACGGCAAGAGATTCCATGGGAAAGAGGGTAATTTCCAAAAGTGCCTACGACCTGTGCCTACAATCACGAAGGGTAAGCAGGTTGAAGGTGCTCAAGGTGAGAAGGGGACGGCATGTTACAAGTGTGGGTGGCAGCATGGAGATCGTGTGTGCCCAGCGGCACATACCACTTACCACAAATGCGGAAAGATGGGGAAATTTTGTAGGATGTGCAAGTCAGGAGGACAATCTCAAACCAGATCATTGAACCACGGAAGGGTCTTTACCATCCATGGAGAGGAGGTGAAGGAGTCCGACGGTTTGATCCAAGGTAAGGGCTTTATTAAAGGTCATGATGTTATCATATTGTTCGATTTGGGAGCAACACATTCATTCATTTCATTTAAATGTGTTCAATTCTTAGAGTTACCTGTTACCAAACTGTCATATGATTTGTGTGTTTCTACTCCTGCTAAAGATAGATTGATTACTTCTTTTGTCTGCCTGCAATGTCCCTTATTGTTTCAAGACCTGACTTATATTGTTGATTTGATATGTTTACCTATGTCTGGTCTGGATATTATTTTGGGCATGGACTGGTTGTCTCGTAATAATGCTATTATTGATTGTGCTAGTCGAACTATCTCTTTCATTCCACAGTCCATGTCTATTGACTCTCCTAGGACGGAACACCTTATCTCTGCTGCCTCATGTCATAAGTGCTTAGTTGAGGGAGCTCAGGGATATATACTTCTCTTTTATGCTAAGATAGAGGCTGAAAGTGATATAGCGGCGTTGCCTATTGTGTGTGAGTTCCCACATGTGTTTCCTAAGGATGTCTCTAGGTTACCTCCAGATAGAGAGATTGAGTTTACCATAGATTTAGTACCTGGGAGTGGACCCGTATCAGTAGCACCCTATAGGATGGCACCTCTAGAGTTGAGCGAGCTCAAGAAACAGATAGAGGATATGTTACAAATGGGGTTCATTAGGCCTTGTGTGTCACCTTGGGGAGCACCAGTGCTTTTAGTGAAGAAAAAAGATGGGAGTATGAGGTTGTGTATTGATTATAGGCAACTGAATAAGGTAACCATCAAGAACAAATATCCCTTGCCTAGGATAGATGATCTCTTAGATCAGTTAAGGGGAGCGTCAGTGTTTTCCAAAATAGATCTAAGATCGGGATACCATCAAATTAGAGTTAGAAGCGAGGACATCCCTAAGACAGCCTTCAGGACAAGGTATGGGCACTATGAGTATGTAGTGATGCCCTTTGGGGTGACCAACGCCCCAGCCGTTTTCATGGACTATATGAATCGGATATTTAGGACCTTCTTGGACAGGTTTGTGGTGGTGTTCATAGATGATATTTTAATATACTCTAGGACACCATAAGAACATGGAGAACACTTAAGGTTGGTGTTGCAGATCTTGAGGGACGAGCGTCTTTATGCCAAACTAGAGAAGTATGAGTTTTGGCTAGAAGAGGTAAAGTTTTTAGGACACACCATCTCAAAGGATGGTGTAGCGGTTGATTCCTCTAAAGTTGATGCGGTGTTGGGAAAGGAACAACCTAAGACAGTAACTGAAGTGAGAAGTTTCTTAGGTTTAGCCGGTTACTATAGGAAGTTCATAGAGGGGTTCTCTAGATTAGCCTTACGTTTGACTCAGTTGACTAGGAAGGGGAAACCTTTTGTGTGGGACCAGGAGTGTGAGGACGGGTTCCAAGAGCTTAAGAGGAGATTGGTGTCATCACCAGTCTTAACTATACCGGATCCCTTAGTGAGTTTTGTGGTATACTGCGACGCATCTAAGAATGGCTTGGGATGTGTCTTAATGGAGGAGGGCAAGGTGGTAGCATATGCCTCTAGGCAGCTTAGGCCACATGAGGGGAATTACCCTACCCATGACTTAGAGCTAGCAGCCATGGTTTTTGCCCTTAAGATTTGGAGGCACTACCTTTACGGGGCGAATTTTGAAGTTTTTAGTGACCATAAAAGCCTTAAATATCTATTCGACCAGAAGGAGTTGAACATGAGACAATGAAGGTGGATGGAGTTCCTTAAGGACTATGACTTCGAGTTGAAGTACCATCCGGGGAAAGCCAATGTGGTGGCAGATGCCTTGAGTAGGAAGTCCCTACACGTGTCGAGCTTGATGGTGCAAGAGTTGAACCTCATGGAAGAGTTTAGGGACATGAACCTGGAGGTGTTGGATGTGTCCTTAAATGTCTTAAGTTTGAAGCTGGATAGGTTGGAAATTAATAGTGACATTAGAGATGAGGTTAGGCGGGAACAACTGTTAGACCAAGAGTTGCAGTCTCGGTTGGGACAAGAGGGTTATGAGTTGTCTGTTGATGGGCTAGTGAAGTTTAAGAATAGGATCGTTGTTCCTAAGGAGGGGAGCCTTAGAGAGAAGATATTAGGGGAAGCTCATAAGGGAAAGTTTACCATACATCCTGGAATAACTAAGATGTACCAAGACCTTAAGAGGATGTATTGGTGGCCAGGAATGAAAAAGGATGTGGCTAGCTTCGTAACTAGGTGTTTAGTATGTCAAAAGGTTAAGATAGAACATTAGAAGCCTTCGGAGTTGTTGCAGTCCCTGGAGATTCCAGAATGGAAGTTGGAGAGAATTTCTATGGACTTTGTGATGGGGTTACCTAAGACACGTTTGGGCTTAGACGCCATTTGGGTGATAGTGGATAGGTTAACCAAGTATGCCCACTTCTTGCCAATTAAGGCAACCTATAGCTTAGACAAGTTGGCCTACCTTTATATCAAGGAAATAGTCAAACTTCATGGGATACCCACCTCCATAGTGTCGAATAGAGACCCGAGGTTTACCTCTAGATTTTGGAGAGCTTTTCAGCAGGCCTTTGGGACTAAGTTGAACCTTAGCATAGCCTATCATCCCCAAACGGATGGTCAGTCGGAGCGGACCATTCAGACCCTTTAGGACATGCTTAGAGCGTGTGTCTTGGATGAAGGAGGGAGTTGGGATAGGTTCCTACCTCTCATTGAGTTTGCGTATAACAATAGTTATCACGCTAGTATAGGCATGGCACCCTATGACTCCCTATATGGGAGAAAGTGTAGGTCCCGGTTATGTTGGTGTAAGGTAGGTGAGAAAACCTTGATAAGACCTAAACTGGTCCAGGAAACCTCTGAGAGAATCAAAATGATTAGGGAGAGGATGCGCACGGCGCAAAGTAGACAAAAGAGCTACGCCGACAAAAGGAGAAAGCCTCTAGAATTCCAGGAAAGTGAGCATGTATTTTTGAGAGTCACTCCTAAGACGGGGGTAGGGAGGTCGATGAAAGTCCGTAAGCTAAATCATCGTTTCATGGGACCTTTCCAAATCCTTATAAGAGTCGGGCCTGTTGCTTATCAATTGGCTCTTCCGCCACAGTTAACAAACCTTCATGATGTTTTCCATGTGTCGTAACTCAAAATATGTGCCTAATGAATCTCATGTGATAGCTCCTGAGTCTGTACAATTGAAGGATAATTTGATCTATAAGCCAAAGCCTAGTCAAATCTTGGACAAGAGCACTAAGACTCTAAGGAACAAGGCAATTCCATTGGTGAAAGTGTTATGGGACGGATTGACTTTTGAGGAAGCCATTTGGGAGATGGAGGAGGACATCGTGCGTCAATACCCAGATTTTATTATCTAAGGTATGGTAACCTTTACGTTTGAATATGTCATATGTTAAGATAAGTACGTGAGTATGAGGTGAATTTCGGGGACGAAATTCTCTAAGGAGGGGAGAAAATGTAACATCCTAGAAATTTACTATAATTAAGTTGATAAATAAATAAATATATATATATATATTGGTTATTAAAATGTATAGTATAAATAAAATATAATTAAGAGGTTTAGTGTGAAGAATTTAATAGTATAAGGATTTATTGAAATTACTTAATTATTTTAAAACAATATATATATATATATATATATATATATATATATATATATATATGATAGTGGCGTATAGGTACAAGGGATAATGGCATACAGGGCCTTGTGCCCACTTCCGGATTTTGCCAAAAAAAAAACAAGGGACAAACCTACGCTGACAATATATATATATATATATATATATATATATATATATATATATATATATATATATTATATAAAGGAATAGTAACCAAAAAGAAAAGGAGCGTGGAACAGGAGCGCCATAGAGGGGTTTGGCATTTTCGTCAGTTCCGTTCTTCCTTGCCAGTGCAACCGTAACAACACTGATCCAAGAACGCCACCAAACGGGAGAAGAATTTTTAGGGAAGCGCAAATCCTTATCATAAATAAATTTTAGAACACATTGGAGGTCTTCGAGAGGTGAACAACGGTATCTTTTAATAACCCTTTTCATGGTACATGTATTTGTTGTGTTGAGCGATTTATCTGTGAATTTGAGAGATTTTAATTGAATGATGCATGTTATTAATGAACTAATTTTCTTTTAAAAATTAGGATTTTTGAATTAAAATAAAAATTATTAAATTGGGTATTTATTCTTGTTATTGATGGCATGGAATACATGACTGGTATTTGTATTCGTTGAATGACGTGCTTATTGGTGTATGTTATGTCATGTGAGTTTATTTGACATGCATGATAAGATCTAATATTTAATTTTTGGTAAATGAATTTTACACATATGAGATATGAAATTGTGCCTTATGATGAATTGTATGATGTTTGCCGCAATACCACCTATGATAGGGGTATCGAAGAGAAATGCCGCCTTAATGGGGTATCGAAAGTAACATCGCCATGTGGTTGTGATGTCGAAAATGAGTAATACTACCTAAAAAGGAGTATCGAAAGTAACACCGCCACAGGTTGGGGTGTCAAAAAAGGAGAAATACCACCATGTGCACATGGGAGGTATCGAAATGGAAATGTCCCCGACAGGAGGGTGACATCGAAACACTCCTCATGGGTAGGGGTGGGCAATGGGACGCCATTATCGTGTGATGTGTGAATTTATGGCATGCCGGGAAGAGACAAATTTAATTAGGAGGTCTTCGGGCCGCTTGGATTAATCTTTAATTTATTTGGAATATGGAATGTGATGTATTGAGATGAGTTATTGTTACGTTATATGCTATTAAGTTGGTGAGATTTTTATTGATATTAAAAGTATTTTCCTTTATATATATTATTTTGGAAAATTAGTGGGTGCCATTGACAGTTTTTCCGGTTACCGCGCCGGCTGAGAACAATGCTATTTTCGAAAATATATTTTTAAAACTGTATTGTTGATCACTGGGATTTTATATCTCATTATAAGTATTGTTTTCAGAGCACGAGGAGGACGTCATTGAAATTGAAGAGGCGTGAAGACTTAGTGGATTCCATTAGTTATTCTTTCTAGTTTGGTTAGTATTTTCTTAAATAAGGAGCCGTATGTGGCTAGACACATTTATTTATCGTTGGGATTGTAATTAGACGCCCGGTTTTGAGGCTTTTGATTTTTATTTATATTTATATTCACTACATGGATATTTTATTACTACGTTATTTATTATGAGGTATTTTCAGACTTTAAATATTTTTTTAAAATTTTTCTTTATGAGATGTTTGTTTTAATTAAATGTTTTAAAGGATTTTTATTGACCTTGGGATTACTAATGTAACAAAGGGCGTTACATTTATGGTATCAGAGCAGTTCGATTCTAAATCGGACTGTGATAGTGGGGCTTTTTCAAAAAAAAAACAAAACTTGGGCGCATAGGATGCTTGTTAGAGTTGTAATTCGGCATTCTATTCTTTTGGATATTGGACTTGATCAACCCACTGTTTGATTGGTGGTATGCAGATTATGGCAGCGAACAGGCGAGGGAGAAATGATGCGCTTGCAGCGACTTTGGCTCGAATGGCCAGAGTTATGCAGGAGCAGACGGAGACTCTCCGTCAGATGAGGGATAAGGGGGACGTGCTTAATATGGTACCGGTTGCAACTCCAGATCGATAGTACAGGGGTCTGTCAGAGTTCAGGAATAATAATCCGCCAGCTTTTCGAGGGACCACCGATCCTATTGAGGCTGAGGAATGGTTACTGAAATTAGAGAAGATCTTCCGGGCCATGGGGTGCTCTGATGCTCAGAGGGTGGATTTTGCCACCTATATGTTGGAGTCGGATGCAGAGCACTGGTGGAACTGTGCCAGGGGCGGGTTGCTTGCTTCGGGCACCCCTATCATGTGGGACAGATTCAAGGAGATATTTCTGGAGAAGTACTTTCCGCACAGTGTCCGGATACAGAAAGAGATGGAGTTTCCACATCTTCGTCAGGGGAGTATTACGGCGGCGGAATATGTGGCCAAGTTCGAGAGGCTTGCAAGGTTCTCCACACAGGTGAGGGATAATCCTGATGGTCCATGGAAAACAATTAAGTTCGAGCAGGGTTTGAAGCCAGAGCTGCAGAGCCTTATTGGGCTCCTAGAGATTCGAGACTACCCCACTTTAGTGAACAAGTGTAGGGTGGCGGAGCAGAATATGCAAGTTGTGATGGCTGAGAGGTCGAAGGAGAAGAGTTTCAGTGACGGCAAGAGATTCCATGGGAAAGGGGGTAATTTCCAAAAGAGCCTACGACCTGTGCCTACAATCACGAAGGGTAAGCAGGTTGAAGGTGCTCAAGGTGAGAAGGGGACTGCATGTTACAAGTGTGGGTGGCAGCATGGAGATCGTGTGTGCCCAGCGGCACAAACCACTTGCCACAAATGCGGAAAGATGGGGTACTTTGCTAGGATGTGCAAGTCAGGAGGACAATCTCAAACCAGATCATTGAACCACGGAAGGGTCTTTACCATCCATGGAGAGGAGGTGAAGGAGTCCGACGGTTTGATCCAAGGTAAGGGCTTTATTAAAGGTCATGATGTTATCATATTGTTCGATTCGGGAGCAACACATTCATTCATTTCATTTAAATGTGCTCAATTCTTAGAGTTACCTGTTACTAAACTGTCATATGATTTGTGTGTTTCTACTCCTGCTAAAGATAGATTGATTACTTCTTCTGTCTGCCTGCAATGTCCCTTATTGTTTCAAGACCTGACTTATATTGTTGATTTGATATGTTTACCTATGTCTGGTCTGGATATTATTTTGGGCATGGACTGGTTGTCTCGTAATAATGCTATTATTGATTGTGCCAATGTCAAAATTGTTCACAGTGATAATGGTCCAGAATTCAAAATAGACAATTTTTATGCCATGAAAGGAATCATCCATCAATCTAGTTGCGTCAACACACCCCAACAAAATGGTGTTGCTTAGCGCAAACACAGACATTTGCTAAATGTTGCCCGTGCTTTGCTTTTTCAAAGTGGTCTTCCAAAACAGTTTTGGGGGGATGCTATCCTCACTTCAACATACTTCATCAATCGCACACCTACACCACTCCTTCAAGGTAAAACACCATATGAAAAATTACTCATTAAACCCCCTAATTATTCACAACTAAGAGTCTTCGGTTGTTTGTGTTTCGCATCTACATACCCCACCAAGCCCACTAAATTTGACCCTCATTCCACTCGTTGTCTTTTCCTTGGCTACCCTTATGCCCAAAAAGGATATCGTGTATTTGACCTTCAACTTCAAAAGGTCTTTGTTTCACGCGATGTTCTTTTTTATGAGGACGTATTTCCATTTAAAACACCAAAAACTTCCTCTGCCACATCATCAATGCCTCACCCTATTTCACCTCATCCTTTTCTTCCCAAGAATACCACAAACGCTATAAACCCAAACACTCCTCATAGCACCGATAACCCTCAAATCCCACAACCTTCCAATTTTGAACCTTTAAATCCATCCTATTTAGACCAAGACCCTCCATCACCTTCCATAAATATGTCATCCCTTGAAATAATTCCCCAACCTGCCATTGAAAATATCCCACCCGAGAACACCACTCACAATCAAACGGAAATCACGCCACCACTGCCACCAAGACATTCCACTAGACCTATGAAAATACCAACATTTTTACAGGACTTTCATGTTGAGGCAACCCTCCCATCTATGATCGTTCCTTCATCTTCAACGAATGTGGTCACCTCCCAAGGTACTTCTCATCCTCTTTCCCAATTTTTATCTTATGATTGCCTTTCCCCAAGTCATAAAGCATTTACCACTCAACTGACCCTTCACAAAGAACCCAAGAATTTTCAACAGGCTAATCGAGATCCAAGGTGGCGTGACGCCATGCATCATGAAATCCAAGTCCTCCAAGCCAACAATAATTGGAGTCTTGTCCCTCTGCCATCTCACAAAAATCCTATCGGTTGTAAATGGGTCTACAAAATCAAACTCAACCCCGACGGAACTGTTGAGCGTTACAAAGCTCGCTTTGTTGCAAAAGGCTATAGTCAAATTGAAGGTATTGATTACCGAGAGACTTTTGCTCCCGTTGCTAAACTCACAACAGTATGAGTACTCCTTAGTGTTGCAGCCGTACGAGGATGGCACTTGCAACAACTTGACGTTAATAACGCCTTCTTACATGGAGATCTCTATGAAGAAGTCTACATGTCCATCCCGCCCGGTTTTGAACGAAAGGGGGAGAACCGTGTCTGCAAGCTACACAATTCAATTTATGGTTTAAAACAGGCATCGCAACAATGTTTCTTAAAACTGTCTAGTGCCCTTAAGAAGACTGGATTTCAACAATCATGGTCAGACTACTTGCTATTTGTTCAAAATCATGCTGGTAGTTTTATTGCATTATTAATTTATGTTGATGATGTGATATTAGCGGGCAACAACCTGCAGGACATTACAAGCACCAAACATTTCCTCTCAAATCATTTTAAGTTGAAAGACATGGGGCCACCTAAATATTTCTTGAGGATAGAAGTTGCACGATCAAGACAAGGAATCACATTGTGTCAAAGAAAATATACTCCAGAAGTTCTAGAAGATGCAGGGTTCTTAGGTGCCAAGCCCTCACGGTTTCCTGTTGAATAGAACCTTTCACTCACACAAACGAGTGGGAAGTTGCTAGTTGATCCAAGTCCATACAGGCGTCTTGTTGGTCGACTAATTTACCTCACCATTACAAGGCCAGATCTTGTTCATGCTGTCCATGTATTGAGTCAATTCATCGACAAGACTAGGCAACCTCATCTTGAATCTGCTCACAAGGTTCTAAGGTATATCAAACAAGCACCGGGTCAGGGAATTTTGTTACCATCTACAGGTTCACTAGAACTACGCGCCTTTTGTGATGTTGATTGGGCTTGGTGCAAGGATACAAGAAGGTCGGTAACTGGTTATTGTATTTTGCTGGGTCAAGCACCAATCTCTTAGAAAACTAAGAAGCAACATACCGTGTCGCGTTCAAGCGCAGAGGCAGAATGTCGTTCCATGGCCACTACTTGTTGTGAGATTACTTGGTTGAAAAATATACTGAAAGACTTGAAGGTGACTCACACATAACCAGTTACATTGTTTTGTGACAACCAGGCTGCCATGCATATTGCTTCAAATCCAGTGTTTCATGAACGACGAAGCATATAGAGATCGATTGTCATTTGGTACGTGAGTAGATTCAAAGCGGGCTAGTGCAGACAGCTTATATTTGGACCACAAGCCAACCAGCTGACTTATTCACCAAACCATTTAGTTCAACACAGTTTGAAATGCTACGCAACAAGTTGGGTGTCACTAACATACACTCCAACTTGAGGGGGAGTGTTAAAGGAAAGAATCATGCCAAATAATTTGTTAGTTATTATAATTTATAGAGTACAATTAATTTCCTTTTTAGTATACATGAGTATAGGCATAATGTTAGGCATAATGTTAGGATCCTATTCGGTAACATTTCTATAAATGTATGATTTGTGATAATTAATAAAATAATTTAGCCATATCTGGTTTCTTTAGTTTTTTCTATTTTAAATAATAAATCTATATCTACACTAATTGATAAGGGGAAATTCTGATTTTAGTGTAGCACAATAGTGCAAGTCACATGTTAAGTTATGGAATATTTTTATTATTATTATATTTATTTTCTAAAATTTATATATTTTTTGTTTTAAAATATTTACAAACCGGTAAAGGTACATTGTTTTGGGAGTCAAACACGGCAATCTCTGTATTAACATAAATAGAGGCATAGCTATTCATATTTTGTATTTTTTGCTACATCTTTGCTTTTGTTTTTTCTATTTTAAATAATAAATCTATATCTATACTAATTAATAAGGGGAAATGCTGATTTTAGTGTAGTACAATGGTGCAAGCCATATGTCAAGTGATGAAATTTTTTTATTTTCTAAATTTTTTTTGTTTTAAATATTTACAAATCGATAAAGGTATAATGTTTTGGGAGTCAAACACGACAATCTCTAAATTGACATAAATAGAGGCAGAGCTATTCATATTTTCTAATCTATTTTTTTGTACAACCTTGCCTTTGTTTTTTCTATTTTAAATAATAAATCTATATCTATACTAATTAATAAGGGAAATTGCTGATTTTCTAATAAAGGGACACGTGTCAGTGCCACATGATTTAAGAGGATTAGTTGATCATTAGTAATAATCAAAGAGGAACACTTAACACATAGTATTACATTGCGAATTGTATTTTACAATAAAAATAATATTCAATTCTTTACACTCAAATTATAGATAAAATTGTTTCAAGATTTTTGCTGATCACTTCTGTCCATAAATAAAAGGCCTTGGAGATGAATGAGTACCACCATTATGGGTGGGAAGGAAATATTGAAAGCAAAGTGTGAAATAAGTAAAGAAAATGTTTGACATAATGGACTTAATTTGGGATAAAGGAAAAAAAATAGAGACACAATTCAAGTTATTAATGATAACAATGCTATCAATAATAATAGTAATTGATGACCCGTGCATCACAAGCGTGCAAGAATATTAGTATACAACATAGCACAAGTTAATTTAGGAAATTGTACACGATTGATCTATTTTTATTTTTTATAAAAAAAATTATCTAATTGATATGACTGCCAAAATTAAGATAGCAGCATCTCCTATAATCATGCTATCCCTAGGATGAATAGATGATAAATGATCTGAATGTAGAAACGTGAGCCAAAAAAAATTAACCCAATTAAGTACTCTCTCATGCGTGACTGCTTTCATTTATGGTTTTGCTGTAAAAGTGTTAATTTTAATTTGGGTCTGGCTAATTAGTATCCGGCAATGATTAAGGAGTTTTCATTGAAAAGTTAAATATAGTAGTTTGCAAAATTTTGAATACATGATTTTTCAATAAAAATTTTCTTTTTTTAATTCCTTAGCCTATACCCCCAATGACACTCATTATTGAATAACATTCCCCTTATTTTACGTCAATAATTATAAACTATTCAAAATACATGCATATTTGAATTAGCTTATTTTTATTTTTAAAATATAATAGATAAATAGAAATAGTTCAGATAAATTTTCAGTAAAATATTTTGTAAGGTGTAAAATGAATTAAATTAAAAATATTTCTACTTTTGTAAAGCATGATAAAAACTCACTTTTAAAAATTTACAATTACATGATATATATATATATATATATATATATATATATATATATTTTTAAACAAATATATATTTTTTGATTGTTGCAAGATCTTAATGAAATTACAATATAAGATTTTTATACATGGTTAAATACATATATTTAAGTCATATAAATCGTGTAAAAAGTTTTAAATAATTTTGGTTTTTTTTAAAGCTTTATTTTGCTTTTAAGAGCACGAAAAAAAAAATACTTTTTCAACAATAACTTGAGGAAATAATATGGGTGAAATCTCAGTCTTAAACCTTCTCTCCCCTTTTATTTTATTATAGTGTAGAGACTCTCTCTCTCCTCTTTTTATGGATGGTGGAGATTTAGGCTTTGTTTGGCAAAAATAGTTGATAAGTTAATTTTTAGCTGATAGTTGAAAAACTAGCTGATTGAATTTGAAGTGTTTGGTAAAATTAGTGGCTGAACTAGCTTATAAATATAAAATGACATAAAAGGACATATTTATGATAGACATGGTAAAGTGGGAATTTCATTAAATGACTGGGGATAAAAACGAGAGAAAAGACAATAAGCTATAAGCTACCAGCCATAAGCTAAATAAATTAGCTTATGAAGAAATGCTATAAGCTAATGAGATAAGCTTGTTTACCAAACACCTCTACTTCAGTCAAACAAGCTTATAAGCTAGTCAAATAAGTTATAAGCTAACTTATTGGACATGCCAAACAGAGTCTTGACTTGATGGTAAAATATGGGAGAGAATTGATTCCCTCAATTAGCTGCTTTCAGGCAATCTTCTTAATTGATACCGATATGCAGATACTCTCACCCCTCTGTGTATAGTTTCCTATTCAATTTAGCTGAAGTTAATATGCAAAATCTTTTGCAATAATGAGACCTCATTGATAAAAGATTTAACAAATATTAATTTTCGTGCACAAAATCATTGATAAGGGGGCATGACCTCTAAACTTCCTGAATATATTTAGATGCATAAGTTTTTGTTCAAGGCAAACCAAAAACCTCTCAATAAGAGACTTGTCATCTCCTGCTTTTCCTTTGTGTCTTGTTAATAATCATACACTTTTCCATTGCTTATCAAGCTAATAACATGGCCTTCATGTTGATGCTTCATGTGCTTGTTGGGTTAGTAATGCTTCTCCTACTTAGTGGGTTAGAGACTCAAGGTAAACTTTTTCTTTGACCTTCCTTTTTATCCTTATCAACGTTTTCTCTTTCTGTAAAGGAATGTTTTTCTCTCTGTCGTTTATTCATCAATGGAAATGTTACTCTAGTTTGCTTAGCTCTTTGACAAGTGTCACAAGCTTTATTCAGTAAATTACTATCTTTCCCACCGCTGTCTTTAGAAATCAACTAAGTAATCTTCCAAGATGGATGTCCCAAGCGTTTATGCCACAGTTCTAGTTGGTTAATCCCTTCAGATCTGCAAGCCTTCATTCTTAGAATTTCCCGGAAGAAGTAGAGTCCATCCCTCCGTTCACCCGCTCCAATCAGCATCTTCGAAGTTTGGTCCCGTATAACACACATGTTATTAGTAAACTGAACAATACAACGGGATTCATCTATCAGTTGTGATATAGAAATTAAGTTGCAATTTAATTGAGGAAGATAAAGCACGTTCTCGAGATTTAAACCCCCAGCAAGCCTTATTGTCCCTTCCTTAGTGGCCATTACAGATTTTCCATTAGGAAGTCCAACAGGACATCCAGGCACTTCACGTACATCAGCAAAGTATTGAAGGCTTCCTGACATATGGTTGGATGCCCCGCTATCTAGGATCCATATATTGGGTTTAGTCTTACCAGTCATGCACTCATTTGGAGTGACCTTAGATGTATTGAGCATTTGCAACAAAGTTTCCCATTGTTCATTGCTTAACCCTGCCATGGCACTTGTCAGGTATAAGAATTCTAACCTGATGCTCTTGATACCATGTAAAGGAATGTTTTTCTCTCTATCGTTTATTCATCAAGCTGAAGGAAAATATATACATAAATGGGCAGCAACTCCTAATAACTCCTAATAATGTTACAACAACTATCAAGGGATACAAATCAAATGTGATAGCCACAAAATCTGCTATAATAACTCCTAATAATGTTACAACAACTATCAAGGGATACAAATCAAATGTGATTGTTGTTATCTGATATTATGCGAGACTAATAAAGGTTATTAAAGCTAATAATGGCTAATATCCCCCCTCAAGGTAGTGCATGCAAGTTTCGAATGCCCAGCTTGTCAAGGAGGAACTGAAACTGTAGTTTTCCTAATGCCTTTGTGAAAATATCCGCAAGTTGACTTGTAGTGGGAACATAGGTTTGTCGAATATTCCCTTTGAGAATCTCATCCCGGACAAAGTGGCAATCTACTTCAATATGCTTGGTGCATTCATGAAACACAGGATTTTTGGCAATATGTAACGTTTCCTGGCTATCACAGTGAAGAGTCATAGGTTTGTTGTGAGAAATACCTAGGTCGGAGAGAATCCCCTTTAACCATTTTAACTCACATGCAGCAGTTGCCATGGACCTGTATTCAGCTTCAGCAGAGGAACGAGATACAGTGTGTTGCTTCTTTGTTTTCCAGGATATAGGGAAGCCACCAAGGAGGACTAACCAGCCAGTAACAGAACGTCTGGTTAAAGGACAACTGGCCCAGTCGGAGTCGCACCAACCACGAAGATGGAGGTCACATGTACTATCCAAAAGAATTCCTTGTCCTGGATTCCCTTTCAGAAATCGAACTACTCGAAGTGCAGCTTCCCAATGCTCGGTTGTGCGATGTTGCATAAATTGAGACAGCGTGTGGACACTGTATGATAATTCAGGTCGAGTGAAACACAAGTAAATCAGACGCCCAACCAAACGCCTATACTGCTCGGGATTAGGGAATAGCTGATCCGAGCCGCTGCAAAGGTGGTTTTGCTCTAATGGAGTGGCAGCAGGTTTAGCACCAAGGAGACCAGCTTCAGATATAATATCAAGGGCATATTTATGCTGACAAAGAAAGATCCCTGTAGGATTTCTGGCAACTTCAATGCCCAAAAAATACTTCAATATGCCAAGGTCTTTCATATGGAAACACATGCTCAAGTAGAGTTTAAAGCGCTGGATGGCAGAAGAAGTGTTTCCAGCAATAATCAAGTCATCAACGTATACTAGGACCACAAGGTGAGTGTCTTGTTTTTGCAAAGTGAACAAAGAATAGTCAAGAGATGATTGTTGGAACCCATAAGCTTTGAGGGCAGTAGAGAGCTTGGCAAACCAGCAACGTGGGGCTTGCTTTAGCCCATAAAGTGATTTGCGAAGCTTACACACCATATCTGGTTGCGGTGCGGCAAAGCCAGGAGGCATTTTTATAAAAACTTCTTCGTGAAGATCACCAAGCAAAAACGCATTGTGCACATCCATTTGATGAAGTTCCCAAGCTTTTGCTGCTGCCACAGCTAGGACAGTGCATACTGTGACCATTTTGGCAACTGGTGCGAATGTTTCGGTGTAATTGATCCCTTCCACTTGATGATTTCCAAGCACAACCAATCTGGCTTTAAAGCGTTCAATCGTTCCATCAGAGTGATATTTAATGCGATAGACCCATTTGCATCCCAGAGCTTTCTTGCCAGGTGGTAAGCTGATGCGTTATTTTTAGAAGAAAAAAAAGCAAGGGCACCTTGTCGCAAACTAGTAATAAAATGGTAAGAACCGGATATCGTCCTCGGGGATCGGTTGTCAATTACCAATTCACAAACTCAACAACTATCTAGACTAAGCTATGGTATGAAAGATCAAAACATAAAACAAACAAAAGCAGTAAAATATTTTTGGTATTTTCTTTTGGGTATTTTATCGAACACTTGGAGGGCAACAGAAATGCGGTTAATATTTTTAGGGTTAGACTACACTAATCCTCCCTTAATTGCAATGAAATGACTTCTAACACAAGCCCTAATTCGATAATGACAATCAAGCCTTTTCTAAAATACTCAAGCCCTAATGTCTTAGGTGGAATGAGCCTAAAACCCCAAATTAAACCCTAATGTCTTAGGTGGAATAACCTGAGATTTTGCATTAAGTCAAGACTTATAAGATTGCAAGCATCCAACACCTATGTCTAGATTCTTGAACTACTTGGCATATGATTCATGAGCATGCCTTAACATCAATCTGTCAATTGTCTATCAAAGCAACATATCATTCCTATGGGTAGCTAAGCCAAGGAAAGCATTAAGCACAGAATCACATACTCATAAAGAAATAGAGACTTGCATTAAAACAACCAAATCAAATACAAACAAGTTCAGAAAAGCTACATCTAACCCCAACAATAGGGGATTTAACTACTCATGAAAAATGAGAATACAAAAGAGAAAGAGAAAAGAGATGAAGAACACTCATAGAAGAATCCTCCAATCTTCTTCCATTCCCAGAGCAAGGAAAACATCCCCTTCTAGGGTTGAAACCCTAGTCCAGTCGCAGCCTCCAAGTGCCCAACCTCCAAGAACTCTCAATTCTGCCCTAAAACAACAACTTATACCAATCAGTTCTGCGCGCGTTCGCGAGGCGAGACATGTCTCGCGAGGCGAATGTTAAAAATCTGTTGTTTCAGAAATGGATCTCTCGCGAGGCGAAAGTGGCTTCGCAACGCGAAATAGTCAAGTGATTCTCCAATATGCCCGTGAGGAGCATCAGGGCCTGGGCTTGATGGCTTCTGGTTTCCAGACTCGCGAGGCGAGACAAGGTTCGCGAGGCGAACCAGAAAGGCTTGCATTTTCTGGAACAGTCAGCTTTCAGGGTCACAAGACGAATCCAGTATCGCGGGGCGAATCTCCAGAATTCTGCTTGGCTCAATTTCTTCACTTTTTAAGCTCTATTTCATCCAAGCTTTATCATGGCCAAATATGGGCATTTTTCATCAATTTCTGCAAAACAACACACAAAACCACCTTCACCCGTTCCAAGGGAAAATCTAATAAAAATCAAACTAAGAATGCCTAATCTATATGAAAAATGCATGCAAAAGTGTACAGAAAACATGATGTAAAATCACACTATCAAATCACCCCAAGCTTATTCAATTGCTTGTCCTCAAGCAATCACTAAGGCCAGAAGAGATAAATAATCAAAGCATGGATAGTGAACCAAGAACCCGAGCAAATAATCCAAGTAATAGGCATTTCAAACAATTCAGCAAGAGACAATCAATTCAAGTCCAATTAGAGGCTTAGGTTCTCTAAATTCATATTCTCACTGATTCGGGCACTCTTTCTCACCTGAAGCTCACCCCAAGCTTGTTCATTTGCTTGGCTCTCTTTTCTCACCTCACTCTAGTGTTTAGGGATATTTAACATTTCGCTCAATTTTCCTCAAGGAATGAATTCTACCATAGGCTTGACTATCAACCAAATCTCTACTTTATTAATGAAAACAATTAAGAATCAAGAGGTCTTTCACTTCGGTTGTAACGTGGCCATGGGATTAATCGTTAGGTGGGGAAATAAAGAAAAGGACATTTCAAAAGGGCTAAACCAAGTATCAAACATTTCAACACATGACACCTTCTAAATTACCTTCTTGGGTTTTCGATTTATTTTTCCACCTTTCTTTTCTTTCTTTTTCTTTTTATTTCTCATTTCTTTTTGTCATCCCCTTCTCTAAAGATTTTTCTCTTTCTTTTATTTCTCTTTTGCTTGGAGAAGGGGAAATTTTTTCAACTCAAGAGAAATATTTTTCTGATTCTTTCCCATACTCTTTTTAACTACCTTTTTACCCTTTTGTGCAATACTTTAGAAGGTCCTATCAAACATCATTCATCAAAGTAATTCAAGGTACCAAGAAAAGTATTTTATTCATGTAGGCTCAAAATTGGGCAACTAAGGGGTAGCATTTAGTCATTCAAAGCTCGGAAGGCCGGAAAAATACCTAGTGCCTCAATCATTTTCAAAAATGTTTTCAAAAATTTTTTAAGCTTCAAAATGGTTTTAAGTCAAGTTCTAGAGAAAGCAAACCAAGAGGAATAACACTCTAACATAAAGAATGGGGTAAAATTTTGTGAATACCCCTTTGGCTCAAAATCTCACATTTTAGCAGTTCAAGAATCAATGAAAAACACAAATCTATAGAACCATCTGCTAATTATCAACTATCCAAGATTATCTCAAACATTTTTATTCGCAGCCTTATCACAAGAATAAAAAAATTGGGTTCAAAAATTCACTATCTCAATTTATTTGGCACTTAGTTCTCACAATCGGATGCAAAATCTAAGCAAGGGCAATCTAATTGTGTGATCATGCAAAGCTATGTCTATATGAATGCAACATGCATAAGAATGCAAAAATTCAAAAATTTACACAAAAATACCCCTACCCCAAGCTTAAAAACTTACATTGTCCCCAATGTAAATAATTAAGTTAGAGAGGGGAGAAAAATTGGAACGGCTCACCGAGGCGGTAGTTGGTGCTGGTTCACATGCTTTTTGGCTTTGTTTCTCCCTGCTCTTTTTGCTTCTCCTTCCTTATTATCCTGAAAACACTTAACAAATTTATTAATAAAAGAAAACTCTTGATCTTCTCAAATTATTCAAGAGTTAAAATCAAAAATAAAATCTAACTAAAGAGAAAGGAAAAGGAAAAAGGAAAAGAAACATTGGGTTGCCACCCAATAAGCGCTTCTTTAACGTCACTAGCTTGACGTTCTTGGATCCTCCTCCCGGATCAAATGGTATTTGGAGTGGAGATTGTAGCAGTAGTATGACTTTATCCTCAACTCCACCCAGCCAGTGTATGAATATTCCATTGACCTTTACAATTATGAATTCACTTCCTCTCGGGTCAAGTGGAATTTTCAAGAGGAAGTTTGCCAGACAAGTGGAAGGGACTAACTTTACAATGTCCACACATGCATGTAAGCCAACATATTTTTCCAATGCAGCAGATTCAGGTTGCTTGGCAAGCATGGTGACATCCACTACCACTTCATCTGCACTTTGAGCTATCCCAAAAACCAGATTTTGCTCAAATTGTGCTGTATGTGACTCTTGTACTAATTGTCTGCAAAACTCCTCAACTTGCGTTTTGAAGTTTTGCATCAGAGCTTCGATACAGTCACAATCGGCTCTTGCTTTGGCCTCAGAGATGGATAGCTCTTGGGAATATTGCTCTAGAGCAGATTTCAAAGGTGTTTGCTCATTCCATTCCCATTCCTCCTCATGCTTCATGATTAAACTATAAGCTTGTGCATGAGGGCATTGATATCCCCAGAGCTCGTAGTCTCCCAAGACTACATTAGGCCCAAAGGAATATTTTGTGACTCCATCCAAGGCAGGAAAATAATAAATCTCCATGTGTTGCAATCCACCTTGAATAGATAAAACTCAAAAGAAAAAAAAAATGAACTATACACAAAAAAATAAAAAATTAAAAAAATGTCTAAATTAGTTGTCTCATTTGTTACTAATGATATTGACAAAACCAATCCCCGGCAACGGCGCCAAAAACTTGATACGTTATTTTTAAGAAAAAAAAGCAAGTGAACCTTGTCGCAAACAAGTAATAAAACGGTAAGAACCGGATATCGTCCTCAGGGATCGGTTGTCAATTACCAATTCACAAACTCAACAACTATCTAGACTAAGCTATGGTATGAAAGTTCAAAACATAAAACAAACAAAAGCAGTAAAATATTTTTGGTCTTTTCTTTGGGGTATTTTATCGAACACTTGGAGGGCAACAGAAATGCGGTTAAGATTGTTAGGGTTAGACTACACTAATCCTCCCTTAATTGCAATGAAATGACTTCTAACACAAGTCCTAATTCGATAATGACAATCAAGCCTTTTCTAAAATACTCAAGCCCTAATGTCTTAGGTGGAATGAGCCTAAAACCCCAAATTAAACCCTAATGTCTTAGGTGGAATAACCTGGGATTTTGCATTAAGTCAAGACTTATAAGATTGCAAGCAGCCAACACCTATGTCTAGATTCTTGAACTACTTGGCATATGATTCATGAGCATGCCTTAACATCAATCTATCAATTGTCTATCAAAGCAACATATCATTCCTATGGGTAGCTAAGCCAAGGAAAGCATTAAGCACAGAATCACATACTCATAAAGAAATAGAGACTTGCATTAAAACAACCAAATCAAATACAAACAAGTTCAAAAAAGCTACATCTAACCCCAACAATAGGGGATTTAACTACTCATGAAAAATGAGAATACAAAAGAGAAGGAGAAAAGAGATGAAGAACACTCATAGAAGAATCCTCCAATCTTCTTCCATTCCCAGAGCAAGGAAAACATCCCCTTCTAGGGTTGAAACCCTAGTCCAGTCGCAGCCTCCAAGTGCCTCCAAGTGCCCAACCTCCAAGAACTCTCAATTCTGCCCTAAAACAGTAACTTATACCAATCAGTTCTGTGCGCATTCGCGAGGCGAGACACGTCTCGCGAGGCGAATGTTAAAAATCTGCTGTTTCAGAAATGGATCTCTCGCGAGGCGAGAGTGGCTTCGCGACGCGAAACAGTCAAGTGCTTCTCCAATATGCCCGTGAGGAGCATCAGGGCCTGGGCGTGATGGCTTCTGGTTTCCAGACTCGCGAGGCGAGACAAGGTTCGCGAGGCGAACCAGAAAGGCTTGCATTTTCTGGAACAGTCAGCTTTCAGGGTCGCGAGGCGAATCCAGTATCGCGGGGCGAATCTCCAGAATTCTGCTTGGCTCAATTTCTTCACTTTTTAAGCTCTATTTCATCCAAGCTTTATCATGGTCAAATCTGGGCATTTTTCATCAATTTCTGCAAAACAACACACAAAACCACCTTCACCCATTCCAAGGGAAAATCTAATAAAAATCAAACTAAGAATGCCTAATCTATATGAAAAATGCATGCAAAAGTGTACAGAAAACATGATGTAAAATCACACTATCATAAGCGCTGCATGGTCCAGGTGTTGTTACGTTCAAGGGCTTCAATCTCGACTTGCATGGCTTCTCTCCACCGAACATCTTTCACTGCTTCATGGAAGTATAGTGGTTCCTTTTCTGCAGTAATTGCTGCAAGAAATTGTCTATGTGGCAGAGAAAATTTATCACAGTTTACATAATGTGTTATAGGATAGGGTGTACCTGAAGAATGTGATGGAGTTAGTGAACGAGTGGGAGGACTCAACTTTTGAACAGTGTTCGTGACGTAACCTTCCAACCTAGTAGATGGACGTTTAACACGACAACCTCGTCCCAGTTGCCCAGAATCATCGGAAGGATTTGTCGTGACACCAGTGTCATCTACATCAGCTTCGATAGTATGGGGCATTTCTGGCGGGTTCAGTATGACAGTAGTGTCTTCTACATTCACCTCAACAGTATGGGTGCCCCCCTATCGTTAAGACTTTCTTTTGTTGCTGATTCTAATGTGTCTAGACAAGAATCATCCACTTCACCCGCTACTTCGTTATGATTCGCTGAATTTGATGTAGATTCATTGTGTTGGAAGGGAAATTTTGTTTCAAAGAAGACTACATCTCTTGACACAAAAAAATCATGGGTATCAAGGTCATAAACTCGCCATCCTTTTTGCCCATAAGGATACCCAACAAAAACACACCGACGACTGCGACTTGCAAACTTATCTCCTTTAGTGCCTTGGTTGCGAGCATAGCACAGAGAGTCGAATATGCGTAGATGAGTGTAGGAGGGTGGCTGGCCGTGCAGGACTTCATATGGAGTTTTGCCATTCAAAGTTGGGTTTGGAGTGCGATTAATCAAGTACCCTGCCGTCAAGATGCACTCGCCCTAGAAATTAAGGGGAAAACTTCCTTGAAACCGCAAAGCTCTTGCAACATTGAGGATGTGACGGTGTTTTCTTTCGACCCTTCCATTTTGTTGCGGTGTCCCTACACAAGATATTTGAAAAACAATTCCATGTTCCAGGAAATAATTTTTCATGCAAACAAATTCTGTTCCATTATCACTTCTAATAGCTTTAACCCTTTTATTATATTGTCTTTCCACCATCGCAAAGAAATTTACCAAAATCCGTGACACTTCTTTCTTATCAATTAACAAATAAATCCACACTGCACACGAGCAATCATCCACAACTGTAAGAAAATATGAAGCGCCACAAGAAGATGGAGTTCTGTAAGCTCCCCATAAATCACAATGTATCAAATCAAATGTATTAGAAGCATGATAATTACTCAATGGAAATGTTTCTCTAGTTTGCTTAGCTCTTTGACAAGTGTCACAAGCTTTATTCAGTAAATTACTATCTTTCCCACCGCTGTCTTTAGAAATCAACTGAGTAATCTTCCAAGATGGATGTCCCAAGCGTTTATGCCACAGTTCTAGTTGGTTCATCCCTTCAGATCTGCAAGCCTTCATTCTTGGAATTTCCCGGAAGAAGTAGAGTCCATCCCTCCGTTCACCCGCTCCAATCAGAATCTTCGAAGTTTGGTCCTGTATAACACACATGTTATTAGTAAACTGAACAATACAACGGGGTTCATCTATCAGTTGTAATATAGAAATTAAGTTGCAATTTAATTGAGGAACATAAAGCACGTTCTCGAGTTTTAAACCCCCAGCAAGCCTTATTGTCCCTTCCTTAGTGGCCATTACAGATTTTCCATTAGGAAGTCCAATAGGACATCCAGGCACTTCACGTACATCAGCAAAGTATTGAAGGCTTCCTGACATATGGTTGGATGCCCCGCTATCTAGGATCCATATATTGGGTTTAGTCTTACCAGTCATGCACTTATTTGGAGTGACCTTAGATGTATTGAGCATTTGCAACAAAGTTTCCCATTGCTCATTGCTTAACCCTGCCATGGCACTCGTCAGGTATAAGAATTCTAACCTGATGCTCTTGATACCATGTAAAGGAATGTTTTTCTCTCTGTCGTTTATTCATCAAGCTGAAGGAAAATATATACATGAATGGGCAGCAACTCCTAATAACTCCTAATAATGTTACAACAACTATCAAGGGATACAAATCAAATGTGATAGCCCAAAAATCTGCTATAATAACTCCTAATAATGTTACAGCAACTATCAAGGGATACAAATCAAATGTGATTGTTGTTATCTGATATTATGCGAGACTAATAAAGGCTATTAAAGCTAATAATGGCTAATACTTTCGGTAATATTTTTGGCACATCTGAATATGAAATGATACCTTGTAGACGATAGTAATGGATGACATGTTATTTTTTTTCCTCTCACATTTGTGATCATAAAAGGGATTTTATTAATGAGTTCAGTCAAAATTTGTAAAATTTTATTTAAAATCCATGTCTCTTTATCTACCCCTAAAAAAACGGACATATGATGATCTATTCCCAAGAGATACCGTACTTTTACGTTAGTATTTTTTTTTCAGACACGATTACGTTATTGTTCATGGTTTTCATTATATGCACATCACTCATCTTTGGTTTGCAACTGTTCTTGGTTAATATGTGTGCTGGTTTTGCTATGTTTATTTTCGTGACCCTTAGATTGCTCTCTCTCTTGATTTGTCTATAATAATATTTTTGCCTTATCAAAAAAATCCAAGAACAAATGTGATGAGAGTTAGTTTAATAGGTTCTCAAAGTTAGGACAAGTTCTTAAGGGTTGCATCATTAGAGCAATCTGGTGTGGATGTCACATGTAAGGATGATTGTTTTTATAAGCAACATGTTCTTATATTAGGATCATCGATATACAAAAGAGATCACATAATCACGATATTCATCATGCAGCCCATTCATAAATGAGTTAATATGTTAAATTGAAACAAAAATATATATGTAAATACTATTTGAGACCCATTTAGTGAATTTTTAAGAGTTGCCTCATTGAAATGTAGAGGTGGTTAAAATAATATAAGGCAAATGCTAACGGTACCCTAAAAGTATATTTTTATGGGAAGTTGTATATTCAATATATTGGGAGTAGATATATATACTTTGATTTTCGATGAATAATTACCTTGCATGTAATCATTAAACAATAAAGTGAAATTAAGCGCGAGCACAAAAAAAAAAATAAAGAAAGTAAAATTAAGCAACTCCAATGGATTGTAGATATGGTCTATAATTTTATATAATAAATCTATATCTATACTAATTAATAAGGGGAAATACTGATTTTAGCGTAGCACAATGGTGCATTTTTTTCTAATTTTTTTTTAATACTTTTTTTAAAGCTACATCCCTGGCTTTGTTTTTGTTAAAGAAAAGAATCATGCCAAATAATTTGTTAATTATTGTAATTGATAGAGTACTTATTGTAATTGATAGAGTACAATTAATTTCCCTTTTAGTATATGTGAGTATCGACATAATGTTAGGATCCTATTCTGTAACATTTCTATAAAGGTATGATTTGTGTTAATGAATACAATAATTCAGCCATATCTGGTTTCTTTATGGTATTAGAGCAACGATCTGAGAAACCCAACAAACACAAACCTTAGCCTAGGTAGCCATGGCAGATGATAATGAAAAAACCCCATCATCATCAATCAAATGGGACATGGCTCCCACTCCAAAATGGGAACAACCCCATCACCCTCTTTACCTCCATCATTCAGACCAACCAGGTGCAGTCCTTGTACCACAACCTCTGGTGGAAGACAACTACAATACATGGGTTCAGTCCATGAGCATGGCCTTGACGGTCAAAAACAAAATTGGTCTCGTTGATGGATCTATCTTGAAGCCAAAGGAGAATAACTTTGATGAACTTTTGCAATGGACTCGTAGCAATAATATAGCCAATCAAGTCGGAAAAAATTCAAATCATGATGAATTCTTAGGTAAAACCTTTCCATTCACTCAAAATAGAAAGAAAATTATTTGGATCCTCGATAGTGGTGCTACTGAGCACATTGTTTGTAGCCCTCATCTCCTCACTGCTTCAAAAACTGTTGAAAATCATACTGTTGAGTTACCAAATGGCTCATTGGCACAAGTCACACATGTTGGAAAGATTATTTTCTCTCCCAACTTTATCCTTGATAATGTCTTGTGTGTACCACTTTTTCAGTTAAATTTAATTTCCATTAGCAAGCTAGCCTTGGATTCATTTTATATTACAATTTTTCTCAGACAATTTTGTGTTATACAGGACTTACGATCGGGGAAGATGATTGGGACGGGAATTGAACGGGGGGGACTCTACTATCTCAATCAAGCAGAGAAAGGATCCTGTAATTCTGTTCAAGCCATAGCCCCTGCTCTTTGGTATCAACGCCTTGGACATCCTTCTCACAAAATATCCATGTTATTTCCTTTTTCCAATAACAAATCTTGTGAACCAGACAAATGTTTAATTTGTCCATCCAGTGAGTTTTATTGCTAGCCAATCTTGTTTTGATTTAATACATGTTGACATTTGGGGTGGCTATCATGTTCCTTCACTTTCAGGAGCAAAATATTTTCTCACTATTGTTGATAATTACACAAGAAGCACATGGGTTTATTTGATGAAACAAAAACCAGAAACACGTAACTTCTTTGTCAAGTTCATTAACATGGTTGAAAACCAATTCAATGCCAATGTCAAAATTGTTCGTAGTGATAATGGTCCATAATTCAAAATAGACAATTTTTATGCCATGAAAGGAATCATCCATCAATCTAGTTGCGTCAACACACCCCAACAAAATGGTGTTGCTGAGCGCAAACACAGACATTTGTTAAATGTTACCCGTGCTTTGATTTTTCAAAGTGGTCTTCCAAAACAGTTTTGGGGGATGCTATTCTCACTTCAACATACTTCATCAATCGCACACCTACACCACTCCTTCAAGGTAAAACCAGGGTTTTTAAAACCGGACAGGACCTGCCGGTCCGACCGGTTTAACCGGGAACCGAGACTATGGCCGGTCCGGTCAGCAGGGAAAATCGGCCCTGTGGTAAACCAGTGCAAAAACCGGAAAATCGGTCATAACCGGTAGTGAACCGGTTTCCTAAAAAATATATATATATATATAAAAGGATTTGGATCATCCTAGCCAAAACCCAATTCTTTTGTTTTCTAACATATGTGGGCTGGTTGTAGATTTTGGGTTGGTTTTCCTACGAAGATGATTTTAACATATATCTTTATATTTATTTAGTTTAATTTCAAAATAAAAAAAATTGTGCTTAATAATTTTAGTTGTTATGTTGTTTTTTTGTTTAATATTGTTACAAATATTATATTAAAAATTAAAATAATATTATTTAATTATAACCGGTTCAACCTCGGTTGGATCATTGAACATCGAACCACTACCTTCACCGGTTCGATGGCCGGTCCGGTTTTGTAAACCTTGGGTAAAACACCATATGAAAAATTACTCAATAAACCCCCTAATTAATTATTCACAACTAAGAGTCTTCGGTTGTTTGTGTTTCGCATCTACACACCCCACCAAGCCCACTAAATTTGACCATCGTTCCACTCGTTGTCTTTTCCTTGGCTACCCTTATGCCCAAAAAGGATATCGTGTATTTGACCTTCAACTTCAAAAGGTCTTTGTTTCACGCGATGTTCTTTTTTATGAGGATGTATTTTCATTTAAAACACCAAAAACTTCCTCTGCCACATCATCAATGCCTCACTCTATTTCACCTCATCCTTTTCTTCCCAAAAATACCACAAACACTATAAACCCAAACACTACTCATAGCATCGATAACCCTCAAATCCCACAACCTTCCAATTTTGAACCTTTAAATCCATCCTATTTAGACCAAGACCCTCCATCACCTTCCATAAATATGTCATCCCTTGAAATAATGCCCCAACCTGCCATTGAAAATATCCCACCCGAGAACACCACTCACAATCAAACGGAAATCACACCGCCACTGCCACCAAGACACTCCACTAGACCTACTAAAATACCAACATTTTTACAGGACTTTCATGTTGAGGCAACCCTTCCATCTAGGATCGTTCCTTCATCTTCAATGAACGTGGTCACCTCCCAAGGTACTTCTCATCCTCTTTCCCAATTTTTATCTTATGATTGCCTTTCCCCAAGTCATAAAGCATTTACCACTCAACTGACCCTTCACAAAGAACCCAAGAATTTTCAACAAGCTAATCGAGATCCAAGGTGGCGTGACGCCATGCATCATGAAATCCAAGCCCTCCAAGCCAACAATAATTGGAGTCTTGTCCCTCTGCCATCTCACAAAAAGCCTATCGGTTGTAAATGGGTCTACAAAATCAAACTCAACCCCAACGGAACTGTTGAGTGTTACAAAGCTCGCTTTGTTGCAAAAGGCTATAGTCAAATTGAAGGTATTGATTATCGAGAGACTTTTGCTCCCGTTGCTAAACTCACAACAGTCTGAGTACTCCTTAGTGTTGCAGCCGTACGAGGATGGCACTTGCACCAACTTTACGTTAATAACGCCTTCTTACATGGAGATCTCTATGAAGAAGTCTACATGTCCATCCCGCCCGGTTTTGAATGAAAGGGGGAGAACCGTGTCTGCAAGCTACACAATTCAATTTATGGTTTAAAACAGGCATCGCAACAATGTTTCTTAAAATTGTCTAGTGCCCTTAAGAAGACTGGATTTCAGCAATCATGGTCAGACTACTTGCTGTTTGTTCGAAACCATGCTGGTTATTGCATTATTAATTTATGTTGATGATGTGATATTATCGGGAAACAACCTGCAGGACATTACAAGCACCAAACATTTCCTCTCAAATCATTTTAAGTTGAAAGACATGGGGCCACCTAAATATTTCTTGAGGATAGAAGTTGCACGATCAAGACAGGGAATCACATTATGTCAAAGAAAATATACTCCAGAAGTTCTAGAAGAGGCAGGGTTCTTAGGTGCCAAGCCCTCACGGTTTCCTGTTGAATAGAACCTTTCACTCACACAAACGAGTGGGAAGTTGCTAGTTGATCCAAGTCCATACAGGCGTCTTGTTGGTCGACTAATTTACCTCACCATCACAAGACCAGATCTTGTTTATGCTGTCCATGTATTGAGTCAATTCATGGACAAGCCTAGGCAACCTCATCTTGAAGCTGCTCACAAGGTTCTAAGGTATATCAAACAAGCACCGGGTCAGGGAATTTTGTTACCATCTACAGGTTCACTAGAACTACGTGCCTTTTGTGATGCTGATTGGGCTCGGTGCAAGGATACAAGAAGGTCGGTAACTGGTTATTGTATTCTGCTGGGTCAAGCACCAATCTCTTAGAAAACTAAGAAGCAACATACCGTGTCGCGTTCAAGCGCAGAGGTAGAATATCGTTCCATGGTCACTACTTGTTGTTAGATTGCTTGGTTGAAAAATATACTGAAAGACTTGAAGGTGACTCACACACACCCAGTTACATTGTTTTGTGACAACCAGGCTGCCATGCATATTGCTTCAAATCCAGTGTTTCATGAACGAACGAAGCATATAGAGATCGATTGTCATTTGGTACGTGAGAAGATTCAAAGTGGGCTAGTACAGACAGCTTATATTCGGACCACAAGCCAACCAGCTGACTTATTCACCAAACCATTGAGTTCAACAAAGTTTGAAATGCTACGCAGCAAGTTGGGTGTCATTAACATACACTCCAACTTGAGGGAGAGTGTTAAAGGAAAGAATCATGCCAAATAATTTGTTAGTTATTATAATTTATAGAGTACAATTAATTTCCTTTTTAGTATACATGAGTATAGGCATAATGTTAGGCATAATGTTAGGATCATATTCTGTAACATTTCTATAAATGTATGATTTGTGATAATGAATAAAATAATTCAGCCATATCTGGTTTCTTTAGTTTTTTCTATTTTAAATAATAAATCTATATATACACTAATTTATAAGGGGAAATTCTGATTTTAGTGTAGCACAATAGTGCAAGTCACATGTTAAGTTATGGAATATTTTTATTATTATTTTATTTATTTTCTAAAATTTATATATTTTTTGTTTTAAAATATTTACAAACCGGTAAAGGTACATTGTTTTGGGAGTCAAACACGGCAATCTCTGTATTAACATAAATAGAGGCATAGCTATTCATATTTTGTATTTTTTGCTACATCTTTGCCTTTGTTTTTTCTATTTTAAATAATAAATCTATATCTATACTAATTAATAAGGTGAAATGCTGATTTTAGTGTCGTACAATGGTGCAAGCCACATGTCAAGTGATGAAATTTTTTTATTTTCTAAATTTTTTTTTGTTTTAAAATATTTACAAATCAGTAAAGGTATAATGTTTTGGGAGTCAAATACGACAATCTCTAAATTGACATAAATAGAGGCAGAGCTATTCATATTTTCTAATCTATTTTTTTGTTCAACCTTGCCTTTGTTTTTTCTATTTTAAATAACAAATCTATATCTATACTAATTAATAAGGGAAATTGCTGATTTTCTAATAAAGGGACACGTGTCAGCGCCACATGATTTAAGAGGATTAGTTGATCATTAGTAATAATCAAAGAGGAACACTTAACACATAGTGTTACATTACGTATTATATTTTACAATAAAAATAATATTCAATTCTTTACACTCAAATTATAGATAAAATTGTTTCAAGATTTTTGTTGATCACTTCTGTCCATAAATAAAAAGCCTTGGAGATGAATGAGTACCATCATTATGGGTGGGAAGGAAATATTGAAAGCAAAGTGTGAAATAAGTAAAGAAAATGTTTGACATAATGGACTTAATTTGGGATAGAGGAAAAAAAAAATTTGGTACATATAAAGACACAATTCAAGTTATTAATGATAACAATGCTATCAATAATAATAGTAATTGATGACCCGTGCATCACAAGCATGCAAGAATATTAGTATACAGCATAGCACAAGTTAATTTTGGAAATTAGACACGATTGATCTATTTTTATTTTTTATAAAAAAAAAATTATCTAATTGATATGACTGCCAAAATTAAGATAGCAGAATCTCCTATAATCATGTTATCCCTAGGATGAATAGCTGATAAATGATCTGAATGTAGAAACGTGAGCCAAAAAAAATTAACCCAATTAAGTACTCTCTCATGCGTGACTGCTTTCATTTATGGTTTTGCTATAAAAGTGTTAATTTTAATTTGGGTGTGGCTAATTACTATCCGGCAATGATTAAGGAGTTTTCGTTGAAAAGTTAAATATAGCAGTTTGCAAAATTTTGAATACATGATTTTTCAATAAAAATTTTCTTTTTTTAATTCCTTAGCCTATACCCCCAATGACACTCATTATTGAATAACATTCCCCTTATTTTACGTCAATAATTATAAACTATTCAAAATACATACATATTTGAATTAGCTTATTTTTATTTTTTAAAATATAATAGATAAATAGAAATAGTTCAGATAAATTTTCAGTAAAATATTTTGTAAGGTATAAAATGAATTAAATTAAAAATATTTCTACTTTTGTAAAGCATGATAAAAAACCACTTTTAAAAATTTACAATTACATGATATATATATATATATATATATATATATATATATATTTTAAACAAATATATATTTTTTGATTGTTGCAAGATCTTAATGAAATTCCAATATAAGATTTTTATACATGGTTAAATACATATATTTAAGTCATATAAATCGTGTAAAAAGTTTTAAATAATTTTGGTTTTTTTTAAAGCTTTATTTTGCTTTTAAGAGCACAAAAAAAAAACTTTTTCAACAATAACTTGAGAAAATAATATGGGTGAAATCTCACTCTTAAACCTTCTCTCCCCTTTTATTTTATTATAGTGTAGAGACTCTCTCTCTCCTCTTTTTATGGATGGTGGAGATTTAGGCTCTGTTTGGCAAAAATAGTTGATAAGTTAATTTTTAGCTGATAGTTGAAAAACTAGCTGATTGAATTTGAAGTGTTTGGCAAAATTAGTGGTTGAACTAGCTTATAAATATAAAATGACATAAAATGACATATTTATGATAGACATGGTAAAGTGAGAATTTCATTAAATGACCGGGTAAAAACGAGAGAAAAGACAATAAGCTATAAGCTACCAAAAATAAGCTAAATAAATTAGCTTATGAAGAAATGCTATAAGCTAATGAGATAAGCTTGTTTACCAAACACCTCTACTTCAGTCAAACAAGCTTATAAGCTAGTCAAATAAGTTATAAGCTAACTTATTGGACATGCCAAACAGAGTCTTGACTTGATGGTAAAATATGGGAGAGAATTGATTCCCTCAATTAGCTGCTTTCAGGCAATCTTATTAATTGATATCGATATGCAGATACTCTCACCTCTCTGTGTATAGTTTCCTATTCAATTTAGTTGCAGTTAATATGCAAAATCTTTTGCAATAATGAGACCTCATTGATAAAAGATTTAACCAATATTAATTTTCGTGCACAAAATCATTGATAAGGGGGCATGACCTCTAAACTTCCTGAATATATTTAGATGCATAAGTTTTTGTTCAAGGCAAACCAAAAACCTCTCAATAAGATACTTGTCATCTCGTGCTTTTCCTTTGTGTCTTGTTAATAATCATACACTTTTCCATTGCTTATCAAGCTAATAACATGGCCTTCATGTTGATGCTTCATGTGCTTGTTGGGTTAGTAATGCTTCTCCTACTTAGTGGGTTAGAGACTCAAGGTAAACTTTTTCTTTGACCTTCCTTTTTATCCTTATCAACGTTTTCTCTTTCGGTAATATTTTTGGCACATCTGAATATGAAATGATACCTTGTAGACGATAGTAATAGATGACATGTTATTTTTTTTCCTCTCACATTTGTGATCATAAAAGGGATTTTATTAATGAGTTCAATCAAAATTTGTAAAATTTTGTTTAAAATCCATGTCTCTTTATCTACCACCTAAAAAACGGACATATGATGATCTATTCCCAAGAGATACCGTACTTTTACGTTAGTGTTTTTTTTTTCGACACCATTACGTTATTGTTCTTGGTTTTCATTATACGCACATCACTCATCTTTGGTTTGCAACTGTTCTTGGTTAATATGTGTGCTGGTTTTGCTATGTTTATTTTCGTGACCCTTAGATTGCTCTCTCTTGATTTGTCTATAATAATATTTTTGCCTTACCAAAAAAATCCAAGAACAAATGTGATGAGAGTTAGTTTAATAGGTTCTCAAAGTTAGGACAAGTTCTTAAGGGTTGCATCATTAGAGCAATCTGGTGTGGATGTCACATGTAAGGATGCTTGTTTTTATAAGCAACATGTTCTTATATTAGGATCATCGATATACAAAAGAGATCACATAATCACAATATTCATCATGCAGCCCATTCATAAATGAGTTAATATCTTAAATTGAAACAAAAATATATATGTAAATACTATTTTTTTTATGAGACCCATTTGGTGAAATTTTGAGAGTTGCCTCATTGAAATGTAGAGGTGGTTAAAATAATATAAGGTAAATGCTAAGGGTACCCTAAAAAGTAGGTTTTTATGGGAAGTTGTATATTCAATATATTGGGATTAGATATATATACTTTGATTTTCGATGAATAATTACCTTGCATGTAATCATTAAACAATAAAGTGAAATTAAGCGCGAGTACAAAAAAAAAAACAAAGAAAGTAAAATTAAGCAAGTCCAATGGATTGTAGATATGGTCTATAATTTTATATATTTGAAATAATAGAAGTTTTGCCACAACACCCTTACCTTAAATTGTTTTTTTTTCTTTTATTGTAGGTGCACCGTCCATAGGAGTTTGCTATGGACGAGTAGCCAATAACTTACCGCCGACTAAGGAAGTAATAGATATTTACAAAGCAAATAGCTTTGGGCTGATGAGACTATATGACACTGATCCAACTACCATTCAAACCCTGAGAGGATCAAACATAGAACTCATCGTTGGGGTGCCTAATGAAGTCATTCAATCCTTTGCCACCAATGCTGCAGCAGCTACTGAATGGGTCCAAAAGAATATACAAACCTATGCTCAAGATGTAAAATTTCGGTACATTGCTGTTGGGAATGAAATAATGCCTAATGATGAAGCAGCCCAATTTGTTGCAGCTGCAATGCAGAATATCTATGCTGCACTTACATCTGCCAACCTCCAAAGTCAAATTAAGGTCTCAACAGCTATACAGTTAGGATTGTTGGGCAGTTCCTACCCTCCATCAGCAGGAGCATTTAGTCATGCTTCAAGTGAATATATAAACCCAATCCTAAGTTTTCTTGTGAATAATGGGGCACCACTTCTTGCCAATGTCTACACTTATTTTAGCTACATAGGTGACACCAAACAAATCAGCCTTGACTATGCCTTATTCACCTCACCCACAACTGTTGTGAAGGATGGCCAATATGAGTACCAGAATCTCTTTGATGCATCATTGGATGCCCTTTATGCAGCTCTTGACAAGGCTGGTGCTCCAAATTTGGAAGTAGTTATATCAGAGAGTGGATGGCCATCTGATGGTGGTACTGCTGCAACGGTTGATAATGCAAAAACCTATTATGAAAATCTGATCAAACATGTGCAAAGAGGGACTCCAAAAAGGCCTAACAAACCCTTAGAGGTTTATTTGTTTGCCATGTTTGATGAAAACCAGAAAGGGCCTGCTGAAACAGAACGACATTTTGGTTTGTTCCACCCCAATAAACAACCCAAATATTTCACTAACATCCTGGGCCCGCATTAAGTTAAAGGTTCCTCTCCACATTTAACAAAGGAAGGAATGTTCCCATCTTTTTTATTTTTTGTCATTATTTTTTTATTTACGTAAGGTGGAAGACCCCTTTAGGGATCTAAGTGGGGAATTGGGGAAATAGTTATTTGTGGGATTTGATTAATTGTCACACGTTTCTTAGTTGCTCGCTGGTTTGTACTTTGAAGGCAGGGTTTGCAGCCTATTATTTCTGCCATTAAAAACATAGCTCAAGTTTGATTGCAGACTTAAATAACATGACCAATTTATTCACTACGCACTGCCACATGATATACAACCTTTGTCCATGTTGATTGACAAAATCTTTAAAAGAATACAAGAGACAATAGTAAACTTTGACTAAATATATCACATCCATAAATTTAGTTTGAGCACTGCAAGTCAGAAACTAATTGTTCATGCTTACCAATTTGAAAGGCAAAGTTACTTTGATTTCTTTAACTTTTCAGCTAGCAATGCATTGTATTCCTCTCTCAGACTGTTATATTTCTTGCTTAAGGTGTTGAAACCTCCCACGTCCTCCTCTTTGTTCTCCTTTTTCCTCTTTTCCAAGCGTTGCTTTGTCAATTCAATCTGTTTCTTGAGCTCTTGAATTTTCAAACTTTTCTCTTCATGCTCATTCTGTAACGCATTCAACTCTGATATGCTGCTTGCTCCTAATTCAATTTCAAATAAAATGACACATAATTCTCAATATAGACAAAAAAAAATCATTTTAGTTGAGGTGAGCAAAAAAATGTATATCAATGACGAGGGGACTAAGTTTATTATTATCATTTTTTAAAGGCATAGATCTTTTTTAATTTTTTTGTTTCACACAAGAAAATATATCTTAATTGATGAACAAATGCTACAGCTAAGTGGCTTAAGAATGCCACACAGATGTCATAAGAAACCATTCACAGGAATCACAGCAAAAAATGATAAGATTGCCAATGTTTGTGATTTGTGAATATATGTTGGTAAGCTTTTTAACTTTTCCAGTGTTTCATTATGCTTCGTATAAATATCATGTGAAAGATGTTTGATATTCTCACCTTATGAGTTAAGAAAGCAAATTAAATAGATTAAAAAAAACAATTTTATTTGAAAAAAATAAAACATAAAAGAAATATGAGTTACTTAAAAACATAACATTTTAAAAGAAATGAATACCTTCATATGCACTATTTGAGCTACCACCTTCCATGGATTTCGTGCTGCTGCCCATTAGAACATTTCAATGTATATGAGTTGCCATTATTCTATCTGGAATTGGGTTAGGGTGGCTAGTGGCCAACAAGAACAGTAAATATGTATTAATATATGCTTAAAATTCAAACCCCTGTAGTTCTGGCTCCAAGTCCTCTGTAGTTATTAGTCAAAGAGCAATGCCCAACAAATACAGAGGCTTGGTTGCTAGTCTATTGAGTTCAGATATGTGGAATGAATATTTCCACTGAATTGAATTATTTCTCAGTATTATACAAATTTATAAGCTTTATATTACAAGAGGAAAGATCAACTAACTAACATAAGTTGAACAGAATAACAGAAATAATTACATTGGTAACTAACTTAACTGATCTGAAACAAACTTAGCTAATCGTCGCTGTAATATAGTCCACTTTATCCAGAGAGATTATGTATACATTTCTTTATATACTTACTAATGTGTAAAATATTATGATAGCTTAGGAATTTGTAGAATGTGTGACAGAGATAATATGTCAAATATTGAAAGTGTAGACTGAGACGTGTGTACCTCCCCCTAGACATTTTTGAACATTGTGAGTCCAATCCAAACTGTCATTTGTACTCCTTATCTATATTGATATAAAAGGTGGAGACCCATTTTTACTGTACATACACGTGTCAGGATTTTTTGTAATTTTTTATTTTTTTTTTAAAAAATAATTTTAAAACTTTTTTTAAAATTTTTTTTTACTTTTTTTAAATTCTTTAAGGTTATTTTTATTTTATTTTGTTTTACTTTTTTTTTACGTTTTCCTTAATTTTTTAAATTTTTTTCCTAATCATTTTTTTTTTGCTAATACTTTTTTTTAAAAAAATTAATTGTATACACTAGCAGTGTAAAGTTTTTTTACACTATCAACCAATCATAAATTGGTAAACAGTAAAAGTATAGTTGTCATGTTCTTGATGTTTTAATTTTTATATACTTACATTTTAATGTATATATGATTTAATAGTTTAAAATTTAAATATATATATATATATATTTTAATATTTTCCGGTTTGAACCGAATCAAACCAAACCAATTTTAATTGGTTCAGATATTGTTATTGACTTTTTAAGTTTATAAGTTTTTTTGTTTTTAAATATTTTTAGCCAGGAAAGGTAGCAAAGCTACCGTGTTCTTCGAAAAATTTTACGGTCGTAAGACTCGATCCAATAATTCGATGAACTTAAAAATCCGAAACAACCAATTAAATGGGTTGGCTTTTTTTTTTTCTTTTTTGTGCATGGCTCCGAATTGAACCAAACTCAATGCTCATTAATTCGGTTATTTTGGAACCAAATCAATTACTATATTTTAATATTTATATATATTTTAATATTTAATATGTATATCACTTTATCAATTAACAACTTTTCTTCTACTGTTCCGGTAACAATAGAAGGAGTTGTCAACCGGTGGATTATTTTGGATTATTTAAATTTATTTATTTATTTTTAAACATATATTCTTTATAGTATTTTTTTTAAAATTTATTTTTTTCCCGAATTAGCTTTTTCTAATTTAATTTTTTTTAAATATTTATTTTTTTAATTGACTTTTCTAAAATATTTTTTTCTAAATAATTTATTTTCTAATTTTTTCTAATTATTATTTCCTAGTTTTTTAAAATATTTTTTAAATAATTTTTTCTAATTATTCTTTTTCAAATTTTTATAAATTTTTTTCAATTTTTTTTTCTAATTTGCTTATTATTATTATTTTTTATAATATTTTAAAATATTTTTTTCATAAATATTTTTTGTAATTTTTAAATATATATTTTTTCTAATTAATCTAAATTTTCTTTTATAATTAATTTTATTTTTCTAATTTTTGTAAATCTATTTTCTACTAATTATTTTTTTCCTAATTTTTTTAAAATAATTTTTTTCTAGTTATTTTTCGAATTAAATTTTTTCTAATTTACTTTTTCTAAGAAAATACTAGCCAAACTAGAAAGAATAACTAATAGAATCCACTAAGTTTTCACGCCTCTTCAGTTTCAATGATGTCCTCCTCGTGCTCTGAAAACAATACTTAATACAGAGATATAAAATCCCAGTGATCAACAATACAGTTTTATAAAAATATTTTCGAAAATAGCATTGTTCTCAGCCGGCGCGGTAACCGGAAAAACTGTCCATGGCACCCGCTAATTTTCCAAAATAATATATATAAAAGAAAATACTTTTAATATTAATAATAATCTCATCTCAATACATCACATTCCATATACCAGATAAATTCTAGTTTAATCCAAGCGGTCCGAAGACCTCCTAATTAAATTGGTCTCTTGCCGGCAGGCCATATATTCACACATCACACGACAATGGCGTCCCATTGCTCACTCATACTCACGAGGAGTGTTTCGATGTCACCTTCCTGTCGGGGACATTTCCATTTCGATACCTCTCATGTGCACATGGTGGTATTTCTCCTTTTTGACACCCCAACCTGTGGCGGTGTTACTTTCGATACTCCTTTTTAGGTAGTATTACTTATTTTCGACATCCCAATTATATGGGGATGTTACTTTCGATACCCCATTACGGTGATATTACTTTTCGATACCCCTATCATAGGTGGTATTACGGCAAACATCATACAATTCATCATAAGGCACAATTTCAAGTCTCATACGTGTAACAATTCATTTACCAGAAATTAAATATTTGATCTTATCATGCATGTCAAATAAACCCACATGGCATAGCATACACCAATAAGCACGTCATTCAACTAATTCAAGTACCAATCATGTATTTCATGCCATCAGTAACAAGAATAAATACCCAATTTAATAATCCTTTTTATTTTAATTCAAAACCCCTAAAAAATTAGTCTATTAATAACATGCGTCATTCAATTAAAATCTCTCAAAATCATAGGTAAATCGCTCAACACAACAAACACATGTACCATGGAAAGGGTTATTAAAAGGTACTGTTACTCACCTCTCGAAGACCTCCAATGTACTCTAAAAATTATTTCTGATAAGAATTAGTGCTTCCCTAAAAATTCTTCTTCCGTTTGGTGGCGTTCCTGGATCTGTGTTGTCACAATTATACTGGCAAGAAAAGAAATTCTCTCCCTCGCTATACTCGTGCGGCGCTCTTGGACCAGGCACAGTGACCGATTTCACATATATATAGTGCATTAAGCACAGTGGTTAGCGCCTAGAACTCTCTTAGGTTTTATGATTCCTTTCTTTTCTTTTTTCTTTTTTTTCTTATAGGCCCCGCACGCATGCCCTTCTTATACATATATTTACATATATTTACAATTGAGTTGCGACACATGGAAAACATCATGAAGGTTTGCCAACTGTGGCGGAAGAGCCAATTGATAAGCAACAGGCCCGACTCTTTTAAGGATTTGGAAAGGTCCCATGAAACGAGGATTTAGCTTGCGGACTTTCATCGACCTCCCTACCCCCGTCTTAGGAGCGACTCTCAAAAATACATGCTCACTTTCATGGAATTCTAGAGGCCTTCTCCTTTTGTCGGCGTAGCTCTTTTGTCTACTTTGCGCCGTGCGCATCCTCTACCTAATCATTTTGATTCTCTCAGAGGTTTCCTGGACCAATTCAGGTCCTATCAAGGTTTTCTCACCTACCTCACACCAACATAAAGGGGACCTACACTTCCTCCCATATAGGGCCTCATAGGGTGCCATGCCTATACTAGCGTAATAACTATTGTTATACGCAAACTCAATGAGAGGTAGGAACCTATCCCAACTCCCTCCTTCATCCAAGACACACGCTCTAAGCATGTCCTCAAGGGTCTGAATGGTCCGCTCTGACTGACCATCCGTTTGGGGATGATAGGCCGTGCTAAGGTTCAACTTAGTCCCAAAGGCTTGCTGAAAAGCTCTCCAAAATCTAGAGGTAAACCTTGGGTCTCTATCCGACACTATAGATGTGGGTATCCCATGAAGCTTGACTATTTCCTTGATATAGAGGTATGTCAACTTGTCTAAGCTATCGGTTGCCTTAATTGGCAAGAAGTGGGCAGACTTGGTCAACCTATCCACTATCACCCAAATGGCGTCTAAGCCCAAACGTGTCTTAGGTAACCCCATCACAAAGTCCATAGAAATTCTCTCCCACTTCCACTCTGGAATCTCCAAGGACTGCAACAACCCCGAAGGCTTCTGATGTTCTATCTTAACCTTTTGGCACACTAAACACCTAGTTACGAAGCTAGCCACATCCTTTTTCATTCCTGGCCACCAATACATCCTCTTAAGGTCTTGGTACATCTTAGTTATTCCAGGATGTATGGTAAAATTTCCCTTAATTGCTTCCTCTAATATCTTCTCTCTAAGGCTCCCCTCCTTAGGAACAACGGTCCTATTCTTAAACTTCACTAGCCCATCAACAGACAACTCATAACCCCCTTGTCCCAACCGAGACTGCAACTCCTGGTCTAAAAGTTGTTCCCGCCTAACCTCATCTCTAAGGTCACTATTAATTTCCAACCTATTCAACTTGAAGCTTAAGACATTTAAGGACACATCCAGCACCTCCAGATTCATGTCCCTAAACTCTTCCATGAGGTTCAGCTCTTGCACCATCAAGCTTGACACATGTAGGGACTTCCTACTCAAAGCATCCGCCACCACATTGGCTTTTCCCTGATGGTACTTCAACTCGAAGTCATAGTCCTTAAGGAACTCCATCCACCTTCGTTGTCTCATATTCAACTCCTTCTGGTCGAACATATATTTTAGGCTTTTATGGTCACTAAAAACTTCAAACGTTGCCCCATAAAGGTAATGCCTCCAAATCTTAAGGGCAAAAACCACAGCTGCTAGCTCTAGGTCATGGGTAGGGTAATTCCCCTCATGCGGCCTAAGCTGCCTAGAGGCATATGCTACCACCTTGCCCTCCTGCATTAAGACACATCCCAAGCCATTCCTAGACGCGTCGCAGTATACCACAAAACTCACTAAGGGATCCGGTATAGTTAAGACTGGTGATGACACCAATCTCCTCTTAAGCTCTTGGAACCCGTCCTCACACTCTTGGTCCCACACAAAAGGTTTCCCCTTCCTCGTCAACTGGGTCAAAGGTAAGGCTAATCTAGAGAACCCCTTTACGAACTTCCTATAGTAACCAGCTAAGCCTAAGAAACTTCTCACTTCAGTTACTGTCTTAGGTTGTTCCCATCCCAACACCGCATCGACTTTAGAGGAATCAACCGCTACACCCTCCTTTGAGATTGTGTGTCCTAAAAACTTTACCTCGTCTAGCCAAAACTCACACTTCTCTGGTTTGGCATAAAGACACTCGTCCCTTAAGATCTGCAACACCAACCTTAAGTGTTCTCCATGTTCTTCTGGTGTCCTAGCTAGAGTATATTAAAATATCATCTATGAACACCACCACAAACCTGTCCAAAAAGGTCCTAACGATCCGGTTCATGTAGTCCATGAAAACGGCTGGGGCGTTGGTCATGCCAAAGGGCATCACTACCCACTCATAGTGCCCATACCTTGTCTTGAAGGCTGTCTTAGGGATGTCCTCGCTTCTAACTCTAACTTGACGGTATCCCGATCTTAGATCTATTTTGGAAAACACCGGCGCTCCCCTTAACTGATCTAAGAGATCATCTATCCTAGGCAAGGGATATTTGTTCTTGATGGTTACCTTATTCAGTTGCCTATAATCAACACACAACCTCATACTCCCATCTTTTTTTTCTTCACTAAAAGCACTGGTGCTCCCCAAGGTGACACACTAGGCCTAATGAACCCTTTTGTAACATATCCTCTATCTGTTTCTTGAGTTCCCTCAACTCTAGAGGTGCCATCCTATAGGGTGCTACTGATACAGGTCCACTCCCAGGTACTAGATCTATGGTAAACTCACTCTCTCTATCTGGAGGTAAACTAGAGACATCCTTAGGAAACACATCTGGGAACTCACACACAATAGGCAACGCCGCTATATCACTTTCAGCCTCTATTTTAGCAGAAAAGAGAAGTATATATCCCTGAGCTCCCTCAACTAAGCACTTACGACATGAGGCAGTAGAGATAAGATGTTCTGTCCTAGGAGAATTAACAGACATGGACTGTGGAATGAAAGAAATAGTTCGACTAGCACAATCAATAATAGCATTGTTACGAGACAACCAGTCCATGCCCAAAATAATATCTAGACCACACATAGGTAAACATATCAAATCAACAATATAAGTCAGGTCTTGAAACAATAAGGGACATTGCAGGCAGACAGAAGAACTAATCAATCTATCTTTAGCAGGAGTAGAAACACACAAATCATATGATAGTTTAGTAGCTGGTAACTCTAAGAATTGAGCACATTTAAATGAAATGAATGAATGTGTTGCTCCTGAATCGAACAATAGAGTAATTTTTCTCCTGTAGGAGTCGAAGAAATTCAGCCTCCTTCGGATCTAAGATGCCTCGGAATGAAGGCGGGTTGTCCTTCTTGAATTCGGAAAGTCCCACGTGCTAAGGGTCCTAGGTTGCCACCACTCCTTTAGTGATTGGCCCCCATTCCCATTCAGTTGACGGAGAGTCTCCGCCTGTGCTTGCATAAATCTGGCTATCGATCCAAAGCTGGTGCAAGTGCAACGTTCGTCCCTCGCCTATTAATCGCCATAAATCTGCTCACTACCAATGAAATACTGGGTTGATCAGGTCCAATATCCCAAAGAATAGCATGCAGCATTTATAACTCTAACAAGCATCCTATGCGCCCAAGTTTTGTTTTATAAAAGCCCCAATGCCACAGTCCGATTTAGAATCAAACTGCTCTGATACCATAAATGTAACGCCCTTTGTTACATCAGTAATCCCAAGGTAAAATCAATAAAAATCCTTTAAAACATTTAATTAAAACATACATCTCATAAAGAAAAATTAAAAAATATATATTTAAAGTCTAAAAATACCTCATAATAAATAACGTAGTAATAAAATATCCATGTAGTGAATATAAATATAAATAAAAATCAAAAGCCTCAATACCGGGCGTCTACTAACAAACCCAACGATAAATAAATAAATGTGTCTAGCCACATACGACTCCTTATTTAAGAAAATACTAGCCAAACTAGAAAGAATAACTAATAGAATCCACTAAGTCTTCACGCCTTTTCAGTTTCAATGATGTCCTCCTCGTGCTCTGAAAACAATACTTAATAATGAGATATAAAATCCCAGTGATCAACAATACAGTTTTATAAAAATATTTTCGAAAATAGCATTGTTCTCAGCCGGCGCGGTAACCGGAAAAACTGTCCATGGCACCCGCTAATTTTCCAAAATAATATATATAAAAGAAAATACTTTTAATATTAATAATAATCTCATCTCAATACATCACATTCCATATACCAGATAAATTCTAGTTTAATCCAAGCGGTCCGAAGACCTCCTAATTAAATTGGTCTCTTGCCGGCATGCCATATATTCACACATCACACGACAATGGCGTCCCATTGCCCACCCCTACTCACGAGGAATGTTTCGATGTCACCCTCCTGTCGGGGACATTTCCATTTCGATACCTCCCATGTGCACATGGTGGTATTTCTCCTTTTTCGACACTCCAACCTGTGGCGGTGTTACTTTCGATACTACTTTTTAGGTAGTATTACTTATTTTCGACATCCCAATTATATGGGGATGTTACTTTCGATACCCCATTACGGTGGTATTACTCTTTGATACCTCTATCATAGGTGGTATTACGGCAAACATCATACAATTCATCATAAGGCACAATTTCATGTTTCATACGTGTAACAATTCATTTACTAGAAATTAAATATTTGATCTTATCATGCATGTCAAATAAACCCACATGGCATAGCATACACCAATAAGCACGTCATTCAACTAATTCAAGTACCAATCATGTATTTCATGCCATCAGTAACAAGAATAAATACCCAATTTAATAATCCTTTTTATTTTAATTCAAAACCCCTAAAAAATTAGTTTATTAATAACATGCGTCATTCAATTAAATCTCTCAAAATCATAGGTAAATCGCTCAACACAACAAACACATGTACCATGGAAAGGGTTATTAAAAGGTACTGTTACTCACCTCTCAAAGACCTCCAATGTACTCTAAAAATTATTTCTGATAAGAATTAGTGCTTCCCTAAAAATTCTTCTTCCGTTTGGTGGCATTCCTGGATCTGTGTTGTTACAATTATACTGGCAAGAAAAGAAATTCTCTCCCTCGCTATACACGTGCGGTGCTCTTGGCCCAGGCACAGTGACCGATTTCACATATATATAGTGCATTAAGCACAGTGGTTAGCGCCTAGAACTCTCTTAGGTTTTATGATTCCTTTCTTTTCTTTTCTTTTCTTTTTCTTAAAGGCCCCCGCACGCACGCCCTTCTTATACATATATATATATATATATATATATATATATATATATATATATATATATATATAACGCCTATTCTTATATATATTTACATATATATATATAAATATATATATATATATATATATATATATATATATTACATTCTTTTAAAATAATTAAGTAATTTCAATAAATCCTTATACTATCAATTCTTTACACTAAATCTCTTATTTACACTTTATTTGCACTATACTTTTTAATAACTTATTATTGTTATTATTATTATTATTATTATTATTATTATTATTATTATTATTATTTGTTAGAATTTTAGGATGTTACATGGGGTGGCTATCATGTTCCTTCACTTTCAGGATCAAAATATTTTCTCACTATTGTTGATGATTACACAAGAAGCACATGGGTTTATTTGATAAAACAAAAATCAGAAACACGTAACTTCTTGGTCAAGTTCATTAACATGGTTGAAAACCAATTCAATGCCAATGTCAAAATTGTTCACAGTGATAAAGGTCCAGAATTCAAAATAGACAATTTTTATGCCATGAAAGGAATCATCCATCAATCTAGTTGTGTCAACACACCCCAACAAAATGGTGTTACTGAGCGCAAACACAGACATTTGCTAAATGTTGCCCGTGCTTTGCTTTTTCAAAGTGGTCTTCCAAAACAGTTTTGGGGATGCTATCCTCACTTCAACATACTTCATCAATCGCACACCTACACCACTCCTTCAAGGTAAAACACCATATGAAAAATTACTCAATAAACCCCCTAATTATTCACAACTAAGAGTCTTCGGTTGTTTGTGTTTCGCATCTACACACCCTGTAACATCCTAGAAATTTACTATAATTAAGTTGATAATATATATATATATATATATATATATATATATATATTGGTTTTTAAAATGTATAGTATAAATAAAATATAATTAAGAGGTTTAGTGTGAAGAATTTAATAGTATAAGGATTTATTGAAATTATTTAATTATTTTAAAAGAATAATATATATATATATATATATATATATATATATGATAGTGGCGTACAGGGCCTTGTGCCCACTTCCGGATTTTGCCAAAATAAAATAAAAATAAAAAAAGGGACAAACCTACGCTGACACTATATATATATATATAAAGGAATAGTAATCAAAAAGAAAAGGAGCGTGGAACAGGAGTGCCGCAGAGGGGTTTGGCATTTTCGTCAGTTCCGTTCTTCCTTGCCAGTGCAACCGTAACAACACAGATCCAAGAACGCCACCAAACGGGAGAAGAATTTTTAGGGAAGCGCAAATCCTTATCATAAATAAATTTTCGAGCACATTGGAGGTCTTCGAGAGGTGAGCAATAGTATCTTTTAATAACCCTTTCTATGGTACATGTATTTGTTGTGTTGAGCGATTTATCTATGAATTTGAGAGATTTTAATTGAATGATGCATGTTATTAATGAACTAATTTTCTTTTAAAAATTAGGAGTTTTGAATTAAAATAAAAATTATTAAATTGGGTATTTATTCTTGTTATTGATGGCATGGAATACATGACTGGTATTTGTATTCGTTGAATGACGTGCTTATTGGTGTATGTTATGTCATGTGAGTTTATTTGACATGCATGATAAGATCTAATATTTAATTTTTGGTAAATGAATTTTACACGTATGAGATATGAAATTGTGCCTTATGATGAATTGTATGATGTTTGCCGCAATACCACCTATGATAGGGGTATCGAAGAGAAATACCGTCTTAATGGGGTATCGAAAGTAACATCGCCATGTGGTTGGGATGTTGAAAATGAGTAATACTACCTAAAAAGGAGTATCGAAAGTAACACCGCCACAGGTTGGGGTGTCAAAAAAAGAGAAATACCACCATGTGAACATGGGAGGTATCGAAATGGAAATGTCCCCGACAGGAGGGTGACATCGAAACACTCCTCATGAGTAGGGGTGGGCAATGGGACGCCATTGTCGTGTGATGTGTGAATTTATGGCATGCCGGGAAGAGATCAATTTAATTAGGAGGTCTTCGGGCCGCTTGGATTAATCTATAATTTATTTGGTATATGGAATGTGATGTATTGAGATGAGTTATTGTTACATTATATGCTATTGAGTTGGTGAGATTATTATTGATATTAAAAGTATTTTCCTTTATATATATTATTTTGGAAAATTAGCGGGTGCCATAGACAGTTTTTCCGGTTACCGCGCCGGCTGAGAACAATGCTATTTTCGAAAATATATTTTTAAAACTGTATTGTTGATCACTGGGATTTTATATCTCATTATAAGTATTGTTTTCAGAGCACGAGGAGGACGTCATTGAAACTGAAGAGACGTGAAGACTTAGTGGATTCCATTAGTTATTCTTTCTAGTTTGGTTAGTATTTTCTTAAATAAGGAGCCGTATGTGGCTAAACACGTTTATTTATCGTTGGGATTGTAATTAGACGCCCGATTTTGAGGCTTTTGATTTTTATTTATATTTATATTCACTACATGGATATTTTATTACTACGTTATTTATTATGAGGTATTTTCAGACTTTAAATATTTTTTTAAAATTTTTCTTTATGAGATGTTTGATTTAATTAAATGTTTTAAAGGATTTTTATTGACCTTGGGATTACTAATGTAACAAAGGGCGCTACATTTATGGTATCAGAGCAGTTCGATTCTAAATCGGACTGTGATAGTGGGGTTTTTTCAAAAACAAAAAAACAAAATTTGGGCGCATATGATGCTTGTTAGAGTTGTAATTCTGCATTCTATTCTTTTGGATATTGGACTTGATCAACCCACTGTTTGATTGGTGGTATGCAGATTATGGCAAAACAACAAAGTAGGAGAAATGATGCGCTTGCAGCGACTTTGGCTCGAATGGCCAGAGTTATGCAGGAGCAGACGAAGACTCTCCGTCAGATGAGGGATAAGGGGGACGTGCTTAATGTGGTACCGGTTGCAACTCCAGATCCACAGTACAGGGGTCTGTCAGAGTTCAGGAATAATAATCCGCCAGCTTTTCGAGGGACCACCGATCCTATTGAGGCTGAGGAATGGTTACTGAAATTAGAGAAGATCTTCCGGGCCATGGGGTGCTCTGATGCTCAGAGGGTGGATTTTTCCACCTATATGTTGGAGTCGGATGCAGAGCACTGGTGGAACTGTGCCAGGGGCGGGTTGCTTGCTTCGGGTGCCCCTATCATGTGGGACAGATTCAAGGAGATATTTCTGGAGAAGTACTTTCCGCACAGTGTCCGGATACAGAAAGAGATGGAGTTTCTACATCTTCGTCAGGGGAGTATGACGGTGGCGGAATATGTGGCCAAGTTCGAGAGGCTTGCAAGGTTCTCCACACAGGTGAGGGATAATCCTGATGGTCCATGGAAAGCGATTAAGTTCGAGCAAGGTTTGAAGCCAGAGCTGCAGAGCCTTATTGGGCTCCTAGAGATTCGAGACTACCCCACTTTAGTGAACAAGTGTAGGGTGGCGGAGCAGAATATGCAAGCTGTGCTGGCTGAGAGGTCGAAGGAGAAGAGTTTCAATGACGGCAAGAGATTCCATGGGAAAGGGGGTAATTTCCAAAAGAGCCTACGACCTGTGCCTACAATCACGAAGGGTAAGCAGGTTGAAGGTGCTCAAGGTGAGAAGGGGACTGCATGTTACAAGTGTGGGTGGCAGCATGGAGATCGTGCGTGCCCAGCGGCACAAACCACTTACCACAAATGCGGAAAGATGGGGCACTTTGCTAGGATGTGCAAGTCAGGAGGACAATCTCAAACCAGATCATTGAACCACGGAAGGGTCTTTACCATCCATGGAGAGGAGGTAAAGGAGTCCGACGGTTTGATCCAAGGTAAGGGCTTTATTAAAGGTCATGATGTTATCATATTGTTCGATTCGGGAGCAACACATTCATTCATTTCATTTAAATGTGCTCAATTCTTAGAGTTACCTGTTACCAAACTGTCATATGATTTGTGTGTTTCTACTCCTGCTAAAGATAGATTGATTACTTCTTCTGTCTGCCTGCAATGTCCCTTATTGTTTCAAGACCTGACTTATATTGTTGATTTGATATGTTTACCTATGTCTGGTCTGGATATTATTTTGGGCATGGACTGGTTGTCTCGTAATAATGCTATTATTGATTGTGCTAGTCGAACTATCTCTTTCATTCCGTAGTCCATGTCTATTGACTCTCCTAGGACGGAACACCTTATCTCTGCTGCCTCATGTCATAAGTGCTTAGTTGAGGGAGCTCAGGGATATATACTTCTCTTTTATGCTAAGATAGAGGCTGAAAGTGATATAGCGGCGTTGCCTATTGTGTGTGAGTTCCCAGATGTGTTTCCTAAGGATGTCTCTAGGTTACCTCCAGATAGAGTGATTGAGTTTACCATAGATCTAGTACCTGTGAGTGGACCCGTATCAGTAGCACCCTATAGGATGGCACCTCTAGAGTTGAGCGAGCTCAAGAAACAAATAGAGGATATGTTACAAATGGGGTTCATTAGGCCTAGTGTGTCACCTTGGGGAGCACCAGTGCTTTTAGTGAAGAAAAAAGATGGGAGTATGAGGTTGTGTATTGATTATAGGCAACTGAATAAGGTAACCATCAAGAACAAATATCCCTTGCCTAGGATAGATGATCTCTTAGATCAGTTAAGGGGAGCATCAGTGTTTTCCAAAATAGATCTAAGATCGGGATACCATCAAATTAGAGTTAGAAGCGAGGACATCCCTAAGACAGCCTTCAGGACAAGGTATGGGCACTATGAGTATGTAGTGATGCCCTTTGGCGTGACCAACGCCCCGGCCGTTTTCATGGACTACATGAATCGGATCTTTAGGACCTTCTTGGACAGGTTTGTGGTGGTGTTCATAGATGATATTTTAATATACTCTAGGACACCAGAAGAACATGGAGAACACTTAAGGTTGGTGTTGCAGATCTTGAGGGACGAGCGTCTTTATGCCAAACTAGAGAAGTGTGAGTTTTGGCTAGAAGAGGTAAAGTTTTTAGGACACACCATCTCAAAGGATGGTGTAGCGGTTGATTCCTCTAAAGTTGATGCGGTGTTGGGATGGGAACAACCTAAGACAGTAACCGAAGTGAGAAGTTTCTTAGGCTTAGCCGGTTACTATAGGAAGTTCATAGAGTGGTTCTCAAGATTAGCCTTACCTTTGACTCAGTTGACTAGGAAGGGAAAACCTTTTGTGTGGGACCAGGAGTGTGAGGACGGGTTCCAAGAGCTTAAGAGGAGATTGGTGTCATCACCAGTCTTAACTATACCGGATCCCTTAGTGAGTTTTGTGGTATACTGCGACGCATCTAAGAATGGCTTGGGATGTGTCTTAATGCAGGAGTGCAAGGTGGTAGCATATGTCTCTAGGCAGCTTAGGCCACATGAGGGGAATTACCCTACCCATGACTTAGAGCTAGCAACCGTGGTTTTTGCCCTTAAGATTTGGAGGCACTACCTTTACGGGGCGAAGTTTGAAGTTTTTAGTGACCATAAAAGCCTTAAATATTTGTTCGACCAGAAGGAGTTGAACATGAGACAACGAAGGTGGATGGAGTTCCTTAAGGACTACGACTTCGAGTTGAAGTACCATCCGAGGAAAGCCAATGTGGTGGCAGATGCCTTGAGTAGGAAGTCCCTACACGTGTCGAGCTTGATGGTGCAAGAGTTGAACCTCATGGAAGAGTTTAGGGACATGAACCTGGAGGTGTTGGATGTGTCCTTAAATGTCTTAAGTTTGAAGCTGAATAGGTTGGAAATTAATAGTGACATTAGAGATGAGGTTAGGCGGGAACAACTGTTAGACCAAGAGTTGCAGTCTCGGTTGGGACAAGAGGGTTATGAGTTGTCTGTTGATGGGCTAGTGAAGTTTAAGAATAGGATCGTTGTTCCTAAGGAGGGGAGCCTTAGAGAGAAGATATTAGGGGAAGCTCATAAGGGAAAGTTTACCATACATCCTGGAATAACTAAGATGTACCAAGACCTTAAGAGGATGTATTGGTGGCTAGGAATGGAAAAGGATGTGGCTAGCTTCGTAACTAGGTGTTTAGTATGCTAAAAGGTTAAGATAGAACATCAGAAGCCTTCGGGGTTGTTGCAGTCCCTGGAGATTCCAGAATGGAAGTGGGAGAGAATTTCTATGGACTTTGTGATGGGGTTACCTAAGACACGTTTAGGCTTAGACGCCATTTGGGTGATAGTGGATAGGTTAACCAAGTCTGCCCACTTCTTGCCAATTAAGGCAACCTATAGCTTAGACAAGTTGGCCTACCTTTATATCAAGGAAATAGTCAAACTTCATGGGATACCCACCTCCATAGTGTCGGATAGAGACCCGAGGTTTACCTCTAGATTTTGGAGAGCTTTTCAGCAAGCCTTTGGGACTAAGTTGAACCTTAGCACAACCTATCATCCCCAAACGGATGGTCAGTCGAAGCGGACCATTCAGACCCTTGAGGACATGCTTAGAGCGTGTGTCTTGGATGAAGGAGGGAGTTGGGATAGGTTCCTACCTCTCATTGAGTTTGCGTATAAAAATAGTTATCACGCTAGTATAGGCATGGCACCGTATGAGGCCCTATATGGGAGAAAGTGTAGGTCCCGTTTATGTTGGTGTGAGGTAGGTGAGAAAACCTTGATAGGACCTGAATTGGTCCGGGAAACCTCTGAGATAATCAAAATGATTAGGGAGAGGATGCGCACGGCGCAAAGTAGACAAAAGAGCTACGCCTACAAAAGGAGAAAGCCTCTAGAATTCCAGGAAAGTGAGCATGTATTTTTTGAGAGTCACTCCTAAGATGGGGGTAGGGAGGTCGATGAAAGTCCGCAAGCTAAATCCTCGTTTCATGGGACCTTTCCAAATCCTTATAAGAGTCGGGCCTGTTGCTTATCAATTGGCTCTTCCGCCACAGTTAGCAAACCTTCATGATGTTTTCCATGTGTCGCAACTCAGAAAATATGTGCCTAATGAATCTCATGTGATACCTCCTGAGTCTGTACAATTGAAGGATAATTTGATCTATAAGCCAAAGCCTAGTCAAATCTTGGACAAGAGCACTAAGACTCTAAGGAACAAGGCAATTCCATTGGTGAAAGTGTTATGGGACGGATTGACTTCTGAGGAAGCCACTTGGGAGATGGAGGAGGACATCGTGCGTCAATACCCAGATTTTATTATCTAAGGTATGGTAACCTTTACGTTTGAATATGTCATATGTTAAGATAAGTGCGTGAGTATGAGGCGAATTTCGGGGACGAAATTCTCTAAGGAGGGGAGAAAATGTAACATCCTAGAAATTTACTATAATTAAGTTGATAAATAAATATATTTATGTATATATATATATATATATATATATATATATATATATTGGTTATTAAAATGTATAGTATAAATAAAATATAATTAAGAGGTTTAGTGTGAAGAATTTAATAGTATAAGGATTTATTGAAATTACTTAATTATTTTAAAAGAATATAATATATATATATATATATATATATATATATATATATATATATATATATATTATAGTGGCGTACAGGGCGTTGTGCCCACTTCCGGATTTTGCCAAAAAAAAAAAACAAGGGACAAACCTACGCTGACACTATATATATATATATATAAAGGAATAGTAACCAAAAAGAAAAGGAGCGTGGAACAGGAGCGTCGCAGAGGGGTTTTGTATTTTCGTCAGTTCCGTTCTTCCTTACCAGTGCAACCGTAACAACACAGATCCAAGAACGCCACCAACCGGGAGAAGAATTTTTAGGGAAGCGCAAATCCTTATCATAAATAAATTTTAGAGCACATTGGAGGTCTTCGAGATGTGAGCAACAATATCTTTTAATAACCCTTTCCATGGTACATGTATTTGTTGTGTTGAGCGATTTATCTATGAATTTGAGAGATTTTAATTGAATGATGCATGTTATTAATGAACTAATTTTCTTTTAAAAATTAGGAGTTTTGAATTAAAATAAAAATTATTAAATTGGGTATTTATTCTTGTTATTGATGGCATGGAATACATGACTGGTATTTGTATTTGTTGAATGACGTGCTTATTGGTGTATGTTATGTCATGTGAGTTTATTTGACATGCATGATAAGATCTAATATTTAATTTTTGGTAAATGAATTTTACACGCATGAGATATGAAATTGTGCCTTATGATGAATTGTATGATGTTTGCCGCAATACCACCCATGATAGGGGTATCGAAGAGAAATACCGCCTTAATGGGGTATCGAAAGTAACATCGCCATGTGGTTGGGATGTCGAAAATGAGTAATACTACCTAAAAAGGAGTATCGAAAGTAACACCGCCACAGGTTGGGGTGTCAAAAAAGGAGAAATACCACCATGTGCACATGGGAGGTATCGAAATGGAAATGTCCCCGACATGAGGGTGACATCGAAACACTCCTCATGGGTAGGGGTGGGCAATGGGACGCCATTGTCGTGTGATGTGTGAATTTATGGCTTGCCGGGAAGAGACCAATTTAATTAGGAGGTCTTCGGGCCGCTTGGATTAATCTATAATTTATTTGGAATATGGAATGTGATGTATTGAGATGAGTTATTGTTACGTTATATGCTATTAAGTTGGTGAGATTATTATTGATATTAAAAGTATTTTCCTTTATATATATTATTTTGGAAAATTAGCGGGTGCCATGGACAGTTTTTCCGGTTACCGCGCCGGCTGAGAACAATGCTATTTTCGAAAATATTTTTTTAAAACTGTATTGTTGATCACTGGGATTTTATATCTCATTATAAGTATTGTTTTCAGAGCACGAGGAGGACGTCATTGAAACTGAAGAGGCGTGAAGACTTAGTGGATTCCATTAGTTATTCTTTCTAGTTTGGTTAGTATTTTCTTAAATAAGGAGCCGTATGTGGCTAGACACGTTTATTTATCATTGGGATTGTAATTAGACGCCCGGTTTTGAGGCTTTTGATTTTTATTTATATTTATATTCACTACATGGATATTTTATTACTACGTTATTTATTATGAGATATTTTCAGACTTTAAATATTTTTTTTAAATTTTTCTTTATGAGATGTTTGTTTTAATTAAATGTTTTAAAGGATTTTTATTGATTTTACCTTGGGATTACTAATGTAACAAAGGGCATTACATTTATGGTATCAGAGCAGTTCGATTCTAAATCGGAATGTGGTAGTGGGGCTTTTTCAAAAAAAAAAAAAAACAAAACTTGGGCGCATAGGATGCTTGTTAGAGTTGTAATTCTGCATTCTATTCTTTTGGATATTGGACTTGATCAACCCACTGTTTGATTGGTGGTATACAGATTATGGCAGCGAACAGGCGAGGGAGAAATGATGCGCTTGCAGCGTCTTTGGCTCGAATGGCCAGAGTTATGCAGGAGTAGACGGAGACTCTCCGTCAGATGAGCGATAAGGGGGACGTGCTTAATGTGGTACCGGTTGCAACTCCAGATCCACATTACAGGGGTCTGTCAGAGTTCAAGAATAATAATCCGCCAGCTTTTCGAGGGACCACCGATCCTATTGAGGCTGAGGAATGGTTATTGAAATTAGAGAAGATCTTCCGGGCCATGGGGTGCTCTGATGCTCAGAGGGTGGATTTTGCCACCTATATGTTGGAGTCGGATGCAGAGCACTGGTGGAACTGTGCCAGGGGCGGGTTGCTTGCTTCGGGTGCCCCTATCATGTGGGACAGATTCAAGGAGATATTTCTGGAGAAGTACTTTCCGCAAAGTGTCCGGATACAGAAAGAGATGGAGTTTCTACATCTTCGTCAGGGGAGTATGACGGTGGCGGAATATGTGGCCAAGTTCGAGAGGCTTGCAAGGTTCTCCACACAGGTGAGGGATAATCCTGATGGTCCATGGAAAGCAATTAAGTTCGAGCAGGGTTTGAAGCCAGAGCTGCAGAGCCTTATTGGGCTCCTAGAGATTCGAGACTACCCCACTTTAGTGAACAAGTGTAGGGTGGCGGAGCAGAATATGTAAGCTGTGCTGGCTGAGAGGTCGAAGGAGAAGAGTTTCAGTGACGGCAAGAGATTCCATGGGAAAGGGGGTAATTTCCAAAAGAGCCTACGACCTGTGCCTACAATCACGAAGGGTAAGCAGGTTCAAGGTGCTCAAGGTGAGAAGGGGACTGCATGTTACAAGTGTGGGTGGCAGCATGGAGATCGTGTGTGCCCAGCGGCACAAACCACTTGCCACAAATGCGGAAAGATGGGGCACTTTGCTAGGATGTGCAAGTCAGGAGGACAATCTCAAACCAGATCACTGAACCACGGAAGGGTCTTTACCATCCATGGAGAGGAGGTGAAGGAGTCCGACGGTTTGATCCAAGGTAAGGGCTTTATTAAAGGTCATGATGTTATCATATTGTTCGATTCGAGAGCAACACATTCATTCATTTCATTTAAATGTGCTCAATTCTTAGAGTTACCTGTTACTAAATTGTCATATGATTTGTGTGTTTCTACTCCTGCTAAAGATAGATTGATTACTTCTTCCATCTTTTCGCAATGTCCCTTATTGTTTCAAGACCTGACTTATATTGTTGATTTGATATGTTTACCTATGTCTGGTCTGGATATTATTTTGGGCATGGACTGGTTGTCTCGTAATAATGCTATTATTGATTGTGCCAATGTCAAAATTGTTCACAGTGATAATGGTCCAGAATTCAAAATAGACAATTTTTATGCCATGAAAGGAATCATCCATCAATCTAGTTGCGTCAACACACCCCAACAAAATGGTGTTGCTGAGCACGAACACAGACATTTGCTAAATGTTGCCCGTGCTTTTCTTTTTCAAAGTGGTCTTCCAAAAAAGTTTTGGAGGGATGCTATCCTCACTTCAACATACTTCATCAATCGCACACCTACACCACTCCTTCAAGGTAAAACACCATATGAAAAATTACTCAATAAACCCCCTAATTATTCACAACTAAGAGTCTTCGGTTGTTTGTGTTTCGCATCTACACACCCCACCAAGCCCACTAAATTTGACCCTCGTTCCACTCGTTGTCTTTTCCTTGGCTACCCTTATGCCCAAAAAGGATATCGTGTATTTGACTTTCAACTTCAAAAGGTCTTTGTTTCACGCGATGTTCTTTTTTATGAGGACGTATTTCCATTTAAAACACCAAAAACTTCCTCTGCCACATCATCAATGCCTCACCCTATTTCACCTCATTCTTTTCTTCCCAAGAATACCACGAACACTATAAACCCAAACACTCCTCATAGCACCGATAACCCTCAAATCCCACAACTAGGGGTGGAAGTAGGCCAGGCCGCCCGACAGGGGCCTATGGCCTGGCCTGTTTATGGCCTGGCCTATTTAATAAAAAGGCCGGGTAAAGGCTTTTTCAAAAGCCTTTTTAGATAAATAGGCCAGGCTTGAGCTTCAGAAAAAGCCTACAAAGCCTGATAGGCCGGCCTAATTATAAATTTATAAATAATAAATAAATAATATTAAAAAAAATTATTTTTTATTATATATATATATATATATATAATATGATTTATATAATTTAAAGAGATGCAATTTGCTCTTTATTTATAGAATGTTGGTTTGCTCCACATGTATATTTTGAGAGATGTGGGACTTTATAGAATGTTGGTTTGCTCCACATGTATACTTTGAGAGATGTGGGACTAACAGAGGCAATTGTAAACTAATTGAAGAAACCATGATGTTAGTCTTGGCCTGCAAGCCTCTCGCACAATGTTATCACCTGATGACAACAGATGTGTGAGGCAGGTAAATGAAATGAGCATTGAGGAAGTGAAATAGGAAATGTGGTTTACCTCCTGGGTTGTCCATGCGCGAGGACCAGCAAATGTGAGGGGGAAGGGAATTGTTAGATCAGAATGAGCATACTTGCTAGGGACAATACAACAGAAGACCATCATTGCTATAGGAGTTAGTCCCACATTGCTAAAACTATACATGTGAAGCAGACTGATAAGCCTCTGGCTCATCTAGTTTTCTGGCTAGTATGACCAGGGTTTTGTGCTAATTGTATCTCATTCTCGCCCAAATTAGACTTGATTGTCGTCAAGCAACATTTTGAGTCTCTAAAGTAGTTTTAGGTTAATTTAGCCAGTTTTGAGTCAAATAATGCACTTATGGCTTTTTCACTGTTTGCAGGTTAACTTAGAAGGCAAGGGAATAAAGAAACAGGGGAAATTTCAATCCTAGAGGTAGTCGCCCCGCGAGAGTCCACTCGCCTCGTGAACTCGAGATCAGCCGAACAGCAGAATGTCCTCCTCTCTCTGTCTCGCCCCGCGAACAACACCTCGCCTCGCGAGGCTGAAGGCTTACTGTTCCAGAAAAATGCAAGATTTCTGTGTCGCCTCGCGAATCCATGTCTCGCCTCGCAAGCCTGGAAGTCAGAAAGCATCACGGTCAGCCCCTGATACTCATAACGGGCGTAATAAGAAGACTCTTCAATTACTCGCCTCGCGAGCCATTCTTCGACTCGCGAGAAGACCAAACGTTGCAGACTCTTCATAATATTCGCCTCGCAAGCCATTCTTCGCCTCGCGAGAGGGCGCAGTTCCTGAATGTTATAAATGGTTGTTCTGGGCAGATTATTAGATAGTTCTCATTATCCACTGTTTTTTATAGAATTTCTGTTTGTGTTTCGTTTTCATGGAGAACTAATTTTCTTGGATTAGTCTACTGTAATCGATTTCCACCGCACTTGAGGTTCTGTAATTCCTATTTTGTTGCTTTTCCCTTTTCAATACTATGCTATGTATTTCTGTTTGCTTAATTCAGGAGTGTATAGTGTTGTGTTGATTTATTTCGGTGATGTTATGTTCCTATATTTAATCGCGTTTGCTTAATTCGCGTGTGTTCGTTCATGTTCGCTTAGTTCATGAGTACTTCACCCCGTTTGCTTAATTCGGGAATTAGGAACATATATCTCGTAGTAGCGATTTCGCTTGTTAATTGTTGCTAAACCCGAAAGGGGATTAGAATCTGCTTAGGGCTTGGAATTTATATGAACTGATGATGGTTGGGAAATCGAGAACAGTAGATTAATTGTCTTTAGCTTATTTGATAATCCTTTATTGAATTTCAATCCAAACCCCCCCCCCCCCCCCAAAAAAACTGATTTTTGTGGTAAATAACAATTCAAGAGTCCTTGTGAGACGATACTCGAGTTGTCGCTCTATACTACATATTTTGAAAACCGCTCGCTTTTTGAACCGTGTGCGACAGCGCGTCAAAAATTGGCGCCGTTGCCGGGGACTCTTGTTTATTATTTTCGCATTTTTTTTGTTTCTTTTCCGTTTTGTTTTGAATTAGTCTGGCTACTAGGTCTACTTGCCCTGACTTGTGTGATTTTGATCCTGAAATTGAAAGAACACTACACACACGCCGTAGAGCAATTCGGGCTAGCACTAGTGGTGATTCTAATTCTGAAACTGTTTTTGATAACATGGGTGACCAAAGGACATTAAGACAGCTTGCTGCCCCTGATGTTAATTATAATGGCTTGTGTATTGAATATGCTGGTGCTGCTACTCCCTTTGAATTAAAATCTGGTTTAATACATTTGTTGCCAAGGTTTAGTGGTCTTGCAGGTGAGGACCCACATAAGCACCTAAAGGAATTCCAGGTTGTTTGCTCTACACCATTGAGACCAGAGGGAATAACTGAGGATCACATCAAGCTGGGAGCCTTTTCGTTCTCACTACAGGGCGCTGCAAAGGATTGGCTGTACTATCTTGAGCCAAACTCTGTTACCACTTGGAACGATTTGAAGAAGGTTTTCTTAGAGAGATATTTTCCTGCCTCCAGAGCTGCATCAATCAGGAAGGAGATATGTGGCATCAGACAAGGAAATGAGTCATTGGCTGAGTATTGGGAGAGATTCAAGCAGTTGGTATCCAGTTGCCCTCAGCATCAGATTTCTGAGCAGCTTCTTGTTCAGTATTTTTATGAGGGGTTACTACCGACGGATAGAAATATTTTTGATGCTGCTAGTGGGGGAGCACTTGTTGATAAGACTCCAGCTGCTGCCAAGCAATTAATTGAAAATATGTCACTAAACTCCCAGCAGTTTACAACCCGGAGAAATTCTGTTCAGACAAGGAGTGTGAATGAGGTCCATAGCTCTTCCTCCAACCAGGCCCTTGAGAATAGAATTGATGAGCTCACTTCTTTGGTGAAGCAATTGGCAATGGATAAGGTTCAGCCGGCAAGGTTGTGTGGCATGTGTAGCTCTCCTGAGCACCCGTACGAGGCATGCCCCATTCTGAAAGGAGAGTCAGTCACTGATTCTACTCAAGCTTTTGCACTCAATTCTTACAATCAAGGCAACAATCAGAACCGGTTTTGGCGTTCCTGACCTCTCCACAAATAGGTACCACCCCAATTGGAGGAATCATCCCAACCTTCGGTATGGAAACTCATCCCAACAACAACCGGTGACACCACCACAGAATCCTCCTCAAGTGACCACTTCTGCACCTTCCGGACCTTCACTAGAGGACATGTTCAAGCAAATGACTTCACAAATGACTTCTCAAATGACTACACTTTTTTAGCAGCAAGTTGGACAGTTTTAGGCCTCGCAGGCACAGTTTCAGCAGCGAACGAATGCTAGCATTCAAAATTTACAGACACAGGTTGGACAGCTTGCCACATCCATAAATAACATACAGCAAGCTCAAGGATCAAACCAACTACCTGCACAAACAGTGGTGAATCCCAATGTCCCCAATCCTAATGTAAGTGCCATTTCTTTGAGATCTGGAAAAGTTGTCGAGGAAGCCTCTGAAAAAGATGAAGAAACAGTTGAGGTAACTCCTGAGCCTTCTATTGTTGTTGAAGCTGAGAGAGTATATGTGCCACCAATCCCCTTCTCGCAAAGAGTGCATAAAAATAAGAAGATTGATGGGGAAGGCAAGGAGAGGGAAATTCTAGATGTGTTCAAGAAGGTGGCGGTTAACATTCCGCTTCTGGATGTGATCAAGCAGGTGCCCAAGTATGCAAAATTCCTGAAGGATTTGTGCACCCACAAAAGGAGGTTGAAGGGTGATGAGAGAGTTAATCTAGGGCGAAACGTTTCAGCCCTCATCCAGCCTAAGCCTGCACTTGGAAGAGTCATTGTTTCAGCCCCCACTCAGGCACTGCCACAGAAGTGCAAGGATCCGGGCACTTTTGCTATTCCATGCACTATTGGGGACAGCAAATTTGATAATTGCATGTTGGATTTGGGAGCTTCCATAAATGTCATGCCCACCTCTGTCTTCAACAACCTTGATCTTGGTCCCTTGCAGCATACGGGTCTCACTATCCAGTTGGCCAACAGGACCAATGCTCGGCCCATGGGAATGGTAGAAGATGTGCTGGTACAAGTTCATGAGTTGATTTTCCCTGCTGACTTTTACATCCTGGACATGGCAGGGGAAACAAATTCAAGTAGATCACCAATCATCCTGGGCAGACCGTTCATGAAGACAGCGCGTCAAAAATTGGCGCCGTTGCCGGGGACTCTTGTTCATGAAGACAGCGCGTCAAAAATTGGCGCCGTTGATGTTGATGATGGGACCATGTCCATGGAGTTTGGTGACATTGTGGTAAAGTTTAACATCTTCGATGCTATGAAGCATCCCCTGGAAGAGCACTCTGTTTTCCAAATAGAGTTGCTCTCTGAAATTATTGATGAAACCCATGAGGACTTGGTTTCTGATTTTCCATTTGTTTCTGGGTTTGATGATATTTATTCATGTACTGACTGTACTAACACTAACCCTTGTGCTGTTTGTGCTGAGTTCATTGATTCTACTTTGCAGGGTGATAGTGTGAGTGAAGCTGTATGTTCAGCTGAAGTTCTTGACATCATGGCTGCTCCAAATATATCATCCATTGAGCAGCCACCCTCCTTAGAGCTCAAGCCACTTCCTGGGAATCTGAAGTATGCTTACTTGGAGAGGAATGAAACACTTCCAGTCATTATTTCCTCCAACCTTGACTCTGACCAGGAAGCTAAAATCTTGGAGGTTCTGAAGAAGCACAAGAAAGCGATTGGGTGGACCTTGGCTGACATCCCAGGAATTAGCCCCTCCAGATGTATGCATAGAATTCTGTTGGAGGATGGGGCTAAACCAGTTAGGCAGCCCCAAAGGCGGCTCAATCCATTGATTCTAGATGTTGTAAAGAAGGAGGTGACTAAACTTCTGCATGCGGGTATCATATACCCCATCTCTGATAGTAGTTGGGTAAGTCCAGTGCAAGTTGTACCCAAGAAGTCCGGCCTCACAGTGGTAAGAAATGATAATAATGAGCTTGTCTCCACTAGAGTCCAGAATAGCTGGCGAGTCTGTATTGATTATAGGAAGTTGAACCAGGCCACCAAAAAGGATCACTTTCCTTTGCCGTTCATCGATCAGATGCTCGAACGGCTGGCTGGTAAATCCCACTACTGTTTTCTTGATGGCTTTTCCGGTTACTTCCAGATCCACATTGCACCAGAGGATCAGGAAAAAACCACTTTCACGTGCCCCTTCGGCACGTTTGCCTACAGGAGGATGCCATTTGGCCTTTGTAATGCTCCTGGCACTTTCCAGAGATGCATGATGAGCATTTTTACTGAGTTTATTGAAAATTGTATGGAAGTGTTCATGGATGATTTCACTGTATATGGCTCCTCATTTGATGCATGCTTGCATAGTCTGAATTTAGTTTTAGAAAGATGCATTGAAACTGACCTGGTTTTGAACTATGAAAAGTGTCACTTTATGGTTGAACAGGGGATTGTTTTGGGGCATGTTATTTCTAGAGAGGGTATTTCAGTAGATCCTGCTAAAATTGATGTGATTTCTACATTGCCTTACCCATCTTGCATTCGCGAGATTCGTTCTTTTCTTGGTCATGCAGGTTTCTACAGGCGTTTCATTAAAGACTTCAGAAAGATAGCTCTTCCATTGTCAAACTTGCTGAAGAATGATGCCATGTTCAATTTTGATGATAAGTGCAAGAAGGCATTTGACTTCTTGAAAAAGGCATTGACCTCTACCCCCATCATCCAGCCCCCTGACTGGACCCTCCCTTTTGAGCTCATGTGTGATGCTTCTAACTATGCTGTGGGAGCGGTCCTGGCACAAAGGGTGGGCAAGGCTGCACATGTCATTCATTATGCTTCTAGGACTTTAGATGCTGCACAATCAAATTACACCACCACTGAAAAGGAACTTCTAGCTGTTGTGTTTGCCCTTGATAAATTTAGGTCATATTTGCTAGGTTCCAGGGTTATTGTTTTCACTGACCATGCAGCTCTGAAGTACCTTTTGAAGAAACCAGAAGCGAAGCCGAGATTGATTCGGTGGCTGCTGTTGCTCTAAGAGTTTAATGTGGAGATAAAAGACAAGAGTGGAGCTGAAAATTTAGTAGCTGATCACTTGAGCCGAATAGCGAGGGATGAGGATCCTTCTCCTATCCAGGATGACTTTCCTGATGAGCAGCTTCTACATCTGCATGGTGTAACCCCTTGGTTTGCTGACATAGTTAACTATCTTGTTGTTGGTGTTTTTCCTGCAGGTGCAACTAGATCGCAGATCCATAAACTCAAGAGCAATTCCAAGTACTATGTTTGGGATGATCCGTACCTTTGGAAGTTTTGCAGTGATCAGGTAATTCGGAGGTGTGTCCCCGACTATGAGATAGAGTCTATCTTGTACTTTTCTCATGCCTCTCAAGTAGGGGGACACTTTGGGCCACAGAGGACTGCAAGGAAAGTCCTAGATTCTAGGTTCTACTGGCCCACCATTTTTAGAGATGCCTATGAGGTCTACCGGACTTGTAAGGAGTGTCAGACAGCAGGCACTGCCATCACTCGTAGGAGTGAAATGCCTCAGCAGCCCATGCTTTTCTGTGAGGTGTTTGATGTGTGGGGAATCGACTTTATGGGTCCTTTCCCTGCATCTTTTGGCTTTCTATACATTCTTTTGGCTGTTGACTATGTTTCAAAGTGGGTGGAAGCTATCCCCACTAGGACTAACGATTCTAAAGTTGTTTCAAAATTTGTTAGGTCCAATATTTTTTGCAGGTTTGGCATACCTCGGGCTATCATCAGTGACCAGGGCACTCACTTCTGCAACCGCACCATGGAAGCTCTACTCCGGAAGTATGGAGTTGTGCATAAAGTCTCCACTGCTTATCATCCCCAGACCAATGGCCAGGCTGAGATATCAAACAGGGAGATCAAGCAGATCTTAGAGAAAGTGGTGCAGCCGAATAGGAAGGACTGGAGCCGCCGTCTAGAAGACGCACTGTGGGCTCATAGGACCGCTTTCAAGATGCCAATAGGGATGTCCCCCTTTAGGCTTGCATTTGGTAAGGCATGTCATCTCCCTGTGGAAGTTGAGCACCGTGCCTATTGGGCGGTCAAGTGCTGTAATTTGGAAATGAAAAAAGCTGGTATTGAAAGGAAACTCCAGTTACAGCAGCTTGAGGAGCTTAGGCTAGAAGCCTATGAAAGCTCCCGGATTTATAAAGAGAAAACAAAACATTTTCATGATAGGATGATTGCTAGGAAAGAATTTTCTGTGGGTCAACAGGTCTTACTGTTTAACTCCCGCCTGAAAGTGATGGCTGGGAAACTTAGGTCCAAGTGGATTGGCCCATTTGTTGTTACTAATGTTTTTCCTTATGGTGCAGTAGAGATTAAAAATGCAGGTAGCAACAAGTCCTTCAAGGTTAACGGGCAGAGGCTGAAGCTATTCCATGGTGTGGCTGCTGGTGTTCCTGATGATGCTACTGTTGAGGAGCTCTCCTTGGAAGCTCCCACCTACACTGCCACTTGATCAGGGAGCACCCTTTCCTTTCCCTCACTCTAATTTTATAGTTATGTTGTTTCATTGAGGACAATGTATGTTTTAAGTGTGGGGGAGGGAACCCATTGTAGTCTTGTTTTGTGTTTTGTCTTGTTTTTATTTTAACTATTGAGTAATTTGTGTTAGTCTTTGGTCGGCAAGTTTGTTGGGTTTTGATTGAATTTTGCATAGATTTATTGCATGCTTTATGTGATGATTCCCCCTAGGTTGAAATTTTTTTGAAAAGTGATCCCCATATGCAAAAATTGAAAACTGAACTTTGAGATATTTTGTTGTGATGGCATGATTTATGATAAGTTTGGGGGTGGAGGGAAGCACACACTAGGGATTGAATCTCAGTCAAACAATTTGCAAAAATGTCCAGGTGAGGATTTGAGCCTCCAACATGTTTTTAATTGTGTGAATCACTTTTGAGTTGCACTTTCCCGAATTTGCTTGAGTCTCTTCATGATTTGCATGTTTATGTGATTGCATCAGATGATTTAGGCAATTTTCTTTGTAAATAACTACTTGGCCTGAAAATAACCAGTCCCTAATGCATGTTCCCTAGTTAGCCCCTTGAGCCTAATTAGCCTATTGTTTCATGATGACCCTATGTTATGAGCCTAAAATCTGGAAAAACCATGTTAACCCGATCTTAGGATTAGGAGAGCATGGAAGTTTAGCAAGAGAATGGTTGCAAGAAACTAAGTTTGGGGTGGCTACAAGGATGTTACATGTCATTCTGGGGTGAGAAAAAGAAAAAAAATATAATAAAAAGGTTGGAGCCAAAGGCAAAAAGAAGAAAAAAAGAAAAAAAGGAAATAAAAGAACAATTGTCAATAAAGGATATCTAAAGAAAAGGGCTGTAGTCACCCAAAGCATAAAGAAAAATGGAAAAAGGAATTTGAGAGGAAATTCAATGTGTTTAAATGTTCATGCTCTCTTAGTTCCTAGGGACTTAAGCCCAGTACCTTTGTATATCCTATCCTTAGCCAGGCCCCATTACAACCTTTAAAGACCTTTTGATGTTGCATGCATGTTTGCGTGGGAACTTAGTTTGAGATGAAAATCAAATTCATGGGAAGTGCTCTTAAAAGTGAAATTGAGTGAAATGTTGTTAGCCTAGACAAACTGAGCGATTGAGTGAAACACTGAATGCCCTTGTGAGGAAGGCAATTGTTTGAATTTGGTGATCTCCCTTTTGTGTGTAACTTGGATCCCTTGCTTAGATTAATGATTGCTTGAATGATGGAATTCTCAATGTTTAAAGTAGATGAATGTGGGGATTACTTTGTTTGAAAGGGGGGAACATTGAAGGAAAAAATTATTTTGGTGAATTGCTTGAAATTTGTGCAAAGTTGATTGAATCCTTTGAGCTTGCCATGTCTTGAGTCTTTTTGAGTTTTTGAGTTTTAGTTTGCTTGGGGGCAAGCAAAGTTTAAGTTTGGGGTATTTTGATAAGCCTCTGGCTCATCTAGTTTTATGGCTAGTATGACTAGGGTTTTGTGCTAATTGTATCTCATTCTCGCCCAAATTAGACTTGATTGTCGTCAAGCAACATTTTGAGTCTCTAAAGTAGTTTTAGGTTAATTTAGCCAGTTTTGATTCAAATAATGCACTTATGGCTTTTTCACTGTTTGCAGGTTAACTTAGAAGGCAAGGGAATAAAGAAACAGGGGAAATTTCAATCCTGGAGGTAGTCGCCCCGCGAGAGTCCACTCGCCTCGCGAACCTGAGATCAGCTGAACAGCAGAATGTCCTCCTCTCTGTCTCGCCCCGCGAACAACACCTCACCTCGCGAGGCTGAAGGCTTACTGTTCCAGAAAAATGCAAGATTTCTGTGTCGCCTCGCGAATCCATGTCTCGCCTCGCGAGCCTGGAAGTCAGAAAGCATCACGGTCAGCCCCTGATACTCATAACGGGCGTAATAAGAAGACTCTTCAATTCCTCGCCTCGCGAGAAGACCAAACGTTGCAGACTCTTCATAATATTCGCCTCGCGAGCCATTCTTCGCCTCGCGAGAGGGCGCAGTTCCTGAATGTTATAAATGGCTGTTCTAGGCAGATTATTAGATAGTTCTCATTATCCACTGTTTTTTTATAGAATTTCTGTTTGTGTTTCGTTTTCATGGAGAACTAATTTTCCTGGATTAGTCTACTGTAATCGATTTCCACCGCACTTGAGGTTCTGTAATTCCTATTTTGTTGCTTTTCCCTTTTCAATACTATGCTATGTATTTCTGTTTGCTTAATTCAGGAGTGTATAGTGTTGTGTTGATTTATTTCGGTGATGTTATGTTCCTATATTTAATCGCGTTTGCTTAATTCGCGTGTGTTCGTTCATGTTCGCTTAGTTCATGAGTACTTCACCCCGTTTGCTTAATTCGGGAATTAGGAACATATATCTCGTGTAGCGATTTTGCTTGTTAATTGTTGCTACAACCGAAAGGGGATTAGAATCTGCTTAGGGCTTGGAATTTATATGAACTGATGATGATTGGGAAATCGAGAACAGTAGATTAATCGTCTTTAGCTTATTTGATAATCCTTTAAACTGCTTTGTTTTTATTGCTCTGTGTTTGCTTGTTTTCCAATTGAATTTCAATCCAAACCCCCCCCCCCAAAAAAAAAAAGATTTTTGTGATAAATAACAATTCAAGAGTCCTTGTGAGACGATACTCGAGTTGTCGCTCTATACTACATATTTTGAAAACCGATCGCTTTTTGACCCGTGTGCGACAGCGCGTCACAGACCATCATTCTATAAATAGAGAGCAATTGGGTATCTTTTAATAAAATTAGATAGGCCCTTAAAAAGGCTAACAGGCCAGGCTAGGCTTTTAAAAAGGCCAGGCCAGGCTTAAAAAAAAGCCTTTGACAGGTAACAGGCCAGGCTTAGGCTTTTAATTTTTCAAACAGACCAGGCCTATTTAATCAAAGCCTGGCCTGGCCTGGCCTATTTCCACCCCTACCCACAACCTTCCAATTTTGAACCTTTAAATCCATCCTATTTAGACCAAGACCCTCCATCACCTTCCATAAATATGTCATCCCTTGAAATAATGCCCCAACCTGCCATTGAAAATATCCCACCCGAGAATACCACTCACAATCAAACGGAAATCACGCCGCCACTGCCACCAAGACACTCCACTAGACCTACTAAAATATCAACATTTTGCAGGACTTTCATGTTGAGGCAACCCTCCCATCTAGGATCGTTCCTTCATCTTCAACGAACGTGGTCACCTCCCAAGGTACTTCTCATCCTCTTTCCCAATTTTTATCTTATGATTGCCTTTCCCCAAGTCATAAAGCATTTACCACTCAACTGACCCTTCACAAAGAACCTAAGAATTTTCAACAGGCTAATCGAGATCCAAGGTGGCGTGACGCCATGCATCATGAAATCCAAGCCCTCCAAGCCAACAATAATTGGAGTCTTGTCCCTCTGCCATCTCATAAAAAGCCTATCGGTTGTAAATGGGTCTAAAAAATCAAACTCAACCCCGACGGAACTGTTGAGCGTTACAAAGCTCGCTTTATTGTAAAAGGCTATAGTCAAATTGAAGGTATTGATTACCGAGAGACTTTTGCTCCCGTTGCTAAACTCACAACAGTCCGAGTACTCCTTAGTGTTGAAGCCGTACGAGGATGGCACTTGCAATAACTTGACGTTAATAACGCCTTCTTACATGGAGATCTCTATGAAGAAGTCTACATGTCCATCCCGCCCGGTTTTGAACGAAAGGGGGAGAACCGTGTCTGCAAGCTACACAATTCAATTTATGGTTTAAAACAGGCATCGCAATAATGTTTCTTAAAACTGTCTTGTGCCCTTAAGAAGACTGGATTTCAACAATCATGGTCAGACTACTTGCTGTTTGTTCAAAACCATGCTGGTAGTTTTATTGCATTATTAATTTATGTTGATGATGTGATATTAGCGGGTGACACGCTGTTGCGCACGCGTCAAAAAGCGAGCGGTTTGTAAAACTATGTAGCAAGGGGGCGACAACTCGAGTATCGTCTCACAAGGACTCTTAGGTTGTTGTTAACAGAAAAAGTCAGATTTGGGGGGTTTTGGATTTGAAATTAAATAAAGAAAACAAAGCAGAAAACTATGCAAACTAGTTAATTACCAAATAAGCTAAACGATCAACCTACTGCTTTCGGTTTCCCACTATCATCGGTTCATATAAATCCAAGCCCTAAGCGGATTCTAATCCCTTTTCGATTGTAGCATCAATTAACAAGCGAAATCAACACTACGAGACATATGTTCCTAATTCCGAATTAAGCAAACGGATTAAGCCCTTCGTGAATTAAGCAAACATGAATTGAACACAAGCGAATTAAGCAAACGCGATTAATTATAGGAACACACAATCATCGAAACAAATCAATACTCATTCTATACAATCCTGAATTAAGAAAACATAACATACAGAACAAATATTGAAAGAGAATAGCAATGAGTTCAGGAATGACAGAACCTCAAGTGGCAGTGCAAACCGGTTACAGTAGATCCATCAAGGAGACTAGTTCTCCATTACAAAGGGAACACAGAACTCTAAACCTAAATTCGCAGCCGCACTATGAAAAAAAATAGCAAGAGGAAGATTATCAGTTCTGCCCTAAAACAGATATAAATACAAATTCTGGGTTACGCTCGCTCGCAAGGCGAGACATGATTCGCGAGGCGAATATCATGAACAGGTCTTCAGTGTTTGGCTTTATCGCGAAGCGAGCTGATTATTCGCGAGGCGAGACTTCAAAATCCAATCTGTCACGCCCGTGGCCTTCATCACAGGTAGGCCGTGATGGTCTCTGTCCTTCAGGGTTGGATTTCTCGCGAGGCGAGGCAAGGTTCGCGGGGCGAGACAGAGAGGATGACATTTCTGGCACAGTGAGGCTTCAGGCTCGCGAGGCGAGTAGCCTCTCGCGGGCCGAAAACTCCAGAACTGCTTCTCTTTATTAACCTGAAAACAAGAAATAGCAGTAAGTGCTTTATTTGACTCTAAATCAGCTAAATTACCCTAAAAATGCTTAAACGACTCAAAATGTTGCTTGAGGACAATTTAATCTAATTTGGGCGAAAACGAGATATAATTAGCACAAAGCCATGGTCTTTCTAGTTATAAACCTAGATGAGCCAGAGGCTGATCAGCGGGCAACAACCGGCAGGACATTACAAGGACCAAACATTTCCTCTCAAATCATTTTAAGTTGAAAGACATGGGGCCACCTAAATATTTCTTGAGGATAGAAGTTGCACGATCAAGACAAGGAATCACATTGCAGGGTTCTTAGGTGCCAAGCCCTCACGGTTTCCTTTTGAATAGAACCTTTCACTCACACAAACGAGTGGGAAGTTGCTAGTTGATCCAAGTCCATACAGGCGTCTTGTTGGCCGACTAATTTACCTCACCATCACAAGGCCAAATCTTGTTTATGCTGTCCATGTATTGAGTCAATTCATGGACAAGACTAGGCAACCTCATCTTGAATCTGCTCACAAGGTTCTAAGGTATATCAAACAAGCACCGGGTTAGGGAATTTTGTTACCATCTACAGGTTCACTAGAACTACGCGCCTTTTGTGATGCTGATTGGGCTCGGTGCAAGGATACAAGAAGGTCGGTAACTGGTTATCGTATTTTGCTGGGTCAAGCACCAATCTCTTAGAAAACTAAGAAGCAACATACCGTGTCGCGTTCAAGCGTAGAGGCAGAATATCGTTCCATGGCCACTACTTGTTATTAGATTACTTGGTTGAAAAATATACTGAAAGACTTGAAGGTGACTCACACACAACCAGTTACATTGTTTTGTGACAACCAGGCTGCCATGCATATTGCTTCAAATCCAGTGTTTCATGAACGAACGAAGCATATAGAGATCGATTGTCATTTGGTACGTGAGAAGATTCAAAGTGGGCTAGTGCAGACAGCTTATATTCGGACCACAAGCCAACCAGCTGACTTATTCACCAAACCATTGAGTTCAACACAGTTTGAAATGCTACGCAGCAAGTTGGGTGTCATTAACATACACTCCAACTTGAGGGGGAGTGTTAAAGGAAAGAATCATGCAAATAATTTGTTAGTTATTATAATTTATAGAGTACAATCAATTTGCTCTTTAGTATACATGAGTATAGGCATAATGTTAGGATCCTATTCTGTAACATTTCTATAAATGTATGATTTGTGATAATGAATAAAATAATTTAGCCATATCTGGTTTCTTTAGTTTTTTCTATTTTAAATAATAAATCTATATCTACACTAATTGATAAGGGGAAATTCTGATTTTAGTGTAGCACAATAGTGCAAGTCACATGTTAAGTTATGGAATATTTTTATTATTATTTTATTTATTTTCTAAAATTTATATATTTTTTGTTTTAAAATATTTACAAACCGGTAAAGGTACATTGTTTTGGGAGTCAAACACGGCAATCTCTGTATTAACATAAATAGAGGCATAGCTATTCATATTTTGTATTTTTTGCTACATCTTTGCCTTTGTTTTTTCTATTTTAAATAATAAATCTATATCTATACTAATCAATAAGGGGAAATGCTGATTTTAGTGTAGTACAATGGTGCAAGCCACATGTCAAGTGATGAAATTTTTTTATTTTCTAAATTCTTTTTTGTTTTAAAATATTTACAAATCGATAAAGGTATAATGTTTTGGGAGTCAAACACGACAATCTCTAAATTGACATAAATAGAGGCAGGGCTATTCATATTTTCTAATCTATTTTTTTTGTACATCCTTGCCTTTGTTTTTTCTATTTTAAATAATAAATCTATATCTATACTAATTAATAAGGGAAATTGTTGATTTTCTAATAAAGGGACACGTGTCAGTGCCACATGATTTGAGAGGATTAGTTGATCATTAGTAATAATCAAAGAGGAACACTTAACACATAGTGTTACATTACGTATTGTATTTTACAATAAAAATAATATTCAATTCTTTACACTCAAATTATAGATAAAATTGTTTCAAGATTTTTGCTGATAACTTCTGTCCATAAATAAAAAGCCTTGGAGATGAATGAGTACCACCATTATGGGTGGGAAGGAAATATTGAAAGCAAAGTGTGAAATAAGTACAGAAAATGTTTGACATAATGGACTTAATTTGGGATAAAGGAAAAAAAAGTTTGGTATAAATAGAGACACAATTCAAGTTATTAATGATAACAATGCTATCAATAATAACAGTAATTGATGACCCGTGCATCACAAGCGTGCAAGAATATTATTATACAACATAGCACAAGTTAATTTAGGAAATTGTACACGATTGAACTATTTTTATTTTTTATAAAAAAAATTATCTAATTGATATGACTGCCAAAATTAAGATAGTAGAATCTCATATAATCATGCTATCCCTAGGATGAATAGATGATAAATGATCTAAATGTAGAAACGTGAGCCAAAAAAAATTAACCCAATTAAGTACTCTCTCATGCGTGACTGCTTTCATTTATGGTTTTGCTGTAAAAGTGTTAATTTTAATTTGGGTCTGACTAATTAGTATCCGACAATGATTAAGGAGTTTTCATTGAAAAGTTAAATATAGCAGTTTGCAAAATTTTGAATACATGATTTTTCAATAAAAATTTTCTTTTTTTAATTCCTTAGCCTATACCCCCAATGACACTCATTATTGAATAACATTCCCCTTATTTTACGTCAATAATTATAAACTATTCCAAATACATACATATTTAAATTAGCTTATTTTTATTTTTAAAATATAATAGATAAATAGAAATAGTTCAGATAAATTTTCAGTATAATATTTTGTAAGGTGTAAAATGAATTAAATGAAAAATATTTCTACTTTTGTAAAGCATGATAAAAACTCACTTTTAAAAATTTACAATTACATGATATATATATATATTTATTTATTTATTTATTTATTTATTTTAAACAAATATTTTTTTTTGATTGTTGCAAGATCTTAATGAAATTCCAATATAAGATTTTTATACATGGTTAAATACATATATTTAAGTCATATAAATCGTGTAAAAAGTTTAAAATAATTTTGGTTTTTTTTAAAGCTTTATTTTGCTTTTAAGAGCACGAAAAAAAATACTTTTTCAACAATAACTTGAGGAAATAATATGGGTGAAATCTCAGTCTTAAACCTTCTCTCCCCTTTTATTTTATTATAGTGTAGAGACTCTCTCTCTCCTCTTTTTATGGATGGTGGAGATTTAGGCTTTGTTTGGCAAAAATAGTTGATAAATTAATTTTTAGCTGATATTTGAAAAACTAGCTGATTGAATTTGAAGTTTTTGGTAAAATTAGTGGTTGAACTAGCTTATAAATATAAAATGACATAAAAGGACATATTTATGATAGACATGGTAAAGTGGGAATTTCATTAAATGACTGGGGATAAAAACGAGAGAAAAGACAATAAGCTATAAGCTACCAGCCATAAGCTAAATAAATTAGCTTATGAAGAAATGCTATAAGCTAATGAGATAAGCTTGTTTACCAAACACCTCTACTTCAGTCAAACAAGCTTATAAGCTAGTCAAATAAGTTATAAGCTAACTTATTGGACATGCCAAACAGAGTCTTGACTTGATGGTAAAATATGGGAGAGAAATGATTCCCTCGATTAGCCGCTTTGCGTAATCTTCTTAATTGATACCGATATGCAGATACTCTCACCCCTCTGTGTATAGTTTCCTATTCAATTTAGTTGCAGTTAATATGCAAAATCTTTTGCAATAATGAGACCTCATTGATAAAAGATTTAACCAATATTAATTTTCATGCACAAAATCATTGATAAGGGGGCATGACCTCTAAACTTCCTGAATATATTTAGATACATAAGTTTTTGTTCAAGGCAAACCAAAAACCTCTCAATAAGAGACTTGTCATCTCCTGCTTTTCCTTTGTGTCTTGTTAACAATCATACACTTTTCCATTGCTTATCAAGCTAATAACATGGCCTTCATGTTGATGCTTCATGTGCTTGTTGGGTTAGTAATGCTTCTCCTACTTAGTGGGTTAGAGACTCAAGGTAAACTTTTTCTTTGACCTTCCTTTTTATCCTTATCAACGTTTTCTCTTTCTGTAAAGGAATGTTTTTCTCTCTGTCATTTATTCATCAATGGAAATGTTTCTCTAGTTTGCTTAGCTCTTTGACAAGTGTCACAAGCTTTATTCAGTAAATTACTATCTTTCCCACTGCTGTCTTTAGAAATCAACTGAGTAATCTTCCAAGATGGATGTCCCAAGCGTTTATGCCACAGTTCTAGTTGGTTCATCCCTTCAGATCTGCAAGCCTTCATTCTTGGAATTTCCCGGAAGAAGTAGAGTCCATCCCTCCGTTCACCCGCTCCAATCAGCATCTTCGAAGTTTGGTCCTGTATAACACACGTTATTAGTAAACTGAACAATACAACGAGATTCATCTATCAGTTGTGATATAGAAATTAAGTTGCAATTTAATTGAGGAACATAAAGCATGTTCTCGAGTTTTAAACCCCCAGCAAGCCTTATTGTCCCTTCCTTAGTGGCCATTACAGATTTTCCATTAGGAAGTCCAACAGGACATCCAGGCACTTCACGTACATCAGCAAAGTATTGATGGCTTCCTGACATATGGTTGGATGCCTTGCTATCTAGGATCCATATATTGGGTCATGCACTCATTTGGAGTGACCTTAGATGTATTGAGCATTTGCAACAAAGTTTCCTATTGCTCATTGCTTAACCCTGCCATGGCACTCGTCAGGTATAAGAATTCTAACCTGATGCTCTTGATACCATGTAAAGGAATGTTTTTCTCTCTGTCGTTTATTCATCATGAAGGAAAATATATACATAAATGGGAAGCAACTCCTAATAACCACTAATAATGTTACAACAACTATCAAGGGATACAAATCAAATGTGATAGCCACAAAATCTGCTATAATAACTCCTAATATTGTTACAACAACTATCAAGGGATACAAATCAAATGTGATTGTTGTTATCTGATATTATACGAGACTAATAAAGGCTATTAAAGCTAATAATGGCTAATACCCCCCCCCCCCCCTCAAGGTGGTGCATGCAAGTTTCGAATGCCCAGCTTGTCAAGGAGGAACTGAAACTGTGGTTTTCCTAATGCCTTTGTGAAAATATCTGCAAGTTGACTTGTAGTGGGAACATAGGTTGGTCGAATATTCCCATTGAGAATCTCATCCCGGACAAAGTGGCAATCTACTTCAATATGCTTGGTGCGTTCATGAAACACAGGATTTTTGGCAATATGTAACGCTGCCTGGCTATCACAGTGAAGAGTCATGGGTTTGTTGTGAGAAATACCTAGGTCGGAGAGAATCCCCTTTAACCATTTTAACTCACATGCAGCAGTTGCCGTGGACCTGTATTCAGCTTCAGCAGAGGAACGAGATACAGTGTGTTGCTTCTTTGTTTTCCAGGATATAGGGAAGCCACCACGGAGGACTAACCACCCGAATGTGAGCGTCTGGTTAAAGGACAACTGCCCGATCGAGTCGCACCAACCATGAAGCTGGAGGTCACATGTACTATCCAGAAGAATTCCTTGTCCTGGATTCCCTTTCAGAAATCGAACTACTCGAAGTGCAGCTTCCCAATGCTCGGTTGTGCGATGTTGCATAAATTGAGACAGCGTGTGGACACTGTATGATAATTCAGGTCGAGTGAAACACAAGTAAATCGGACGCCCAACCAAACGCCTATACTTGCTCGGGATTAGGGAATAGCTGATCCGGCCAATTGCCAAGCGGTGGTTTTGCTCTAATGGAGTGGCGGCAGGTTTAGCACCAAGGAGACCGACCGGATATAATATCAAGGGCATATTTATGCTTTGACAAAGAAAGATCCCCGTAGGATTTACGGCAACTTCAATGCCCAAAAAAATACTTCAATATGCCAAGGTCTTTCATATGGAAACACATGCTCAAGTAGAGTTTAAAGCTACCGGATGGCGGAAGAAGTGTTTCCAAGAATAATCAAGTCATCAACGTATACTAGGACCACAAGGTGAGTGTCTTGTTTTTGCAAAGTGAACAAAGAATAGTCAAGAGATGATTGTTGGAACCCATAAGCTTTGAGGGCAGTAGAGAGCTTGGCAAACCAGCAACGTGGGGCTTGCTTTAGCCCATAAAGTGATTTGCAAAGCTTACACACCATATCTGGTTGCGGTGCGGCAAAGTCAGGAGGAATTTTTATAAAAACTTCTTCGTGAAGATCACCATGCAAAAACGCATTGTGCACATCCATTTGATGAAGTTCCCAAGCTTTTGCTTTCTTTGCCCACTACCTAGGACAAGGCATCTTGTGACCATTTTGGCAACTGGTGCGAATGTTTCGGTGTAATTGATCCCTTCCACTTGATGATTTCCAAGCACAACCAATCTGGATTTAAAGCGTTCAATCGTTCCATCAGAGTGATATTTAATGCGATAGACCCATTTGCATCCCAGAGCTTTCTTGCCAGGTGGTAAGCGTTGCATGGTCCAGGTGCTGTTACGTTCAAGGGCTTCAATCTCGGCTTGCATGGCTTCTCTCCACCGAACATCTTTCACTGCTTCATGGAAGTATAGTGGTTCCTTTTCTGCAGTAATTGCTGCAAGAAATTGTCTATGTGGCAGAGAAAATTTATCACGGTTTACATAATGTGTTATAGGATAGGGTGTACCTGAAGAATGTGATGGAGTTAGTGAACGAGTGGGAGGACTCAACTTTTGAACAGTGTTCGTGACGTAACCTTCCAACCTGGTAGATGGACGTTTAACACGACAACCTCGTCCCAGTTGCCCAGAATCATCGGAAGGATTTGTCGTGACACCAGTGTCTTCTACATCAGCTTCGATAGTATGGGGCATTTCTGGCGGGTTCAGTATGATAGTAGTGTATTCTACATTCACCTCAACAGTATGGGTGCCCCCCTATCGTTAAGACTTGCTTCTGTTGTTGATTCTAATGTGTCTACACAAGAATCATCCACTTCACCCGCTGCTTCGTTATGATTCGCTGAGTTTGATGTAGATTCACTGTGTTGGAAGGGAAATTGTGTTTCAAAGAAGACTACATCTCTTGACACAAAAAAATCATGGGTATCAAGGTCATAAACTCGCCATCCTTTTTACCCATAAGGATACCCAACAAAAACACACCGACGACTGTGACTTGCAAACTTATCTCCTTTAGTGCCTTGGTTGCGAGCATAGCACAGAGAGCCGAATATGCGTAGATGAGTGTAGGAGGGTGGCTGGCCGTGCAGGACTTCATATGGAGTTTTGCCATTCAAAGTTGGGGTTGGAGTGCGATTAATCAAGTACCCTGCCGTCAAGATGCACTCGCCTCAGAAATTAAGGGGAAAACTTCCTTGAAACCGCAAAGCTCTTGCAACATTGAGGATGTGACGGTGTTTTCTTTTGACCCTTTCATTTTGCTGTGGTGTCCCTACACAAGATGTTTGAAAAACAATTCCATGTTCCAGGAAATAATTTTTCATGCAAACAAATTCTGTTCCATTATCACTTCTAATAGCTTTAACCCTTTTATTATATTGTCTTTCCACCATCGCAAAGAAATTTACCAAAATCCGTGACCCTTCTTTCTTATCAATTAACAAATAAATCCACACTGCACGCGAGCAATCATCCACAACAGTAAGAAAATATGAAGCGCCACAAGAAGATGGAGTTCTGTAAGCTCCCCATAAATCACAATGTATCAAATCAAATGTATTAGAAGCATGATAATTACTCAATGGAAATGTTTCTCTAGTTTGCTTAGCTCTTTGACAAGTGTCACAAGCTTTATTCAGTAAATTACTATCTTTCCCACCGCTGTCTTTAGAAATCAACTGAGTAATCTTCCAAGATGGATGTCCCAAGTGTTTATGCCACAGTTCTAGTTGGTTCATCCCTTCAGATCTACAAGCCTTCATTCTTGGAATTTCCCGGAAGAAGTAGATTCCATCCTTCCGTTCACCCGCTCCAATCAGCATCTTTGAAGTTTGGTCCTGTATAACACACATGTTATTAGTAAACTGAACAATACAACGGGATTCATCTATCAGTTGTGATATAGAAATTAAGTTGCAATTTAATTGAGGAACATAAAGCACGTTCTCGAGTTTTAAACCCCCAGCAAGCCTTATTGTCCCTTCCTTAGTGGCCATTACAGATTTTCCATTAGGAAGTCCAACAGGACATCCAGGCACTTCACGTACATCAGCAAAGTATTGAAGGCTTCCTGACATATGGTTGGATGCCCCGCTATCTGGGATCCATATATTGGGTTTAGTCTTACCAGTCATGCAGTGACCTTAGATGTATTGAGCATTTGCAACAAAGTTTCCCATTGCTCATTGCTTAACCCTGCCATGACACTCGTCAGGTATAAGAATTCTAACCTGATGCTCTTGATACCATGTAAAGGAATGTTTCTCTCTCTGTCGTTTATTCATCAAGCTGAAGGAAAATATATACATGAATGGGCAGCAACTCCTAATAACTCCTAATAATGTTAGAACAACTATCAAGGGATACAAATCAAATGTGATAGCCACAAAATCTGCTATAATAACTCCTAATAATGTTACAGCAACTATCAAGGGATACAAATCAAATGTGATTGTTGTTATCTGATATTATGCGAGACTAATAAAGGCAATTAAAGCTAATAATGGCTAATACTTTCGGTAATATTTTTGGCACATCTGAATATGAAATGATACCTTGTAGACGATAGTAATGGATGACATGTTATTTTTTTTCCTCTCACATTTGTGATCATAAAAGGGATTTTATTAATGAGTTCAGTCAAAATTTGTAAAATTTTATTTAAAATCCGTGTCTCTTTATCTACCACCTAAAAAAACGGACATATGATGATCTATTCCCAAGAGATACCGTACTTTTACGTTGGTGTTTTTTTTTTCCAACACGATTACGTTATTGTTCTTGGTTTTCATTATATGCACATCACTCATCTTTGGTTTGCAACTGTTCTTGGTTAATATGTGTGCTGGTTTTGCTATGTTTATGAGAGTTAGTTTAATAGGTTCTCAAAGTTAGGACAAGTTCTTAAGGGTTGCATCATTAGAGCAATCTGGTGTGGATGTCACATGTAAGGATGATTGTTTTTATAAGCAACATGTTCTTATATTAGGATCATCGATATACAAAAGAGATCACATAATCACAATATTCATCATGCAGCCCATTCATAAATGAGTTAATATGTTAAATTGAAACAAAAATATATATGTAAATACTTTTTTTTTAGACCCATTTAGTGAATTTTTAAGAGTTGCCTCATTGAAATGTAGAGGTGGTTAAAATAATATAAGGCAAATGCTAACGGTACCCTAAAAAGTAGGTTTTTATGGGAAGTTGTATATTCAATATATTGGGAGTAGATATATATACTTTGATTTTCGATGAATAATTACCTTGCATGTAATCATTAAACAATAAAGTGAAATTAAGTGCGAGCACAAAAAAAACAAAGAAAGTAAAATTAAGCAACTCCAATGGATTGTAGATATGGTCTATAATTTTATATAATAAATCTATATCTATACTAATTAATAAGGGGAAATACTGATTTTAGCGTAGCACAATGGTGCATTTTTTTCTAATTTTTTTTGTCAATACTTTTTTTAAAGCTACATCCCTAGCTTTGTTTTTGTTAAAGAAAAGAATCATGCCAAATAATTTGTTAATTATTGTAATTGATATAGTACTTATTGTAATTGATAGAGTACAATTAATTTCCCTTTTTAGTATACGTGAGTATCGACATAATGTTAGGATCCTATTCTGTAACATTTCTATAAAGGTATGATTTGTGATAATGAATAAAATAATTCAGCCATATCTGGTTTCTTTATGGTATTAGAGCAACGATCTGAGAAACCCAACAAACACAAACCTTAGCCTAGGTAGCCATGGCAGATGATAATGAAAAAACCCCATCATCATCAATCAAATGGGACATGGCTCCCACTCCAAAATGGGAACAACCCCATCACCCTCTTTACCTCCATCATTCAGACCAACCAGATGCAATCCTTGTACCACAACCTCTGGTGGAAGACAACTACAACACATGGGTTCAGTCCATGAACATGGCCTTGACGGTCAAAAACAAAATTGGTCTCATTGATGGATCTATCTTGAAGCCAAAGGAGAATAACTTTGATGAACTTTTGCAATGGACTCGTAGCTATAACATAGCCAATCAAGTCGGTAAAAATTCAAATCATGATGAATTCTCAGGTAAAGCCTTTCCATTCACTCAAAATAGAAAGAAAATTATTTGGATCCTCGATAGTGGTGCTACTGAGCACATTGTTTGTAGCCCTCATCTCCTCACTACTTCAAAATCTGTTGAAAATCATACTGTTGAGTTACCAAATGGCTCATTGGCACAAGTCACACATGTTGTCAATATTATTTTCTCTCCCAACTTTATCCTTGATAATGTCTTGTGTGTACCACTTTTTCAGTTAAATTTAATTTCCATTAGCAAGCTAGCCTTGGATTCATTTTATATTACAATTTTTCTCAGACAATTTTGTGTTATACAGGACTTACGATCGGGGAAGATGATTGGGACATGAATTGAACCGGGGGGACTCTACGATCTCAATCAAGCAGAGAAAGGATCCTGTAATTCTGTTCAAGCCATAGCCCCTGGTCTTTGGTATCAACGCCTTGGACATCCTTCTCACAAAATATCCATGTTGTTTCCTTTTTCCAATAACAAATCTTGTGAACCAGACAAATGTTTAATTTGTCCATTGGCCAAACAAACTCGATTACCATTTCCAGTAAGTTTTATTGCCAGCCAATCTTGTTTTGATTTAATACATGTTGACATTTGGGGTGGCTATCATGTTCCTTCACTTTCAGGAGCAAAATATTTTCTCACTATTGTTGATAATTACACAAGAAGCACATGGGTTTATTTGATGAAACAAAAACCAGAAACACGTAACTTCTTGGTCAAGTTCATTAACATGGTTGAAAACCAATTCAATGCCAATGTCAAAATTGTTCGTAGTGATAATGGTCCATAATTCAAAATAGACAATTTTTATGCCATGAAAGGAATCATCCATCAATCTAGTTGTGTCAACACACCCCAACAAAATGGTATTCTTTGAGCGCAAACATAGACATTTGCTAAATGTTGTCCGTGCTTTGCTTTTTCAAAGTGGTCTTCTAAAACAGTTTTGGGGGATGTTATCCTCACTTCAACATACCTCATCAATCGCACACCTACACCACTCCTTCAAGGTAAAACACCATATGAAAAATTACTCAATAAACCCCCCAATTATTCACAACTAAGAGTCTTCGGTTGTTTATGTTTCGCATCTACACACCCCACCAAGCCCACTAAATTTGACCCTCGTTCCACTCGTTGTCTTTTCCTTGGCTACCCTTACGCCCAAAAAGGATATCGTGTATTTGACCTTCAACTTCAAAAGGTCTTTGTTTCACGCGATGTTCTTTTTTATGAGGACGTATTTCCATTCAAAACACCAAAAACTTCCGCTGCCACACCATCAATGCCTCACCCTATTTCACCTTATCCTTTTCTTCCCAAGAATACCACAAACACTATAAACCCAAACACTCCTCATAACACCGATAACCCTCAAATCCCACAACCTTCCAATTTTGAACCTTTAAATCCATCCTATTTAGACCAAGGCCCTCCATCACCTTCCATAAATATGCCATCCCTTGAAATAATGCCCCAACCCGCCATTGAAAATCTCCCACCAGAGAACACCACTCACAATCAAACGGAAATCACACCGCCACCGCCACTGCCACCAAGACACTCCACTAGACCTACTAAAATATCAACATTTTTACAGGACTTTCATGTTGAGGCAACCCTCCCATCTAGGACCGTTCCTTCATCTTCCCAATTTTTATATTATGATTGCCTTTTCCCAAGTCATAAAGCATTTACCACTCAACTGACCCTTCACAAAGAACCCAAGAATTTTCAACAGGCTAATCGAGATCCAAGGTGGCGTGACTCCATGCATCATGAAATCCAAGCCCTCCAAGCCAACAATACTTGGAGTCTTGTCCCTCTGCCATCTCACAAAAAGCCTATCGGTTGTAAATGGGTTTACAAAATCAAACTCAACCCCGACGGAACTGTTGAGCGTTATAAAGCTCGCTTGGTTGCAAAAGGCTATAGTCAAATTGAAGATATTGATTACCGAGAGACTTTTGCTCCCGTTGCTAAACTCACAACAGTCCGAGTACTCCTTAGTGTTGCAGTCGTACGAGGATGGTACTTGCACCAACTTGACGTTAATAACGCCTTCTTACATGGAGATCTCTATGAAGAAGTCTACATGTCCTTCCCGCCGGGTTTCAAATGAAAGGGGGAGAACCGTGTCTGCAAGCTACACAAGTCAATTTATTGTTTAAAACAAGCATCGCGACAATGGTTCTTAAAACTGTCTAGTGCCCTTAAGAAGGCTGGATTTCAGCAATCATGGTCAGACTACTCGCTGTTTGTTCGAAACCATGCAGGTAGTTTTATTGCATTATTAATTTATGTTAATGATGTGATATTAGCGGGCAGCAACCTGCAGGACATTACAAGCACCAAACATTTCCTCTCAAATCATTTTAAGTTGAAAGACATGGGGCCACTTAAATATTTCTTGGGGATAGAAGTTGCACGATCAAGACAAGGAATCACATTGTGTCAAAGAAAATATGCTCTAGAAATTCTAGAAGATGCAGGGTTCTTAGGTGCCAAGCCCTCACGGTTTCCTATTGAACAGAACCTTTCACTCACACAAACGAGTGGGAAGTTGCTAGTTGATCCAAGTCCATACAGGCGTCTTGTGGGTCGACTAATTTACCTCACCATCACAAGGCCAGATCCTGTTTATGTTGTCCATGTATTGAGTCAATTCATGGACAAGACTAGGCAACCTCATCTTGAAGCTGCTCACAAGGTTCTAAGGTATATCAAACAAGCACCGGGTCAGGAAATTTTGTTGCCATCTACAGGTTCACTAGAACTACGTACCTTTTGTGATGCCGATTGGGCTCGGTGTAAGGATACAAGAAGGTCGGTAACTGGCTATTGTATTTTGCTGGGTCAAGCACCAATCTCTTGGAAAACTAAGAAGCAACATACCGTGTCGCGTTCAAGCGCAGAGGCAGAATATCATTCCATGGCCACTACTTGTTGTGAGATTACTTGGTTGAAAAATATACTGAAAGACTTGAAGGTGACTCACACACAACCAGTTACATTGTTTTGTGACAACCAGGCTGCCATGCATATTGCTTCAAATCCAGTGTTTCATGAACGAACGAAGCATATAAAGATCGATTGTCATTTGGTACGTGAGAAGATTCAAAGTGGGCTAGTGCAGACAGCTTATATTCGGACCACAAGCCAACCAGCTGACTTATTCACCAAATCATTGAGTTCAACACAGTTTGAAATGCTACTCAGCAAGTTGGGTGTCATTAACATACACTCCAACTTGAGGGGGAGTGTTAAAGGAAAGAATCATGCCAAATAATTTGTTAATTATTGTAATTGATAGAGTACAATTAATTTCCTTTTTAATATACGTGAGTATAGGCATAATGTTAGGATCCTATTCTGTAACATTTCTATAAAGGTATGATTTGTGATAATGAATAAAATAATTCAGTCATATCCGGTTTCTTTAGTTTTTTCTATTTTAAATAATCAATCTATATCTACACTACTTGATAAGGGGAAATTCTGATTTTAGTGTAGCACAATAGTGCAAGTCACATGTTAAGTTATGGAATATTTTTATTATTATTTTGTTTATTTTTTAAAATTTATATATTTTTTGTTTTAAAATATTTACAAACCGGTAAAGGTACATTGTTTTGGGAGTCAAACACGGCAATCTCTGTATTAACATAAATAGAGGCAGAGCTATTCATATTTTGTATTTTTTGCTACATCTTTGCCTTTGTTATTTCTATTTTAAATAATAAATCTATATCTATACTAATTAATAAGGGGAAATACTGATTTTAGTGTAGCACAGTGGTGCAAGCTACATGTCAAGTGATGAAAATTTTTTATTTTATAAAATTTATATATATTTTTGTTTTAAAATATTTACAAATCGGTAAAGGTATAATATTTTGGGAGTCAAGCACGACAATCTCTAAATTGACATATATAGAGGCAGAGCTATTCATATTTTTAATCTATTTTTTTTACATCATTGCCTTTGTTTTTTTCTATTTTAAATAATAAATCTATAGCTATACTAATTAATAAGGGGAATTGCCGATTTTCTAATAAAGGGACACGTGTCAGCACCACATGATTTAAGAGGATTAGTTGATCATTAGTAATAATCAAAGAGGAACACTTAACACATAGTGTTACGTTACGTATTGTAATATTATTTTACAATAAAAATAATATTCAATTCTTTGTACTCAAATTATAGATAAAATTGTTTCAAGATTTTTGCTGGTCACTTTTGTCTATAAATAAAATGCCTATTATGGGTGGGAAGGAAACATTGAAAGCAAAGTATGAAATAAGTAAAGAAAATGTTTGACACAATGGAATTAATTTGGGATAAAGGTAAAAAAATGTTTGGTACATATAGAGACACAATTCAAGTTATTAATGATAACAATGCTATCAATAATAATAGTAATTGATGACCCGTGCATAAAGACGCGCAAAAAAATACTAGTATACAACTAGGAGTGTCAAAATAATCCATTTGTCCACCATCCATCCAGTCCATCCATGAGAAAATCCATCCATTTATAAAAAAATAATATAAATTGATTGGATGGATTGGATTTTTTTTAGTGAATGGTTTATGATCCATCCAATATTTTTTAAAATCCATTGGACCAAAAATCAAAAATGTAATGGATCAATTTTTATCCATTCCAAAACCAATTTATTTCTTTTATATTATTTATCACCAAATAAAAAAACCACCATTTGTAACAAAAAAAAACACTCCATCTAATTTTCTCTCCCATTCCCTATTATTTTTTCTTCACTATTTTTTATTTTATTTATCTGCATTTTTTTTCTTTTTTTGTTACATTAAGTATTAACTAATTAATTTTTCTCTAGTACCAGTTGTAGTCCGCATTATCACGTACGTTTTTTTTTCGTTGCCTTTTTTTTGTTGAGAAACTTTAAAAAAAAAGTATTAACTAATTGAAAGCACAAAAAGTCGTAACAAGTTTCGTAAAACAATATCATGGAACGTTGTGACAAAACAACCTCTGTAGATGGACACAATCAATAACTCACATATAATAATAAAAAAATGACCGTGATACAAAATGGTCGTGAGATAGAGTGGAGAGAGAGTAAAGATAGAGAGAGAGTAGGAAAAAAAGGGAGAGAGAAAAAGGGTAGAGAGAGGAAGAAAGAGGAGAACAAGGGTGAGATAGAGATAATATTTTAAATTTTTTACAAATTATTTTATTTTTAGAAATATTTTATGGATGGATAAAAGAGATATAAAATTATTTAATTTCTTAAAATAAATTTTAGTGGATGGATTGGATATTCATCCATGAAAAGTTGTTAATGGATGGATCAGATGGATTTTATTTAATGGATCATGGATGGATTGGATTTTTTTTAATGAATTTTTAATGGATTATAATGGATTAATGGATTGTTTTTAATCCATTCGTTAAGATCCTAATAAAAATTCATCCGATCCATCCATTTGCCACCCTTATATACAACATAGCACTAGTTAATTTAGGAAAGTATACACGATTGATCTATTTTTATTTTTTATAAAAATATTATCTAATTGATATGACTGCCAAAATTAAAATAGAAGAATCTCCTATAATCATGCTATCCCTAGGATGAATAGATGATACATGATCTGAATGTAGAAACGTGAGCCAAAAAAAAAATTAACCCAATTAAGTACTCTCTCATGCGTGACGGCTTTCATTTATGGTTTTGCTGTAAAAGTGTTAATTTTAATTTGGGTCTCGCTAATTAGTATCCGGCAATGATTAAGGAATTTTCATTGAAAAGTTAATTATAGCAGTTTGGAAAATTTTGAATACATGATTTTTCAATAATTTTTTTTTTAATTCCTTAGCCAATACCCCAATATAGTCATTATTGAATAACATTCCCCTTATTTTACGTCAATAATTATAAACTATTCAAAATACATACATATTTGAATTAGCTTATTTTTATTTTCAAAATATAATAGATAAATAGAAATAGTTCAGATAAATTTTCAGTGAAATATTTTGTAAGGTGTAAAATGAATTAAATTAAAAATATTTCTACCTTTGTATAGCATGATAAAAACTCACTTTTAAAAATTTACAATTACATGATATTTATTTTTATTTTTTTTAAACAAATATATATTTTTTTGTTTGTTGCAAGATCTTAATGAAATTCCAATATAAGATTTTTATACATGGTTAAATAAATATATTTAAGTCATATAAATCGTGTAAAACGTTTAAAATAATTTTGGTTTTTTTTAAAAAAGCTTTATTTTGCTTTTAAGAGCACAATAAAAAAAATACTTTTTCAACAATAACTTGAGGAAATAATATGGGTGAAATCTCACCCTTAAACCTTCTCTCCCCTTTTATTTTATTATAGTGTAGAGACGCTCTCTCTCCTCTTTTTATGGATGGTGGAAATTTAATTAGGCTCTGTTTGGCAAAAATAGTTGATAAGCTACTTTTTAGTGGATAGCTGAAAAGCTAGCTGATTGAATGTGAAGTGTTTGGTAAAATTAGTGGTTGAACTAGCTTATAAATATAAAACGACATAAAGGACATATTTATTATAGACATGGTAAAGTGGGAATTTCATTAAATGACTGGGGATAAAAACGAGATAAAAGACAATAAGCTATAAGCTACCAGCCATAAGCTAAATAAATTAACTTATGAAGAAATGCTATAAGCTAATGAGATAAGCTTGTTTACCAAACACCTCTACTTCAGCCAAACAAGCTTATAAGCTAGTCAAATAAGCTATAAGCTAACTTATCGGACATGCCAAACAGAGTGTTAACTTGATGGTAAAATATGGGAGAGAATTGATTCCCTCAATTAGCTGCTTTCAGCCAATCTTATTAATTGATACCGATATGCAGATACACTCACCCTCTGTGTATAGTTTCCTATTCAATTTAGTTGCAGTTAATATGCAAAATCTTTTGCAATAATGAGACCTCATTGATAAAAGATTTAACCAATATTAATTTTCGTGCACAAAATCATTGATAAGGGGGCATGACCTCTAAACTTCCTGAATATATTTAGATGCATAAGTTTTTGTTCAAGGCAAACCAAAAACCTCTCAATAAGATACTTGTCATCTCCTGCATTTCCTTTGTGTCTTGTTAATAATCATACACTTTTCCATTGCTTATCAAGCTAATAACATGGCCTTCATGTTGATGCTTCATGTGCTTGTTTGGTTAGTAATGCTTCTCCTACTTAGTGGGTTAGAGACTCAAGGTAAACTTTTTCTTTGACCTTCCTTTTTATCCTTATCAACGTTTTCTCTTTCGGTAATATTTTTGGCACATCTGAATATGAAATGATACCTTGTAGACGATAGTAATAGATGACATGTTATTTTTTTTCCTCTCACATTTGTGATCATAAAAGGGATTTTATTAATGAGTTCAATCAAAATTTGTAAAATTTTATTTAAAATCCATGTCTCTTCATCTACCACCTAAAAAACGGACATATGATGATCTATTCCCAAGAGATACCATACTTTTACGTTAGTGTTTTTTTTTTCGACACGATTATGTTATTGTTCTTGGTTTTCTTTATACGCACATCACTCATCTTTGGTTTGCAACTGTTCTTGGTTAATATGTGTGCTGGTTTTGCTATGTTTATTTTCGTGACCCTTAGATTGCTCTCTCTTGATTTGTATATAATAATATTTTTGCCTTATCAAAAAAATCCAAGAACAAATGTGATGAGAGTTAGTTTAATAGGTTCTCAAAGTTAGGACAAGTTCTCAAGGGTTGCATCATTAGAGCAATCTGGTGTGGATGTCACATGTAAGGATGATTGTTTTTATAAGCAACATATTCTTATATTAGGATCATCGATATACAAAAGAGATCACATAATCACAATATTCATCATGCAGCCCATTCATAAATGTGTTAATATGTTAAATTGAAACAAAAATATATATGTAAATACTATTTTTTTATGAGACCCATTTGGTGAAATTTTGAGAGTTGCCTCATTGAAATGTAGAGGTGGTTAAAATAATATAAGGCAAATGCTAACGGTACCCTAAAAAGTAGGTTTCTATGGGAAGTTGTATATTCAATATATTGGGAGTAGATATATATACTTTGATTTTCGATGAATAATTACCTTGCATGTAATCATTAAACAATAAAACGAAATTAAGCACGAGCACAAAAAAAAAAAACAAAGAAAGTAAAATTAAGCAACTCCAATGGATTGTAGATAAGGTCTATAATTTTATATATTTGAAATAATAGAAGTTTTGCCACAACACCCTTACCTTAAATTGTTTTTTTTTCTTTTATTGCAGGTGCACCGTCCATAGGAGTTTGCTATGGACGAGTAGCCAATAACTTACCGCCGACTAAGGAAGTAATAGATATTTACAAAGCAAATAGCTTTGGGCTGATGAGACTATATGACACTGATCCAACTACCATTCAAGCCTTGAGAGGATCAAACATAGAACTCATCGTTGGGGTGCCTAATGAAGTCATTCAATCCTTTGCCACCAATGCTGCAGCAATCTTGAATGGGTCCAAAAGAATATACAAACCTATGCTCAAGATGTAAAATTTCGGTACATTGCTGTTGGGAATGAAATAATGCCTAATGATGAAGCAGCCCAATTTGTTGCAGCTGCAATGCAGAATATCTATGCTGCACTTACATCTGCCAACCTCCAAAGCCAAATTAAGGTCTCAACAGCTATACAGTTAGGATTGTTGGGCAGTTCCTACCCTCCATCAGCAGGAGCATTTAGTCATGCTTCAAGTGAATATATAAACCCAATCCTAAGTTTTCTTGTGAATAATGGGGCACCACTTCTTGCCAATGTCTACACTTATTTTAGCTACATAGGTGACACCAAACAAATCAGCCTTGACTATGCCTTATTCACCTCACCCACAATCGTTGTGAAGGATGGCCAATATGAGTACCGAATCTCTTTGATGCATCATTGGATGCCCTTTATGCAGCTCTTGACAAGGCTGGTGCTCCAAATTTGGAAGTAGTTATATCAGAGAGTGGATGGCCATCTGATGGTGGTACTGCTGCAACGGTTGATAATGCAAAAACCTATTATGAAAATCTGATCAAACATGTGCAAAGAGGGACTCCAAAAAGGCCTAACAAACCCTTAGAGGTTTATTTGTTTGCCATGTTTGATGAAAACCAGAAAGGGCCTGCTGAAACAGAACGCCATTTTGGTTTGTTCCACCCCAATAAACAACCCAAATATTTCACTAACATCCTGGGCCCACATCAAGTTAAAGGTTCCTCTCCACATTTAACAAGGGAAGGAATGTTCCCTTCTTTTTTATTTTTTGTCATTATTTTTTTATTTATGTAAGGTGGAAGACCCCTTTGGGGATCTAAGTGGGGAATTGGGGAAATAGTTATTTGTGGGATTTGATTAATTGTCACACATTTCTTAGTTGCTCGCTGGTTTGTACTTTGAAGGCAGGGTTTGCAGCCTATTATTTCTGCCATTAAAAACATAGCTCAAGTTTGATTGCAGATTTAAATAACATGAATTTATTCACTACGCACTGCCGCATGATATACAACCTTTGTACATGTTGATTGACAAAATCTTTAAAAGAATATAAGAGACAATAGTAAACTTTGACTAAATATATCACATCCATAAATTTAGTTTGAGCACTGCAAGTCAGAAACTAATGGTTCATGCTTACCAATTTGAAAGGCAAAGTTACTTTGATTTCTTTAACTTTTCAGCTAGCAATGCATTGTATTCCTATCTCAGACTGTTATATTTCTTGCTTAAGGTGTTGAAACCTCCCACGTCCTCCTCTTTGTTCTCCTTTTTCCTCTTTTCCAAGTTTATTATTATCATTTTTTAAAGGCATAGATCTTTTTTAATTTTTTTGTTTCACACAAGAAAATATATCTTAATTGATGAACAAATGCTACAGCTCAGTGGCTTAAGAATGCCACACAGATGTCATAAGAAACCATTCACAGGAATCACAGCAAAAATTGATAAGATTGCCAATGTTTGTGATTTGTGAATATATGTTGGTAAGCTTTTTAACTTTTCCGGTGTTTCTCATTATGCTTCGTATAAATATCATATGAAAGATGTTTGATATTCTCACCTTATGAGTTAAGAAAGTAAATTAAATAGATTAAAAAAACAATTTTATTTGAAAAAAATAAAACATAAAAGAAATATGAGTTACATAAAAACATAACATTTTAAAAGAAATGAATACCTGCATATGCACTATTTGAGCTACCACCTTCCATGGATTTCCTGCTGCTGCACATTAGAACATTTCCATGTATATGAGTTGCCATTATTCTATCTGGAATTGGGTTAGGGTGGCTAGTGGCCAACAAGAACAGTAAATATATATTAATATATGCATAAAATTCAAACCCCTGTAGTTCTGGCTCCAAGTCCTCTGTAGTTATTAGTCAAAGAGCAATGCCCAACAAACACAGAGGCTTGGTTGCTAGTCTATTGAGTTCAGATATGTGGACTGAATATTTCCACTGAATTGAATTATTTCTCAGTATAATACAAATTTATAAGCTTTATATTACAAGAGGAAAGATCAACTAACTAGCAGTAGTTGAACAGAATAACAGAAATAATTACATTGGTAACTAACTTAACCGATTTGAAACTAACTTAGCTAATCCTCGCTGTAATATAGTCCACTTTATCCAGAGAGATTATGTATAGATTTCTTTATATACTTACTGATGTGTAAAATATTATGATAGCTTAGGAATTTGTAGAATGTGTGAAAGAGATAGTGTCAAATATTGAAAGTGTAGACTGAGACATGTGTACCACCCCTTAGACATTTTTGAATATTGTGAGGTCAATCCAAACTGTCATTTTTTTCTAATAATTTTTTTTGCTAATACTTTTTTTTTAAAATTTAATTGTATACACTAACAGTGTAAAGTTTTTTTACACTGTCAACCAATCATAAATTGGCAAACAGTAAAAGTAGAGTTGTCATGTTCTTGTTGTTTTAATTTTTATATACTTACATTTTAATGTATATATGATTTAATAGTTTAAAATTTAAAATTACATATATATATATATATATATATATATATATTTTAATATTTTTCGGTTCGAACCGAATCAAACCAAACCAATTTTAATTGGTCCAGATATTGTTATTGACTTTTTAAGTTTATAAGTTTTTTTGTTTTTAAATATTTTTAGCCAGGAAAGGTAGCAAAGCTACCGTGTTCTTCGAAAAAATTTAGGGTCGTAAGACTCGATCCAATAATTCGATGAATTTAAAAATCAAAAACAACCAATTAAATTGGTTCATTTTTTTTTCTTTTTGTGCACGGCTCCGAATTGAACCAAACTCAATGGTTATTAATTCGGTTATTTTGGAACCAAACCAATTACTATATTTTAATATTTATATATGTTTTAATATTCAATATGTATATCACTTTATTAATTAACGACTTTTCTTCTACTGTTCCGGTAACAGTTGAAGGAGTTGTCAACCAGTGGATTATTTTGGATTATTTAAATTTTTTTTTAAACATATATTCTTTATAGTATTTTTTTTTAAATTTATTTTTTTTCCCGAATTAGCCTTTTCTAATTTACTTTTTTTAAAATTTTTATTTTTATAATTGACTTTTTTAAAATATTTTTTTTCTAAATAATTTATTTTCTAATTTTTTCTAATTATTAATTTTTTCTAATTAATATAAATTTCTTTTATAATTAATTTTATTTTTCTATTTTTTGTAAATCTATTTTCTACTAATTATTTTTTTCCTAATTTTTTAAAATAATTTTTTTCTAGTTATTTTTCGAATTAAATTTTTTATAATTTAATTTTTTCTTTTTCCTTTTAGAATTTTTTTTAGAATTAAATTTTTTTCTACTTTTTGTAAATATTTATTTTCCTCATTAAAAAAAATAAGAAAATAAAAGAATTATAAAAAACATTTAAAATATTTAGAAAAAAAATATTTAAAAAAATATATTTACAAAGATAAATATTTTTAAAAATTAAATTAGAGAAAAATTAATTAATTTTATTTTCCTAAATTTTTTTAAATATATTTATTTTCAAATTATTTTTTTCCTAATTTTTCTTATTTTATTTTACTTTTTAAAATAAATTTTTCTAATTATTTAAAACATTTTTTTATAAATACTTTTTTTCCTTTTTTTTTAAATAATATTTTCCTCATTACTTTTTTCCTAATTTGTTTTGCTAATATTTTTTTAAATATATATTTTTTTATACTTTTTTTTCTAATATTTTTTTTGTTAATACTTTTTTTAAAAGCTACATCCTTGCCTTTGCTTTTTCTATTTTAAATAATAAATCTATATATATTCTAATTGATAAGGGGAAATTCTGATTTTAGTGTAGCACAATAGTGTGAGCCACATGTTAAGTTATGGAATATTTTTATTATTATTTTATTTATTTTCTAAAATTTATATGTTTTTTGTTTTAAAATATTTCCCCACCTAGTGGGATAAGGCTTGGTGGTTGTGGTTGTGTTTGTTTTAAAATATTTACAAACCGGTAAATGTACATTATTTTTGGAGTCAAACACGGCAATCTAAATTTCTGTATTAACATAAATAAAGGCAAAGCTATCCATATTTTGTATTTTTTTTTTGCTACATCCTTACCTTTGTTTTTTCTATTTTAAATAATAAATCTATATCTATACTAATTAATAAGGGGAAATACTGATTTTAGTGTAGCACAATGGTGCATTTTTTTCTAATTTTTTTTGTTAATACTTTTTTTTAAAGCTACATCCCTGGCTTTGTTTTTGTTAAATGAAAGAATCATGCCAAATAATTTGTTAATTATTGTAATTGATAGAGTACTTATTGTAATTGATAGAGTACAATTAATTTTCTTTTTAGTATACGTGAGTAGAGGCATAATGTTAGGATCTTATTCTGTAACATTTCTATAAAGGTATGATTTGTAATAATGAATAAAATAATTCAGTCATATCTAGTTTCTTTATGGTATCAGAGCAACGATCTGGGAAACCCAATAAACACAAACCTTAACCTAGGTAGCCATGACAGATGATAATGAAAAAACCCCATCATCATCAATCAAACGGAACATGGCTCCCACTCCAAAGTGGGAACAACCCCACCACCCTCTTTACCTCCATCATTCAGACCAACCAGGTGCAGTCCTTGTACCACAACCTCTGGTGGAAGACAATTACAACACATGAGTTCAGTCCATGAGCATGGCCTTGACGGTCAAAAACAAAATCGGTCTCGTTGATGGATCTATCTTGAAGCCAAAGGAGAATAACTTTGATGAACTTTTGCAATGGACTCGTTGCAATAATATAGCCAACCAAGTCGGTAAAAATTCAAATCATGATGAATTCTCAGGTAAAACCTTTCCATTCACTCAAAATAGAAAGAAAGTTATTTCGATCCTCGATAGTGGTGCTACTGACCACATTGTTTGTAGCCCTCATCTCCTCACTGCTTCAAAAATTGTTGATGTTGAGTTACCAAATGGCTCATTGGCACAAGTCACACATGTTGGCAAGATTATTTTCTCTCCCAACTTTATCCTTGATAATGTCTTGTGTGTACCACTTTTTCAGTTAAATTTAATTTCCATTAGCAAGCTAGCCTTGGATTCATTTTATATTACAATTTTTCTCAGACAATTTTGTGTTATACAGGACTTACGATCGGGGAATATGATTGGGACGGGAATTGAGCGGGGGGGACTCTACTATCTCAATCAAGCAGAGAAAGGATCCTGTAATTATGTTCAAGCCATAGCCCCTGCTCTTTGGCATCAACGCCTTGGACATCATTCTCACAAAATATCCATGTTATTTCCTTTTTCCAATAACAAATCTTGTGAACCAGACAAATGTTTAATTTTTCCATTGGTCAAACAAACTCGATTACCATTTCCAGTGAGTTTTATTGCTAGCCAATCTTGTTTTGATTTAATACATGTTGACATTTGGGGTGGCTATCATGTTCCTTCACTTTCAGGAGCAAAATATTTTCTCACTATTGTTGATGATTACTCAAGAAGCACATGGGTTTATTTGATGAAACAAAAATCAGAAACACGTAACTTCTTGGTCAAGTTCATTAACATGGTTGAAAACCAATTCAATGCCAATGTCAAAATTGTTCACAGTGATAATGGTCCAGAATTCAAAATAGACAATTTTTATGCCATGAAAGGAATCATCCATCAATCTAGTTGCGTCAACACACCCCAACAAAATGGTGTTGCTGAGCGCAAACACAGACATTTGTTAAATGTTGCCCGTGCTTTGCTTTTTCAAAGTGATCTTCCAAAACAGTTTTGGGGATGCTATTCTCACTTCAACATACTTCATCAATCGCACACCTACACCACTCCTTCAAGGTAAAACACCATATGAAAAATTACTCAATAATTATTCACAACTAAGAGTCTTCGGTTGTATGTGTTTCGCATCTACACACCCCATCAAGCCCACTAAATTTGACCCTCGTTCCACTCGTTGTCTTTTCCTTGGCTACCCTTATGCCCAAAAAGGATATCGTGTATTTGACCTTCAACTTCAAAAGGTCTTTGTTTCACGCGGTGTTCTTTTTTATGAGGACGTATTTCCATTTAAAACACCAAAAACTTCATCTGCCACATCATCAATGCCTCACCCTATTTCACCTCATCCTTTTCTTCCCAAGAATACCACAAACACTATAAACCCAAACACTCCTCATAGCACCGATAACCCTCAAATCCCACAACCTTCCAATTTTGAACCTTTAAATCCATCCTATTTAGACCAAGACCCTCCATCACCTTCCATAAATATGTCATCCCTTGAAATAATGCCCCAACCTGCCATTGAAAATATCCCACCCGAGAACACCACTCACAATCAAACGGAAATCACACCGTCACTGCCACCAAGACACTCCACTAGACCTACTAAAATACCAACATTTTTACAGGACTTTCATGTTGAGGCAACCCTCCCATCTAGGATCGTTCCTTCATCTTCAACGAACGTGGTCACCTCCCAAGGTACTTCTCATCCTCTTTCCCAATTTTTATCTTATAATTGTCTTTCCCCAAGTCATAAAGCATTTACCACTCAACTGACCCTTCACAAAGAACCCAAGAATTTTTAACAGGCTAATCGAGATCCAAGGTGGCGTGACGCCATGCATCATGAAATCCAAGCCCTCCAAGCCAACAATAATCGGAGTCTTGTCCCTCTGCCATCTCACAAAAAGCCTATCGGTTGTAAATGGGCCTACAAAATCAAACTCAACCCCGACGGAACTGTTGAGCGTTACAAAGCTCGCTTTGTTGCAAAAGGCTATAGTCAAATTGAAGGTATTGATTACTGAGAGACTTTTGCTCCCGTTGCTAAAATCACAACAATCCGAGTACTCCTTAGTGTTGCAGCCGTACGAGGATGGCACTTGCACCAACTTGACGTTAATAACGCCTTCTTACATGGAGATCTCTATGAAGAAGTCTACATGTCCATCCCGCCCGGTTTTGAACGAAAGGGGGAGAATCGTGTCTGCAAGCTACACAATTCAATTTATGGTTTAAAACAGGCATCACAACAATGTTTCTTAAAACTGTTTAGTGCCCTTAAGAAGACTAGATTTCAGCAATCATGGTCAGACTACTTGCTGTTTGTTCGAAACCATGCTGGTAGTTTTATTGCATTATTAATTTATGTTGATGATGTGATATTAGCAGGCAACAACCTGCAGGACATTACAAGCACCAAACATTTCCTCTCAAATCATTTTAAGTTGAAAGACATGGGGCCACCTAAATATTTCTTGAGGATAGAAGTTGCACGATCAAGACAAGGAATCACATTGTGTCAAAGAAAATATACTCCAGAAGTTCTAGAAGATGCAGGGTTCTTAGGTGCCAAGCCCTCACGGTTTCCTGTTGAATAGAACCTGTCACTCACACAAACGAGTGGGAAGTTGCTAGTTGATCCAAGTCCATACAGGCGTCTTGTTGGTCGACTAATTTACCTCACCATCACAAGGCCAGATCTTGTTTATGCTGTCCATGTATTGAGTCAATTCATGGACAAGCCTAGGCAACCTCATCTTGAAGCTCCTCACAAGGTTCTAAGGTATATCAAACAAGCACCGGGTCAGGGAATTTCGTTACCATCTACAGGTTCACTAGAACTACGCGCCTTTTGTGATGTTGATTAGGCTCGGTGCAAGGATACAAGATGGTCGGTAACTGGTTATTGTATTTTGCTGAGTCAAGCACCAATCTCTTAGAAAACTAAGAAGCAGCATACCGTGTCGCGTTCAAGCGCAGAGGCAGAATATCGTTCCATGGCCACTACTTGTTAGATTACTTGGTTGAAAAATATACTGAAAGACTTGAAGGTGACTCACACACAACCAGTTACATTGTTTTGGGACAACCAGGCTGCCATGCATATTGCTTCAAATCCAGTGTTTCATGAACGAACGAAGCATATAGAGATCGATTGCCATTTGGTACGTGAGAAGATTCAAAGTGGGCTAGTGCAGACAGTTTATATTCGGACCACAAGCCAACCAGCTGACTTATTCACCAAACCATTGAGTTCAACAAAGTTTGAAATGCTACGTAGCAAGTTGGGTGTCATTAACATACACTCCAACTTGAGGGGGAGAGTTAAAGGAAAGAATCATGCCAAATAATTTGTTAGTTATTATAATTTATAGAGTACAATTAATTTCCTTTTTAGTATACATGAGTATATGCATAATGTTAGGATCCTATTCTGTAACATTTGTATAAATGTATGATTTGTGGTAGTGAATAAAATAATTCAGCCATATCTGGTTTCTTTAGTTTTTTCTATTTTAAATAATAAATCTATATCTACACTAATTGATAAGGGGAAATTCTGATTTTAGTGTAGCACAATAGTACAAGTCACATGTTAAGTTATGGAATATTTTTATTATTATTTGATTTATTTTCTAAAATTTATATATTTTTTGTTTTAAAATATTTACAAACCGGTAAAGGTACATTGTTTTGGGAGTCAAACACGGCAATCTCTGTATTAACATAAATAGAGGCATAGCTATTCATATTTTGTATTTTTTGCTACATCTTTGCCTTTGTTTTTTCTATTTTAAATAATAAATCTATATCTATACTAATTAATAAGGGGAAATGCTGATTTTAATGTAGTACAATGGTGCAAGCCACATGTCAAGTGATGAAATTTTTTTATTTTCTAATTTTTTTTGTTTTAAAATATTTACAAATCGGTAAAGGTATAATATTTTGGGAGTCAAACACGACAATCTCTAAATTGACATAAATAGAGGCAGAGCTATTCATATTTTCTAATCTATTTTTTTGTACATCCTTGCCTTTGTTTTTTCTATTTTATATAATAAATCTATATCTATACTAATTAATAAGGGAAATTACTGATTTTCTAATAAAGGGACACGTGTCAGCACCATATGATTTAAGAGGATTAGTTGATCATTAGTAATAATCAAAGAGGAAAACTTAACACATAGTGTTACATTACGTATTGTATTTTACAATAAAAATAATATTCAATTCTTTACACTCAAATTATAGATAAAATTGTTTCAAGATTTTTGCTGATCACTTCTGTCCATAAATAAAAAGCCTTGGAGATGAATGAGTACCACCATTATGGGTGGGAAGGAAATATTGAAAGCAAAGTGTGAAATAAGTAAAGAAAATGTTTGACATAATGGACTTAATTTGGGATAAAGGAAAAAAAAAGTTTGGTACATATAGAGACACAATTCAAGTTATTAATGATAACAATGCTATCAATAATAATAGTAATTGATGACCCGTGCATCACAAGCGTGCAAGAATATTAGTATACAACATAGCACAAGTTAATTTAGGAAATTATACACGATTGAACTATTTTTATTTTTTATAAAAAAAATTATCTAATTAATATGACTGCCAAAATTAAGATAGCAGAATCTCCTATAATCATGCTATCCCTAGGATGAATAGATGATAAATGATCTGAATGTAGAAACGTGAGCCAAAAAAATCAACCCAATTAAGTACTCTCTCATGCGTGACTGCTTTCATTTATGGTTTTGCTGTAAAAGTGTTAATTTTAATTTGGGTCTGGCTAATTAGTATCCGGCAATGATTAAGGAGTTTTCATTGAAAAGTTAAATATAGCAGTTTGCAAAATTTTGAATACATGATTTTTCAATAAAAATTTTCTTTTTTTAATTCCTTAGCCTATACCCCCAATGACACTTATTATTGAATAACATTCCCCTTATTTTAAGTCAATAATTATAAACTATTCAAAATACATACATATTTGAATTAGCTTATTTTTATTTTTAAAATATAATAGATAAATAGAAATAGTTCAGATAAATTTTCAGTAAAATATTCTGTAAGGTGTAAAATGAATTAAATTAAAAATATTTCTACTTTTCTAAAGCATGATAAAAACTCACTTTTAAAAATTTACAATTACATGATATATATATATATATATTTAAACAAATATATATTTTTTAAAAATGGTTTATGATCCATCCAATATTTTTTAAAATCCATTGGACCAACAATCAAAAATGTAATGGATCAATTTTTATCCATTCCAAAACCAATTTATTTCTTTTATATTATTTATCACCAAATAAAAAAACCTCCATTTGTAACCAAAAAAAAACACTCCATCTAATTTTCTCTCCCATTCCCTATTATTTTTTCTTCACTATTTTTTATTTTATTTATCTGCATTTTTTTCTTTTTTTGTTACATTAAGTATTAGCTAATTAATTTTTCTCTAGTACCAGTTGTAGTCCACGTTATCACGTACGTTTTTTTTTCGTTGCCTTTTTTTTGTTGAGAAACTTAAAAAAAAAGTGTTAACTAATTGAAAGCACAGAAAGTCGTAACAAGTTTCGTAAAACAATATCATGGAACGTTGTGACAAAACAACCTCTGTAGATGGACATAATCAATAACTCACATATAATAATAAAAAAATGACCGTGATACAAAATGGTCGTGAGATAGAGTGGAGAGAGTAAAGATAGAGAGAGAATAGGAAAAAAAGGGAGAGAGAGAAAGGGTAGAGAGAGGAAGAAAGAGGAGAACGAGGGTGAGATAGAGATAATATTTTAAATTTTTTACAAATTATTTTATTTTTAGAAATATTTTATGGATGGATAAAAGAGATATAAAATTATTTAATTTCTTAAAATAAATTTTAGTGGATGGATTGGAGATCCATCCATGAAAAGTTGTTAATGGATGGATCAGATGAATTTTATTTAATGGATCGTGGATGGATTTGATTTTTTTTAATGAATTTTTAATGGATTATAATGGATTGTTTTTAATCCATTCGTTATGATCCGAATAAAAATTCATCCGATCCATCCATTTGCCACCCTTATATACAACATAGCACTAGTTAATTTAGGAAAGTATACACGATTGATCTATTTTTATTTTTTTAAAAAATATTATCTAATTGATATGACTGCCAAAATTAAAATAGCAGAATCTCCTATAATCATGCTATCCCTAGGATGAATAGATGATACATGATCTGAATGTCGAAACGTGAGCCAAAAAAAAAATTAACCCAATTAAGTACTCTCTCATGCGTGACTGCTTTCATTTATGGTTTTGCTGTAAAAGTTTTAATTTTAATTTGGGTCTCGCTAATTAGTATCCGGCAATGATTAAGGAATTTGCATTGAAAAGTTAAATATAGCCGTTTGCAAAATTTTGAATACATGATTTTTCAATAAATTTTTTTAAAATTCCTTAGCCAATACCCCAATACACTCATTATTGAATAACATTCCCCTTATTTTACGTCAATAATTATAAACTATTCAAAATACATACATATTTGAATTAGCTTATTTTTATTTTTAAAATATAATAGATAAATAGAAATAGTTCAGATAAATTTTCAGTGAAATATTTTGTAAGGTGTAAAATGAATTAAATTAAAAATATTTCTACTTTTGTAAAGCATGATAAAAACTCACTTTTAAAAATTTACAATTACATGATATATATTTTTATTTTTTTTAAACAAATATATATTTTTTTGTTTGTTGCAAGATCTTAATGAAATTCCAATATAAGATTTTTATACATGGTTAAATACATATATTTAAGTCATATAAATCGTGTAAAACGTTTAAAATAATTTTGGTTTTTTTAAAAAAGCTTTATTTTGCTTTTAAGAGCACAATAAAAAAAATACTTTTTCAACAATAACTTGAGGAAATAATATGGGTGAAATCTCACCCTTAAACCTTCTCTCCCCTTTTATTTTATTATAGTGTAGAGACGCTCTCTCTCCTCTTGTTATGGATGGTGGAGATTTAGGCTCTATTTGGCAAAAATAGTTGATAAGCTAATTTTTAGTGGATAGCTGAAAAGCTAGCTGATTGAATTTGAAGTGTTTGGTAAAATTAGTGGTTGAACTAGCTTATAAATATAAAACGACATAAAAGGACATATTTATGATAGACATGGTAAAGTGGGAATTTCATTAAATGACTGGGGATAAAAACGAGATAAAAGACAATAAGCTATAAGCTACCAGCCATAAGCTAAATAAATTAACTTATGAAGAAATGCTATAAGCTAATGAGATAAGCTTGTTTACCATACACCTCTACTTCAGCCAAACAAGCTTATAAGCTAGTCAAATAAGCTATAAGCTAACTTATCGGACATGCCAAACAGAGTGTTAACTTGATGGTAAAATATGGGAGAGAATTGATTCCCTCAATTAGCTGCTTTCAGCCAATCTTATTAATTGATACCGATATGCAGATACACTCACCCCTCTGTGTATAGTTTCCTATTCAATTTAGTTGCAGTTAATATGCAAAATCTTTTGCAATAATGAGACCTCATTGATAAAAGATTTAACCAATATTAATTTTCGTGCACAAAATCATTGATAAGGGGGCATGACCTCTAAACTTCCTGAATATATTTAGATGCATAAGTTTTTGTTCAAGGCAAACCAAAAACCTCTCAATAAGATACTTGTCATCTCCTGCTTTTCCTTTGTGTCTTGTTAATAATCATACACTTTTCCATTGCTTATCAAGCTAATAACATGGCCTTCATGTTGATGCTTCATGTGCTTGTTTGGTTAGTAATGCTTCTCCTACTTAGTGGGTTAGAGACTCAAGGTAAACTTTTTCTTTGACCTTCCTTTTTATCCTTATCAATGTTTTCTCTTTCGGTAATATTTTTGGCACATCTGAATATGAAATGATACCTTGTAGACGATAGTAATAGATGACATGTTATTTTTTTCCTCTCACATTTGTGATCATAAAAGGGATTTTATTAATGAGTTCAATCAAAATTTGTAAAATTTTATTTAAAATCCATGTCTCTTCATCTACCACCTAAAAAACGGACATATGATGATCTATTCCCAAGAGATACCGTACTTTTACGTTAGTGTTTTTTTTTTCCGACACAATTACGTTATTGTTCTTGGTTTTCTTTATACGCACATCACTCATCTTTGGTTTGCAACTGTTCTTGGTTAATATGTGTGCTTTGGTTTTGCTATGTTTATTTTCGTGACCCTTAGATTGCTCTCTCTTGATTTGTATATAATAATATTTTTGCCTTATCAAAAAAATCCAAGAACAAATGTGATGAGAGTTAGTTTAATAGGTTCTCAAAGTTAGGACAAGTTCTCAAGGGTTGCATCATTAGAGCAATCTGGTGTGGATGTCACATGTAAGGATGATTGTTTTTATAAGCAACATATTCTTATATTAGGATCATCGATATACAAAAGAGATCACATAATCACAATATTCATCATGCAGCCCATTCATAAATGTGTTAATATGTTAAATTGAAACAAAAATATATATGTAAATACTATTTTTTTATGAGACCCATTTGGTGAAATTTTGAGAGTTGCCTCATTGAAATGTAGAGGTGGTTAAAATAATATAAGGCAAATGCTAACGGTACCCTAAAAAGTAGGTTTCTATGGGAAGTTGTATATTCAATATATTGGGAGTAGATATATATACTTTGATTTTCGATGAATAATTACCTTGCATGTAATCATTAAACAATAAAACGAAATTAAGCACGAGCACAAAAAAAAAAAACAAAGAAAGTAAAATTAAGCAACTCCAATGGATTGTAGATAAGGTCTATAATTTTATATATTTGAAATAATAGAAGTTTTGCCACAACACCCTTACCTTAAATTGTTTTTTTTTCTTTTATTGCAGGTGCACCGTCCATAGGAGTTTGCTATGGACGAGTAGCCAATAACTTACCGCCGACTAAGGAAGTAATAGATATTTACAAAGCAAATAGCTTTGGGCTGATGAGACTATATGACACTGATCCAACTGCCATTCAAGCCTTGAGAGGATCAAACATAGAACTCATCGTTGGGGTGCCTAATGAAGTCATTCAATCCTTTGCCACCAATGCTGCAGCAGCTACTGAATGGGTCCAAAAGAATATACAAACCTATGCTCAAGATGTAAAATTTCGGTACATTGCTGTTGGGAATGAAATAATGCCTAATGATGAAGCAGCCCAATTTGTTGCAGGCTGCAATGCAGAATATCTATCTTGCACTTACATCTCGCCAACCTCCAAAGCCAAATTAAGGTCTCAACAGCTATACGATTAGGATTGTTGGGCGGTTCCTACCCTCCATCGCAGGGAGCATTTAGTCATGCGTCAAGTGAATATATAAACCCAATCCTAAGTTTTCTTGTGAATAATGGGGCACCACTTCTTGCCAATGTCTACACTTATTTTAGCTACATAGGTGACACCAAACAAATCAGCCTTGACTATGCCTTATTCACCTCACCCACAACTGTTTGTGAAGGATGGCCAATATGAGTACCAGAATCTCTTTGATGCATCATTGGATGCCCTTTATGCAGCTCTTGACAAGGCTGGTGCTCCAAAGTTGGAAGTAGTTATATCAGAGAGTGGATGGCCATCTGATGGTGGTACTGCTGCAACGGTTGATAATGCAAAAACCTATTATGAAAATCTGATCAAACATGTGCAAAGAGGACTCCAAAAGGCCTAACAAACCCTTAGAGGTTTATTTGTTTGCCATGTTTGATGAAAACCAGAAAGGGCCTGCTGAAACAGAACGACATTTTGGTTTGTTCCACCCCAATAAACAACCCAAATATTTCACTAACATCCTGGGCCCACATCAAGTTAAAGGTTCCTCTCCACATTTAACAAGGGAAGGAATGTTCCCTTCTTTTTTATTTTTTGTCATTATTTTTTTATTTATGTAAGGTGGAAGACCCCTTTGGGGATCTAAGTGGGGAATTGGGGAAATAGTTATTTGTGGGATTTGATTAATTGTCACACATTTCTTAGTTGCTCGCCGTTTTGTACTTTGAAGGCAGGGTTTGCAGCCTATTATTTCTGCCATTAAAAACATAGCTCAAGTTTGATTGCAGATTTAAATAACATGACCAATTTATTCACTACGCACTGCCGCATGATATACAACCTTTGTCCATGTTGATTGACAAAATCTTTAAAAGAATATAAGAGACAATAGTAAACTTTGACTAAATATATCACATCCATAAATTTAGTTTGAGCACTGCAAGTCAGAAACTAATGGTTCATGCTTACCAATTTGAAAGGCAAAGTTACATTGATTTCTTTAACTTTTCAGCTAGCAATGCATTGTATTCCTCTCTCAGGCTGTTATATTTCTTGCTTAAGGTGTTGAAACCTCCCACGTCCTCCTCTTTGTTCTCCTTTTTCCTCTTTTCCAAGCGTTGCTTTGTCAATTCAATCTGTTTCTTGAGCTCTTGAATTTTCAAACTTTTCTCTTCATGCTCATTCTGTAACGCATTCAACTCTGATATGCTGCTTGCTCCTAATTCAATTTCCAATAAAATGGCACATAATTCTCAATATAGACAAAAAAAATCATTTTAGTTGAGGTGAGCAAAAAAATGTATATCAATGACGAGGGGACTAAGTTTATTATTATCATTTTTTAAAGGCATAGATCTTTTTTAATTTTTTTGTTTCACACAAGAAAATATATCTTAATTGATGAACAAATGCTACAGCTCAGTGGCTTAAGAATGCCACACGGATGTCATAAGAAACCGTTCACAGGAATCACAGCAAAAATTGATAAGATTGCCAATGTTTGTGATTTGTGAATATATGTTGGTAAGCTTTTTAACTTTTCCAGTGTTTCTCATTATGCTTCGTATAAATATCATGTGAAAGATGTTTGATATTCTCACCTTATGAGTTAAGAAAGCAAATTAAATAGATTAAAAAAAACAATTTTATTTGAAAAAAATAAAACATAAAAGAAATATGAGTTACTTAAAAACATAACATTTTAAAAGAAATGAATACCTGCATATGCACTATTTGAGCTACCACCTTCCATGGATTTCCTGCTGCTGCACATTAGAACATTTCAATGTATATGAGTTGCCATTATTCTATCTGGAATTGGGTTAGGGTGGCTAGTGGCCAACAAGAACAGTAAATATATATTAATATATGCATAAAATTCAAACCCCTGTAGTTCTGGCTCCAAGTCCTCTGTAGTTATTAGTCAAAGAGCAATGCCCAACAAACACAGAGGCTTGGTTGCTAGTCTATTGAGTTCAGATATGTGGACTGAATATTTCCACTAAATAGAATTATTTCTCAGTATAATACAAATTTATAAGCTTTATATTACAAGAGGAAAGATCAACTAACTAGCAGTAGTTGAACAGAATAACAGAAATAATTACATTGGTAACTAACTTAATTGATTTGAAACTAACTTAGCTAATCCTCGCTGTAATATAGTCCACTTTATCCAGAGAGATTATGTATAGATTTCTTTATATACTTACTGATGTGTAAAATATTATGATAGCTTAGGAATTTGTAGAATGTGTGAAAGAGATAATGTGTCAAATATTGAAAGTGTAGACTGAGACATGTGTACCTCCCCTTAGACATTTTTGAACATTGTGAGGCCAACCCAAACTGTGTTTTAAGAGAACGAGGATAAATGAATACCTAGAGTTTTAAGGGAACATATCCCATAAAAGGAACAAGGATACAACATGAAAATGAAAAGACTGCATCAGTGAGAGTTGTATCTAATTTTTGTTGATCAATTCATATGTATACCAAGGTCTAGTCTAAGTCATCTCATTTTCTTTCTGTGCCTTTCATTACTTGGAAAAAAAAAAAGGAAACCAATGTGATTGATGAAACCAAAATAGAGGGTTTTGAGATTTTGGACAACCATTTTGCTTTCTAAGATGAATGAAGCAGTAAAATTTAACCAAGAAGAAACCAATTAAACTAGTCGCACCTTTTTACTTTGGCCTCCAAGCACTGCACTTTCTCTTCACTTCACATACACAGAAACATACACACACTTAAACTGGGCCTTTCTTCCTCTGTGGTGGCCCCTGCACCTACCTAAATCTGCTTGTAACCGATGGTTTGTGCAAACAATGTGTGACGGCCATTTGGCTGATGGAGGCACATGACTTGCTAGTACCTAGGCTAGCTATGTCATTATACTAGATACTTTCTTCCTTTCAAGGAAACTAAATCCACAAGATGAAACTCAGTACAAAGATTTGTTGGGCTGTTGATGTGAAACCTTCTGCTTTGTTGTCCCATCACTCTTACTGTCCTAACAATTGGAATCAGACCATCTGTGTAATGTAATGTGCTTTTTGCTTACAAAAGCCAAATTTTCTTGCAACCCATCTTTGTCTGGTTTGACTTTGACATAATGTTTGGTGGGAGGGGAGGAATGGGGGAGGGGAGATGAACATAGATGAAATTAGATTATCTCCTTTCCAATACACCTCTATTATTTCCCCTTTTTTCCCGTTCTCTCGATCAAACACAATGTCTAATTAAAATCTCTTTACTCCCTTTCCATCTCTTCCTTCTATTAAAATCCCTCCCCCAAACCAATCACATTATTTCAATGGGGGACCTAACACCGCTACATTTGAGGGTAGAATGGGAAAAAGAGTCCTTTATTTTGGACTGAACTGGGTGTAGGAATTCAATGGGGCATATTATTTCAGTTTTTTGTTAAATAAAATTGGTAATTTTGCTGGCAATGCAGTTGATTAGATTTTAACTAATTAGCTATCAAAATATATATTATATAGCATCGCACCCCCACGCACAACTCAAGAAAATTCCAATCTTACCTTTCGTATAATGGTTGGAAATCTCTCCAAACCCAATTCTTCCTAGCCAGGATTTCATTGAGTGATAGTACTATACTTGGACAAACAAAAACCTGTATGCTCGTTGCTCGAGCTTGACTTGATAGAAGGGATTGGGTTTGATACAATTCAAGTAGTAGCTTTAGGTTCAATTTTCAAAATGAACATAGATGAAATCAGATTATCCCCTTTCCAATACACCTCTATTTTTTTTTCTATGCTTTTGACGTTTTATTTGTGAATATTAAACTACCGTTTAATTATCATTCTTTTTATAATTTACTAACCAGTGTTCTAAGATATTAGTTGAGAAAGAAGAAAAAATAAAAATTTATATATTAAAAAGAAAAAGAATGCTAAGAAATAATTAGTGCTCTTAGAACACTGATTAACAAATTAAGAAATGAAACTTTATATTAAAAAATTATGCATTTAACATATTTAAAATTGTAACACTTCATATAAGAGGAGAGGCCGAACGTTCACCGGTGTCCATTGGCCAAGGAAGTAAGAAAATTATGTTTTATGAGAGAAGATGTAATTATTATTTTGAAAGGTGTATATTTAAGATTTAGAGCATTGGTTAGCAAGACCCTATTTTAAGATTAGGCTTAATTGCAGTTTTGATCCTCACATTATTGGTCATGTGCGATTTTGGTCCCCGAAGTTTTTTCTGTGCATATTCAGTCCCCCTATTTTTTCAATGTTGCAAATTTGGTCCTTCTGTCCAATATCGACAATTTTTTTAATGATCAACATAGAGAAACCACCGCTTGATCCAGGCGTCCCCACCGCCCTGCACCATCCCACACCTCCACGAAAATCATAACTGCACTGAGATATGTAAAAACCATTACCCAGTTTACCCATCGCTTTCTGCTTTGCTTCATAAAGATGATTGTGGTTTTTCATTTTATTGAAACAAATAAAACTTAAAGATCCATAGATTGTTGGTGGATTTCACTTTGATTAAGCTTAAAGCTTAAAGACAAATTATGGTTTTTCTTTACTCCTCTTCTTTATCTTCTTTTTCTCCCTGTGAATGTCTTCTTTGTCATCGGAATCCTGGCACCGGTGGGAGGGGAGGAGGCAAGATTGAGGAGGGGGTGGCAGGAAACCGAGGAAAGTGTTGGCCATTCAAAAAAAAAACGAAAGAAAGAAAAACTGGATAAACAAGTTGTAAGTCAAATAATTGGATAGATCTGAACCGTTGTTTTTAAAAAAAATAATAAATTAATGGCTCATATGAAAGGAGGATGAATTCTCCACACTTTGAAGTGAGGATGCAAGACAGCGCCCCTTTAAGTATGTGGTTTCCTCCGACGAGACTCCTCTATGCGACTATGCCCAATGGGCAATTCTTCAATCCTCACTACTAAGAGTTGTGTTTGTATACTCCAAGGGCATTATGGGTTTTTCCTGTAAAACAGAAAAACAAAACAAAAAAACCTCTTCTCTTTCCTTGATCTGCACATTTACACCGTGGACATGGTGGTCACCACTCACCACCAAAACACCACCACTTGCAGTGGTTCTCGCCGCGCCACAGCCGCCACTCAAAAATCATTGTCTTCGCTCCCTGATATCGCGACCGACATCAGCACCAGAACCACCGTGCGCACCATCGTTCTGTCGCCATCATGGACCACCAAAGCTTGCACCTTCGTCGCTGTTGCGATATCTACCATCTAGTCTCCGGAGCCGCCGCGCCGCCCTCCTAGTTGTTGTCCTATTGACCCAAAAACATAAGAATTGGGTGCAGATCTGGGCCTCTGGTTTGGTCTTTTTTTTAAAAAAAAAAATGTATACTTAAAAACCAATACTTGTTAGATCTGTGGGATTTCTCAAAGTTTGGACTCTTTTTTTCTAGTTGTTGTTGGAGATCGCCGGTTAATTGTCAGATCCAGGATTGACATTTGTGGTTGTGATGAATGTATATTAAGTCTGTTTTTATACCAATATATTATTTCTCTTCTCCACTTTCATGCCATTTGTTTTCCTCATCAATCTTCATCTATTTCTCTGGGTTTGTATGTAAAAATGTGTACTTTGTGTTTTAATTTCTGAAACCCATTCCATTTGTCTGGAAGAAGTGTTTCTTCATTGATCAGAGAGATGAAGTCGCTGTAGAAGGCAGTTTGGTGGCCGGAAAGGAAAACACAAGGAGGAGTGGTGGCAATGTGATGGCGATGGTACGACACGGTGGTAATAGAATGACGGCATTGGGCTGCCATGGTGGAACAGTGGTGTCGATGATGTAGAAGGAAGGGATGGGGAGGTTGATTTTTTTAGGTGTTTTTCCCTTTTTACCCCTTTCAATCTCAGCCATTGATTTTTTTTAATATTATATCAATGGTCATAATTGAAAGAGGATCCATCCTCCCCTATAGGGAGTGAGGATTGAAGACAAAGCCTATGCGGCGGAATAGCAGCAATAGGCAATAGCCAAGTAAGCCAACATTTAAAAAAAACGGTGTGGCAAAATTATTTCCTATCAAAAAAAAAATTGTCTACCAATCCATCTGGCTTTAACAATCTCCTACGTAGTTTATCTAGCACTAAAGATTGAAGGCTATCGATACTTTAAAATCTAAGGTGCCCCAATCCTCTGGGATTAACAGGTTTATCTAACAAGTCCAATCTATATTCCTTTATATATATATATATATATATATATATATATATATATATATATATATATATATATATAATTATCAATTAACCATATATATTCAATCACAAAAGATATTGCATACCTGATCCGATTCACAATGATGAAAAAATGTGACTCGCTTGTCCTTGTGTCTGCAACGATGGAAGCAACAGAGGTTAGGTTTTGTACTAGCAGAATGTATAAGAGTAGATAGATACTCGACTCTAAATCTCATATTTAAGTGTAAGATGATTTGGTAAAAAAAAAAACCTTATAGATAAAGTTTTCCCATACTTGAAAATAATGGAGGATTTAATATGGATTATGCTCGTTAATAAGAGATTCTCTTTAGATATGTTTATCTCTTAGAAGTTGAGTCAGTAAGCCACTTTGGTCTAAGTGGGCCAAGACAACTATTGGGTTGGCTGATTCAGGCTACTTCTACTGGATCAAGATTCTGAAATATCGGTCTGAAACACTTTTGGGTGTTGCTTTTTACACAACAAATATCTCTAATACACCACAGAATTTTTAAAAAGTTTGAATATCCCCAAAATACCCCATTGTTTCCTTCCCTCCCCATATTATTTCTTGTTCCCTTTTCTTTCACTATTCTTCCACCATTTCATCTCCTTATTCCCTCTTTATTCTTCCATTTTTCCCGATATTTTAGAGTTTAAAGTTTAAACTTCTTCAATACAAACCGGAGAATGGCCAGTACAAGGGGTCAACGTTACCGTGTACCTCATATCTGACTCTACCCAACTAACTCAACGTCACTCCAACTTGCAATGAGTCTTGTACTGGCTGAGGAGTAAAACCTGACCACCGAGCTTGGATACCCGATCCAGTAAAGGTGGGAAGGATAAGATATTGATATTATCTTTAATAATCCTGATATTATCTCAAATAACCTTATCCGGTTAGAAGAGATAAAATCCCTCAATTTAAGGAAATCATATCTCAAAGAAGATTTAAGAGATAAAAGGAGATAAATCCAGATCTCTTAAAGATATGGGGATCATATTATAAAAGGAGGAGAACCCAAAAGAGAGACTCACTTTTCACTAACCTAGGTGAATCTCCCTTAAGCGTATTAGAGGAACCATCTTGACCAAGAGACTATTGAAGAGTCCTTGCTCGCTAGTATTCATCAGATACAAGATTAAAGGATTGAGATCACTATATGACCAATGGTTGAACTAAGAACTACGTCTGGCTTTGATTCCCACTGGGATACGTAGGACTAGAGTTCAATATTCTGTCAAGCCATATTCTAAAACAACCCACATTGTTCGCTCTTGGTTTGACGTTCTACGGCGAGATTCCGGCAAGTCGGATCTCGACAGGAACATTTGGTACCCACCGTGTGGCAGAGGAAAAACTTTCCCCGGTTCCATAAGCAAGCTTGATGGTTACTACACGGAATGGATTGAGGGGGGGGGGGGGGGCAATAGCACGAACCATGTAGATCATGAGACTTCGAACACAAGCCAGAACCGTGACAATCCCCCGCCCCCACCCATCAATGAAGATAACCCTCAGCTGGGAGAGGTTATGGCACAGTTAAGGTAGCTGCGTGACGAGAACGAGGAGATACGTGCTCAGAATCAAAAGCTGTTGAGAGCTCGGAAAAGAGAAAGAACAGTGATGCCTTCCGAGGAAGAGAAATCCTCACCCGAGGGTAGCCAAAAGGATCCATCGTACGTACCTTTTCATCATGATACGAGTCCAATACCATACCTCGCCCAGAGGGTTCAGGAGTTAAATCTTGTGTAGAAAGGATTGTCCAGAAAGAAAAGGTAATAGACCGAAGACCGAGGTTTCCGTTCACGGATGACATCGATGAGGTAATCATGCCTAGACATTTTAAGCCTCTTAACATTGATAAATTCAAGGGCACCACTGACCCAAGTGAGAACGTAGAATCCTTTATTTCTTCTCTTTACTTGGTGACCGATTAGGAAACCATCACGTGCAAAAAATTTCCAACTACTTTGCAAGCCCCTGCCTTAACCTGGCTTACGAATCTTCCACCTCGGTCGATTGATTCCTTTGATGTGCTTGTAACTAAGTTCACTGCACAATTCGCAGCGAGCTGAAAGCATAAAAGGCACTAGGTCTCGCTGGTGAATTTTAAACAAGAAAAAAATGAATCATTTAGAGATTATATGGCTCGTTTTAGTGACAAACAAATTTTAATTCACAATATGAGCTCGGAACTCTATCTACATACCGTCATGGTCGGTTTGAAGTCGGGGCCATCCTTTGAGTATTTATCTCGGAGAGGCAACCCAGGTACCAGTCCTATACACCGCTAAACCGATCTCGGACAACCATTCTCCAGGAGGTGTGCAACGCCGAGTTACTCACCTTACCTCGGCCGTCTAAAACTACGGCCAATGCAGACAGAAGTAAAGAGTGCAAATGGCATCAAAACTATGGTCACTCCACTGAAGACTGTAGAACAACCCAGGAAAAAATTGAAGACTTGATACAAGCAGGCCGTCTTGACCAATTCGTTCGCTGAGATGATAATGGAGGCGGACGAGCTGGTCGACGACGAGGGAGACGTGGTTATGACAATCGTAACCGAGATGCAAACCAGCAAGGGAATAATCAGAATAGAGATCGGGTGAACAATCAAAGGGCTCCTAATGAAGAAACAGGAGGAGTCAGAGGGGTCATCAATACAATCTCTGGAGGATTTGCAGGTGAAGGAACAATGAGTTCAGCTTGGCAGCGTCATGTAAAAGCCATCCGATCTGTAAACACGGTGTCTGGAAAAACTACAAGGACGAGACCTCCCATAACTTTCTCAGATGACGACTTCCAAGGGCTGGATCCAAATCAAGATGACTCAATGGTGATAACGGTCGAATTAGCCAACTTCTCGGTCAAACGAACACTTGTTGATCAGGGAAGCTTGGCTGATATTTTATACCCGGCGACCTTCAAAAAACTTGGAATTCCAGAAAAGCTGATAAAAGAGCAGGAAGACAAGCTAGTAGGGTTCACCGGAGAGCAAGTAAAAACCCGAGGTTATATAGACCTCTTAACAACGTTTGGAGAGTGAAAACTCTCCCGGACCGTATCAGTCAGATATGTTATTGTGGATGCCAGCACGTCGTACAACAACCTTATTGGAAGACCGACGTTGAATGAACTCAGAGCGATTGTCTTTACCCCACACCTCACAATGAAGTTTCCAGCCGAGTCTGGAGAGATAGTTGTTGTCCGAGCTGACCAAAAGATGGTCAGGCAATGCTATGTGGATAGTCTGAAGGTTACCCGAAACCAGAACATCCCAAAGAATGTCGAAGATGATAAAGCGGAAGTGGTAAGCTCGGTCAGTTCGGTGAGCTCAGCAAGCTTGGTCAGTATGTTTGAACTAGATCCAAGGATGGAGATGTATGAGTCCAGAGACGAACCAACAGAGTCTTTAGAGAAGTTCCAACTGGGATCCCAAGCTGAACAGTGCACCAAGGTTGGCAGTCAGCTCGACCCCTTGCTCAAACAACAGATTCAAGCTGTTCTAAAGAAGAATGCCGACTTGTTTGCTTGGAAGACATCGGATATGCCTGGCATAGACCCTAATTTTCTATGCCATAAGCTATCTGTATGTCCCGAAGCCAGGCCTATAGCTCAGAAAAATAAAGCTTGGCGAAGAAAGGCGCCAGGCTGTAGCCGAGGAGACTACCATGCTAGTCAAAGCAAATTTCATCAGAGAGGTGAAATTCACTACTTGGCTAGCCAATGTGGTGTTAGTTAGAAAGGCCAATGATAAGTGGAGAATGTGTACCGACTACACCGATCTCAACAAAGCATGTCCAAAGGATTCTTATCCTCTTCCCAACATTGACAGATTGGTAGACGGAGCTTCAGGGTACATAATTTTGTCCTTCTTGGATGTATACTCGGGTTACAATAAGATAAGGAAGTATCCACCCGATGAAGAAAAAACGGCATTCATGACCAATGGGGCAAACTACTGCTACCGAGTAATGTCTTTTGGTTTAAAAAATGCTGGTGCAACATATCAAAGGCTTATGGACAAAGTCTTTGTCAACCAGATCGGAAAGAACCTAGAAGTATATGTTGATGATATGATGGTAAAGTCCGATGACCTAAAGCAACACTCAGCTGACCTAGAAGAAATTTTTAGTCAACTCAGAAAGTACAACATGAGGTTAAATCCAGAGAAATGCTCATTTGGTGTGCAAGGAGGGAAGTTCTTAGGTTATATGCTGACACACAGAGGAATTGAAGCCAATCCTGATAAATGCAAAGTTGTCATAGAAATGCGGAGCCTACAAAGTGTGAAAGAGATTCAGAGGCTAGCTGGCCGATTAGCTTCTCTATCCCGCTTTCTCCCAAAATTCGCATAAAAGGCAAGACCCTTCTTCCAGCTTTTGAAAAGACCAAAAGAGTTCACTTGGACCGAGGAGTGTGAGAAAGCATTTGAAGATCTGAAACTTTTTCTAGCTTCTCCCCCGATCCTCACTCGGCCGCAGCTCGGCAAATCTCCGTACTTGTATCTGTCTGTCAATGATTATACAATCAGTGCAGTAATCATCCGGGAAGAAGAAAAACAACAGATGCGGGTGTATTACATTAGTAGAATTCTGAAAGATGCAGAAACACGGTATCAAGTAATTGAAAAACTAGCCCTCGCCTTAATCATGGCAACCCGGAGGTTATGACCTTACTTCCAGTCACACCAAGTTATAGTCAAAACAGATCATCCAACAAAGTAGGTGCTCAGGAAACCCGATCTAGCCGGACGAATGATAGCTTGGTCAGTAGAATTGTCAGAGTCCGGTTTGCAATATGAGCCGAGGGGACCGATGAAAGCACAATGCCTCTCCGACTTCATTGCCGAGCTCTCTTCTAAACCGAGGTCAGGATCCTTCATCTGGCTTCTATATGTTGATGGTTCATCTAACTTAAAGGGAAGCAGAGCTGGAATAATTCTGGAAGGTCCTGATGATCTAATCTTGGAACAATCTTTAAAGTTTGGGTTTACAGCTTTAAACAACCAAGAAGAATATGAAGCCCTTATTGCAGGACTGATGCTAGCTAAAGAGGTTGGAGTCAAAGAATTAAAATGCCGAAGTGACTCACAACTTGTAATAGGACAAGTCTCAGGTGATTATCAAACAAAGGATCCCCAACTAACCAGGTATCTCTGCAAAGTTAATAGTCTAATTTCTGAATTTGATAATTTTACTATTGAGCATGTACCTCGGGAGGAAAATTCCAGGGCAGATCTGTTGTCTAAGTTGGCTAGCACCAAGAAAGCTGGTCAGCTAAGAACTTTCATTCAGGAGAATCTCCTCGAACCGAGCATAAAAAGTGCCGAGGTGATAATGATCGAGCACTATGATCGTGGCTGGATGACACCAATTTGGGAATATTTAGCCTCTGACAAATTGCCCAATGATCCTAAGGAGGCAAGGAGAATTCGTCTAAAATCTTGCCATTACACCATCCGAGATGGAGAGCTGTACAGAAGAGGATTCTCCATGCCGTTACTAAAGTGCATAGCAAAGGAGCAGTCCGAGCACGTAATGGACGAGATGCACCGAGGAATCTGTGGAATGCATTCAGGTGGTCGATCTCTAGCAGCTCGGGTCCTATAAGTGGGGTTTTACTGGCCGACCATGAGATTGGATTGTGCAACCTGGACTAATAGGTGTGAGCCTTGTCAGAAGTTCGCCAATGTAACACGAGTTCCAGGTGAAGAGCTCTATTCCATGTTCTCGCCGTGGCCCTTTACTATGTGGGGGATGGATATAGTCGGTCCTTTCCCAGTTGCTAAAGGTCAAGTCAAGTTCTTGCTAGTGGGAGTAGACTACTTCACTAAGTAGATTGAAGCAGAACCATTAGCTACCATAACAGCTAAAAAGGTTCAGAGTTTTGTATGGAAAAACATCATATGCAGGCATGGCCTCCCTTATGCAATAGTCACAGATAATGGAAAGCAATTCACATATAAAGGGCTTAGAGAGTTCTACTCCAACCTCGGAATCAAACATAGCGTGACCTCGGTTGAGCATCCACAAACAAACAGCCAAGCAGAAGCAGCCAACAAAGTCATTTTGAACGAGCTCAAGAGAAGGTTAGGCCAATCAAAAGGGGCATTGGTTGAAGAATTACCAAGCATCCTCTGGGCTTACCATTGCTCACCGCAGTCTTCAACTGGTGAAACACCATTCAAGCTAACCTATGGAACCGATGCAATGATTCCAGTTGAGCTCGGCAAACTCTCTTTCCGAAGGCAACATCATGACCAAAGTAAGAACGAAGAAGAAATCTGAGTTGAGCTTGACATGGTTGAGGAAGTCCGAGATGAGGCAAAAATCAGAAAAGAACTATGCAAGCAGAAAGCAACTCGGAAGTACAACTCGAGGTTGCAGTCAAGGGAATTTGTTCAAGGTGACTTAGTGCTGAGATTGCAAAACGATGCGAGAAAAGACTCCAAAGAGGGTAAGCTCGCAGCAAACTGGTCTGGCCCATTCAGAATAGTTGAAAATCTAGGAAATGGTGCTTATAGGCTAGAAGAGTTGTCAGGAAAAGCTGTTCCAAGAACATGGAACACTTCCCACCTTAAGTTTTATTTTAGTTAAAGTTATGTAAGTATGTGATGTACTCTTTTTCCTACCCCAGTCTTTTTCCCACGAGGTTTTGGCCAGGAAGGTTTTAATGAGGCATGTTGTGACTCCGGCAAGTGTACCGGGTCGTCGCAAGTAATAAAAATAAACACGGTAAGTAAATACCGAGGTCGAACTCAAGGATTGGGATACCAATTCGACTAATCCGCGGGAAGTCAGATACGTTCGGTCAAGTTACAGAAAAGTGGTTGAGGGAGAGAGATTAATATCTGAATTCAATTAACTAGTCTAAATAAATAATTAACTAAAAATCAGAAAACTAAAATGTCCAAGGTCACAAATCCACCTACCCAATATGTACACCCAAGTGATGATGAATTCCTCCCTAGGTTCAATTACAATGTCAACCGGGACCCCTAAATTCTCCTAAATCCACTTCCGTGCTCATTAGGACGTATTCGATGATTTGAGTTAATTACTTGCTAGGTCTCTTAACCCTAATCTCGAATTCTGTTAATTCGTGTTCCCTATAAGGTCGCACCAATCTCCTACTCACTCTCGTGCAATATTCGATCGATGATTCTAATTCAAGTTCTAAACGTGAATCGCTGACTAAGCCTCATCACGTTAACAAGTCAATCACGCAACACATATGATTAACACAATCAAATCAGAATTACAAAACAAGAATTGAATTAAAGGAGAAAAACATACATCATATCGGATTTACATCGCCCTGGGTGGCTTCATCGTTCCCTCGAACGACGGGATTAGTTCCTCATGCTCATAGACAAGCGACCGGACATAATCACCATCGTAAAATCAAAAGAAACCAGAAAAGGAGACGCAGCTCCAAAGAGAAAAGAAACTACCCTAAACGCTACTCTAAACAGTGGAAAACTGATCCCAACGATTCCCCCACCTCGATCCGAACGACCTTTAAATAAGGATTCCCGATTTGCGCTCGCTCGCGAGGCGAGCAGCCCTTCAGCGAGGCGAGAATTAAAATTGGCGCTTTCAATATGAACACTCGAGAGTCGCAAGTGTGTTCGCGGGTCGAGTCGTCAATTTCAGTGTCATGGCCTTCATCACGGCTGGGCCGTGATGGCCTCTGACTTCCAAGTCTTCATTCACTCACGAGGCGAGATGTCTCTCGCGGGGCGAGTCTTCAAACCTCAAACTGTTCACGGGCGTGGTCTTCATCACGGCTTGGCCGTGATGGTCTCTGTCTTGCAGGTCTTCATGATTCGCGGGGCGAGAAGAGTCTCGCGAGGCGAGACAGAAATGTTGACTTTTGCTGCTTTGTTGACCTTCAGTCTCGCGAGGCGAGAATACACTCGCGGGGCGAGTGTCTCCAGACTTGCAATTTCCACTGCTTTTCGACTTTCCTTGACTCCCGGAGCTTCACTTATTTAACCTGAAACAACAAAAGCACCCACAAGCGTAATTCTATTCAAAATAACCTAAAAACTACACAAAATACGCAAGATGAGTCAAAGTCCAACTTAGGAACAAAACAAGGCAAATTTGGGCGAAAACGAGAGTGAACTCGAATAAATAGGCACATAAACCCTAGCTCATCTAGTCATAAAACTAGATAAGCCAGAGGCTTATCAAAATACCCCAAACTTAAACCTTGCTTGTCCCCAAGCAAGCTTAAAACTCAAAAACGACTCAAGACTTGGCAAGCCTAAAGGAATCAATCGATTTCGCACAAATTTAATGCAACTTTACAAAACAGTTTTTCTCCAATGATCTCCCCCCTATATCAATGTAATCCCCACATTCATTTACTTTAAACCATTGAGAACTTCATCATTCATGCAATCATTAGTCTAAGTTGAGGATCAGGGTCACACACAAAAGGAAGATCACCAATTTCAAACAATTGCCTTCCTCACAAGGGTATGTAAAATTTCACTCATTCGCTCAATTCGTCAAGGCTTTCAACTTTTTCACTCAATTTCACTTATCAAGAGCACTTCCCATGAATTTGATTTTCATCTCAAAAAAAATGGTCCCCACGTAAACATGTATGCAACATCAGAAGGTCTTTTAAAGGTTGTAATGGGGCCTGGCTGAGGGTAGGATAGTCAAGGATACTAGGTTTAAGTCCCTAGGAACTAAGAGAGCATGAGCATTAAACACATTTTCCACTCAAATTCCTTTTTTCATTTTTCTTTTCTTTTTGTCTCGGGTGACTACAACTTTTTTCCTTGCTCATCTTTTGATTTGCCCCTTTTCTTTTGGCAAAATTTTTCTTCTTCTTTTTTTTTTTTTTTTTTTCAACCTTTATTTTTCTTTTTCTCACCCCAAAATGTCATACCTCCTTGTAGCCACCCCAAACTTAGTTTCTCACAACCTTTCTCTTGCTCATTTCCATGCTCTCCTAATCCTAAGATTGGGTTAACATGGTTTTTCGGATTTTGGCTCGTAATGTAGGGTCATCAAGAAACAATAGGTCAATTGGGCTCAATTTGGCTAACTAGGGAACATGCATTAGGGATGGTTCATTTCAGGCCAAGTAGTTATTCAAAGAACATTGCCTAAATCATTTGATGCAACACATAAACATGCAAACCATATAGAGATTCAAGCAAATTCGGGAAAGTGCAACTTAACAGTGATTCACACATTCAAAAACAGAGTTGGAGGCTCAAATTCCTCACCTGGACATTTTGCAAATTGTTTGACCGAGATACAATTCCTAGTGTGTGCACCCCCCTCACTCCAAACTTATCATAAATCAAGTAATCACAACAAAATTCTCAAAGTTCAATTTTCAATTTTTAAGTGGGGATAAACTTTTCTAATTTCAGAACTTAGGGTAAATCATCAATGGTCAAATAATTCATGCAATCAATCCATGCTAAATTCAATTAACATCCAACAAGCTTGCCGACACGACATTCATACAACAACTCTTGATCTTCTCAAATTATTCAAGAGCGACAAACAAAAACAAAACAAAAAGCAAACACAAAAACAAAAGTTAGGAAAAGAGAGGGATACCTAGCTTGGGTTGCCTCCCAAGAAGCGCTTGTTTAACGTCCCGAGCCTGACTTATTACGAAGCATCCACCTGGATCCCATAGTCTGTGGTACAGAGGCCAAGGGACGCTCATCATATCAAATCCTCCACCCGGATCAAATGGTAATTGGAGTGGAGATCGTAGCATCAATATGACCTTATCATCCACTCCACCCAGCCAGTGTGTGAAAACTCCATTGACCTCCGTACTGATGAACTCACTTCCTCTCGGGCCAAATGGTGTTTTCACGAGGAAGTGTGCTAGACAAGTGGGAGGGTCTAATTTACCGGTGTCCACACATGCATGCAAGCCAACATATTTATTTAACGCATCCAAATCAGGTTGCTTGGCAAGCATGGTGGAATCCTCCGCCACTTTATCTTCATCTTGATCTCTACCCCCTTGCTCCAGTGCCTTGTCCTTTGCCAACTCCTCTTCCTTAGGTTGCTCTTCCTCAACATGTGGTTGTTCCGGGGCCATGACACTTGCCAATTCCTCTTCCTTAGATTGTTCTTCCTCAACATGTGGTAGTTCTTCCTCAACTCCCTGAGAACTAGTTACACCCCAGTCATATCCCAACACCCCATCGCTTCTAGTTGTTATGGCTTCGCATGGGCTCTTAGGGTGGTTCTCGGCATCACCTGGGAAAGTCTCTGTGAGATGCTAATTTTGTTGTTCTACGAGCTGACCCAACTCCTCTACACCGCAATTGCCTTCTCAAATGATGTCTCCATAGAACTCGCCAACTTATCCATTGCCGCATTTGCCCTCTCAAGAGCCAACTCCCAAGGTTGTGGCTGCCAATTCATTGAGGTTGTTGTTGCCAATTTTGTTGAGGTTGTGGCTGCCAGGCTAGACCACCGCCATCATTACTCCAAGCAAGATCCGGATGGTCTCTACTCATATCACCCCAATACTGATTCCGACTCGATAGTTGTTACGGGGCACGCCTGTCATTATGCCATGGTTCCACATATACATGAGGGAAGTAGAACGGACAACTCCAAGTGTCATGGTTCCCATCACAATATTCGCAACCCGGAAGCATTCCTTCGTGTACCTCGCATACAAAACAAGGCAAGACCAAGTGGAATCAAAGAAGTAGAGAGATAGTAGAAAATAAAAAGAAAATAATAAAAATAAAAATAAAAAATAAGAACAAAAATAACTTAACCAAATAATCAAACTCCCCTAAAATCAGAAAAAATTGGTTGTGCCAATCCCCGGCAACGGCGCCAAAAACTTGTTGGTGACTCCGGCAAGTGTACCGGGTCGTCGCAAGTAATAAAAATAACACGGTAAGTAAATACCGAGGTCGAACTCAAGGATTGGGATACCAATTCGACTAATCCGCGGAAGTCGAGATACGTTCGGTCAAGTTCTGAGAAAAGTGGTTGAGGGAGAGAGATTAATATCTGAATTCAATTAACTAGTCTAAATAAATAATTAACTAAAAATCAGAAAACTAAAATGTCCAAGGTCACAAATCCACCTACCCAATATGTACACCCAAGTGATGATGAATTCCTCCCTAGGTTCAATTACAATGTCAACCGGACCCCTAAATTCTCCTAAATCCACTTCCGTGCTCATTAGGACGTATTCGATGATTTGAGTTAATTACTTGCTAGGTCTCTTAACCCTAATCTCGAATTCTGTTAATTCGTGTTCCCTATAAGGTCGCACCAATCTCCTACTCACTCTCGTGCAATATTCGATCGATGATTCTAATTCAAGTTCTAAACGTGAATCGCTGACTAAGCCTCATCACGTTAACAAGTCAATCACGCAACACATATGATTAACACAATCAAATCAGAATTACAAAACAAGAATTGAATTAAAGGAGAAAAACATACATCATATCGGATTTACATCGCCCTGGGTGGCTTCATCGTTCCCTCGGACGACGGGATTAGTTCCTCATGCTCATAGACAAGCGACCGGACATAATCACCATCGTAAAATCAAAAGAAACCAGAAAAGGAGACGCAGCTCCAAAGAGAAAAGAAACTACCCTAAACGCTACTCTAAACAGTGGAAAACTGATCCCAACGATTCCCCCCAATTCTGATCTGAACAGCCTTTAAATAAGGATTCCTGATTTGCGCTCGCTCGCGAGGCGAGCAGCCCTTCGCGAGGCGAGAATTAAAATTGGCGCGCTTTCAATTTGAACTCTCGCGAGGCGAAAGTGTGTTCGCGGGGCGAGTCTTCAATTTCAGGCTGTGGCCTTCATCACGGCTGGGCCGTGATGGCCTCTGACTTCCAAGTCTTCATTCACTCACGAGGCGAGATGTCTCTCGCGGGGCGAGTCTTCAAACCTCAAACTGTTCACGGGCGTGGTCTTCATCACGGCTTGGCCGTGATGGTCTCTGTCTTGCGAGTCTCTTCATGATTCGCGGGCGAGAAGAGTCTCGCGAGGCGAGACAGAAATGTTGACTTTTGCTGCTTTGTTGACCTTCAGTCTCGCGAGGCGAGAATACACTCGCGGGGCGAGTGTCTCCAGACTTGCAATTTCCACTGCTTTTCGACTTTCCTTGACTCCCGGAGCTTCACTTATTTAACCTGAAACAACAAAAGCACCCACAAGCGTAATTCTATTCAAAATAACCTAAAAACTACACAAAATACGCAAGATGAGTCAAAGTCCAACTTAGGAACAAAACAAGGCAAATTTGGGCGAAAACGAGAGTGAACTCGAATAAATAGGCACATAAACCCTAGCTCATCTAGTCATAAAACTAGATAAGCCAGAGGCTTATCAAGGCACACCCGGAAAAATAAATAAATAGAATCATTTTCAGTTGCAATATTAGGCAAGAATAGTGTTATAAGGTCAAAATTTTATTTATGAAAAACTAAAGATCTAAAAAGGTTGACCGAGCTAAAAATGACCGAGCTGAGGTCGAAATGCCGAACCTAAAGAGGCAAAAATTAAAGACCTAAAATGGTTGACCGAGCTAAAATTGACCGAACTGAGGTCAAAATGCCGAGCCTAATAAGGTAAACAACATCTAAAGGTAGTTAAGAGCCTAAAAATGTTGACCGAGCTAAAATTGACCGAGTTGAGGTCGAAATGCCGAACCTAAAGAGGTAAAAACTAAAGAGCCTAAAAAGGTTGACCGAGCTAAAATGGACCGAGTTGAGGTCGAAATGCCGAACCTAAAGAGGCAAAAACTAAAGACCTAAAAAGGTTGACCGAGCTAAAATCGACCAAGTTAAGGTCGAAATGCCGAACCTAAAGAGGTAAACAATGCTTAAAGGTAATTAAAAACCTAAAGAGGTAAACAATGCCATAAGGTAATTAACAACCTAAAGAGGTAATCCGAGCTAAAATCGATCGAGATGGGGTCGTATGGCCGAACCTAAAGAGGTAGACAATGCCTAAAAGTTATTTAAAAACCTAGAGGTATTCCAAGCTCCAAAAAACTCGAATAAGCCGAGTAACACGCAAAAATGTAAAAGCCGAGCACTACCTTAGAAAAAATTTACAAGCTTGAGCTCCAAAAGCCGACGGGAAAAAACGAGGCATGAACATAAAAAAGCTTAGAAAATTTTCTAAGTTTGAAAAGTAAAAAGCAACTCGTAAACTAGAAACAAAAACACAATTACATTACTTAAAAGGGCAAGGCCCGGAGTACATAAGATTCCAAAATAAAAAAGGGCACTGCCCTAGGAGCGAAATACATAATAAAAAATTGTTTTCCTAACTTACTCATGGGCATCCCCACAAGCAACAGTTTCAACAAGAGTAGAGTTGAGGACATCCTCGGTACTCGGAGGAATAGTAGAAGATGGATCAGGCAAAGTCGTTTCCCCATTTCCCCCCTCCTCAGCAGCTTGCTCCTCAACTTCCTCTTCATCCTCGAGCTCGAACAAAGGGACCATGACTTCATCCTTGTTGAAGTCCTTATCCACATCCACCCGAGAGAAGTCAGCATCAGGGTTAAAATGTTGAAGCTACTTCACAGCCCGGCAGAACCGCTGACATGCTCCTTCATAATGTTGGAGACAGCCTCGTCCAAATCGCCTTGAAGCCTCTGCTTGGCCCCTCTCTCAGCCTCCAACGATTGCTGAGGCTGAGCACTGGAAGCACAAGAGTCCTCCAAGGCCTTCAGCAAGCTGGCCTTCTCCTCCTTTTCTCTGTCAAGCTTGACCTGAAGAGCAGTCTTACATTTCTCCAGCTCCGCCTTTTGGGCCTTCAGCTGGCCAACAGTCCGACCTTGTTCCTCACACTTGGCTACAACTTGAGCCAGCTCGTCCCTCACCCTCAAGGCACGAGCCGCATCGGCCCTCATCACCTCCATTTTCTTGACATTATCAGCAATCTGGTGACTCCAGAAAGGAGTAATTGAGGCAATCCGGAGAGCATAGGCAGCAGCCACCTCCATACTCTCATCAGGCCCTTGCTCCAGCAAGAGCCGATCATCAGAAGGTTTTAGTACTTGGCCATCGATGAGGGTAACAGGGTCGAACTTATTCCGCCAGAGAGAGCTGGTGCCCAAGTTACAGTTTCCATTGTACCATTTGGTGTCCGAAGTAAGATCGGTCACCATGGGAGCATTGCCCAACCTCTTATCAGCAGCATGAGTTTCTTCAACCATCATCAGGGGAGAAGAACTTCTTATCAGGACATCGGACTGAATGTCTTCTCAAGTCCTTTTGGGAAGGTGAGTGTTCAGGTCAGAAGCTTCAACAACCTTCTTTTTCTTCCCCTTGACATTTGAAGCTAGAGATGATCCACCGGCAGCTTGATTAGCCGACTTCTTCATCAGGGGCTTGTAGTTGAACCTCCCCATTATCACTGCAAGAAGGAAATCGGTCAGATACCATAAGCACGCTACATGATAAATTAACACTTGTCAACAAAAAGCTACTTACATTCAAAGTCGGCTTGCCGAGTGGAAGAGGTAGGAAGCTTTGAAAGCCTTCCACAAGGCAGTGACCGAGGATAAAGTTTCAGAGCCTCAACATCGGCTCGCTCTTGAGCGGTCATAGAGCCGAGGTCATAGTTAGAACATTTGGAAGGGTGTGGTTGCCAGTAGAAGGGGAATTCAGGGTTTCCAGCTGAGTCAAAAAAGAAAGACTCATTACCCTCAGCAGGTCGGACTTTGAAGAAATCTGACTTGAAAAACTTATACGAGCTCTTATAGACCATGATGATCCCTTTCTACTCAACCCCACTCAGGGAGATCCAGTCAACTCGATCCCCGAACCAAACTCGGTAAAAGTAAAGAAACTTAGGAGCAGTAGCCTCTATCCCTATCTGGCCACACAGAATTTGGAAGGCTTTCAAGAAAACCCAACTATTCGGGTGAAGCTGGGTAGGAGCAATGTTCATAGCTCTCAGGACTTCGCACCCGAATGGGGGGAAGGGAATGGAAACACTAATTTGTTCAAAAAAGGTCTTGTATCCATATGTAAAGTGTGGCTCATCCGAAGGGGGGCGAAGAAAAACATGATCATCTTCTACATAAGGAAGGCACTCTACAGTGCCACGTTTAGCAGCAACCTTGCTTTTTATGGCTTCGAGGGATTCAAGATCCCTGAAATTGGAGTGAAAGGCTCCCGCATCTGGCCTTACCTAGAAATACCCAGGAATAGTAATATCTGGGTATGTGACTCTAGGCATCCTATTGGTATGCTTACGGTGCTTAGGAACGGGTGTGGCATCGGGAGTGGCGAAGCCACTCTCATCAGAAGAGAAGGAGGTGAAAAAGACAAGTATAAACACGAGAAGGGGGGTTGAATTGTGTTTATCAGAATTTAAGCAAAGTTGAAATCTTTTCATAAACAGAAGCTGGATTTGGACGAGTGGAAGAATACAGGATGGACGGGTGACTTTTACAAACACACCACTTGATAGATGTAAGAAAACTAAAGCAATTAAAGAGTTTAAGGAATGAGAGATTGACACAGTTATTTATCATGGTTCACTCTTCAAAGCAAAGAGCTACGTCCAGTCCTTGGCAGCACCAAGATTTATCCACTATAACTGATCAGGTTACAGACTCAAGTATTGTTTGCACACCTAGCCTCTTCAGGCTCAAGACAAGTATTGTTTGCACACTTGGCCTCTTCAGGCTCAAAGACAAGTATTGTTTGCACACCTCGCCTCTTCAGGCTCACTCAGGTTTGTTTGAGAGATTTGGTTTGTAATGAATACAACTTAGACAGACAAAACTTTCACTAACACTCAGAGAGTGGTTTAAATGTAAAGCTTAGGAAAGTCTGTGTAATAACTTCAAATGATTGAAGAATATAGAATGAAAGAATGAAGAAATTGATGCACAGAGTAATGGCTTTTAATGCAATGTGTATTCTCTACTTCTTCATCTTCAATGACTTCTGTATTTATGGTCTTCAAGCATTTAGGATCCGTTAGAGACATTCCCTCAGATGTTGGCTTCAAGAAGAACTTCATTAAATGCAATAAAGTCGTTCTGGGCAGCCATTAATGCAACAGAGTCGTTCTGGGCAGCCATTAATGCAATAGGAACGTTGGTTGTATTCTAACATGAAGGATCATGGCTTTATGCATCGTAATACAGTCATATCAGAGTTATGCAGAGAGCTTTTTGTACTTTGCTGAGTACACTTCCCTTTTCGTGTAAGGACCAGAGGTACTAGGGAATAAAGCATGTTGGAAGCATTCTTTAACTGGTCTTTGATTCTGATTGTCCAAGGTTGCTTGAGAGAGTAACTTCTGACTTTTCTTGATAAGCGTGAAACTGAGTAGGAGAGAAGGCTTCAAGTCTCTTTCTGGTTCTTGAAATACGATTCTGATAATCCTTATAGAATTCGCGTCCATAAGATAAGTGCTTCTATCTTGAAAATAACCGCGTCTATCTAGCCATTTGAGTTTTCATTCGGGCTAGTAGACGAGCTCCATATTAAGGACTCACCAAGTCCAAAGACTAGTGTGGACGAGCGCTTCTGTCACCTTTAGTGGACGAGCACTTCTGTTACTCTAGTGGACGAGAGCCTCTGTTATTCTAGTGGACGAGAGCCTCTTTTACTTTAGTGGACGAGAGCCTCTGTTACTTTAGTGGACGAGAGCCATTTGCTACATCATTGGACGAGCCATTCTGACACCTTAATGGACGAGCTCCATCTTCCACATCATTGGACGAGCCATTCTGATACCTTAATGGACGAGCTCCATCTGCCACATCATTGGACGAGTGCTTCTGATACCTTTAGTAGACGAGCGCCTCTGTCACTTTAGTAGACGCTGGCTTTCATCACTTTAGTGGATGCAAGTTTCTTTCTCTTGCATTTTGGACGTGCGCTTCAAACATTACTGTGTTGGACGTGCGTTTTAATCACTTGTGTTGGACGGATGATTCTACCATTTAATCTGCACACTCGATAGATAGGTTAGCAACCAATATGAAGGTTAATTAAATCATTAACCAATGTTTAGTTCTCATCAAAACTTAGGAAAATGCACATCAGACATTTTAGAGACTTAACAGGAGGCACCATTAGCACCCCCATCACCATGAGAGGAAGACGGAGAAGGATGAGGAGAGCCCCCAATCGGATTGATTTCGGGTTCTATGATCTGAACCCCAGAAGAGGCATTCTGGAATACCTCGAATGAAATCTCCATGGCTAAAAAAAAAGCAGAAATGAAACCAGAAAAAAGAGATGAGAAGGACGTACCTGGAACAGGAAAGGAAGTAAAAGCTTGAAAAAGAAGAGGCTCGGGAGAGAAGAAAATAGAAGGTTAAGGGAAAGTGAAGTCCTGTATCCAGAGCTCGCTCGATTTATATAAAAAGAGTAACGTTTCAAAAAAAGAAATGAAATGTTACTTTTCGAAGTAATGGTGGTGGTTGACGTGTGAGAGAAGAGAAACGTCTCTTCAAGTCCACTCAAATTCGGCCCACCAATGGAGGAGCAACACGTAGCAGAGACATCGGAATATACGCTGTCACAATTAAGAATATGAGCACGCATCAGCGTAGCAGGCCTCGGAAATAAGGTCATAATGGCCACGCGTCACAAGTCAGCTTCGCCTTAACAACAAAGGCAACGTTTCTTTTCATCTCGGGAGCTAGGAAACATTGGTCATAGTGCAAAACTGAAACGACTACCCCCGTCTAGGTTAGGATCGGCTCCTTCAAAGAAGCTTCCTCGCTTTTTAACAGCTCAAAAGCTTGGGGGCTTGTGTATGGGCCGAGGTGTAAAACTCCGCCGAGGTTTAAAGCTCCGCCACCAGGTTCACCGAAATGAAATATATATATAGATCAAGGTGTAAAGCTCGACCACTTACCTCGCCAACTTGAAAGGCTAAAGAGACCAAGTTTCTAAGCTCGGTCACCGAGGTTGAACGATTGGCCAAGGTACAAGATCGGTCATTAAAACTATGGTAAAAAGGGGAAGAGAACCTACACTATAAACTTTAGATTCTCTAAATAAGGTTTTTAAAGGCCAAGCTCGGCTACTGTCATGAAAACTTTTACGCTTCTACCAGCTCAAAGCTTGGGGGGCTTGTGTACTGGCAGAGGAGTAAAACCCGGTCACCGAGCTTGGATACCCGATCCAATAAAGGTGGGAATGATAAGATATTGATATTATCTTTAATAATCCTGATATTATCTCAAATGACCTTATCTGGTTAGAAGAGATAAAATCCCTCAAATTAAGGAAATCGTATCTCAAAGAAGATTTAAGAGATAAAAGGAGATAAATCTAGATCTTTTAAAGATATGGGGATCCTATTATAAAAGGAGGATAACCCAAAAGAGAGACTCACTTTTCACTAACCTAGGTGAATCCCCCTTAAGCGTATTAGAGGAACCAACTTGACCAAGAGACTGTTGAAGAGTCTTTGCTCGCTAGTATTCATCAGATACAAGATTAAGAGATTGAGATCACTATATAACCAAGGGTTGAACTAAGAACTATGTCTGGCTTTAATTCCCACTGGGATACGTAGGACCAGCTGTCAAGCCATAATCTAAAACAACCCCCATTGTTCACTCTTGGTTTGACGTTCTACGGCGAGATTCCGAGAAGTCGGATCTCGACAGGAACAGGTCTTTCATTTACTTGTTTGCCTTCTATATTCTACAATTTGGTATTTTTGGATTGGATATTCATTATCCTGCTGGTGATTGAGTTCAACGGAAGAGGGATCTTGGTTCATGGGGTGCGGTAAAAATAGAAAATGTTCATTAACCTTTTCACTTCGGGGGTGGGGGAGTATTCCGCAAAATAAAATGTTTCTTCTATGCCTTTCGTATGCATGTTAACCATGCGTAAATTATTGGTCAACATCTATCAATTGATCATAGACTCCAACTGAACCAAAGCCTTCAGTGACAACATCTTTATTCTGTATTCCATCTCGACTTCCATTTTCAGTGGAAATAGTCTTTGAATCTGGATAAGAATTCCCATTCTCAACTACGAGCTCAACTTTGGAATTGTGCTATACAATCAACAAGACACAATGGAATGGAGGAAATTACAATGTTGATAGTAGCAGCAAAGGTGGAGAATAGTTAAAATTGATATCGGAAATAAACTTTCGGTAGCTTTATTCTACAATACCGGAAGTTAATTTCCGGTATGATATAAACTGGCTATCTAAAGTTTATTTCTAGTTGGTAACCAAAACTAAAATAGATTATCGGATTTTATATTCCGGTATTTAAAAACAGTATTCTTCTGGTAGTACAAAGTTCCAGACATACCGGATATAGATTATGGGGTGTATTAAGATAATTGAGGGTATTTTAGGGGTATTTAAATGTTTTAAAAAATTTGTGGTGTATTAGAGATATTTGTGATATAAAAAAAACATCCAACACTTTTTTGTTATGTTTTCTGTCAATTGGGTAGTAGAAAGATTCTTCTTCTCTTTTTTTGCCATTTTCCCATGCTCTCTCACATTTATTTTGGGCCAACCCAAAAGATCTATCATAAACTAAAGGAGGCCCAGAGTTTTAGAAAATAATTACAGAATATAGATAAGCACTTCATAATTATTTGAAAATGTTAAATGTACCTTTAAAAACTGACCAAAGTTTGATGTCACTACTGATGAGTCTTTAAGCTTTATCATTGAATATAAAATTATTATGATTATTATTTAATGTTTATTTATTGTATTTATAATATTTCATGATTATTTTAGTGCATGGTAATAGCATCATGAGCTATTATAAAACACAACGATTCAGGAACTCCAAAATTTTGTTTTAACCAAAATACCATTACTATTCAATTAAACTCCAAATTAGAAAAGAAATACAAAAAGGATAAATTGTAAATATATTTTATTTAGTGTAAATCAAATATCTTATTTTTGCAACTACGTATTTTCCAAACAAAAAACTATACTCTAGATAAATAAATAAAAAAAAAAAGCTCAAACTTTTGTTACCTTCACTCTATTATTCAGACTATTCAAATGATGCGTTCAATGATTTAGTGTCTGTTGGTTGAGATTCTTCTCAACACAAATGGTAATTTTTTTCAGTTTGGTTCACTGTTCATGTATCTGGACACTGTTCATTCATTTATTTAAAAAACTTCGTAGGAAATAATTGATTCCTGATGGGTCAAAATTGAGTTTTATGGAAGTAAAAATTTCTAGTTTTTTCGTTGAAAATAATTGATTCCAGTTGGACCCACAAAATTCTACATATTTACACTTCAAAAGTTATTTTATTTTATCATCCAAACAAAATCAATTCTTCTAAACCCACTTTTAAAATATTGTTGTCAAACACAATCAATTTTTTTAACTTGATTTTTTCAAAATCAATTCTTCCAAAATCAATTCTACCAAAATCTAAAACAAACGGATCCTTATTACCTGTTTTAATGAGATAGTTCTCAACGCAAACCCGCGTTCCAGCCGCGTTCAAAAGAAGCTGCAATTTTGTGCTTTGGGAAAAAGTGTCTCGGGACGTGCATTATGGACGTTTGCATTCAAAGGAATCGTAAACAAATAATGCCTTAACAAAGTTAGAATACAATGTAATAAAAGGAGTAACTATTAATCCAAGAGATTGGTCTAGTAGAGTATGACAGAGTCTCATATCTGATAGATTGTAGGTTTGAGCCTCTATTAATCTCTTTGGGATGAGATGAATGTAAATATTCTTTTATAAGTACTCATAGAACTCGAAGGTTTTATCTGTTTTAGACCGTAGCATCATCCCTCACTTTTTTTTTAAAGGAGTAACTATTGCCTATTTAGTTATGAAATCGTACTTTACTTTTATTATTTATAAAATAAGAAATCGTAAATAAATAAATAAGAATGTCCATCTTACAGCAACAACAACAAAAAATTAAGTGATAAGAGACTTGGGCATCTTAATCAAGTGATCAGGGATTCGAATCCTGACTCTTGTATATGAAGAAAATCTGATTAGGACGGGAGAACCCACCTTATATATTTAATATATTCCCCGATAAAAATTAATCACTACTAATAATGATGGATATTTCGTAATTATATCATGGTTCCAAAAAAAAATATATGCAACAATTCAACTGAAAGAAGACGTTTTACTCATGCCGTCATGCGTTTAAATTATTGTTCAATTTTTACCTATTAATATTTAATAAATTTTAGAATTTGAATTTAAAATGAAGGCCGAATTATTTGCCCGTCTACGGTTCAGAACCTTTACGGAAGGCTGGAATTAAGGGTGCGAAGGGTGGGAATACGGCAAGCTGTTAGTCGGGGGATTACGATATAACCTATTTAAGTTTTAACTCGGTTTATCATATTTAGTAAAAATGTCAAGTCAAAGCTTTATAAAAAAACATATATAGCTAAATAGGCTACGCCTAAGGTTTTAAAAAAGTCTATTAGGCCGACCTATTTAACACATACACACACATAAATATATATATATATATATATATATATATATATATATATGTGTGTATAATATAATATATTATAATACTATAATATATATTTTTACATTATTCATAATAGTTAAAGGTAAAGGCCTATTGACATATAATGACCTACTTGCCTATTTATTTGTGAATGCCTAATGACATATTTTTTAGTATATGTCTACCAACTTCTTTGTCATTAGAGACCTACGACCCTATTTACAAGTGAATGATTGTGACCTATGTATAGATGGAGACATGTTTAAAGGTCTTGTTGATAAGTAGGCTTTTATGTAAGCTTTCAGGTCAGGCCAGACTTTAAAGTAGGTTAGCCTCAGGCCTTAGAAATTGGCCTATATCAGGCTATAGGACAGGCTCGGGCCTCGTGATTGGAACACAGTGAAATAGACAACTATAAACACGAGAAAGGGAGGTTGAATTGTGTTTATCAGAATTTAAACAAAGTTGAAATCTTTTCGCATGCAGTAGCTTGGTTCAGACGAGTGGAAAGATACAGGACAGACAGGTGACCTGCCTGATGAAATTTTAACAGTGACTTAGACAAACACACCACTTGAAAAAACGGATAAGAAAACTAAGGCAACTAAAGAGTTTATAAGGAAAGAGAGATTGACACAGCTATTTATCCTGGTTCACTCTTCAAAACAAAGAGCTATGTCCAGTCCTTGGTAGCACCAAGTTTTATCCACTATAACTGATCAGGTTACAGACTCCAAGTATTGTTTGCACACCTAGCCTCTTCAGGCTCCAAGACAAGTATTTTTTACACACCTACCCTCTTCAGGCTCACTCAGGTTTGTTTGAGAGATTTGATTTGTAATAAATACAACTTCAGACAGACAGATCTTTCACTAACACTCGGAGAGTGGTTTAAATGTAAAGCTTAGGAAAGCCTGCGTAATAACTTCAAATGATTGAAGAATACAGAATGAAAGAATGAAGATATTAATGCGCAGAGTAATGGCTCTTTAATCCTATGTGTATTATCTATACTTCATCTTCAATGACTTCTGTATTTATAGTCTTCAAGCATTTAGGATCCGTTAGAGACATTCCCTCAGATGTTGGCTTCAAGCAAAACTTCATTAAATGCAATAAAGTCGTTATGGGCAGCCATCAATACAATAGGAACGTTTGTTGTACTCTAACATGAAGGATCATGGCTTTATGCATCGTGATACAGCCATATCAGAGCTGTGAAGAGAGCTTCTTGTACATTGCTGAGTACAATTCCCTTTTCGTGTAAGGACCAGAGGTACAAGGGAATAAAGCACGTTGGAAGCATTCTTTAACTGGTCTTTGGTTCTGATAACCGAGATTGCTTGAGAGAGTAACTTCTGATTTTTCTTGATAGGCGTGAGACTGAGTAGGAGAGAAGGCTTCAAGTCTCTTTCTGATGGGACAGCCAACAAAAGCTTGTTTGGTCCTTGATTCTTGGACGAGTAACCTCAGACAAGTGTAGGAACTCGTGGGGAGACAGGTTGAAGACGTATCTTGAAAGAAGTCAATAATCATAGTCAACAGACAGGTTGACTTTCGCTTATCCAGACATGTAGTCACTTACGAGCAGATAGATGATTCTTACAGTTTTAATGTGCACACTAGATAGACAGGTTAGAAACCAATATGAAGGTTAATTAAATCATTAACCAATATTTATTTCTCATCAAAACTTAGGGAAATGCACATCAGACATTTTAGAGACTTAAAAGTAACCAGACTTTGTAAATCGAAATATTTCCGTATTTGGGTAACCATGTGATGCCGGGTTTAGGGTGTCACAGAAGGCGAGAGAGATATCACCATCCGGGATGGGATATCAGATAATTAAAGTATTCACATCTGGGATGGAATATTAGATGCCTCCATCTGGGATGGGAAAGGCAATGGGACATCATTGCATGGATACGAACTCATACACCTTAGTGGATCTGGGATTCACACCGGTTCTGGGAACCAAAGACTCAAGTCAAGTGATTCTGGGAATCATCGAGTTATGTTCATGGAGTTGCATTGTATAGAATTTTCATAGTGAATGTGATTAAATATAATGAGATGTGACCATAGTTGAGTTTATGAGTTTGTGGTTTAAATGTTTGATATTGATTTAATTTATAAGTTATTATTTTGGAGGTTTGTTATATTTATTATTTGGAAAATTAGCGGGTACCATGGATGATTTTCCGGTTACCGCGCCGACTGAGAACAACATTATTTGCGAAAATATTTTTAGAACTTGTTTTTATTCACTGAGATTATATCTCATTAAAAGTGTTGTTTTCAGAGCACGAGGACGACGTCACTGAAACTGAAGGGACTTGAAGACTTAGTGAATTTTGTTATTTATCTTTTCTAGCTTGGTTAGTATTTCTTGGATAAGGAGTCGTTTGTGGCTAAGCATGTTTATTTTTACTGTTGGGTTTATTAGTAGATGCCCGTATTTTGAGGCAAGAACAAATGTAAAAGAGTTATGTGATTCTAATAATTAATATTTATGAGGCTTTATTTTATTTTGATATAATGATTTCTTTAACACTATTACTTTATTTATTTATTTTGAATATTCGAGATAATTTCATACTTAAATTATTGAAAAATTTTATAACTCGATTATTTAATTTAAATGTTTTAAAGGTTTTTATAGAAAATTAATATGGGCTACTAATGTAATGAAGGGCGTTACATTGTATCTCGGTTAAACAATTTGCGAAAAATGTCCAGGTGAGGAATTTGAGCCTCTAACATACTTTTAAGTTGCATTTCCTTGGATTTTCTTGAATCTTTTCATGGTTTGTAGGATTATATATTGCATCAAATGATCTAGGCGTTTTCTTTGAAGTAAGCTACTTGGCCTAAAAAGAACCATTCCTCATGCATGTTCCCTAGTTAGCCACATTGAGCCTATTAGCCTATTTTTTCTTAATGACCTTATGTTATAAGCCAAAAATATGGAAAAACCATGTTAACACAATCTTAGGATTTAGGAGAGCATGGATGTTTAGCAAGACAAGGTGATAGTGTGATTTCGCATCATAATTCATATACATTTTTGCATGTATTCTTCATTTAGTTTAGGCATATTTGATTTGATTTTATTAGTTTTTACCTTGGATCGGGTGAGGCGGTTTCTTGGTGTTGTTTTGCAGGAATTTAAGGAAAAATGCTCAAGATTGGCCATGATGGAGCTTGGATGAAGACAGAGCTTGAAAAGTGAAGAAAATGACCCAGGCAGAGCCCATCACGGCCTGGCCGTGATGACCCTCACGACCGTGATCGAGCAATAATTGAGAAGAAAGAAGGCAAAAGTCAGAAGTTGTCACGGCCTAGTCGTGATACCCATCACGGCCTGCCCGTGACGAGCATCACGGCCGTGATACTCCAATATTTGAAAGCACGCCAAGGCAGAAAGCGTCACGGCCTGGCCGTGATGGCCATCACGGCCGTGACACGAATCCTGATCTATAAAGGAGCACGAGCAGAACAGAAGAAAATAGTTTTTTGGAAAACCCTAAATCACTTTCTCAGAACCAGGGGCAGCTGCACAAGGATTCCATGGAGTTCTTCCTCTTTTTCATCTATATTTCTTTGGTTTTGGCTATGATCATGAGTAGCTAAACCCCCATTGTTGGGGTTAGGTGTAGCTATCTCTGAATTCCCATGTATATGATTTGATCTTGTAATACAGTTTTTATTTCTTTATGAGTGATTGATTTTCTATGCTTAATGCTTGTTGTGGCTAGCACCCCCACGACTCGATTAGTGTTTTGATATGCAATTGGAAAATTCGTATTAGAACCGGAATTGAAATTAATCACCTAGTATCCCTTGCGTCTAGGAATGGAGTTTGGTTAACTAGTAATCACGTAATCCCTAATCTTAATGCAAATTCATTAATCTAGGCCACCTAAGGAATTAGGGTCTATTAATGGATTTAGGCTCTTGTTATCCGAGGAATCGGGACTTGAGTAATCTAGTGGATTGATTGTCATAATTGAAGTAGAAACTGTTTATTAGTCATGTCATTGCATGGGGATGAAGTTTAGTGAACCTAATCCCAGCATCGTTCTCATAACTGAAGAATCCTTTTTACTGTCTCCCAAGTGTTCGACAAAAACCCACAAAGAACTTTTCTCTTTATTTTGTTTGTTTTAGGTTTAAATCTCATTTGGGCTTGGTATTTACTATCGAGCTCCCTTCAATCCAAATATACGCTTAGATAGTAATTGATTCGGTACGTGCTAGTACTTGTCACAGTCCTCGTGGGAACGATAAAACGGTCTCACCACCGTATTACTTGCACGACTGGGTATACTTGCCCAGATCCGTCAACAAGTTTTTGGCACCGTTGCCGGGGACTGTGTTTCAATATTAGCATACCCATTTCGGTTACTAATTTAAGCAAAAAAAAAAATTTCCTGTTGTGATCTGTTTGCTGTAAAATTTTTCTGTTTTGTTTTGCTGTCATATTTTTCTGGTATATTTGTTGTTTTTGTGCTGACTTTTACTGCTAACACTCTTGTTTGCCAGACTGTTTGTGTATGCGAGGTACTATCCCAGTTGACCAACTCCTCCACGATCCTGAGATTGAAAGAACAGCTAGGAAGAATCGAAGGGAAGCAAGAGAGCAGAAACTGTTAGAACAACAAGAAGAAGAACAGGAGACTTTCACCTCTCAAGTTCATCAAGAAGAACTCAGAATGGCAGGCAATGGTGAAGGTGCTCCACCACGGAGGACACTTGGTGACTATGCCGATACAAATGTCAATCGGCATGTCACTAGCATAGTGAGGCCTCCAGTGAACTGCAACAATTTTGAAATCAAGCCATCTCTCATCAATATGGTTTCACAGAATCAATTTGCCGGATTCGAGAAAGAATATCCTAACAGTCATGTGTCCAACTTCCTGGAGTTGTGTGATACGGTGAAGATAAATGGTGCCTCCGATGATGCAATTCGCCTAAGGTTGTTCCCTTTCTCTCTGAGAGATAGAGCCAAGTCTTGGCTCCAATCTCACCCAAGGGGGAGCTTCACTACATGGGATGACTTAGAGGCAAAATTTCTGGCAAGATTCTTCCCCACCTCAAGATTTGTGAAGACAGGGGGTGAAATTATAAGCTTTGCCCAACAAGAAGGTGAGACTCTTCATGACACATGGGACAGGTTCAAGGACTTGCTCCAAAGATGTCCAAATGATGGGTTTGATGATCTTACCCAAATGCAAACATTTTGCAATGGATTGAGGCCGTCAACCAGGTATATGTTGGATGCCTCAGCTGGAGGTTCCATGAACACAAAGACACCGGAGGAAGCACTGGTCTTGATAGAAGCAATGGCATCTAATGACTATTTGATGCATCATGATCGGGGTCCCACATCAAGAAGGGGAGTGTTGGAGTTAGACTCACAAGCTACACTTCTGGCTCAAAATAAGCTCATGACACAGCAACTGGAGTCCATCACCAAGAAACTAGCTCAACTCCCACAACAACTCCAAACTGTTCAAGGGACAACCATGCCGCCCCACCAAGTAATGAGATGTGACTTTTGTGGAGGAGATCATGACAATGGACAGTGTGAGGTCCCACCTAGTTCCCATGAGGAAGCTAATTATATGGGGAACTATGGGCGGCAAGGCAACAACCAATACCCCAACAACTACAACCAAGGGTGGAGGAACCAACTGAGCTCTGGTTGGAAACAAGATGCCGGACAAACAAGCAAGCCTCAACCCACACCACCACCTCAAGACCGGATTTCTATCTTGGAGAACACTCTCAATCAGTTCATGCAATTGACCATGTCGAACCAGAAAAACACTGATGCTTCTATAAAAAACTTGGAGGTTCAAGTTGGACAAATTGCAAAGCACCTAGCGGAGCAATCTAGTAGCATTTTTTCAGGTAACACTCAAACGAATCCTAAAGAGCATTGCAATGCTATTGTTTTGAGGAGTGGTAAAAGTCTTGAGAATGTGGGCGGTGAGCCTTTGGTGAAGAATCAGAGAGTTGATGAAAAAACAGAATTGAGTGCTGAGGAAAAAGAGGAAAAAGGCAAAGGGGTTGTAGTTGAGGAGGAAGAAAACGACGGTGAAAAAGACAAGAGGGAGAAGCTAGTGGATGAGAATTCAATTTTGAGGAGGAGTAAAAGTCAGATTTTGAAAGATGGAGACAAGCCTCAAGAGATCCCCTGTTATGTGAAGTTGCCATATCCTCATTTGAGCAAGAAAAGGGAGAAGGAAGAACAGTTTGCCAAATTTCTTGACATTTTGAGGAGATTACAGATTAACATACCCTTTGCTGAAGCACTAGAGTAGATGCCCACTTATGCAAAGTTCATGAAGGAGCTGCTCACGAAGAAAAGAAAGTTCAAAGAAGGTGAGACTGTTGCCTTGACAGAAGAGTGTAGTACAATACTTCAGAGGAAGCTACCTCCAAAGATTAAAGATCCTGGTAGTTTTACAATCCCTTGCACTATTGGGAGTGTTGCTATTGGGAAGGCCTTATGTGACTTGGGAGCGAGTATTAACTTGATGCCGCTTTCAATTTTGAACAAGCTTGGAGGTGGTGAGGTGAAACCAACAAGGATGGCATTGCAACTAGCAGACAGATCAATCAAGCGTCCTTATGGTATTCTGGAAGATGTGTTGGTTAAAGTGGACAAGTTTATCTTCCCAGCGGATTTTGTGATACTAGACATGGAGGAGGATGCAGAAGTTCCACTTATATTGGGGAGACCTTTTCTAGCGACTGGTCGTGCATTGATAGACGTACAAAAAGGCCAACTTCGATTCAGAGTGCAAGATGAAGAGGTTACTTTCAATGTATTTGAAGCTATGCATCGCCCGAGTGATGAAGAGAATTGTTTCCGTATGGACGTTGTGAATGTAGGGGCTAAAGAAGCCTTTGCACATCAGCACCACTCCTCTACTCTTGGGAAGGTAATCATGAGTTCTATTGGAAATCTTGATGAGGAAGAGGCGAAGGAAGTAGAAGACTGTTTGGGTGATTTGGAAGCTCAACCCAACCAACTTGCTGTCAAGACTAAGAAGGAAGAGCTCCACATGAAAGCAACTCCGAAGGTTTGCAAGACAAATGATGCATCCAATGGTGTTGAAGTTGGGTTTGCTCATCATGTGAGAACAGAACTTCTGCCGGGAAGGAGCAAGAAAAAGACCATGAGGCTCAGAGTAAAAAGGGCAAAGCGGAAGCGCGATTATTGGCCTTATAAGCAAAATCAGCTCTTTGAAGGAGTTCTACGGAAGAAAAGTGTTCTCGCACTTCTATGCCCAGTCGACCCCGGTTAATTGAAAGAAGCCCGTCAAGCTAGTGACGTTAAAGAAGCGCTTATTGGGAGGCAACCCAAGTTTTCTTTTCATTTTTCCTTTTGTTTTTTATTTTGCCCTCTTGAATAATTTGAGAAGATCAAGAGGAAAATATCATAGATTAATAGGTTTGTTAAGTGTTTTCAGGGAAAGAGGGATGGAAGAGCAAGAAGACAGAGCAAAGTCAGCAGCCATCACGCCCAGGCCGTGACATTGGTCACGGCCGTGATGAGCCAGAGTTGAAGATCAGAAAGGATCATGGCTTAGCCGTGATCCCCATCACGGGCGTGATGGAAGGACCCTGAAGATCAGAGAGCATCACGGCCTAGCCGTGATGGAGGTCACGATCGTGACAGGCCACTCCTATGAACCAGAATGCATCACGGCCTGCCCGTGATACGCATCGCGGCCGTGACCCAATTTTCATGCAATTCCTTCTGACTAGGCGTGTGAACTAGCACCCGCTGCCGCCTCGGTAAGTCGTTCCAATTTTTCTTTCCTCTCTCCAACTTGATTGTTTACATTGGGGACAATGTAAATTCTTAAGCTTGGGGTAGGGGTATTTTGCATACTTGTGCATTTTGCATGTTGCATTCATATAGGCATAGCTTTTCATGATCACATGTTAGATTACCCCCTTGATTAGATTTTGCATCCAATTGTGAGAAAGTGCCAAATAAATTGAGATAGTGAACTTTTGAACCCAATTTTTTATTCTTGTGATAAGGCTGCAAATGAAAATGTTTGAGATAATCTTGGATAGTTGATAATTGGCATATGGTTTCGTAGAGTTGTGTTTCTCATTGATTTTTGAACTACTAAAATGTGAGATTTTGAGCCAAAAAGGGGTATTCACTAATTCTACCCCATCCCTTGTGTTAGAGTGTTATTCCTCTTGGTTTGTATTTCTCTAGAACTTGACTTGAAACCGTTTTGAAGCTTAAAAATTTTTGAAAACATTTTTGAAAATGATTGAGGCAATAGGTATTTTTCTGGCCTTCTGAGCTTTGAATGACTAAATGCTACCCCTTAGTTGCCCAATTTTGAGCCTGAAAGAATAAAATACTTTTCTTGGTACCCTGAAATATTTTGATAAATATGCTTGGTAGGATACCTTCTAAAGTATTACAAAAAGGGTAAAAAGGTAGTTGAAAAAAGTTTGGGATGAAGGAATCAGAAAAAAATATTTATCTTGAGTTGAAAAATCTCCCCTTCTCTAAGTAAAAGAAAAGCAAAAGAAAAAGAAAAATATATAGAGAAGGGGATGACAAATAGAAATGAGAAATAAAATGAAAAGAAAGAAAGAAAGGTGGCAAAAGTGAATCGAAACCCAAAAGGGTATTTTAGAAGGTGTCATGATTTGCAATACTTAATGTTTTGTGTAGCCTTTTGAAATGTCCTTTTATTGATTGCCCCACCTAACGATAAATCCCATGGCTCCGTTACAACCAAAGCCAAGGACCTCTTGATTCTTAATTGTTTTCATTGATAAAGTAGAGATTTGGTTGATAGTCAAACCTATGGTAGAATTCATTCCTTGAGGAAATTGGAGCGAATTGTCTTATATCCCTAACACTTGAGTGAGGTGAGAAAGAGAGCCAAGCAAATGAACAAGCTTGGGGTGATCTTCAGGAGAGAAAGAGTGCCCTAATCGGTGAGAATATGAGTCTAAGAAACCTAAGCCTCTAATTGGACTTGAACTGATTGTCTCTTGCTGAATTATTTGAGATGCCTGTTACTTGGATTATGTACTCGGGTTCTTGGTTCATTATCCGTGATCTGATTGTCTATATCTTCTGGCCTTAGTGATTGCTTGAGGACAAGCAATTGAATAAGCTCGGGGTGATTTGATAGTGTGATTTCGCATCATAATTCCTGTACATTTTTGCATGCATTCTTCATTTAGTTTAGGCATATTTGATTTGATTTTATTAGTTTTTACCTTGGTTCGGGTGAGGCGGTTTCTTGGTGTTGTTTTGCAGGAATTTAAGGAAAAATGCTCAAGATTGGCCATGATGGAGCTTGGATGAAGACAGATCTTGAAAAGTGAAGAAAATGACCCAGGCAGAGCCCATCACGGCCTGGCCATGATGACCCTCACGGCCGTGATCGAGCAATAATTGAGAAGAAAGAAGGCAAAAGTCAGAAGCTGTCACGGCCTAGCCGTGATACCCATCACGGCCGTGACATGTTAATGGAGCTAGCCCCCCTCTTGGCAGAATCTGTCACGGCCAAGCCGTGACATCCATCACGGTCGTGACAGATCATTTGGTGAAGGCAGAAGCTATCACGGTCTACCCGTGACGAGCATCATGGCCGTGATACTCCAATATTTGAAAGCGCGCCAAGGCAGAAAGCGTCACGGCCGTGACGCGAATCCTGATCTATAAAGGAGCACGAGCAGAACAGAAGAAAAAAGTTTTTTGGAAAACCTTAAATCACTTTCTCAGAACCAGGGGCAGCTGCACAAGGATTCCATGGAGTTCTTCCTCTTTTTCATCTATATTTCTTTGGTTTTGGCTACGATCATGAGTAGCTAAACCCCCATTGTTGGGGTTAGGTGTAGCTATCTCTGAATTCCCATGTATATGATTTGATCTTGTAATACAGTTTTTATTTCTTTATGAGTGATTGATTTTTTATGCTTAATGCTTGTTGTGGCTAGCACCCCCATGACTCGATTAGCGTTTTGATATGCAATTGGAAAATTCGTATTAGAACCGGAATTGAAATTAATCACCTAGTAACCCTTGCGTCTAGGAATGGAGTTTGGTATACTAGTAATCACGTAATCCCTAATCTTAATGCAAATTCATTAATCTAGGTCACCTAAGGAATTAGGGTCTATTAGTGGATTTAGGCTCTTGTCATCCGAGGAATCGGGACTTGAGTAATCTAGTGGATTGATTGTCATAATTGAAGTTGAAACTGTTTATTAGTCATGTCATTGCATGGGGATAAAGTTTAGTGAACCTAATCCCAGCATCGTTCTCATAACTGAAGAATCCTTTTTACTGTCTCCCAAGTGTTCGACAAAAACCCACAAAGAACTTTTCTCTTTATTTTGTTTGTTTTAGGTTTAAATCTCATTTGGACTTGGTATTTACTATCGAGCTCCCTTCAATCCAAATATACGCTTAGATAGTAATTGATTCGGTACGTGCTAGTACTTGTCACGGTCCTCGTGGGAACGATAAAACGGTCTCACCACCATATTACTTGCACGACTGGGTATACTTGCCCAGATCCGTCAACACAAGGGTTGTAGGAAACTAAGTTTGGGGTGGCTACATAGGTTTATGATGTTGTTTTGGGTTGAGAAAAAGACAAAAATAAAAAGGTTATAGCCAAAGTCAAAAAGAGAAAAAGAAAACGAAGAAAAATGCAAAAATGCCAAAGGCAAAGTAAAAGGGTATAAAAAGGGAAAAGGTTGTAGCTACCCAAAGTATAAAAAATGAAAAAATGGAAAAGGAATGAGAGTGGAAAGTCAAAGTGTAAGAATGTTTCTTGCTCTCTTAAATACTAGGGTCTTAGCTCTGTACCTTAGAATATCCTACCTTGAGCCATGCCACATTACAACATATAAAAGGCCTTTTGATTATGCATGCATGATTTTGTGGGAACTTTGTTGGAGATGAAAATCAAACTCATGGAAAGTGTACTTAAAGTGTGAAATTGAGGTAAAATTTATAGCCTAGACACTTGAGTGAATAAGTGAAATACTATATGCCCTTGTGAGGAAGGCAGATGTTTGAAATTGGTGATCTCCCTTTTGTGTGTATTTTTGGATCCTTTACTTAGATTGATGATTGAATGAGTGATGAAATTCTCTTTGTTTGGAGTAAATGAATGTGGGTATGATTAAAATGAAGTTGGGGGAACATTGAATGAAAATTTCATTGATAAAATTGCATGAAATTTTTACGAAAATTGATCGAGTACATTAAGCTTGCCTAGTCTTGAGTCTTTTTGATTTTTTTTATTTTGGTTGGGGACAAGCTAAGTTTAAGTTTGTGATATTTTGATAATACATTGGCTTATCTAGTTTTATAGCTAGAAAGGCCATGATTTTGATACTAATTGTGCGAGTTTAATCACGTTATTTCCCAAATTTGACTTTATTTGTCCTGGAGCAATGATTTGAGTCTTTTAGGTAATTTTTAGGATTTTTGGTTATTTTTTAGTTAAATAAACCACTTTATGCTATTTTAAGTCTTCGGGTTATAGGTGAAGCATGAAAGAACTAGGAAAATTGAAGAAAACAAGCAAAGTGAAGAAAAAGGCTGTCTCGCCCCGCGAGACAGTGCTCGTGTCGCCAGCTAGAAGTTTAATTGAGGAGATTTTGAAGAGGCTCTGGGGCGCCCCACGAGCCAGATGTAATGGCACAAAACAACACTAGAAGGGGGGGGGGGGGGTTGAATAGTATTTTAGAAAAACAGAGTTTAAGAAGCACAAAACAAAATCAGTGAATGAAAGTGGCTCTTAGGACAGACGCCTTTTACAACACACTGATTAGCTACTATATAACACACCCGAGTTATTTACTTAAAATAGTTAAATAAACTAAATAATAAAGTATAAGATAGGGAGAGAGAATACTCAGATTTATCATGGTTCACCCACAAACCTTGGGCAACATCCAGTCCTTGGCTTAACCAAGTTTTAACACTATAACTGATCAAAGTTACAGATGAGTATTATTTGCACATCTAGCCTCTCCAGGCTCAAACACAAGTATTGTTTGCCTCTTCAAGCTCAACAAGTATTCTTGAAACAAGCCTCTTCAGGCTCAGAGAGTTTTGAAGCACAGCTTCAAAGTGACAAAGCAATTCAACCAATCTTTAAATACTACAGAGAGTGAATATGAATTTGGAACATTGTGAGTTGTAGATGAGTTCTTCTGCAAATGATTTTTCTGAGTGTGAAGAAGATATATAAGTGATGAGAGCTTTCAGCTATTGATATAGTAAGATGAGTATTGTTCTTTGAGTAATATAGCTTTTCAGTTGATGAGTAATTTTTCTGGTTTCTTATCACTATATCACATCACTTATTGTTCAGTCTTCGACTTCTGCAATTTATACTTGATCACAAAGATCCATTGAGGTGCATTTGAGAGTCTTCAGCTTTATTCTTCAAGAAATAGTCGTTCTAACTTGATAATAAATGCTTTGAAGAACATTGGAGATTCCTTTTTGACATCTAAGTATAGCAGATATGCTTTTCTGGCTTTGGGAAGCGCTCTTTCCTTATTTGTGTAACACTTAGAAAGGCACAGATAAAGTAGTTTTCTTTTTCTAACATAAGAAATGCTTTTCTGTAGCTTTGCCCTTTTGTCTTTTCTCCTTTCTCTGATTTCGATTGAACATTAGGAGAGACCATCCAGGTTTTTCTTGGAACAACACAAGTAATGGCATAGTCGGGCAACAACAACAACAGAATCAGAGGCCAAACTATGGAATCCAACAGTACAATACTCAGCAAGCTCTCTCGGGGCCTAATCAGCAGCAGATCACATATGGTGGAAGGCACCCTTGGGAGTTGGCAATTGAGAAGACTAGTGTGGCCATTGAGAAGTTGTCAGTAAAAACAAACACAGCCATTGATAAGTTAGTATCTCATACAGGGGCATCAATTCAGAATCTTGAGACCCAGGTGGCCCAGCTTGCAAAACAACTGAATGAGTGTCTTCCAGGCTCTTTCCCAGGTAATACAGAGAACAACCCCAAGAGCCAATGCAATGTCGTGACAACTCGGAGCGATAAGGTGTTGGAATCTAATGGGGGTGCAACTAGTTCTCAAGAAATTGAGACTCCAGAGCAACCACAGGTGGAAGAGGATCAAGCCAAGGAAGAAGAAGTAGCTAGTGAAAAGGTGTCGGAGCAAGGGGAAGATTGAAATTAGTAGATGAAGAAATCCGAAGGAAGAAGTGGGTTGAACCCCAAGATCTTCCTCCCTTCATGAAGGTACCATATCCAGAGAAATTGAAGAAACCCTTGCAAGACAAGCAATTCAACAAGTTTCTTGATGTTTTCCGTAAGCTTCAAATTAATATTCCATTCGTGGAAGCCTTGGAACAAATTCCATCTTATGCCCGATTTATGAAGGAGCTTCTCTCTAAAAAGCGAAAGATAGTGGATGAGGAAACGGTTGCTTTGACCAAGGAGTGTAGTGCAATTCTCCAAAGGAAACTACCTCCAAAGTTGAAGGATCCGGGTTCTTTTAGCATACCATGTACCATTGGAGAGTTAACTCTTGGGAAAGCATTATGTGATCTAGGGGCTAGCATCAACTTGATGCTCCTATCTATGATGAAGAAGCTAGGCATAAAGGAAGCCAAAGAAACTAGGATGTCACTCCAACTAGCGGATCGTTCTATCAAATACCCTTATGGGGTGGTGGAGGATTTGTTGGTGAAGGTAGATAAGTTCATATTTCCGGCGGACTTTGTGGTGCTTGATATGGATGAAGATACCGACATCCCTCTCATATTGGGTAGGCCTTTCTTGGCCATCGGGCGTGCTTTAATAGATGTGCAACAAGGAAAACTCACACTAAGGGTGCAAGATGAGAATGTAGTCTTCAATGTCTTTGAAGCAATGAAACACCCCGTTGAAAGATCGGATTTATATAGAGTTGATGTGGTGGATACCATTGTAAAATCTATAGCCACACGAGAAGCCCATGGTTCTACACTTGCAAAAGTATTGGTAAAATCCCATGATGAGGATGAATAAGAAGACATTTTGGGGGATGAGGAATATCTTGAGTGCTTAAAGAACATGGAAGCCTTGCCAAACCTCCCAAAGGATGAATGTCCAAAGGAAAAGCTCAAAAAGGAAGGAGTGGAAGAAGACAACAAAACATCAGAGTTGAAGCAACTCCCGACTCACTTGAGGTATGCATTATTGAGTGAAAAGGGACAACATCCAGTCATCATTAGCAATGTCGTGAAAAAGGATGAGGAAGAAAAGCTCTTGAGAGTTCTTCGGGAACACAAATCCGCCATTGGGTGGAAGATTTCGGATCTAAAAGGTATAAGTCCTTCCCTATGCATGCACAAAATTTTGATGGAGGATGATTTCAAACCGATGGTTCAACCACAAAGGCGGTTAAATCCCATCATGAAAGAAGCGGTGCGTAAGGAAGTGATTAAGCTTTTGGATGCCGGAATCATTTATCCAATCTTGGATAACAATTGGGTTAGCCCGATTCATGTGGTCCCGAAGAAAGGTGACACAACCGTGGTGGTCAATGAGAATAATGAAATGATCCCAACAAGAACCGTCACGGGGTGGAGAGTTTGTATTGACTATAGAAAGCTCAATGATGCAACACGAAAAGATCACTTCCCTCTTCCATTCATAGATCAAATGATTGAAAGGTTGACCGGATATGAGTACTATTATTTCCTTGATGGTTACTCCGGTTACAACCAAATTGTAGTGGATCCTCAAGACCAAGAGAAGACGGCCTTCACATGCCCATATGGAGTTTTTGCTTATAGGAGGATGCCCTTCGGATTGTGCAATACTCCCGCTACTTTCCAAAGGTGTATGCTTTCCATCTTCTCGGACATGGTGGAGAAGTTCATTGAAGTATTCATGGACGACTTCTCGGTCTTTGGGACCTCTTTTGACAATTGCTTGAAGAATTTGGCTTTGGTGCTTGAGAGATGCCAAGAAACCAACCTAGTGCTCAATTGGGAAAAATGTCATTTCATGGTCAAGGAAGGTATAGTTTTGGGGCACAAAATCTCCTATAGGGGGATTGAGGTTGATAGAGCCAAGATTGAGTTGATTGAGAAGCTACCCCCACCAACCAATGTGAAGGGGGTGAGGAGTTCCTTGGGCCATGCTGGTTTCTATCAAAGGTTCATTAACGACTTCTCCAAGATAGCCAAACCGCTATGTGACCTTCTTGTGAAGGATGTATCCTTTGATTTTAATGATTCTTGCTTAATTTCTTTCAATACTTTAAAAAATATGCTTGTCACCGCACCCATAATCACTGCACCCAATTGGAATTTACCTTTTGAAATCATGTGTGATGCTAGTGATTATGCGGTAGGGACGGTTTTGGGTCAAAGGGTGGAAAATTTAGCTCATGTGATTTACTAAGCAAGTAAGGTTTTAAATGAGGCACAAGCTAACTATTCCACCACTAAAAAAGAACTCCTAGCTGTAGTTTTTGCTATAGACAAGTTTAGATCTTATGTTGTAGGGTCTAAAATTATTGATTTCACCGATCATGCGGCCATAAGACACTTGATGATAAAACAAGAAGTCAGACCTAGATTAATTCGGTGGATTCTTCTTTTGCAGGAGTTTGATCTTGAGATTAGGGACCGGAAGGGGTCAGAGAATGGTGTGGCGGACCACTTATCAAGATTGGTCAATCCCGACACCGAGGAGAAATTACTAGACATCAAGAAAGAATTTCCTGATGAGAAACTATTTGCTTTGTTTGAAAAAATTTCTCCTTGGTTCGCTGATATGGAAAACTTCAAGTCTTCAAATGTGGTTCCACCAGGATGGACTACTCAACAAAGAAAAAAATTCTCGGACGCAAAATACTATGTTTGGGAGGACCCTTACCTTTTCAAGCAATGTTTGGATAGGATCTTAAGAAGGTGCATTCCTCATGATCAAATCGGAAACGTGTTGTGGCATTGCCATAGCAAGGATTACGGTGGGCACTTTGGGGGAAAGAAGACCGCAGAAAAAGTCCTCCAAAGCGAGTTTTATTGGCCAACACTCTTCAAGGATGCCTATACTTTTGTTGAGAATTGTGATCATTGCCAAAGGGTTGGAAACATTTCTAGGAGGCATGAACTTCCTCTTAATTGCATGCTTGAAGTAGAACTCTTCGATGTTTGGGGGATTGATTTTATGGGACCATTCCCACCCTCCTTCTCCTATCAATACATTTTGGTAGCAGTGGATTATGTGTCAAAGTGGGTGGAAGCAATTCCAGCAACAACGGATGATGCACGGGTAGTTATGGAGTTCTTGAGGCACAACATCTTCACAAGGTTTGGGGTCCCTGGGGTCTTGATTAGTGATGGTGAATCCCACTTTTGCAACAACCAAATGCACAAACTACTTGAAAAGTATGGGGTCAAGCATAGGGTATCCATTCCCTACCATCCACAAACTAATAGGCAAGCGGAGATATCCAATCGTGAATTGAAGCGCATCCTTGATAAAACCATCAACTCCTCACGGAAAGATTGGTCCAAAAAGTTAGATGATGCTTTGCGGGCCTATAGGACCGCTTTCAAGACCCCGATTGGAAGGTCTCCTTACAACTTGGTGTTTAGGAAGGCTTGTCATTTACCGGTGGAATTGGAACAAAAGTCTTATTGGGCCATCAGAGAACTCAACTATCATTTGAAGAAGGCCGGTGAAAAGAGGTTACTAGACTTGAATGAATTGTCTGAAATTCGCATGCAAGCTTATGAGAATGCAAGAATTTATAAAGAGCGGACTGAGACATGGCATGACAAGCATATTTTTCCTACGAAGTTTGAACCGGGACAATGGGTACTTCTCTACATCTCAAGGTTGCGAATTTTCCCGGGAAAGCTTAAGTCAATGTGGTCCGGACCATTCAAGATTCTCAATGTTTTTCCACATGGAGCGGTGGAACTGGAGCGTGAAAGAGAGAATTTCAAGGTGAATGGCCAGAGGCTCAAACACTATCATGGGGAACCAATCCCAACTGGCAATCAAGTGCTACTGTTAACTTAGCCCTAAAGGGGGCCATTTCCGTCAGGCTCGAGACGTCAAACAAGCACTACTTGGGAGGCAACCCAAGCTAGATATCCTTTTTCTGCATTTATAGAGTCCAAAAAAAAATAAAAAGAGTCTTCATATAGGGTCCTTAGTTAGAAATTTGCATTAGAAAAGCATGTAGGATTTAAATGCATTTAGGAATAGAGGGGCGGGATTCTGTTCTAGCTCACCTCGCAAGCATGAATTCGCCCCGCGAGCCAAAGGTATGTCAAAATCCCTGTCTCTGGCTCGCCCCGCGAAACCAGGTCTTGCCTCGCAACCGTGGAGAATAGGAAAAGCAAGTTTGGCTGGCTCGCCCCGTGAACTACATTTCGCCTCGCGAGCCTGAAGGACAGAAACTCGGAGGTGGGCACCTCGTTCTGGCTCGCGACGCGAGCACCTGGCTGTCTCGCTATTTTGGGCAGAGCTTAGATTGGAAATAAAAGCCCTAATTCGCTCCTCGAATAGCATCACGCCTCCCGAATCTGGGGATATGAAAGGGCTTTGAAAGTCCAGATTCGCCTCATGAACGAAGGTTCGCCCTGCGAAACCCAAAATTAGGGTTCTAAATTGGGAAATCTCTTAAGTTTCGCCTCGTGAAACATGATTCGCCTCACGAGAGTCGCGAGTTTTTAGCCCAGCGAGGCTGAGACAGAGCCATTTTTTTTTCAAAAACATTCAAAGTCTCTCTAAATTCTCTCGCGTGGGTCTTCGAGCATTCACTCAAATTCATCACATTCTCACTCTAACACTATCAATCACACTTACAAGGTAAGTTTCAATCTCTCCAACTCTATTTCCTTGGATTTTGGGTTCAAGAACTCCCATCTTTTCTGAGACAGTTGGAAACTATAGAGTTAGGAAAATAACAATGTTGCCATCACTGATTTTTTAGTGTTCATGATATGTTTAGCATGTTCTTGTTATTTATTTTGTTATCACGCCTGAAAGATGCAAGAACGTGAATGAGTTTGATGAGTGTTGTGCAATAAATGGTATACATGAGTTTGTGAGAATTTTTTTGAGCGTGTATGATGTTGATGAATGATGATGCCCCTATAGTGGATTGAACTGAACTGAATTGCTATGATTAGAAAACCTAAGTTTGGGGTATGGGTTATTAGAGATGATGCACGCTAGGGGACCTAGGGGTAATTTTATGAAAAATATCTTAAGGAACAAAATTATGTGTTTTTGAATGATGACTAGATTGTCTGAGATATGATTTTCAATAGCTTAGGATGGATTTCTGAATTCTGAGTTACTTGTTTCTGTTGATATAAACTGTATTGGGACTTTTCTGATTTTCAGGTCATGGCTCCCCCGAAAAATACTGAGAAACAGCAAATTAAGCATAAGAAGCGTCAATCTATTTAGGAGGATGACTTGATGTTCCCCAAGGGACCAGGTTCCTCTACAGGGGGTATTTCCTCTGCTCCCAGCTTCCGAACTCCTCTTCATGATAAGCATTGGGAGTTGGTGATGCAGAAGGAGATGGTCCTAGAGAGGAGGGTGGTCCTTGTGGGGAACAACAATACGTCAACCTCCGGTCAGATTAACACTAGGGGTTGGGGAATGTTGGCTGATCTTCCTCACCGGTTTGATATCAAACGGGTTCAGGAATTTTACGCCAACGCTCTCAACCCCGATATTGATGAGCCAGGATGCATTTTTATGGTCAGAGGGGTGCCCGTGACTTTCAAGGTGGATGAGATTAACACCTGCCTGGGCATCCCCATCACTTGGGAGGATAGGAGCCAGTATGAGCTGTTACCGGCTGTGCAAGGACTGGCTGCCGAGATTTTAGAGACATGCTGTAGGCCGGGAGCCCAGGAGGGACAGGGAACTCTGGGAACCTATTGAGGCTAAGGAGGTAGGATCTAGCACCATTGGCCCGGGTGTCGTCGGCGTTCGTACACGCCAACCTGATGGCTCACGAGTCTACCATTATAGTTGCTCGGGCCCATCTCATATATGCTATTATGAAGGAGAAGACCATCAATGTTGGGGCTGTCATTGCACAGGACATTCATCAGAAGGTGAACTCAAGGGCACCAAAGGAGTGCCTGGGGCACAGGTTTCTTATCACTGAGTTGATCCACAGGGCGAGCGTACCGGTATCTGACTTGGTGGAGAAGATCCCCCGGCAGCCGATTGACAGAATATATCCGCCGCTTCTGCTTCACTGAGCCCGCACCACCCAGGAGACCACAGCCCCCTCAGAGGCCACGTTCAGCTGATATGGCTCTGCTTTTGCAGAACCAGCAAGTTATGAGGAGGGATTAGGCTGTGCTGCGAGATTTCTTCAGGGAGATGTCCCTAGCTCAGCAGGAGGGTCGGGTACCTCTTTACCTTTCCGAGGAGGATTTGGCACCTCGGCTTGGGTGGTAGGATTATCCTGGGGACCAGGATTCCGTGCCATAGGGGGGTGCCCGAGGTACCTCAGGAGGATGAGGCAGCAGCAGCAGCTCAGCAGCAGGGTGACCCAGCAGACGATATTGATTTTGATCTATGATTCGACCCCATCATTACCAGTTCCCTTTACCCATTCCCCAGTTTTTATGAGTTCTAGCTATTTTCTTATTCGATATGGTTGTACATTGATAGCTAGCTAGAAACTCAATTTTCTCATTTTTATTTTGATACATGATGCACACACTTTGATGACTATATATTGGTGGTGCATGTTTTGGTTATGATTTTATTTTTTAATTTTTTTTAATTTTGATTATATAATTGACCAGTGTTTTATTTGTGAATAAGTAGATGGTTGACTTGAATCACTTGCACAATGTGAGAATGCCGGTTGATGAAAAAGATATCACTCCGAACCACCCCGGTTATGAGTATGCTCACCTATGCATTAGAAAGACGGATCCCAAACCCTCATGTGGAAAATTTGACAAAAGAAAAAGAGGGGAAGATGGATCCGTTTCACTTAAGCTTTGATCGGGGTGTGAATGACTATGATCGGAGGGAAATTGATCGTGAGGTCGAAGAAAGGCAATGTGAGCTCGCAGTGCACATATCTCTGGAGAACGCTTTATAAGATAACATAAAGAAAGCGGTGGGGCGCAATCGGATCCCATTCCCGGATGTGGAATTCTTTAGCAAGGAAGAAGAGGACAAATAGGACCCGGTGTGGCTACTCACTTTCAAGAGCGCGAACAATTATGCATGGATGGAGATGGAAGCAATTAGACAAGCTAAGGAAGGAAGTCCAAAGGGAAAGGCTCCAAGGGAAGAAAGCACCATCGAGAGCCCGGACATAGTTTTGGCTAAGCATCTTGATGAGGAGGCCGAATCTAGTAGGCCAAGGAAGAAAGCAACGAAATACAAGGAAAATGTGATGCATGCTGATGAGAACATGGGGTCCGCTCTGACCCCTTGAGATAACTCTTTCTAAAACTCAACTCTTTTCTTTTCGTTTCTTTTGTTTTGAATTTTTGGTTGCATATGAATAAATGGTCAATAAACAAAAACCATAGTGTCATAGAGTCTAGTTGGTAAGTTTTGATGGGATTAATTGCACTAAGCCTAAATTGAATGAATGCGATAAATATTAAAAAATCTTGATGCTTTCCCTTATGCATTTAAAAAAAATGAGAAAATTGATCCCCATGAAAAATTGAAAAGCGAACTTTGAGAATTTTTGTTTGGATTGCATGCATTATGACAAGTTTGGGGTGAAGGGGTGCACACATTAGGGATGTATCTCGTTCAAATAATTTGCTAAAAATGTCCAGGTGAGGAATTTGAGCCTCCAACATTGTTTTTAAATTGTGTGAATCACTTTTAAATTGCACTTTCCCAGATTTGCTTGAATCTATGCATGGTTTGTATATCTATATGTTGCATCATATGATCTAGGCATTGTTTCTTTGAAATAGCTACTTGGCCAAAATGAACCATTCCTAATGCATATTCCATAGTTAGCCAATTTGAGCCTTAAAAGCCTACTGTTTCTTAATAACCTAATGTTGCAAGCCGAAATTCTGGAAAAACCATGTTAATCCAATCTTAGGATCTAGGAGAGCATGGATGCTTAGCAAGAAAAAGGTTGTTTAGAAACTAAGTTTGGGGTGGCTACAATGAGTTATCATGTTGCTTGGGAATGAGAAAAAGAAGAAAAAAAAAAAAGTTGAAGCCAAAAGGCAAAAGAGAAAAATAAAAAGGAAGAAAAATACAAAAATGCCAAAAATGGCAAATAAAAAGGTTATCAAAGGAAAAAGGTTTGTAGCCACCCAAAGTGAAAAAGAAAAATGGAAAAAGGAATTAGAGTGAAAAAAAATAATTGTAAAAAGTTTCATGCTCTCTTAAATTCCTAGGGACTTAAGCCTAGTACCTTTGTAGATCCTACCTTTAGTCAGACCCCATTACAACCCTTGAAAGACCTTTTGATGTTGCAAACATGTTTTTTGTGGGAACTTTGTTTAGATGAAGATCAAATCCATGGAAGGTGTGTTTGAAATGTGAATTTGAGTGAAAAGTTGAAAACCTTGACAAATTGAGCGAATGAGTGAATTACTAAATGCCCTTGTGAGGAAGGCAATTGTTTGAATTTGGTGATCTCCCTTTTTTATGTGACTTGGATCCTTTTCTTAGAGTAATGAATGCATGATTGATAGAATTCTCATGGTTTGAAAGTAGATGGAATTGGGGATTGATTAATTAAAGTAAAGAAAGGGAAAACATTGATTGAAAGTAAATTGATGGGATTGCATGAAATTTGGGACAAGGGTGATTAGGTCCATTGAGCTTACCTAGTTTTGAGTCTTTCAATTTGTTAGTTTACTTGGGGACAAGCAAAGTTTAAGTTTGGGGTATTTTGATAAACCTTTGGTTCATCTAGTTTTATGACTAGAAAGACCTCAATTTTGATACCAATTGCGTGAGTTCATTCTTGTTTTAGCCCAAATTTGACTTTAATTGTTCACAAGCAACACTTTTGAGTCTTAGGAATAATTTCTAGTAGTTTCTTCTATTTTCTAGTTAAAATAAGGATTTAATGCTACTTTTAAATTTCAAGTTAAAAGTGAAGCTCTGGGAAACTTGGATTAAATGAAGAAAACAAGCAAAAGGAATTTTCAAGGTCTTGCCCCACGAGAAAGGGCTCGCCCCGCGAGACAGACGCAGGATTCTGAAGGCTTTTCGATCTCGTCCCGCGAGGATTCAAACTCATAATAGAGCCAATTTTAAGTGCTCGCCCCGCTAGCGACTGCAGAACCAGACTTCTATAAATAGCTTGTTTTTGTGAGAATTTTAGTATCCAATCCTAGTTTTTTGTGAGTTGCGTCTCGTTCAGGTTTACATACTCTTTTACTGTTTTTATTCATGTTTTCTATTGAATTGATGATGTTGAAGCATGCTATGAGGAACTAATCCTCTTTCTAAGGGAATGATGAAGCCACCTTTGATGACATAAATTCAAGTAATATTTTCTTATTCCCTTGTTTCTTCTCTTGTTTATTAATTATGTTTTGTTTGCGTTAATCATAAAGGCATGTGGTTAACTAGTCTAGTGCGTTGATGCTGGCAGGTGATTCGTACTTAGGACTTGAATTAAGAATGCCGTTTGAATATTGCTAAGCATATAATAGGAAAGCGGTGCAATCGCTATAGGGAACCAAGAACTTAAATAATCTAATTGTGAATTGAATATATTGGCAGATTGACAATTTGCAATTGTAGATATTTCCTTTTGAAAATCGGCAGTGACATTAGGATAATTGTGGGTTCCTAGTTGACAGAGAAATTGAGAATAGGGATAAGAAGATAAACGCTTAGGTAACTTGCTTGATAGGATAGGTGGATTCGCAACCTTAGAGCTTTAGCCATTAATCAAATCTCATCGTAAACTTATAACATCTTTACTAATTGATTTTGATATCTTTTTTGACTTAATTTTCTCCCTCTTCTCAACCAATTTTTATTAACTTGGTCAACGCTTTGAATTTCCTTGATAAATTGGTTAAATTGGTCTCCCAATCCTTGTGTTTGACCTCCGTATTTACTTATCGTGTTTAATTACTTGCAACGAACCGGTACACTTGTCGGATTCGCATCAATTTGAACCATACATGCCTTTGGCATTGTCATTTAGGTCAGATAGGTGAGAAACGCATTTGCAAACTCCATGAGGATGGACTCTTGGACTCATTCGATTATGAATCGTTTGATGTATACGAATCATACTGATTAGGGAAGACGACTAAGGCCCCATCCACCTGGCAAGGTTAAAGGGCCAGTGATTTATTGGGCTTGATACATAGCGATATATGTGGCCCCCTAAACAAGTCGGCTAGAGGCGGTTATCCTTTCTTCGTCATATTTACTGATGGTTTCATTAAATATGGATTTTTGTCTCTTATGAAACACAAGTCTGAAACCTTTGAAAAGTTCAAAGAGTTCGAGAATGAAGTGGAGAACCGACTTGGCAAAGGTATTCAGGCCATACGATCACATCGTGGTGGAGAATACTTAATCCAAGAGTTTGATGACTATCTGAGAGAGTGTGGGATAGTGTCCCAACTTACTCCTCCTGGAACACCACAATGGAATGGTGTGTCCGAAAGGAGGAATCACGCCTTGTTAGACTTGGTATGATCCATGATGAGTCATTCAGACCTTTCTGACTCTTTCTGGGGTTTTTCTCTTCTTAAAGTTGCATTCACTTTTATCCGTATTCCATCTAAGGCAGTTGAAAAGACTCCATATGAGATACAGATGGGCCGAAGTCCCAGTTTGTCATTTATGAGGATTTGGAGATGTCTGGTTTATGTGAAACATCTTATGAAGGATAAACTTGGGCCCAAATCAGATAAATGTATATTTGTGTGATATCCTAAGGAAACCAAAGGATATTAATTCTACAACCCTTTGAAGGACAAAGTTTTTGTCGCTAGGACTAGAGTGTTCCTTCAGAAGGAATACATCTCCAAAGGGGACGGTGGAAGAAATGTAGAACCTGGAGAAATCCAAGTGCCACAAAATACTGACTTATGTACTGTGAATGAACACATTCCCCAAGTATGACTTGGATATTTAAAGTACAAAGTTTTGAAGATGACAAAGGACAACATGTCAACTATATCAAGTTTTGAAGACTTAGATCTACAAAGGGTAGTTCTTAAAGGTTTATGTTTTTATTAGTACCTTTGTAAGATCATATAAGATGTTTGAATGAGACGCAAATAAAATGAAATTAAAATCAACATAGGTTAACATAATCAAGTTGAATTCATGCATTCATCATGTTGAAATGTTTTAAATCTTTACTTAATGCATGAATATATAATACTTGATCATTAGATGAGTTTCATGTTGAAAATCTAAGTTTAAATGAATAGATTTACAAATAAGATGATTGAAACCTTAGTGTAAGTATGTTGTGAATATATTCAAAGCATTTTACTCTATGTGAATAGATTCATAAATGGATTCAAGATGTTTCAGTCTTTGTGAATAGATTCACGATGTATCAGTCTCTGTGAATAGATTCATGAATAGATTCATGGTGTTTCAGCTTTCTGTGAATCGATTCAAGGGGTCTGTGAATCGATTCACAGCTGTCAGATCTGGTTTTAAACATAACAAACACCCCTAATAAATAGATCTATTCATCTCTTTCATTCAAGATCGTTAGCTATCATTTCATAAACTCAAAATAACTCGAAATCTCACAAGATCCTTGCGTCTCATTCTCTCAATCTTTCATTGTGATCATTAGAGCTTCAAGTTGTAATTTCTCACTTTCAAGAGTGATTCAAACCTCTTCTACTCTCTTGTTTTTGACGTTCTTGGTTTGGAAGAAGTGAGGGATCTTCTTCTGGGTTGGATTCAGGGTGTGGAATCCCTGGTTGTGTGTAGGTTGCAGAGTGGGGTATCTCTGTTGTAAAATTTCTTGAACGTTGTACTCAAGATCCTGATTAGTGAAGGAACTCTCATACCGGTGGGTGTGAGACTGGATGTAGATCACAAGAAATTGTGATTGAACCAGTAAAAATATTGGTTTGCAATTTTCTTTAACCCTTCTCTCTTTAATTTCAATTTGCATTACATATTAGGGTTTAATTGATAAAGAATTGAATTGCATTTGAAACAATCTTGTTGAATCATAATTTCAATTACGTTCACGTCATCTAAAGATTCACTACACGCTCTTGTTAAATACGTTATACCCTCATACAACAAAAGTTTTTGAAAAGTTTGCGAAAATCTTTTGAATCCTATTCCCCCCCCCCCCCCCCCCCCCCAGGGTTCCAACGCTTGTTAGAGGCCACTTGGGCTAACAAGTGGTACCAGAGCTTGAACTCTTTAGGACAAGCTTAATTGGCTTTAAAGAGGATCCATGGCCTCTAATGGTTTTTATCAAACAGATGGGTCATACAGTAAGGCCCCGGTTTTTAATGGTGAAGGTTATTCGTATTGGAAAGAACGTATGAGAATATTTATATGTTCCCATGATCTAGATTTATGGAACACCATAGAAAATGGTCCTTATGTTCCCACACATCTAGTTGATGGAAAGGAAACATGAAAACCTAGAGATAGTTGGACTGATGATGAGAAAAATAGAGTACAACTAGATTGGAGAGGTAAAAATATCATATTTGCTGCTATAGGAGAAGATGAATTCTTTAGAGTGTGTAATTGTAGATCCGCACAATAAATGTGGGATAACCTACAAGTTACCCATGAGGGTACTAGTGAAGTGAAGCGAGCTCGGATTAACACCTTGACCCATGAATATGAGCTTTTCCGTATGAATCCAGGAGAATCAATACAAGATATGCAAAAACGCTTCACGCACATAGTAAATCATCTAGCAACATTAGGAAAAACTTTTCCAAATGAAGACTTAGTTAACAAAGTTTTGAGATGTTTAAGCAGGAATTGGCAGCCGAAGGTTACGGCTATCGCAGAATCAAGGAATTTGGCTACAATGTCCTTAGACACATTATTTGGAAAGCTCCAAGAGCACGAATTGGAACCAAATCGTCTCACTGAGCATGAGGGAGGAGACAAAAAGAAGAAGAGCTTAGCCCTAATCTCCACATCTTCAAAAGCAAGGAAAGAAGAAAGTGATAAAAGTGATGAATCGGAAGACTCGGATTCAAGCGATGATGACCTTAGCCTCTTTGTGAAAAAGTTTAGTAAATTCTTCAAGAAAAGAGGTGGAGGTAGAAGGTCATTCAACTGGAATAAGAAGAACTTCAAAAGGGAGAATGACACTTCAACAATAAATTGCTATGAATGTGGAAAGAAAGGGCACATGAAAATGGAATGTCCTCAATTGCAAAAGAAAGGGGACAAATATGAGAAGAGGACTAAAAAGGACAAGAAGGGCAAAAAGGCATACATAGCTTGGGACGATAACGGCCTCAACTCATCCGATAGCTCCGATGATGATGAAGTTGCTAACCTATGTCTAATGGCAAGCCACCATGAGGAAGATGAGGTAACCGATGATGAATTTGAATCTTTTTCTTCCGATGATGATTTACAAAATGCCTATGATGAACTTCATGAAGAATCTATAAGACTCATTAAACAAAAATCTTCTTTTAAGAAAATCATTTATGACTTAAAAGAATAACTCTCTTTGTGCAAAAAGGATTTTGAAAAAGTCACAAATGAATATGAGTTCTTAAAGATTGCTCGTGAGAAATCTTCATTAAATGTATGTTGCAAAAATAATGCATGTAAACCCTTTAGTTGTGGGATTGTGCTAGATTGAGAAAACAAATTGATTATATGAAAAACATTCTAGCCAAATTCACGATGGGTAAAGAAAACTTGAATATGTTGCTTGGAAGTCAAAAGCGTATGCTTAGCATAGCCGGTTTGGGGTATGATCCCTTTGCACAAAGAAAGAGTTTAAAATATTGCTTTGTTAATCCAAGCAAGACAAGTACCCCCTTTACTACATGCTATTATTGTTGCAAAAAGGGACATACGGCAACTACTTATAACATTAGAAATAATAAGTTTCAAAGTGATAGAAAAATTTGGGTTCCAAAAGGATTGGTGCCCAAAACTAACATTCAAGGACCCCAAACAAATTTGGGTACCTAAATATTATCATTGATTATATTTGTAGGTTATTCATCTTTTAGTAAAGCTTTTTGTGTTTAACAATAAGATAACTATGACTATTGAAGAGTCAATACATATTGCATTTGATGAATCTAACCCCAAATTGGTGGGAAAGGATATTTTCTTTGATAATGTTGTAGATATGTCACAAAAGTCCAATGAGGAAGTCAACAAAGAAAAGATGGATGAAAGAAATAAAGATGAAGCTCCTCCAAAGGAAGAAGAATTTGAGCATGTAGACCCACCTCATGAGTGGAGAACATTGAAGGATCATCCTATCGACCATGTGATAGGAAACATATCAAAAGGGGTAACTACTAGGTCGAATCTTAGAAATATATGCAATTATTCAGCATTTGTCTCTCAAACCGAACCCAAAACCATTAGTGATGCAATTATTGATGAAAATTGGTTAATGGCCATGCATTATGAATTAAACCAATTTGAAAGAAATAATTTTTGGGAGCTTGTGCCTAGACCAAGAAATCATCAAGTAATATGCACTAAGTGGGTTTTCAGAAATAAACTTAATGAAACTGGTATTATAACTAGAAATAAAGCTAGACTTGTAGTAAACGGCTATAATCAAGAAGAGGGTATTGATTATGATAAGACCTATGCCCCGGTAGCAAGATTAGAAGCTATTAGACTACTTCTTGCTTTTGCATGTATCATGGATTTTAAACTATACCAAATGGATGTAAAAATCGCTTTCTTAAATGGTTTCATACAAGAAGAAGTATATGTAGATCAACCCCCCGGTTTTGAAAATTTTGAATTTCCCAACCATGTTTTTAAATTGAAAAAGGCTCTTTATGGGCTTAAGCAAGCTCCAAGAGTTTGCTATGAAAGGTTGAGTAAATTCCTTTTAGAAAAAGGTTATAAAAGGGGAATGGTTGATACTACACTTTTCATAAAAAAAATAAAGGAAATGATATATTGCTTGTTCAAATATATGTGGATGATATTATCTTTGGTTCAACTAATGAGTTTACGTGTAGAGAGTTCTCAAAGTTGATGCAGAGTGAATTTGAGATGTCCTTAATGGGAGAGCTAAATTACTTTCTTGGACTTCAAATGAAGCAAACAAGGAATGGCATCTTCATAAATCAAGCTAAATATTGCAAGGAGCTCATCAAGAAGTTTGGAATGGAGAATGCCAAAGAAATTAGCACACCAATGGGTACCGGATGTTATTTGGACAAAGATGAAGGTGGTAAGCCTATTGACCCTTCAAAATATAGAGGTATTATAGGTTCTTTACTATACTTGACAGCTAGTAGGCCCGATATTATGTTTAGCGTGTGTATGTGTGCTAGATTTCAAAGTAATCCGAAGGAATCACATTTCATTGCTGTTAAACGCATATTAAGATATCTAATAGGAACACCTAATACAGGTCTATGGTATCCTAAGGGTGGAATTTCTGGTTTAGTTGGATACTCAGATTCCGACTTTGCAGGATGCAAGTTAGATAGAAAGAGTACTAGCGGTACTTGTCACATCTTTGGGAATTCTTTAATTTCTTGGACTAGTAAAAAGCAAGTTAGTGTAGCTTTGTCCACAGCTGAAGCTGAGTACATAGCTGCAGGAAGTTGTTGTGCACAAATTTTATGGATGAAACAACAACTCCTTGACTATGGCTTAAAACTTAACAAAATTCCTATAAGATGTGACAATACTAGTGCAATAAACTTAACCAAAAAATCCCATTCAACATTCAAGCATAAAGCATATAGATATTCGACATCATTTTCTAAGAGACCATGTTGAGAAAGACGATTGTGTTTTTGAGTTTGTTGCAACAACAAATCAATTAGCGGACATTTTTACAAAACCTTTACCCAAAGAAAGCGTTTTCCGCATAAGAAGTGAATTAGGCATACTTGATATATCATGTATAGATTGAATATGTGTGTGATTGCTTAAATAGGTATGCGTATGCAAAAGGTATCAAAATTACTCAAGGCATGACCAATTTTCTTGCAAAAATTGAACTGTGACAACTCAGTATGTGATTTTGATGATTTGATTGTATTTGATTCTTAGCTTGTTGTGAACATGTGTAAAATGTGTATTCAAACTTGTTCCATGCATTAGAATAGGCAATTCAAGCATTAATCAAAAATTCATATGTGAAAGTGAGCTAATAAGGCATAAATGACAGAATCTAGTTCTGTTTTTCTGGTTTTCTGCATTTTTGGCCTCTGTGAATCGATTCACACACTCTATGAATCGATTCACAGTGTATGTTTTCACACATAACACAATTTTAGCCTCTGTGAATCGATTCACCCCTATTTTGAATCGATTCACACGCACATCAGGGACATTATTTCATGGTTTTTTCACTTAATTGTGCTACATCTGTCCCATTGTTGTTTCTTCTTCATGATGCTCCTCTCTGCGCATTAAAATAAATATGCTTCTGCTGCTGCATCTGAATTTTCTATCATGCATTTTCTAGTTTCCCTATGCTAGTTTATTTCTTATGGTTGTATGATGGATTTTTTGGATATGTTGCTTTCATATTTCCCCTATATGTCCTGTTATTGTGTATGAACTTCCTTGTTATTGTGTTTATTGCGATGCTATGCTATCTTTGGATGCTTTTATGCAATGAACGCATTCTGATCATATTTGATTTTTTTTTTTTGATAATGCCAAAAGGGGGAGAAAGGTTCCCATTTGTATTTTCAGGTTATACTCCCACCTTTTATCCAAACAAGGATGCTTATATTCAGGGGGAGCTTGCAAAAAGATAATACAAAGTCTTTATGGGTTTGTCATCGTCAAAAAGGGGGAGAATGTGAATGACCACATTCCCCAAGTATGACTTGGATATTTAAAGTACAAAGTTTTGAAGATGACAAAGGACAACATGTCAACTATATCAAGTTTTGAAGAATTAGATCTACAAAGGTGATATCGTGCGTTCCGGCAAGTGTACCGGATTCGTCGTCAAGTAATAAAAAGATATCAATCCCACAGAGACCGTGATCTCAAATAACAATTGATTATCAAATCAATAAAACTGGACTATATAAAAAAAGGATTTTTGAAAAGATTTGATTTTTGAAATAAGAGATAACTTAGAAAATCAAATAAGGAATGCAATCAAGTAAAACAGAAAGTAAATCAATTTGTGGTTTTTCAAATCTAAAGGGATTCCTAGGAATTGGGTTACCAATAAGATCGTTTATGTTACTAAATTGACTATCCCTTGTTAATTATCGAAATTGCTATGAAGGTGAATTTATCCTAAATAAGTTAATGCTCCCTCTCGGGTTACAAAAACTGTGCCCAATTAAACCATCCCCTACTCTCGTGGTAGTTGAATTTAGATTGAATCCTTTAAGTTTCGTGACAATTCGTTAATCCTCGAAGGACTGCTTCTAACTCTCGTGATTTAAGTCCTAAGTCTGATTCTATAGATCCGATACCTAAGTTCACCGCTAGGTTCCTCCTTAGAATATCTACGACACGCAAATAAGTGGCCACCGAATTTACGAGTAATTAAAACAATAGAAATTAGATCTAAAGCAAAATCGAAATTAACAAAGGTAAAACATCAATTCATAACATAAATCAGATCTTGGGCATAGCCCCAATCCCTAGAAATAAAGCTACTACTCAAGCATTGCCATGGTGATGACAAGCTTGGTTAACAACAACATGAAATAAAAAATAAGAGAAGAGAAGAGGAAGAAGAAGAGAGATCCTAAAAATTTGCCTAAGAGTAGCAGCCAAAAGACATCTCAATCTCTGCCTGATTGCCATATTTATAGATTAGGGAAATTTGAATCCTAATCAAACACAAATTCAGATAAAATCAGTTTCTTCAGATCCAAATATTGCACGTCACGGCTGTGATGGCCATCACGGCCAGACCGTGATGGATTCTGCCTTGGGCGTTGCTTCAATGATTGGTCTGTCACGGCCGTGACCACCATCACGGCTAGGCCGTGATCAGTTCTGCCTGTGAGGGTCTGTTTCAGCTGACATGTCACGGGCGTGATGGGCATCACGGCCTAGCCGTGACCAGTTCTGATTTTAGCCTTCTTTCTTTTTAGCTCTACTCGATCATGACCGTGATGGTCATCACGGCTAGGCCGTGATGGGCTCTGTTAGGTTCATTTTCTTCGGTTTTCAAGTCCCATCTTCATGCAAGCTCCATCATGGTCAATCTTGAGCATTTTGATCCTAAATTCCTGTACGACAACACCACAAAACCGCCTTACCCGTTCCAAGGTAAAAACTAACAAAAATCAAATTAAATATGCCTAAGCTATATGAAAATGCATGCAAAATGTCAATGAAATATGAGGTGTAATCACACTCATCAAACTACCCCAAGCTTAAGATTTCGCTTGTCCTCAAGCAATCACTAAGGCCAAAAAATATAAATAATCAGAGCATGGATAGTGAACTAAGAACTCGAGTAACTAATCCAAGTGACAGGCTTATTCGATAAATACCCAAGAGATAATCAATTTCAAGTCCAATTAGAAGCTTAGGTTTCCTAAATTCATATTCTCACTGATTCGGGCACTCTTCTCACCTCACTCAAGTGTTTAAGGATATATGACAATTCGCTCAAATTCCTCAAGGAAGGTATTCTACCATAAGCTTGACTATTAACAAAATCTCTACTTTATTAATGAAAACACATAAGAATCAAGAGGCCTTTTATTTTGGTTGTAATGGGGCCATGGGATTAATCGTTAGGTGGGGAAATCAAGAAAAGGAAATTTCAAGAAGGTTAAACAAAATCTCAACAATACAAAGCATGACAACCTCCTAAGATACCTTTTTGGGCTTTGATTCACTTTTCCACCTTTCTTTCTTTCTTTTTATTTTATTTTATTTTATTTTATTTCTCACTTTCTTTTTGTCATCCCCTTCTCCATTTTTTTTTTGTTTATTTTATTTTATTTATTTGGAGAAGGGGAGACTTTCAGCTTAAGAGAAATATTTTTCTAACTTTCTCATCCCACAATTTATTTTTCAAACTACCTTTTTACCCTTTTTGCAATACTTTAAAAGGTATCATACCAAGCATCATTTATCAAAATAAATCAAGGTACCAAGAAAATTATTTTATTCTTTTAGGCTCAAAATTGGGCAACTAAGGGATAGCATTTAATCAATCAAAGCCCAGAAGGCCGGAAAAATACCTAGTGCCTCAATCATTTTCAAATATGTTTTCAAAAATTTTTAAGCTTCAAAACGGTTTCAAGTAAAGTTCTAGAGAATACAATCCAAGAGGAATAAAACACTCAATCACAAAGAATGGGGTAGATTTAGTGAGTACCCCTTTTAGGCTCAAAAATCTCTCATTTAGTGGTTTAAAATCAATGAGAAACACAAATCTAAGGAACCACATGCTAATTATCAACTATCAAAAGATCATCTCGAGGATTTTTATTTTTAGCCTTATCACAAGAATAAAAAAATTGGGTTCAAAAAATTCACTGTCTCCATTTATTTGGCACCAAGTTCTCACAATTGGATGCATAATCTAAGCAAGGGGCAATCTAATCATGTGATCATGCAAAACTATGCCTATATGAATGCAACATGAAAAATGCAAAAATGCAAAAAATTGCAAAAATACCCCTACCCCAAGCTTAAATACTTACATTGTCCCCAATATAAATAATCAAGTCGGAGAGAGGAGAAAAATGGAACAACTCACCGAGGTGGTAGTGGGTGCCGGCTCACATGCCAGTCAAAGAGATGCTGGAAAATGTGTCACGGCCGTGATACTCATCACGGCTAGGACGTGATCAATTCTGGTCTTCTCTAGTTAGCTCATCACGGCCGTGATGGATATCACGGCTGGGCCGTGATCCTTTCTGATCTTCTTTGTCCTTGCCCTTTTTGCTCTTCCTGCTTTCATAACCTGAAAACACTTGGCAAAACCATCAATCACTGATCTTTCTTTTCTTATCTTCTCAAATATTCAAAAACAAATGGAAAAGGGAAAGAAAACTTGGGTTGCCTCCCAAGAAGCACTTATTTACGGTCTTAAGCTTGACCATACTTCTTTCAATCAACCGGGGTTGACTGGGCCTAGAAGTGAAAGAACACTTCTCTTCCATGGGAGTCCTTCAAAGAGCCGATTTTGCTCATATGGCCAATTGTGCTTTCGCTTTGCTCTTTTCACTCTGAGTTTCATGGCCTTACTCCTTCCCGGCGGAAGTTTTGTTTCCACATGATGAGCAACTCCAACTTCATCACCATTTGGTGCATCATTTGTCTTGCAAAGCTTTGGAGTTGCTTCCATGTTAAGCTCTTCCTTCACCTCTGGAAACATTATATCGATCCTGCACACATGACTCTCAAAAGGAGGGTTCTTATATGAGTTAGTCAAATCAAAATCTACCATACCTTCCTCTACATTCAGAGAGAGTTTGCCATTCTTTACGTCTATTATCGCTCCAGCTGTGGCCAAGAACGGCCTTCCTAGAATGATGGAGAATTTAGAATTCCCGTTCATATCCAATACCATGAAATCGGTGGGAATGAAAAATTTTCGTACCTTTACGGGGACATTTTCTAGTATGCCTAGAGGAGTTTTAGTTGAGTCATCCGCAAATTGTAAAGAGAATTTGGATGGACTCAATTCCTTGGTTCCCAACCTCTCCAAGATAGTAAGCGGCATCAAGCTCGCACTAGCCCCTAAGTCACATAAGGCTTGGTCTATTTTCACTTCTCCAATTGAGCAAGCAATAGAGAAACTACCTGGATCTTTTAGTTTAGGTGGCATATTAGTTTTTATCATGACATTGTGCTCCTCAATTAAGCTCTTAGTTTCTATTTCCACTTGCTTTCTCTTGACCAACCTTTGTGGGAAAGGTATTGGGGGTTGGTACGGTGGTGGAGGGACATACTTTGGCTCTATCTCTTCATCTTCGCTCATGTCCTCCTCACATTCCACATCCTTTTCAACTACCCCAAGCTTATCATCCCTCAAGTATATGGCATTACAATGTTCATGGGGATTAACTTCGGGTTGTCCCGGAAACGTACCCTTAGGTCTAGAATATGTACTAGCTTGTTGGGCAATCTGAGTTTCTAACATCTTATTATGGATGGCTAAGTTATCTACCTTAGATGCTAGCTCTTTTATTGCCTCGTTGACTGCCCTACCTTGTTGCCTAAAATCTTCATTTTGTTTTGTTTGAGTTTCAACAAAACTTTCCAAAATTGACTCAAGTTTAGACTTTTGTACCTGAGGATGCCCCGATGCGGGTTTCCTATTACCTTGGCCTTCTTGGAACTCGTGGTTCAGCGTGTTACTGTAGTTCCCGTAGGAGAGGTAAGGGTTGTTCTTCCTTCCTTGGTTGTAAGAATTTGGGGGAACATTGTTTGGCAACTTCGGGTTCGTGTCGTAGAAGTTGTGACAAGAGTTCACTTGTTCCCCCGAAGCACCGGATCCATGGGCAATACCTCGTGGGCACTCCATTATGTCATGTCCCTGCATTCCACAAATCTCACAAACAATATTAGTAGCACCTATTGAACTCACGTTAGCCCTTTCAAGCTGATCAAAGCGTTTATTCAGTGAGTCAATTTTAGACATGATGAGATCGGTGCTATTCATTTCAACTACGCCAAGCTTATCATCCCTCAAGTATATAGCATTATAGTGCTCACTGGGATTAACTTCGGGTTGTCCCAAAAACGTACCCTTTGTCCTAGAAGATGTACTAGCTTGTTGGGCAATCTGAGTTTCTAACATCTTATTATGGATGGCTAAGTTATCTATCTTAGATGTTAACTCCTTTATTTCCTCATTGACTGCCCTACCTTGTTTCCTAAACTCTTCATTTTGCTTTGTTTGAGTTTCAACAAAATTTTACAAATGATACTCAAGTTTAGACTTTTTTACCTGGGGATACCCCGATGTGGGTTTCCTGTTACCCTGGCCTTCTTGGAATTCGTGGTTCAACGTGTTGTTGTAGTTCCTGTAGGAGCGATAAGGGCTATTCTTCCTTCCTTGGTTGTAAGAATTTGAGGGAACATAGTTTGGCAACTTCGGGTTCGTTTCATAAAAATTGTAACATGAATTCACTTGTTCACCCGAAGCGCCTTTTATAGGGGCACTACCATGTGGGCACTCCATGAAGTCGTGTCCCTGCATTCCACAAATCTCACAAGCAACATTAGTAGCACCTATTGAACTCACATTAGCTTTTTCAAGCTTATCAAAGTGCTTACTCAATGAATCAAATTTAGACAAAATCAATTCAGTACCACCTACATCGAACTTACCACCCAAAAGCTTTTTCGGGTTATTACCTCTTTCTGAACCCCATTGGTGATAGTTGGTGGCAACACTTTCAATGATATTGAATGCTTCAGTTAGTGGTATATTCATGGATGCTCCACCAGTTGCGGAGTCAAGTGACACCTTCAAAGAATAATCCAATCCATTGTAGAAGGTATGCACTGATAGCCACCTCTCGAGCCCATGATGCGGGTAAGACTATAGCAATCCCTTGTAATGATCCCAAGCTTCGGATAAACATTCTCGGTCCTTTTGGAAGAAGCCGGTGATCTGAGTTCGTAGGTAAGCAGTCTTGGATGGTGGAAAGAATTTTTCCAAGAATGCCTGCTCCAGTTGGTTCCATGTTGACAAAGTATTAGCAGGCACTGATTTCAACCAAGCTCTAGCCTTTCCAGTCAAAGAGGAGGGGAATAACCTCAAGCAGATAGCATCAACTGGGGCACCTTGAATTCTTGTTGTATCACATAATTCCAAGAATGTCTCCACATGATCAGTCGGGTCTTCCAAGCGTAATCCTCCAAATTGATATTGCCTAATCATGCCAATTAACTGGGGCGGTATAGTGAGGTTCTCCACCTCAATTTCTGGCCTAGCAATCACAGTTCGCAAACCCCTAGCATTTGGGATTGCGTAGTCCTTCAGTGGCTTGGTATCCGGTTGATCGGCCGTGAGTTGAATGGGGGTCAACTTTTCTCTCACTCTTTGTCTTTGTAGTCTCCTACGTTTATGAAAAGTCCTTTCGATCTCGGGATCAACTTCAATAAGAGTTCCAAGACTTTGGGATCTTCGCATAAAAGAGAGAAATCGCCTGCAAAGAGAGAGATAGATACACTACAAAAAGAAAAAAAAATGTTCAGAAAAATCAATTTAAAAATTAAATTGAAATTCAATAAAGCACAGTCGCTGGCAACGACGCCAAAACTTGATAGCGTGAATTCGTAAGTGTACGGCTTCGTCGTCAAGTAATAAAAAGATCGAACCCACAGAGACCGTGATCTTGAACAACAATTAATTATTAAATCAATTAAACTAAACAAGGAAAGATTTGGTTTTTGAAATAAGAATCAAGTAACAAATCAATTATTAAAATTGCAATCAAACAAAAAAAGGAAAGTAAATCAATTTGGGGTTTTTCAAATTAAAGAGGAATTTCCAGGAATTGGGTTACCAAAAAGACTGCTTATACTACTAAATTGACTACCCCTATGTTAATTATCAAGATGCTTTGAAGGTGAATTTATCCTAATATAGTTAATGTTCCCTCTCGATATACACACTAGTGCAATAAGTGCTTTTTACGTCAGTTAAAATTGATTTTTTACGTCAGAATACTGACTGATGTAAATACAGCTGACGTTAATAGTTAATATTTTAACGTCAGTTGAGAACTGACGTTAAATATAAAACTATTAACGTCAGTTCTTTAACAAAACTGACGTTAATTTTTAAAAAATTAACGTCAGTTTTTTGAACAACTGACTTTAAACATAAAACTATTAACGTCAGTTCTTTAAGACAACGGACGTTAATTTTGTTAAAACTAACGTCAGTTGTTATAAAGAACTGACGTTAAAGGTTTAATTTTAACGTCAGTTGTTTATTACAACTGACATTAATAGTGTACTGTATATTTTATAAAATACTATTAACGTCGGTTGTTTGATACAACCGACGTTAATAGATTTTTTTTTAATTCAGTTTTAAAATATCACTCCCCTCAGCTATCCCTCGCATTCAAGAAATATCCCAAGAAATGAATAATATCAACACATTACAGAATTGCAAAGGAAAAATGGAACAATGGGGGGACTTAAAACCAAAACCCATGTATATATATAAATAAATTTTAGTTCCAATGTCTAAATAACAAAACTACCAATCTAAGGATATATATATATATATACATGTTATTAATTAGTTTCTAAAGTCTAACAAAAAAACTATTTATCTAAGTATTGCGGAGGTATCTTGTCAATTCTTTTTTCAGCCGCATACTTGAAGAAGAATTCAGCGAAGCGCATCCTCAAGACTCTTAACTCATCTTCTTGAATAGGCGATTGGTCGCTAAATGCCTACACACGTTCAAATAATAACAATAACATCAATGCAAGTCATCTTCAAAACTATAATATATAATTTAACAAGTTGTTTAAATATTACCTTAATCCATCCATCCGTAATAGATGCGGAGACTATGTTCAGCATATGAAGCATCACATAATAGCCGCACGACCACCCGTCAATTTGAAATCGAGACTACCAACAAAATTAATTTCAACGTCAGTTGAATATACATATAAATTAGTAATTATAATATTAATTATTTGATAAATAAACTACCAAACCTTGAGGATGTTCCATACAGGATTTGCTTTAGCCTTAGAAGTCCTACTTCTCCCGTTGGCGCAACTTATGCTACTCGCCTTCAGCGCGCTACCATAAACAAATAATCATGTCGATCAATTAACAAATTCATATATCATGTGTGTAATAAACTAAAAACAACAGATATTAAAACTTAAATTAAATTTAAGATTAGTTACTTACTTATTTACAGCTTCCACCACCTTCGGTGGCGGATCTTGGTGGAGAGAGCAGAAGAATATAACAGTATGCCTAGACGGGTGAAGTACCAACAACTGCCAATGGTCATTCATACAGTAGGGAGCCAGATATAATTCTTTCCGATTTTCTCCCAACAAGTTCCCTATGTATTTACTCAATGCATCGCCAAAGAAAGAATTGGGGCGGAAGGGTGACGGATCTAAGAAGCGTGAATCGATGCAACGCCCTTATCAAGCTGAAGACGATGGAGATACCTAAGATATGAAAAGGTGTGGATGTTAATTACATAATATATATATTGAAATTAAAATAAATTATTAAATGGAAAATTACCAAAAATAAATAAGTTATAAAATTAAAATTAACTTACGTGCACCAGAGACTGAAAACATTGTTGTTCAACCAGACGTTATTTACTGCGGGCGTTCCCGAGATCGTCACCACAGAAGGTAAATAGCATCCGTTGATCTGGGTGTGCCACCCATCCATTGTGCTCCAGTGGACATTCAAAAATCTCAAACGCATAATCCTCACCAAGTGAGAACAAACGAGTGATAGGTGACAGCGACACCGACGTCGACTTGGCTTTCAGTTTAGGAAAAATAAATTAGATAAGTTGTTGATAATTAAAAAAACACAAGTAATTATTTGACTAATTTGGACATTAATAATGAATAAATACCTTTGTTAACATTTCGAGCTCACGTCGTTTGGAGTCCAACTCAAGCTCACGCCTTTTCATTTCCAACTCATGCTCATGGCGCTGGACTTCCAACTCCCGCTCCCTAGCTGCCAACTCATCGTCCTCCACATGTGCCCTACTAAAACTCTCTTTTGTGCTCACATGTGAAGGGTTGGCATGCCCTGCGGTGTCCTGGGATGTACCGACGGAGGAAGCTCTCTGGCAAGCGCCTGCTTGAATTCTGGGTTGGATATTAAGCCTTGCATCAGATGTGTTGTAATAGCTTTGGGTTGGACATGAGGTCTTTGAGTAATGTCAGCCAAAATTGATGCTTCATCGACCACCCGCTTTCGTGAAGCAGACTTGCCATAATATTCTTTGATGGTCACGTTCCCAGGAACACCGAGAACCCGACCAGGATGGTCTTTCTTGCTTAGAGCAGTCATCAAGACGTCCCGCCGTCCAGAAGGGACGAATGCGCCCTGGGAGGATTGTGCTTTAAGATCCATCTACAATGAAAAAAAATGAAAAAACGTGCAAGTGAAAAGTGTTGCAAATATCTATACAAATATCAATTGAAATCAAGTTAATTATTTACTTACAATCTTATCTGCCACTTCGTGAGTGGCATCAACTTTAAAAGATCTCGTCTTTGTCATGCGGTCGGCTAACCAGACATCCTCGCGGTCGATGTCCGACGGAGGACTTGATGGTGTGCCCTCAGGCACCTCTCCTCTTTCAATCCTAGCAGAGTGCTCTTCCTGCTTCGCCCTCAGCCTATCCGCCATCATCTGCTCGATCCGAGTCTGGTACCCACCCTGAGACATGGTGTGGCGGTGGACGTTCTTCGCCTGATTCTGTCGACCCTTATTTTCCTTAGCCTATTCAAACAGAAACACATAATTAAATACAGTTAAATGATCTATAACAAGCATACAAAATTAACTTAATCAACCAACCTGAAATTCTCCATCCTGTCGACTCCTGGCAAACATATCCCAAGTATCCTGATCAATCTAGGGATAATCCGAGAACATTTTATCAAGCCGCTTCTTCCCAGATACATAGTACCTGGTAAGATCATGCTTGAACCCATTCCAACGCTTTGATGCCATTTTCATACATTTATGACGATGATCCTCGTCATTTGGCACGATCAAGCTACCTACACATTAAATACATAACAACTGGATGGATTATAACTCGGATAATTATCTAATAATGTAAATCAAACGAATGTAAAGGTAAAATACCGTGATAGCCTCCCAAATCTGATCATTAACGTTCTGTGGAACGTCATTCCAGTGGTTGTAGTTGATGCTTACGTGCTGCTTCGCTTGTAGAAACACCCACTTATTAAATTCTTTAGCACGGGGTCCCTGGGCATTTAGATTAGCATCGAAGGACACCTCAAGCTTCTGTCCGCTTTTCCTGTCCTTCTCTAGTTTCTTCAACGAGGTGGCTCCTCTACCCCGTTACCTATGAGCCTGTGATGTCTGTATGGACAAAAAAATGATATAAACTTACATTAAAAAGAAGGACTAAAGATAGTATATAACATGTAAACTTACACTAGAATCAGGCGTAGGCGTGATCGGGTCCTGTGAAACCCCCACAGTGTCCTCCTGTGCATGTGGGCTATCCGACTGATCCATATGTATGCCTGTTCAGAAACAATATATATGTATTAACATAGGTTATAACTCAAAATAAATACAGAAGTATAAATAAAAATAACTAGATAGGTCCTGTAGATATACAAAACATCTATATATCCAATATAAGGACAATACGGGAGATTGAAAACTATAGTTTTTGAAGATTGCCAAGCACTGGTCACGGCGATGCGTGCCAACCGAACCCGACCCTCATAGGCGAACCGATCACGGCCTGGCCGTGATGAGCATCACGGCCTGGCCGTGATGAGCATCACGGCCGTGACGGATCAACCAAGAGCAAGCAACATGCACTCAAAATCAAAAATAGAGACATTCCAAACAACTCAAACTCACGGTTTAAAGTTACAACTACTGAGACTACAGTTTCAACATACACTCAAAACCAAAAATAGAGACATTCCAAACAACTCAAACTCACAGTTTCAAGTTTCAACTACTGAGACTACAGTTTCAACCAGCAGAGCAAAATGCATGCACTCAAGACCAAAAATAAAAAAATGTGCCCTAAAGACTCACCAGAAATAGGCGCTCGCGTGGTGGTGGGGGGGAAGCTCGAGTGGTGGCCAACGTTCGATGTGGTTACTGAGAGCAGAGGGACAAGGAGAGTTAGTGCGCGGGAAGGGGAAAGAGAGATGTCAAGTTATTGCAAAGAATGAGCGGGAAAGACAGAGTTAGGGGTTAAGAGAGTGTACCTCACGGTGGTGGCGAAGAAGCCCTCGCGGTGGTTGCGGTGGAGATGAGCTCGCGATTAGGGCAGAGTGAGAGCGAGAGTGAAGGTTGAGAGAGTGAGGGTTGAGCGTGATGAAAAGAGAAAAGAGACGTATAGAGAAGTGCAGAAGGCGCGCGGGTGTAAACGTTATAATCAAAATAAAACATTTTACGTCAGTTGTTAGTAAAACCTGACGTTAAAGGTCATATATTTAACGTCAGTTGTCTTAAGAAACTGACGTTAAAAACACTCACACTTCTTACGGTCATATATTTAACGTCAGTTGTATTAAGAAACTGACGTTAAAAACACTCACACTTCTTACGTCAGTTGTATTACACAACGGACGTTAAAAGTTTATTAGTTTCTGCAAAAACATTCATTCCTTTGACTACTGTGCTACTTACCCATTCACCTTGTACCTAATCCTCTTAATGAGCATTAAGTTTATAGATAAGTTTTCAAGAAAATCAGAATAGCTTAGTAACTTCATCCACTGCTCCTATAAATAGCTTCCTTCCATCCTTTTAATTTTTTCTGCTTCACAATATGGCTCTGCCATGGAGATTAACTTCATCACTCTTTCTTCCTATGCCTAGACTCAAAATTCTTTGTCTTAATGGTCAAACAATTTCTGAGGTTGTGTAAATCACATTACATGGATGGTAAGGTTGGGTGAATCACGTAATGTGATTCTGTCACTTTATTTCATCCCCGTCATCCCTTTCACTTTGCTTTGGAAGCAAGTGACTGTGGATTCAAGACGATGCATCAAGGAATTCCAGTGAAGAAGAAAGATGCAAAGATCCATTTCACTTTGCTTTTGCTGCTAGTGACTGAGGATTTACTTTGCATCATTGAATTCAAGTGAAGGGGGTGATGCATCCATTGGAGTTTCTGATGACGTACAGGACTGAGAAGAAAATGATGTTGATGCATAAACTTTTTTATATTTTAGGGCTATGTTGCAGAAATTTTTTATCTTTTAATCATGTAATTTTAACTTATGAATCGCTTCAATGACATACGATTTGATTATACATATAACTTGTTTTATGTTAAGTGTTTATTTATTTTAATTTGCACAAGAATTTGTTTACTAATTCAAGCTAATTAATAAAATTAAAAATAAACTTGTTTAAAAAAAAGGTTTAGAAATAAACTGCAGTACTATATGGAGTGATCTGCGTTAAGAGGGACAACAGGGACATGACAACCAATGAAATGAGTTTCATAATTATTTACGTCAGTTATTTATAGAACTGACGCAAATAGTGATTTAATATTTACAAACTGCCACCACCTCATTTTTAACGTCAACTTAATTTATGACTGCCAAGTTCCCGTATATTAATTACATTATTTCCAATATTCATTCTGCAAGTTTATAATATATAGGATTATTTACGTCAGCTATTTATTTAACTGAAGTAAAAAATCAAACTTTTAACGTCAGTTGTATAAAAAACTGACGTTAACAATAAATATTTTTTATTTTAAAAACACTTTTAACGTCAGATTTTTTAAACAACTGACGTTAAAAGTGTATAGATATCTGCAAAAACATTCATTCCTTTGACTACTGTGCTACTTACCCATGCACCTTGTAACTTAATCCTCTTAATGAGCATTAAGTTTATAGATAAGTTTTCAAGAAAATCAGAATAGCTTAGTAACTTCATCCCCTGCTCCTATAAATAGCTTCCTTCCATCCTTTTAATTTTCGGCTTCACAATATGGCTCTGCCATGGAGATTAACTTCATCACTCTTTCTTCCTATTCCTAAATTCAAAGATCTTTGTCTTAATGGGCAAACAACTTCTGAGGTTGTGTAAATCACATTACATGGGTGATAAGCTTGTGTAAACCACATTATGTGAGTTGCTCACCTTATCATCCTTCCAGAGAATCAGGCTCTTTGGAGGGCAAATCAGTGCTTCGGGCATCACGGTTCCAAAACCTCAGCTTTGGCAGCAAGTGACCGTCATGGAAGTCTCTAGAACCACTGCCTTTGCTTGAAACAGATCTAGTGCACCTGTTTTTGCCTCTCTTGAGCTCTCTCATGCCCCCCAGTTTTCTGAGGTCTTCGGAGTATAGTTTTCCCTTTGGCATATTTCATAAAACTCTCTGATGGGATGTAGCTTTAATGTTTAGGATTTTAAACCCTTTCAATGTAACTTTTTATAGGATTTTAAACCCTTTCAATCTTCTCATCGATCTGTATTACACTTCATGAATGAGATCCGGTTTGGGTTATTGATTCAACTTATACTTCGCACATATATTTTAGTTTTCAAAACAGAAACACAAAACATCAAAGCAATTCATGTGAAACTGAAACTTTGAGGAAGGCAATGCGGAAGGGTACGTATACTAGATAAAAAAATTATTAAAATAACATTTAATGTCTGTTGATGTAAGGACTGACGTTAAAAGTGAAGTGACTCACTTTTAATGTCAGTTCGATAAAGAACTGACGTTAAAATGTTCACTGTTAACGTCAGTTGTTTATTGAACTGACGTTAAAAGTCAGTCACTTCACTTTTAACGTCAGTCATTAAAACAACTGACGTTAAAATTGAATTAATGAAGTCTGATATTTACAAAACTGCCACCGCCCTCTTTTTAACGTCTAGCTTTTGGTTAACTGACGTAAACCTTTACCGTCTAATGTATATTTTCCACTAGTGACAAGAACCGTGCCCAATTAAACCAAACCATACTCTCGTGGTAATTGTATTTAAATTGGACCCATTGAGGTTTGTGACGATTCAATGAACCCTCGAAGGACCGCTTCTAACTCTCGTGATTTAAGTCCTAAGTTCAATCCCTATAGATCCAATACCTAAGTTCACTTCTCAGTTCATCCTTAGAGTATCTATGACATGCAAATAAGTGTGCACCAAATAAGTAATTATAACAATAGGAATTAAATCAAAAGCAAATTGAAATTAACAAAGGGAAAACATCAATTCATAACATAAAACAAGTCTTGGGCATAGCCCCAATTCCTATAAATAAAAGACTACTCAAGCATTTTCATGGTCATAGCAATCTTGATTAAAAAGAACATAAAAATCCTAAGAGAATAGAAGAAATTGAAGAAGAAGAGAAATCCTAAATAAGCCAAAGGTAGCAGCCAAGAGATCCCTAATTTCGAGCCTAATTATCCTATTTATAATGTAGGGTACCTTGGGATTAAAGCAATTACAAATCAGATCAAAAACAAATCCCAAAATCCCAGATTTTACACGTCACGACCGTGACGGCTGTCAGGGCCAAGCCATGACGGCTGTCAGGGCCAGGCCGTGACAGCTTGAGTTTTGCTTCCTTCTTTTTTTCTTCATTCTATGCGATCATGGCCATGATGGTTGTCACACCCAGGCCGTGATGGTCTCTGCTTTGCTCATTTTTCTTACTTTTCAAGCTCCATCTTCGTGCAAACTCCAAATTAACTGGACTTGAGCATTTTAATCATGAATTCCTGCACACAAACACCACAGAACCACCTTACCCGTTCCAAAGGGAAAAACTAACAAATATCAAAATAAAAATACCTAATCTACATGAAAATGCATGCAAAATGATAAAGAAATATGAGGTGAAATCACACTCATCAAAAACCAACCACAGAAACTGTAAATACAACTAGAAGAAGCTCTTATAAAACTAAAATCATATAAAACTAAAGGTGGTGCGAGGATTATAGAGAGGGAATGAAGAAGGGTGAGGGAGAGTGAAAGCAGGGCTCTGTATTTTCCAGATCTGAAAACGGAACATAAGCGAGGACAGTGGCGGCGGTGGCGAGGACAGTGGCTGAGGGGCGGAGGGTGTGTGTGTGTGAGAGGGGGAGAGGAGAGATAGTTAGGTGTGTGTGTGTGTGTGAGAGAGAGAGAGGTAGGGGCGGTGGCAAAGACGGTGGCAGAGTGAGGCATGCTTAGAGGCGGTGCTGGTTGTGCCACTCGACGATGACAAACGGATGAGAATGGGAGAGAGTGAGAGACAATTATATGAAAAATAATCAGATGGTGACAGTCCATGATAGTAATGGTGAAACTAAGATATCCAACGGTTCTAAGTGGTCTCTCACTGTGAGAGACTTGGCAAGGTCTCTCACGGTAGCATTCGCCTCACATCAAATTAAAAGAGAAGGCAAAACTACAATCAAACTGTACCAAGATATAACCCACAATGCCAGAAATAACATACTAGAATTTCATAGAGCAATGAAAAAAAGTCACCCATGTGATGAAGAGTTTAAAATCTCTGCTTTCTGTTAAAAAAAAAAAAAATCTCCGCTTTTCTACTTCGCTTCGTTCAGCAGTATCATTTTTTCTGTTTATGTTTCTTTTCTTTTCTTTTCTTTTCATCACTTACAAGACACACACTGCACTCCCTTTCTAATAGAAATAAAGTGAAATAATGCTAAGGTCTTCAATGCTCCAAAAAAAAAAAAAACAAATCGTTAATGAGATATTGATCACCAGATACTAATTTGGGCTAGCCTACCCAAAAAACGTTTGGCTCACAATGGGTCGAGTCAACCCGCTGGGCCATTTTTTTAACTTTTTTTATTTTATTTCTACCTGATATTGTCTTAACATTTATTGTATTATAGCACTTCATTATCTCACGAGGTTATTCACCAATGATAACATACTTATTTTATATTAGAGGGACTTAAAAATTTAAATGACATATTCATCATATATAATGTTAGTTTTCTTTGATAACACTGGTGGATAGAACGTTAGATTTTTTTTAAGGTTAATGTAGGTCATCTTTTGAGTGTATTTTTTTAAGCTTACTTATTTTCTTTGTTTCAATTTATTTTGAAGTACTTTTTTCAAAGAAAGTAACAATAATAATAGAGTATTTATCAAAAAAAAAAACCAATAATAATAGAGTAGGACAATTAAGCTGTAACTAAATCACTCTGGTCTAACTCAACCCAATAATATATTGGTCTTAAACAGGTCAGCTCGAAGTATGTTTATAGAACTACTTTTAGGTTTTAGAACCGATTTTAGAACTAGTTTTAGAAGTAATTTAGATTCAAAACCAATTGTGAAACTGATTATAAAATCAGTTTTAGAATCGATTTTTAGAACCAATTCAATGCAGAAATAAAAAAAATAAAAAAAAGCCACAGGAAAAGTAGGCTACCAGAGACTTGTTATCAAATATTACTCTGGATAAAAAATCATGACCCATAAGAATGGTTTGAGACAGATTCCTGATTTGGCAATGTAATTTCAAACCAAAAGGCAGCAGATGATACATATGAAGGTGGTTAATGAAGAATAAATGAGATAAATTGCTGGGAGAAAGAAAATCACAATCGATTTTGGATCCAAAAGTGAAAGCTACCAAAAGCTGTGTATCCTCCAAACTAATTTTGGATGCAAAATTGCTTGCTCAACACACAAAGCCAAACATCTTCAAGTTGCATTTGTCAAAATGAAGTTGGGAGTCGCACTAATTTAATATGGTATTTGATAGCAAACTTGAAAGCAAGAGTTTCTTCCGTTGAGGAAATTTAAGTTTCCAACAGATAGGCAGACACAGCCTAAACCTATTTTCAATTTTTTGCATACCTGCCTAGTGGTTACAAACGGGAACGGGTAAATCTTTAATCCTCACTGGTTGGAGTTGTGTTTCCATACTCCAGGGTTATAATGGACATTGTAGTAAAATAAAAAAATAAAAAATAAAAAAATAACAAAGGTAAGTCTTCTTCCCTGCAACCTAAACGGCTAAACCCTCACCACCACAACTCCATTTCATAATCCTCCGCCGCCGCCCTTATTTCTGGACCGCGTGGAGGTTCCAGAGGGTGGTTCGGGGACTGCTGGTGCGGTGCAGGGACTCTGGCGTGATGGGGGCTTTGGTTCGTGATGACGGCGGCTGCCTTCGGAATCTGCTACGCTCTGCATCCCGAAACCTTCGCAAACTTCAACAATCCAAAGCATAGTCGTCCTCAGACGTTATCCATTCTCAAATGTTATGCACAAGACATAGATCTCAAAACCATCATAGACTTCAACAATCCAACGATATCGCCGTCCTCGGAATCTGCTACGGCCTTCAGCTCCTCGTCCAACGCCTCGGCGGCGATGTCTGCGACTGCCGAAAGCAGGAGTAACTCGGAGATGTCACCTACTGACCTACACATTACATTCGTGGATTTACTATGGTGGCTAGAAAGGAAAACACATGGAGGAGTGGTGGCGGTGGTTCCACATGGTGGCGGGCTGCCGGCGTTGGGGGTGGAACAATGGTGTGGTTGAAGGTAGGAGGAAGTGATGCAATAAGATAAATGAAACTACCCATTTTACCCTTCTCCAATCTTAACCATTCAACTTTTTTATTAATATATCAATGATCCAAAAGTGATTTGGACCCATCCTCCACTCCCACGGACGGGCGATTCTTCAATCCTCCGTCTAGGAGCTTGAGGATCCATCCTCCCTTTTTTTTTACAGGTTACAACCGGTTACTCTAATTAATTTTTAATTGAAGTTTTTGTTTTTTATTATCATTTTTACTGTTCATCTTCTCTATTGATTTTTCTCTCTCCTCTTGACACAACCCAAGTCGGGTCCTTTTGTGAGAGCACTTTCTTTTTCGGGTCAATCGATGAAGACCCACTTGAGTTATTGCACATTTGCACCGTTTCGTTCACCACCATCAACTAGCACCGGCACTCAAACCCATTGGTTCCAAGGTTTCAATTTTCTTATGTGACTGTTAAGAACAAACCCACCTCCAATGAGAATCTTGTGAGTCATCGAATCCGAAATGCAATGTGTTGAGGAGACTATGATCAAACTGTAAGTTGCATGTTCTCAAATTTTATAGATCATAACAACATCCCATGGTCTCCATCAAGGCCTTACTACTAATTTCTCCAGAAAATTCGCCATGACATCATTGCAAAAATAAACTAAAAAAGGTTGAAGCTTTTCCATTAAACAAGTGCAATAGATATAGAAAATGGAAGAATTTTTTTTTAAAAAAAAATGCTGTGATTCTAATCTCTCATTAATTCTCTGATCGAACTTAAAAGTTACAAAGACAAATCATTAATAAAAGACCATTTCAATTCCTATTTGCTATACTTATCCTCATCTAGTCGGGGCTGACGAAAATGAAGATGAAGCAAAGGGTAAAGGAGAGGGGGGCAGGTGGGTGGCGCGTTTCTGGTTTCCCATTCATAGGTGTCCAGGCTCTCCCGGTGACAGGTCTCTAATCCTGTCCATTCCTTTATTTTAATCATAAATCCATGGCTGAGATTGAAAGAGGATCAATCCTCCCAGTTTATGGTGGAGGATTGAAGATAGAGCCCTTACGGATATGTCGGTAGGTACTTTATGCACAGGAACATACTTAGGAAAAATGGCGCTGTCTTAAATCCTCATTGGCAAAGGGTGAGTTTGCATCATCATCATTTTATGACCGTAAATATATTGTTATTTAATATGGACGGTGGAGATTGAAATTATAGGAACCGGTTACTGAAGGTTAATGTGGGAGGTCTCGAAACCGGCAAACAATATAGCTGGTATAGTATTTTTGTGTGCACGTGACTACACGAAGATGATATACGATCGAATAAATATTTCAAGATTATTTGAAGATATGGATTGGGTTAAGATGTACCACTCATATTTTGCATCACCCACTACACCACCCATATGTGGTAAATTTTGGACCAATCAAATTGCCACATGGGTTTGGTCAAAATTTCAAACTTTTTAGTTGTATTTCTACTGTAGTCAAATATATGAATACAATATATTGTAGTATAGTATATGTACTCTTTGTATTCGCAAATTTAACCCATATTAAAATAATGTTTTTTGATTAAAAAAACTGATTATATTAAAAAATAATATTTTAATATGAATTAAAATAATGTTGTTGTCAATAATATTTTGCAATATAATCAGTTTTTTTTAATCAAAAAATATTATTTTAATATGGGTTAAATTTACGAATACAAAGAGTACTTATACTACATTACAATATACTGTATTCATATAGTTTGACTACAGTATAATACAACTAGAAAGTTTGAAATTTTGACCAACCTATGTGGCAATTTGATTGGCCCAAAATTTGTCACATGGGTAGTGTAGTGGATGGTGTAAAATGTGGGTGATGCACCATAGGCACATCCTTGAAGATAAATGAAAGATTTATTATCATAAGAAAAATGAAATAACAGAATTAGGAACCTTAATAAATAGACCAAGAATACTTGAGATCGAATCAATCCCAAGACCAATTATTCTTCCGGCAGAACTAGAAATAACTAATGAAGAAAATGATATTATTAAATTAACTAATCAAGTAAAAGATCTATCTTTATATGTAAAAAATAAAATATGAGTAATACAGAAGATGAATCTATAAGCATATCTGTATATGAACATGGATATCAATTATTCAGTGACCCTGAATATTATTTATAAATTACTACCCCAAAATTATGAATAAGTTAAACATTTTCATAATTAATAGAGTGGTACCGATCTGATATCAAAACTAAGTATTAAAAAAAGAGAGAGAAAAAATATTAAAATAATAGAAACGTTATCAAACCCTCCGTTTTTGCAAGGGAATCGTAGCAAGTCCCTTGTAAAAATTAGGACAGTCACTCACTTTTTTGTGCCTTTTATTTTGTCAATGTTTATTTAATATTTAATTAAGGTTAAAGTAATCTTTTGGTCCCTATACGTGACACTGATTTTTAATTTGGTCCCTATACGTAAAAAGTTATCAATTTGGTCCCTATACGTGACTCTGGTTTTCAATTTGGTCATCACCGCTAATTGGTCCCTATTTAAGAGGGACCAAATTGCAAATTATTATTACATATAGGGACCAAATTGAAAATAATTGTCACATGTAGAGACCGGTTTCAATTTTTTTTGTTGAATTGGTCCCTACATGTGACAATAATTTGCAATTTGGTCCTCTTATATAGGGACCAATTAGCGGTGAGGACCAAATTAAAAACAAGTGTCACGTATAGGGACCAAATTGATAACTTTTTACGTATAGAGACCAAATTAAAAATCAGTGTCACGTATAGGGACCAAAAGATTACTTTAACCTTTAATTAAATATGTCGAAACCGACAATTGTAAAAGGGAACGGCTGCTACAGTATTACTTAAATTCGAAATTGGACCATTAATTACCGGACACTGCCTCGGCCAGTCATTTTTTGCAGTGATGATGCAAACTCAAGTTACGGGCGTGAGGATTGAAGACTCGCCAGGAAAAATAGTCTGGGTGCAGACATTTTATATGTCGTGTATTGAAATATATTTTTTTACCTTAATATACGCATAATATATGGACATCTTTTTCAATTTTGTGGTGAAGGTGGACCCTTTGACACTCACCATAAAAGTGGAAGGGGTCCTCTACTCCTACCACCACCACCACTCATTAGTCCATTACCCATTTCACAAAAGGCAAACATGATGTCCTCACACGACGAGAGCTGGTAAATGTAGACAGAAAATAAGGATAAAGCAGCAGCATGGCATGAGTGAAAGAGCGTTCCATTTAGGAAAATAACTTAATTAAATACTTATTGGATAAACATTTATCATACAAGCGCTTATGTATAAATCATTTTTATAATCAAGAATAAAATATAGCCAAACTATTTTTATATAAGTTATAAACTGTTTTTATAAACCATCCTGATGAGCTTATTAAAATAAGTTGAAAATAGTTTATAGATATATTACAAATACTCTGACAAGTGTTTATATCAATAGATAAGTCCAAATAAACTATTCATAAACCAATCCAAACACGCCCTAGGTACTCAAACAGAAGATATATTTTTTAAGAACTGAAATCAAGCCCATAGTGTACTTCATCACATCATTAAATATCTGACTTTTAAATTAATTACCTTAACGAACACACATGAAATGATCTATAATTAATTGTCGTGCAAACTTTTTATATAGAATTGACAGTATAAACTTTAACTTTGATAAATATATCAAAATTAAACTCTTTTCATAAGGATTTAATTAGAATATATTGTTAGTTTTTTGTACTAACAATCAATTATACATTATGACATCATTAAAAATATTTGACTCTTAAACTAATTACCTTGAAAAGTCACAAGATAACGTATAATTGATTGACTCTGAAAAAAAGCTTATATTAATAATATATCAAAATCAACTTTCTGCAAGGATTAAATTAGAATAACTATCAGGCAAGTTTTCTACATTGACAACCAATCATACATTAGCACAACATTAAAAATGTTAAACTTATTACCTTAAAAATTATACAAGAGATTATGTATGATTGGTTAGAATGTAAAAACTATACTGATAGTGTATAAAATTGGACTCTTTCTGCAAACTTTTGGCAGAGTAACCAAACTATCAAACTGAATGAAACCTACTAATAAGAAACATTTTGTGTCATAAATTTGTCAAGGCAATTAGGGATTCTGATAACTGTTAACTATGGATGGTACTATGGTGACATGTCAAGCTTACAAGTATCAACGTTGCAATGCTTCCTTCTAAACACAACCAACAATGAAAACAGGGTACTTTACAAAAATCCAAGATTCCCGACAATTTACAATCTGTAGGTAATCTTCAATAATTGGCAGCCTTCCCTAGAAAATTCCATTCCAGCTAAAGGCAACTACTTTGACGGGAAAGCGGCTACACCTAAACAAACATTTATAACAGTAAAGCTGTATCAGTTTTGTTGTCAGCATCAACATTACAAGGAAGGAACAACTTGGAAATCCACAAGGAAGAATGTTGCTATTTTCTAAAAAGAAAAAACAAATATACAAGTGATAGAATTGTATTCAAAAACCATGCCCCCACCAATAGAGCACATGTCAAGGGACCCTCATGGGTTCAAATCCATATTAATCTATCCGAAATGTTGCCAGAGTGGCCAAACCCCAAAATGCTATAGCAGTACAGCAGATTGCAGAGCGGCCACTGCAACAAGTGTAGCAGATACAATGCGAATAAGTTTTAGTACACACTTATAAATACTCAAAACTCAATACTTCAGACATATTTATCATTAATACTCAAAATTCATATGTTAAAGATAGAATCATCATTAATCAAACAGAGCAAAGGGAACAGTGAAGCAGGCAATGCCAAGAACAGAGCAACAGAGGCAGAGAACTACCCGCAACAGAGCAAAGAGTAATAGTCTAACTAGCAATGTTATCGATAGCGGAACATAGCGGAAGGCCAAAAATCCGCCATTTTAAGCCGCCATAAAACGCCATGGCGCCGCCATCCTTCACAAATTGGCCATATCGGTTGGGCAAAAATCCGCCAATGCAATCCGCCATGGCCGCTAACAAATAACAATGGTAACAAGTTTGGACCGCTGGCAACATCTATTAGTTCCCCCCAAAATAAGATAACTAGAATAAAAGCATAACCAAATAGAAAAGAAAGACTTTTTTAAAAAAACAAATGACAGTTGCTGAAAAGAGTGATCAAGTGAAAATTGTGTTATGCCACACACATGTACTGGCATTTATGGATTTGAGTTAGAATCAGATAGTAATCTAAGCTAACACAAACTGATATCTAGCCAAATAAATTGTAACTGAATCCAATGTAATCAACATAAATACAGTTGACTATATATTTTAACATAAATGCTAATAGTCTAGCTTAAATGTCAATATTCTAGCACTCCCTCTTAAGCTGAAGCTACTAATTCCTGAGCTTGTTACAAATAAACTCAGCCAAACAATGGCAACCACAGTCAAACCTTAGCCAGACAGACCCCTGAACTCAGCAACCCATGCAGGAACAAGACTGAATAGCCCCATACAATAACGGCAAAATGTAGTGAACACATGCCCAAACAAACAGCCATCGTGGATAGACAGCCAAACAACCCTTGGAGTTGTGGAACTGAGGCACAACTCGGATTGGACCAGAAAAGGGCCAAGTGGCCAACGACCATCTTTGTTGAAGTTGCTGAAAAAATGGGAGACACGCCCTCATGTGCTGGTAAGGTCTGGTCACCACATGGAGGCTTGGACAATGGTGGGCATCCAGGCCTATCAGAGTACGGAGAACAATCAATAACAGCTAAGAAGCTAAATCCCTAGGTGGAAAGCCCCAGGTGATAGGGAAAACTTCTCGGTAACAAGACACAAAGCCATCATTAATTTAGGAAAAACAGCACGGTGTATAGGCACTAGTAAATTCATGTCTACCTCCTACTCTCCCTTATCTTCACATTTATCCCCACTCACCCAAACTGAATTCCCCTTCTCACCTATTTACCACTGCCACATAGGCAGTCTGTTATGCTTCAGATCACTAGCTTGAATATTCCCCATCCTGCCTGTACTGAAATTGTGGGCTTATCAACTGCTGCTTTCCTTTCTACCCTTTCTCATATACACTTCATATACACCTCAGTACCAGGGGTCTGCCAGTAGTTCACTACTTATTTCATTCTAATTTCATTATAGCATTAGCATACTCATAAAACTCATTCATATACCCAACAGTGAAGGAGAAGCAATACCAACCTCACTGAAATGTAAAATGACACTTTTCCAACATGTCTCATCTCATGTTTATTGAGAATCAAGTTTTCAATAGGATATACTAACCTTTTATTGTTCCTGAGACAATTCCTACTACTAGAACCCAAGACTTGTCCCACTAGACTGGGACAGCTACATTGGTCAATGCTATTGGGCTCTGATCAAAATCTTTTAAACGGTTTCTATCACATTTTCTAAAGTCTTCATTGAACTATCTTCCATTTGGTCTGCTTTTCTCACCAGAATCTGGAGTATCTGTTTACCTTCTTCTTACATGTTCGAACCACATTTGGTGAGTTTATATCATCTGAATAAGTGCTACATTGCTGTGCATATTTGTCTCTCAATCACTTCAAAAAGGAGTTGTACTTTACATATTTTGTACATAAATCAATATTACCGAACAAATGGTTAAATGTATGTTGTAAAGGCAGAGAGCACTCACATCCAGAAAATTCCCTGCAAGCTACAGCTCACTATAATTGCGCCAAACTGCACGAAATTCTTCACGGAATGTGTTTAGCCGTGCTTTCAAGTTAGGTGTTCTAAAGCTTGCATGCAGGATGGTAACTGAAAGGAGCAAGAGAGTAATCAACTTAGAAGTGTGAACAGTAATGCTAACAATATTAGATAGTAAAACTTCTCAGTATGTGATGTACCAAGAAGACCAATAGCAAGCGCCCATAAAACAGTTAGGAGAGCAGCAGAAACAAACCAAAGGAAGAAACATGCTGCAAAACAGAGGGTAGACAAGTTAGCAATACGAGATAAAAACAAAAAGTATAAGTGCAAGTGTTGACAGAACTGCCCTGATTATTATTGATTAAAGAAAGATGATCCCTATTTCAAAGGCTTCAATTACCTGAAGAAGATATCAATACAAATACCCAACGAGGCCGGCCACATATATAAATTGCTCTCTTAGACGATGGACGTCCTCGAATAACAGGCCTGGAATTTGAATATTTATTAAAGATACAGCAAAATCTGAAGTCTTACAAAGATAATAACAACCCAACATACGTAAGAGGAGGTCTCATCTTTGCTGCTAAATGTGGTGAGAATTGCCGAACTGTTCGTGTCACCTTTTCACTAAAGGTGCCTGCAAAGCTGCAAGAAATTTATGAATTAAGAAATATCAATGGGAAAGAGCTTTCACTATTATAGCAGAACTGTAGACTACACTTAATTCAGCATCGGGTAAACCAAATGAAGAATCTCAGTTTCTTTTTTGATAGAAAAAGAATCATTATTAAATGAGAAGAGAAGAATATAAAGAAAGAGGATAAGACATCCTCACAAATAAACAAAACAAAACAAGAAAAACCTATGAGATTGAGTCATGTAACAAAGCATGCCAAACTCCCTGCTTGTCTAACAAAGAAACACCCCTAAAGAGACCATGAGTAGTAACATCAAATGAGGCCAAAAGAATAACCCTATCCAAGATGAAGTATAGGGTCAAAAAAGAGTCTTCAAAAATTCTAGCATTCCTTTCCAACCTATCTTCGAAAATTAAGGCACCAAACCTTGACAAGAGTGGGCAAAAGCAAACATGAAACAGTATAACTGCATTTCTTATTTAGATGAAACATGATTCAACTAGTTTATGTATTTATACATTATAATTAAATTACAACTTTTTTATGGGGAACACTTCGCCTGAATAAAATAAGACTTATGTATTGTACCCAAAAAAAAAAGACTTATATGGTCAAGCATAAACAGTAGTGATGAACCTATTAGATTTTGGGCCTAACTCAATCTCAAAAGCTAGCTCATAGATGAGGATTGCCCACTACTTATAAGCTCTTATTAGGCACTATCTCTAGTCAACATAGGACTTGGGTTTTTCCCAATACACCCACTCACGCCCAGCAGCACTATTGGGCTTGGTACGTGGATAACATGGTGGGTGGCCCAACAATGGATCTAGGATAGCTCTGATACCATATTAGATTTTGGGTCTAACTCAATCCCAAAAGCTAGCTCATAGGAAGAGGATTGCCCACTACTTATAAGCACTTATTAGACACTATCTCTAGTCAATGTGGGACTTGGGTTTTTCCCAATAGAACCACGTTACTTTTCATTTGACAAACAATGGTCTACCATGATACAAGCCCACGAGTTACTTGTTTGTGCAAGGCAATATGGACAAATCCAAGTCATAAGAATTGCAACAACAAAAAAATCATCCATATGGCTTAAATACTATCTACCTCAAAAAATATAAATAAACAAATAAATCACTATCACAACCCATCCCCAATTATGCACCAACAAGTACAGGTTAAGTTATTATATGCGTGAAATTTGGCATATGATAGAAGAACATATATATACTTACTATAACTCAAATCTAAACATTTAATTGAGACATATTTGAACATCATTTGATGGTGAGCCTTGGCACAACGGTAAGGTTGCTTGCCTTGTGACCCGGATGTCACGGGTTCAAATCCAAGAAACAACCTCTCCGCTTGCGAGGGTAGGCTGTGTACATCTACCCTCCCCAGACCCCACCAGGTGAGAGCCTCATGCAATTGGCCACCCTTTATATTTGAATACCATTTATCATAAATCAAGTCATATAGTGTCTAAAATGCTAAGGTCAAGCACTCCAGAAAGCAAAAAAAAAAAAACTAATTCCCATCATTCAAGTCATACTGATAGGAACTGAATTCACTGGGTAGAAATTAAACAATCATAGGGAACTCAGCTCCTTACAAGAGGGGAGAATTCTCTAAAAAACCATAAAATAGCAAAAAAAAACAGCAACCCCAAACCAGAAAAATGTGCAGAAGAATAGGAACCAACCACAGGAAACAAAGAAAACGAGAAAAGAAAAATATAGTAGTGGTTACTAGAGATAGTGAGCCATCCTCCCCTAGGCCAGGGCTTTCCGCACTCCAATTCCAATTTTCTAATACCCCTACTCTCCTCAGCCTCTCTGAAGCATGTGTACTTCAAAAATGGTGACGTACCCATACCGATACATATTGGGTACTCATGGCCGTCATGGGTACATACTAGACACATACCAATTTATTATTATTATTTTTAATTTAGGTATGTGGATTGGGTATGGCGGGATACACTCTGGGTCTAGATCGTTCCAAATCTACATCATTTGGACTAGAAACTTAGGGATTTTTTGTTTTTATTTCTAACCACACCATGATGTTGAATTTGTTGATCACATAATCAACCTCTCATCGTCACATCTCGGTCCATTTTGGGTCTCAATCTCTCATCTTGAGACACACACATCCTCTGCCAGTGGCGATGCTGCTACTTTAGTACTTTCTACCTTTCTTATACATGTATTTCAAAATTTATATTAACGTACCTTAGATTTTTGGAAAATGTTGTACCTCGTACCCGTATCTGTACTGGCTACCGGTACCATACCCATATCCATGCAACACAGCTCAGCTCCCCCTCTATATCATTCCCCTCATGATTATAAATTCTCTCCCCCATTCCCCCACTTGCAAGCTGTCCATTCTATTATTTGCCCACATTCCTTCGACTGATTCCTTCACTCTTTTGCTCCCTTCATTATTATTCCCTCCTTGCCCTTCTGAGGATCCATTTTCTTTTCATCTAATAGTTGGGTTAGAGGCCCATCACATACATAGCGGATACTGGATAGTCCTTTTCTTAATTGGGATTTTTTCCAAAATATTAAAAACTTCATACTTTCTCACTTTCCCAGATTCCCTGGATTGCATGCAACATTTATTCAATTATTTTTTATACAAATTCTACAGCGAGTCTTCCTATAATCCTAGGAAAACAATGATCTAAATATCTAATTCTCTGTGTCAACATCCCAAGATATAATAAATTATTTAAAATTTAAGATCAAACCATAGAGGGCATAAAGTCATAGCTCTAGGTAAGTTCATCTGATTCTTTCCCCCTCTCCCAGTTCCCCCATCATGAAAGTACCGTGGTAAAACCCTTGTTCTAATTTATTCTCTCTTTGTAACCATGATAAGATCACAGTAACGCATAAATGATTTTACATTGCCATAAATCCATAGTTACACTCCCTCTCTTCATACTAGACTAGTGGAGAACTAAAGAGTAGACAAGATAAATTGCCATTATATACGAGTCATCGGCAAAGCCAATGATGCTATTTATTAAGTGTCTAAATCCCACATTGGTCGAGTATATGAGCCTAGAACCATTTATTCTAACATGGTATCAGAGCCTCCCATGATGTTGGGTCACCCGCAGATGTCCAGTCCTGCAAACTTCACGCTCCAGATATCCAGTCCTGGGCATGAGGGGGGTGTATTAAGTATCTAAGTCCCACATTGGTTGAGTATATGAGCCTAGAACCATTTATAATAACTTGGGCATCCCTCCCTCTATGAGCTAGCTTTTAGAGTGGAGTTAGGCCCAATTATTCTAACACTATTGTTTGTGGTAAACATGTAAAGTACCTAATCAAAATCCTAATCAGATTTTTTTCATACTCCACACTAAGCATATTTGCATGTCTGAAAATCTCGAGATTTTAAAAAATTACAAAGTTGATGTACTTCCCAAAATATTTAAGTCTAGCTATCTCAAAATTAAAATATATCATATGTTTGCTATACAAATAATGCACCAATGGTACCATATCCTAAGCTAGAAGTAAAACAATCAAATCTTCTAGTTTTATGATAGTATGTTTTATGGGGTTTGGCCCTGCAGTTGAAGTCAAGAAATATCATCTAGAAAGTCACCATATGCAGCTTTTCCTAGGTTACTTAAAAGCATGTCTTTGCATAAAGTTATACTATAAAACCACATTTCCACAGCTACCCCCACAAAATATGGCATCCATGTCACATAAACTTAGAAATGCAAAATGATGACTGCACATATTTAGCTGCAACGTAAGATATTTTATTAACAATGATGTGAAACAAAAATGACATTGAACCATAGGAAATTTTGGTTTTGAGACTGCAAGTTCCTAAAAATAGCAACAATATCTTAACTGATATGAAACCAGTCCACTTAAATAGTACAACAATATTAGACTATGATGTATGTGAACTGAAATCAAGTTAACTCCAACTAATGATGTCATGTAATAGAAAAATGGATAACATTGCTTACCTGTCGTTTAGAAAAGCAATGGTAAGTGCAGTAAGAAATGCAGCAACTATAGCAAGCGGCCTCCGAAGAAAACCCAATACTACAATTCAAAATGTGAATGTTGATATAGGAAGGCATATGAATTGGACAAAATAAATACATGATATTCATTATGATCACTTACTGAGAACAGAAATAATCAAAATGAAGTAGTTGGTCCGATAGCTGCAAATATAGGAATTACCAACATTAGTTATCAAATAAAAACATAAAATTAGATATTCAGATCTATATTGTTCTATTTTATAGACAAATTTGAAAAGACAAACTAAACAAGTCATTCCCCAAATCTAAATGATTTTACTATCCAATAATCCAAGTTTGGGGTATGAATAGTTATAGAACGCAAACCAATTTTTTTTTGTCTTGAGCAATGTATCCCCACACCCCCAAAAGCATTACAATGAGACTAACCTCCAGGCTAGGGAAGTGGTTAGGTAAAATCTATCCATCCAACGCGAGCTTTAAGATGTTTGAATCTTGCAATCGCTACTCCAGGAAGGGTTTTACCTAACCACAATCTCCAACCCGGAATTGCATGAGCAATTACTTACACACAGAAAGAGATTTAATTTAATTAGTAAGTGATTTTCTCCTAGTTAAAGAGTTAAATGGAATTCTCGTAAAATAAACAAGAAAATATATGTTATATACAAATAAATGAACCATGAAAAATAGAAACCCGTTTCTAAGTATGCACAGATATAACGCTATCAAATCCTAGGGTAGTCACTACGTTTATGCACAGATATAACATGATCAAACCGGGTGCAAGTAACATGTTTACCATTTTCCATCGATTCCTTTATCAAACTCAAAAATTCAATTGATTAAACATTTTACATCATTTCAAAGAGGAATTAAATTGCACGGTCATGGCAAAGTGGAATTCGATCGAACTCAGGAAAATACACTCAAATTAAGTAGCAAACGGAAAAGAAAAATTGAAATCGTACTAGTAGAGGTTGCATTTGAGGCGGCTATTCCATTTGGAATAGGATCGAGGGACGGTGAATCTGGAGAAAAATTCGGAGAGAGGGCGCGGCGGCGATGACCAATCCACTTCACGGAGGGCGTCGATGAGATCTTCAGTCGTGACGTTTCCCCAATCCATGTCTACGATCTTCTTCGATGCAAAACCCTAGCGAGAAAATTCGATTTGTTGCAGAACGAAGGAAAATCGTAGCTACTTTTTTTGGGAGATTTTAAGGGTGGTAGAAATTTGAAGAAGGGAAATGGAAATTGGCGATATCCGTAGCAACGAAGTGATCGATTGTTGTGATCAGCATTCAGCAAAGAATGAAAGTGAAAGTTCTATAACAAAAGAAAAATGAGGTAAAATATATAAAAAAAAAAAAGAAAAGAATAAACGCTCTTTTTTGCTGACTAAATTATTGAAATAATCCTAATTTCTTTTTTTATATACCAAAATACTGTTTTTTCCATTTTATTTTTCAAAATCTAAAACATCTAAAATTTTACCCACATGAAATTGTTACTAGTACCATTATCTCAACCATATATTTAGTTAGAATTAGAATTAATAATCATTAAGTACTTTATTGCTTATCAAAAAAAAATCATTAAGTACTTTATTAATTGAAGTGTGTTTAAATTAATTTATTTGTATTAACAATAACAATAAAACAATTCTTCTCATGAAATAAATTAAAGGCTAAAAAGGTTGAGTTGTCCCTTTTTTTTTTCATATTAGTCTTGAAAGTTTGGTTTTTTTCAAATAGGTCATATATGTTATGTTTTGTTGATATCAATATTTTAAAAACCAGTTCGATCATTGAACCGTTGAAAACACTGGTTCACGATTCACTAATTCAATCGTAGTTGAACCGATTATAATTATATATATTTTTAATTTAATATAAATATACTAAAAGAATGAATAAAGAAAATATTGAAGGATCTCATCCGTTGGGCTCAAGTTTACACATTGCCAATGCTGAATAAAAATATGGGTTTTAATTTTGGCACCTCCCTAATTCATCTGCCCACCTCCCTTCTCTCTTTAATTTTTTTTTATTCCCTGAATATCCTTTCCCCAATCCTTTATCCCCATCATCGAAATTTAACACATGAAAACTAAGTTTCTGTATGTGTTAAAAAAAATTAACACACGAAAACTAAGTCTCCGTATGTGTTAAAAAAATTAACACACTCAGAAACTAAGTTTCCATATGTGTTAAAAAATAACATACATGGAAACTAAGTTTCTGCAAGTGTTAAAAAAAATTTAATACACTCAGTAACTAAGTTTCCATATGTGTTTAAAAAATAACACGTGAAAACTAAATTTCCATACGTGTTAAAAAAAAATTTAACACACTCAAAAACTAAGTTTCCATATGTGTTAAAAAAATAACACACATAGAAACTAAGTTTCCGCACATTTTAAAAAAATTTAACACACTCGAAAACTAAGTTTCCATATGTGTTTAAAAAAATAATACATATGAAAACTAAATTTCCGCACGTGTTAAAAAAATTTAACACACTCGGAAACTAAGTTTCCATATGTGTTAAAAAAATAACACACATGGAAACAAAGTTTCCGAATGTGTTAAATTTTTTTAACACATATGGAAACTAAATTTTCATGTATTAAAAAAGTCATGCCACGATTTAGGGAATGATGCTGGATCGATAGAGAATAAATGAGGAGGGGTTACTAGTTTTAGAGGAATTTAGGGAAATTTAAGTAAAAAATTGAAATGAGGAGAGTATGAAAAATAAACCCCTAAAAACATAAGTGTGAAAAGCAAAAAGAGACAAACAAAAATATCTGTACCCATTTACACTGAAAAAGAGCCCAGGTACTAAGCCCAAATATCTCTGCCCATTTAACAGTAAATAGAGCCTAACCCTAACGCCCTTCTTCAAACTCTCACAATTCACGCATGTTCCATCTTCACCCTAATGTTAGTGGCGTGTGACAGAGAGAGTGAGGTGATAATGGAACGTTTCTACTAGCAACGGCGTTAGAGATAGAGGAGTGAAGACAAACAGTGGATGAAGACAATATTCACTTCGTTTCTCTTCTTTCCTCGGATTCTTTCATCTTTCGTCTGAACTTCGTTTCTAGTCTGTTTCTTTTTTCTTCGCGTTGACTGTTTCTCTTTGTTTCTGCTAGCTGACCGCCGGAGAATAACCAAAAATACCTCTCTTTTTGCTGATGCCAAAAGGGGAAGAAAAAATGGAAATCATGTGATTTTGTCTCTCAAGGATAACGAAACTGATAAACCAGATTAAAGGGAAGTACTAGTTTAGTGGGAGCTATGAAAAGATAGCTATAAGAAAATAGTTGTTACCCTCAAAATTGGAAAAGTTTCATAGGTTTATCTTTTTGGTATCATACTGTTATTTGCTTATTATATGTTCAAATAAAATCATATGAAATGTTTGTTATCATAACAAAGGGGAGAATCACTCTATTTTAATTGAATCGTAAGAGTATTATTAATCCTTTATTTGAGATGTGCAGAAAAGACTTTCTAAGCATATCATATTAAAAATGAAAGAACCGAAGTGTATTTTATACGTCTCAACCTTAAACAAGCTGAAGCCCAGATTCAATTGTCTTATAGTAGATTTCATCATAAGATATCTTGAAGACAAAAAAGCAACTTTGTTCTAATCCAAAAAAATGACTTGATGATCACAATCAAAAAGCTGGAAGATAAATGTGTGTAAATAGTAGATCAAAAGCTGAAGATGAAGCTACATTCTCTGCCAGAGTAAATATCAAGAACTATTAGAAGCTGCATCAAGACTATTCTCACCAAAACTTCTAAGAAAGATGGCTAAGCTAAAAATGCAATTCTCTAGAGAAAGATTGAAGACCAACTCAAAGAAGATCAGGTTACAAGATTAATCTATCAATTCCTCCCAAGTATACATAAAGCAGACATCAAGTAAAATTATTGAAGAAAGCGTCTGAAGATCTATCAAAACTAAGAAAGTGTCTGAAGACCTGTCAGAACCAAGAAGGCACCTGAAGCATGTCAGAACTAATAAGAACAAAGAATGTGTCTAAGAAACTGGACAAATGTTGGAGCATATGTTAAAGAAAGCATCTGAGCAAAAGATCATAATCCTTACATCGAGGAACGTCAAAAGAAGAATATTGCTTGAAGCTTTATTCTAAATTCTGCAGAATTATCGAAGAAAGTAAGCAAGCTCTCACAAGGAATATAATATTAATTCCCTCATTCTCAGAAAGGTACAGAAAGCAGAAAGTATAAAGGTTCTGTATCAACCTTCTTTCTCGCAATAAGTTAGAAGCACATTTCTTTAAGCTTTTCTCAATGTTGTACAAATAAGGAAAGCTACATTGCCCAAGTCAGAAACGCAACTGTGCTCAGCTCTCTGGTCAACAAAGTCCTCCAACGATCATAAATATTTAATGCAAGTCAGAACGACTATTTATGTCCAGAAGACAAAGAAAAGATACTTGGAAACTGAAGAATGTATCTTAATGGATCTCTCTTGGTTGAGTATAAAAGGAAGAACAAGAAGACTGAAGAAGTAGATTGATTCCAGATTCATGAACGTATAGAAACAACTCAGAGATAGAATCATTCACGAAAGCTCTCATAAACTCTGACACTCTTCTCTCAATATAAAAATCTTTTAGAGAAGATTGAACTCTGCTATCTACCTGCTCATTCACTTTATGAAGTGTTAGCCGGTTGATTTACAACTCTGTAAACTTGAAGTTGTGCTTCAAAACAAATTTAATATCTTGTAGAGCCTGAAGAGGCTTGCAAAAAGAATACTTGTTGTTGAGCATGAAGAGGCTAGGTGTGCAAGCAATACTTGTTGTGGAGCCTGAAGAGGCTACGTGTGCAAATAAGACTTGTCTGTAACTTGATCAGTTATAAGGGAAAAACTTGGTGAAGCTAGGGACTGGATATAGCCCAAAGTTGGTGGGTGAACCAGGATAAACCTCTGAGTATACTTTTCCTTTCCTACTCTTTTACTTACTGCTCTTAATTTGTTGTTACTAACATTTTGGGGAGTGTTTGCAATAATTCTAAATATTTCACTTTGCTGCAAAGACATCTGAGAAAAAGCGTCTGATGAAGTTGACACAGGCAAACACAAGAAGGGGGGTTGAATTGTGTTTGTTAATAATTTTCGAAAAACAACCTTTAAAACTATTTTTGCACACAAGAAGATTAAAAACAGAAGCAAGCACACAGAAATAGATCTTTTAAAAGCTTTTAACAAAAGCAATTTCAAAACCCCTCAGTCAGTAAAAACGTATACAACTGAAAGAGTTTAGGGATAGAAGATTCACACAAAGGATTTTATCCTGGTTCACTCTCTTCCAGCCAAGAGCTACGTCCAGTCCCTTCGACTTGAAAGATTTATCCACTACTTCTCCAAATAGATTACAACCAAGTATTCAACAACTCTCTAGGCTTACAAGTTTTCCTTTCTTACCAAGCCTCTTCAGGCTCTAATGCTAACAAAGAGATTTAACTTATGATCTTCTTAACTCACTATATGTGAGGATATGAAAGTTTAAGATCAGATGAATATTACAACAATATTCAAACTAAAGAATGCAGACTCTTGCTCTTGAAAGAATATTAGAATGAGTGGTTATCGATTGGCAAAAGTTGTTCTTCAAAACTTGAGGTCTTCTATTTATAGTGGCCTTCTTCTTCACTTGTATTTCTTCAACGGTTATTTTGAATAGTCCCGTTTAGAGATGGCATTGAATGCATGATATCCATTGTGACTGATAGCTTGATTGTAGCCTTTGTGAAATGTACTCTTGGTTATCACATTTGCACAGAATAGAGGGTCATTGCTTTTGAGTAATTTGTACCTTGAAAACTTTCTTTCCTCCTTTGTGTACAATCCAGCTTTTTCCAGCAGTAAAGAAGAATTCGTACAAGTCACTTTTCATTTCCTCATTGTACTATTTGCTTTTTGTATTTCCTCGATGGTACTATGATTTTCTCACAAGGAAACAAAGCATTGACCGGATAAAACAAATGGAAAGAACAAATATTCTATTGAATTAAATATCAATCATTTGAAGTAAATTCAATGTGGGTCAGATTGCGTTTATTCATTTTTAGAACAACATATACATAGGAGATAGAAGCTCATCTATTCAAAAATCTCCGTCTACTCAGTTATTTGTGAGACTAGGTTTGTTCGTTATTTTATAAGGCTCGTCTGATGACGTGGCATACAAAGCTCGTCTATCAAGTCTCTGGACTTGCTATTCCTTAGTGAGTTATCATAATCTCCGTCAGGTGACGTGGCACTTAGAGCTCGTCTACTTGATTTTTATTTTTCCGTTTTTCTACTTCTACCAAGTATTCCCGTCTGCTGACGTGGCAAGTTAAAAGTAGTCTAATTGATTTTAAATTTGAAATCCGTCTAGTAAACATTTAATGCCTCGTCTACTTAAAGAAACTAGTCTACTCAATTAAATAAATAAATGACTTTACCAAATTACTGAGTAGCTCGGCGACACGGGTGGATGTGCATTTCTCTTTATGAGTCCAAGCAGATACATATGAAAACTTATTCTGAGTTTCCATGTCTTATAATTTTAAATGTTCGTGCATAACTAAATAAACTTGTTAGATATCAACTAACACTTTGTAAAGCAAATTTAATCCTTTTGTTAACATCAAAACACAGATTATTTAATCCAAAAACCACTTTGGTTCCAACAATCTCCCCCTTTTTGATGATGACAAAAACTAATTAAATTTGAGCAGCAAGGTCTAAGAGAGCTTACAAAGCTCCCCCTAAGACAAAGCATAAAAACATTTTAGTAGGCCAGGATTGTATCAGATCATTTACTTAACATATCAAACAGAGTGAAAAACATGTAGACTTAGAATATATCAGAATAATTCATAGTAAACAATTATCAAAGCAATCAAATAAGCAGACATAGAATAGTTAAAGCATAAGCAGAGATATACATGTGCAGACAGACATATGCTTTTCAAAACTGACTTTTATTAATAATTTAATTCTCTTCCTTTCTCCCGCTTTTTTTGTCATCCGACAAAAAGGTAAAGGAGTTGGAACATCATTGTCAGTAAAAAGAGAATAATAAGCTAAGAGGAGGGTGGAGGTGGAGGATGAGGGTTTTGGTCTGACGGAGGAGCAGGAATCTGTGTAGGCAAATTCCGGCTTTGCTGAAAACTGAGCATGATGGTCATCATTTGATTCATCATCTAATTTGTGGGGACCAGAGCTTTAGCAACCTGTTCTCTGACTTGCTCCTTCACTTCTGCTTTTACTCTTTCCTCAATGATCTTACCTATCATCTCTTCAAAGTTTGGAGGCAGAGAGAGTGATGGTCTAGAGCTTTCACCACTATCTTGAGCATGACTAGGCAGGGTGTCCAATGCTCTTGAATGTTCAGGTTGATCTTGTGGGTGAATTATTGTGAAAGCCAGAGGTTGAGAAGAGTGCTTATCTGAAGTGCTTGGTCTGGGAGCAGACTCAGCAACTTCCTCGTGTTCATTTATCAACTTGACTGCTTCATGCTCTACAACAGGTTCTTCAATAGTGATTTCTTCTTCTGTGTGTTCTGATGGAGGTGGTGAAGTAGCAGGTTCTAGTACTGGATCCTCAAACCATTTAATTTCATCTTCATTTTCCAGAAGAGGACTAATGACAGCTAGTCCAAAGATATCATTGATAATGATAAACTTGCAGTCTGAAATACCACATTTTCCTGACAGTTAGAATGGCTTTCTTTTCTTCTTGAGACAGTCCAGAGGAGGAGGCTTTTCTTGTGCAGTGAATAACATGTGATTTCCATAAGTCACTAGCATGTACCTTTCAGAGATTTCTTCAATGGTAATAGATTGCCAATGATCCAGAAGGGTATAATCGAAGGGTTCTGAATAGAGATCTAGCATAATTGACTCATCTGCTGGCATCTTGCCTTTGAAAATTCTTCTCTTCTTGTCTTTGTCTTTGTTGAAATCAAGCATTGGCAGTCTTGGTGCAATTCTGTATGGCTTGATCCCAATATTAGTTGCTGATGAATGCCTTAGCCAAGTTGGAGGGACAAAGTTTGCAGCTCTGTCAATTTTAAAATGGCTAAACTCCCACTTCAGCATCTCATACATTAATGCATCAACAAAATCTGCAGCTCTGCCATACACACTGGGGTGCTTAAATGTTTCCTAGCCAGTGTTTCTGTCCATTATGATGGGGACATGCCTGAATGATCTGGATCTTTTGCATGTGACATCAAACAGATCCTTCTTGGCAGGGCCAGTATGCCAGTTTGAAATGATGTGCCTCTGAACTCCTTCTGTGAATGGTTTGAAGGGTGGAAGTTTAATGAGGTTAGGGTAAATCTTTCTAGGTGGGAATTTATTTTGTGGTAGATGGGTTAGAAGAGGTCCAAAGGAATTGAATAGTTCATATGGAAATGGTCCAGCAGGTGTGTGTGGTTCAAGGTTAACCCAATATGAGTAGATGTTTTCAGGTTCATACTCATACTCTGGTAAAGGGTACCATCTGGTTAGAATAGATTCAGGTTCAGCTTGGTGGATGTGGAAAAGAATCTTCCAGACCCTATTATTTTTTCCCAATTCTCAGTTTTTCCTTCATATAATACTAATGGATCAATATAGAGAAAGTTGATTTTCTTGATTTTTGGAAAGGGGGCACCAGGACAAACTCCATCACCAGACTGGTTGAACCAAGGGTCATCAGCAGGGATAATTGGTTGGCAGGTTGATTTAGTAGGTAGGTTATTTGTGGTTGGTCTGGAAGGTTTGTTTGTGGTGAATGGGGTGTGGGAATGTATACATCAGTCATATCATTATTAACAGATGTATTAGAAACATCTATCCTATGCTCAAAGCTAGAAACTAGGGCATCTACTGCTAACTTAACGGGGTCATTAGCACGTAGAGTTACCTCAGTCTCAAAGGCAATTTTGGCTTTCCTCTGTCGTTCCTCCTTCTGGTTGGAATGGCAGAGGGAGCAGCAACAACAGTAACAGTCTTTTGTTTCTTCAAAACAGAGCTGATGGGAATTATATCCTCATCATCATCTGGTGACAGCACCAGATTTCTTGTCCTCTTTTGGGAAATAGCAGGTTGAGGGGCAGCAGCAGTAGGTTCCCTGATGACAATTCCAGTAGGCCTTTTAGACATAGGCTTCCTGGCAGCAGTGGTCTTTTTCCTGATATTCTTCCTTGGCTCCACAGTCTCGGCCATGTTTTGCTATACCATTTATTCTTTAATTTTCATCAATTCCTCAGTCTTGGCAATAACAGCAGCAGCATATGTACTGAGGTTCATGTTTACTATGTTCATTTTTCCAAAGTCAGCAGCTGACATTGGTTTTTCAATAAGAATTATGGCTTGTTCCTCAGGAATCCTTACAGCAATGTATTCATGGATTTCTTGTGCCTTGAAGATTTTTGAAAGCAGGTGATAGTAGGGAAATGATGATAGTCTATTCTTGTTCATTACAGCATCCCTAAATCTTCCATACAGAATTCTTGGAAGATTGATCTTCCTTTCAGTCATGAGGTGGTAGAGGCAGAACTTGTGTCGAGAAGAGAGGTTGTCCTTGGATCCAACATTATGAAGAACCACTTTATTTAGTAGTTGATGAAGGATGCGAACAATATCCTTCATTTCAACAGCCTTCCAAGAGTGATTTCTGATAGTGTCTTCTTTCATTAAACAGACTTCAATAGTCTCAGAACCACCCAGACCAGCTTCCTAAGTCTCAGTGAGAACCAATCCTTCCTGGGCACAGAAAATAGCATCAGCAATGGTGTTCTCAGAAACTACAATCTTCTTTCTCAACACCATAGAGGAGAAGTCTGTATCAGAAATTCGAACATTCCTCCAGAAGTCCCTAATTAGGTTTGGAAAAACAGGGACTTTCTCTGTGAAGAGTCCTCCCCAGCCAGTAGCAGTAATATACTTGCTAATATCCAAGTTAAAGTCTTCCAATACTCCAAAGGTGAAATGATGCTCAATAGCCAAGTTGAGTTTATCCACGTTGAAGGTTGAAGAAGAAGCCATTTTTAAGGTTTGAAGGATATAGGGTTCAGAGACAGAGGAAACAGAGAGCTCGAGAGTTTGAGAGAGATAGTTGTCAGGGAAGATGGGTAGTGAAAGGTTTTTCAGAGGGAAATAAACTTAAAAAGGTTTTGAATTTCAAAGGTTTTTCTTTTTGGAAATAAATTAAAAGGAATTAACAAGACATGTCATTAAGAATAAAACGACGTTGGTATTTTGGAACTCTAAAAAGGTCTTGATGGGATTGATGGAAGTTACTGACTCAGCAGAGAGAATACACTAGAAAAATACGTCTATAAGACAAAATAAATGCATTTAACAAATATATGCATAGATGAGTTCAAGCATAAGCAAGTATGGACGCGCATATTAACATGCAATGGACGTGGCGAGCAAAAGTGATAGACGCGTTATGCAGTAGACGCGCAGTTGAATATACAATAGAAGCAAATAAGTTTTATCACGCTCTGGACGCAAAATTTTTAACATGCATTAAACAAAATCTATAGTCGTATATTTATCACCACTTGACTTAGGGGTAAAAGGAAATGAACTTGGTTTTGTCTCCATTCATGTGCTTGGAACAGCCACTGTCAAGATACCATTTCACATTCTTCGCTTTCCAACACACCTACAAAACAGAATCATGTTTGTGTTTTAGGTACCCAAATCTGTTTAGGTCCTTTTGAGTTAGTTGCAGCAATAGTTTCTTTAGGAACCCATATATACTTAGATTTATTGTATGTTGATTTTCTGTATTGACATGTAGAAGCTGTGTGACCTTTTCTAGCACAAAAGTTGCATTTAACAAAAGGTGTGTTTGATGTCTTAGGTGCAGCAAAAAATTTCTTGAAAGATTTCTCACGTATCTTAGGTTCATAGCCTATTCCAGCCTTATCATAAACACACTTTTGATGTCCTAATAAAGCTTACAGGTTATCTCTACCATTTGTGAACTTGGCTAAGTCATTTTTCAGTTTTTCAACTTCTTTAGTCAATGTACAACACTTAGAACAATTAGTGCTAGGTGCAATCAAGACCTTATTCCTAGTTTCTAGTTCTTTCTTTCATTTTCAAGCATACATAATCATCACATTGTTTAGCAATTATTTTTCTAGATGAGACAAGTTGTCTAGCAATCTTAAGATATTCAGCATGTAACTCATCAAATGCATCTTGCAATTCATCAAAAGTAGGTTGTGAATCAGAATTCCTCACTATCTGAATCACTGTTATTGATGGCCATCTACCACAAGTTTGCCTCCTCAGATTCAAATTCTTGAGTGGAATCTACATTATTATCATCCCAAGCAATGTAGGCCTTTCTTGGCTTTCTCCACTTCTTGTCCTTTGAGTCAAACTTTTCTGTTTTGTCCTTCTTTTGCAGTTTTGGACAGTCCAGCTTCATGTGGATAATCTTTCCACATTCATAGCATGTGATGTTGTTGAAAATTGATTTTCTTTATGAAAATCAATTTTCAACAACATCACATGCTATGAAAATTGATGCAGGTTATGAAAATTGATTTTCTTTATGTATCTTTTTAGTTGAGCTATCTTGTGACTAAGAGATTTCTTTCTCTTACAAATCATCTAAGACTTAAATCTAAAATTCTCCTTTAAGCTTGGTCTTGATGATCCTTTGATCTTTGACTTTGTTCTTTTGATTTCTACATGCAGCTCCTTGATTTCTTCAAGTTCTTCCTTGAATATTTTCCTTGAATTTGCTTAATGAACTTGTTGATCACTACTTGATACCTATTTTGCAATTTGACACTAAAACACTTGCACACACATTAAATTGTATTTGTCATATATCAAAATCTCTAAGTCATTGAGTCTTACACCTCTCAAATGGATACATCCAGCGGTATTGGACTGGACCACCAACTCCTGCTTCGTAAGGTAGATGAACTGGAAGGTGTTCCATTGAATCAAAGAAACTCGGCGGGAAGATTTGCTCCAGCTTACATAACAAAACGGGTATCTTGAATTCCATATCCTTTAATTGATTCACATTTAGTGTTGTCGATGTAAGCTCCCTGAAAAAGTGGCTAAGCTCAACAAGTGGGTTACAAATTGGTTTCGGTAATGCGTCGAACGCAATTAAAAGTAACCGTTGCATCAACATGTGGCAATCATGACTCTTCATTCCATGTAACTTTGCTTCCTTAATGTCAACTCATCTACCCAGATTGGAAGCACACCCATATGGTAACTTTAGTTCTTTAACCCACTTACAGACGACCATTTTCTGTGTTTTTCTTAGTGTATAACTTGCCTTCGGTTTGATAAGTCTACCACGACCACCGTCCTACAACTCAAGCTCCTTTCGATTACAAATTTCAGCCAGATCCAATCGGGCTTTATTTTTATCCTTTGTCCTCCCCTTGATGTCCATCACAGTGTCAAACACATTCAAAAACATATTCCTCTCAGTATGCATGACATCAATGTTGTGACGGAGTAGCTGTGTCTTCCAATACGGCAACCTCCAAAATATACTTTGTTTTGTCCAATTATGGTTGACGCCATAATCAGGAATATGTTCTCCTTAGGATTCATGGACGAGCGGTAAGTACTGTACTCTCCGCCATACATTAGGACCAGACAAACGTGGTGGAGACGGTGTTGTCTCCGCACAACGCTTCTTGAATGCATTCTTGTTCCGCCTATAAGGATGATCTTCTGGAAGGAATTGACGATGACAATCAAAATATGAGATCTTTCGACTGTTTTTAAGCATGAATGCCTTCGATCGCTCCATACATATTGGGCAACCAAGCTTCCCCGCGGTCATCCAACCCAACATCATCCCATAGGCGGGAAAGTCGTTGATCGTCCACATCAAAGTTGCTTTCATCATGAAATTCTGCCTCAAAGATACGTCATATGTCAACACACCATCATTCCACAGTATCATCAGCTCATCTATCAGCGGCTGCAAGTACACATCAATCTTACCTTTTGGATTAGACGGACCCGGAATTATGACTGTTAGGAACATAAACTCTCGCTTCATGTACATCCCCGAGGGAAGATTGTACGGAGTCAGGATAACCGGCCAACAAGAGTATGCCTTTCCAGACTGCCCGAAAGGATTAAATCCATCCGTAGGTAACCCCAATCGGATGTTCCGAGGGTCCTGCAAAAATGCCATATGAACCCTTTCAAAATGCTTCCAAGCTTCTCCATCCGATGGATGACACAAGACATCTTGCTCCCTCTCATGCTCATTATGCCACCTCTTGTGAGCTGCAGTGGCCATCGAAGAGTACAATCTTGTAAGTCTTGGCACGAGCGGAAAGTACCACATCTTTTTTAGAGCGGTCTTCTTCTCAATGCCCTTCCTAGTGGTTGTCTTATACCGATCCGCACCACAAAATCGACAACATGTTATGCTCTCCGCTGAATCATCCTTATAGCACAACATACATCCGTTCGGGCAACAATCAATTTTCAAACACCCCAGACCCAAATTTTCCACACACTTCTTAGCATGATAAAAACTAGTAGGCATCCGATAGTCTTCCGGCAACGCCTTGGACACTGACATTGTGAGGCGATTAAAACAGCCTTCTTGCATATTGTAGTCAGATTTGATACTCAACCATTCCATACACATCGACAACTCTGTGTACTCCCGACATCCTTCCCACAATAGAGATCGTGCAGCACTCAGCATATCATAGAATCTTTGAGCTTCGGGATTCAGATTCTCCTCTATGTATTGGGAACCCATTCCACCATCTTCTCCCCCATCTTCTTCTAGTGCAACACCAACCGATGGTCCAGCATGATCCATTATCATCTGCTCGTATGGATTCAATTCTTCCCTCCGGTCACCACTTCCATAGTACGAACCTTCAAACACAACCGGGTTTAAATTAGGCAACGTCTCACCATGGTTACTCCACGGTCTCCACCAATAGTAATCAGGCATGAAGCCCTTCTCATCAAGATCAGCTACAACTCCATCCACGCTTTTGAAAGATTGACACTTGCATCTTTTACGAGGACACCTCAAACGATCACCGCCCAGTCGTATAAATCTCTCCTGGCTAACAACAAACTCTATAAATTCACCCACTCCAACTCTATACTCTTCCCTAAGACGTTTATTCTGATCCAACCTACGATACATCCATTTCCGATTCTCCAGAATATCCATTACTGCCAATTAAATAGCCTGACCAACCCTACAATAACACTTATATATTACGGTGCATTCCAATAACTCCATCAATCTCGTTCTTATGACAAGGTATGAACCTATCCCATTCGAGAAGAAACCTTTACCACACTCGGCTAATAATAGTTATTCCCTTATTCAAATACCTTATACTTAACAAAATTTTGGCAGCATTTCCCATCGGTCTCCAAGTACACGACTCGAGCACGGTCAGAATCACCGCGATCAAGTATGCACCAGGAGAACAAAAAGAAATGCATCAGACCGAGATTTCAACAAGCATATATATAAGGCATTTGAACATGGAAATGACTATTGTACAAGTGTGAAAAAGTTTTTTCCCAAACTGTCCCACTTGGACAATTCAAGATTCAATACAATGAGCATGCGTACCTTGATAAGTTACACATGCTCATTAATATCGAATCTCAAATAGGAAACTAAGGCTTTCGTAAATTAATTATTAACTCTAACAAAAAATAAAACCATTAACCTATAAATATTGCAACATAGTTGAGCTTATATAAATTGCAGCGTAAATCAATACAAACTTAGATAAAATATTGTAGTAAAACATCTTATTGAGCTACGCTCTCCACTAACAAGTAGCAGTTAATTGTCAAACACATGCATAATTTCTAAATTATCAGCACACAACCAGCATCCCACCTTTCGGATAGGATCACATCCTATTGAGCTCCGCTCTCCACTAACAAACAACACATATTGACAAACACATGCATAAACATTAAATTATCAACATACAATCAGACAAGATCACATCCTATTGAGCTCAGCTCTCCACTAACAAACAACACGATAATTCACATAATACAATAGATGCACCACACATATCAGTACCTATTAGACAAAGCAAAACCTTAAAAGAGAGTATTGAGAGAACTTACATATTCGACAAAGCAAAACCAAGTAAGGATAAGGGAGGAGCCGCGGACAACGAAGATTAGACAAAGACCTATAATGCATAAATAAAAATAATCGTGTCAGAGCTGAAATGCCAACATTTGATAATATTACTTTAACCTTGTACTAATTTGATATATATTTTTAAAAACCACATTTCATATTGAGATTTTCACTTAAAAGAGTTATAATTTACTTTTGGATCCATGTAGAGTTGGGAAGTTATCATGGTACTGCAACTGCTTATTAAAAAAACAGTGAAACACAGAAAAATGGTTTGGTTGATCTCATTCGTTGATGACACAGATGCCCATATCCCTCTCTCTTCTTCTTAAGCCATCTCTCCCTATCTGTCGTGCCATCATTCCCACTCACCACCTTATCCCCTTATCTCTCCTCCCAAGTGGATATATTATTCTATCCATTTATCAAATTTTATAGCTTAGACTTTTCTTTTTCTTTTTATTATTGCATTAAAATAACATATCATATCATCCTTTATCTTATTTATGTATAAAGACAAAGCATCACCAACAAAATCTTTCCTATTTAGGAAACTGAAACTCCTCCTCTCTTCCACAACTCATGGAACCCTTAGCCATTGAACATCTTGATTTTGGAAAGATGGGATATGGGTACTTCTTCTTCTTCCATGCTTCTTCTTTTTCTATTTAAAAAAGTGTAATTTTTTTACTCAATTGATTTCAAATATCATTTTTTTTATGGTGTTGGTGACCTTTTTGTGATAGGTGCAAGCATTACAGAAGAAGATGCAGGATTCGAGCTCCATGCTGCAATGAGATCTACTCAAGCCGTCATTGTCAAGACGAGGCAACAATATCTATTTTTCTTTTCTATAGTTTTTTTTGTGTGTTTTAAGCTCAAAAATATTGTCTTTTTTGCTTTTATTTGACCTGGGTGTGTGTTATTTCACTCGTTAGAGCATGCTGGGCAACCCTTTTGATTGCCACGAACTCGTTCACGAGGTTGTTAAACAAGTAAGTATAAATGGATAAAGAATGTTTTTTGCACATCATTGCTTACATCTTACTGGTTTAAGAAATCAAAGGTACAACGAGTCTGTGTTGAGATGTATGCTTTGTTACAATATTTTAGAGATAAGACAATTAGAACATGAACATACTTTTAACCTCAATTTATGGCATGTATATATAAAACAACAATTAAATTTAGCATATAGAAATGCCAAAAACCAAAAAAGAATCCAAATCTACCAACATAGCATGAAAATTGTGATCAAGATTGTGTGAGACTATGAGGTAAGTAGAGAATTATAATTTTATTTTGCCAAAGGGAAGAAGACTTACTGTGCTGTGGTGGCGACGGTGGCGCTACCCCGGTGGTGACGTTGCTCCGGCCGTGCGGAGGAAGACGGACCTCAGAGAGAGAGAGAGAAACGGTTAGAGACGGAGAGAGAGAAAGAGAGAGACAGAGACAGAGATGGAGAGAGAGAGAAAAACGGAGAGAGAGAGGGAGAATGCTTACCTGACGGCGGTGATTGGAAGCTGGTGGCCGGAGCTCGTGAGGAAGAGAGAATGAGTGAGAGAGAGAGAAGTTTCGTGAAATGGGGAAGAAATGAGGGTTCTGGCGGATTTATGGATTTTAATATTAGCGACCGAAACTTTCGGTCGATAAATGAGTCTGTTGAAATTCAAATTCTTAAAGTTAGCGACCGAATTAGCAACCGGTGTAAATTTTAACCAGTGGCGACCGATTTAGCAACTGAAAATTCCAACAAATTCTGACTTTTGATTTCTACCATTTAGCGACCGAAAATAGAGACCGAATTTCCTTGCCACCAATATTTTCGGTTGCTATTTCGGTCGCCAAATGAATTATATCAATTGTTCTCCTAGATCCTAAAATCGATCGCTATTTCAGTCGCGAACTGCTACTAAAATTTTCGATCGCTATTTTCGATCGCTAAATGACATTTTTTTTGTAGTGCATTTTGAAGAGTGGACGGGTCAGAGTCCATTATCTCAGCATCAGTATATTCACTTTCTGATGCCGTATCTGCCATGAGACAGATATTTGCCTCTTCCTCCTAATGATCTTCTTCATCTGATGAAGACAGATCAAGATCCTCCCATGTAGCCATTAAGCCTTTCTTCTTTTTGAAGAATGTCTTTTTATCCTTTAGCTCAAGACAGTCAGCTTTGAAATGACCAGGTTTCTTGCATTCAAAGTACAAGGGTGGACCTTTTTCCTTGAAGTCTAACTTCTTCTTGGAAAACTTTTTGTTGAATTTCTTCCTTCTGAAACCACCTTTCTTTCTCCACATATGTTGAATCTTCCTGGAGATGAAAGACAATTCATCCTCATCTAATCCTTCATCATTGTCAGAGGATCCAGACTCATCTGATGACTCAGTGGCTTTGAGAACCTTTGATGAGCTTGCTCTCTTCACCTTTAGGGCAATATATTTTCCTTTTTTTGGAATTTTCTTCTTCATTAAGTTCAAGTTCATGAACCTTGAGAGATCCAAGAATCTCTTCCAGAGAGAGTGTATTCAGGTTTTTGGCTTCCTGAATAGCAGTAACTTTGGGTCTCCATTGCTTGGATAAGCTCCTCAGAATTTTTCTTTCATGATCAGCCATATTAAACAGTTCATACTGGTGAACCAGCATGCTTATTTTTTATTCCTTCACTTGTGATGAACCCTCATGAGCTAGGGCAAGAGTATCCCAGATTTCTTTAGTAGAATTACAGCTGTGAACTTTATCATGTTCAGATCTGGTAATAGCACACATGAGATAGTGCTTAGCTTTCAGATTCAGTTGATGTTGGTTTTTCTGCTCTTGAGTCCATTGGGCTCTAGGAACAGCAGCTCCAGCTTCATCTCTTGGCTGTGTAGCCGGTTTCGATAAGCTCCCAAATATCTACATTTTGTGCATCCAAGAAGGCCATCATTCTCTTCTTCCAGTAGTCATAATCTGTTCCATCAAAGAGAGGAGATCTGTTAATAGCTTGTCCTTCTGCATCCATGGTTGTTGGATCGTACTCCCCCAGTACTTGTTAGATGTTCAACCCTTTCGAGGCCGAGCTCTGATACCAACTGAAGTTGACACATGCAAACACAAGAAAGGGGGTTGAATTGTGTTTGTTAATAATTGTCGAAAAACAACCTTTAAAACTATTTTTGCACACAAGAAGATTAAAAACAGAAGCAAGCACATAGAAATGGATCTTTTAAAAGCTTTTAACAAAAGTAATATCAAAACCCCTCAGTCAGTAAAAACGTATAAAACTGAAAGATTTTAAGGATAGAAGATTCACACAAAGGATTTTATTCTGGTTCACTCTCTTCAAACCAAGAGCTACGTCCAATCCCTTCGACTTGAAAGATTTATCCACTACTTCTCCAAATAGATTACAACCAAGTATTCAACACCTCTCCAGGCTTACAAGTACTCCTTTCTTACCAAGCCTCTTCAGACTCTAACTCTAATAAAGAGATTTAACTTTTGATCTTCTTAACTCACTATGTGTGAGGATATGAAAGTTATCAGATGAATATTACAACAATATTCAAACTAAAGAATGCAAACTCTTGCTATTGAAAGAATATTAGAATGAGTGATTATCGATTGGAAAAAGTTGTTCTTCGGAACTTGAGGTTTTCTGTTTATAGTGACCTTCTTCTTCACTTGTATTTCTTCAACAGTTATTTTGAATAGTCCCGTTTAGAGATGGAATTGAATGCATGATATCGATTGTGACTGATAGCTTGATTGCGGTATTTGTGAAATCCAGCTTCTTCCAGCAGTAAAGAAGAATTCATACAAGTCACTTTTCATTTCCTCATTGTACTATTTGATTTTTGTATTTCCTCGATGGTACTATGATTTTCTCACAAGGAAACAAAGCATTGACTGGATAAAACAAATGGAAAGAACAAATATTCTATTGAATTAAATATCAATCATTTGAAATAAATTCAATGTGGGTCAGATTGCATTTATTCATTTTTAGAACAACACATACATAGGAGATAAAAGCTCGTCTATTCAAAAATCTCCGTCTACTCAGTTATTTGTGAGACTAGGTCTGTTCGTTCTTTTATAAGGCTCGTCTGATGACGTAGCATACAGAGCTCGTCTATCAAGTCTTTGGACTTGCTATTCCTTAGTGAGTTATCATAATCTCCATCTGGTGACGTGGTACTTAGAGCTCGTCTAATTGATTTTTATTTTTCTGTTTATCTACTTCTACCAAGTATTCCCGTCTGCTGACATGGCAAGTTAAAACTAGTCTAATTGATTTTAAACTTAAAATCCGTCTAGTAAATATTTAGTGTCTCGTCTACTTAAAGAAATCAGTCTACTCAATTAAATAAATAACTGACTTTACCAAATTATTGAGTAGCTCGCCTACACGGGTGGACGTGTATTTCTCTTTATGAGTCCAAGCAGATACATACGAAAACTTATTCTAAGTTTCTATGTCTTATAATTTTAAGTGTTCCTGCATAACTAAATAAACTTGTTAGATATCAACTAACACTTTGCAAAGCAATTTTAATCCTTTTGTTAACATCAAAACACATATTATTTAATCCAAAAACCACTTTGGTTCCAACATCTGATCTGCACTGGATTTTGTTTTGTGTTAGAAAACTTGTTTTTACAAAAACACTATTCAACCCCCTTTCTAATGTTGTGATGAGTGTGATTATACCTCATATTTCTTCATCATTTTACATGCATTTCATGGTAGATTAGACATTTTTGTTTAGTAATTTATTTTTTCCTTTTGGAATGTTTGAGGCGCTGTTGTGGTGTGCTTGTGAAGGAATTAATGATCAAAATGCTCAAGTCAAGTTATTTTAGAGTTTGCATGAATATGGAGCTTAAAAGGAGTGAAAAATATGTAAGGTTGATACTATCACAGCCTAGGCATGAAAGGCTTCATGACCATGATCGCGCAAAATGGAAGCAAAAGAAGAATCCAACACTCAGAAGCTGTCACGACCTAGGGGTGTTGGTCGTTACGACCATGATCCGGATCACGGCCAGGCCATGAAATCCGTCACGGCCAAGTCATGAAATCCGTCACGGCCATGACAAGAAAGCTGTCACGACCTGAGGGTGATGGTGATCACGACCGTGACGTGACAAAATTTGAGTTTTGTTATCTTTTCTTACCCTTTCTTAACCTAACCTTTAAGTGTATGTTTGGTAGAGATTCTACCCAACACAAATGGAGAAATTCTCCTTCCCGAGGCACCTTTTCAAAAGCTCCATAGTTGTAGCTTTGGTCAAACGGCATTTGGGAACGGAACTTCTCGCTGCAGAAATCTAATACATAACTTTTGTGAGCTTGATGCCTTGGAGGTAAAAGCCATTTCCAATAATATTTAAGCAGTATCCTGCAAATCATTTGAGAGCTTTTGTGTATTACATGCAACATTCGTTTTTTCCATTCTTATTATTTTGGCTCCATGAAGGCGTCATATGAATATCTGAAATTATGGTTTTGGATGCTCATTTCCTAGCTGGTCTTACAACTATTACAGGTTGAGGTCTCTTTGCATGATGGAAGGACGTTTCAGGGTAAAGTGGTAAATGATAACTGACACTCAGATATTACTATGGTGAATATCAATTCTGAAACCCCACTGCCAGAAGCAAAATTTAGTTCTTCAAGTAGGCTTCATCATGGGGATTAGGTAATAGCCATAACCTTTGTAACTTGCATTTAGGAGCCAATGATGATTCTGCATGTGACACATACTTCTAGCTCAAAGTTGCCAAAAATAAAAAGAAGGCACTTAAGCAGGGACAATGAAGATAATTGGAGTTGCAATTTCTGTTTTGAAGTATCGAATTGTTGGATGAAGTGATGCATTTTTTTTTTTGTGATGTAGCTATTTTAGTTGTTTTGGTCTGTGAAACATTTATCTATTGAGTCAAGAGTATGCAATTTTCAATTTTGTTTTAGAAATTTCTACAGTTGTTTTGCTTAAATGAGGTTTTGAATTGACTTTGTTAATTAGAGTTACTTATTCTGGTCCAGTCTGTTATTATTTGTCTTAATGGAAGATTGATAGTGGTGCTACTAAATTGATTGTTTGTGTTAGAAATTAAGTACCAAGTGTAAATCACTCAGGAAGTGATCCTAACAAGCATATCTTTATATGTAAGAAACAAAACAGAATAAGCATGATAGAGCATAAACAAATCAATGAAGATGTGTAAAGTTATTTTTTGGTATTGCATGTATATGTCATAATTTATTGTAAAAAAATTGCATCATATGTTTATTTATTTTTTCCTATTTACAATTATGTAATATTTAATATTTATATCATACTGTGTCAAGAATTTTATATGAATGTACATGGGGTATAAGAGTGGATTGTCACAATAGGAATAAAATGTAAAAAAATAAGTCCATCTAACATACTTCGTTCATAAGCAAATTTATTCTATTTACTTCTCTTATATTTGTTCTCTATTATATATATTTATATATATATAGTTTATTTTAACAATTGTTCTTTAACATTTTAAATATATACTATTTCCATAAAATCTATTTTAATAATTATAGTTTATAATTTATTTATATTTGTCAATTTATATTTTTAATATATAAATTAAATAAACTATATCATCTTACAACGTACGGGTACATAACCTGAAATGGTTGCAAATATTTATTATGAATGGACTACATAACTCAATTCTTTCTATTTCATACTTTAACATAGACAATTTACAAACCATTTAGTATATTTGTTTCGTACATTTTTCGTATTCTTTTGTCTTTATTTTTAAATAAGTTTATAAGATTATTTGTCGGTTTTCATCGTATTATTATTTTTGTCTTTGAAAATAATAAATATTTGTATTCACCACATATTCTCACATATTATTTGCCCATGCGATGTACGGGTTTATCGTCTAGTTAATTGTAAAAATATAATTAAAGAGATGGCATAATCTCTTTAGAATCTCCATTTCATTCTAGTCTCTATTATCTTTCTTTTTCTTTTCTTTTTACCTATTTTACTTCTGCTAATTGTATGCCGCGTGATATTAACTGGATAAATATGAAAATCTGAAAACACCTAATTAAGCCACTTATGAACATAAACTATTTGTTGGTTTAAAAAAAAAAAGACAACTATTTATTTTCGCAATTTGCACATTTTCTTTTTTTTTTTTTTAATGCGATGGCCAATGCACCTTCATAAATCAAATTGGACTAGGCTCCATGAAAGGAAAAGGCGAGCTTCGCAGGAAACCGTGGATTGGTATATTTGCTTTACTTTTGCTCTATAATAAATACAAAAGGATGTGCACACGTCAACGGGCTATGGGATAAATCATTCTATTTTCTAATGCCTAACTTATTAATATTGATTCTTAATTATTGATCATGTCAAACAAATATTGATTATTAGGGGACCATGAGCGGGCATAGGTCATGTATAGAGCTGTCAAAATAGATTAACTGGGTGAGTCGGGTTAGGGGAAACCGGGTCAACCCAACCTGACTCATAATTTGGTGAGTTAAGAAATAACCAACTTGGCTCGGCTCACCCCGGGTTAGTGGTTTACACGGGTTGGCTCACCTAAAATTAAAAAAATTAAAAAAATCACAAAAATTAAAAAAAACATAAGAAAATCAATGAAAAAATATCATAAACATTCAATGAGAAAATATAATATAAAAAAAGGAAGAAAAAAAAAACTTCTGATAATGCAACAATATCAAGCATTGACAAACAATATTGCATATCTTGACAGGCAAAGCGACGACAGTGGATCGGTGGTGCAATTGCACCGATTGCGCCGACAAGCGGCGACGAGAGACAGGGGAATGGAAGTTGTCTGGCTAGAGCTGCGAGAGAGGGAATGAGGAGCATAATAGATCGATATAGGTTTTGTTCTGTTAAAATAGTGGAAAGTGAAACGAGTAGAGATGGTGAGTAAAGGTCGTGGGTTCGAAGGCGAAGAGGAAGGTCTTGGTGGTGGGTGAACAGAGAAGAAATTGCAGAAGGATGGGGGTGAGCTACGAATAGAGCCACGATGGCTTCAACGTTTAGAGGGACAAAGTTGTGTTCTATACATAGGGTTCAACAACCAAGCTTCAGAGTTTAGAGAGTAAGTCTTTTAGAAGACTGAGCTTGTTTTGGACTTTTGGGGTTGAGATTAGTGTTCACTAACACATTTTTGGGTTAGCAATTGTTTTTTTTTTTAAACTGTTGGAACTCGTGAGCCAACTTGGCTCAATCCGGGTTGAACTCACCCAACCCGCGGGTTAAGTGGTCGGGATAAAATGACTCGGGGTAAAAACGAGTTAGGTTTTTTTCAACACAACTTACCGGTGAGCCGGGTTAAGCCAGATTGGCTCGCGGATAACTTCTAATCTTAGTGACTTACTCATCTATATTATTAGAATTTGATTCATGTAGCACACACAGAATGGATTTATAGTCTAAGCCTATTGTAGGTAAAAATTAGTAAAAGAGATCATTGAAGTTACAAATTACAATCTCCTAAATCTTAATTAAATTATATTACCTATCTTTATTCCCCTAACTTCAACATATTCCCTACTATAACACCTTTTATAAAGCTTAAGGTCAGTGATAGCAAACAATACTAAAAGTCATTTTTGGCTAAAGACACCAGTGGAAATAATGTAATATACGGGGACGTTTTACGTCAGTTGACCATATGTTTGACGTTAAAAATGAGGCGGTGGCAGTTTTGTAAATATTAAATCACTATTTGCGTCAGTTGTTTAATGAACTGACGTTAAAAGTGATTATTAACACTTTTAACGTCAGTTGTTTATACAACTGACGTTAAAAGTGTGATTTTTACTTCAGTTAAATAAATAACTGACGTAAATAATCAACTCATTCCTATCTTTCTTTCGTCGTCATCTCCCTGTTGTCACTCTTAACGCAGATCATCACTCCATATATAGTGCAGTTTATTTCTAATCTTTTTTTTAAAAAAGTTTATTTTTAATCTTAATTAATTAGCTTGAATTAGTAAACAAATTCTTGTGCAAATTAAAATAAATAAACACTTAACATAAAACAAGTTATATGTATAATCAAATCGTATCTCATTGAAGCGATTCATAAGTTACAATTACATGATTAAAAGATAAAAAAATTTCGCAAGATAGCACTAAAATATAAAAAAGTTTATGCTTCAACATCATTTTCTTCTCAGTCCTGTCCTCAGAAACTCCAATGGATGCATCTCCTCCCTTACTTGAAGTCCTTGATGCTCCATCTGAATCCACAATCAATTTGGAGCCAAAGTAGAGTGAAGGGTGCACTCGATCTGTTTCAGCAATATTCCTTGGTTCCAAAGCTGATGTTTTGGAACTGTAGCTGCTGATTCTCCGGAAGGATGATAATGTGTGCAATTCACATAATGCGATTTACACACCCTTATCACCCATGTAATGCGATTTACACAACCTCAGAAGTTGTTTGACCATTAAGACAGAGACCTTTAAGTCTAGGTATAGGAAGAAAGAGTGATGAAGTTAATCTCTATGGCAGAGCCATATTGTGAAGCAGAAAAATTAAAGGAAGGAAGGAAGCTATTTATAGGAGTAGGGGATGAAGTTACTAGGCGTCGTAAGTTGCTAAAAAATTAAATTGATCATTAAGAACATTAGGTTCCAAGGCGCATTGGGAGTTGGCAGTCATATATTATAAACGTGCAGAAAAGAAAACGCCCGAAGGAATAGGAAGAAATAGACCTTTAAGTCTAGGTATAAACTTAGTGCTCATAAAGAGGATTATAGGTTACAATGTGCATGGGTAAGTAGCACAACAAGAATGGGTAATTAAGTAGCGAGTAGTCAAAGGAATGAATGCTTTTGCGAGAAACTTATACACTTTTAACATCGGTTGTTGAATAAAACTGACGTTAAAAGTGTTTTTAAAATAAAAATATTTATTTTTAACGCCGATTGTTTATACAACGACGTTAAAAATGCGATTTTTACTTCGATTAAATAAACAATGACGTAAATAATCCTATATCCCTATCTCGAAATGCCCCGTTGTCACTCTTAACACAGGTCAATGGGTAAGTAGCGAGTAGTCAAAGGAATGAATGTTTTTGCAGAAACTTATACACTTTTAACGTCGGTTGTTGAATAAAACCGAAGTTAAAAGTGTTTTTAAAATAAAAAATATTTATTTTTAACGTCTGTTGTTTATACAATTGACGTTAAAAGTGTGATTTTTACTTCAGTTAAATAAATAGCTGACGTAAATAATCCTATATCCCTATCTGAAATGCCCTGTTGTCACTCTTAACACAGGTCAATCCACATCTATAGTGTAGTTTATTTCTAAACTTTTTTGTTTAAACAAGTTTATTTTTAATCTTAATTAATTAGCTTGAATTAGTAAACAAATTCTTGTACAAATTAAGATAAATAAACACTTAACATAAAACAAGTTATATATGTATCTCATTGAAGCGTTCATAAGTTACAATTAATTACATGATTAAAAGATAAAAAATTTCTGCAACATAGCCCTAAAATATAAAAAAGTTTTTGCTTCAACATCATTTTCTTCTCAGTCCTGTCCTCAGAAATTCAAATGGATGCATCTCCTCCCTCACTTGAATTCCATGACGCATCATGATTAATCAAAGTGAAAGGGATCTTTGCATCACCTCCTTCACTGGAATTCCTTGATGCATCATCTCGAATCCACAGTCACTTGCAGCCAAAGCAGAGTGAAAGGAATGACTGGGATGAAATAAAGTGAGGGAATCACATTACGTGATTTACTCAACTTTACCATCCATGTAATGTGATTTACACAACCTCGGAAGATTTTTGACCATTATGACAGAGACCTTTAAGTCTAGGTATAGGAAGAAATAACAAAGGTCACAGAGCCATTTTGTGAAGGAATAGAAATATAGAGGAAAAGAAGAGACAGTATTGCAGACTGATACAGAAGAATGGTACTTTATAAAGAGAATGATTTTTACACAACACTTTTAATGTCAGTTGTATTCAACAACTGACGTTAAAAGTGTTTTTAAAAACAAAATATTAATATTTAACGCCAGTTTTTTAATACAACTGACGTTAAACAATTACTTTTAACGTCAGTTGTTTAATACAACTGACGTTAAATGTTGTTTTATTGATTATAACGTTTGCACCCGCGCGCATTCTGCACTTTGCTCTGTACTTACGTCTCTTTTCTCTTTTCATCACGCTCAACCCTAGATCACTCTCAACCCTCACTCTCACTCTCACCCAGCACAGAACCCTAATCGCGAGCTCATCTCCACCGCGAGGGCTTCTTCGCCACCACCGTGAGGTACACTATTAACCCTAACTCTGTCTTTCCATTCATTCTTTGGAATAACTTGACATCTCTCTTTCCCCTTCCCGCGCACCAACTCTCCTTGTCCCTCTGCTCTCAGTAACCACATCGAACGTTGACCACCACTCGAGCTCCCCTCCCCACCACCACGCGAGCACCTATTTCTGGTGAGTATTTAGGGCACATTTTTGTATTTTTGGTTTTGAGTGTACGTTGAAACTGTAGTCTCAGTAGTTGAAACTTGAAACCGTGAGTTTGAGTTGTTTGGAATGTACGTCTCTATTTTTGGTTTTGAGTGCATGTTGCTCTGCTGGTTGATCTGTCACGGCCGTGATGCTCATCACGGCTAGGCCGTGATCAGTTCTGCCTGTGATGGCATGGTCTGGTTCATTGGCACGTTACGGCCGTGATGGACATCACCGCCAGGCCGTGACCATGCTTGGCAATCTTCAAAAACTATAGTTTTCAATCTCCCGTATTGTCCTTATATTGGATATATGTTTTGTATGTCTACAGGACCTATCTAGTTATGGATCGTAGTTGGATGGTTTGTAAGCGTACTAGTGCTGAGTATTTGAAGGGGGTGGGAGAATTTATAGAATTTGCTCAAAGGAATGTTCCTAATAGTAATGGAATGTTCTGTTGTCCTTGTGTCAATTGTTTGAATACGAGGAAATGTACGGTGAAGGATATACGTACTCATTTGATTTGTGAAGGGATTTGCTTGAGTTATACAAGATGGATATGACATGGTGATGTGTTGTTGAGTAGTACGACGAGTGTCTCCCAAAGTGAGGACGTTGACGTAGATATGGAGGATGATCGAGTAGAGGACATGATCCGTGATATTGGACAAGAATCTTTTCATCGAGCTCATGTGTATGATAGGTTGTGCGGTGATGCGGATAAGCCTTTATATCCAGGGTGTACTACTCATACACGGTTGTCGGCGGTGCTAAAATTGGTTTGTGTGAAGGTGAGAAATGGTTGGACCGATAAAAGCTTCACGGAATTGCTTGAAGTGTGGAAAGACTTGCTTCCGGAGGACAACACATTGCCTGACCGTAACTATGAGGCCAAGAAGGTATTGTGTCCTATGGGTATGGAGTATAAGAAGATACACGCATGCCCCAATGATTGCATATTGTACACCGGTGTTCATGAAGACAATCACGATTGCCCCAAATGTGGGTTATCACGATACAAAGTGAAGGGTGGTGATGATGATGATGATCTTGATGATGTGAGAAAAAAGGGTCCTCCCCGCGAAGGTGTTGTGGTATCTTCCAATAATTCCAAGGTTCAAGCGATTGTTTGCCAATGCGAAAGATGCGAAGAATCTTAGATGGCATAATGATGAGAGGAAACGTGATGGAAAGGTTCGTCATCCTGCTGATTCTATTCAATGGAAGAATATCGATACTATGTTTCCGGATTTCGCCGATGAGCCAAGAAACCTAAGGCTTGGACTTGCTACGGATGGAATGAATCCTTATGGTAACATGAGTAGTATTCATTGTTCATGGCCAGTTCTGTTGGTAATTTACAACATGCCCCCTTGGTTGTGCATGAAGCGCAAATACATGATGTTGTCTATGATGATTTCGGGCCCAAAGCAACCGGGAAATGACTTAGATGTTTATCTAGGTCCCTTGATCGAAGACTTGAAAACGCTGTGGGTGGAAGGTGTTGATGTAGTTGATGGGTATTCTCATGAGACTTTCAAGCTTTGTGCCATGTTATTTTGCACCATCAACGACTTTCCAGCATACGGTAACTTGTCCGGGTACAATGTCAAGGGGCATAAAGCATGCCCTATATGTGAAGAAGGCACATGCTACACTCAATTGCATCATGGAAAGAAGACGGTTTACCTTGGGCATCGGAGATTTCTTAGACGTGATCACCCATATCGTAAGATGAAAAAAGCTTTTAATGGATGCCAAGAGACGTAAAGAAAGCGCGGCGCTTAATTGGAGAGCAGGTTTATCGAAGGTAAAGGACATCGATGTTATATTCGGCAAGTCCAAAAAGAAAGGTAAAGTCATGAGAAAAACATATGGAAGAAGAGGTCGATATTCTTTGATCTTCCATCTTGGCGCAAAGCTTGATGTCAGACATTGCATTGATGTGATGCATGTGGAGAAAAATGTGTGTGATAGTGTGATCGGGACGCTTCTCAACATTCAGGGCAAGACAAAGGATGGTGTGAATGCTCGTCTCGACCTTGTTGCTATGGGTATACGAGAGCAGTTAGCTCCAGTTGTTGAGGATGGTAAGCGGACTTATTTGCCGCCAGCATGTCATACTTTGTCAAAAAAAGGGAGACAAAGTTTCTGCGGGTGTCTTCAGGGCATCAAAGTTCCACATGGTTACTCTTCAAATATGAAGAGACTTGTCTCTAGTGATCTTAAATTGGTTGGCTTGAAGTCTCATGATTGTCACATCTTGATGCAACAACTTCTGCCCGTTGCTATTCGTGGTATTGCTCCAAAAAATGTGAGACATGCCATTACTTGGTTGTGCTCATTCTTCAATTCTATATGTAGCAAAGTCGTTGACCCCCGTATGTTGGATGACTTGGAAGTTGAGGCTGCTACAATCTTGTGCCAATTGGAGATGTATTTTCCTCCTTCCTTTTTCGACATAATGGTTCACTTAATTGTTCATTTGGTGAGGGAGATTAGATTATGTGGGCCGGTTTTTCTGAGATGGATGTACCCAGTTGAGCGCTACATGAAGATCTTGAAAGGGTACGTGAAGAATCCTCATCGTCCGGAAGCATCTATTGTTCAAAGGTATGTTGCAGAAGAAGCTATTGAGTTTTGTTCGGACTACCTTCATAACACGGATCCTATAGGGGTTCCTAAGCCTCCGCATGATGAGATTAGATGTCAAGGTAAGGGTACACATGGCTTAAGAATTAATAGGAAGGATCGGGAGGAAGTGCTTCAAGCACATTTGTATGTATTGAACAACATCGAATGTGTTCAGCCTTTCTTATTTGAACATAAAAGAAAAGTCAATCAAGAAAACCCTCGAATGAGCGAAAGGTGGTTGTTGAACAAGCATAACAAGACTTTCCTACCATGGTTCAAGGAAGAAATGCTTAAGGATGGTAGTACTGCTTCTGATGACGTAAGATGGCTAGCACGTGGGCCTAGCTTCAACGTCATATGTTGGAGCGGATACGACATAAATAACTTTTCCTTTTATACAAAGGAACAAGATAACAAGAGTACCATGCAAAATAGTGGGGTTATGATCGTGGCGAAGCAATGCACTTCTCTAGTGCAAAGGACACAAAACTCGTTCAAAGACCGAGACCTTACTTTGGATATATTGAAGATATTTGGGTGCTCGATTACACTAAGCTTACGGTCCGGTAGATTTAAATGTAAGTGGGTTAATAGTAACGGTGGTGTACAAACCGACGAATTGGGGTTCACATTGGTAGACCTCAACAAGTTAGGTCATATAAATGAGCCTTTCATAATGGCTTCCCAAGCAAAACAAGTGTTCTACATCACTGATCCTTCTAACAAAAGGTTGTCCGTGGTTCTCCAAGGAAAAAGCATGTATAATGGTAGTGATGAAAATGAAGATTCAAATCTTGATATTCCCGAGACTCCTTCTTTTTCAACAAACATGCCTACTATAATCGAGGAGACACAGGTGGACGATGTACATGTCACTCGTGATGATCATCACGAAGGGATATTGATATAGGTAGTTTAAACTTAGTATACATTTATTTTTATTTATATTTCTGTATTTATTTTGAGTTTTAACCTATGTTAATAAATATATATTGTTTCTGAACAGACATACATATGGATCATTGTTCCATTTTTCATTTGCAATTCTGTAATGTGTGTGATATTCTGTGTTACTGGGATATTTACTGAATGCAGGGATAGCTGAGGGGAGTGATATTTTAAAACTGAATTTAAAAAAAATAATACTATTAACGTCAGTTGTATCATACAACTGACGTTAATAGTATTTTATAAAATATACAGTACACTATTAACGTCAGTTGTTTATTACAACTGACGTTAAAATTAAGACCTTTAATGTCAGTTCTTTATAACAATTGACGTTAGTTTTAACAAAATTAACGTCAGTTGTGTTAAAGAACCGACGTTAATAGTGTTATATTTAACGTCAGTTCTCAACTGACGTTAAAAGTTTAACGTCAGCTGTATTTACGTCAGTCATTATTCTGACGTAAAAAATCAATTTTAACTGACGTAAAAAATACTTATTGCACTAGTGAGATGTATACGACTACTAAGAAATTAAGGATTAATTTGATTTTGTTAAAAAATAATGGACAGTATAATATAAAAAAAAGTATTTATTTGATTTTTAAATTAATCTAGTTTTGGACAAAAATAATTCAATTGACGTCACATAACATTTAGTTTTGTTACCAACTAATCAAGTCACAATTTATTTGTCCACAATGTTTAAAAAGTAAAAAGACAAAAAATACTCAACTCTTTATTTTTCCAACCTTCCTATAATTTATTAATAATAATTAAATAAATAGTAGAATACCAAAACAGTTAATTAATAAATATATTATATCTATTAATTTGATTTCTAGATTAATAAACGTTATGTATGATTTTATTTATTTAATAATATTTAAAATTATCTATTTAATTGTAAATCATATAAATTATTTATTTATGAACCAAGCCCATATTTTATTTATCAAATAATTTAATAATAAATTGTATATAAGACTGCATTGTCATTAGGGGTGTTCATCAACCGATCCAAACCGATTCAAACGGTAAAAACCGAACCGAAAAACCGAAAACCGAAAAAACCGCAATTTTTTATTGGATTGGATCGGATTTTGGATCCTATAGTGAAATTCAATCCAATCCAAACCGATCTATTATATATATATACTATTCTTTTTGAAATTATAGTATTACTCATACTTAAACATTATTCTACATACTTTTATATCCCTCATTCTCTTTAATATTTTTATTGGAATGACATATATAAGACTATTTAGAATAAATATTAATGTCTTGAAGTTATATTTTACTAAAAGTTTTGATGCATAGCATATATATATTTGATTGAGTAATCATGAAAAATAGGAAAACAATTAAGTAAATTTGAAAAATAATTAGCTACAATTTATTCGTAGCTGATTCAAGGAAAAAAAATAGGATAAGTAGGAGTAGATATAGAGAATTAATATAAAAGAATGTGTTAAAAAATATCAATAATTTTTTTCTTCTCAAACTCCTAAATTAAAACAAAGATTATCTTTTACCACTATTAAATAAGCAGAAAGGACACTTGACATTAGAAAAAAAAATAAAGTATGACAAAAATCGAATTATCCAATCCAATTCAAACCGCATTCGATTGGATTGGACCGGATCCGATTTTTTGAAGGAAGCAAACCGATCCAATCCAAACCGCACGATGTTTTCATCATTGAATCGGATGATTTTTTAGCTCAAAACTGATCCAATTCAATCCGCGAACACCCCTAATTGTCATGATAATTCAATAATAAATGGTAAAAATATAATTAAAATGTTTGTGCCTTTTGTTAATACAAAACAAACAATATACAACCCAAATAATATTGAGTATAATTTTGATACATTGCTGGAATAAATTTTTTTAGTTTAATTGATATTCATGGGCTGAGTTACTTTTAAGGTAATTAGGATAAGAGTCAACATTTTTAATGATGTGATAATTTATAATTGGTTGACAATGTAAAAAATTTATACACTGATAGAACATATCAATTAAATCTAAAGTTTTTCACACTGTCAAACAATCACAAGTATAATTTTTAAAGTAGTTATAACAAGATTCAAATATTTTAACGATGTGACAATTTATGATCGGTCAACGGTGTATAAAATCTTTACATCGATAACATTTTGGGAACAGCATCTGTGGGTAGATGAGTTGCCCCTTAAATGGTACTCGATCTATATCCTCGGGGGATTAGTCATATGACTTCCGACTGTGGGATACACTAGATTCCATGTTGGACTAAAAAAAAAAAAAACCAATAACATTTGGATACATTTGTGTTATTATGTACAATACTTATACTTATCAAACAGTGGACATTAGTCATTAAACAGGTAATAACATAAAAAATTAGGAGGTTTCTTACTTACCCTGCGGGTAGCGTACCCCTCCATTAAAATATTAATAAATAAAATATTAAAATAATGGGTTTATCCTAAGAAATGTCAATAAAATTTGAAGTAATAGAAAAAATAATGGAAGAAACAAATAAAAATATTATTCAATTAATAGAAAATACCATTAAAATTGTAAATTATACTTATAATAGAATACAAAAAGGACAAAGTGAAATAAATAATATAAGAGATACATTAAATAATATTAATAAAGGCAAAGAAATAGATGAAAATAAAGACAATGAAAAAATCAGAAAAGTTCTTGAACAATTAGAAAATCTTTTAGAAGATGAAGAAAAGAATAAATGTATAACAATAAAAGATTTAGAAGAATTATTAAAATCAAGAGAATTAGAAAAAATAATAGTGAAACAAGAAACACACTTGGAACCATCAAAATTATTTAAACCAGTAACTTCATGGAGAGGATAAAAGATGAATATATGGAAACATTAAAGAAATCAAATGATTTAGAAGAAATTCAATAATTATTAGAACAATTAAAAGTAATTGAAGAAGAACATGACCAAATACAAAAAATAGATCCAATAGATCAAGTAATAAAAGAAAATGATGAAAACAAATAAATAATTTAAATTATAGTTCATTTTCAGAATCTGAAAAAAATTATATAAAGGTTAAAGTAATGTTTTGGTCCCTATACGTGACATCGATTTTCAATTTGGTCCCTATACGTAAAAAGTTATCAATTTGGTCCCTATATGTGAGGACCAATTTAACAAAAAAATTTTGAAATCGGTCCCTACATGTGATAATTATTTTCAATTTGGTCCCTACATGTGACAATAATTTGCAATTTGGTCCTCTTATATAGGGACCAATTAGCGGTGAGGACCAAATTGAAAATCAGTGTCACGTATAGGGACCAAATTGATAACTTTTTACGTATAGGGACCAAATTGAAAATCGATGTCACGTATAGGGACCAAAACATTACTTTAACCTTATATAAAAATGAAAAACGGAGAATATAATGGAACAAAACCCAAAAGAAAATGGGAATAATATAGATATACTCCCGATGGAGCATGGGATAAATACGAAAAAGAAACAATGTATAATAAAGGATATGCTAGAAAAACTAATAAATGGACAAAAATTCAAGAAGAGTTTAAACCTCGTTATGAATCAACTAGATTAGGAAATATATTAAACATTGATTGTGTAATAAATAAAGAAGAAATATTATTACAATGGACAAATGAATTAATATTACTAATGACAACCGATGAAAAATTTAATAAATTAAATATAATGGATGTAAAAACTTTTTAATATTTAAAACAGCAGGAAATGTATAAATATTTTTACTTAGCATTAAAGATGGAGCTTGGCAAAGACATGCAAGATTAGTAAATAATAACCAAGATTTTGCTAAAATGGTTACACCTATGATCTATCAAGAATTTATAGGATATACTATGTTTGATCAACAAGAAAAAACAAATAAATTCTTACATGAAAAGGCTAAAACTCATTTGAATAAAATGTAAATATGTGCTATGTGTCAAATCTCTAGAAAGCTTTATTTGTGAATACCAAAAATATTATTATCAATTAGATAAAGAAACAAAAGAAATTTATAAATATATCTTTATAGATAAATTATCATTTCCCCTCAATGCTAAAATAAAGAAATTATGAGAGGCAAAATGAAACAACCAATACTTTAGGAGGAATTATTCAAACCGTATACCAAGAATTAAGAAAACAATGTTTAGCAAGAGAAACAAAAAGATAATTAAATAGATGAAGTAATGCAATCTGTTGTGACATTCCAGAAATGAAAAAACCTAGAAATTATGGTTGTAACAAACCAATAAGAAAAAAAAATTATAACAAACCAAAATTAAATAGAATGTTTCCAAAAAAGAAAACATATCATAAAAATAATAAGAAAAAATTCTTTAGAAAAAAGAAATCAACACCAAAAAAAATACTACATAAAAGAAAAAGAGAAATTTAGTGTTGAAGTGTGTTAGCATAGATTGAAAGGACTTTGAGACAGGACTGTTTGCGGTAGAATGTGTGGATTGTGGTGTACTCTTTCGTTCCTTTTGAAGATATTCTAGCTAGGAGCACAAAGATTATGTGCTTGCTTTTTCAACCCTTCTTGGGAGGTGAGGAAAGTTAAGTACTTCTAAGGTTAGAATTACATAAATAAAATTATAATTGTTGAAAAAAAAAAAGATCAAATGTGTTAAAAAAACTTTAGGATGTGTTTGGAAGGATGGGGTATGATGATTAGTAATGGAGTGGAATGGTACAAAACCCTTGACCATTGTTTGGAAGTTTTTTAAACAATGGAGTGGAATGATTGGGGATGGGAAGCCAACCCACTCCAAACCATCAAAAACTCTATTTTTCATACCCTTCAATTTGGGGGGTTTGGAAGGGAACATTAAACTCCCAAAGGAGTGATGTATTTTTACCGCTCCATCCCACTCTACTATAAACCACTCCATTATTAACCATTTCACTCCATCAACTTCAAAACTCTCAAACATAACCTTAGAGACGACAAAAAAAAAAAACACCAATAATATGAGAAATACAGTTAAGCCAAAAAGATACATAAAAGATATATTAACTGTCCTCCTAAATTTCCTCCATTATTTATTGTTTGCATCTTATATGCACAAAATATCTTCTGAAATTAACTGTATGAAAAAATATATTTCAAATTAACCACCATGTAAATGGATTCCTAATATCAATTACCTTTAATTATGCAATTAAAGAAGCATGCAAAAATTATAAATTAATGCAGGGAAAAAGAAATGATGAATTCGTGATTTCTTTTCTTGCCATCATTATTCAGTAAGTAACGATTTTTATAATTACAAATGAATTAAAATTAGAGGAAATATCTATACTAATACATAATGGCCAAGTTCTAAAAAACACAGTCTTTTGGTATCAAATTTTTTATATTACAAAAATACCCTTAATAACTTTACAGTATATGGCAGTTTGACAAAATAATAAATCTGAATCAACTCAGATATAACTTCAGGGTGGGTTATCAAAAGTTCAAATTACAAGTTACAGAGATCAGAAATAATTCAAAATAAAAACAGTTTCAATCTCTGAAGACGCAAAAAGATGGAAACCGCTGCTTTTCTCTTCTTCCATGTTTCTTCAAGTGCGCCTCCCTTTTTCTCTCTTTTCTTCCTTCTTTGTTAACATTGACTTCCCTGTCTTCCCTGTTTCATCAAAGGGATAAATGGGAAGGATATTCTTGATCAATCTTGAAGGAAACTACTATATCTGCAGCCTGCAGGATGGTATCATCTACAAGTGTTTTTTTCTTCCAATTTCTCTTTCTCCTCAAACAATTTTTTTTTCTTGCCTGAATATATGACAGCACAACCATGCTCGGTGGCCAAAAAAGCTCCAACGGCGGTAGATGAGATGAGGAGACGTACCGATGAAAGGGATGAATATGTGGCCGATGTAGAGGGCTAATCCGACAAGGGTATCAGCAAGTAAGTTGGCGACATGGCGAACAATGATGCGCAACTGGAAGCAGATGATGGAGTAGACTTTAGGGATGAAGAACCACTGCAGTTCGGATCTCTCGAGCATCAACGGGTACAACAACCTCACCGCCCCGCTCTCTATATGTATTTTCCCGAAACCCTTATTCTGATTCCCCATCTTCTCGATCTTTTTTTTTTTTAAATTGTTGGTTGTTAACATGGAAAGTGAAATGAAAATTATTAGAGGTTTTGGGAAGAAAGTGAAGGTGCTTGAACTTGATTATGATTGTGAAACTGCAGATCCAGAAAATACTTGGAACAACTCACACTCAACCATCTTCTTCTGATTGTCACGTTTTTTTTTTTGATTCTCAGGAAAGCAACATGCCACTTTGATTGAAAATTTTTATTTGTTTGATGAATTATTGTGGAGGAGGTTGTGTTTTTTATGTTTTGGTTGAGAATTGGCATAGAAATTATTTTTTCACGCCAACTGCAACAATCAGAGGAGTTTCTTTTTCACGAACTGATCTTGAGTGGAAGAAAGTGCATATGCTTGAACAAGGAATTTTTTCAACCCATTTAATTTGCATAATCGAAAGTTTCAGACATACTAAAGGAAAGAGAAGACAAGACCTAGAAAACAGGAAAAAAAAGGAAGGGTTTTAATTGCATCATCATTAACCACTCTTTCAATGGTTGGGTATGTACTCTACTCACGCTTAATATCTTTGTTTATCAAACTTTGTTTTTCTCTTGGTTTCCCGCTGAAACATCATAAGAGAAGTAAAACTAGAAGAACATGGTCTCTTTCGTTTTGGTTTTCATTATTCATTAGATCTATAATATTTATTAATAAATTAATATATTGCTATCATTAGAGTCAATTTTTTGTCCTCAATAGAAAATTTGTTACATATGAGTACTGATGAAAATTTGTTTTAAAACTTTAACTGTAGTATTTGCTCCAGTTGCATAGGTAGAGTTTCCTATGTGCTTCATGTTTTAAATAATTTACAGATCTGTGGTATTGGGTGAAATTGTATTTAGCAAGCTATAGTTCAATTTTAATTCTGTCATTTTCTTGACCATTGTAGTGTTGCAGAATTTGAACAATATATGTTATGAAGATGGCAAGTAGCAAAGTTAACAGCTAAACAAGCGGCGTCATATTTAAAACTACATTCATGTGTCTTCTCTATTGTTTGCTTCTGTAAATGCTTTCTTACTTGACAATATGACATATATTGTGTAATTTTAGGCTGAGGGAATAAAAATTCGAAAGACAAGATGATATACTGCTACTATTGCATCCTCTTGATGCCTTTTTTTTTTTATCATTTGTCATATCAAAACAGGTTACAGGGAAAACAATTGATAGTTGTATGACCCTCGTGAAATTTGCAGATATCTCTGTCAGTAAATAAGTTTGATACCATATACATGTTTAGGAGGAAATTAGGGTCCTTCGTTTGTCTTATCCTAGCGCTCAATTGCTCATAGCCAAAATAAAATTAATCATATGGTCATATTTAGTTTCTTAGGGATTATGCATAAATAACCCCTGAGGTTTCAGTACTTGGTTCTTATAATCCATTCACTTGAATTGAGTTTTGGTCGATTGCAACCTTCGGTCCTTAATTGAATTGTTCACACTTCAATGCATGCTTACATGGCTAGCATCCTACACTTCAATGTGTATATGCTTTGTTTTACTTCTGATGGCCAGACTGCTTATGGAACCAAAAGTAAATTATCTTGCAGGCTACCACTAACCGAAATTAATTAAAAGTAATAATATCGAACATTTATGTGGCCCGATTTATATATAAGTTAGATAATGCATCATGAACCTATCATGATCTTGCAAACTATATCAAACTCGGAGCCCCTCTTCCAACATAGTAACCACAATATAATATATTGAAAATATATTACACATGAAACAAAGTGAAACCATGATTCATCCTCAAGGAGAAAGAAAGATGCAAATAAATGAAGATTAGAGAAACAACAAATTAGATTAGGACTTGGAGCCAGAGGAAAGGATTAGTTGAAAATGAAGTCAAGACAAAATACATATTAATTTTTTTTAATTAGGAAACCTAAAGCTAAAGTATCAAGCAACAGATGTCATGATATCACATTAAACTTAAAAAAGAAATGTTTTAACAATATAACTTAATTTTGATTGTTATGCAGGAAAATGCAAAAGGAGCATGAAATTCAATCCATATTTAATCGTTCAATTAAGCCATATTCGAAGATGTCAAATCCAAATGATATTTGTAACTAAATAATAATTTGTACCTTAGATTTATTTTTTATTTTTACATTTATTCAAAACATAAATATCGATTAAAAATACCTGACAGGCACAAGTGACAAGTAACATATTATATTCCAAGAACGTGGATAAAGACGAGTAAAAGCATTAGAAATGTGGCTAGATAGACACGCGTCTTGCCGCTAATAATAATAATCTATACTAATAGATAATGGGAAAGTTTTAAAATAAGCAGTTTTTGGTGTCTATTTTTTTAAATTACAAAATTAACCCTACTAACTTTATATTTTTTGGCAGTTCACAACAATATAAAAACCGAATCACCTAAATCACCAAGGTACAAAGCTTCACGTGGATTCAAATTAAAAGGAAACTGAATTGATTCAAAAATAACAAGTAACATAAAAAAGATCAAAACCATTTCAAAATATAAACAATTGCTTTTTTTTCGATAAAATTTGCTAAACAATTGCTAATCCTTTGCTTATCTGATATGCAACATAGGTGGAGAAAAAAAAACCGACTCCCACCCTCCACATTGAAAACCACTAATCGTAAACTGACTTTTTCAACATTCAATGCACTTCTCATCATTCATCCAAAAACTCAACCAATATGCTTTTTTAAATTCAAATAAGTAGTTTTTTATGTATTGATCCAGATTACGTAGTTTAAAACAAAAGATAATTCATAACCGCTTAATCCAACCATCCCAATATTTAACCACTGCATTGTAGCTTTCATTATATTTCAGAAACCTCTCTGCACTTTCTCAGATGAATCCTTTCTCCATCTGTTAAAAAAAAATTCCAAGCCAATCAACACTCCATTCAATAAACCGAAAAACGGAGGAGATGCGGTGCGCCTAGGAAAGATAAGAGGAAGCCGAATTCTTGGGGCGCCTGGGCATATGTCTGGACGGGGGATAATGGAGGAGATGACGGCCGCCGGTGACTGGATTTGGGATTGTTTCAAAATTGTTTGCAGAAACCCAACATCCTTGAAGAAGTAAGTCATTGTATTTCGTCAATTTGATTTATAAACATTCAGAATGCTATGCCCCTATTCTCTTGCTCTTCTTAACAAAAAAAAAAACAGACTAGATTTTGCATTTTTTCATTACTTCCATTTTCATTCCTCTTTACATTAAAATATGAAAATGGATGCTACCTGCATAGAGGGCAAAATGAGATCTATCATCCAAGGAAAGGAGAGCAAGTTTTTGTAGAAATACGAACCCCACGTACCGTGATCCCTACGGGATATGATGTAGGGGAGAACTTCCAATTTTACTTCAACATTTATAGTTATGTGAGTTACAATTGGGTTCTATTTTGTTAATGGCATGATAATTTTAGATATTGTCGGTGCATGATTATTGTTAGCGTTGATCGATTCATCTTCCTTTATTATTATTTTGTGTGCGTGTTGATTAGTATTGGTGTGGATTTGATATTTTTTAGTGTAAGCTTGATGCTTTCTTCATGTTAAAAAGGGGTGATCAGTATTACATAATCCTGAATATTTACTAAATCATTCTATACCTGGTGGCTCAGGATAATATATGTTTTTGTTTTTTGTTTTGCTATGTTGAATAAATAGATATACACAATTTACCTAAAAACACTAACTCACATTAAATTAATAAAAAATTAATAAAAAAATTAAAACATAATTATTTTAAAATATTTAATTAATGCCTTTTTATAAATAATTAGGTTTTATTTCGACATGGAAAATATTAACAATCAACGATCTCAAGATCATCAACGAGAGATGTGGAGGCAATTTACAAGAAGCAGAAGGCAGAGAATGACCACAGAGCAACGACAAGAACAATCAGCTAGACGACGAGAACATTATAGACATGGAAGGAATATAGTTGCTATGGAGTCAAGAACAATGAGATTGACAACTATGCGACGTCTTGCACGATCAACCAATGATCAACAAAATAGTAGAGGTATAAAATATATATATATATATATATATATATATATATATATATATATATATTTAAGAAAGGGTATATAATAATTTATTCGTTAAAATTTCATCATCAAGGTAATTAGCAACTATATTACTTTATATTAATGGTTTATCTATAACGTTCTGGCCTAGAACCTATTCTTATCATCAAAGTTTCTATTTTTGCACGTCAAATAATGTGATATTTCTCATTCTCATTTTTTAATGTCCGTATATATAATCATTTGCTTACCTTATGTTATTTAATAATTCTTTTTTCAAAACTAAATCATGCAGATCCTAATATTGCTTCAACGAGTTTTCGAGGAACACATGACCATGAAGTCGGAACAAGTAGCGGACATGGTTAGTGATGGATATTTAGAACTTATCATTATCAACAAAGTTTCTATATGTGTAATAAATAAATGTGACATCTCTGATTCTCATTTTGAATGTCTCTATACATAAAAGTTTGATTACCTTATGTTAATTAATTATTTTTTTTGTTAACAATAAATAATGTAGAACCTATTATTGCCTCAACACCGTTTCAAGGAACACATGACAATGAAGCTGGAACAAGTGGTGGACATGGTTAGTTGTGGACTTTTAGAAATTTTAATACTTAAATTTTTCACTACTAGAAAATTTTTATTTTCGGACGGATTCACAGACGGATTTTAGACGGAATTTGGACACTTTTCCCACGGATTTTTGACGGACAATTAATTTCGGACGGATTTCAGATGGAACAACCCCCGTCCGAAAAAGCCCCGTTGCAAATTAAAAATTCCGTCCGAAATTAGTTCCAGATAGATTTCGGACAGCTTTCAGACAAACACAAAAATCTGAATTTTGATTATATTAGCTTAATTTCGGACGAATTTTAGACGGATTCAATATTTCTATTCATGCAAATTCTGGACGGATTTCAGACGAATGTTATGATATTATTTTGTACAGATTTCCCACGGATTAGATAATCATATTTAAATAATATTTTTTGATAAACAAATCATGTTTATTAATAAAAAAGGGTCAAACTTAAATAATTATGCATACCAAATTAGGTACCTGGACTTGGAATCTAATATAATATAATAAAAAATAATTATTATCAAGGTACCACTCCAAACAAGTATCAAGCTTCAAATAAACAAAAACACAAAGTATCTTGAAATACAAGAATGATATATTAAGATTCAAAACATTAAAATATCATTACAAAGACATAAATTTATTCCTCATTGTTATTTTGATCACTAAACTCTTCATTTTCATCTAGCACATCATCCATCATCTCCTCCTCATCATCGTATCATCGTCGTTGTCATCTAATCATCTTCGTCATTGATTAATTCGTGGCCACCATCATAAACGAGAAGGATGTTACTATAATCAAATAAAAGATAGTGAGTCCTTCCGATAAAACATTCATCACACTGTAACAAGATAATAGACATTATAACTAATTTAAATAACAAGATAGAAAATATGGATATTCAAACCATTTGGCTCGTACTCACATAATGGACACTATCACATTAAGATACTCTCTATTTTGAAACATGCTCGCTAAGGCTATATCAAGTTGAAGTCAAACTTGAAGAAACTACTAGGAATAGAACAAATGTGGGGATGTCAGGAAGATATTTGGGTTTTATGTAACAAACACCAGTTCTGGCAAACCAACAACAGCATGCATCAATCCAACATCAAACCATAAAGCCAACCTAATATAGATCATGCACCAAAGGGAAGTCTCCAAATTGGTCCCAGACACCAACAACTATTATGGGGACCAATTTGGCACTGATATTTGTCAACTTTATTAGCCGGTTGTAACTCTAAAACAACATACCAAAATAGAAATAACAAAAACTTAGGAATAACAATATAATAATTCACAAGAATAATTCACAAGAAATACACATACTTTCATTGATTTCACTGCCACCTCAATCCTATCAATAATATAAAAATAGAGCATTTGATTCAAATATGACAAGATTCTTTCCTAATATGACATTCAATGAATGCATAAATATTTCAGACCACAGTAAGTGATCACTGTGATGGCAAAAGTGTCAATGGTGCTTAACACCTGCACATAAGACATCAAATGTTAAATCCAATTAATAACAGAAGTTCAACTCCTACACTTCACTTCCCCTTCAAGTATCAAATGCCAAAAATGTCCTGTTTTCTCCCATCCTCTTGACATATATACCATATTAAGAAAATGAGAAGCCACAAAAGAAAAATCACATTTCTTTAATGTGATGGATAAAATGATGCAAAAGAAATAGTATTAACTGTACCACAAGTGGAATAAATGGAAGCCAATAGTAATTAAAGAACTCTGCAAGCAAAATGAAGACACTATTAAACATTGAACGTATAATTTTGTTACAAGAAATTTCTTGAAATTGAAATTGCTGCCTACAGAAATATTAGCCTACAATTCCAGGAAATTTGGTTTAAATTGTTGTTGCTTGAAGAGTACCATGAATTCCCAGTGAAGAAGTTGTTATAGATTATTCACTTACTGCAATGAACCCATTTCGTAGAGCAAAGTAATCTTCTTTTGAGAGTAAACCATAGAAATGCCGAATAAAACAAACTTATAGAACACAGTATAATTTTAATCAGTGTAGGTAAATAATTAAATGATTTTATGGCAATTTTTAAAATCAGAGTTGAAACACAACACTACTAGTATCTATTAAGAGTTCTAACTTCCTAAAATGAGATAAAGAGAAAGCCAATAGATCAGTTAATATCCGACTTCCTAATTAAACATGGCATTGGCAAGTAAAATCAAATAATTGAATAATGAATCATCATATATACGTCAACTTCTCAAAAATGGAAGTCTAGTTTGTATAGAAACAAACCAGCAACAAAAGAAAATCATTTAATAAAAGAGGCACTAATTTACTAGACCATAAACAAGTTTTGAGATGATGTTTACTTGTAAAGAACTAGCCCAAAAAATTGTAAATGAAAACAAAAATCTTACACTAATAAAAATGATCCCATGATGATTGTTTCTATTTAATTAACCACAATTCAAAATATTGATGCACAGAAGAATGGAGCCAAAGAAATATATATTAACGTGTCAGCATAAAAAGACAGAGAATCACGATAAATTAAACTATATATTGATATTGGATCCTCTTCCTTATTATATGTTGAAAAATGAAGTTAACAGAGGTAAGTAATCAATATTAAGTGCCTTATCCTATGAAGATATTACTAACTTTACACAATTAAGTGTTCCAAAAGAAATGAATCAGTTTGAAGCTTAAGTGAAACAGGTTCAGAGAGACTATAGCAGAACAATCTTTGATATTCAAAGGGAAGGAAATTCAGAATTTGAAATCAATTTGGGGTTAGGGTTTCAACTTTCAAATTAATTTAGGGGAAAATCAATCTAAGAGTGAATGAGTAAAATATCACTCACCAAACAGAGAAGGAGAAGAGGTGGAGTGGATGGCCACGCTCCGACTTTCTCCGGCACGGCGGTGCTGATGGCGACAACGCGGCAACAACCGCTCTTGAAGGTTTCTGTAACAACCAAGACTAAAAGAGAAGGGGTAAGCTTCAAGGAAGGACAAGGAAGACTGAAATGAACATAATAATGGTGGAAACATCCATAAACGGCGGCGAGGAGCGCTTACCGCGGTGGGGCGACGGGGTTCGACGCAGGACGGTGACCGGTGGGTGGCGGCGCAACTGGACAGGCGAACCAGACGCGATCTTCTCCTCCTTGCATTGGCGAGCGGCGGCCGGAGCTCCCTAGGTGGCGGTGGTCTGTTTTGGGGTGAAGGATGAGAGAAATGGAGTTGAGAGAGAAATGAGAGGAAAATGGGTTTTCTGTTGAGGAGGAAGGGTATATATAGAACATGAAAGAAAAATGTAAAAAATAACAAATCCGTGTGAAATCTGTTTGAAATTTTCGGACAGATTTCAGACGGATGTAAGATAAATCAAGAAAAATATAAAAAATAACAAATCCGTGTGAAATCTGTCTGAAATTTTCGGACAGATTTCAGACGGATGTAAGATAAATCAAGAAAAATATAAAAAAAATAACAAATCCGTGTGAAATCTGTCTGAAATTTTCGGACAGATATCAGACGGATGTAAGATAAATCAAGAAAAATATAAAAAAATAATAAATTCGTGTGAAATCTGTCCGAAATGTTCATAAAATTTCATACGAAAACATTTCCGTCCGAAAATTCCGTCTGAAAATTCAAGTTTTCTAGTAGTGTTTGGCGGTTTGTACCTTTTGATATTTTATATTTAAATTTTATATATTAATTAATTACTACTGTCGTGTCTGTCTGTACGCATTTCTAATGCTTTTGAATGTCTCTATACATAAAAAATTTGTTACCTTCTGTTATTTAATAATTCTTTTTTCACCAATAAATAATGCAGAACCTAATGTTGCCTTTATTGTGGTTTCATCAAGGAACACATGACCATGAAGCTGGAACAAGTGATGTACACGGTTATTGATGGGCATTCAGAAATATTAATTTATAAAATTTTGGTCATTTGTACGATATTATTGAATTTCATACATTGAAAAATAAATTATTATGTAAATTCAATGATCTTAATTTCTAAATTTGATGAAAATAGATCTAGAACATTGTCCTTATATGACTAAAAAAAAAAATCATATGCACATTTAAAAAACTGTTATGTATTTTTTTTTAAACACAGATTTGCAGTTTTATTTCCGACCAAAACATAATAGTGCTCAAGATTTTCTTAATACTTCAACAATGGCTGCTTCCCGTTTGCCACCCCCAATCACATGTACACGTTGCAATGCACGATTATTTTATCATGAATCACGTGACATGTGCTGTTCTGGTGGAAAGATATCGTTAGAACAAGTAGATGCACCTCCAGAGTTGCTAGAAATATTTTCAGACAGTTCAGCCGAAGGAAGACATTTTAGACAACACATTAGGAGTTACAATCATGTGCTCTCATTCACTTCAATGGGTGTACATATTGATGAGAATGTCGCTGCTATTGGACGTGGCATATATAGTTTTCGTGCTCAAGGTGCAATTTATCATAAGATAGGAGGATTCTATCCAACTGAGGGTACAAGACCACGATTCTTGCAAATGTACATCTATGATACAGAGCATGAGTTACAAAACAGGCTGCTTGAAAACCCTCAACTTCAACAAAATATTGTTCAAAAGTTGCAACAAATGCTCCATGGTTGCAATCCATATGTGCACGCATTAAGGCAACTTGCACAACGTCCAGATGTACATTATTGTAGTCTACTCATCAAGGAGCGCCCTGCTAATCAACCACAGTATAATATGCCAACTGCATCCCAAGTTGCAGCAATTGTGGTTGGTGGTGACGCGGTATCAATCTCAACTGAACGGGATATCATCGTGATGAGTCATGTTGCGAATCTCATAAATGTTAAAGAAACTACGGGATATTATGATCCATTACAATATCCTCTTTATTCCCTTACGGAACGTTTGGATGGGACCGCGAAACCACAAATGATGAAGGACAACCTATAACATGTCTAGAATATTACAGTTACATGCTTCAGGTACATAATGTAGTTTCTACAATATTGTCATTTATAAAATATATATAATACTTGACACAATAAATTTTCATTGGTCATTAATTGTTTCATGGATTGTAGATTCGTTCCAATGATTATTCCATATTGCTAAAATCGGGACGACTACTACAACAATATGTTGTAGACAACTATGTCAAGATCGAAGCAGCAAGGTTAAGGTGGGTCCAAACTCACCAAAGTAAAATTCACTCTGAATTGTATCAAGGCTTGCAAGATGCTTTGCATGTGGGAGAAACTGCTACAGGTACTTTTCATAGCATATATCAAAATTATTTATACAAATATATATGTCGAATACATCAAACACCATCAACACTTACTATTACTCTTTTTAGAAAATATCAGACGGAGAACCATATTGCCTTCATCATTTATTGGTAGCCGTCGAGACATGACACAACGGTATGAGGATGGTATGGCTATTGTGCTTCACGACGGCAAACCTGATATTTTTCTTACCATGACATGCAATCCTTCATGGATTGAAATATCATCTGAACTTGGCCCATTTCAAACTACACAAGATCGTCCAGACTTTCTGACAAGAATCTTCCGTTCAAAGTTCGAGCAGTTGAAGCATGAAATAATTAAAAAAGGCGTCTTAGGAAAGGTCAAAAGTTATATGTGTTGGTGTACGCCCTAGAGGCCAGTGTATTTCTTAGACTTACATTTGTATCTTGCCATTATATATATATATGATATGAGGCATTCCAGTTTATTGTGTTACTTGTTTAAACATAATAAATTCCTTAGAATAGAAATTTCAGTTTAATAGAATATCAAGTACATGACTTGATCGTGAGACACTATTGAACAATGAAATCCTATTCTTAAATATCCGTAGTCAAGTATTTTATTAATAAGGACAATAATAATACATTGAGACTATTATGTGTGCAGACTGATGACCATATCTCACGGGTCATGGATATGAGATATCGAGTCGCCACATAGGTACACATTAGAGTAATGATGTACTGAATGACCCACCATGAGAACACTACATGGAGCGTTATGTGAGTGTCATAAGTAGTTCTCATAGTGATAATGGTGTATGCAATCCTTCGACCTGAAATCGCTACGATCCCTACATGAGGAGTCGTGTGCTTTAATATCGTCAAACGTCATCTGTAATAGGATGATTATAAAGATGGTCATTGGGCATACCACGAGCCATGCAGAGGGATGTGAGTGACCTAGATGGAATTTGTCCCTCCTACATAACAGGAGTAATATCTGTGGCCCCCCTGATAGAGTGAGACTGTAAAATGCATTGCCGTGCTGAAATGAGTCAATATGAGATATTGACCTCATTTGTTGTTAAGTCTACTCGGGTATCAGGGAACATGATATTGAACCATACAAGGGTGACACATTCTATGTCTTGTGTTCAATATAGATATATGGACAAAGGGATAATAATGCACATAAATATTTGTCACAGAAAGGTTTCGTCAAATCACTGACTTTCTCACTACTTAGGTGGCAGTGATGTATTGCTAGATACCGCTCACTGTTTGTAATATTAAATGGGATTTAATATTACTACTAACGTTTTGGGAACCTATAGGGTCACACACATAAGAGCGGATCAAAAGAAGCATTAAAAGGAAGAGTTGGACTCTTCTATTGGGCCTAGCGCATAGTACATGGGGCTTAGGTCAAACGTTGCTCACTAACTCACTTAAGGAGGTGCTACTATAAGTAGACCACTTAAGCTATTGTGCCTACACGGTTTTTACCCTAGCCACACATAGAGAGTGACGGTGAGCAGAAGGTCTCGGTTTTCGAAGCTAGCACTGTGAGGCAGAGACGCTTCGTGTTCGTGACGTTGGACGTTCACGGGATCTGCTCGTGTGGATACCTTGGAGACATCGTTCGTGCGGTGTTCGTGATAGACGATTTCAATCAATTCTCATCGCTTCAAGAGGTAAATCTTCTAACCATGAATCATGACCATTCGCAAGGATCCTTCGATGGGAATTTTTTCCGCTGCGTTATTTTGTTTTATACACAAATTCCCAACAATATGTATGTAACTGAATTCCAAAAACGAGGATTGCCTCACGTGCATATGCTACTGATCATGGAACCTAATGACAGATTACGTAACCCAGAAGAATATGATAGTGTTGTTAGAGCGGATATACCAAAATATGAAGAAGAACCACAATTACATGCCGTAGTGCTAAAACACATGATTCATGGACCGTGCGGTAGACTGAATCCAAGATCACCATGTATGAAGGATGGCCAATGTAAGAAGGGGTTCCCAAAAGAGTTCATCCAAGAGACACGACAAGGTATTGACTCATATCCACGGTATAGAAGATGGAATGATGGTCCAGTAACTTTGAATAGACATATATCTATAGATCATAGATGGGTGGTCCCTTATAACCCATGGTTGCTGTTAAAGTATGACTGTCATATAAATGTTGAAGTGTGCAATAGTATCAAGAGTATCAAGTACCTATATAAATATGTCTATAAAGGTCCTGATCGAGTTGCCATGGAGGTTCATATGGATGAGGTCAAGCAGTATATTGATGCAAGATGGATTTGTGCTCCAGAGGCGTTATGGAGAATATTTTCATTCACCGTGTACCGAATGATCCAAGTGTTGAAAGATTACAAATCCACCTACCAAATCACCATCAAGTGCGATACCGTACAAATCAAAGAATCGACGATGTACTAAATGATGCGCGTAACTTCATAACAATGCTCACACAATTCTTTGCCCTGAATCGGAGAGATCCACAAGCAAGGTGTTATCTGTACAGGGAGATTCCAGAACACTATTTATGGAAAAAAGGAAATAAAGAATGGGTCAGACGAAGAATACAAAGGAAAGTTATTGGGCGAATCTATACAGTGTCACCTTCGGACAGGGAGAATTCTATTTGCGTGTATTATTATCTCATATAAGAGGACCAACCAGTTGGGATTACTTGCTCACAGTAAACAACACATGCTACACCACATTCCAAAAAGCAGCCGAGCAATGGGGCTTTTTAGAACAAGACAACAGTATTCGCGAATGCTTACTTGAAGCATCAGGTCTACGAATGCCATATGCTTTACAGAGATTGTTTGCTACTATATTAGTATTTTGTGAACCAACTGATGTAAGAAGCCTGTGGGATGAGTTTTACACCCACATGGTAGAGGACTATCCTTCAACATCCACTGTGAATGGGCCATCATTGACTAACATGCTATTAAGGGATTTGAATGACCTATTACTTCAACATGGAAAACAAATCACAGATTATGCTTTGCCTGAATTATCATTGGAGACCGCTGAAGGTAATTTTGTTCCAAGAGTTATACAGGAAGAGCTATCGGTCCAAGTTCCTATTGAAGATTTGAGTTTCGTTGAGAAGTTAAATGATGACCAGTTGTTTGCTTACAATACCATTACGGATGTTATCCAACGTAAGCAGAGTCGTGTTTTCTTTGTGGATGGACCAGGAGGAACGGGTAAGACATTCATTTATCGCACATTAATTGGAAAATTAAGACATTTGGGTCACATTGTCTTAGCGACAGCCTCATCTGGTATAGCAGCTACATTATTACCCGGTGGTAGGACGGCACATTCCCGATTTAAGATACCCATCAATACAGAAGAAGGGTCCTTTTGCTCAATAAGTAAACAATCTGATCTCGCGAAGCTAATAAGAGAAACAACAACAATCATTTGGGACGAGGCACCCATGACAAGTAGATATGCTATAGAAGCATTAGACCACACCTTGAAGGATATTCTTGACTGTGATGCTCCATTCGGGGGGAAAGTGATGATTATGGGAGGGGATTTCCGCCAAGTACTTCCTATTGTTCCAAAAGGGACTAAGGCACAGACGATTTCTGCATGTATCGTTAAATCTCATCTATGGGATAATACAAAGGTATTGCATCTATGCCAAAACATGCGTGCATTACAAGATCGAGATTTTGCCGACTATCTTATGCGGATAGGATATAGTGTTGAACCTACAAAGGATAATGATATGGTGAGGGTACCCCAACAAATTTCAATTCCATGGGAAGGAGAAAGTTTGATACGTATACTTATACAACAAACATTCCCCAAATTAGAAGATCATGGTTGGGATGCATCTTATATGGTGGAAAGAGCGATACTAACACCAAAAAATGAGGATGTTCAGAAACTAAATGACATTATTATCGAACATTTCCCGGGTGAAGAGCAAAGTTTGTTGTCTTTTGATGAGGTCGAAGGGGACACAAGAAACTTATATCAACAGGAATACTTAAATTCCATTGCTCCAGGTGGTTTGCCACCGCATATTCTGAAGGTAAAAAAGGAGCACCGCTGATGTTGTTACGAAACATTGACCCTAAATCTGGCCTCTGTAATGGTTCACGATTACTATGTCGGGGTGTATTTATGAATCTGTTGGATGTAGAAATCATAACAGGCAACCATGCTGGAAGGAGAGCTTTCTTGCCTAGGATTAAACTAAAGACAATTGAGAGCGCGAGACTTCCCTTTGTGCTTATTCGGAAGCAGTTTCCTGTTAAACTGAGTTTTGCAATAACTATAAATAAGGCACAGGGACAAACTATTCCCAATGTTGGGATTTATCTTCCACGACATGTGTTCAACCATGGTCAATTATATATGGCATTATCAAGAGGTGTATCTCAAAATGACACAAAAATCCTGATAAAAGAAGGAAAAATTGAAGGGGAAGATGGGCACTTCACCAGAAATGTTGTCTTCAAGGATATTTTGTTATCTCAGTCTCTGGTATTGTATTTTTAAATTTATTAAATCATCTATACATATAATGCATTACACTAATATTACCCAGAACAACCAAAAATCATCTTATAAATTTAAAATGTACAGTTGAACTAGAGTTCAAGGAGAGCCACCGTTTATTGCAAGAGATGATGACAAATATTTCGGGCATGTGCTGTGACAAGCAGGTAGGTTCACGTCAACAAAATTTTGTTTAAACATTTTTCCATATCAATCTATTAACACTTCGACTAAAAAAATGACAGAATCACGACTTTCAAAAACTATGAAAAATATTGAAGGCTTAGCGATCAATTGCATCTTTATGCCCAGTTGACAGAAAGGTGAATTATAAAATTATATTAGAATACTTCATATTATGCCGTTGTATAAAAAATCGATATTCTAAACTTTTGATAATCAGGTACATCATTTAAAGATATACTCTTTTGGGTGGGGTTCCACAGTAACAGCAGATAAGACTCAGCTATGGAACATGGTAAAAAGAGAATTGTGGGCTCAAAGGTTAGAAAGGTAATATATTATGTATTGTATTCGATATGATAACATACATATTTACTATATAATAAGACTTATTATTTCCACAATTTATTAATATACTATCTCTTTTTAAAAATTATTAGGAAACTTGAAGCTACATTACCAATCAAAAGAAGTCGTGATAGCTCAATACATTTGAAATAAAAAATGGTCTTACTTGAGGATGTAATATGTTCTTTTAATAATATATTATATTTGTTATGAATGATTATGATAATGAATGTTCCAAATTTTAATCTTACATTCTTTATTTCATTTGTAGTTTATTAAAAAAAAAAAACATTAAAGATGATAAAAAGTATGAAGATTCTTTGAGAATTGTGACAAGGGAAGCGACTATTAGAAGTAAATTATGTTTTTTTTTTAAATTTATATGCTTTGTTACTTTTTATCTAACAAAAAAAAAAATTATAAATTTATTTTTTTTGTAATGCAGGGAAATGCAAAAAGCTACTGAAAATTGATCCATACTTAATCTCCTTATAAATCTAAATGCTGAGATGTCGATATCAAATAATAGTCGCTTACTAAATTATATTTGGTACCTTGGATTTGTTTTTTATTAGAATAAATATGTATCTTATTTATTTTTACATTTATTTATACCATGATATTATTAACGCAGTGATGTATATAATGTGTGTTTATATTATTACGTCACATTGTAAAGTTGGATAAATCCATATAATAAAGACGAGTAAAAAGGATAACAACTCACATGCCTGGGAGTAACTCTGCTTTTTATACTCACGTTCTATAAAGGAAGAGTCATTTCACCACAATTTGTGACAGGACTTGAATTTTTGAGAATCGTGACAAGGGAAGCGACTATTAGAAGTAAATTATGTTTTTTTTTTTAAAATTGATATGCTTTGTTACTTTTTATCTAACAAAAATTAACACTATAAATTTTTTTTGTTTGTAATGCAGGGAAATATAAAAATCTCCTGAAAATCGATCATTACTCAATGTCCTTATAAATCTAAATGCTGAGATGTCGAGGTCAAATAATAGTTGTAACTAAATTATATTTGGTATCTTGGATTTGTTTTTTATTAAAATATGTATCTTATTTATTTTTATATTTATTTATAACATGATCTTATTAACACATTGATGTATATAATGTGTGTTTGCATTATTATGTCACATTATAAAATTAGATAAATCGATATAATAAAGACGAATAAAAACATTAGAAATGCGGCGAGACGACGTGCCTGCTGCTGGTATTTATAAGGTGGAAAATGTTCAATGTGAAAAATTAACCATATATGATATGATATGACAGATTAACTGTAACACATCTATCCTGTTCCCCGAAACCTTCGACCCTCACGCTCAAACCTCAGTGTTCTCGCATTACAACATGGCATGGTGCCGCATTCACCTCAACCTTAATCTCCCTTTCACGTCCGATGCGGCGTTTTTTCCGTACACTTGTCACGGTCCCTCTCACCTCTCACTCCCTCCCTCTCTCTTCAAAACTAAAAAGGCAATAAACAAGTTTCAATTTTTATGAAAAATATATTTAATTCTAATTTAATTTTTCTTATTTTGTTTGTTCCCGTTGATTCCATTCTTGATTCCAATAAATACCCTTTATTTTATTTTTTTGTGTGCCACTCTCCATTCAGATATCTTATTCCAGTGCTCCGCGCCGTACCTGTGGTGCCGTGACCTCTCACATGACCATGGAGGAGAAACCTGTCTCTGATAACCGAATGCTCGTTAGTTTTCTTCTCTTCTTGTGCTTTTGGTTTCTGGGTTTGTGTGTTTTTGCTCTGTTTGGTTCCTGAGAAAAAAAATGGAGGGAAAGTAGCTGGAAGTTTTTTTTTCCTTTTTCTTTCTGCTGATTTCTCTGTGGTAGCTTGATTAGTTGATTAATTTGTTTATTGGGTTTTTTAGATTTCTCTTGTGGTCTTGGCTTCTGGGTTATGGATTTTTTTTTTGTTTTCTTTTTGTGTTTGGTTCCTGAGAAAAATAAAATGGAAGGAAAGGAACAAAAAGTTTATGTTTTTAGTGATTTGTTTGTGGAATGTGGTAGCTTGATTGGTTGATTATTCTGATTTATCAGTTTGGGTTGGTTGATTAATTGGCTTATGGTTTATGGGTTTTGGTCTGTTTGGTTCCTGAGATAAAAATTGGAGGGAAGGGAGCAAATATTTTTTGTTGTTTTTTTTTTGATGATTTATTTGTTATAGTTTAATTGGTTGATTAATCTGTTTATTGGGTTTTATCATTGCTCTAGTGTTTCTGGCTTCTATGCTTATGGGGTTTTGGTCTGTTTGGTTCCTGAGAAAATGGAAGGGTAGGAGCCTAAAGTTTGTTTTTTGGTGATTTATATGTGGTGGATTGTTTGTTTGGTTAATATGTTTGTTGGGTTTTGGAAGGTGATTGTGCCTCCGCATCCATTGATCAAGCACTGGGTTTCAATTCTGAGGAACGAGCAGACTCCTTGTCCCATCTTCAGTGAGTGGCAAAGTTTCTAATTTTTAGCAACATTCTGTAATTTGGGCTGAACGTTGACCTGATTTTGTTCATTGCAATCAACTTAGGAACAGTTTCATCAGTTATTCACTTTGGTTAACTTAATAGTTAATAGCTACTTTCCTGTTTAATGCATTACGGGGCTGAGATTTCAGTTCTGGACATACACACACTACTGGAACTGGAACCTTCTTGATCAGGATAGACTTGTGAGCATGTAGCATAAGTTTTGCATTTATTGAAAATTCAAATTTTAAGTTTCCCAATCTTCTTTCATTTTTAGATCTGTATTTAACTGATATTAATCAGACTTGGCTTGAAATTTCCTTAACTAAATGCTGATTGGTTTTATTGTTATAGGAAATGCAATGGCTGAGTTGGGAAGGCTACTAATGTATGAAGCTTCAAGGGATTGGTTGGTTAGTTTTTGTGTCATATAGTTCACTTCCCTTTTATAACTCATGTTTTTTCACATGGATTTTTTCCTACAATATAATTTGATGTTGCAATTTTTTTTTTTAAAAAAAAAAAATCCTAAAGCTTACAAATTTAAGCCAATTTTCATCTAATAAACCAAAAGGAAATGGGTTATAAATTTTATGCTGTGTTCTAAGCATCTAGTATAAATGTCCAAATTTTGTGTTTTTCTATCAATGTCTTCCAAATGTTGCTTTAGGTATATGTAGACTTTGTTTAGACGTTTCTCTCTTTCTAAAGTAGGTCTAACAAATTCTTAGGGTTTATGGGTTCAGGCTGTGGTGAATGTGTGATGGTATAATGTACATATTTGGTGGAATTGAAGACTCGAGGTATATGAGGGCAAGGATGGCTCAGTACCAATTGATATAAAGTGTCAAATAGAAGGCTGGTTGGGTTTATGGTTTAGCATATATGGGTAGATTAAAGTAAGAACTGATTAGCATTTAAAGAAAAAAAAGATAGAATTCTTAATGCTGTTTCTCAAAGAAAACAGTTCTGAGCTGGGCCCAAATACATCTCCTGATTATGAGTATAAATACATCTCCATGATGAGAAGGGCTCTAGCGTGAACCATTCCATGAGATGTATCCTTGGAACTTTAAATATGAAGTTTAGAAGTTAACTGATGTGCTACTTTCTAACAACCCTTAATGATTATAATATAGTAAGTTCTTTAGAATATTATTTTCACCCCTATATTCATAAGTTTCTATAATCCAAAGGTAATTTGATTCTTAAATTCTAAGTCTTTCGTAATGCTGATGTATCCTCTCTCCTCACTGTGATACAAGAATCTGGAACTGGCCACTGGTTAGAAGTGTTGTCTTGAATTAATACTTTGATAGTTGAAAGATTTAATTTTATGTCATATGCCAATATAATAGTTTTGTCCGCGTATCTATCATCTCATTCCCACTCATGCTCATGCCTCATGGATTCAATTTTTTTTCTTCTTCTCTTCTTTGCTTTAATTGTTTTCAGCCTACTGTTTCTGGAGAGATTCAATCACCAATGGGTGTTGCCTCAGTGGAGTTCATTGATCCAAGGGAGCCTGTGGCTGTAAGTAGGACATTGCCTTCAATATGTTGATCTAGAATTTAGATATTTTCCGGAGTTCTTCTTATAGCCTGACAGTTACATCCACCAATTCTACATATAACGATTGATATTTTTCTTATTTATACTAAGTTGTGAATAATTCCAGAGATATAATTTCTTTAACCAAAACCATGATTATGTTTTGGTATTCCTTTGATGCTATTAATATCTGCCAGCTGCCAAAATTTAAGTCCTTTTTACGGTCTTCTTGCTGCGGTTGGGTAGTGCTTTTCTGCAAGCTATCACCTGAATCTTGTACTAACTTTTCAGGTAATTCCTATCTTGAGAGCTGGCCTTACTCTTGCCGAACATGCATCAGCAATCTTGCCAGCAACAAAAACATATCATCTAGGTAATGGTAAATCTGTATTATTAGTTAGTCAAACAAGTGGATGCAGATGCTAAGTTGTTGCCATGAATTCAGACACACATCCAACAAACATGCTTTGAAGAACAAGACTGATTTTTACATATTTGTATTATTTTTTCATGATTCATTTAGTAAGATAATCACTTGTTTAAAGATTGTTAGTTCTGAGGATGCACTTCGAAATTAGAGTAAATATCTCATCAATTTCTTAAATTGAACAATAATGATATATTTTTTTTCTTCTTATTTGCAAAAGGAATAAGCAGAAATGAGGAAACACTTCAGCCAACTATATATTTGAACAAGTAAGAAATTTTTATTTGAAAGAGAAATATGCTTTCCCCCCTTTGTTTTTCTTTTCTTTTCCTTTTCTCCTTTCTCTTCTAATTTTGCCTGCTTACAGTGTCCAATTGCTTCTCTTGCTTTTGGCTTGCTTTACCGAATGCTAGACCACACGTTGTTACATATTCCTGTATATGATATGATTTCCAGGTTACCCAAGAAATTCGCAGAAGGATCTAAAGTATTTGTGGTTGATCCTATGTTGGCAACAGGTATGTTTACTCTGCTCATGTTTGTGCATTTTCCCTCATGCATATTGTTCATCAAGACTGAGCCTCTTGACCTCTGTCATCATGCTAGATTGATGTTCTTTTAGTATTCTTGTTGATCAGTAAGTCACAGTTAGTCAGATATGTTAGAATTAAGCACACGTTTGTAATGACTGCTGCTATATACTAATTTGTATATAAATACCAATTTATTTGGTGAATTATTCTCCCACCACCCATTGTTCCTCATCAGTGGTGCCAGTGCTCCATTCTGTGCACACAATTGCACCTTTACCAGTGGCAACTTCTCCGGCAATGCCATCCACTGCCGATGACTCGGCAGAACCTGCCAACTGGCCCAACTTCTGCCGACTCACTGCCACCCGCCTCCACATGTGCCCCCACTATGTGCCTTTACCTGATCATCCTTCGCCAGTGCATGTGAGCGTGTACTGCTCTCTCTGGCCACCATCTTTTTGCGGTGACACTGCCGGCCACCCTCTTCCCCTTTCGGACTTCCCTTCCCTCTTCCCAGCCTAATCCGAAACTCCTTCTCTTCTCTCTACTTTTGCACAGTGTCATGCGACCTTTTGACTCGCCCTCTGACCCAGCAACAGTTACCTTATATATTTACAAGTCCCTCACAGGGCCTCAGTTTTATTTTATTTGTAACAAGCTTGACACATATGACATATATGCTCCAGCTTTGGGGGTGTTAGAATTAAGCACGTGTGTGATATAATGATATGTAGCTTCAGTCATCGCCTAGTCATGGCCGACTCATAGAACTGATTACTAAAAATTGTAATCAGTAATTATTGGAATTAGTGTATGTAATTACTACTGCCATGTACTAATCTTCAAGTCCTTTCCTTATTTATACGATACACAAGTGTGGGCCTGGTGGCTGAACATTTTATCTTGTCCTCTTTTCACATGATGCAAGTTCTTTATTACATGTATATATGTATGTACGTATATATGTAAGCCTCTGTTAAAGCAACATTTTATGTGTACTACTTTCATAATTATGTATAATTGTAAAGGACAATGTTAGGATTCATCATATCTAATTGAACTATGTAGGAACCTACACAATGTTACATGAGTATGGCATCATGTACAAACCAGAGGTGTATGTGAATTGGGCTGCTTGTTTGGCTTTAGAATCATTTTTCTCTTCAATATAGAATTGTGTAGTAAACTAACAGACAAATAGAAGTACAGAAGTATATTCATATCAGCTTGGGTTGGTTTTTCTTGATTTCAAATTTTTATAACCTGAGACTGAAAATTCAAATTAGTAACAGCTGGAAGCGAGTTGGGTAGGTGGATTGGTTCAACTTTGGACACTCTAGTGTAAACTAGGATAGCTGTGCATCCATTCTGAGTTCCATATACTTGAAAATCTGCTCTGCCATAAAGTATTGTCATTGTGTGACCTTTGTAATGGTTATTATTTTGTTTTTCATATGAATTACAGGTGGTACTATAGTGGCAGCCCTGAATCTCTTAAAGGAACGTGGAGTTGGCAACAAGCAAATTAAAGTGGTAAGGAATAATCTCTGTATTCAGAAACTCAATTTCTTTTGAAAACCATAATTCTTTTAATTTTAAGCCTACATACTTCTATTTGTGTGCCTAATTGATTGATTCTAGCAATGACACTATCTAACCGGTGTTTGTTCTTTATTCATTATACCAACTACATTGTACTTGATCTTGATGTCGGTAAAATTTTTGATCTCGTGATTGAAACAACTTGTAGTTGATGCATGCATCATATTGGGGATTGGGATTCGCTCGTGTTAACATGAGAGTCATGTTATGAGAGAGAAACACAAACAAAATTAGTAGACCTTACATAAAAAATGGTTGGTCATACTCTAATTAATTTTATATATCTCTCTCATAACGCAACCATCTCATGTTAGTAACATGAGTTTCTTGATCCATCATAAGGGGTGTTCTTAACACTCATACATGTGCAATATATGATATAGCTAATTGAGTTACATTTTTTCATCAATTGCCTAGTTCATTGATTTATGACATTGCAGATATCCGCGGTTGCTGCCCCTCCTGCTCTTCAAAAACTAAGCGAGCAGTTCCCTGGGTACTTGCGTTACTTTAAATTTCTTTACTTCCTTTGTAGCAAAATAATATCTTGTGACTTTCTAATTATGATTATAATATTTTACAGGCTTCATGTGTATACTGGAATAATTGATCCCACAGTTAATGACAAAGGGTTGGTTCCTCACAATATTATAGTTATATTTATTTTATTAGTAGTTAGCCAATCTATACTATTGCAACATTATTAATGTATTTATTTCTCTTATCTAGGTTTATAATTCCTGGCCTTGGAGATGCAGGTGACAGAAGCTATGGTACATGATGCATGAACTATCTCGTCTGTTTCACTTTCCATTCATTCTAGGCTGCCATGTCTTTCAATTTTGAGCCCCTGAAGTTATCATCATTTCCCGAATGGCTGCTGAACTTCCAATGTCAATTGATCAGAGGCCCTCTTTAGAGATTATTCTTTCTTTCCTTTTTTTTAAGAAAAAAATTACATAGGTGTTGAAACTCCTTATGTAAAAACTGGCAGGTGTCTAAATTTTTTATAATATAGTTGTGTTAAGAAATATTAATTATATGCTACTTTTATATTTTTTTTATTTTTTATTTTTTTTTTGCAAAAATTTCAAATGTACAAGTATTTAAAATGAACTATTTTTTTATCTGTTGTTTTTCTATATCAAAATTCATTTGTTTTGTAATCCAGTATTTTTTAAAACTTAGAAATAAAGAAAAGACTATAAGATGTGCATAAGAATGAAAGAAAAATGTAAAGAAACGGCCGTGTCATTCAAAACGAAAAGTGTAGCATAACAAATTAGTATGCTATCAACAAAGGCCAATATTTTAACATACCAATTGATACGGGACGTGATATACACTATGGCTGTTTGTTTTGTTTCCAAATTCCTATTTTCATTTCGTGTTTTAAAAAATAATTATAAAATAAAATTTGTTTTTGGTATTTTCTATATAAATTTTTTTAAACATTAAATAAAATGAAAATAAATTTTCATTTTTTTTTTGGGGTATTCAGGCTTAGCCTTCTTTACATGGGTACTTTGACAAGGAAGTTCACCTTGAAGATATTAAAACTCCTAGTGTAAGGAGGGGATTGAAGAGATATTTTATCTCATTATTCTGTGATATTTGAAAAGAGTTTAATTGATATACACTGTCAACCAATAACAAATCATGGAATTAATGACTTTTAAGGTGATTTGGATAAGATTTTCAATGACGTGATGATTTATTATTAATTAAAAATATAAAAAACATTTACACTGACAGTGTATATCAATGAAACTCATTTGAAAATAGGGCATTACTTATCCACTATCTGCAAAATGGTTATCTACAAGTTTCACGAGGCCCAGACATGGTGGGCCTGGGTTCAAAATCCTGTTATGAGACTCATGGGGTTTAAAATTGAAATGCTGAATTTCCATGTTTGTTACTGGACTTTGAAAAACGTCTCATGCTCTCTTTGATTCTGGAAAGGAATGTGGATTTGGGTAACGACATGTTTAAAGTGAATTTGTTTCTAAAGTAAGTAGACTAGGATGGATCTGTCTTAGATCATTGATTAGGTTAAGATGCCTTATGTACTTTACAAATAAAGACTAGCTTCTGACATGATTCCAAGAGATTAATTTTTCACACATCGGATGAGAGGATATTTCAAAAAACCAATAAAATAAATAAATAACAAGCTCACTTTAGAAGAGAATTATCCGTAGATTTGTTATGCACAGTTGGCATGAGAATATTTTGCCATGTGAAATACTTAAAATGCTTTTTCTCCATCCTTACATTATTACTTCCCACCATCATATCATTGTCCCAAAATGTTGCTAAGGACTAGATGTCACTGTTCGTCGTGTTGCCACCAACCGTTCATGATATGATCACTATTTGTCATCGTCATCGATTACTAGAATTTATCCACCATTTGTTAGAGACCATAGTCAATTTTCATAATGTTTTAATCAATCAATTAAGTGTGATAATCAATTAATCATCAACGTAAGTACACTTCAGGTTTATGCTTTATGAATGGTTATAAGGCACAAGGTCCATAAACATGTCATACAAAGCATAAACCAAACAAATGGAAAAGAAAGGCTAAAGCTAATATACTAAGGAGCACCAATCTCCGTGTATTCTACTACCAACTCTTTCCCAATACTAACTACACCTCATGAGAACACTTTTGATTCACAAAAAAGCATGTTGAACTGGTTCAATCAACAGTAGGAATCAGAGAACTGCAAGCAACCAACACTGAGGAAAAAATATTGTTAGGATAGTAATGTATGTCTAAGGCTCCTTCCATATACATGGAGCCAAAGAAAAGGAAAAAAAAAAGTGATAGAAAAGAAAAGGAGAGAGCAAAAGAATATCATTTCCCTTATTTGGTATCAACCAATAGAGGACTGTTTTTCTTCCTTTGTTTTGTTTCATAAAGAAAAGGAATATATATATATATATATATATATATATATATATATATATATATATGTAAAACTAATGTTTTTGACCTCATGTCATATACGGGATATATGTTGCTTTTAAATATTTCAATAAAATATTTAAACATATAAAAATTCCTAAAGTTTGTAATAGGAATAATCTATTATAAAATATAGGTTTTTTTTTATTTATAATTGAGTCTGAAGGAAGCATATTCGATCGAAATTCCTGTATGCTGTATCACATTTATTTGGTTGATTCTAATATACATGTGCGTAATTCTCACACGCAACCAATTGTGATTGTGGTGCAAAAATTAATTCCAGATCAACCACATCCCTATTGGTCATCGTTATTTAGGACATTTATTTGAAAAAGATAAAATTAAGGCGTCTTTATATCATATCATAATATAATAATTTCCTTAAAAAGTCAATTTGTCACCCAGTTGTATATTCTATAATAATGCATACTCCTTGATTAGGGCCCTCGTAACAATTTAACGTACACACCGCAGAATTTGAATTTGAACTGATTCCTATCAAACTGATTGATTACGAGATCAATAATCATAAATTCAGATATATATACAATTGATTATATTTTGAAACCTTTACTGGAATGTTATAAAACAGATTTGAATTTAAGATCAATCATATCTAATATCATTATTGTGAAATTAATAAACATAAAGTGGGATATTTTCCCGGTCGATCATAGTTTCAAAATTTTATTAGAAGGTTATGAAACAGATTTGAATTTGAACTAATTCTTTATTGGACATAGCTCATTCATATCAAATTGAATTATTGCGAAATCAATAATCATAAATGTGAAATCAATAATCATAAAGTGGAATATTTTTCTGGGTAATTATAGTTTGTTTACCTATATAATGGAAATAGTTAATGAAATTATTTTTTAATTTTTAAAATAAAATTACAGATTAAAAAATTAGGCGCCTTATGATTATCATAAAATAAAAAAGTTCAGATTTTGTCTTAATATTGGTATTTCCATTTTATTTATAAAATATTGCAATGTCTATATACGCCATGAAAATCAGTATACTCTATATGGACGCAACTGAAGGTATTTGGCTTGATAAATTTTATTAAAGGCATCTCTTATTATTATGCATATTTTAAAGTGGAAAAAAATATATATCTTATTGTTAGGAAGACAAAAATCGTATCTCATTTGAATTAATTATTAACAATATATTGGCATAATTTTGATTAATTTTTTTTTGGCTGATTATAGTTTGTAAATTTTATTGGAATGTTATGATTGTATTAATTGTTTAGATTTTATAATTTAAAATTTTATTAATAATTTTTTTAATACATAAAAGTTCAGCCACCTCCTTTACTTGTATTAGATTGAAGGAGAGCACGACACCTGGGCGAATCGAATTTTGGAGGAAATGCATGTGGTTATGCCACATGTGAAATATGGAGCTCCTATGAGTGACACATGGAGATTGTCAATTTGAGAAAGTTCACAAATGTATAATATATAGATAGATTAAATAAAGTAAATGTGTATATATTTTGGTGGGACTCAAAAAAAATTATCTCCTCGCTCTTCTCTCCTTCCTTTCCTTCCAAGAGGGTTAAAAAATTATTAGACCCACAAAAAGTTGAATCCCTCAATTTTTTTTTCTCCGATTCCTAACAAATTATTGAAATTAGACTAAACCCCCAATTTGGTCCCTGAGAAAAACACTCGGGTCTGAAATAGTCCCTATCCAAAAAAAACTATCCATTTAGTCCTTAAGAATGTGTTTACCGGGACAGATTAGTCCATCCGTGAGTTGACCACCTTTGACCGCAGGTTACTTGCTGACGTGTCAGTATCCATTTCTCAGATGGCAAAACGCATGCCGTTTCTTTCCTTCTTCTTCCTCCAGCTTGGACACTGGTGCAGCAGCCACAAACCTGGCCTCATCCCCTTTTTCCTCAAACAATCCAGAAAGATCAAAATCTTTAGAAAATGATATGATGTCAAAAGCATTCAAACTTGCTGGTCTTGGCAATGGAGCACCATTCCTTCTCCTAGTCCGAATAATCCGATGCCGCATCAACATTACAAAGCTTATCATCCTCAACATAAAACTTAATTTGCTTGAACCCTTTCTTGAACCACCTGTTCTCCATGATCTCAGGAATGGCAATTCGGGTTTCGGGCTTTATATCAAGGAGACGAGTAAGGAGCCTGGAGAGGTCAGGTGAGAACCATCGGGGGCACTGAAATCACCCTTGTAAATCTTCTTATACATTGCCATCACATTCTGGTCATGGAAAGGTAAATAACCTGCCATCAACACAAACAAAACAACCCCACAAGACCTAAGATCAACCTTTGCACCATTGCCATCTTGCCTCATTTGATCAGACACAACACTCAACCCAAAATCAGAAACTTTAAGGTTACCATTCTCATCAAGCAACAAATTTTCAGGCTTGAGATCCCTGTGGTACACACCTCTAGCATGACAAAACTCAACAGCTGAGATCAATTGTTGAAAGTACTTCCTTGCAACCTCTTCCTTCAACCTTCCCTTAGCAACCTTATTGAAAAGCTCACCCCCACGAACGTATTCCATGACAAAGTAGATCTTGGCCTTTGTGGCGATGACCTCGAAGAGTTGCACGATGTTGGGGTGGCGCACACGGCGGAGGATTGAGATCTCGCGCTTTATGTGAGCCACAAGGCCACCCTTTAGGATCTTTTCTTTGTCTATGACCTTGATGGCAACATCGTCACCAGTTTTTATGTTCCTAGCATAGTACACCTTTGCAAAGGTTCCATGCCCAAGAAGCTTCCCAATCTCAAAACGACCCAATAGAAGATTTGATGTTTCCTTCTTCTTGTTGCTATTGGGGTTCGTATTGGCCTTCATAGGAATGATGTCCGCCATGGATGGCGAAGAATTTTGGATTTTGGACCTCCAAGTTTTGCCCTTTTTTCTAGTTTCAACAAAATGGAGATGTTAGAGAGCAATCCCCAGGGAGGAGAAACGTGAAGCTGGAGGAAGAAGAAGGAAATAAACGACATGCGTTTTGCCATCTGAGAAATGGATACTGACACGTCAGCAAGTAACCTGCGGTCAAAGGTGGTCAACTCACGAATGGACTAATCTGTCCCGGTAAACACATTCTTAAGGACTAAATGGATAGTTTTTTTTTATAGGGACTATTTCAGACCCGAGTGTTTTTCTCAGGGACCAAATTGGGGGTTTAGTCTTGAAATTAGATTCTCACTCTCTTGTTTTCTCCCTCATAACCCATTTTACATATGCGGTTTAATCATTGATAATTTATTCTTTTGCTTTGAAAACAACGATAAATAAATGGTCAATGATTATAAAGCAGGTACAAGAGGAGATAAGAAAAAAGTATGCAAATATCATTACTTATTCATAAGTACATACTCCCTCCTGCCTCTGTTATAATAAAAAAAAAGTCACAAATTTTGGTCCAATATATATATAAGTAAATTTTGTTTTCCAACGACTTATTTAATGACATTATTCTCAAAATATCATTTATTTAATATAAATTACAATGACTCATTTAATAAAGATTGAAGTTTTAGATAAATGATAATTTAGATAACAAACATAATTTTTTATAAGATTCAATTAGATTAACTAACCACTTTAATATGTATATTATATTTAATTTTTGCTTATAACATAGATAAGAGGGAGTACCAAACAGAGTGGTACATAATTCCTTCCCTTAATCACACAAAAATGCCTACAAAAAGTAAGCGAGACAATTGACAGTCTTATCACTTGGTCTGTTTCAACATTTTAGATGTACATATATGCATCTACTGCCACAAATATGTATCTAAGGACTAAGATAAAAGAATTACAAATTAAAAAGAAAGTGTTGCTATTGACATTCCAAATTGTTTATACACACACTTTTTTTTTGTAAACTATATACACGTTTTATTAGTCACTCATAATTTTTTTTAAAAAAAGCACTTTTTGATTAGTAAGTAACGAGTGTGAACGAAAAAGTAATAGTGTCAGTAGCCCCACCCTAGAAAAGGGTGAAAGGTTGAAAATCCCTGGCCATCTCCAATGCCACTAAGTGCGTGTTTGGTTCGGCGTCCGTATACCCTCAAACGCGATTCCATGGGTTCGACCGCGATTCCTCCTCCAGATCTGCATGTTTGGCAAAACACACGAACGCGATTTCTCATCCCCCAAAATCGCGAATGTTTGAAGCTGCCCATCCTAGCTTCTGAGTTTAGGGAACGCGATTCTGTGGGTATTCTGGGTCTTTAGGAATTCGATTCAAGATGGATATTTTCCTATTGCCCTTCCTTTTGCCCTTCGTTAGCTGCACCTGCATCTGCATCTGCCATTGACACACCTAGCTTTCCTACAGGAAGATTGGCGCCCAGCGCCAGCAGCTGAAACAAGTCCAGCGCCCAGCGCTGGTATTAGGTTGAGTTGCAGCGCCCAGCGCTGGCATGGTGAGTTGCAGCGCCCAGCACTGCATGTACTGTTTTCATTTAGAAGATTGTTCTGAGTTGCAGTTTGCTTGTTTGCTATAAAACACATATGGTGTGCCACTTATGAGTAATATTTCTTCCTGCTCGGGCTATGTGGAAGGTTGTTTGCTGCATCTGTTCTGTTATAGAACATATTTCATGGTTGGGTCTCAAATGAATTAGATTTGGTTCTGAAATGGCCTAATGAGATATATTGTGTTAAAACTTGGGGAAAGAAGTGCAGTACAGTTTGATCCATGTATTTTACTTATTTTTTTTTGGGGCGGGGTTAGTATGTGAGCAGCTAGCTTTTATATCACCCTTCTGCAGACCATCTTCTGTTGCTTTAATATAGTAATAACAACTGATATTGTTTTAGTTTATGTCTTCAATCGTGTAATACTATCTCGCAATCCTTTTCTTATATAAAATAAAATGACAATGAAATCTAGTTAAAACTCATTTTGGTAATTACACACCCAAAAACAATTTTGATTCAAACTATCCAAACAACAAGAATTGATAAAAATCACTTTTTTCATGAAGTCATCCAAACATAAATCACTTCACTGTCAACTCATTTTTAACCAAAATCAATTCTACAAAATCAATTCTTCTCAAAATCACGTTTGTCAAAAGTTTATCCAAACACACACTAAAAAGTGAGGTTATTGCTTGTAAAGAACCGATGCTTAATAAGCATCTATCTTTGAAGCAAGTATGAATACGAATGTTTAATAAGAACGGATGCTTCTACGAGCATCCGATTCTTAAAATTTTGTGAGGACCGTTTAAAATTTTTTAAATAAAAAAAGTAGAGAATTGAGTGAGAGAGAGAAATTATCAATAAAATGTAAGGACGCAGAGTTATTGGTGGGATTCTAAGAACTTTTTTAAAGTTTTTGGGTTAGAGAGATGAATGGATTGCTTAAGTTATAAAAAATAAAAATAAATGATGTATCAAGATAAGACCCATTTAAAAACTAAAAAAAGTAAAGATATGAGATGATGGGATAAATATGACGTCATAGAGGAAACAAACTCTTCCCCACAAAGATCATGCTGACTAACAATTATTAATTTGGTCATTACGATTGAAAATACAATCAACGTTCACCATCCCTTGTTTTGATTTGTATTTTGTTTGTTTGTTTCATGATTGATCACAAAATCTCTGGTGGAGGTATATGCGTATTTTTGGGACGATTTGTCCATGTGCAAAGTACTCGACAATATCCTGTAACTTTGGGACTTGGGAGAAGCTCAGAAGCATCGTCATGCAATCACTCAGTCCTTCTGTTGTTGTACGCATGTTGTTTTTATTTTTATTCGGGTCCGTGAGTTTTAATTTGGAGGAGAAGGTTTCAAATATTTTAGAAAACCTCTAAATCCTTTTTTAGCTCAATTTTTGGTTTATCTCAATTTAGAGATATTTTGAAGAAAAAATAATTAAATTATTAATTTATCCTTTCAATTTTACAAGTTTTTTGTTTTCTGATTCTCGGTGATATCCATTGATGCTATGTGATGCTCACGGATCTGGTTAGATTTTTCCGATGGCAGAGGAAAGAGGACTTTATTGCATCATCACGAAAAAAGTCGTAGTGGTTGATACTTTGATTAAAGTTAAACAACAGCCGCCATGCTTGAATTGGGTTTTTCACTTTTTCTTGCTTTTTTTTTTTGAAAAAATAACTATATATGAAAAATCAAAATTTAATTCTGCCACAATAAAAATGCAATTTTGTAAAATTCTTTTTGCATTAATAATTTTTTTTAGAGATGCATTAATATTATTTAAGAAATATTACTTATGTTAATTTTTTAAAATAAGGATAAGATTGTAAAACTATGTCATAAACTCTTCATTTCTTTTTCATGTACAATATGCACTCACAAAGAAAAAAAGAGATAATACTCTTCTTCTCCTCCCTCTCTTTTCCTCTTCCTTTGATCCCCTCTATTTCTTTTTCCTCTCTAAACTCACAAACAAAGGCAATGTTTAATTGTTAGTGTAACAATTATAATAAATAAGGATTTAGATTCTCTTTTGTTAAAAAAAAAAGGATAATACTTGCACAAAGCCACAAGCTTATACTTATACCTCACATGCTCCGTCATTTTTCATAACACCCTGTTTCTACTATAATTTTTTTTTTAAAAAAAAAAACACATATCACCTATCATGTAAACTTGGTGGATGTATCGTAGTGGAGCAGGGCGGACACACGTGGTCGCCCTGTCGGATGAAAATTCGTTTCATGCCCGTCCCATATTCATGTGGGTACCTTTTAAACCAGTATCCGTTAATTTTATGAATATCCATAGATACCTATTAAATATTTAAAAAATTATATTTATATATATATATATATATATAACTCAACGGAACCAAAATTAACACAATAGGCGTTCTAAAAAACTAAATTAAAATTAAATTCGTTTAACTTAGAAGCATCAATCAACCATTCGAAGTACTCATTTAATTAACAATTTAAATGTACCCGTAAATATGGATACTATACTATCCATTAAGAAGCATGTGGAGAAAAAAATCTATTTAATTTATTCGCGGATATTCATTAAATTATCCAAATCCAATCCATTATGAATTTTATCCATGGGTATCCACGACTATGGATTTCTCTACGGTCCCTATTGGTGAAGGGGGCAAAGGGAGGGGTGAGAGATAAAGGAAAAGAGATGGGATATACAGAGTGCAAATGTGGGAGTTACCGTAACTTGTTTTGAATAATTTAAATTATGCACATACATCATCTTTTCTGAAAAGTATATTATTTACAGATAACAAATTATTATATACAATAAGTGTTGCAATATTATTAAAAAAGTTTAATTGTGATAATAAATATATATTTTTTAAAACATAAATGACCAATACTATATATATATATATATATATATATATATATATATCATATTAGGTGAGAATAATTTTTATTTTAAGAATACGAGAATAGGAAAAAAATCCATGAATTCTCTTGACTTTTTTTTATTTATTAAAAAAGAAAATGAAAACATGAACCTATTTACATTACATCCAATTCGAAGTAATAGCAACATCACCATTCAATGAAAGTGATAATTGACAATGTTATATGCGTCTGATGCCATTAATTTGTTATCCGAATAATAAACAATTAAAATTTACCAATCTTTTCGGGTTGCTTTAGATTTTCAAGTTTATCAGGTTGGTCAGACCCGTGAACAACCTTTCACTAATGTCAAATATGCTTTTCACGTTAAGATTTAATATTGTTTCTTTTCTAACTGATGTCTAAAACGAGTCGGTGACATTTTTGAAATTAATGTCAAAACTTTTGACATCGATTAATAAAATAACCGATGTTAAAAGTGTTACACACCGGTTTGTATTGTAAACCGATGTGTAAGAATACAACAAAAATTGAAAATTGAAATTCTGCTTTACTTTTATCATCGGTTCTCGAATTAACCGATATCTAATGTCTTTAATCAAAAACAAATTTTAAAATTGCTTTACTTTTAACATCAGGTGTTTCTTGAACTGATATCTAAAAGCCCAAAACCAATATTGTTCTATTCATTCCCTCCAATATCATCGTTCGTGCCCTTTCTTTTATCTTTGCTTCCCTAAACCTAAACCCTCATCGTGCGTGCTGTCGTCTTGCTCTGTCGTGCACCGTCCGCAGAGGTTGGAGCAACACGAAGGTGGTCCATCGTCGTGCGTGTCCGTCGTTGCCATTGCAAGTGGTCCATCTCTGCTTTCAGAAATCGCGGGTGGTCCATCTCTGTTCTGCTCTGTTCTATTTGCTTTGGTTCTCACCCCTCAAGCTCCCCATCAACGCAACCCTCTTCAGTTCTCTCATCACATAGGTAACCCATTCTCTTCCTCCACTTCATAACTTGGGTGTTCCCTCGTTTTCTTCTCTCTCTCTCTCTGTCTGTCTCTCTCTCTCTCTCTCACTTTTGAAAATATCATAGAGGTAACACGTTGAAACGGAAGTGAAGATGAGTGAGCTTAGAAATTCTGGGTTTCTTTTTTGTTTTTGTTTTTATTTTTGGAGAGCAGGGATTGTGAGCTTCGTCGGATGAAGCAGTGGGAGATTCCTTTTACCCAATTAAGGAGTTGGGTTAAATGATGATAAACTTTTATCAAAAATAAAAAATTGATGATAAACTTGCAATTGTGCATGCTCATTTGTGCTACCATAACTTGGGATCAATTTTGGTGTCCCTAGATATTATCCAGGAAGCCCCATTTGGATGACGAAATCTACAACCAGCTTGTTGAGAAAGCTAAGACAGAGGGGTATGATGTGAGCAAACTCCACAAGACTCCACAGAGTGATCCTCCACCAGAGGAAGAAGGCCCCCAAGACACCAACGGCATTTGGTGGATCAAATCCATATTTGGGAAATAGGTATGTAGTGTGAACAAAATATGATTAGGTTGAAGAGGTATTTCGTGTTATGAATAAAGAGATCCAGACCTCCAATTGTAGTAATATAATATTAGTTTGGATATCTGTAATGTACGTATTGGCTTGTTCTGTAAATAGACTAAAGTTAAAAGATATTAACTTTTGTAAAGTTGATGTTTGATACTTTGCTTGTTAAGTTCTTACTGTTTATGTGAGAATCCAATCTTTGATACTTTATAGTGATTACCATATTGTTTACTTTTTTTTTTGTGGTAAATATTTTGGCTAAGCTATGTGGATCCCATGATTTATTCTATTAATCTAAGATAAGACCGCATAAAGTTGATGTGTTGAAGATTAATGTATGGGGATTAATTCTTGTCATTCTGGAGTGCCTGAATTAGATCACAATTCTGGTGGTGCTTAAGAGGGTAACTGGAAAGGAAAATAAGGTGTTTATGTGCTGATTTTCACTTTTGTAATTTTCTGTGTTTAGGGATTATTTTTTGAGAAAGGAACCAAGAAGAGTGAAGCGACACAACCTCATTATCCATTCAAAGGTGAGTTTACATTTCTCTATTCTTAGGATTGTATTAGGACCGACACAACCTGTATTAGGACTGATTACTTGGTTGTCTGTACTGTGGCATTTTGGTTGTTTGAGTTGTTTTGTTGTGCTATGGAATTTTGTGCTCTTTACTTGTTCAGCAACAGAATGACTTTCTAGCCATGTTATCAGCTGAAAAACATAACCCTTCTTCTAGACAAATTTATTTAACCTTTCAATGAAATTTATCAACAATGCTATTTCTTCAAACATTGCCGAGTATGTTTAAAACACTGATGTTGATGAATATGGTTTGTCTTCAATATTTTTTATTTATTTTGTTGTTTGGCTGGTGAGTCATTATAGGTGTTGATCTAGATTTCATCTAAGATTCTTTTGGGATGCTAAGAATAAGTTCTCTCTATTAAAATCTGTTAGGACTCTGTATAGAAAAAAAAACTGTATGAAACGAATTTTACATATGCTTGTGGCTATGAGCATGTTTATCTTTTGCTTCTAGTGAGATATCTTTCATAATTTACTATGCCAAAATTTTATTTACAAGAAAAAGTATCAATGCGACATTTTACATATGCTTGTGGCTATGAGATTGTTTTGGTCCCTCTAGTTCCTCAAGGTAATTTATGACTTTGTTATCTTTTGATTTATATGTATAAAAGGATGCAATCTATAATATCAACATATAATATCATATTAGAATAAGGTGTTTTGACTTGCTTTTTGAAACGTAGAGTTTAAGACCAAGACTTTTCTTATATATAGGCATATACATAACATGCATCAATTTTATTTAAAGATGTTTCATAATATTTCAGGTAAAACAATGCCTTGTGGCTGCCAGTAACCCCCATTTCTTAATGGCATAACTTAAATTATTTTAAGGAAGAAACTATAGGATCTTGTTCAAATGGAAGTCGTTTAATGACATGGTACATCACTTAAAACAATGCAGTGCTGGTGAAATGCGTGAAGAAGTATTTTGCATTATTGTAAAAGCTACACTGATGATGATGGAGAAAGCTTATTTGTACTTTGTTTTAATTAATCGGCAAGTGTTATCATGGGGGGATCCTGATTGGTACACCAGTGACCTTATTAGTGTTAAGCCACAATGAAAGCCAAGTTACTGGCAAGCAAGTTTTGTTCCTTACTTTTCATCCTCCAATCTCTGGTTGTCATAAACACGATTGGAAGTACATTTGTATATCATTTTTTGTTTTAAATTTCTTTTGCACTTAACCATATTTATATATTTACCGACAAGCATTAACCATATTCTTTTGAGAGAAATCATGCTAAAATTCTGACATCCCTCATATAGGATGACTTAGAAAGATTATCATTAAACATGCAAAAGTTAGAAGTTAGAAATGGTGGTATTTGCATACATCATTTCCCTAAACCATACTAACTCAATCCTACGACGTTATTGTTGTAGCTATGGATCGCGGTTGGATGAATGCTAGACGGACAAGTGAGGAGTATGAGAATGGAGTGGAAGTTTTTCTACAATTTGCTAAAAGAAATCTTCCTGATAGTAGTAACGGAAAGTTTTATTGTCCTTGGGTTAATTGTTTGAATGGGAGACGACTAGAAGCTGAGGAGATATGTGAGCATCTTATTTGTGAGGGGATTTGCAAGAGTTATACAATATGGATATGGCATGGTGAATTGCTAGACAGGTCAAGGGTGTATCAAAGAGAAGAAGTTGATGGCGTAGATATGGACGATCGACTAGAGGACATGATCCGTGATATTGGGCAAAAGTCTTTTAAGAGAACACGTGTGTATGACACTTTGTGCAGTGATGCAGAAGTGCCTTTGTATACGGGCTGCACTAATTTCACACGGTTGACAGCGGTGTTAAGATTGATCAACGTGAAGGTGAGAAATGGGTGGAGTGATAAAAGCTTCACCGAATTGCTTGAGTTGTTGAAAGACATGCATCCAGAAGGTAACACATTACCATCCCGTAACTATAAGGCGAAGAAGATATTGTGTCCAATGGGTATGGAGTATAAGAAAATACATGCATGCCCCAATGATTGCATATTGTACATGAAAGAGTTTGAAGAGATGCACGAATGTCCCAGGTGTGGGGTATCATGCTACAAAGTGAAGGATGGCGATTCTAGTTGTGATATGGTCACAAAGGGTCCTCCTGCGAAGGTGTCATGGTATCTTCCAATAATTCTGAGGTTCAAGCGATTGTTCGCTAATGTAAATGATGCAAAGAACATTAGTTGGCATGCATATGAGAGGAAATGTGATGGACAGCTTCGCCATCCGGCTGATTCTTTGCAATGGAAGAGAATTGATAGTTTGTTTCCGGATTTCGGCAATAAGCCCCGAAACCTTAGGCTTGGACTTGCTACGGATGGAATGAATCCGTATGGTAACTTAAGTAGTATTCATAGTTCATGGCCTGTTCTCCTGGTAATCTACAACCTACCTCCTTGGTTGTGCATGAAGCACAAATACATTATGTTATCTATGATGATTTCGGGCCCAAAACAGCTAGGAAATGACATAGATGTTTATCTAAGTCCCTTGATTGAAGACTTAAGAATGTTGTGGGATGAAGGTATTGATGTGATTGACGGGTACTGCCATGAGACTTTCAAGATGCGTGCCATGTTATTTTGCACCATCAATGACTTTCCAGCATACGGGAACTTGTGTGGGTATAGTGTTAAGGGGCATAAAGCATGCCCTATATGTGAAGAAGGCACATGCTACCATTAACTGCAACATGGAAGGAAGACAATTTACCTTGGGCATCAGAGATTTCTCGGACCTAATCACCCTTATCGTAGATTGAGAAAAGCTTTCAATGGACTTTCGGATAATGAAATTGCTCCAGCAACATTAACTAGAGAGCAAGTTTATCAACAGGTGAAGGAAATCGATGTTATCTACGGGAAGACCCAAAAGAAGGCTACTGAGAAAAAAATATGGAATAAAAGGTCGATCTTCTTTGATCTTCCATACTGGTGCAAGCTTGATGTAAGACATTGTATTGATGTGATGCATGTGGAGAAAAATGTGTGTGATAGTGTAATTGGAACGCTTCTCAACATTCAGGGCAAGACAAAAGATGGTGTGAATGTTCGCCGGGATCTAGTTGCGATGGGTATACGAGAGCAGTTAGCTCCACAATCAGTAGGTGGTAAGAAGATTTATTTACCCCCATCATGTCATACTTTATCAAAAAAAGAGAAAAGAAATTTCTGTGAGTGTCTACGGGGCTTCAAAGTGCCACAAGGTTACTTTTCAAATGTCAAGAGGCTTGTCTCAATGAAAGATCTCAAATTAGTTGGCGTAAAGTCTCATGATTGTCACGTCTTGATGGAACAACTACTGCCAGTGGCTATTCAGGACATCTTGCCTAAAAAAGTTAGACACACCATAACTAGGTTGTGCTTATTCTTCAATGCTATATGTAGCAAAGTCATTGACACTCAAGTTGGATGAGTTGGAAAATGAGGCAGTTATTATCTTGTGCCAATTGGAGATGTATTTTCCCCCTTCATTTTTTGACATTATGGTTCATTTGATTGTTCATCTAGTAGAGGAGATTAGATTGTGTGGACCCGTTTATTTAAGGTGGATGTACCCAGTTGAGTGATACATGAAGATCTTGAAAGGGTTTATGAAGAATCCACACCGTCCTGAAGCATCTATTGTTGAAAGGTACGTTGCAGTAGAAGCTATTGAGTTTTGTACAAACGACGTGTCAGAAACGGAACCTGTAGGGCTTCCTAAGTCTCGTCATGAGGGAAGATGTAATGGTAAGGGTACACGAGGTATTACTGTTAAGAGCATGGGTCGAGAGGAAGTGCTTCAAGCACATTTGTATATATTGAATAACATTGATGAGGTTGAACCTTACTTACGTGATCACAAAAGCATCGTCAAGGAAAATTACCCTCGAATGAATAAAAAGTGGTTGTTGAACAAGTATAACAAAACTTTCTTAAACCGGTTTAAATAAAAAATTGCAATTGATGGTACCACTTCTGATACATTAAAATGGCTAGCACAAGGGCCTAACTTTGATGTCATATGTTGGAGTGGATACGATATCAATAAGTTTTCCTTCTATACAAAGTCCCGAGATGACAAGAGTACCGTGCAAAACAGTGGGGTTATGGTCGTGGCTGAGTCCATGCACTTCTCTAGTTCAAAAGATACAAACCCTGTTATGGCATCCGTATCTTACTTTGGAGTCATTGAAGAGATTTAGGAGGTCGATTACACTAAATTTAGAGTGCCCATTTTTAAATGTAAGTGGGTCGACAGTAACAACAGTGTACAAACTGATGAGTTGGGATTTACATTGGTGGACCTTGACAAGGTAGGTTATAAGGAAGAGCCTTTCATCATGGCATTCCAAGCGAAACAAGTGTTTTATATCAGCGATCCTTCTAACAAAAGGTGGTCAATGGTTCTTGTTGACGAATCTAGGCAAGTATACCTAGTCGTACAAGTAATACGGTAGTGAGATCAGATATCGTTATCAGGGATCACGGACAAGTACCACTTCGCAAATTGGACTACTATCTAGACGATCGTTTGGATAGAAGGGAGCTCGATATTAAATACCAAGCCCAACAAGAGTTAAAATAAACAAAATAAAATGAAAAAGTTCTTTTTGGATTTTTGTCTAACACTTGGAATGCAGAAAAAGGGATTCTTCAAATATGATGAAAGATGTTGGGATTAAACTTTACTAAACCTTAGCCTCATGCAATACCAATACCACCAATCCAGTTTAAGCTTCAAATATTAAAATCAATCCACAATATTACTCAAGTCCTAATTCCTTATATAACAAGAGCCTAAATCCCCTAATTAAACCCTAATTCCTTAGGTGGTTTAAATAATGAATTTGCATTAAGAGTAGGGATTACACGATTACTAATAAACCAAAATCCATTCCTAGATGCAAGGTTTACTAGGTGATTGATTTCAGATCAAGAACTGATAACAACTTCCCAATTGCAAATCAATTCTCAGAACAATTCATGGGTGATCAAACCACAAAAAGCATTAAGTATAGAATTCAAACAGTAATAACGAAGCATAAATATAGATTAATAGATCAAAGCAAATACATGAGATTCGGTCTAGCTACATCTAATCCCAACAAAAGTGAATTTAGCTACTCAAAATCATAGAGAAAGCCAAAATCAAAACAATAGAGAAAAAGGAGAGAAGAAACTCCATGGAGGCTTCCCACAGCAGCCACAGCAGCCCCTGGCTCAGAGAGAATGTGTTTTTAGGGTAAAAGTCTGGTTTTTTTTTTCAGAGAAGATGTCTTTTGTTCTGCCCAGATTCATATTTATAGATTAGGAATAATGTGCGTCACGGCCGTGACGGGTTCTGCCTTGGGCGCGTCTTCAAATTTTGGTTTGTCACGGCCGTGACACTCATCACGACTAGGCCGTGATCAGTTCTGTCTGGTTCAGCTAACATGTTACGGCCGTGATGGGCATCACGTCTAGGCCGTGATCGATTCTGTCTGGTTCAGCTAACATGTCACGGCCGTGATGGGCATCACGGCTAGGCCGTGACCGATTCTGACTTTTGCCTTCTTTCTTTTCAGCTCTGCTTGATCATGGCCGTGATGGTCATCACGGCTAGGCCGTGATGGGCTCTGTTTTGCTCATTTTCTTCACTTTTCAAGCTCTATCTTCATCCAAGCTCCATAATGGTTGATCCTGAGCATTTTATCCTTAATTTCTGCAAAACAACACTACAAAACCGCTTCACCCGTTCCAAGGTAAAAACTAACAAAAATCAAATGGAAATTGCCTAAACTAAATGAAAATGCATGGAAAAATGTACATGAAATATGAGGTAAAATGACACTCATCAAATCATCCCAAGCTTGTTCATTTACTTGTCCTCAAGCAATCACTAAGGCCAGAAGATATAAATAATCAGAACATGGATAGTGAACCAAGAACCCGAGTAACTAATCCAAGTAACTGGCATTTTCAAATAATTCACCAAGAGACAATCAATTTCAAGTCCAATTAGAAGCTTAGGTTTCTTAGACTCATATTCTCACTGATTCGGACACTCTTTCTCACCTCACTCAAGTGTTTAAGGATATATGACAATTCGCTCAATTTCCTCAAGGAATGAATTCTACCATAAGCTTGACTATTAACCGGATCTCTACTTTATTAATGAAAACACGTAAGAATCAAGAGGTCTTTTACTTTGGTTGTAACGGGGCCATGGGATTAATCGTTAGGTGGGGAAATCAAGAAAAGGAAATTTCAAGAAGGCTAAACAAAATATCAAGCACTGCAAAGCATGACACCTTCTAAAATACCTTTTTGGGTTTTGGTTCATCTTTCCACCTTTCTTTCTTTCTTTTTATTTTATTTCTCACTTCCTTTTGTCACCCCCTTCTCTATATATATATATTTTTTTGATTTGGAGAAGGGGAGATTTTCAATTCAAGAGAAATATTTTTCTGACTTTCTCATCCCATACGTTTTCAAACTACCTTTTTACCCTTTTTGTAATACTTTAAAAGGTGCCATACCAAGCATATTCATCAAAGTATTTCAAGGTACCAAGAAAAGTATTTTATTCTTTCAGGCTCAAAATTGGGCAACTAAAGGGGCGGCATTTAGTCAATCAAAGCTCAAAAGGTCGGAAAAATACCTAGTGCCTCAGTCATTTTCAAAAATGTCTTAAAAAATTTTTAAGCTTCAAAACGGTTTCAAGTCAAGTTCTAGAGAATACAATCCAAGAGGAATAAAACACTCTATCACAAAGAATGGGGTAGATTTAGTGAGTACCCCTTTTTGGCTCAAAAATCTCACATTTAGTAGTTCAAAAATCAATGAGAAACACAAATCTACGGAATCACATGCTAATTATCAACTATCAAAGATCATCTCAAGCATTTTTGTTTGAAGCCTTATCACAAGAATAAAAAAATTGGGTTCAACAATTCACTATCTCAATTTATTTGGCACTAAGTTCTCACAATTGGATGCATAATCTAAGCAAGGGGCAATCGAATCATGTGATCATGCAAAACTATGTCTATATGAATGCAACATGAAAAATGCAAAAATTCAAAAATTTGCAAAAATACCCCTACCCCAAGTTTAAGAACTTACATTGTCCCCAATGTAAATAATCAAGTCGGAGAGAGGAGAAAAATGGAACAACTCACCAAGGTGGTAGCGGGTGCTGGCTCACATGCCTAGTCAAAGAGGTGCTGGAAAATGTGTCACGGCCTGGGCGTGATGGCTTCTGCTTTATTTGTCCCTGCCGTTTTTGCTTCTCCTTCCTTCTTACCCTGAAAACACTTAACACATCTATTAATTTATGATCTTTTTCCTCTTGATCTTCTCAAATTATTCAAGAGTTAAATTCAAAAACAAATGGAAAAGGGAAATAAAATTTGGGTTGCCTCCCAAGAAGCGCTTCTTTAACGTCACTAGCTTGACGGGTCGGTGATCTTCTATGAGGGTGTTTTAAGAGGGATGGAGACTGTTTGACGATCAAAGTCTCCTCCAAGGTAGTGCTTGAGCCTTTGCCCATTAACAGTGAAAGTTCTTCCAGATGATGGATCTTCCAATTCAACCGCACCAAATGGAGAAACTGACTTGACATGGAATGGACCCGACCACCTTGATCTCAACTTGCCCGAAAATAGCTTGAGACGTGAGTCAAAGAGCAAAACTGATTGGCCTTCTTCAAAATGCTTGGGAAGAATGTACTTATCATGCCAAAACTTTGTTCTTTCCTTATAGATTCTTGCACTCTCATATGCCAAGAGTCGGAATTCATCCAACTCATTCAATTGCAACAGTCTCTTGTCCATAGCCAGCTTCATATCAAAGTTCAAGGCTTTCACTGCCCAAAAAGCACGATGTTGGAGCTCTACCGGAAGGTGACATGATTTTCCAAACACTAATTGGTAGGGTGACATACCAATAGGTGTTTTATATGCAGTCCGATAGGCCCAGAGTGCATCATCCAGCTTCTTTGCCCAATATTTTCTCGCATTATTCACTGTTTTCTCCAAGATCCTCTTTAATTCCCTGTTAGACAACTCCACTTGCCCACTAGTTTGTGGGTGGTATGGTGTGGCAACTTTATGATTGACTCCAAACTTGGCAAGCACCGCATTGAACTCTTTGTTGCAAAAATGAGTACCCCCATCACTAATAATGGCTCTAGGGGTTCCAAATCGGGTAAAAATGTTCTTCCTCACAAAACTAACCACCGTTTTTGCATCATCTTTCATAGTTGGGACAGCTTTTACCCATTTACTCACATAGTCAACAGCAACCAAAATATACTTGTTGTTGTAGGATGATGGGAAAGGACCCATGAAGTCGATCCCCCACACATCAAAGAGCTCCACTTCTAAAATACCCTTCAAAGGCATCTCATTTCTCTTGGATATACTTCCGGTTCTTTGACACTTGTCACACTTTATTACCCAAGCTCTAGAGTCTTTAAAAATGGTAGACCAAAATAAACCACTTTGCAAGACTTTCATGGCGGTTCTCTCACCACCAAAATGTCCTCCATAAGGTGAGTTGTGGCAATGAGTCAAAACCCCATTGATCTCTTCTTCTGGAATACATCTTCTAATAATTCCATCCGAACCTCTTTTGAAAAGGTAAGGTTCATCCCATATATAATATTTAACATCATGGATGAGCTTCTTCCTTTGTTGTGCATTGAAGTCCTTCGGAATCTTGTTGGCGGCCTTGTAATTTGCAATGTCCGCAAACCAAGGTGCCACTTGCACCCTAAACAACCTCTCATCCGGGAATTCTTCTTGAATTGGCAACTCATCATTTGCTTGAATATCTTCTTGTGGAAGCCTAGACAAATGGTTGGCTACCACATTCTCCACTCCTTTCTTGTCCTTTATATCTAAATCAAATTCTTGGAGCAATAGTACCCATCTAATGAGCCTTGGCTTGGCATCCTGTTTAGTCATGAGATACTTCAAAGCGGAATGGTCAGTGTACACAATAGTTTTAGAGCCAATCAAGTAAGATCTAAACTTATCAAATGCAAAAACTACAACAAGCAATTCTTTTTCAGTCGTGGTATAGTTCAATTGAGCATCATTCAGCACACGACTGGCATAGTAAATAACATGCAACATTTTATTTTTCCGTTGACCCAACATGGCTCCCACCGCGTAGTCGCTTGCATCACACATTAACTCAAATGGCAAACTCCAATCTGGAGGTGCAATGACCGGTGCGGTGGTGAGTTTTTCCTTTAAAAGTTGGAAAGCATGCATGCAATCATCATCAAACACAAAAGGAGTATCAACTACCAAAAGTTTGCACAAGGGTTTTACAATCTTTGAAAAGTCTTTTATAAATCTCCTATAGAAACCCGCATGCCCTAAGAATCTTCTAACACCTTTCACATTTATGGTAGGGGGAAGTTTTTCGATTACTTCAACTTTTGCCTTATCAACTTCTATCCCCCATGATGAAATCTTATGACCAAGAACTATACCTTCCCTAACCATGAAATGAAATTTTTCCCAATTTAGAACAAGGTTGGTTTCTTGGCATCTTTTCAAAACACATGCAAGATTTTTTAGACAATTATCAAAAGAATTACCAAATACGTAAAAATCATCCAGAAATACCTCAATAAATTTTTTAGTCATATCAGAGAATATGGAAAGCATGCACCTTTGAAAAATGGAGGGTGCATTACACAACCCGAATGGCATCCTCCGATATGCATAGACGCCATAGGGACAAGTAAAAGCGGTCTTCTCTTGGTCCTTTGGGTCAACCACAATTTGGTTATACCCTGAGTATCCATCAAGGAAGCAATAAAAGGCATGGCCCGCCAATCTCTCTAACATTTGATCAATGAAAGGCAAGGGAAAATGATCTTTTCTTGTAGCCTCATTCAATCTTTTATAATCAATACACACCCTCCATCCGGAAATGGTCCTTGAGGGAATGAGTTCATTTTTATCATTTGCAACAACTGTCATCCCCCCTTTCTTAGGAACAACTTGGACCGGACTCACCCATGGACTATCGAAGATTGGATAAATTATACCCGCATCCAAAAGCTTCACAACCTCCTTCCTTACAACTTCTTCCATGTTTGGGTTAAGTCTTCTTTGGGGTTGTCTGACCGGCTTAAAGTTTTCCTCCAAAAGGATTTTGTGCATACAAAATGAGGGACTTATTCCTTTCAAGTCGGACATAGACCACCCAATTGAGGATTTGTGCTCTCTAAGCACTCTCAACAACTTATCTTCCTCTAAGGAGTTCAATCCGCTACTAATGATCACCGGGAATGAAGAATTCACTCCAAGGAAAGCATAACGGAGATGGGATGGAAGTTCCTTCAACTCTAGCATAGGTGTTTCACCCTTGTCTTCAATCCATACATCCTCCACAACTTTGTCTTCATCATTATTCAAAACTGGACAAGCCTCAAGGGATTTAACCATGACCGCAACTTCTTCCTCACATATCTCTTCTTCTATATTATCAACCATAAGAGCCGCTTCCAATGAATCTTCAAAAGTTTGTTGAACACTCTTGTTAGTCAATGATTCAACAAGGTCCACACTCATACATGTATCTTTGTCACTTTGATGTCTCATTGCTTCAAAAACATTGAAGGTGACCTTTTCATCTTGGACTCTAAGCACCAACTTCCCTTGATTTACATCGATCAAAGCCCTACCTGTGGCTAGGAATGGCCTTCCAAGAATCAATGGAGTCTCACTATCTTCTACAATATCCAATACCACAAAGTCTACCGGAAAGATGAACTTGTCTACTTTTACCAATAAATCCTCCACTACACCATAAGGATACGTAATGGAACGATCCGCCAATTGGAGAGAAACCCCGGTTGGCTTGGATTCACCAATTCCCAACTTCTTGAAGATGGAGAGAGGCATAAGATTGATACTTGCACCAAGATCACACAAGGCTCTTCCAATGTTCAAATGACCAATAGCACATGGAATAGTAAAGCTACCCGTATCCTTCATCTTCACCGGTAACTTCCTTTGGAGTATGGCGCTACATTCTTCCGTGAGCATGACCGTCTCCTCCTTCCACTTCCTCTTGTTAGAAAGAATCTACTTCATAAACTTGGCATAGGAAGGCATTTGTTGAAGAGCTTCGGCAAAAGGGATGTTAATTTGCAACTTTTTGAACACATCCAAGAACTTAGAGAATTATTGATCCTTTACCTCCTTCTTCAACCTTTGAGGATAGGGTATCTTGAAATACGGTGGCAACTCCTTAGGATTGTCAACTTCTTCAAGAATTTGCTTTTTAGTCTTCTTTCTTGCAAACTCTTCATCCACCAATTTTTCTCTCTTTGGTTTTTCAACTTCAACAACAATAGGACTAGAGGTAGTGGCTTGGTAAGTCTCTAGTTCTTCATTGGTTGCATCTTCAATGATCACCTCATCAACTCCCTCACCAATTCTCTTTTATTCTCTCTCTTCATTTTTTTCTTCCTCATTTTTTTTCTTTTTATTTTCTCTCTCTTTTTCTTGTGGAACTACCACCTTCCCACTTCTTGTAGTAATTGCCTTGCAATCCTCCTTTGGATTCTTCTCGGTATCTCCCGACAATTTCCCTTGAGCTCTCTCCGTCATTTGCCTTGCCAATTGGCCTATTTGGTGCTCTAGATTCTTGATGGAGGCATCTTGATTCTTCATCATTGCTTCTTGACCCTTCAAATTAGCTTGAGTTGCTTGCATGAATTGGGCTAGAATATTCTCCAAATTGCTTGAATTCTCTTGAGAAGGCTTTGCTTGATAACTGGAGCCTTGACCTTGTCTCCAACCAAAGTTAGGATGGCTACGCCACCCCGGATTATAGGTGTTAGAGAAAGGATCATGCTTAGGCCCTTGGTTTCCCATGTAGTTCACTTCTTCTTGCCTCGGAACTCCAACCACACTAATTTCACAATTGCCGTTGGCATGGTTACCTCCACAGAAGTCACACACTGAGACGGCTTGAACTTAGACCGCTTGTAATTGAGAATTTTGTAGTTGAATGGACCCCAATTGCTTGGTAAGAGCGGCCATTTGCGCCCTATGAGCACTATATTCATCAAGCTCCAAAACACCTCTCTTGGCCAATGATCGAGAACTAGGCATTTGATAATCATTATTAGCCATAGTTTCAATCAAGGCTTTTGCTTCATCGGGGTGTATTTTGACTCAATGTTCCACCTGCAGTCGCTTCAATCATACTTCAAGAATTTCGGTTGAGACCATTGACAAAGGTTGCAACTTGTTGCCATGTTTCTAACTCATGACTTGGACAAGCGGTAAGCAAAGATTTGAACCTCTCCCATGCTTCATAAAGTGATTCACCATCCTTTTGTGCAAAAGCATTGATCTCCGATCTCAACTTGATCATTCTTGATGGAGGGAAGAAACGAGTTAAGAACTTTCTCACCAAATCATTCCAAGTAATAATTCTCCCATGAGGATGGGATTAAAGCCATGACTTAGCCCTATCCCTCAGAGAGAAAGGGAAGAGCCTTAAACGAATAGCCTATTCGGAAGCTCCATTCAGCTTGATAGTATCACATAACTCAATAAATGTGCCAATGTGAGAATGAGGGTCTTCAATCTCTAAACCTCCAAATTGATTTTGTTGCACAAGATTGAGAAGTGATGCCTTTATCTCAAAGTTGTTACAAGCCACTGCAGGTCTAACAATTGGAGTTCCACCTCTATCGACTTTAGAGGAAGTATAGTCCCCCATTGTCCTCCTTTGTGCATTGTCGTCAGCCATGGTGACAATTGATACTTCAACTTGCGATTCTTGCACACTTGGTAACTCAACTTGTGGTTCTTGTACTCTAGAAGATGCTCCTCCTCTATTCTTTCTTGCTTTGGCTTCCTTTCTATGATTTCTACAAAGCTTCTCGATTTCAGGGTTGAATTGAAGTTCACCTGGGTCAATTGTACCTCGCATACAAGGAAACAAACAGAGTAGAACAGCAACAAATATAGCAAGTACAAGTCAAGCTTCAAGTGGACAATTATGCAACTACAAGGAAAACACACACACAAAAAAAAAAATAGGAAAGCAAAGAAAAAGTGCCTAAATTAGGAGTCCCCTTTGGTACTCGTGATATTGGCACACCGATTCCCCGGCAACGGCGCCAAAAACTTGTTTACGAATCTAGGCAAGTATACCTAGTCGTACAAGTAATACGGTAGTGAGACCGGATATCGTTCTCAGGGATCGCGGACAAATACCACTTCGCAAATTGGACTACTATATAGACGATCATTTAGATGGAAGGGAGCTCAATATTAAATACCAAGCCCAACAAGAGTTAAAATAAACAAAATAAAATGAAAAAGTTCTTTTTGGATTTTTGTCAAACACTTGGAATGCAGAAAAAGGGATTCTTCAAATATGATGAAAGATGTTGGGATTAAACTTCACTAAACCTTAGCCTCATGCAATACCAAGACCACCAATCCAGTTTATGCTTCAAATATTAAAATCAATACACAAGATTACTCAAGTCCTAATTCCTTAGATAACAAGAGCCTAAATCCCCTAATTAAACCCTAATTCCTTAGGTGGTTTAACTAATGAATTTGCATTAAGAGTAGGAATTACACGATTACTAATAAACCAAAATCCATTCCTAGATGCAAGGTTTACTAGGTGATTGATTTCAGATCAAGAACTGATAAGAACTTCCCAATTGCAAATCAATTCTCAGAACAATTCATGGGTGATCATACCACAAAAATCATTAAGTATAGAATTCAAACACTAATAACGAAGCATAAACATAGATTAATAGATCAAAGCAAATACATGAGATTCGGTTTAGCTACATCTAATCCCAACAAAAGGGAATTTAGCTACTCATAATCATAGAGAAAGCCAAAATCAAAACAATAGAGAAAAAGGAGAGAAGAAACTCCATGGAGGCTTTCCACAGCAGCCACAGCAGCCCCTGGCTCAGAGAGAATGTGTTTTTAGGGTAAAAGTCTGGTTTTTTTAAGAGAAGATGTCTTTTGTTCTGCCCAGATTCGTATTTATAGATTAGGAAAAATGCGCGTCACGGCCGTGACGGGTTCTGCCTTGGGCACGTCTTCAAATTTTGGTTTGTCACGGCCGTGACACTTATCACGACTAGGCCGTGATCGGTTCTATCTGGTTCAGCTAACATGTCACGGCCGTGATGGGCATCACGTCTAGGCCGTGATCGATTCTGTCTGGTTCAGCTAACATGTCACGGCCGTGATGGGCATCACGGCTAGGTCGCGACCGATTCTGACTTTTGCCTTCTTTCTTTTTAGCTCTGCTTGATCATGGCCGTGATGGGCTCTGTTTGGCTCATTTTCTTCATTTTTCAAGCTCTATCTTCATCCAAGCTCCATCATTGTTGATCCTGAGCATTTTATCCTTAATTTCTGCAAAACAACACCACAAAACCGCCTAACCCGTTCCAAGGTAAAAACTAACAAAAATCAAATGGAAATTGCCTAAACTAAATGAAAATGCTTGCAAAAATGTACATGAAATATGAGGTGAAATCACACTCATCAGTTCTCCAAGGAAATAGCATGCATAATGGTAGTGAGGAAAATCAAGATTCAACTCTTGATATTTCTGATACTCATTCTTTCTCAACACGGGTGCCGACTTTCAATGAGGAAAATGAAGTGGACGATATACATGCCACTCGTGATGATCGGGAAGGGTTATGGAAGAACATTACTACTTGACCATAGTGTAAGTTATGTTTACAGTTATATTTATAAGTTATGTTTATAAGTCATATGTATTTATGAGTTATATTTATAAGTTATGTTTATAAATCTTGTTTAAAGTCATATTTACAAGTTTTATTTTTCTTGATATTTACAAGTTAATTTAAGTTATGTTTGATATAAATCGATTCTTACTGACATTACGTTTTTTTTGTGTGTCTAAATAGGCATACATGACTGATCACGAGGACATCCCTCCTTCGCGCAGCGGGTCGGATGCCCCGCCTAAACGCAAAAAGGGTAGAGGTGCCACATGATTAAGGAATTTGATCGTCAATCGTGGTGTTAATCAAAGGATACGGATCCAGTTTGATGAACGTTGCAAGCCTGTAGGGCCAATGGCTGATCAGTTTCACGGTTTTGTGGGCTTCGTTGCTCGAGGCAAGACTAGTATTCTTATTAAGGATTGGGACGATGTACCGGAGAGTGTGAAGGATCAGATATAAGATAGCATCATGGTATCTATACTTTTAATTACTTTTTTTGTATTTATTTTATTTAACCATATTAATATCATACACTAATTTCTCAATTTTGTTGTGTAATATAGCTCACCTTTGAAGTGCCCAATACCGAGCGTATGAAGAGGACATGGATAAAGTATGCGGGTGAGCGTTGGAGGCAATTTAAGGCGAACCTGGGTAGATACTACATATTTGGGCAGCGTGACAAGTCCCCACTTGAAACATACTCGTTTCTTGACCAGGAGATCTGGGATCGTTTTGTTTAGTCCCGACATGAGGCCTCCCACCAAGTTAACTTAATTGAGTCATCTGTTAATTTAATTAATTTTATTAATTTACGTAATACGGTTGTCTGTCATTTATAACAGGTGAAAAGGAAAAAGGCACAAGACATCCATAAAAATAATGTCTACCCCCGTGTCATGGCTCGTGCAGGATATGATGGTCTTAATATAAAAATGATGGGAGAGGAAAAGAAAAGACTCCAGGAAGAAGCATCTCAGGCTGATCCTAATGTTGAAAACCCTCCAGAAGTTGTTGATCCACCTCCAGCCCCACACCATAAGTCATGGAAGAGAGACCGACTAAGAAAATCGGGACAATATACAACAGAGGAGACACGTCGGGTAGCTGAGAAGATTGTAAGTTTATTTTGAATTCTAATTGTAATCTTAACAATCTTATCCATTGTCTTACACAAATTAATGTGACATTCTATATGTTTTAGGATTCCTTGGACGAGCAGGCCACTCAAGGAAGTTTTGTGCCTAAAGGATGCAAAGATATTTTGGCTACTGCGATTGGTAAGCCAGACTACCCTGGCCGTGTCATTGGTGTTGGATGGGGCGTTGGCATTCACCAATACCATGGTTCATGTTCACAGCATCGCCCCAGGGAATATGTAGATCGAGAATAGCTAAAACGGGAGATTGTAGATGAGTTTAGACGAGAGATTGCCCAGCAGATGCAAACTTTTGCTATTTCCCAGCAAAATACCGGTGTCTCACCCTCTGTCCGTGTGAGCACGAAGGGGTCATGTGATCCTCCTCATCAGCCTGATGACATGGAGGAGGATCCTGACATGTGTGAGATGTATGTTGATGATAATCATGACCACTTAGTGGCATTTGGGAGGGCACACAACTTGGGAAATACCTTACACAACTGCACATTAGGAGATGATGAGGTGAGGGTGGTGGTTGAAAATATTCGAGATGCTGATGCTCGAGTCCCTGTGCCCCCTGAGGATGTTCAAATAGTAGGCCAGACCCTTGGTAATTTCATCTCTTGGCCGAGAAGACTTCTGAGGTTTTTTGTTTCAGCCAAGGTATTCAATTACTTATATTTTTCTATATTTACAATTGAAATAATTTAATTGTGTTTATGAATGCTTTTTTTGTTGTTTAAGATTTTGAAACATACTCGTTTCTTGACCAGGAGATTTGGGATCTTTTTGTTCAGTTTCGACATGAGGCCTCCCACCAGGTTAACTTAATTGAGTCATCTGTTAATTTAATTAATTTTATTAATTTACGTAATACGGTTGTCTGTCATTTATAACAGGTGAAAAGGAAAAAGGCGCAAGACATCCAGAAAAATAATGTCTACCCCCATGTCATGGCTCGTGCAGGATATGATGGTCTTAATATAAAAATGATGGAAGAGGAAAAGAAAAGACTCCAGGAAGAAGCATCTCAGGCTGATCCTAATGCTGAAAACCCTCCAAAAGTTGTTGATCCACCTCCAGCCCCACGCCATAAGTCATGGAAGAGAGACCGACTAAGAAAATCGGGACTATATACAACAGAGGAGACATGTCGGGTAGCTGAGAAGATTGTAGGTTTATTTTGAATTCTAATTGTAATCTTAACAATCTTATCCATTGTCTTACACAAATTAACGTGACATTCTATATGTTGTAGGATTCCTTGGACGAGCAGGCCACTCAAGGAAGTTTTGTGTCTAAATGATGCAAAGATATTTTGGCTACTGCGATTGGTAAGCCAGACCACCCTGGCCGTGTCATTGGTGTTGGATGGGGCTTTGGCATTCGCCAATACCATGGTTCATGTTCACAGCATCACCCCAGGGAAGATGTAGATCGAGAACAGCTAAAACGGTAGATTGCAGATGAGCTTAGACGAGAGATTGCCTAGTAGATGCAAACTTTTGCTATTTCCCAACAAAATACCGGTGTCTCGCCCTCTGTCCGTGTGAGCATGAAGGGGTCATGTGATCTTCCTCATCAGCCTGATGACATGGAGGAGGATCCTGACATGTGTGAGCTGTATGTTGATGATAATCATGACCACTTAGTGGCATTTGGGAGGGCACACGACTTGGTAAATACCTTACACAACCGGACATTAGGAGATGATGAGGTGAGGGTGGTGGTTGAAGATATTCGAGATGTTGATGCTCGAGTCCCTGTGCCCACTGAGGATGTTCAAATAGTAGGCTAGGCCCTCGGTAATTTCATCTCTTAGCCGAGAAGACTTCTGAGGTTTTTGGTTTCAGCCAAGGTATTCAATTACTTGTATTTTTCTATATTTACAATTGAAAAAATTTAATTGTGTTTATTAATGCTTTTTTTGGTTGTTTAGGATTTTGAAAAGGATGTTCCACCCAAAAAGTCTCATTTGGGAAGACCTGTGAAGTCTTCTTCTGGCAAGGTATTCATATAATCATTCAATTACTTACAATTGAATTAACTTAATCGTGTTCACTAATGTTTTATCTTTGTTGATTAGGGTATCGACGAGGGGGATTACTCTGATGCTCTTGAACATCTGGCTGTAATGGCGGTGAAACTTGCGATGAATACGGCTTCCATAGAGTTGAAACACGATGGCAGGCCTGATCAACTTTTCAATCTACCTGCAAGGGACTTTATGGAGATAGCTCTTGATGGTGAAAAGGTTTGTTGGTCGTGCGTCTCATTATGGTGCACGTCAGTACATTTTTTATTTGTTAGCTTAACTAAATAAGTTTTCAATGCTATTATAATTAACATGTTTTTTTTTTCAATATATTAGGTATTTGCATCGCCGATGTATTGTTAGGGGCAACCTCCATATTTATGGATTCATTGACCCTGGCCTCGTTGAGGATGAGACACTTCCCCCAGATGATATTACTACGAGCATGCGGCACATATGCTTAGTCGAGGCAACAAACAGTGCTACCTAGCACCTTGCCTCAAGAGGTAAGTACAAGTATAAAAATGATTTAGAATTATCTGTGATTTGTCACTAACTGTTCCCAACTGCAGTGAACATTGACAATTATTGGTCTTATGTCCTAGTTCGAATGTTGTGGTGCTCTTCTGTTCGTTGGGAAGAAGAGCGACGAAGGAACTCAAGGTCATTGTTGAAACGTAAACTTTTAATTTTCTTATTTGGTATTGCATTTGTTTTATTAATTACTCAGAAATCTGTAATATACTTTAAGTGTATATTTTCTTATGATAGATCTATGGACGCACGTCGCATGTTAGATGGTACTAGGCCTAGGCCTATTAAGTGGATTTTCCCTAACGTAAGTATTTTACTACCCGAGATTCAATTGCAATTTACAATATAGTTAATGTTAAGTGTTTACTCATTATATTCAAATCAGGTTCATTTGTAGTATCATAGGCAACGTGGCTCATGGTAGTGTGGCTACTATGTTATGAAATGGATGCTCAACATTGTATCTGGTGGAATTACTGAAGGATGGATGACAGTAAGTAATAGAATTTGTAATATGTTATATATTAATTATGTTTTGTTTTAGTCTGATTATCTGTAATGTTTAATTTATCTTATGTTACATGCAGATATTCGACACTCGGGATCCACTATCTAAAGAGGACATTATGGACATAAAGAAGCATTGGGCAACCTTCTTTCTAGAGTTGACTGGGAATTAATGGGTGATCAAATACTCATCTATGTGTAGTTTCTTTGGTGTCATATTATTTAGTTTGAATTTATGACATTCTATGTATTTGGTTAAGATTTTTAGTTAATATAGGACTTTGAATGAAATTTTGGTTATAAGGGATTTTGTTGAGAATATTTAGTTTCTGTTTGTTGGGATTTTGGTTGTACAAATGAAACAGGGAAATAATTGTAATTGGTGTAGGCCTGATTTTTTAAAAAAATAAAGAACTTTCAACATCGGTTATTGATAAAAACCGATGTTGAAAGTTGACTTTAGACATCGGTTTATAAAGGAACCGATGTGTAAAGTGATTTTCAACAGAGTTAGAAAACGTTGAAATTTCACTTTAGACATCGGTTAAAATTTTAACCGATGTCTACACTTTCCACATCGGTTTTGACAATTAACCGATGTGTAAAGTTATTTTCAAGAGTTAGAAAACGTTGAAAGTGCACTTTAGACATAGGTTAAAAATTTAACCGATGTGTAAAGCGTACTTAATTTTAACCGATGTCTAAAGTGCACTTTCAACATCGGTTCATAACCGATGTCTAACACCAGCACATATAACATCGCCTGTATACACATCAGTTCAAAAATCGATGTTAAAACCCAAAATTAATCGATATTAAAAATGTTTTCTGCACTACTGTATAAAAAAGATATGTTTATTTATGAATTTAATTTCTCCCGTTCTTATAAGTTTGTTGATCGAAGTAACAATTTGCAGTATAAATATTGTATTGTATATAGTAAAGGTAAATAAAAAATTAATTAAATCAAACATATATAGAATATATTATACTTGTTTACCAAAAAAAAAATTGGTTCATACTTAGTCAGCACTCAGCTACTCATATTCTTGAATATTAGTCTTTTATTTATGAGGGAAAGATATGCCGGAATAGAAAAACATACATAAAATGGTAAGAGTGCTGCTAAACGGACCCAATTTGCGGACACAAATACGACACCTGCTACAGTAACGCACTGTAGTGCTAATGTAGCAGCACTTTTTTTTTTTAAATTTTGACTTTTTTTAAAAAAGAAAAAATTTATTTCTAAAAAAACTCATTCACTAGATAATGAACTGAATTCATCATATATTTGTACATGATTCACCAGATATTTGCACATACTTAACCAAAAAATTTATTTCTCAAAAAAACCATTCACCAGATAATGAACCGAATTCACAAGATATTTGTACCCGATTCACCAGATATTTACACATACTTAACCAAAAAAATTTATTTCTCAAAAAACCCATTCACCAGATATTTACACATACTTAACCAAAAAATTTATTTATAAAAAGAAACACACTCATCAAATAATGAACTGAATTCACCAGATATTTGCACATACTTAACCAAAAAATTTATTTATAAAAAAAAACACATTCACCAAATAATGAACTGAATTCACCAGATATTTATACCTGATTCACCATATATTTGTACGTACTTAACCAAAATTCATTTCTCAAAAAACTCATTCACCAGATAATGAACTGAATTCACCAGATATTTATACCTGATTCACCAGATATTTGCACATATTTAACCAACAAAATTATTTCTCAAAAAAACTCATTCACCAGATAATGAATTGAACTCACCAGATATTTGTACCCGATTCACCAGATATTTACGCATACTTAACCAACAAAATTTATTTATAAAAAAAAACGCATTCACCAGATAATGAACTGAATTCACCAGATATTTATACTTGATTCACCATATATTTACACATATTTAAACCACAAATTTTTTCTAAAAAAACTTATTCACCAGATAATGAACTGAATTCACCAGATATTTATATCGGATTCACCATATATTTGCAAATACTTAATCAAAAAAATTATTTCTCAAAAAAACGTATTCACCAGATAATGAACTGAATTCACCAGATATTTGTACCCGATTCACCAGATATTGACACATACTGAATCAAAAACATTATTTATAAAAAAAATTTAAATTTTTAAAAACAATAAATCGCTATAGTGTCAAGACAATCCAGCTAATTCTGACTGCGCATTATCAGGTGATCGATCATACGATATAATCGTATGATGTCCCAAAAAAACGTGTTCATTTAGCATTTCCGAAATGATAAACCTATCGAGTACTCTCAACTGTCTACAGGTACTCTTCATTAACTAACAATAATTTTGTAAAATAAAAAATTAAATAATAATTGATTGATAGAGCTAGAGTCTGGATATAAGATTTGAATTGACAAGTAGACATTATCTATGTAGAATCGACAAGTATATAGTGACATAATCATTAAAGGATCATTTTTATCTTTTTTTTATCAAAGGATCATTTTTATCTTATCAATACTTAAAACCTAATTATATAATTTTTTGCTGACGAAAAAAATGCTTAAAACTTAAAAGCATGGACTTTTTAACTAAAAAAAAAAAAACCTGGACTAACATGAATATGTGAACCCTAATCGACCCACTCTTAGGAGTAGCAAACGAATTGGACTCACCAGACCAACCCAATTAATCAGCTTTTTTTGACGGGTTGGGTTGGGTTGGGGTTTCAACTTCCAAACCCGCTTTGACCCATGCTATTTAACATGCCAAGAAAACGAGTGGGTGATGGGTCATGTTGGTCTGCCAACCTTTTTTTTTAAAAAAAAAAATTACAGTTTTAATTTAACTGACAATTCAATAACTTTTGTTTGGCTATTTGTTGACTATTAGACTTGTGATGTCTGTATTTTTAATTTTTATATGATGTTTTTATCTGTATTTTTATTTTTACAATTTTTATAATTTTTTTATTACTTTTTAGTGAGTCAACCTGCTAACTCGTCAAACCATTTTTTGTGTGTTTGGTTGGCCAACCTGAATGTGATTGGTTGGGAGGTTCAACACACTTTGTCATGATAGGGTACACAAAAAGTCGTTTTCACGATCGAAAATAGCGATCGACACTATTGTATAGAGGTTGAGCCATATTTAAAGTAAGTTAGCTTTCATACTAGTTTTTAACACCTTGTTCAATAATTAACAATGTGTACTAAAGTAAATAGTTTTTGTCCTGTTGTATTAATTCTGAATTTCTACAGGAACTCCACCTAGACAATTCAGACGATCGAGTAAAAGAGGAGATTACCAAACGGTTTCCGCCATCGTTCAAAGAATATGTAGGTTATCACTTTGTTATTTATTATATATAATTCATTTGTTGTAATGTATTATTTATATTAATTTGTAATGTATTAGGTTCTAAATACAACAAATATTTTTGAAGAACCACTATTGATTAATCTGGCGTGGGGGCCTAAGAGAAAAGTTACCCCATTTCACACATACACCGTGAATGGTTATAAATATCGTACACAACAATGGAGTGAAGGCATGCTATCATCCAACTATGGTGTGTGTGTACATGGCATAGCTGCTCAATTAGAAAGTGACTTTTATGGAGTACTAACTGAAATTATTGAAATGGAGTATACTGGTTCGCCCTCGTTGAAGATAGTTCTCTTCAGGTGTGAGTGGTTTGATGATACTCTAGATATAGGGACAAAAGTAGATAATAAGTATGGAATTGTCGAAGTAAGGCAATTGCGAAGATATAATAAGGTGTATGACCCATTCATATTTACGCAACAAGTCGAACATGTTTATTACACACCATACCATGAGGGTCGTCTCATGGTTGGTTGGGTGTCATCAAGACAAAAGCTCGCAGTACAATCTCAGATAATACAGTCAGTCTCCATACCAAGATGATATTATTACAGGGCTTCAGGTGATACCAAATATAGATGTTGATATCATCGACGAATCTCTTGTTGATGTTGGGGGCAGCGGGGAGGAAATTGATACGGTGTTATTGAATCAGTCTGACTTTGATGAATCAGACGAGGATACATATATATCAAGTGAGAAAGAGAGTGAGAGTGATTTCAGTGATACAAATACATCTAATTAGGTAAATCATGTATACATTGATTTTTTATATTGATTGTTTATTTTAAATTGATCTACATTGCATTTTATGTATATTGTTTTCTTTAAGTTACTTAAATGTGATATGTAACAATTTCTTCGAAACAGATGGCAGACTCGACTAGGGGTGGTAGGGGTGGCCGTACTAGAGGGCGGGGTGCAGGCCGTTCTTCTCGTGGCAGAGGTCGTGCTGGGAGATCATCTCCCACGACCCACACACCTTCATCTGACCAGCATATGACGGACACTGAGACGAGGCAGTCGATGCCGAGTGTTGCATCGGTGACCACTACCCCAGTCCATGATGCTGGGACGTCATCTGCACCACCACCACCACCATCATCGTCGCAGTCAGAGGCCACAGATAGAGCTTTACTGAGGAGGGTGATTAGACCAGGCATAGGCAACTTAGAGTAATCTATTTTATTTAAATTTTTAAAATTTTATGACATTGTTTAAAAACATAATTGCATGATGGTTTTTCCAATCTTAGGTTGTATTCTCCGAAGGAAACTGCTGATGAGATTTCTAATATCATCAAAGAGAAGTTTGAGTACTCATGGTCCACATGGACTTCAGTAGATGATGACGTTAACTCTTTGTTCATCTGCAGCATCTCAGCAGTCTGCTGTGTTTGTAATAACAGAGCAGTAACTATGTTTTTCATGGTATCTTGAGTCTTAGACGACTCTCCTCCACTTTCGGTCTGATTATTTTCCACATTGTTATCTCCAACAATTCTTTCAGGAGTTATGTCATAACTGACGATCGGACGTCCTCTTCCACGAGCCATGATTCTGTAAAAGAAATCATTCGCTCTTATCAGTATGACATATAATACCACATAGACAAGTATATAAATACCATATGCCACACTAATGTTATTTATCGCGTCGGATTAGGACACACTACCCATCTTCTAAGCATAGTTAAAATCCGATGTGGACTCAACTAGACACGGCCAGTAACAACTTCCTAGACCTCACAGTCCGATTAGAATCGAACTGCTCTAATACCACCAAATGAGACACCCCGTTGTGCCCCATTGTATTATTACATTAAATCCTTAATTATTTATTTACTTAATCGCGCGCTTAACGTTGAAAATACGTAAAAAATTAAAAAATTAATTAATAATAAGATAACTTCTACAAATATACAACACACCAAACTATTTTACATAAATACACACATAAGTATCCTTTATTTTACACAACATGCTTATAATAACGGAAACAAAACATCTTATGTGACTCACTGGCCTTAAACTAACTACGCCACATTATTAGGATCAGTAGGTTGTTCTTCAGCGTCAACTTCATACGGAACGTCGTTCAACTCTTCAACAATATCCGTCTCGTATGGGGTTCCATCCATCTCCTCCGTAACATACTCGTCCATATGGTCTTCTAACGTAACAAAGTAGACATACACCAAAAATACAGAAATAGGGAGATAAGAAATAGTTCTATCATCATAAGTGGAAAAGATTCATACCATATAATACAATAACAGTCACAGACATGCATCACTCACAATTTACAATCATCCATACTTTATAACATCATCCTCTACCCTTCGACTCATGCAACTAAACCTTGACGCTGATGTGGCCACTACTACTCCTATCACACATCCCTCGTTAGGGATGCCAGTCAGTCGTCCAAGTGACACGTTCCCAACGCCGGTGCACATTCTCATCCATGGTAGGAATGCTCATGCAAAGCAATGACACTATAGCTGCACAGTACCGTCGGTGCACACCCTGGTTCTCTCTCACAACTCTATCAAGGGTGCTCATGCATAGCAATGACACTATAGTTGCACAACTTAAATTCTATTTTGGAACGGTCTACAAGAACTTCAGACCTCGTGTATCTCAAATACACGGTTATGAACAACAATGCAACACATGATTCTCACTGACTTTTATCAATAACAACCTAGTACCTCAAGCTTTTCCTCATAACCTCCACTTACACTCTATATCACATCACTTCTATAAAATAATAGCGAGGCAATTCTAATTCATATTCAAAACTCTCACCCAAACAAAATACCTCCAAGCAATATATATCTTTCCTTAAAATTATCTACGCATAGAATTAAACCCAGGCAGATCATGCATAACACATTAATCAACAGAATATTCAAACATCTCAATATCATATAAGTCAATTTATCACAACCAAATCATAATAGTTCAACCAAATAAATAACAAAGTCAGATTCTGTCACGGCCTGGCCGTGATAGCCATCACGGCCGTGACAGACAACAAAGACAAGAATTCTACAAAACAGAACCTGTCACGGCCTGGCCATGACAACCATCACGGCCGTGACAGACAACAAACATCCTCAATATCATAATATTCAAACATCGAAACAATACGTCACATGCAGATGGAATACCTCAACCAGCGTATCACAAATAGTCAAAAGTAAATAATTCAAACATCCTCAAATATGAATAATTAACCTAAGGCGATAAACCCACAATTCCCAAATCGTCATTGGTATTACGGAAAAGTTTCCAATACGATTTTGGTATTGTCGATTACTCGACCACTAGTAGGGTTTAGGTCGCCCTACACCATTATTATAAATTATATACTAGTTATCGGCTCCGACGATGGAATGGTTCTTTCTCCCACCTGAGTTTGCACCGGAAATACGTACACGACGATCCTCGTTATCCCGCCACGAGTTAACACAACCACCTTCAACCAAACAACATAATTATAATTAATCAACTAACACCCATCTATGACACTTTAGGGCTAGGTTCGGCCAAGACTTAGAAAATAGGTTTAGGATTATCTTCTTAATGCCATCTTTTGGATCCTAGTTAATAGAGTCTTAACTAACATAGATTACTTATTACAAGACTAAAATTTGAAACAAAATCCTCTAACCTTTAGGGTTAGGGTTTCGGCCAAGGGCTGACTTTTAGGGTTCAAAATTCTTAAAATTTCTAATCATGATTAAGTCCTAGATTAATGATCCTTGATTAACCTAAATCATGGATTAGTGACTAAACAACTAAAGTTGAAACTCAAAACTTCCTATCTCTTTTATACAAGGATTCGGCCTCAACATGTTCATAGGGTTAGGGTTCTTAGTTTAATAAACCAACTTGGATTTATTAAGCATACATACTAATAGCTTGATTAACAAGATCATTAATGAAAACCATGAACAAAAACTCTACCAAACCTACTTTGGTAGATTCGGCCAAGGCTAGGTTTTTAGGAAAGAAATTTTTGATTACATCATGCTCTTAGATTTAGATAATATGCATGATATCAAGAAGATAGAAAGTAGTTTCACCATCATTAGATTTTTCTAGAATTTATTATGACTTTTCAAAGTTCTAGGGTTAGAAACTTGAAAATGATGAACACCTATAAAACAAACTTTGAATCAAGAAACTTGCTAGAGAACATAGGCATGATTAAGAAAGAAGATTAGGATTTACCTCTTGAAAATCAATGACAAAGGAAATCCAAGAAACTTACTTCACAAATCTATTACTAAAAGACTTATAACTTTAGGGTTTTTGAACAAAAAGGCATTAGAAACTAAGTGAAAAGTGAGAGTATGGTATTTATAGAGATAGTGGCGCCATATTGGGAAGGATCTAGAAGTGATGAGTTGTCTTGCTAAAAGGATTAAAATGCAATTACTTCCTAGGGACCAATTTGCAAAGATTCCAAAAGTTTAAGGACTAGTTTGCAAATTGTCAATAAATTGTCATGATGACTTGTTGCCACATTTAATGCATGCTTATATTGACTATTTTGGGCTGATTTTTGTGTCATAGATATTTTAATAAATTCAAGAATGCTGAAGAAGATTTTTGAAGCTTGAAGAACAAAGTGGAATAATGTAGAACATTCTAGAAAATTCTTGACTCATCCAACAAAAAATGAGGGCAACCTTCAATTCCTCATGGGCTTGCGCATGGGCTTGGTAAGTTTGGGCTTGGTTTCATTTTTGTGGGGCCCACTTGAAGATTTAAACATAAATCTTGACATAGGAAACTTGTATAGTTTCAAATAGGCTTTATGTAATCAATCCATGAACTAGACAATTTGGGCTTCATAGCCACGTCCATTAAGAGATTGGGAACAAGGATTCTAGCCCAATTCACTTGAAAAAAATTTAGAAACTAACTTAGGGACAAAAGGGTAATTAACAGAAAGTTCAGGGGCTTAAACGTAAAGTTCATAAATTTTCTTTTTAACCCTGAAAATCCTTCTAGACTTAAAAATATGATTCATCCCCTTGACTCATCTCAAAATCCTAAGATAAACCCTCTATCGGCTCTTAGAAACTCCGAAATCTCTTCCGTCGTCTACCCGATTACGTGTTTCGCCCGAAAAACATAAATTATTTTATTTTTTTCCAAAATAATTCTAAAAATACAGAATTGTAGGAAATAAAATAATAATCTTAAGTCTTTCGTTCACGAATTAAAATTAGGTCTTTTGAGCAGTATAATTATACTGTCAATGGAATTCGCAGGCCGAGTTTCGCCTGACTTTCCAATTTGAATTTTAATCGTAGCTTCCTACATTCAAGTAGGATTGAGTAGTAAACTCCATTTATTTAAAATAATTTTCTAAAACTCAAATAAATTTATAAACATATTTATATGTATTACTGTTATTTAAAACAGCGAAATACAGGGTGTTACATTACTACCCCACTAAAAAAAAAATCGTCTTCGAAATTTACATACTTCAAAAAATATGTGGATATCGTTGTTGCATATCTGCTTCACGCTCCCAAGTAGCATCTCCGGTAGTTTCATCCCATATGACCTTAACCAAAGGAATTTGTCTACCACGAAGCTCCTTAATCTCTTTATCTGCTATCCTTACAGGTAGAGCCTCATACTCTAGATTCTCTCGCAGTTGTATAGACTCAGACTCAATAACATGTGAATGATTAGGATAATATTTTCTCAACTGAGACACGTGAAAGACGTCATGAAGGTTAGCAAGGTTAGGTGGTAAAGCAATATGATAAGCTACTGGACCAATCCTTCGAAGAATCTGGAAAGGTCTGATGAATGTAGGAGTAAGTTTTCTAGTTTTGATAGCCCTGCCAATTCCGGTCTTCGGAGTGACTCTCAAAAACACGTGATCGCCCTCCTGGAATTCTAAAGGTCTCATTCTCTTGTTACTGTAGCTCATTTGCCTATCCTGTGCTTCCTTCATCTTTTCCCTTATCTTCCTAACTTGTTCCGTAGTCTGTTGCACCACATCTGGATCCAAGACTTGACTTTCACCAATCTCATACCAACAAAACGGTGTCCTACACTTCCTACCATACAAAGCCTCATATGGTGCCATACCTATACTACTGTGAAAACTATTGTTGTAAGTAAATTCAATCAATGGCAAGAACTCATCCCAACTGCCAGTGTGTTCCAAAACACAAGCTCTTAGAAGGTCCTCCAATGATTGAATCGTCCTTTCTGACTGTCCATCCTTCTGGGGATGATAAGCAGAACTCATACTCAACTTGGTCCCTAAAGCATGGTGCAACTGTTTCCAAAATCTAGATGTAAATCTAGGATCTCGGTCTGAGACAATGCTCGATGGCACTCCATGCAACCTAACAACTTCTTTGACGTAGATTTGGGTCAACTTCTCCAAACTATAGCTTTCCCCCATAGGTAAGAAGTGAGCACACTTCGTCAACCTATCAATGATAACCCAAATCGCATCATGTCTCTTAGGAGTTCGTGGTAGTCCAACCACAAAATCCATAGCTATACTATCCCATTTCCATTCTGGGATATCTAATGATTGCAATAAACCAGCTGGCTTTTGATGCTCTATCTTAGCCTTCTGACACACCAGGCAAGATAAAACATACTCTGCTACCTCTTTCTTCATCCTCGTCCACCAAAACAATTTCTTTAAATCCCGATACATTTTAGTAGATCCAGGATGAATACTCAACTTACTCTTATGTGCTTCTTCTAATATCACCTTCCTAAGTTCTAAATCCTCCGGCACACATATTCTATCCCTAAACCTTAGTACACCATTTGTTCCGCTACTAAACTCAGAAATTTTACCCTCATCTATACCTCTACTTATCTCCTGTAAATATGGATCCTGAGCTTGTTTATCCTTAAGATCTCTCATAAAATCACTACTAATAGTGATCATACCTAAGCAAATTTTTTCCTCAACCAACTCCATTCCTAAGTTCAAATCTCTGAACTGTTCCAATAATTCAAACTCTTTAACCATCATTGCGGACACATGCAATGATTTCCTACTTAAAGCATCCGCTACTACATTCGCCTTCCCAGGATGGTATAGTAAATCAAACTCATAATCTTTGATAAACTCCATCCATCTTCGTTGTCTCATATTCAACTCCTTTTGGTCGAAAAGATGCTTCAAACTTTTATGGTCACTGTAAACATTAAATTTTGCTCCATATAGAAAGTGTCGCCATATTTTTAATGCGAACACTATGGCTGCTAATTCCAAATCATGAGTCGGATAGTTCCTCTCATGAATTCTCAATTGTCGGGAAGCATGAGCCACCACTCTTCCTTCTTGCATTAGAATATGACGCATCACAGTATACGTCAAACGGTCCTAATGGATCCGGTAAAGTCAACACAGGTGATGTAGTCAACCTTTCCTTCAGCTTTTGGAAACTCTGCTCACAGTTGTCCGTCCATACAAAAGTTGTAGTTTTCCTCGTCAGCTGCGTCATAGACAACACAATCTTCGAGAAACCCTCTATAAACCTCCGATAATATCCAGCTAACCCTAGAAAGCTTCGTACTTCACTTACTGACTTAGGTCGTTCCCATTTAAGAACTGCCTCAACCTTTGCTGGATCTACTGCTATACCTTCCTTGGTGATCACATGTCCTAGAAATTGGACTTCTTCCATCCAAAACTCACACTTGGAAAGTTTAGCATAAAGATGCCTATCCTTCAAAACTCGCAGCACTATCCTTAAATGTTTCTCATGATCTTCCCAGGTACGAGAATAAATAAGGATGTCGTCGATGAATACAACTACAAACTTATCAAGAAACGGTCTAAATATCCGGTTCATATAATCCATGAACACTGCTGACGCGTTAGTCACACCGAACGGCATAACTAAATACTCGTAATGTCCATACCTTGTTCTAAAAGCCGTTTTTAGTATATCTTCCTTCTTTACTCTAATCTGATGGTATCCAGATCTCAAATCAATCTTGGCAAATATTGCGGCTCCTTTCAATTGATCCATCAGATCATCTATCCTAGTTAATGAATACTTATTCCTAATTGTTACCTCGTTTAACTGCCTATAATCCGTGCACAACCTAGCACTTCCATCTTTCTTCTTAATAAAAAACACCGGAGCTCCCCATGGTGAAACACTCGGCCTTATGAACTCTTTTCCCAACATATCATCCAACTGTTTCTTCAACTCCGCCAATTCTATAGGTGACATCCGATAGGGCGCCATAGATATAGGTCCTGTCCCTGGTACAAGATCTATGGTGAATTCCACTTCTCGTTCTGGTGGTAAACCTGGAACGTCGGGAGGGAACACTTCAGGAAACTCTCTCACGATAGGCATAGAATCTATACTAGGGGTCTCAATAGTTTCCACCGCGAACAAAGACATCACGTCTCGTCGAGAATCGTCACCCTCATGGATACTCCTTCATTGGCAGAGACTATACTAGAAGACTGAAGAAATGATAAGGTCTTACTAGAACAGTCTAGCATTACATGGTTAGCCGAAAGCCAATCCATGCCAAGAATAACATCTATCTGTTGCATAGGCAAACAGACAAGGTCTACAATAAATGTCCTATTCTCAACAACTATAGGACACTGTAAACAAATAGACATAGTAGTCAAAGGATTACTAGTTGGAGTAGATATTGTAAGGGTATAAGGTAATTGAGAAACAATTAATTTTAATTGATCCACACACTCATATGAAATAAATGAATGTGTAGCGCCTGAGTCAAATAACACGTACGAGAGTCTACCAGCTATCAAACACATACCTTGTATAAGATCAGCAGATTGAGAGGATTCGGCTCCCTTCACGGTAAACACTCTTCCAGTGGCCTGAGGTCTTGCTCCCTATTGCCCTGCTGATTTGACACCTCTCCCAGCTCCACCCCTATTGCCTCCATTTCCTCTTCCTGCAGCTATCGGCGGTCGCCTAGCCTGCTGTCTGCAATCTCGGGCCATATGACCTATTTTCCCATAGTGAAAACAACTAGGTCGCTTCATGCGATCTCTAAGATAATGCGGTCCTCCACATCTCGAAACAAGATAAGCCTTGCTGCTTTGTTGACCACTCTAACCACCGTCTTTGGTCTTTGGGTGTCTGACCGGTCGGGCATACGGTCTCTGTCTCCATTGAGAGTTACTACCTCCTCGCTTCGAAAACCCGGTCGAGTAGGACCCCCACTCCTTAATTGTTTCGCTCATTAGCCACCTCGATCTAGACTTTCGATCGCACTGCATCGTTCCACTAGCTCTGGAAAACTCTGGATATCAAGAGATACTATAGCCCTCTGGAGTTCATGTCGGAGTCCTTCCTCAAACCTTCTACATTGCCAATCTTCATCTGGGAATCTCTGATAAAATTTGGAATACTTAATCAGAGCCTCGAATCGTGATGCATAATCACCAACAGTCATGTTGCCCTGTTTGAGACTCATGAATTCCCTTTCTTTCTCGCGTCGAACTAGACGCGAAAAATACTTCTCAAAGAAGCAGTCACTAAACATCTGCCAGTTGATAACTCTGCCTTCGGCATCCAGCAGTCTTCGCTTGCCTCTCCACCAAGACTCTGCTCCTCCAGTTAGCATGAAGGCAGCATACGTCACTTTCCTATCCTCTCTGCAGCGCATGGTATCGAATATCTTTTCGATCTCTTGTATCCACCATTCTGCCTTCTATGGATCATAATCTCCTCGGAATTGGGGTGGCTTCCCTTTCAGGAAAGTAGCCATTCCGGCATCTTCAGCTGCGGCAGCTCTCCTTTGGTTCTGTTGTTACTGCTGTTCTTTGTTCATCTGCAACATCTCAACATTCTGCTGTGTTTGTAATAACAGAGCAGTAACTATGTTTTTCATGGTATCTTGAGTCTCAGATGACTCTCCTCCACTTCCGGTCTGATTATTTTCCACATTGTTATCTCCAACAATTCTTTCAGGAGTTCTGTCATCACTGACGATCGGACGTCCTCTTCCACGAGCCATGATTCTGTAAACGAAATCATTCGCTCTTATCAGTATGACATATAATACCACATAGACAAGTATATAAATATCATATGCCACACTAATGTTATTTATCGCGTCGGATTCAGACACACTACCCATCTTCTAAGCATAGTTAAAATCCGATGTGGACTCAACTAGACACGGCCAGTAACAACTTCCTAGACCTCACAGTCTGATTAGAATCGAATTGCTCTGATACCACCAAATGAGACACCCCGTTGTGCCCCATTGTATTATTACATTAAATCCTTAATTATTTATTTACTTAATCGCGCGCTTAACGTTGAAAATACGTAAAAAATTAAAAACTTAATTAATAATCAGATAACTTCTACAAATATACAACACACCAACCTATTTTACATAAATACACACATAAGTATCCTATATTTTACACAACATGCTTATAATAACGGAAACAAAACATCTTATGTGACTCACTGGCTTTAAACTAACTACGCCACATTATTAGGATCAGTAGGTTGTTCTTCAGTGTCAACTTCATACGGAACGTCGTTCAACTCTTCAACAATATCCGTCTCGTATGGGGTTCCATCCATCTCCTCCGTAACATACTCGTCCATATGGTCTTCTAACATAACAGAGTAGACATACACCAAAAATACAGAAATAGGGAGATAAGAAACAGTTCTATCATCATAAGTGGAAAAGATTCATAGCATATAATACAATATGATCCAGTACATGCATCACTCACAATTTACAATCATCCATACTTTATAACATCATCCTCTACCCTTCGACTCATGCAACTAAACCTTGACGCTGACGTGGCCACTACTACTCCTGTCACACATCCCTCGTTAGGGATGCCAGTCAGTCGTCCAAGTGACACGTTCCCAATGCCGGTGCACATTCTCATCCATGGTAGGAATGCTCATGCAAAGCAATGACACTATAGCTGCACAGTACCGTCGATGCACACCCTGGTTCTCTCTCTCAACTCTATCAAGGGTGCTCATGCTTAGCAATGACACTATAGTTGCACAACTTAAATTCTAATTTGGAACGGTCTACAAGAACTTCGGACCTCGTGTATCTCAAATACACGGTTATGAACAACAATGCAACACATGATTCTCACTGACTTTTATCAATAACAACCTAGTACCTCAAGCTTTTCCTCATAACCTCCACTTACACACTATATCGCATCACTTCTATAAAATAATAGCGAGGCAATTCTAATTCATATTCAAAACTCTCACCCAAACAAAATACCTCCGAGCAATATATATCTTTCCTTAAAATTATCTACGCATAGAATTAAACCCAGGCAGATCATGCATAACACATTAATCAACAGAATATTCAAACATCTCAATATCATATATGTCAATTTATCACAACCAAATCATAATAGTTCAACCAAATAAATAACAAAGTCAGATTCTGTCACGGCCTGGCCGTGATAGCCATCACGGCCATGACAGTCAACAAAGGCAAGAATTCTACAAAACAGAACATGTCACGGCCTGGCCATGACAACCATCACGGTCGTGACAGACAACAAACATCCTCAATATCATAATATTCAAACACCGAAACAATACGTCACATGTAGATGGAATACCTCAACCAGCGTATCACAAACAGTCAAAAGTAAATAATTCAAACATTCTCAAATATGAATAATTAACCTAAGGCGATAAACCCACAATTCCCAAATCGTCATTGGTATTACGGAAAAGTTTCCAATACGATTTTGGTATTGTCGATTACTCGACCACTAGTAGGGTTTAGGTCGCCCTACACCATTATTATAAATTATATACTAGTTATCGGTTCCGACGATGGAATAGTTCTTTCTCCCACCTGAGTTTGCACCGGAAACACGTACACGACAATCCTCGTTATCCCGCCACGAGTTAACACAATCACCTTCAACCAAACAACATAATTATAATTAATCAACTAACACCCATCTATGACACTTTAGGGCTAGGTTCGGCCAAGACTTAGAAAATAGGTTTAGGATTATCTTCTTAATGCCATCTTTTGGATCCTAGTTAATAGAGTCTTAACTAACATAGATTACTTATTACAAGACTAAAATTTGAAACAAAATCCTCTAACCTTTAGGGTTAGGGTTTCGGCCAAGGACTGACTTTTAGGGTTCAAAATCCGTAAAATTTCTAATCATGATTAAGTCCTAGATTAATGATCCTTGATTAACCTAAATCATGGATTAGTGACTAAACAACTAAAGTTGAAACTCAAAACTTCCTATCTCTTTTATACAAGGATTCGGCCTCAACATGTTCATAGGGTTAGGGTTCTTAGTTTAATAAACCAACTTGGATTTATTAAGCATACATACTAATAGCTTGATTAACAAGATCACTAATGAAAACCATGAACAAAAACTCTACCAAACCTACTTTGATAGATTCGACCAAGTCTAGGTTTTTAGGAAAGAAATTTTTGATTACATCATGCTCTTAGATTTAGATAATATGCATGATATCAAGAAGATAGAAAGTAGTTTCATCATCATTAGATTTTTCTAGAATTTATTATGACTTTTCAAAGTTCTAGGGTTAGAAACTTGAAAATGATGAACACCTATAAAACAAACTTTGAATCAAGAAACTTGCTAGAGAACATAGGCATGATTAAGAATAAGATTAGGATTTACCTCTTGAAAATCAATGACAAAGGAAATCCAAGAAACTTACTTCACAAATCTATCACTAAAAGACTTATAACTTTAGGGTTTTTGAACAAAAATGCATTAGAAACTAAGTGAAAAGTGAGAGTATGGTATTTATAGAGATAGTGGCGCCATCTTGGGAAGGATCTAGAGGTGATGAGTTGTCTTGCTAAAAGGATTAAAATGCAATTACTTCCAAGGGACCAATTTGCAAAGATTCCAAAAGTTTAAGGACTAGTTTGCAAATTGTCAATAAATTATCATGATGACTTGTTGCCACATTTAATGCAAGCTTATCTTGACTATTTTGGGCTGATTTTTGTGTCATAGATATTTTAAGAAATTCAAGAATGTTGAAGAATATTTTAGAAGCTTGAAGAACAAAGTGGAAGAATGTAGAACATTCTAGAAAATTCTTGACTCATCCAACAACAAATGAGGGCAACCTTCAATTCCTCATGGGCTTGCGCATGGGCTTGGTAATTTTGGGCTTGGTTTCATTTTTGTGGGGCCCACTTGAAGATTTAAACATAAATCTTGACATAGGAAACTTGTATAGTTTCAAATTGACTTTATGTAATCAATCCATGAACTAGAAAATTTGGGCTTCATAGCCACGTCCATTAAGAGATTGGGAACAAGGATTCTAGCCCAATTCACTTGAAAAAAACTTAGAAACTAACTTAGGGACAAAAGGGTAATTAAACAGAAGGTTCAGGGGCTTAAGCGTAAAATTCATAAATTTTCTATTTAACCCTGAAAAACCTTCTAGACTTAAAAATATGATTCATCCCCTTGACTCATCTCAAAATCCTAAGATAAACCCTCTATCGGCTCTTAGAAACTCCGAAATCTCTTCCGTCGTCTACCCGATTACGTGTTTCACCCGAAAAACATAAATTATTTTATTTTTTTCCAAAATAATTCTAAAAATATAGAATTGTAGGAAATAAAATAATAATCTTAAGTCTTTCATTCACGAATTAAAATTAGGTCTTTTGAGCAGTATAATTATACTGTCAATGGAATTCGTGGGCCGGGTTTCGCCTGACTTTCCAACCTGAATTTTAATCGTAGCTTCCTACATTCAAGTAGGATTGAGTAGTAAACTCTGTTTATTTAAAATAATTTTCTAAAACTCAAATAAATTTATAAACATATTTATATGTATTACTGTTATTTAAAACAGCGAAATACAGGGTGTTACAATACTGGTTGCCATGAATATGCGACCAACAAGTTAGCCACCAAAACAACGACCGCGTTTTCGGTCACTATTAGCAACATGTGTGAAAATTCGGTCGCTATCTAATTAGCGACTAGGGTATTAGAGACCCCAGGAGATTAGTCGTTTGTTTGATCCGCTAACACCGATAGCGACCAATTTTTTCATAAATAGCGGCAATTTGTTCTGGCCGCTAAACATGACTTTTTTGTAGTCCCCGCCTAATTTTTTGCGGGTTGATTGACCTATTTGCCACCCCTACCCACCTTCACCACCATCTCAATCGCCCACCAGTCCATCCTTCAATGGTCCATACGAATACCAACATTTCCAATGCCAATTCAAAGTTGCATCCTCATCGACACCTATCAAAATTGACATGGTAAGAAACTCAGGCATCTACGCCCCTAAACACAACAAAGTCATAGTCCTCTGAGACCTCAACAACAAATCTCCATGACCATCCTATACCATGTCGTCACCTCCCTTCAAAGTGTATCCATGTGTTCTTTGACGACATCATCGAAACCTCTGGCTATGCCAAATGCAACACCTTTGTTCATTTATCCCAATGGGTCATCCACAAACGCCGCAATCGTAAACAACTCGACATCATGGAATGTAAGGGCATTATCACAACCTCCAAAATCTACAAAGCATTTGCAATCATGAGTGTAAATTCACCGCTTCTCCTGCCTCCCACGACAGCGCCACCTCCTTCTCTATTTCCTTTACATTCTCCCTCGTCTCCACTTCGTCGCTCGTAAACCCTCGTTCTCCTCTTCAGCTTCATGATCTCTGTAAAACTATCTAAAATTAAGAAAACCAGCTTTGTAACCTTAAACAATTTCCGGGATTAAGCCAATGGCATGCCGGAGAGATTGAAGGCGGTGGGCGAAAGTGTGAGAGAGAAAACGTCAAAAGGAAATGAAGAAGAAAAAATCAGGTATGGAAGAGTGCATAAATAGGTGAGACTACATACTAGGTCCTTGTATTTTGTGACCTTTTCTCTCCGCAAGAATAATTATTCTTCCAATATATAAGATGATCCAAAAAAAAAGAAAAGAAATTTCTTTTAGTTTCCCAAAATGTCATCTAACAATATAGGTGAAATATCAATCTCCCGTCGTACTGTGACGTGTCTAAACGGGAGATTCTTTTGAAAAATATTTTTTTTCATACATATGAATCAAGAGATCGAACACAGGACCACATACTTAAAAGATCCAAGTCGTCTTATCACTTGCATCAACCACATTGATTGATCCAAATTAATTTAATAATGGTATAACCACCCAAAGTCAATATTATGCACCTGGATTTCTCGAACATGAGTAATAAGAGCCGTGAAATCCTTTGCTATCTGGCATGGTCAAATCATAAGGCAACGCTAATCATAAACACAAGACTCTCAAATCAGGTACCACCTCGTGTATCCAAAACAATCATGTGGATTCAGGAGAAAACGACGTTCTCTCAGCAGTACAAAGACAACGACACCTGGATCAACCATGTGGCTTCTGGATTGCCATGAAACGCAAAACACCAAAAGGAACGTACATGTCACGGGTCGTATTTTAGCCCCTACGCTTTATACGTGGTGGCAACAACAACCAAAGTTCCCTAAACAATATTGTACACTTATTATGATAGAAGACTAGAAGTAACAGTGTTCGCGTTTGATGGATTAGATGTCGTCACAGAAAGCATAGATATATTAGATACTTTATTCCCAACCAATGATACTCTCTCGATGGTTGTCGTTTTACTGAAGAAACATGGAGACGTGACAAATCGTCACCTCAGTTTCTAAAGAGTGGTGATAACTTCTACGAATTTAGCTGACCACTAACAATCTAACATGTTAGGTGCACAAATTATTTTCTTAATAAAAATTTATTTCCCACTTTAGTCAAAGTGTGTTTTTCAATAATAAAAGTTGATTGTAAAATTATCCATTAATTTAAGGTGTTGCTAATCGGTGGCTTTTTTTTTTTTTTTCAATATAAAAAATATGTAGAGACATCACTGTTGCTAACCGGGGCTTAAAAACGATTTTTCTTAAAAAAAAATTAATAATAACACTTTTCAAAACAATAAATACATCATTTTTCATAGATACTCCCTCGGATTACTATTATAAATAAAAATTGAATAAAACACACATATTAAGATGATTAGTTAATCTCATTTAAAAGAGTCATCGGGAATAAAAATTTAAATTTATTACTTAAATTACCCTTCTTCTTATTTATTAAGATTGTGTTGTTGATAATAAAAGAACTAATTGAAAAACAAAATTTGTATTAAATGAAGGGTATTTTGAGAATAACTTCATTAAATAGGATATAAGTATTTGAAATTTGTTTATATTTTAGACCAAAAAATTTAGAAATTTTTGCTTATATTGTTGACAGAGGGTGTACTTGCTTTTTCGGATACATTAATTAGTGCCCTAAAATTATATTTAATTTAATACTATTAAAATTTAATTAATATACTCTGTTATTTTTCAATCATAAATAATTATATCATAAAAAATGTTTGATTTTTATCTTAATTATCTTAAAAATCATATATAAAATGATTTGTAATCAATTGACATTGTAAAAAAAATTATGCTAATAATATAAAAAATTAAACTAATAATATTTTTTTATAAAAATATAATACTTTTACGTAAATACTAATTAGTACTTTTAGAACATTGTATAACATAAGTTTCTATTTTAAAATTATTCCTTTTTAGCCAAAGAGCAATATTTGCTTTCTAAAAAATAAACACATTTATACTAAGAAAAACTTAATTTGAGTAAAAAATTATTTTCTAAAATAATTAAGCAAATCCAAACATACACCTAAATGAGCTCAGCCTGAAATTTTTTACAAATAACATTTGCAAAACTATTATTAATCTTTTTAATTTTAATTATAGTAATTTTTATTTCTAATTCCTTTTTCCTTTTATTAGTTACATCTATTTATAATTTCTTATTTATGAATTTAGGTCTTTTTACTGGACAACATGAAAAGATCATAATATAAAAATAACGATACAAATTTTCATTGTAAATTCATCATCACATACTTTTTTAAAAAAATCTATCTGTCTATACAAGAGATATTGTTTTTTTTTTTTTTTGGTCCAACACTCAATTGACAAATCCAATTATAAATTTTTATTTTACAAATAATATTCTTAAATTTAGATATGCATGATTAACTTTTAATATATAATACTTCTTTACAATATTCAAACAAAGACTTAATGATTTATTTTCCTTAAAAAAACTCCTTCACGTGTTTTTTAATACTTCAATTACATCTACAATTTTTTTCTTTAAACAATAGATAATCATTTCGTGCACAAGCATTTGACTTCGTACGTTTAATTATGTTCAGAGCAAGGTGTCAACATTTGATGCGGTGGATATAAACACCTCATATGCTAACCATTCGGCTAAAGCGTTTAATTGTTTATTGTAAGGGCATGGTGATGCCTTTTCAAAATTATTAGTATGATGATATCCCAAGTTATGTAAAACCGTATCACTTATGCTTTGTTAAATTTTCCATCTCATTTTGATAAATAAACGAAAAATTCTCATCTCATTAACTAGAGTGCTATCTTTGGTAAATAAACGTGATGGTTCTTTCACGTTTGTGGATTTTTTGAAAGTGCTTTTATTGGTTGCTTCTTGGAGTGCTATCTTTGGTTTGTTTTTATTTTTTATGGCTGCTGTTCTGGTTCAGGCTGGTATAGTATGGGTCTTTTTCAAGTAGTATTATTTTTTTATTGGGTACGAGTATTCCTAGGGTATTGATTAAGAAAACCAATAAAAGTAAAATCTCATTAGAAAACTAAGTTTATTACACTCCATAATATACAATGCCCAAGTTCCAAAGAAAAATTTCCCTTTTTAGATCCTTAACTTAACATTCTCTTTTTTTATTTTTACATTGGGGCTTATTGTTGTTGTTCAATTTTGTATATGGGTTAGGGTACCCCTTGTATTATCAATCAATATGTGTTTGCTTGTAAAAAAAAGTTTCTTTTTTTAGAATACTCATTGTTAATTTTATTCTCTCCTATTTTAATAAAGGCTAAAATATCATTTTTGATCCCTTAACTTATTTTTTAGATTCAATTTGGTCCTTTAACTTTTAAAAGGTTCAATTTGGTCCCTTAACTTATTTTTTATATTCAGTTTGTCTCTTAACTTTTAAAAGATTCAATTTGGTCCCTTAATTTGTGTCTGTTGACCTAAGTTAGTCATCTCTGTCAATGAAGAGTAACAGTGTTAATTTTTTGAGGACTGGGTTGAAACTAGAAAACAATGCAAAGGACTAGTTGAATCTCGTTAACAATTTAAATGACCAATTTGAAACAAGTTAACAATTTAAAGGACCAACTTGAAACTCGTTTAAAACATAAGGGACCAAATTGAAACTCATTTAACACTATTATTGACTTTATTGACGGGAGAGGACTAACTTGGGTCAACAGAGACAAATTAAGAGACTAAATTGAACCTTTTAAAAGTTAAGGGACCAAATTGAATCTAAAAAATAAGTTAAAGGACCAAAATGGTATTTTAGCCTTTAATAAACATTTCTTCCTCTTTTCTAGCATGTTTGAGTTGTTCTGTTAGAGTTTTGAGCGAAGAAGATCCTTATGTGACGGTGGTCCTCTGCTAAACAAGGGGTTGAGCATCTATAGAAGGCATATACAATGCTAAAGCCAACAGGGTCAGAAGTTAATTAGTGTATGGTGGTTAAAAAGATTATATCCTTTATCTTGTGTTATGAGCCTGATATTTATAGAATGGATATTCCAAGTGCACGTGCCTCCATGCACTGGTGTGTCGGAGATCATGCTTGGACAATGGGTAAGAGTAGGGATGGACAACTTTATTTGAACCGACCCGAACCCGATCTATCCAATAGAAGCAACTACTGAACGGGCGGGTCGGGTTCGACTCACGGGTCGTCGAGCCTGCGCCTCAATTTCGTACGGGTGTGGTCGGGCAGGTGCAGGTGGGAGAAACCGAATCCATCGGTACCCGTATACCCGACCGATATAAGAGAAAAGGAGGGGGGAGCGAGATAGATGAGAGGAGCTTGGAGGAAGGTTGTTGCCTGCCATGGCTTGGGGGGAGATATTTTCAATGATTGGGAGACAAAGATGATGGCGCGAGAAGTGCTGCTTGAGCATGATGGTGTCGAGTGTTGGTAGTTGGGACCGTGACAACAAATGGCGATTGAGAGGTGAGAGCAAAATAGAGAAGGAGAGGGCTGGGGGACAGGGGAGAGCGGACGCCACCCAGCTGGGAGAAAGTGAGTATTGCGAAAGATAAACAGGTAAGGCTTTTAGGGTTTCTTTAGTTATTAGAAGAAAAAATGTATAAAAAAATATTGGGCCGAACTTAAATGGCCCAAACACATTATGTAGTGTTGTTTTGACATTGTCAGGTTGAGTGGTGACCTTAAAACGACCCATTATGCATACTATATCCATTAGTTAAACAAGGCCTAAACGAAAATTTGTTCATTCCACTGCTTTAACGGTTTTACCTAGAGTTGTACCGCTTTGTGCATCTGCTCATCTTCCTCCCACACCCCGTGTCTTTCTTGTTCTTGCAGGGACGCTCTTTGAACGCACTCTTCTCTTCTTCTGGGTTTCGTTACTTACTGGATATGTGGTGCTTCAACAACATCGACCAGTCTTCTCCTTCCGGGTTTCACGATCTTCTCCGAGCTCTTTTTTTTTTCTGGATCTCTACTCCCTGGTCTTTGTTTCTGCAACCTTTCTCGTATTTGATCACAAACCCGATAACCTGCCCGCCACTTGACCAACTCGTATCCGATCAAACCGCCCACCCAAACAGACGGAAATGGGTCAAACATTAGTCCCTTCGGGCCCTAGGTAAGAGACTCGATGTATACCTACAAAACTTATATACGATGCGCATGATAATTACCCGCTTAATGGATATGAGTATGTACATTGATAATTACCCGCAAAAATTAATGGATATTAGTGCAGGTCTAGTATGCACTCCACCCTATACCTGCACGCACGTACACGCACACTTATACGCACACACAATATATATATATATATATATATATATATATATATATATATTTGTGAAATTTTGATCACCATTTCTTTGTTGACACAAGATACAAGACTGCTTTTTGTTTGCTCGGCTTGACCATTATGATCAATGGGGTTCAAATTGTATAGTCATTGTCATATAAAGGAGACAACGATCCACAATTGATATTATAGTAGATTATTGCAAGACACTGATCACAAATTGAAAGAGTTATAGTACTAGATAATACGTCTTGGCAATTAGTGACGGATCTTGAGAAAAAAAATATATTTGGGGGAGCATTAGATATTAGTCAAAATGATTCACTTAAAATTTATAATTATTAATATATAATTTTATTACTTAAATACGTAAAGTAAGTAAACATCCAAATTGTGAAATCCTAGTTAGTGTTTAATTATCTTGCATTGGTGCGATGCATGAAATGGAAATTAGAAAGCTTGAAGCGAATACACGTAGGAGAAAAAACATAGTTATAGTGTGTCCTAATGATGTTGAATTGAAAATAATACTCATTTTAATGAAGTTATTTAATTGTTTGAATAAATTTTAAATCAATAGAGTCTAATGATAATGTTCCACAATAAAATATATGATAGTTTGTGGGTTTTACATGCAATATATATAATATAAATTATTTTAAGGATGTTGTTGGTCCTAATGACTCAGATGAAGATCACAAAGTCCCTGAACACAATACAAACACACAAAGAAAACAACAGCCACACAAGAAATACTACAAACACTTGGTAGGCAAAGTAAAATTCAGAAAATTAAACAAGAAAGGGATAGAAGAAAGCACACACAAGATTTATGTGGTTCGATCAATGTAATCTACATCCATGGGAGAGAGCAGCACCACTAAGAATCAATGATCACAGTTACAATAGAGAACTCCTTGATTTTGTCACTCCCCTATTCACAAGAACATGAACAAACCCCAAGCTTATCTCTCTATTTTCACACAAACCCAAGATCAATCTATTCTCACTTGATTTTCTCTCAATCTCTATGAATCAATTACAATGAATACACACAATGTATCTGGACGAAATCAGAGCTCCAAGAACACTAGAATCTTGCACAAAATCACTCAACTAGTACATTTGCATTCTGTTGCAGAAACTGATCATAACAGCTTTTGTAGTTGCACCATAATCGATTATGTTAATGCCATAATCGATTATGCCTCCACTGATTGCACTTCCGTGTTTTTGTAAATCCCATAATCGATTACACCCCCTCTTGCCTGATTCTCGAAATCCCATAATCGATTTTGCTAATTGGTTACTCCTTCTCTGTTATTTCTGGAAAACCTCATAATCGATTATACTTATCGATTATGCCTTCTCTGCCCAAGTTTCATATTTCTGCAAATGTACGTAATCGATTATGTTAATCAATTACAAGTTTTCTGCCAGTCCCATAATCGATTATACAGACACCATAATCGATTATCTTGCTGAAAACTCCACTTTGCTGATTTTGAGGCATCTTTCAACAGATGTGATACATAATTTTTATTTAAATATTTAAATATTTTTATATCAATAGGGTTTAATAATAATGATCCATAAAACCATAAAATAAAATATATGATAGATTGTGAATTTTACATGTAATATATTTTACACAATTTATTTAAGGGTGTAATGCATAATTTTTCCTATAAAAATATTAAAGAAAAAAATTGTAGGGGAGTCGTGGCTCTCCCTCGCCTCTTAAAAGATCTGCCCCTAGTGGCAATCATGGTGCAAAATGTATGTCAATTATCTACATATAATAAGATGTTGCCTCTTAGTCTTTTGTTTTATCATAAGCTTTCATTTTGACTTTATAACGAGATTCGCTCTTTTCAATAGCTCAATGGCAGCTTGCACCGGTAATAAAAAATACTCTAGAAAATGAGTGATGAAAAAAAAGTGGATATAATGGAAAACTTATTAAGATAATTAAAAGATAGAAGATTTTAGATATCAATATTCAGAGTTCATCGATGCCAAGTGTTTATCGACGACCTTTCTATCGGTGATGTGAACTTTTACCTAGAACCTTTGGCAAGTTGTAGCCATTGAAAATATCAACTTCTTTCCTTTGTGATTGTCGATACATCATAATTATGAATTACCGGCGGCTTTTGTAAATTACCAACGACTTGTATCTATCGATTATATAATTTTTTTCTTGTAGTGTCGTTTGTTATAAACTTTTTTTAAAAGAAAGTATTCTCTCACAAAATTCTCTTATTAATCACTTTACACTAGATAAAAAATTAGTGTCTCCATGTTTTGAGAATATAAAAAATATTTAACATCTTTTTTTTAGTACATAGGAGGATTATTTAAAATATTGAGCAAGAGGGTTTAGAATTATTAAAAATGAAATTACACCTAACTAATTGATTATCGTAGAAAAATAACTTAAATAACATGCATGGGGTCTATCATTAGGGATGAGAAAAGGTCATGCCGCTCATCGATCAGGAGCCTATGGTCTGACCTATTTAAGGCCTCACCTGGCCTAACCTATTTAACAAAAAGGTCAAGTTAATGCTTTTTAAAAAAAAAAAACCCATATAAAGGTGATGCACCCATTAAGGTACAAGACTATACCAAGCTTGCCTAATTATGGAAGCCATTAGGTAGATGGAGTATGGTTCCCTTGGGAAAAGATTCTATGAATTCTCTTTCTCTTCTCAAGATGACCTGCGCAGTGTGGTCAATCAGATCTTGGCAGCTAAAGCCTGGTATTCTCAGGTTGTTTACATGGAGTAAAGATTTCAACACGAATTCATAGAAACAATCACAGTACACTCTCGATCTTGGATTCATACTTCAAGGCTGTGAAGGCCAAAAATCCTTTTTTTTTATTTCTAGGGGAATAGGTGTTCCAATTGCGTTGGATGAAAACACTAATAAAAAGATCTTTGGTCATTTTGTAAGAGTGTTGGTTGATATTGATCTCAATTCCATGCTTAGAGATCCAATCTTGGTTGAGAGGGATGAAGAAATTGTTAAGTCTGTTATGTCAGTTAATGCATTGTTAATTGATTATTAGTTAGTTAAGATTGGTTTGTTATGATAGTTATTTGTTACTTTTATCAATCAGATTATGAGCAATAGTTGAAGCTAGCCAAACTCTGTTATATAAAGGGGCAGAGCTCTCATACAAGTTGTAATGTATACAATACAATTCAGCTTAATACAATAAAAGCATTCTTCAGTTAAGAAATTTTACATGGTATCATAGCCAAAAGCCTGAAGAGAGTTTTCTGATCTTTCAATCATGGAAACCGAGAGTTCCCCCAAGGCAGACGGCGAGTCACCTTCCAAGAAGAATGACACACATGTCTGCAAGTTAAAGAAATCTATATATGGACTACGGCAAGCTTCTAGGAATTAGTACTAGAAATTCACTAGCGCACTCAACAGAATAGGCTTCAGACAATCCAAGGCGGACCATTCATTGTTGATTTATCAGTCCAAAGAAGTCTACCTTATTGCACTGATATATGTTAATGACGTGATACTGGCAGGAAACAATTCAACTTATATGGAGTGAGTAAAGAGATATCTAGACAAAGCTTTCAGCATTAAAGACTTGGGAACTCTGAAGTATTTTCTAGGTATAGAAGTGGCATCATCACCTCAAGGTATAGTGATTAGTCAAATAAAATACACACTAGACATTCTCAAGGAAACGAAAATGCAAAGGCCAAATAAATTTCCATTGGAGCAGAACTGCAATCTCAGAACAAATAAGGATGATCATGTCAAAGATGAAACAAGATACAGAAGATTACTAGGAAGACTATTGTATTTGACAGTAACTAAGCCGGCTATTACCTATGTTGTTAATACATTATGTCAGTATATGACAGAACCCAAGCAAATACATATGGATGTTGTTGAAAGGGTTCTAAGATACCTGAAAACCACTCATGGACAGGGGATCTTACTCTCTAGAAAATGAGGTCTCAATTCGAATGCTTTTTGTGATGCTGATTGGGGAGGTTGTCCTCTTACTAGGAGATCATGCACTGGATAGCTGATAATGTTAGGAGGCTCTCCTATCTCATGGAGAACAAAAAGGCGAGATCATTGTGGGCTAAGTCTTCACAGGTTTAAATATCGGTCCATGGCAAAGAACAATGAGTGAGGTTATACGGCTGTGATGGCTGTTGAAAGAGCTGACAACATCTCAACAAGGAGCAACACACATGTACTGTGCCAATTGACAACTAAGCGGCTTTGCACATTACTTCACACCCAATTTTCCACGAAAGATCAAAACATGTGTAAATGTGCTATTATTTTGTCAGAGAAAGGATTCAATAAGGAGAAATAGAACCAATGAAGATTGGAATCAAGGAACAAGTGGCTGAAATTTTCACTAAACCATTGAGACAAGACAGATTTGAATTCCTACTTAGCAAATTGGGCATTATCAATCTTCATGCTCCAACTTGAAGGGAAGTGAAGAAATTGTTAAGTCTGTTATGTCAGTTAATGCATCATTAACTGATTATTAGTTAGTTAAGACTGGTCTGTTATGATAGTTAGTTGTTACTTTTATCAAATAGATTATTAGCAATAGTTGAAGCTAGCCAACCTCTGTTATATAAATGATGGGTCGAATCCGCAAGTGAACGGCTTCATCGTCAAGTAATAAAAAGATCGAACCAAAGAGACCGTGATTGATGCGTGATTTTTAGATATAAAGGCAAGTGCATCTTGTCGCAATCAAGTAATACGGTGGTGAGATCGGTTATCGTATCCACAGGGATCGGTTGTCAATTACCAATTCACAAACTTAACAACTATCTAGACTAAACTATGGTATGAGATATCAAAACAGAAAACAAAGCAATACAATATTTTTGGTCTTTTTGGACTTTTAACAAACACTTGGAGTGCAGAATTTACAAATGGTTGAGATTGTCAGGTTTAGACTACACTAATCCTCCCTTGATTGCAATGAAATGATTATCAACACAAGTCCTAATTCAATAATGACAATCAAGCCTTTTCTACAATACTCAAGCCTAATGTCTTAGGTGCATTGAGCCTAAAACCCCAAATTAAACCCTAATGTCTTAGGTGGATTAACCTGAGATTTTGCATTAAGTCAAGACTTATAAGATTGCAAGCAGCCAACACCTATGTCTAGATTCTTGGACTACTTGGCATATGATTCATGAGCATGCCTTAACACCAACCTTTCAGTTATCTATCAAAGCAACATATCATTCCTATGGGTAGCTAAGCCAAGGAAAGCATTAAACACAGAATCATATACTCATAAAGAAATAGAAACTTGTATTGAAACCAAATCAATTAACAATCAAGTTCAGAGAAGCTACATCTAAACCCAACAATGGGGGAATTAGCTACACATGATAATATCTACAAAAGAGAAAGAGAGAAGAGAGGAAGAAAACTCCATGACGAATCCTTCAATCTTCTTCCAATCCAAGAGCAGAGGAGATGTCATCTTTAAGGTCCTAGCCTTCCCCCAGCCATCAGCCCTCTTTAGGGTTTCCAAGCCTCTGCCAAAAGTCCCCTTTTTCTGTCTGCTGTGCTCTTATTTATAGATCAGTCGCGCGTCACGGCCGTGATGGCCATCACGCCCAGGCCGTGACGGATTCTGTTTCGGGAACTTCTGGCATTTTAAGTCTCTCGCGTGGCGAGCCCTTGCTCGCGTCGCGAGCCCTCTGTTCATGCCCGTGATCTCCATCACAGCCAAGCCGTGATGGATTCTGACTTGTGATGGTTTTGGGTCACGGCCGTGATGTACATCACGGCTAGGCCGTGACAGACTCTGACTTCGGCCTTTCTGCCTTTTCAGTTTTGCTCGATCATGGCCGTGATGGGCATCACGGCTAGGCCGTGATGGGCATCACGGCTAGGCCGTGATGGGCATCACGGCTAGGCCGTGATGGGCTCTGTTTGGCTCATTTTCTTCACTTTTAAGGCTCTAAATCATTCAAGCTTCATCATGGTCAAACCTTGGGCATTTAATCATGAATTCCTGCAAAACAACACCACAACACCGCCTAACCCTTTCCAAGGTAAAAACTAATAAAATCAAACTAAAAATGCCTAAACTATATGCAAATGCATGCAGAAATGTACATGGAAAATGAGGTGAAATCACACTCATCAAATTACCCCAAGCTTAAGACTTTGCTTGTCCTCAAGCAAAAACTAAGGCCAGAAGAGATAAACAGTCAAAGCATGGATAGTGAACCAAGAACCCGAGTAAATACTAATCCAAGTAATAGGCAATTCAAACAATTCAGTAAGAGACAATCAATTCAAGTCCAATTAGAGGCTTAGGTTCCTTAGACTCATATTCTCATTGATTTGGGCACTCTTTCTCACCTGAAGCTCACCCCAAGCTTGTTCATTTGCTTGGCTCTCTTTCTACATCACTCAAGTGTTTAGGGATATGAGACAATTCGCTCAATTTTCCTCAAGGAAAGAATTCTACCATAGGCTTGACTATCAACCAAATCTCTACTTTATTAATGAAAACAATTAAGAATCAAGAGGTCTTTTATTTGGTTGTAACGTGGCCATGGGATTTAATCGTTAGGTGGGGATAACAAGAAAAGGACATTTCAAAAGGCTACACAAACATCAAGCATTTGCAAAGCATGACCTTCTAAAATACCTTCTTGGGTTTTCAATTTATTTTTCCACCTTTCTTTTCTTTCTTTTTCTTTTTATTTCTCACTTTTCTTTTTGTCATCCCCTTCTCTATTTATTTTTATATATTTTTTTCTTTTGCTTGGAGAAGGGGAAATTTTTCAACTCAAGAGAAATGATTTTTTTTTTTCCTGATTCTTTTCCCAAACTTTTTCAACTACCTTTTTACCCTTTTGTAATACTTTAGAAGGTCCCTATCAAACATATTTATCAAAACATTTCAGGGTACCAAGAAAAGCATTTTATTCTTTTGTAGGCTCAAAATTGGGCAACTAAGGGGTAGCATTTCATCATTCAAAGCTCAGAAGGCCAGAAAACACCTATTGCCTCAATCATTGTCAAAAATGTTTTCAAAAATTTTAAGCTTCAAAATGGTTTCAAGTCAAGTTCTAGAGAAATTCATCCAAGAGGAATAACACTCTAACACAAGGAATGGGGTAAAATTTAGTGAGTACCCCTTTATGGCTCAAAATCTCACATTTTAATAGTTCAAGAATCAATGAAAAACACAAGTCCTCAGAACCATATGCTAATTATCAACTATCACAGATCATCTCAAACATTTTCATTTGCAGCCATATCACAAGAATAACAAATTGGGTTCAACAATTCACTATCACAAATTATTTGGCACTTAGTTCTCACAATTAGATGCAAAATCTAAACAAGAGCAATCTAATGTGTGATCATGCAAACTATCATGCAAGACTATATGAATGCAACATGCAAAATGCAAATGCAAAATACCCCTACCCCAAGCTTAAAAATTTACATTGTCCCCAATGTAAACAATCAAGTTGGAGCGAGGAAGAAAAATAAAATAAAATAAAATTGGAACGGCTTACCGAGGCGGTAGCGGGTGCTGACTTTGCTTTTATGGCTTTGTTTCTCCCTGCCCTTGCTTCACCTTCCTTATTAGCCTGAAAACACTTAACAAATTTATTAATAGAAGAAAACTCTTGATCTTCTCAAATTATTCAAGAGTTAAAAATCAAAAACAAAAGCAAAAAGGAGAAGAAAAATTGGGTTGCCTCCCAATAAGCGCTTCTTTAACGTCACTAGCTTGACTCATTAAGAAGCATCCACCTGGATCCCATAACCTGTGGTATAAGGACCAAGGGATGCTAACCATGTGAGATCCTTCACCTGGATCCCACGGTTTGCAGCATAAATATGGGAGTGAGTGCTTGAAAATCATGATGACTTCTTCAAGTGGGAAGGACTTCTCACTCCCTCTTGGGTCAAAGATGACCCCTTCATCAACAAAATCTTCCCAATAAAAATGGGGTTCAACCTCTTGGACTAGCCATGGTGCCTTTATATTTAAAGATCCAAAATCCAATTTCTCAGGCAGAGGCATGAACTCCATTGTTGACTGCTTTAAAATGTGAGGTGGCAAACAAGTCGAGAGGATCATTGGTGCTGTTCTGGCTTCTGAACAATCTTCACTCTCAGCATTGCCAAATCCATCACCTTCCAAATATGCAGAAATCTCAGCACAAACCACACAAGTGTTTCTCCCATCACATTCCACACATGCATTGCAACTAATAGCATCATCTAATTCCAAAAGTTTTTCATCATCCCCAAGCATGGTGAAATAGATGTCCTCCAATTACCTCTTCCTTTCAAGCTCTTTAGTCAAGGGTTCAATAGGAGATGGGGCAACTTTGTTCTCCAAAACAGAGTCTTCATTTCTTAATCCGGTTGCTCCCACTTCTTCATCTTCCTCATCATTCATCATTGCATCATCTTCATCATCATCCATCAAGTTCCCATTTGGCATTTCGGATAGTTGGTTAGAGAGTTCCTCAATACGTACCCCGAGACTTCGAATGGTATCTTCTTGGTTTTCTAAACTTTCCATTGTTGTTACCATGAAGCTCTCCAAAATATCCTCTAGGTGAGACCGACTATCCGGAATAGGTTGCTCAGAATTGACTGCGAATTCGGATTTGAAGTTCTCCCAACCAACTTCCAATGGTGATGGCTCATCATACCATTGAGATGGTTGTGGTTGATATGAAGATGTGGAAGGTTCCCAATGTTCCTCTTGATCAATCCAAGTATTGTTTGGAGGGTTCCCCCACCATGGAGTGTAAGTGTTGGGATATTGATTTCCCCATTCAGAATAGCCTACCACTGGTGGAGGAGAGACAGTTGCCCTCGACAACTCATTATTCACTTGTTGGATGTTTATGGCTAATTGTAGCATATCTGCCCGTAGCTGCAGCTCAGATATTTCCATTTCTGCATCAGATGGCTGATAATAATTGTAGTCCATGATCCTGTCAAATCAATTTTCACCTCACAGCCAATTAAGCCCAAGATCAAAGAATCAAAAATTCAAATATATACAAAACTAACAAAAGAAAGATATCAAATATATACAGAAAAATAAAATAAAAATGTCTAAACTAGTTGTCTCATTTGTTACTACTGATATTGGCAAAGCCAATCCCCGGCAACGGCGCCAAAAACTTGATGCGTGATTTTTAGATATAAAGGCAAGTGCACCTTGTCGCAATCAAGTAATACGGTGGTGAGACCGGTTATCGTATCCACAGGGATCGGTTGTCAATTACCAATTCACAAACTCAACAACTATCTAGACTAAACTATGGTATGAGATATCAAAACAGAAAACAAAGCAATACAATATTTTTGGTCTTTTTGGACTTTTAACAAACACTTGGAGTGCAGAATTTACAAATGGTTGAGATTGTCAGGTTTAGACTACACTAATCCTCCCTTGATTGCAATGAAATGATTATCAACACAAGTCCTAATTCAATAATGACAATCAAGCCTTTTCTACAATACTCAAGCCTAATGTCTTAGGTGCATTGAGCCTAAAACCCCAAATTAAACCCTAATGTCTTAGGTGGATTAACCTGAGATTTTGCATTAAGTCAAGACTTATAAGATTGCAAGCAGCCAACACCTATGTCTAGATTCTTGGACTACTTGGCATATGATTCATGAGCATGCCTTAACACCAACCTTTCAGTTATCTATCAAAGCAACATATCATTCCTATGGGTAGCTAAGCCAAGGAAAGCATTAAACAAAGAATCATATACTCATAAAGAAATAGAAACTTGTATTGAAACCAAATCAATTAACAATCAAGTTCAGAGAAGCTACATCTAAACCCAACAATGGGGGAATTAGCTACACATGATAATATCTACAAAAGAGAAAGAGAGAAGAGAGGAAGAAAACTCCATGACGAATCCTTCAATCTTCTTCCAATCCAAGAGCAGAGGAGATGTCATCTTTAAGGTCCTAGCCTTCCCCCAGCCATCAGTCCTCTTTAGGGTTTCCAAGCCTCTGCCAAAAGTCCCCTTTTTCTGTCTGTTGTGCTCTTATTTATAGATCAGTCGCGCGTCACGGCCGTGATGGCCATCACGCCCAGGCCGTGACGGATTCTGTTCGGGAACTTCGGCATTTTAAGTCTCTCGCGTGGCGAGCCCTTGCTCGCGTCGCGCGAGCCCTCCTGTTCATGCCGTGATCTCCATCACGCCCAAGCCGTGATGGATTCTGACTTGTGATGGTTTTGGGTCACGGCCGTGATGTACATCACGGCTGGCCGTGATGAACTCGACTTGGCCTTTCTGCCTTTTCAGTTTTGCTCGATCATGGCCGTGATGGGCATCACGGCTAGGCCGTGATGGGCATCACGGCTAGGCCGTGATGGGCATCACGGCTAGGCCGTGATGGGCTCTGTTTGGCTCATTTTCTTCACTTTTAAGGCTCTAAATCATTCAAGCTTCATCATGGTCAAACCTTGGGCATTTAATCATGAATTCCTGCAAAACAACACCACAACACCGCCTAACCCTTTCCAAGGTAAAAACTAATAAAATCAAACTAAAAATGCCTAAACTATATGCAAATGCATGCAGAAATGTACATGGAAAATGAGGTGAAATCACACTCATCAGTGATCTTAAATAACAATTAATTATTAAATTAATTAAAGTAGACAGAAAAAAGATTTGGAAAAGATTTGGTTTTTAAAATAAGATTTAACTAACAAATCTAGTAATTAAAACGCAATCAAGTAACATCGCAATAAAATCAAATCTGGAGATTTTCAAATTAAAAGAGATTTCCAGGAATTGGGTTACCAACAAGACTGCTCATGTTACTAAATTGACTACCCCTCTTGTTAATTATCAAAATTGCTTTGAAGGTGAATTTATCCTAAATAAGCTAATGTTCCCTCTCGGGATACAAGAACCGTGCCCAATTAAACCAACCCCTACTCTCGTGGTAATTGTATTTAAATTGAACCCATTAAGATTCATGACAATTCAATGAACCCTCGAAGGACCACTTCTAACTCTCGTGATTTAAGTCTTAAGTTCAATCCCTATAGATCCAATACCTAAGTTCACTGCTAGCTTCATCCTTAGAGTATCTATGACATGCAAATAAGTGTGCACCAAATTCACAAGTAATTCATGCAATAGGAATTAAATCGAAAGCAAATTGAAATTAACAAGAAGTAAAACATCAATTCATCACATAAAACGAGTCTTGGGCATAGCCTCAATTCCTAGAAATAAAAAGACTACTCAAGCATTGTCATGTTCATAGCAAGCTTGATTAACAAAAGCATAAAAAAAACTAAGAGAAAAGAAGAAATTGAGAAGAAGAGAAATCATAATTTTTGCCTAAGGTAGCAGCCCCCAGAGATCCCTATTTTCGAGCCTTAGAGTCCTATTTATAATGTAGGGTAACTTGGGTTTAAAGCTGTTACAAAATCAGATCAAATCAGTAATTAAATTTCCAGATTTTGCGTGTCACAGCCGTGATGCCTGTCACGGCCAGGCCGTGATAGGTTCTGACTTGGAGATGGCTTCACTGCTTGGTCTGTCAAGACCGTGGCCACCATCACGGCCTAGCCGTGATTAGTTATGCCAGTGAGGGTCTGGTTCGGTTTGCATGTCACGACTGTGATGGCCATCACGGCCTGGCCGTGGTTCTGAGTTTAACCTTCTTTCTTTCCAGCCCTACTCGATCATGGCCGTGATGCCTATCACGGCTAGGCCATGATGGGCTCTGTTTGGCTCATTTTTCTTGCTTTTCAAGCTCCGTCTTCATGCAAGCTCTAACATAACTGATCCTGAGCATTTTAATCTTCAATTCCTGCCCACAAACACCACAAAACCACCTTACCCGTTCCAAGGTAAAAACTCACAAAAATCATATTAAATATGCCTAAACTATATGGAAATGCATGCAAAATGACAAAGAAATATGAAGTGTAATCACACTCATCAAACTACCCTAAGCTTAAGATTTTGCTTGTCCTCAAGCGATAACCAAGGCCACACAAGATAAACAATCAGAGTATGGACAATGAACCAAGAACCCGAGTAACAAATCCAAGTAACAGGCATATCCAGTAAGAAACCAAGAGATAATCAATTTCAAGTCCAATTAGAAGCTTAGGTTCTCCAAAATCATGCATCTCACTAATTCGGGCACTCTTCTCACTTCACTCAAGTGTTTAAGGACATTTGACAATTCACTCAATTTCCTCAAGGAAGGTACCCTACCATAAGCTTGACTATTAACTATATCTCTACTTTATTAATGAAAACTCATAAGAATAAAGAGGTCTTTTATTTTGGTTGTAATGGGGCCATGAGATTAATTGTTAGGTGGGGAAATTAAGAAAGGGAAAATTCAAGAAGGCTAACCAAAATATCAAACAATGTAAAGCATGACAACCTTCTGAAATACCTTTTTGGGCTTTAATTCACTTTTCCATCTTTCTTTCTTTTTTCCTTTTTTTTTATTTTTATTTCTCACTTTCTATTTCCCACCCCCTTCTCCATTTTTTTTTTGTTTATTTTTTTATTTCAATTTGGAGAATGAGAGATTTCCAACTTAAGAGAAATATTTTTCTAACTTTTTCATCCCACAATTTATTTTTCAAACCACCTTTTTGTCCTTTTTGCAATATTTTAAAAGGTGCCATACCAAGCATCATTCATCAAAATAAATCAAGGTACCAAGAAAAGCATTTCATTCTATTAGGCTCAAAATTGGGTAACTAAGGGGGTAACATTTAATCAGTCAAAGCTCAGAAGGCTATAAAAATACCTAGTGCCTCAATTATTTTCAATTATGTTTTCAAAAAAATTTAAGTTTCAAAACGGTTTCAAGTCAAGTTCTAGAGAATATAATGCAAGAGGAATAAAACACTCAATCACAAAGAATGTGGTAGATTTAGTGAGTACCCCTTTTAGGCTCAAAAATCTTACGTTTAGTTTAAAATCAATGAGAAACACAAATCCAAGGAAACACATGCTAATTATCTACTATCAGAAGATCATCTCAAGCATTGCCTATCACAAGAATACAAAAATTGGGTTCAAAAATTCACTGTCTCAATTCATTTGGCACAAAGTTCTCACAATTGGATGCATACTCTAAACAAAGGGCAATCTAATCATGTGATTATACAAAACTACCCCTATATGAAAACAACATGAAAAATGTCAAATTTCAAAAAAAATGAAAAAATATCCCTACCCCAAGCTTAAAAACCTACATTGTCCCCAATGTAAATAATCAAGTCGGAGAAAGGAGAAAAATGGAACAACTCATCGAGGTGGTGGAGAGTGATGGCTTAGATGTCAGTCATAGAGCTGCCGGAGGACGCGTCATGGTCGTGACGTTCATCACGGCTAGGCCGTGATCAATTCTGTTCTGTTGGGCAACTTCCATCACGCCCGTGATGGCTATCACGGTTGAGCCGTGATCAATTCTGACTTCCTGCTTCTTCACATCACGCCCATGATGGCTATTATGACCTGGGCGTGATCCCTTCTGGTTTTCAGCTTCTGGCCCATCTCAGCTATGATGGCCATCAGTGTCAGGCCATGATCTCCTCTGACTTCATTTTTCCATGCCTTTTTGCTCTTTATGCCTTCATAACCTGAAAATACTTAGCAAAACCATCAATTTGTGATCTTTCTTCTCTTAATATTCTCAAATTATTCAAAAACAAAATTCAAAAACAAATTCAAAAGGGAAAGAAAACTTGGGTTGCCTCCCAAGAAGCGCTTATTTACGGTCTTAAGCTTGACCATACTCCCTTGGATCAACCGGGATTAGCTGGGCTTGGAAGTACAAGAACACCTCTCTTCCAAGGAAGTTCATCAAAGAGCCTATTTTGTTCATATGGCCACATGCGCTTTCGCTTTTCTCTTTTCACTCCGAGTTTCATGGCCTTACTTCCTCCCGGTGGAAGTTTTAACTCCATATGTTGAGCAACTCCAATTTCATCATTATTTGGTACATCATTTGTCATGCAAGGTTTCGGAGTCGCTTCCATGTTAAGCTCTTCATTCACCTTTGGAGACATTATCTCAATCCTGCACACATGACTCTCAAAAGGAGGGTTGTTATATGAGTTAGTCAAATCAAAATCCACCCTACATTCCTCTACATTCAAAGACAGCTTACCATTTTTTATATCTATTATTGCTCCAGCTGTAGCTAAGAATGGCCTTCCAAGAATGATAGGGAATTTAGAATTCCCGTTCATATCTAGCACCATGAAATCGGTAGGAATGAAAAATTTCCCTACCTTTATGGGGACATTCTCTGGTATGCCTAGAGGGGTTTTTGTTGATCCATCCGTAAATTGTAAAGAGAATTTGGACGGTCTCAATTCCTTGGTTCCTAACCTCTCAAAGATAGTAAGCGGCATCAAACTCGCACTAGCCCCTAAGTCACATAAGGCTTGGTCTATTTTCACTTCTCCAATTGAGCAAGCAATAGAGAAACTTCCTGGATCTTTTAGTTTAGGAGGCATATTAGTTTTTATCATGGCATCATGCTCCTCAGTTAAGCTCTTAGTTTCTTTTTCTACTTGCTTTTTCTTGACAAACCTTTGTGGGAAAGGTATTGGCGGTGTAAGGTGGTGGAGGGACATACTTTGGCTCTATCTCTTCATGTTCACTCATGTCCTCCTCACATTCTACATCCTTTTCAACTACCCAAAGCTTATCATCCCTCAAGTACATAGCATTACAGTGCTCATTGGGATTAACTTCGGGTTGTCCTGGAAACGTACCCTTAGTTCTAGAATATGTACTAGCTTGTTAGGCAATCCGAGTTTCTAACATCTTATTATGGATGGCTAAGTTATCTACCTTAGATGTTAACTCTTTTATTGCCTCATTGACTGCCCTACCTTGTTGCCTAAACTCTTCATTTTGCTTTGTTTGAGTTTCAACAAAATTTTCCAAAAGAGACTCAAGTTTAGACTTTTGTACCTGAGGATACTCCGATGCGGGTTTCCTATTACCTTGACCTTCCTGGAATTCGTGGTTCAACGTGTTGCTGTAGTTCCCGTAGGAGAGATAAGGATTATTCTTCCTCACTTTGTTGTAAGGATTTGAGGGAACATAATTTGGCAACTTCGGGTTCGTGTCATAGAAATTGTGACAAGAGTTCACTTGTTCCCCCGAAGCACCGGATCCAGGAGCAATACTATGTGGGCACTCCATTATGTCATGTCCCTGCATTCCAGAAATCTCACAAACAACATTAGTAGACCTATTGAACTCACATTAGCCTTTTCAACCTTATCAAAGCGTTTATTCAATGAGTCAAATTTAGACATAATTAAATCATTACTATTCATTTCAAACTTACCCCCCGAAAGCTTTTTCAGGTTATTACCTCTTTCCGAACCCCATTGGTGATAGTTGGTGGCTACATTTTCAATGATATTGAACGCTTCAGTCAGTGGTCTATTCATAAAGGCTCCACCAGCTGCGGAGTCAAGTGACACCTTTGAAGATTAATCCAATCCGTTGTAGAAGGTATGCACTAACAACCACCTCTCGAGCCCGTGATATGGGCAAGACTCTTGCAATCCTTTGTAACGATCCCAAGCTTCGGATAAGCATTCTCCGTCCTTTTGGAAGAAGCCGGTGATCTGAGTTCGTAGGTATATAAAGAAATATGATAAAGAAATATGAGGTGTAATCACACTTATCAAGGTGGAAGCATATATAGCTGACATAAATAAAATCTGCTCCTCATGCATGATAAATGATGCACCAAATAATGATAAATTTGGAGTTGCTCAACATGTGGAGTTAAAACTTCCGCCGGAAGGAAGTAAGGCCATGAAACTCAGAGTGAAAAGAGCAAAGCGAAAGCGCATGTGGCCATACGAACAAAATAGGCTCTTTGATGGACTTCCTTGAAAGAAAGGTGTTCTTGCACTTCCAAGCCCAGTTGATCCCGGTTGATCCAAGGGAGTATGGTCAAGCTTAAGACCGTAAATAAGCGCTTCGTGGGAGGCAACCCAAGTTTTCTTTTCCTTTTCTATTTGTTTTTGAATTTTGTCTTTGAATGATTTGAGAAGATTAAGAGAAGAAATATCACTAATTGATGGTTTTGCCAAGTATCTTCAGGTTATGAAGGCAGGAAGAGCAAAAAGGCATGAAAAAATAAAGTCAGAATTGATCACGTCCACGGCCGTGATTAGCCAACAGCTGAAGATCAGAAAGGAACACGGCCCAGCCATGATAGCCCTCACGGGCGTGATGAGAAGGACCCAGAAGTTCAGAATGTATCACGGCCTAGCTGTGATGGAAGTCACGGCCGTGAGAGGCCAGCTTCTATAGATCCGAATTGATCACGGCCCGATCGTGATGTATATCACGCCCGTGATGGGGACTCGCTTGACACCAGAACTGGTCATAGCCTGGCCATGATTAACGTCACGGACGCGACTCGTCTTCCAGCAGCTCTTTGACTGGCATGTGAGCCAGCACCCTCCACCACCTCGGTGAGTTGTTCCATTTTTCTCCTCTCTCCGACTTGATTATTTACATTGGGGACAATGTAAGTTTTTAAGCTTGGGGTAGGGGTATTTTTGATTTTTTTTTTTTTTTGCATTTTTCATGTTGCATTCATACAGGTGTAGTTTTGCATAATCACATGATTAGATTGCCCCTTGCTTAGAGTATGCATCCAATTGTGAGAACTTTGTGCCAAATGAATTGAGGCAGTGAATTTTTGAACCCAATTTTCGTATTCTTGTGATAGGCTAAAAATAAAAATGTTTGAGATGATCTTCTGATAGTTGATAATTAGCATGTGGTTCCTTAGATTTGTGTTTCTCATTGATTTTAAACTACTAAATGTGAGATTTTTTGAGCCTACAAGGGGTACTCACTAAATCTACCACATTCTTTGTGATTGAGTGTTTTATTCCTCTTTGATTGTATTCTCTAGAACTTGACTTGAAACCGTTTTGAAACTTAAAAATTTTTGAAAACATATTTGAAAATGATTGAGGCACTAAGTATTTTTCTGGCCTTCTGAGCTTTGACTGATTAAATGCTACCCCTTAGTTGCCCAATTTTGAGCCTAAAGAATAAAATATTTTTCATAGTACCTTGATTTATTTTGATGAATGATGTTTGGTATGACACCTTTTAAAGTATTGCAAAAAAGGCAGAAAGGTAGTTTGAAAAATAAAATTGTGGGATGAAAAAGTTAGAAAAATATTTCTCTTAAGTTGGAAATCTCCCCTTCTCCAAATTGAAAAAAAATAATAAAAATAAACAAAAAAAATGGAGAAGGGGATGAGAAAAAGAAAGTGAGAAATAAATAAAAAAAAAGAAGAAGAAAGAAAGGTGGAAAAGTGAACTAAAGCCCAAAAAGGTATTTTAGAAGGTTGTCGTGCTTTGCATTGTTTGATATTTTGTTTAACCTTCTTGAATTTTCCCTTTCTTGATTTCCCCACCTAACAATTAATCTCATGGCCCCATTAGAACCAAAATAAAAGACCTCTTGATTCTTATGTGTTTTCATTAATAAAGTAGAGATTTGGTTAATAGTCAAGCTTATGGTAGGATACCTTCCTTGAGGAAATTGAGTGAATTGTGAAATGTCCCTAAACACTTGAGTGAGGTGAGAAGAGTGCTCAAATTAGTGAGATGTGTGAATTTAGGGAACCTAAGCTTCTAATTGGACTTGAAATTGATTGTCTCTTGGCTTCTTATTGGATATTCCTGTTACTTGGATTTATTACTCGGGTTCTTGGTTCACTGCCCATGCTCTGATTGTTTATCTTGTCTGACCTTGGTTATTGCTTGAGGACAAGCAAAATCTTAAACTTGGGGTAGTTTGATGAGTGTGATTACACCTCATATTTCTTTATCATATTGCATGCATTTTCATGTAGTTTGGCATTTTAAACTTGATTTTTGTTAGTTTTTACCTGGGAACGGGTAAGGCGGTTTTGTGGTGTTGTTGTGCAGGAATTGAAGATTAAAATGTTCAATGTCAACCATAATGGAGCTTGCATGAAGATGGAGCTTGAAAAGCAAGAAAACTGAGCCAAACAGAGGCCATCACGGCCTAGCCGTGACAGCCATCACGGCCATGATCGAGCAAGACTGAAAAGAAAAGAACGAAAAAGTCAGAACCTGTCACGGCCGTGACGCGCAATATCTAGAATTTTAAAACCTGATTTGATCTGATTTTGTAATTGCTTGGGATTCAAGTTACCCTACTCTATAAAAATAGGATCCATGGGGCTGCTACCTTAGGCAAAAACTAGGATTTCTCTTCTTCTCAATTTCTTCTCCTCTCTTAGGTTTTCTTTTTATGCTTTTGTTAATCAAGATTGCTATGAATATGGCAATGCTTGAGTAGTGTTTTTATTTCTAGGGATTGGGGCTATGCCCAAGATTTGTTTTATGTTATGAATTGACGTTTTACTTCTTGTTAATCCCAATTTGCTTTTGATTTGATTCCTATTGCATGAATTACTTGTGAATTTGGTGCGCACTCATTTGCATGTCATAGATACTCTAAGGAGGAACCTAGCGGTGAACTTAGGTATTGGATCTATAGGGATCAAACTTAGGGCTTAAATCACGAGAGTTAGAAGCGGTCCTTCGAGGGTTCACTGAGTTGTTGCAAAGCTTAAAGGGTTCGATTTAAATTCAATTACCATGAGAGTAGGGGTTGGTTTAATCGGGCACGGTTCTTGTATCCCGAGAGGGAACATTAACTTATTCAGGATAAATTCACCTTCAAAGCAATTTTGATTATTAACAAGAGGGGTAGTCAATTTAGTAACATGAGTAGTCTTGTTGGTAACCCAGTTACTGTAAATCTCTTTTGAATTTGAAAAACCCCTATTTGATTTACTTTCCTATTTTGTTTGATTACGTTTTAGATATTTGATTTGTTAGTTAATCTTTTAAAAAACCAAATCTTTTCCAAATCTTTTTTCTAGTCCAGTTTAATTGATTTAATAATTGATTGTTATTTAAGATCACGATCCCTGTGGGGTCGATCTTTTTATTACTTGACGACGAAGCCGTTCACTTGCGGACTCAAGCGACCATCACACCTCTTATGTGCATAGAATAAAGTTGTGGAATGAATTAAATACACTGCAACAGAGCCATCAACAGCCTTGGAGTTTTATTGTAGACTTCAATGTGGTTCTTGGTGCACATGAATATAGATGGAGTGGTTTGCCTTTGAAAATATCCAGTGAAGAATTTAGAACATGGACAAAGAGTAATAATCTCACTCATTTATTGACTAGAGGGGCTCCATATACAAGGATTAATGGTAGAAGAGGAAGGACTGATAAAAGACTGGACATAGTGGTATGTAATAATGCCTGGTTATTATATTGGTCCAGTGTTTCCTGCTGTACACTAACTAGATGCAGTTCAGATCACTTCCCCATCTTGTTGGATATGAAAAAAGGTAATAAATCTTTTAGCTCATCTTTCAAGCTTATGAGAATGTGGTCTGCTCATCCAGATTGATCAAGAATCAATGATGAGGTTTGGAAGGAAAACATTTTGGGATGTCCTATGATAGTTCTTTCTCAGAAATTGAAGAATCTAAAACTGAAATTAAAGGACCGGAATAAAAATGTTTTTGGTGATGTAAACGAAAGTGTCAATTCTGCAATGAGGATAGTTGATCAGATTCAGGAAAGAAATGCTGAGGATGGATACTCAGATTATTTGTTTGAGCAGGAAAATTGGCACAAATTGAACTAGAACAAGCATTAAAGTACCCTAAGACTTTTGGCACGAGAAGTCTAAAATCAGATGGCACATTGAGGGAGACAAACACGAAGTTTTTTTCATCAAATGACTAAAGTCAGGAATGTCACAAAGAAAAGTAATGTGCTGAAGGATGGTGATAATTTTCTAAGTTCCACTAATGATATTGAAAGTCATGTAGTCAGGTTCTATGAAAATTTGTTTTGTTCTGAGAGTAGTTGCATTGACAATGGACTAATTGAGGATGTGATCCCTTCAATAGTGACCCTTAAACAGAATGTTATGTTGACTAATTTGCCTTCAATGGAAGAGGTGAACGAGGCAATTTTCTCAATAAACTCAGATGGTGCTTCAAGGCTTGATGGTTTTGGTGCCGTCTTCTTTCAAAAGTATAGGAATTTGGTTGTTGAGGATGTTTTTCATGTTGCTTTGCAATTCTTTACACAAAATTGATTGCCTCCAAATATGAATGCAAATTTAGTTGTCTTAATTCCTAAGATCAAAGGTGCTGACATAATAGAACAATTTAGACCCATTGCACTTGCAACCTTTAAGTTTAAAATTATGACTAAAATAATGGCTGATAAGCTTCTTAAAGTTGCTCCTAACATTGTTTCAAAAAACGAAAAATGTTTTATTCAAGGAAGATAGATTTCAAAATGTATTTGTTTGACTTCTGAAGCTATAAATTTGTTGGAGAAAAAAATCTTTTGGGGGAATTTTGAAGTTGATACAGGGAAACACAAGAAGGAGGGTTGAATTGTGTTTTTTAACACTTTTTTGAAAATACTTTTCTCAACCTTTTTGAAAGCAGTTAGAGATAAAAGCATACAAAGGAAATTGTAACACCCGGGTGCCGACGAGGGCGGGGAGTGATTGCCGGTGCAAGAAGGCACGGACAAGGAGCGGCTCCTAGCAGGCTTCTAGGCGGAGGGACACATGAATGAACCGATTACACACCCGAATAAGAGGGATCCTGAGACTGTGTAGGTATGGGACTATACAGTTGAGGAATGTTTATATGAATTGATTGGTACTACCTATACTAACAAGATGCATCTTCTTTTCGGGAGCCCATCACTTAAGAACTCCACAGTTAAGCGAGCTTGACTTGGAGCAATTCTAGGATGGGTGACCTCCTGGGAAGTTTTCCCGGGAAGCGTGTGAGTGAGGACAAAGCACGCTGAAAAGACCCGTGTTGGTTTGTGGGGACAGTCGTCAATCCATAGAGCAGCCAGGGATGTTACAAATGGTATCAGAGCGGCACCTCTCCTAGTACGGTGTGGTTCGGGGACGAACCAAAGCGGAAGTTGGTGGGCATGTAACACCCGGGTGCCGACGAGGGCGGGGAGTGATCGCCGGTGCAAGAAGGCACGGACAAGGAGCGACTCCTGGCAGGCTTCTAGGCGGAGGGACACATGAATGAACCGATTACACACCCGAATGAGAGGGATCCTGAGACTGTGTAGGTATGGGACTATACAGTTGAGGAATGTTTATATGAATTGATTGGTACTACCTATACTAACAAGATTCATCTTCTTTTCGGGAGCCCATCACTTAAGAACTCCACGGTTAAGCGAGCTTGACTTGGAGTAATTCTAGGATGGGTGACCTCCTGGGAAGTTTTCCAGGGAAGCGTGTGAGTGAGGACAAAGCACGCTGAAAAGACCTGTGTTGGTTTGTGGGGACAGTCGTCAATCCATAGAGCAGCCAGGGATGTTACAGAAATAACTTTTCAAGGATGTTAACAAACTCAAGTTCAAATCCCCACAGTTAGTATAAACAAAGACTGCAAAAGATAGTGATAGAAGATTCACACTGATGATTTATCCCGGTTCATTATTTTCCAACCAAGAGCTACGTCCAGTCCTTTCTACCTGAAGGTTTTTCTCCACCATAATCAAATAGCTTTACAAGTATTCAACATCTCTTCAGGCTTACAAGTATTCTTTCTCTACCAAGCATCTTCAGGCTCTAACTCTAACAAAGAGATTTAAAGTATGATCAAATAAGCTCACTCTGCATGAGAGTTTAAAAGTTTAAGATCAGTTGTGATTACAAATGAAGGTATTCAAGAGAACTTTGAGTAGAGTTTTGGCACTTTGAATATCAGAGCTTCGATTTTTTTTCTTCACTGGGAGTCGTCCAGTATTTATAGATGAAGTGCAACTCTATCTAGTTCTTATTCAACGATCTTTAACTTGTATCCGTTTAGACATAGCATTAAATGCTAGGATCTGTTGAGACTGATAGCTTGATATGCTTTCTGCGAGAAGTGTTCTTGGTTATCAGAAGTAAGCTCAAAGTAGTGTTGTCATTTCTCTGTTGTACTGAAGGTTGCTTTCTGACTATCTTTCTTCGTACTTGGTTTAACTTTACAACAATATTTGTGTCACAATACAAAGGTTCGTGTTCTCGATGGTACTATGTTTCTAATCTCAAGAAATAAAGATTTAAACAATTCAAATAACACAAGAAAGGGACACAAATTTCATTCGTATTAAATAACAATCATTTGAAATAAATCACTTAACTAGACGGGTTCAGTTCAAGTATGTCTTTGGACGCGCATGTCTTTGGAAGCGCAATTTTAACTATGTATAGTAACTGGGTAGTCTACTGATTTTGTGTCTAGTTGACTTCTCATCTAGTTACAAGTCTTTGGACTTGCTATTTTCATGATAGCATGTTAATTGGCTCGTCTACTACTTATACCAGAGATAGACTTATGTACTCGTCTAGTGACATTTAACTTAGCTAATTTTTAGCACCTTGTCTAGCGATAACCTTATTGACTTAGAATTTTACCATAAGTTTGAAGGCTCGTCTAGCGAGTAAAGTCTTAGACCTGATATGCAAATTAAGCTCTTCTAAGGAACCTTAACTTAGTTCCCTCGTCTAGTGATACTGAAAATAGTCCTACAAGCTAGAGTAAACGAGTTAGTTCTTTAACACAACTTTGCCATACAAATTTAACTTTTTGTTAACATCAAAACTTAAGAGATTATTTAACCATAACCACTTTGGTTCCAACTATTTTAGCATTGAAGATTGATATAAAGAAGGCTTTTGACACAATTGATTAGAGATTTCAACTTAAAGTCTTTCATGCTTTTGGTTTTGACTTAAAGTTCTGCAAGTGGGTGGAAATTGTGCTACATTCGGCTAAGTTGTCAATCTCTGTTAATGATAAGACTGCGGGGTTCTTTTCTTGCAAAAGAGGGGTTAGACAAGGTGATTTATCCCTTATTGTTTTGTCTTGTAGAGGAGGTCTTAAACAGAGGCATTGCTAAATTAGGTAGTGAGGGCAAGCTGCATTTGACGACTGGTGCTAGAGGGATGCAAGTTCCTTCTCGTGTGTTATATGCAGATGATGTTATGATCTTTTGTAGGGGTACACAGCAGAATTTGCTTCATTTAAAGGATTTGTTTGACAGATATCCTAAGATTTCGAGGCAGGTGATTAATTCCATCAAGGCTACTTTCTATTTAGGGGTTTATATTGCTAGAAGACGGTCCTTAATTGCTGAAGTGATTGCCTTTTCCCTTGGCAAGCTTCCTTTTAATTACCTTGGAGTTCCAATTTTTAAAGGCAAGCCTAGGAGAGTTCACTTAATGCCTATTGCTGACAAAATCAATTCTAAACTATCAGCATGGAAAGCTTCCTTGCTTTCTATAATTGGTAGAGTGCAATTGATAAAGTTAGTAATTTAGGGAATGCTAATTTACAGTTTCATGATTTATGCCTGATCAATCAGTCTTATTAAAACATTAGACAAATGGGTGAGGAATTTCATCTGGTCTAGAGACATAATCACTAAGAAGTTGGTTACAGTAGCATGGCATATGGTTTGTTGTCCTATCAATGAGGGAGGCTTGGGAATTAGATCTTTTAGGGCAGTGAACAATGCAACTATGCTCAGGTTGTGCTCGAATTTGATGTCTATAAATGGTCAATGGTCTAGTCAGTTCAAGGCAAGAATTCTCTGAGGCGGGAATGCATTAGACTACCATGTTAGTTCTTCCATTTGGTGTTTAAAGCAATTTGTTCCAATCATTATGCAGAACATGGTTTACTAATCAGAAATGGGTGTGACATAAATTTCAGGATAGATCAGTGGCTATCAGTTCCTTTGGTTGATCTCCTTGGCATTCCTGAGCATATACCTAACCAGCTAAAGGCTAAATTAAAAGAATTTATTAGAGATGGGTGTTGGTTTTGTCCTCAATCTTCGATGCAGATTTTTCCTGATCTGGTTACTGAAATGCAGAAAGTCACAGTTCCTAGCATAAGCTATGATGATCAGGTTATTTGGAGGTCCGCTGACTCAGGTATCTTAATTCACCTAAGCAAGTTTTTCCTTGGTGTAAGCTCATTTGGAAGGCTAATAACCCCCCCCCCCCCCCCCCTAATTTGGCAAATTTTACACAATAGATTGCCAACCGATGATAATCTTTGGCTTAGAGGGTGTGTAATGTGCAATCTTAGTGGTAGGGCAGTAGAGACCACCTGTAACACCCCGATTTTCGCTGCTTTGTAATATCGGTAATAAATATATAAACATATATATTTTTATCCCAGACTTAGGAAATGACATTGGATTAAGTCTCGGATAAAAATATATATGTTTATATATTTATTACCGATATTACAAAGCAGCGAAAATCGGGGTGTTACACCACCCTGCATTTATTTTGAAATTGCAAGTTTTCTCAGGACATTTGGAGATGGCTCGGGTCTATACTAAATCAAAGCTTAGACTCCTCTTCAACTCCCGGTCTTCTTTCTCTGTGTGAAAAGCACGGTTCTTCACAAATTAAGGATGTTTATATTTGTTGTTGTTGTTAATAGCTGCTGGATTATATGGTATTGCAGGAACAAATTGAGATTTGACTATAGAAGCATTCCTTTTCAAGTCGCAATTATCATGATCACAAGCAATGTAATTAGTAGGGAACTCAAGTATTGGAACAATGAACTCTACCATTCATGATCTCATGGTTTTAAAGGCTTTTAATATAGCTTGTAAACCTGCAAATGCTCCTTTAATTAAGAAAGTCAATTGGTATCCCCCTCTTTGTAACTGGGTGAAGTGTAATACGGATGGAGCTACTAGAGGAGCCCCTGACCTAGCAGCTTGTGGTGACATTTTTAAGGATTGAAGTGCAGCCACTCTTTGTTGTTTTGTAGCCAATCTTAGTCTTAATTATGCTCTTCATGCAAAATTGATTGGTGCCATGGTTGCAATTGAGTTGGCTTTCAAAAAAGATTGGCATAATTTGTGGCTTGAGTGTGACTCGCAACTTGTCATTTAGGCTTTCAAATCAATAAATATTGTTCCTTGGAAGCTTCAAAATAGATGGAAGAGCTACTTAGAGATAACTAAGAGCGTGTGTTTTGTTTATTCACATATTTACCAGAAAGGCAATAGATGCGCATATAAGACTGCTTCTCATGGAATCTCAGTTCAAGGATTTTTTTTTTTGTGGGATCTTATTCCTAATTTTATTAAGGAAGTGTTTTTTTTTCATAATAGGGTTGGTCTTCCTTGTTATAGATTTAAATAATGCTTTGGCATCGGCTTTGGTTTATGTCTCCTCATGCTTTATTTTTGTATTCCTTTTATTATTTTTAATAAATTTTATGGTGTGCTGCATCGATGTGCATGTCATTTTTTGCTTTTAAAAAAAAGCTCATAAAATTAAAAAGGTCAGGCGAAGGCTTTAAAATAAGTCTGCTAGACCTATCATTCTGGTCTATTTAACACACACACATTGAAGGACTGGTGACTTATTTATCAGTATAGGCCTATCAATTTCTTTATCATTTGAGGCTTACAAGTCTATTTACAAGTGAAGGTTTATGACATATTTATAGGTGTAAGCCTATTTAAAGATGTTGTTGAAAAGTAGGCATTTAAATAGGTTTTCCGACCATGCTAAACTCTGAAATAGGTCAGATCAAACTTTGAAATAGGTCAGGTCATATCTTTAAAATTGGTTTATATCATGTTAATATGTCAGAACACAAGTCATTCCTGTTCATGTCAGTGCCTAACCTGACATAGCCTGTTCCGACCCGTATCTAACATACAAAATTGAGGAAAAAAAAATGAGAATATTTGTTAGTTAAAACATTTTAGATGATTCGCATATAAAATCCTTTGTACTAAACTCCTCAGAATGAGTCCTAAATTGAGTTTATTGAAAAAAATAAATAAAATCAAAGATAACAGCTAAGTCGTTGCATTTATTGATGACGATTTTTTTTTATAACGGTGGAAATTAAACTTTTTCCTTTTACTTAATTTTTTTATATACTTTCCTTTTACTTAATTATACTTTCTTCTTCATATTAAATGTGATATTCAATATCTGAATCTTATATTTTTTCTGCAAAATAAATTGGTACATTTAACATCTTATATGTGGACATTAAAATGTTTTTTTTCTGCAAAATAAATTGGTACATTTAACATGTTATATGTGGACATTAAAATGTTTGAATGTCACTCGGGGATAGGGACAGACCCAGGAAATTTGACTAGTAGGGACAAGATCGTATATTATAAACAGTTTTATAAAAAATTATATAAATGCATCAGTCATAAAATAATGACATCATTATTATTAATCATGTATACTATCTTGTTTTGGAAGAATATAATATTCAAAAAAATAATGACATGGTATTTTTCATATAAAAATTAACCATGTATGATTCTAGGGTCCAATAGTTACATTATACAAAATCTATGTTTTTCTTCTTTACTGGACCGTAATCAACATATCATATTCTTCCAAAATAGAAGATAATCTATCAACACGTAATTGATCCAGGTAGTAATGGGCTCGAGTCCTTTAAGCAAGAGGTAAATTCGACTCCTGATCTTGTGTATGGAGAAAACTTGATTAGGAAAGAGCAATTCTTAAATGTTCTTCAAGTCCCCGTTGGATTGGTTTTGAGGCAAAATATCATCCGATCTAAAGATTAAAACAACATGTGATTTGATTCGATTTGGATTGCTTCCTTAAAAAAAAATCCGATTCGATCCGATTAAATGTGGTTTGGATTGGATCGGTTGATTCGATTTTTAACGACACATCATTACATATTTATATTATATCAAAGAATCAATATTACAAGCTAAATTAAACAAAATCTTAAACCTATATATACTTGTTGATACATTCATGTAATAGCATTTAATAAAATGTGTATAAAATAAGTAAATATCATCATATGGATCCAAAATATCTTTTTTTTATGTTTGGAATATTAGAAATAATAAAAAATCACGTCATAATCAAATTAGTAAGTATTATTAAGAAAAAATAACAAATAAAAAATGAATAAAGCAAAAAATAGAATAAACATATATTAAATTTATATATATATTTTTGGTTTGAGTTGGTTCGGTTTTAAAAAGGGGATCCAAAATCGATCCGGTCCGATCGGTTTTCACAAAACAAGATAAAAAAATCCAATAAACATTAATTTTGTTTGGTTTTCGACTTTTTTGATCGATTTTCGATTTTTATTTGGATCGGTTTGGATATCGACACCCTTAATTCCGATGACGACATGGTAACCCAAAAAGTAGAAGATAATCCATTATGAATGAGTTTTTTTTTAACCATGATATAGGTACAAAGTATCCACCACCGCGTTAGCAGTGACTAATCTCCATCGGGGAACCTGTTGGATACACAAGGTGGGTTATCATCTCCCAACCAGGTTTTTTCCATACACGAGTCAGAATTCGAACCTTTAATCACTTGCTTAAGGTGTTCAAATCTCTTTCTACTTAGATCAATCACATGTTGGTATTGTGAATGAGATATAAGTTAGAACTTGTTTTGTTTTAAAGTGAAAATTTAGATTTTTAACTCCATTTCACTAGGTGTTTTTTATTTTATTCAAATATGTTAATTTTAAAATAGAAACATATGACTCATATATATATATATATATATATACGGAACAACTCAAATGAGAGGAATGTGTTATTAAGAGATATGAGAAGAGTAAATCTAAATCTTTGGATCATACATGAATGATTAAGATTAGAACATAAAATCGTGTGACTTTTTTAAGTGGTCACATAACCATCAATTAACTTCTAATCCTAGCTATCCATATATAATTTAATAAACCAGATGTGCTCCTCTCACCGTCACAATAAAATACCACCCTCAATGAGTTGCCATATATATATATATATAAAGCTACCCTGATACAAATAGAACTAAACAATTTGTGTTTCCGTTTAAAATCAATATATTTTTGAACTACTTTGTCCTACTACCACGAACAGAAATATTAAACAAGAAAAAAAGGAAATCCCCAAAATCCAAGTGCCTTTAAAAGCCCTTTGTCCTATGAACTGAAGTTCATATCAGTAGTAGCTTTGTTCATTCCTCTCCCACAGAACAGAAGTGATGGAACCTTTGCAAAATGGGCTTCACCTGTTTCTCAGCAGCACCCCTTCAAAGTTGCCCAACTCGAATGGGACAACTCTCCTTGACTCGCTCTCTGAAACCGAGGATTGGGGCAACGTCGATCCTTCTCGAGCCTTTGTGAGAAAGGTGAAGCGTCTCATAGTTAAGGTACTGTTTTTCTCTGTTTTTTCTTCTCCTTCAGTAGTTAATAAAAATGAAGCCCTTCCCTTTAATGCTTAATTGCTTATGTTCAGAAAAGTAATATTGAATTGTGAGTTGCTTTCTTTAATGTCATCATTTTTATAGCATTGCGCTTGCAAAATGCATATGCACGCCAGCTCAATATGAGTTGTAAAACAAACTCTCTGAGTGACATCTTTTTATCTTAAGTGAGAGGTCTACTTAGATTAAGTTATGTTTTATGTTAAGCATTTTTATTAATACGTGTGATCTTTTGTTTTACAAAAATTAAGAGTAAATAATTTTTTTTGCTCCTGGGCATAAAGTTAGAGTTTTAATAACTTCACCCGACCACGTACATATTGTGATTTGTTTTATTTATTTTTTATAATTGAAAATTTGTTTTAGATGTTTTTAATAAGTGTTCTAAAGATATTTGTTAAGGATAAAGAAATAATAAGTTTTCATTATTATCTAAAGAAAAGTTAAATAGATCAATTTTCAACAAAAATTTACCTCTTATGACTCCTTAATCAATACTTCTAGAACAATCATTAAGATTTGTCTTTGTTATATTGTCTGATATTTTGTGTATAATCAAAGTAACAAAAGTTATGGCAGCACCAGGGTTTTGAAAACCGGACCGATTTGTTTTCCGATTTATTCGGTCAAGAAAACCCGCCCCTAGGTAAACCTAAAAAAACCGGTGTAAAAACCGATGAAATAATAACCTAGGAGGGTTCCTAAAAAAATTGTATAAAAGGATTTGGGTCATCCTAGCATTCTTTTGTTTTCTAACATATATATGTGTAGATTTTGGGTTGGTTTTCCTTATGAAGATGATTTTAACATATATCTTTATATTTATTTAATTTAATTTCAAAATAAAAAAATTTGTGCTTAATAATTTTAGTTGTTATGTTTTTTTTTTTAATATTGTTATAAATATTATATTAAAAATTAAAATAATATTATTTAATTATAACCGATTCAACCACGTTAAGATTTGTCTTTGTTTTATTGTCTGATCGATTCGTGTATCATCGAGTAGGAAACCTTGGCAACGTCATTCCCTTTTGGGATTGGGTCATATAAGACTTTTTTTTTTTTTTTGTTATAGATTCCAATGTCGGTACTTGAAGTTGAAAGCTTTTGAAAATGGTTGGGTGAATAAGTCAAATTCCTTATTTATATTTTTAGAATTAGGATTTAATTTTATAATACCTTGTCAGTAGAAAATTCATCTAATCATGTTCTGCCATGTTACTGAAAACACTTAAAACTCTTATAATAAATTATCTCAAAAATCAAACATATGATAATATAATTGGTTGAAAGTATAAAAAAATTTCATGGATCAAAATTAAACCTTTAAAATTGTCTACGTTAAATATCAAGTTTGTTTTTGTATTATCAAGAGTTATTCTGTTAATTGTTAATTTAACGTGATATTTTAGTTATGAAACTTTTTTTTAAGCATGTTATGAAACTTTTTACTTGTTAAAACGAGATAAAGAACCTACGAAGTTATAAAATTGTTCAAAAACAAAATTTATAAAAAAAAACTTATAATTAATTTTGGTGAGCAATACCCCGTATACAATAGTAGAACAGAGGGAGACAAGTGTTATGAACCACACAGTGAGAGAAGTGTTATGAACCACAAGATTACGATATTATAAAGTTTTTTTTTGGCTGAAGGTGGTATGTTTCCCCGTATTTTCTTTACGTTTTGGCTAAAAATTAACTCAAAGGTTTACCCACAAATTTGTGAAAATGTAAATAGTAAGACTAAGGGCTTTTTGATCACCGGGAAAGTACAAGACCTATGATTAAAGGAAAATGTTAACAAAATCTTAGGATATTGTTTAAGAAATCAAACAAAGAAACAAATTATATGTAAATTGATATATTTAGTATTTTGAAAAGTATTACACTTTATTTTATAATACAATTTTTTTTTTATAGATTCTTTAATTAATATCCTTAAAGTACTTGTTAACAAGACGATTATCAATGTTAAAAGGGGGTAAGTTGTACTTTGCCGAATAAATAACTATCATAAGTTTCCAGAACCAGGTTGCCACGGATGATATTTTCAAACTTACCCATAATAACTAATGACATACTGCTAGATCTGATTCGGTGTGTCTATTTATCCAGTTACTACCAGTTTATTCAAATTCAACTTGATTAAAAAGTTACAGATTTTTTTTCTTTTTCTTTTTAGTCTATATAATTTAATGTAATTTGATAAATGCTAGCATCACACTCTTTTGAACATTTTCTCCAATATACTCCTGATTATAGGGTAAATTTCATATGCGACCCATCAAATAAAGTGAGTTTCACATAAAATTTATACCTTCCATGATCATCCAATAATAAAGAGTGTGTTAAAGAGAGTGTTAAAAACAGTATAATGATAACACTTCTCATATAAATTTTAAGCAAGCCATTATTGTTCAATTACATAAATAAATCAATAAATTATTTTGTACCATATAAATCAAATCTTTAATAAAATTCGGTCTTCCAAAAGAAAAAGTCATAAAACAATATTTTTGTTTGGATAGATTTTGGATAGAGGAAAGTAGAGAAGAGAGTAGCGGTGGAGAAAAAGATCATTTCCATTATATGGCAAGGAGAGAAAATGGAGAAGAGGGAAAACTTTAGGTGAGACCCACTAGAAAAAAAAAAAAATTAAAAATTCTTCTTGCCTTCTATGAGATTATGAAAAGGAGGGGGGAAATCAAATGTCAGCACTATATATCCTTTTGTTTGGTACTGTGTAAATATGTTATGTTATTATGGATAAATACGTTTTTACAAGAAAATTTAATCTTTATTTCTTTTTTATTTATCTTCTATTTCTTTCAATCCAAATAACTTAAAAATCTATTTATTTTCTATTCATTCTTTCTTCTCTTATACTTCTTTCTTCCCAATTTCTTTCCTACCCCAAACAATGTGTTAGTGTGTTTGGGTAGCCATTTGAACTACTCGAAATTACGTTTGTATCTTTAAACATAATTTTGATCGCTTAAGCATTTTGTTTGGTTAGATGTTCAAACATGACTGCAAACCCACTTTTAAGATTTGTTTCGCAAGAATAGTAGATAAGTTAGCTTATTGTTAATAAATTAATTTTTAGCTGAAAGATTTTAGCTCATAGTAGAAAAACTACTTGATTGAATTTGAAGTGTTTGATAAATTTAGTTGTTAAACTAACTTATAAATATAAAATGACATTAAAAGGCATGTTTATATGATTTTTATATAAATTGTTTTTAAATTCTAATTAAATATTTATAATTAGAAATAGAACTTTCAATCTTTTTAAATAATATAAATGGAATTACATGATTATATGATTTTTTTTTATATATAAACTTTATTTAATGAGGTTGGGACTAGGTAAAGTTGGAATTTTGTTAAAATAATAAGAGTAAAAATGAAAAAAAAAAAAAGAGTTAATAAGCTATAAGGTGTAAGTTAATAAATTTTGAAAGATAACAGTAATCTAATGATATAAGTTTTATTACCATGGCATATCTAAGTCTTTGGTCAAACAAGCTTGCTTACAAGCTAGTCAAATACAATATATTCTCACAATTATCGATTGTGGTAGGACTTTCTTTGACGGTTCATGTAGGTTTGGGTCTTTCATCTGGGCCCTAATATATGGTTCCGTTTGGTATGACCAAACCGTTAACTTATAGTGGATAGCTTATGCAGATGAGTTTGTGTAGTTTTGTTTGGTAAACAATTTTCTCACTAGCTTATAGTATTTTTTTTTTACTACCTTATAACGTTTTTTTTAGACGCTACTTGAAGTAGTGTTTGAACTTATAGCTTATAACTTCTTTTTTTTTTTTCTCATTTTTATCCTTACTATTTTAGTTAAATTCCTTCGTTATCTCCTCTTAAATAAAATAATATATCCTAACCCTAATATCTCATAATATATGTAATGACTAATTTCACTACCATGATATATGTTTTGGATAAAAAATAATAGAGAATGTGACTATCTAGATATATATTCATGATAATAAAAAAAATAGAGAATATATTTTTATCTATAAAAAATAAAACTTATATAAAAAAATTATATTAACTTGTTAAAATATATAGAATTTAGATTAAAAAAAACATATAAGCATATCTTTTTATGTCATTTTATATGATTATTTTTTTTTAACAAAATAAAAGTTAAGTAATTTCATTAATAATGGAGAACGCAATACATTCGGTAACATCATCACAAATTTGGATAATAGTAAGATACGTAGTCACCCCTAATAAAGAGTAAGCACCTACATGGACTTTCCTCCTATCAAACTCTACCGAAAAGTTGTTAATATATGATGATAGAAAACTCTTACAATTTGAAATAACAGCCCTGTAATAAGCTTGGTCCTCTTGAAGGAGACCAAGGACTTCCTCAATTTGTACCTGGAGTCTGGGAGAGTAACTATAAAATTTAGCTTTGTAGAAATATCCTTCTTCATCACGTAAGGTGTGACCGAAGTCGATGCTTCGAACTACCTGCAAGAAAGGCTCAATACACAGCCAATTGTCCTTAATTTTATTTGCATAAACTAAAATTTCCAAAAGTAAAAAAGAAAAAAAATGATAAAACACTTCAAATCCAATCAGTTAGCATAAACTCATCTACTATCAATTACCTCATTCGCTATCCGCTATAAATTTATTCATTATCGACTAGCTTATCCGCTATCCGTTAGTTCTTATCATAAAGAGCCATAGTCATTTTGATAAAAATGTTCTCATGTATAACTTTTAAGATAGTTAATTAATTAATTATGATAGAAGTCAAATATTTTTAATGATATAATGATATGTGATTGATTAATAATATAAAAATACTAACACCAATCTACATATTAATTATATATAAGATGAGTTACTACTAAGAGAGAAATAAATCGTAATTATTAAATCTTACCCTTTAAATAAGTTTTAATTTTGAAAATTCATGTATTGACTTCTCTCGGATTTTTTATTTTTATATCACTATTAAAAATTTTATTTACATAATATAAAAAGTATGGTATCAGGGTAAATAAAAAATTTAATAGTGATATAAAAATAAAAAATCCACTTCTCTCACCCTCACGTCACTCCCCATAAAAACTCTGCTTACTAAATTAAAAATTTAACTATATATTATTTTCTTTGGACTCAATTATAAGTAAAAAAATATCTATATTTTGTGAATTCAAATATAAGTAAAATTCAATCAACTCAACTCTATTTAATATTAGTATTCTAAAAATCAAGAAAATTAATCAATTCAATCAAATTTTTTTTATTTTTCTAAGAGTATTGCACACTTCCGAGACAATTAAATGATAATTTAATAATTATAATCATTTATTTTACATAAATCAAATAATTAAATTAAATTAACTAACTTTTTTAATAAATATATAATTAATTAATTTTATTTCTAAATGAATCCGGATGGAGTACCAAGAATAAAACAAAAAAAAAGAATCCAGGGTAAAAGGAGGTTGGTCGAGTTGAAAAAATGCAACCAATACGAGACAACAGAATCCGTGATTTGTTGGGCCCACAAATCCCAGAATTACAAGTGGCAGACCCGCCGCGTCTCCGAAACTCTGCTACCTATATAAAGCTCTTCTTCTCAGTCTCACAGCTTTTCAGAATCCCCCCTAGCACGAGTCGCTCACTCAGTACCAAGTCATCTAACTCGTTCGTTTATTGAAACTCGACTCATTTCGACTCGGCCTTCTTTCTTCCCATGGACTCCATGGATCCCACTCGAGCTTTCGTAAAGTGCATCAAGCGTGTTGTCGTCAAGGTCTTCTTTTTTTTTTTCTTTGATTATTTTTCATTAACAGCATGCATTTATCAATTCTCCTCTGTTCTATGATAGAGGCTTTTTCTTCTCAATTATTAATTCTCTTCAATTACGAAATCTGAAATTGTGTGTCAATTTTTGTTTTATAAACATTATTTGTTACAAAATATTTTCTTTATTATTCATAGTTTGATTACTCTTGAGTGTTGTATCAATTGCAATTTTTTAAGTTTTTTTTTTGCTGGATTATATATTTTAACATATTCCGGAGCGGATTGAACCTGCAAAAGACACTCCGACTCTCAAATAAGCATAAATGTTACACTTTTGAGTAAAGTGGGCGCGCCTCCTCATGATGGTTGCTGAGGTTGTGATGGCCCAGTCCATAGCCTTCTGGGTTGACCCTTTTGGGTTGGGCCTACTGGATCATGTATCTAGTCCATGAACATTAAGCTCTAATTAAATTCCCTGGATTTTTAATATGTTTTGTTTTTAGCTTTTGATGGACAATTTTACTTTTTCTGTTTAGTTTACTTTATTTTTTGCCTTTTTGGGATAGTTTACTTGTTTTGTGCTAGTGTCTCATTAGTTATATTATTGTTGTTGTGACTGCTGACTAATGTAAATTTTTATTTTTGTTTTGTTCTTCAAACAACACATTTATTTGTTGATTCGTCTGTATTGAAGGTTGGAACAGCGGTTGTTACTCGAAATGATGGAAGATTAGCACTGGGCAGACTTGGAGCTCTCTGTGAGCAGGTACTGATTTATTTATATATGTGTGTAAACTATTCAAATCACAATCAAACATCTTGGATGAAAATAAAATTAATGGTTAAGAGTGAGTGTAACTGAAAAATGACTATATATAACACTTTGCACGTTATGAGTGTGAGAATAATGAATTGTGACTATTACATGTGAGTGACTATTTTAAGTGGTTGTGTGACTATTAACTAACTTTTAATCTGGACCATTCACATATAGTTGAAGTAAATTTATTGTTTTTAGCTTCTTCAAATGCAAAGCATTCTAACTATATATATTTACACACACATGTATATATATAAGGAATTTGATTTATAATTGAGGGCAGGGGAGGGGAGACAGTTCTAAATTTATGTCCTCTGCTCTTGTCCTGTTGAATGGTTACTGGACTTAACAAGTTTACATATCTTTGACATTTTAATTCCTGGTCGTGTAATTTTATGTATATAGTTATTTATTTGTGACTGAAATCTGTCTTTCCAATGAAATTGTTGCAGCTTAAAGAACTAAATACTCAAGGATATGAAGTTATATTGGTGACTTCAGGTGCTGTTGGTCTTGGCCGGCAAAGACTTAGATATCGCAGATTGGCCAATAGCAGGTTCTTATAATTTCTCTTTTGCTATGGTAACTGTATATTCTCCGATGACATGAATCAAATTTCCAACTAATAATGAGTTCATACTTTAATGTGAGTATATTGATAAAAGCTTCAGTTGTAGGTGTTGCTCCAAAACATGAGTTTTGCATGCAGTATTGAAGAAAAAAGAGAGAAAAAAATTTGTCTTAAACAGAACTGAAAATGCTTATATTGTTTCATCCCCTACTCACAGCATTTTCCCCATCAATCTTGGTTTAATTAGGTTTAGACCGGCATAGGATTGAAAGAGTTCATGCAAACCTCTTCATTTTTGTTCATATGATGTATAGTTAAAGAGATGGAGGACGAGAATTTTGATCCGGAAAGAAACTGTTTACTTTTCATGCAGCTTTTCTGATCTTCAAAAGCCACAAACAGAGCTTGATGGAAAAGCATGTGCAGCTGTTGGGCAGAGTAGTCTCATGGCTCTCTATGATACCATGTTCAGTCAGGTGGACACAAAACTAAGTTGCTTATTCCTCATGCTCCCTATCCAATATGCATTTGTGTTTCCTCCATATTGATGCTGATACAAGATTTTCCTGGTGCAGCTTGATGTGACTTCTTCCCAGCTTCTTGTGAATGATGGGTTTTTTAGGGATGCAGGTTTCAGAAAACAGCTGTCGGACACAGTGAACTCATTATTAGATTTAAGGGTTATTCCCATTTTCAATGAAAATGATGCTGTTAGTACTAGGAAGGCACCATATGAGGTATGCTTATTTTTCGTGCACTGTTTCATTTGAATTATCTCTATTTATTTTTAAAAGTGTTTACTTTTGGTTTTGATAACTAACTTTCCTAGTTTGATGTCATGGTATAGTCCAACTGCCTTAGTCAAAACTCTTTCATTTACACCAACTATGTTACCAATCATTTATTGTCATATCATTAAAAATATTTGCCTTTTATAGTAACTACCTTAAAAGTTACACATGGGACTATGTGTGGTTGGTTGACAATATAAAAATTTTACAATGACAATACGTCAAATTAAACTCTTGATTTTATAGGCCTAGTGATATATACACTAGCAAAAACAAAAACAAAACATAACTGTCATAACATATCTGCCGCATGGTGGCTTTGTAATTGTTGGGCTAAGTATGGATTCATAGCGTAAATTAAATAATATTGCAATATATCACAATGAACTTCAAAGTAGATTTGATAGAGTTAGATCTACAAACTCTCACGGCTAGCAATACCGAATGTATGCAAAGTGTAGAAAAAAGAACACGAAATTTTAAAACCCTCCAATGTTAGGGAAAAACCACTGGACAAACTCTGAAAAATATTCTACCAGTAATTACAGTATCCATCTCACACAAGAGGCACACATATAGTGTTTTCAGTGAGACCCTCTCCTATTCAAATACCATAATTCATTATAATTGCAATACCAAGGAGTAAAAGAGATGATACCCAAAATTTTGATGGTATACTATTCCCACACCCTACATTCTTTAGGATTTACTGACACTCTTTATTTTTCTCACTATCTAAAGCTCTTATTTTTCCTATGCTTCATCTTGTTCTCCAAATGAGTGAAATTGTCTCTATTATCATAGGCTCTTTGCAACGTGAAAAAACATTGCAAAATTTTGACAGCAATCTTTACCTTAATTTGTAAGCTTTATCTCCAGGATTCTTCTGGTATTTTCTGGGACAATGACAGTTTGGCGGGTCTATTAGCTCTTGAACTTAAGGCTGACCTCCTTGTTTTATTGAGCGATGTTGAGGGCCTTTATAGTGGTCCTCCAAGTGACCCAAACTCAAAGTTAATTCATACGTATATAAAAGAGAAACATCAAGGAGAAATTACTTTTGGAGACAAGTCAAGATTGGGCAGAGGGGGTATGACTGCTAAAGTTAATGCTGCTGTTTGTGCTGCTTATGCTGGCACCCCAGTGATTATAACTAGGTAAATCACATTTCATGCTGTGTTTTTATTGATATAGCAAGTGTTTGCACTGAATTACTATTTTTCATTTCACTTTTATGCCATGGAGAAACTGTTTTAATTAATTCATTTTGGGTTGACAATTGAGGGAGTCATGCGCTCACCCTGAATTGTAAAACTGTGAATAAAGCATCGGAAAAGTTGTAATGATTGAGATTCTCTTATGAACTGGTTTGCAAAGGATTATTCCTTTTTATTTGTTGTGAAATTGCATCAATGGGTGTGCTCCTTCCCTCCCTCCCTTTTAATACTTGCTATGGATGTCAATTGACTTGACAATGAGTGTAGGTGTTCCATTAGTGCATCTGATGGCCAGCATCAGTTTAAAACTTTAAAATAAATATAATGTTTGTGTTCCTATCATGCTATCTGATGGTCACATGGTGCATATAACTAGCTAGGGAAAAAAGGAAAGAAAAAGAAAGATGAATTTTTTTTCTTGTGACATTTGAAAATATTCGAAGTGATGAAAAAATATTTTGTTTTCTGTTCTGAGCATTAATTTGCGCGTATTGCATAATTTCAAGTATATTTTGCATTTTGATGACTTTGAATTGTATTTCAACCTCATTTGAAGTGGCTATGCTACAAACAACATCATACGAGTGCTTCAAGGGGAAAGAATAGGTACAGTCTTTCATAAAGATGCACATTTGTGGATCAACATAAAAGAAGTGAGCGCCCATGAAATGGCAGTCGCAGCACGTGATGCTTCTAGACAACTTCAGGTAAGCACTGTTACATATTTATGAGTGCTGTTCTTTTTTTTTTGTGTGTGTGGGGGGGTGGGGGGTGTTCTTCCCAACACAATGAACTTAAGTAAGTAGTCATTTGTACTATATTGAGGTTTTTGGTTTCAGGTCCTAAGTTCCGAAGAAAGGAGGAAAATATTGCTGGCAATGGCTGATGCACTGGAGAATAATGAAAGTATGATAAGGCTTGAGAATGAGGCTGATGTTGCTGTTGCTGTGGCAGCTGGCTATGAAAAATCTCTGATATCACGTTTAACCCTGAAGCCTGAGAAGGCAAGAACTTAATTGTTTGCATTGAGTTTAATATTGTAGGATGACTTACCCAGCTTTCTTTTGTTGTGTTTGTCTAACTCTGTTTTCTCACTTTCCAAAACTCATTTTTTTTACTTTCTCTATGAGCATTTTTTGTCTGACCTTGAGATTGTTGTACTTTGCAGATCTCTAGTCTTGTAAAGTCTGTACGCATGCTGGCAGACATGGAAGAACCAGTTGGAAAGATTTTAAAGAGAACTGAGGTGAAAACCCCTTTTCTTTTATTAGAAGGAGGATCTCTTATCCTCCTAACTCTTTGTAATCATCTTCTCTGTCTTAGTTTATTTTTTCAAAAAAGAAAAAAAACTAACGAACTGAAAAGTAAAATTCAACAGTTCAAAGTATGTAATACATTTCCAATATTTTCTTTTTAAATTATTAAATAACAGATTCTGGAATGGGTTTTGTAACTTTTTATGAAAAAGTTATATTGTGATTCACTGCTTTGGCAAAAAAATGAATGATTTTTTAAAACTATACATTGTACTGTTCAACACTCATTTTGACAGTTCTGATTGCTGCTGCTGTGTGTCCAGCTAGCTGATAAACTCATACTGGAGAAAATATCGTGTCCTTTGGGTGTCCTCCTGGTTATATTTGAGTCTCGCCCTGATGCTCTTGTTCAGGTTAGTTTAAGATACCCATCCCTCTCATCCTTCTTCCATCTTCAATAAACTGCTGAGAATGACAAAGATATGAGCATGATTACAAATTATCCGTCTTGTAACAACTTGACCATTGTTTCACTGTATTGTCAAATCTCAATACCTGCTTTTTGGCTTATGCTATCTTCTGACTCTACTTTTACAGATCAAGTATGTAGTTTGAATTGGTTTAGTTATTTTGAATATTGATTTTTAAATGTTTGTTCAAATGGATTAATAGATAGCTGCATTGGCAATTCGAAGTGGGAATGGTTTACTGCTTAAAGGCGGGAAGGAAGCTCGACGATCAAATGCAGTCTTACATAAGGTTTATCAATTTATTCTAGTTGAGGCTGCTGTTTTATAAGATTAATCTGAACCAGAATTGACTGATGTTTCTTTGTCACATCATTTCAGTTATAAATGTGCTTCCATCTTTCATATTTCTTCTTTATTGTAGGTCATTACTTCAGTCATGCCAGATACTGTCGGGGACAAACTTATTGGGCTTGTAACATCAAGAGAAGAAATTCCAGATCTGCTCAAGGTGGATGTTACAAGTTAAACTCCTCATAGATTTGTTTGTGATGATTTTCCACTAATTATAATCTTCCACAGCTTGATGATGTGATAGATCTTGTGATTCCTCGAGGCAGTAACAAGCTTGTTTCTCAAATTAAAGATTCAACAAAAATTCCTGTTCTTGGTCATGCTGGTAATATACATATAAAATTCCTATTCATAGTTAAGACCAGGGCTTTTATTGAATTTGTTATTTTTGTTGTGCAGATGGAATTTGTCATGTGTATGTTGACAAGTATGCTAATATTGATATGGCAAAGCAGATTGTCAGGGATGCAAAGACGGATTATCCTGCAGCCTGCAATGCATTGGTAATTAGCATTTACAACTTTGCAATGTCCTCTATAACATGAACATCTACATCCATCTCTACTTTTGTGTTTTACCCTTGTTATGCATGATGTGAATGGAATCCATCGACTGCGCTCATTAAAATATTGTGTCCTGATATTCTTAGGAAACTCTTCTTGTACACAAAGATCTGTCAAGTAACAGTGGACTTGATGAGCTTGTCCTTGAACTCCAACGTGAAGGTTTGACCTTGCTAATGGATTTACAATGATGATAATTAATTCAAATTGAGTTTTTTGTTTTCTTTTTTAACCCCTGTTATGGGATTATAAAAGAGATTTCAATATATAGTTTTATGATATTAACTTTTTTTTCTTTTTCTTTTCATCTGTAGTCAGACCATGCTATGATAATCTGTGCGCTGACGTAGTTTCCGAGATGTTTTTTCTTTTCCTGAGAAATTAAGCAGCAGTAAAATGTGCATGTTAAGGGAAGAAAAAATGACCACAATGTAGAGATTGGTATTTCAAATAAATTGAACTAGATTCACAAGTTCTTGTGAATTCAAGATAATCAATCTAGTGGATTCTTGAAGTAATTACTCAAGAATAAGGAAAAAGGAGTTTTATCTGGAGACAGTCTTTTGAAAGAAAAAAAATTCATGCGTGTAATACACATAGTGGGCTTATTTCTTTTAAAGAGAAGTAAAACCTAGTTGGGTTATTAGTATAGGAAGGCAAGATAAAACTTGAACTGCATTCATAAAAACAAATTGAAGGTGATCTGTTTGTTATGAAACTGAAATGTAATTTCTATTTTATTTATTATATCGTCATTGTGTTTAAATATAGTATTTTTCTGTTATTAATGATTGGATATGGATGATGGAAGCAATGTCCATCATAGTTACCTTCAAAAAAGGGAAACATGTATAAACAGAGATAAAATGGCTTGCAGGCGTTCAACTGTATGGCGGACCAAGAGCCAGTGCCTTACTAAAAATTGCTGAATCGACCTCTTTTCACCATGAGTATAGCTCACTTGCTTGCACAATCGAAATTGTAGATGATGTATTTGATGCCATTAACCATATAAATCAACATGGAAGGTATGTTGGTTCCTTATGTTGGGTTCCTCAGCATAGTTTTAATTTCCATTCTCTATATCATTAACATTATTGTGCCCAAAAATTTACTTTCTTTGCTGTTTCTGCAGTGCTCATACTGAGTGCATTGTTACAGAAGACAGTGAAATTGCTGAAACTTTCTTACGTCAAGTTGACAGGCATGTCTGGATTTAGTGTGATTTTCTGACCCCACTTATTTAGTCTGTTATCACTGTTACTCCCTACCTAGTAGGAGAAGACTTTGATTGTCATTGTTGTTGTTTTTGTTGTCATTGTTACCTTAAATATCATTCATTATTCAATGTTTTCATAATTCAATCTTCAGCCTTAAGTAGCAATTCATTCTTCAATCTGTTTCTACTCGTAATTTCCATACGAATAAGTCTTATTGCTCACTTGATATTGTTGATTGTGGAACAGTGCTGCTGTATTCCACAATGCAAGTACACGATTTTGTGATGGAGCACGCTTCGGGCTTGGTGCAGAGGTAGTGTATTTTGAAGAAAGCCTATTTTATTAGTAGGCTTGCTTATTTTATTTTCTCATCTGTTCTTTGTTCTATTAATTGTTAAACAGGTTGGAATAAGTACAAGTCGAATTCATGCTCGAGGTCCTGTTGGAGTTGAGGGGTTGTTGACAAACAGATGGTATGGAATTCTGCACAGATCTGCAGGCTTTTGTTGTATTAAAGAAAATAGAACTTCCACTGAACAAATATGCAATTATTGATGATGGGTGTCTCTGCTATGTTTCGTGTTATTTTTACTTCATTAATGCACCATTTTTATTACACCATTCTTGCATCACTTTCTTTTTGGTGATAAAACAAGAGAACCACATTTCAATATAGTATCCTTGTTTACCCCAAATAAGAAGGTTTAAGGAATGGCAGGAACAACATGGTTTGCAACATTTTTCCTTTTTACTTTCTCAATCATGCATACTTTTCTAGTAGTTTTTATTTTCTTTGATGTCCTCCCATCTGCTCATCATATCCAAGAAGTCCTTTTTCTGGTGATTTTATTTTTATGCCATATATACTATTTCATGACCATGTGTTCACCTATATTTATATTTTCTGGGTTAATGCAGGATACTAAGAGGTAGTGGGCACGTGGTAGATGGTGATCGAGGGGTCAATTATACTCACCAACAACTGCCACTAAAAGCCTGACTTTGCATCCAAGGGATTAAATCAAGTTAAAGCTAATATGCTCACCTCATCAAACTGGAATCTCTTTTCTGTTCTATTTTGATATACAGAAGCTGCTGAGATACTGCCATGTATAATCGTCAACTATAAGTTACCCCTTTCCAGAGCTTTTTTCTTACCTGGAGTAAGTTCAAGGGGGAGAGAATAATCAATATGAATGTCATTATTTGACTTTGTACTTGTTGCACTTTCATAAAGTATTTCCTGATATTGTAAAACAGCAATGCTGTGACAGTTATAAATATATTCACTACATCCGTGTGAAGTTGAATAATAATAATATAGTAATTCTCAAGTTACTCTTCTAGATAATCTAATTTGTTCCTGCAGAATCTTCAACTTGATCTTCATTTTGACTAATCACAAGAAGTAAGGGTGGGAATAGGTGAGACAACCCATCAGTATCTAATCTCCTTTCAGCATGCATAAGCATCACCTATTTAGCAAACAAGCCATACTTAATCTTTCGAAAAGGCATATTTAAATATGCAAGCTAAGCCTTAAACTTTGGGAAAAGCCTATTTTGCCTGCCATGCCATGCCGACCTATTTATTTATGTAACTATGAATTTGTAATATTTACACAATCTACTAATTATATACTAATATGAATTTAATTGATATGTATTGTCAGTGTAAAAAAAATTACATCAATCAATCGTAAATTGTTGCATCATTGAAAATATCTAACTCTTATCATAACAATCTTAAAAGTCATATATAGAATAATTTGTGATTGGTTGACAGTGAAAGAAATTTACACTGAAAATGTATCAAAATTAAACTCTATTAGTATAGAGTGCTTTAGATAGAAATAATAGAGTACTTTATATAGAATTAATAATTGTTAAAAGTTATAAATAAATAAAAACTAAAAATTTATAAATTTCTTGACCTATACAAAGGACTTTTTTTATGTATCAAACTAGACCAAGTTTTTATATTTTCGTAAACAGACTAGTTGGAGTCCTTTAAGAAAGCCTATCATGGATAACAAGTCAAGACTCAAAATGACATTTTACAAAATAGGCCTAAAGGTAAAACTTACTCTAACCATTTCCCACCCCTATTAGAAAGGATTGGCATTCTTTTCAATGGCTATGTTATTTGAACACAAAAATAAGACAACAATTTGAATGATTAACATAGTTTAAATATATGGTTAATTATGTTTAATGGATGATTAATGGATATATCAAGGTGTCACTGCTCATTAACCATCCACTAAACATGATTAATCATAATTTTGAATGTCATTAACCACAATTTTCAGGTGTTCAAATATATGACCGTAAATTGTGGTTATATTTGAACCTCATGTATATTTGAACACCTGAAAATCGTGGTTAATGATGTTCAAAATCGTGGTTAGTTACGTTCAGTTGATGGTTAATAAGTTGTGACACCTTATTATATTCATTAATCATCCCCTGAACGTAATTAACCATGTATTTGAACTAAGTTAACCGTCAAAATTGTTGTCGAAAATTGTTATCCCATTTTTGTATTCAAAAATCATTTCTCTTTTCAATCAGGAAGGTGTATTTCGTATTTCCTCATTTATTGGGGAATGGAATTCCCTAGAGAATAACTAATTGCTTTTCATAGTTGCAGCCAAACTGGCGTACTTGATTTCCATTCACATTCTCATTTCGTCTGCAATCTTTCTAGCAAATGAATACCAAAGAGAGAGAGAACTGCTTCAAACACCTTATATGCAAGAAAAACAAAAGCAACTGCTTTTTTCTTTTTGACTCACTCTGAAGTTGACACAGTGCCATTGCTTGACATAATTGCCTTCTAAACTAATACTCATCATTAGGACTCACTTTTGGGCATGTTTGGCAAAGAATATTTTTGAAAAAATAATAATTTATTTTTCCAAAACTCCAAAAGCTTTTACTTATAAGTTGATTTGAATACAAAATAAGTTAATCCAAACACCCACTTGGAAAATTATTAGGCTAATTGTTGGCCATGATATGCAGTTGTTTACAGGATGCACATATTTAAAATGGCTGCAACTCAAAACAATAGGTCATAAAATCAATCCTGAAGGCACTGGTAAATGGTAAGTGGGAACAACATAAATTGGGAGCTTATAATATATAACAATCCTATTCTCCCTATTTTGACATGATTGATTCTACCAACAAACTTTAATTTTCCACATTTCCCATTCATACACAACACTAACAGTCTAGAACTCTTGCATAACTCCCAGGTTTTGGATTGATCATTAACACACTTCAAGGAAGATCAATTAGATGATGAGTGTTAACATGTTATAAGTCTCACAATCTATTGCAACTCATATGACGAGAAACTAAAACCCAATCTTCCATCATTTGTGGATTTCAACTCAAGCTTCTGGAAAGGGCTGCAAAGGGTCCATGAGTTTTATGTCAAAAACTTTGTGAAGATGTAAAAGAACAAATAGTAATAAAAAATGCAGAATAATCTGATAAGGACATGTTTAAGATATAGATGATGAACAGAAGTGTGTAATAAGTATACTGAAGTGCAGGCTCAGGAACTGGGACCAGAATAAAATAAGAAAAGGAAGAGAAGAATACCTGCTATTGGGATCATAATAGAACCCACTGATAGAGCCATCACTGCAAGAGAAGCAAACATAGTAAAAGCCAGCTATAGTTAACCCACAGTCGGTTCCAACATTGACAAAGTACTGTTCCTTCCATCTCTGCAAAAAAGAATTTAATGCATTTGTCGAAGTTTTCATATTAGAAAGAATAAATTCTTCCATTTTCATTTTCTATATAGTGAAAATCAATTTACCATGAATATGTAAGGATAGTTGCTTAGGTCCAAGGACTTGCCACCATCAACCTCCACTTGGCCCTGCAAAGTAAAATTTCATTAGAAACAGTACCTACGATGTATCTTTGACATGAAAACAAAGTCTAGGTCATTACCAAGAGGGGGGAAAAAGATGGAAACTTAGTCCAGTGCCTTATATCATCCTCTGGTCTGAAAAAAAATAGAAAGAAAGGGAAAAGAAACAAACAAAAGTTAATCAAAACATTAAGAGGATATATGCCTGTAGACTCATGAGGCAATTTAATACTATTCACGCTAATACGAGGGCCATCATCAGCATTATTAAAATTAAACTCCAAGCCTGATTTAAGAGTTATTGCATAATAACATACGTTGCTTCCCATTTGCCAGTGAAGAAAGTATAATTCTTGGTATCAACAATCTCCCCTTCCCAGAATGTTACCACCTGATATAAATCATTAGAGACAAAGTGAATGTCATGCTGATTTTTCTTTCTTTCCAAAAACCTCCAAAAATGTACAACCAGGGTATAAGGCAAGAACTCTCAGAAAACTTTGTGGATTTATGTCCAAGAATATACTTGTTCTACATGACAACACCATTTAAGATAATTTTGAAGCAGGAAAAGTACGAGGATACAGTAGTCTCTATTGAAAACTGCATCAAAGGTAAATCCTACTGAACACCTTATACCCTGTAATGAAACCAAATATGCTATATCCACATAAGGAATGGGCATAGCAACTAATTCTAGCAGGCTCGTAATGGACATTGCTGCAATATAAAATGTGAAGAAAGATTATTAACTGTGAATGCTACAGTAACTAAGCGAATTCTTAACAAGTAAGAAGATAATTACTGTGTAAAATAGCTATGTCTGGCCAACAATAGGTTAACAACAATCTAAAAGTTCAAAAGGCCAGTTAGCTATTATAGTACTTAAGAAAAACCACTGTTTGACACCAGATGGAAGTCGAACAAACATCATAAATGCATGTCTGTGAACAGTTTGTTAGATAAATATAAGAGATGAGTTATTCTGATTAACAAAAATATTACAGATCAATGCTGTCCTAAATCTACAAATTCCAATTTGTGACAAACGGTAATTAACACAAGTGATAGTTCAAATTAAACTACAACAAAGTCATAAACATGCATACTTTCTAAAGGAGAAAACTCATTACTTTTCTGTCATCATTTTTAAGGAAAAGAAACAAAGAAGAAATTGCTTACCGGCGTGTCTGCCATGGGAACATTAAGAGCTTCCATGGTACCACATAGATACCCATGCTCAAGGTCACACCCTTGTATACGGACATTTACTCTCCATGCTTCATCCTTTTGTAGACTAGAAACATTCTGGGTGCCAGAGAAGGCCTGTAAATAGAAATAACTTTAGTACTTGAACCTTGAACTTATAAGATATACTGGCTGAAAGATGAAATGAAAGATGTGAAATCTAATTCAATAGTTTAAAAGATTAAGTTGTTTTCTCTGGGACACTATTTCTGGACACTATCTATTAGTATGACTGGATACAAGCAGCTTCTCTATCATCTTCCAATCCCAAGTTCTTAATACAAATAGAGAAGAACAGAACCAAAACTTTAGCAGTACTTCTAGATTATGTATGGTTTCATTGTTGAACAAAGCTGTTAACAGACTAATTTAAACAAGAGGAATCAATAAATATCCAATAGAACAAGTTAACTTTGTAGTTATCATAGCAAAACCACTCATATTTCCTCTTATGCATCAAGATCATTGATCTTCATGGCATTTGGCATTCAGAATTATGAAACTGATGCAAGATATAAATCTGCCTATGTTGTAATGTTTTAGCCAAACTTTACATAGCCAGTCCTAAGCTCGAACAATTCGCCAACCCCTCCGAGTGGTATAAGGCTTGGTTGGCTGTTGTTGTTTCTCAAATGTAAGACATAGCATAACCTGTCAATTAGCTAATTTTGAAGCTTGAACTATGTGTGCTTAATCAATTGTTATTAAAACCAAAATCCCTGTAAATTCCAATCTTGCTAAAAAACTGATTACAAAGAGAAGAAAACATTTCATGTAACATACTCTATCTCTCATGCCTTTAAAATGTCAGAAGGGAAGCAACAGAAGAAATTTCCTGCTCACATAATGTCAACTACACTTGGTAAAGATAAATATAGGAAGATTAGATAAAAATGAACATTTTAAGGAGAACTAACCACTCCATTCTACTCTATCACTTCCAATTCTTAATGTACCTAGCAGGGGCTCAGTTTCTTGAAATCAATGTATATGTTCAACAGTTTAGTATTTTTTTTTGCCCCCAACAAATAGCTGACAACACACTATCCTTACAATTGACGCCAATCATAATATAAACATCTACTACTTCCATTGAGATCCAATACCAAATAAATTATAAATGTCAGCCTATGGTACTACCCATATAAATTCTCATCATCAGAGGCTAGTCCTAGTTGCTAATTTGAAACAAATGATCACTTGGATTTTGACAAAACCCAACATGATTATCTGCACTAAATTTCACACAGAAGTTTTCTCTATATTCCATGAATTGGATACTGGAAATGCAACAATTAAACAAAGTACATAATTCCACAAGTAGCTTTTTCATTGATTTTCAATCCATAATCCTCATTTTCCCCTAGGATCCAAACGAAAGCTAACAGAATAAACATGGGAAAGTACCTGCCCAACACCTAGAAGACTACATGATTGGAATGAACTCTGCCCTGAATTTGTACCTATAACACAAACAATCAAACGAAAGCTGAAAACTTAAAGAGTGAAAAACATCTTCAAAAACATAACAAATAAAGAGTTAAAAACAACGCTAATTCAAAATATGACAACTGACCCAACAATTAAAAAATTAAAAAAATTGCATTTTTTTTAAAAATAAATGCAGTGTGAGATGAGAAATGATGTGGGTACCTGAAACCTGAGAAGGTGTGGTGTTTTCTAACACTCTCACAGGCATATTCTTCAACTCACATTAATTTTCCTTAGAATTTGATGTGATGAGATTGCTGAAGGATCAAGGATGCATGATAGGTCCAGCTTCAACAGGGAGCAGTGGCATTCTCGTCTTTTGCCACTGAAGAAAGAAACGTAGGGATGATGTTCACAGTCAGAGATCCATAGGGTAATACCCACCAAATTCCCAGGCCCAAAGCCCACCTTAACTTTCAATTACCCGTAGGCTAGCCTCCGTTTGTTTTAGATTTTTGACGAGCAAAATCACCTTTAGCCAAAAGCTTTGTTGTTGATTTAGATCTTGATACAATTGATTTTAATAGAATTGATTATAAAGTAATCAAAGTAAAAAAAAATTGATGTGTTTGATAATGATATTTTAAAAGTAAGTTTGGAAGAATTGATATTATTTGGATGATATAATAAAATCAATTTTGAGAAGCAAATGTAAAAAGTTTTGTGGGTCTCATACATAAAACCAGTTCTATTCAATGGAAAAACTAAAAATTATTGCTTTTCTTAAAATCAATTTTACCTAACCTAGAATCCATTTTTTCAACGAAATTTTATAAACAAACACTATCAAATCCTCACAATGAATTTTACTTCACATAGAATCAAGTTTGGATTGCTCAAAATCTTAAACAAGCAAACATCGTTTCATGTAAATTTTTAAAAAGAATAAAGGCCTAATTTGGTTCTTAAAAAAATCACGGGGAGACTTTTTATCCTTGAAAAAAATAAATTAATCATTTGGTATCTTAAATTTACAAACGCGGAAATGTTAGTTCACTAGACTAGTTCCAAAGTTTTTACTTGCCTATTTGTCCCGTTAACTATCTTGTCTGGCCCGTCGGTAGTCCTGCATGGCATGTGATGAATTTCCATCGTCGAAAACGAATGAAAAGTGAAAATCATGACAATTTTTCAGGTATCCGTGTTTTAAAATTGTGTACATTTTTTCACTTTTCATTCGTTTTCTATGATGAAACTTCATCACAGGCCACACAGGACCACCAATGAGCCAAACAAGATGGTTAACGGGACATATCAGCAAGTAAACGTATGTTGGAACTATTCTAAGGGACTAATATGTCTTGCGTTAGTAAATTTGAGGGATCAAATGGTTAATTTATTTTTTCAGTGACCAAAAGTTCCCGTAATTTTTTTTAGGGTCCAAATTGGGTATTTAGTCTTTATAAAAAGTGTCTTTCGACTCGTTTTTCTCATGTTTGTGATAAGAATAATCTCAACAAAACAGGTCAGTAAGCCTAAAATTTCAAACACTGCTATTATGCGGAGCGTTTAGAAGAGCTTATACTATATACTATAAAGAATATATTTGGACTTATGAGATTAGCTTACGAAGTGCTAAGCGTTGGGGGTACCCGAGGGGAATCCCAAGAACATTAATCCCAGCATTGAGCACCCAAGCATTGGCACAAAGCGCAGGGTCTAGCGTTGAGCACCAGCTATCTAGCGTTGGGCACTAGAGACAATACAATCAAACTTTAAATGCACAAAACTTCTTATTTCTGATCCATTTTGAGTAAATGACCCCTTGTTGGAAAGCTCTCCAACTCACTTTCATGAGAAACAAGTTTCAAGGGCCCTCCTTCATAAAATGTGGCATTTTGCTTGTTTTGATGTATGAAATGTTAAATATGTATATCATTATGAATTATACAGTTATAATGAGTTGTAATGAGAAATAATAGAGTGCACGATAACTTGCTAGAGGTTACATTTTATGAATGTAAATGTTGAATTATGAATTATGTTTAATGAATTGTTATGAATGTAATGAATTAATGTTGAGTATGAAGTTGTATATGAACCCTTGAGGATAATTATTCCTTTGAAGCATAAAGATGATCTACTAAGATAGTGTGTTGGAAATAGAAGTATATGGTTGTGACGTTGTGGATATAATTTATGAGAATTGATAATTGTCCCGTGGTGGTGGATCATTTGGTTATGTATGGAGATGTATCATGTAAATGGCTTTTTAGAAAACCAACATTTATGTTCATAACATGAATTTTGGAATGCATTGATAAGGTGTTGAAACTATGGTGCATATGAGTTATGACTTATGAAGATGATATATGATGAACAATGGTATTATAAACTTAAATTAGTATGTTTATGGACTATGATTTGAATAATAAAGGTTATGATCCTATAACTTGATATGGAAAAATTGTTGAAGTGTGATATTGGATATTTACATAAGATTCCTTGGATAAGAAATGCTTCTCACGATTGTTGGAGATATTATCGAATCTCCTTTATAAATTGATTTCTATATTGATTGAGAACACATTATGTGATGAAATGCTTGCTATGAGGTTGGTGTGATAAATTGCATATTATCTTTTACCTTCTCAAAGTATTTGGTAATGGAATGAGTTGATGAATGTGAATGTTACAACTATGCTAGGAGCCATGAAGATATATAATGTAGCATGAATTAGACTTGTGTTGAATTATCAAGTGTATATTATTGTGATAATGATATAAGATGAGTTAAGTTAATGTTTTTTTTTATGGAACAAAGACAAAACTAAGCTAGTTACATGCCCCTTTGAAATACAACCGAGGAAACATCAAAAATAAGGGGGGGAAGGGCAAAAGGAGGTGCCTCCTCAAACAAGCTGAAATATTGGTGCATCAAGCCCCCATGATTGGCAAAGGCATCAGCAACACTATTTGTCTCTCTAAAAACATGGTTCCAGGAACATAACTCCAGCTTTAAAGCCAGATTTTGGATATCCTTTGCAAGGCCGTAACATGAATGACGGACAGAAACACCTTCTTCAATAAACTTTATAGCCAGCTTGGAGTGAGACTCAATCCAAACTTGCTTTAGACCTTTGTTGATTACAACATTGAGGCCATGCCATATACCCCAAAGTTCGGCTTGAATCACTGAACACGAACCACAGTCTCCCGAAAAGCCTGCTATGAATGAACTCAAATGATCACAAACAACTCCTCCACAGCTAGCTCGAGAAGATGAGGCCGAAAATGCCCTATCACAATTTAACTTGAACTGGCCCAGAATAGGTGGAACCCATCTGATGAAAGCTTCCCCTGAAGATAGGTCTCTCCGAATTATGGCCTTCACACAGTCGCTAAGGGCCAGAGAGATATCAGAGACTGATATTCTAATTAACTGCACAACGACCATCATGTGGAAAAATGACCCTAGTATGTTTTGATTAATGACTAAACTAACTTGAATTACACTTTGATTCACTAATTTCTTGCCAAACTTGTATGTTTGTATAAGATATAATCAATGCAAGGAAAAAGATGCAAAGGACCAAAGGAGCAAAAGAGGGATCATGAAGGAATGCTTGAAGATGAAGAACTACAAAGAAGAATCTCAAAGGATCTCAAGCAATATTAGATTATCAATATAAAGAAATATTTTAAGATTTTTATTTTTGAAATAGCTCTCATAAAAACAAACTAAAAAGGTTTTCATATGGTAAAATGAACTTAGAAGGAAAAAGGATTAATTGCAAGTTCTGTACATCTATGTGTACATTGATGTACTTTCAGTTAATTAACTAACTTTTAATGAAAACCAATGTGTACATCAATGTATACATCGATTGATTGTGACTGACTTGATAAAAATGCAAAACATGCTTCAGTACATCAATTGCACAATCGATGTATAAGGTGAAACAGAAGCTGACAATTTTTGAAAGAAGCTTACAATCGATCGGTACATCGATGTATACACAGAACAGAAGTTAAGTTTTTTAAAAACGATAGAACAATCGATTAGTACATCGATGCATAAGCCCAAACAAAGACAAAGACTTTTGAAACCCATTATGCAATCGATTTACCATTTGATGTAAAGACTTCTGGGCTGAGAACTCTTATGTTTTTCAAGAACACAATCGATGTACACATCTATGTATCAGTCAGAATCAAGATTTTTCAAGAACACAATCGATTAGGCAATTGATGTATTCAGTTATAAAAACTGAATCTTTGATTAATACATCGACTAGACAATCGATTGACTGATAACTGAATTTTTCAATGAAAGTTTGTTTTGATCTTAACTGACTTTTGAAGTATGCCCAATGGATCTATTTTGACAAACATCTATATAGAGGCTTGGGAAAACACTTTCTAAACAAGGAATTCACTCAATACTGAGATTAACCACGAAATTCTTTGAGAGAGTTTTTCATTGAGAATACTTGATATATTTCTGTTAGAACTTCGATTTGTAATTTCCGATTTCTTAGAATCTGAAACAAAAACCTTTCTTGCTGCAAAAAGGAAGATTAGAGAGAAGGTGTCCTCTCTGTGTAGATCAAGAGTACAAGGGACTCTTGATGGTTTGACAAGAGTATAAGAGACTCTTGGGAATTACAAGATTGCTTTGACTGAAAAGCTTTCAATTGGGTAGAAGGAACCTGTGAGTTGAAGCTAGTAAAAAATCCTGTAATTGTTTTGATTGATAGTGGACAAAATTCACTGCAAAGTGGGGACTGGATGTAGGTTACCAGAGGAGGTAGCTGAACCAGGATAAAATCTCGGTTTGCATTTCTCTCTATCCCTTAACTCTTTTAATTGCTTTATTTGATGAATGTGTAATTAGGCAAATTGTTAAGGATCAAATCTGTGAATGCATAATATCTCAATCAATCTTTTCATCTCTCTCTTTCTTGTAAAATAATACAGTTTTCAATCTATCACTTAGCAAAAACTTGTTTTGGTTTAAGTTGGTTGACAAAAGATTTTTCAAGAAACTGAGAAAAGTTTCTGTTTTTGCAAAAAGGGGAAAAGTTTTTAAAATAACACATACTCAATTCACCCCCCCCCCCCCCTTGAGTATTAGAAGGCACGGCCAACAAGTGGCATTAGAGCTTTTACTCTTGCATAAAGCTTAAAAGCTTAAGAGGATGGCTTCAAAAGACATCTTGGGAGAAGGGGCTTCTCTAGCAAGACCCCCTGCATTCAATGGCACTGCCTATATGTACTGGAAAGAAAAGATGTTAATATTCCTTGAGGCAAGTGGTCTTGATGTATTAGATGCTGTTCAAAATGGTCCATACATCCCTCATAATCTTGATGCAAATGGCACCAAGACAAATAAGCCAAGAGCTGAATGGGATTAATGAGGACAAGAAAAGAGTAGGTTATAATGCTAAAGCTAAGAATATTATAACTGCTGCTTTGAGTTATGATGAATTTTTCAGGGTCTCTAATTGTAAGACAGCAAAACAAATGTAGGATACGCTGTAAGTTACTCATGAAGGGACAGGTGATGTGAAGAGAGCAAGAATGAACTCACTCATGCATGAATATGAACTCTTTCACATGAAGAAAGATGAAGATATCAATGATATACAAAGGAGATTCACTCACATTGTGAATCAACTAGATGGACTTGGAAAGACTATTTTAGATGAACAACAAATCAACAAAGTTATGAGATGCTTGACAAGAGAATGGCAACCAAAGATCACTGCTATAGCTGAAGCTCAAGACTTAGAAGCTATGAACATTGCTACACTGTTTGGAAAACTTAAAGAACATAAGATGGAACTCCATAGACTGAATGATCATGAAGAGAAGGAGAAAAAGAAAAAAGGCTTATCACCAAAGGCTCATATCTCCAAGGAAGTTCATGACAGTGATGAAGATGAAGAACTTGAGGAGGATGAAGATTCTGAAGAGACATGGGACTGCTAGTCAGAAAATTCAAGAGGTTTCTCAAGAAGAAGAAAACCTTCAACAAAAAACCCTCAACATTTTTTTCCAAAAAAAATCTCTCAAAATATGAAAGTTCAACAAATGTAAAATGCTATGAATGTGGGAAAACTGGACATTACAAGAATGAGTGCCCAAGGCTTCAAAAGAAGGACAAGCATGACAACTTTGAGTCCAAAGACAAGAAGAACAAAAAGCCAAGGAGAGCATACATAGCATGGGAGGAGAATGACATGGATTCCTCTGAAGAATCTGAGGAAGAAGAGGCAAATCTTTGCCTTATGACCAGTCATCAAAGTGACACAGAAATTGAAGATAAGGTAAATGATCTTCCCCCTACTTATGATGAACTGCAAGATGCCTTTGATGAATTACGTAGTGAATATCTGAAAATTGCTAAGCAATTAATGTCATCTAGGAAAGTCATTGCTAAACAATGTAGTGAATATGCAACTCTTCAAATTAAGAATAAAGAACTAGAAGCTAAAAACAGTAGGCTAAGTGCATCTAGCTCTACATGCTCAAATTACAATATTCTTGAAAAAGAGGTTGAAAAACTAAAATCCACTCTCTCTAAATTTTCTTTAGGAAGAGATAATCTTAATGCTATTCTAGGACAACAAAAAGGAGTATATGATAAAGCTGTAATAGGATACCAACCAGCAATGCATGACAAAGCTTTTAAGAAACTCTTTGTTGCACCTAAGTCATCTACTAGTCCTTTTGTCAAATGTTTCTATTGTGCTAGAAAAGGACACACTGCTTCTACATGCTATTTTACAAATCCTTCAAGGATAAATGTTAAGCAAATATGGGTTCCTAAGGGAGCATATACGATGACTAACAACAAAGGACCCAACCAGATTTGGGTACCTAAAAGAAAGGTTTGAAAAATCTATTTTGTAGGTGTGTTGGAAGGCCAAGAATGTTAAATGGTACCATGATAGTGGTTGTTCCAAGCACATGACAGGAGACAGAAGCAAGTTTATAACATTCACTCCAAAATCTAGTGGAAGTGTCACATATGGAGACAATAACAAAGGGAGGATTTTTGGCATTGGCAACATAGGAAGTGACTCAACAACAATCATCGAAGATGTACTATATGTTGAGGGATTAAAGCACAATCTCTTGAGTATAAGTCAGTTATGTGACAAAGGTTACAAGGTAAAATTCAATTCCTATAGTTGTATGATAGATAACATCTATATGTTTGACTTAGATAATATCTCTTCAAATAATGCTTGTTGTCTAATTTCAAAAGAAGAAGAGAATTGGCTATGGCATAGAAGGATTGCACATATCCACATGAACCACTTAAACAAACTGATTTCTAAAAATCTTGTGGATGGATTGCCTAAACTGAAATTTGTTAAAGATGGCCTATATGATGTATGTCAAAAGGGAAAGCAGTGAAGGTCTCTTTCAAACCTAATAACATTGTTTCAACAACTAGACCCTTGCAACTTTTGCACATGGATTTATTTGGCCCATCTAGAACCAAAAGCTTTGGTGGAAACTTGTATGCCTTAGTAATAGTAGATGATTACTCTAGATACACATGGACATACTTTCTATCTCATAAAAGTAATGCATTTACTGCATTTAAGAGAATGGCCAAAATTGTGCAAAATGAAAATGACATGAAAATTGTTTCTATAAGGAGTGATTATGGAGGTGAATTCCAAAATGAGGAATTTGACCACTTTTGTGATGAGCATGACATTCAACATAATTTTTCATCTCCTATAACTCCACAACAAAATGGAGTGGTGGAAAGAAAGAATAGATCATTGGAGGAAATTTCAAGAACTATGTTGAATGACTCTAGCTTACCAAAACAATTTTGGGCAGATGCTGTGAATACAGCTTGCTATGTGCTAAACAGAGTTTTGATAGGGCCTATTTTAAAGAAAACCCCTTATGAACTATATAGAGGAAGAAAACCAAACATATCACACTTGAATGTTTTTGGTTGTAAGTGCTTTGTACTTAACAATGGAAAGGAAAATCTTGGAAAATTTGATGCAAAGGCAGATGAAGGAATTTTCCTAGGTTATTCTCTAACCAGTAAAGAATTTAGAATCTATAACAAGAAAACTCAAACTATAGAAGAATATGTACATGTTACATTTGATGAATCTAACCCCAAAATGTTGGGAAAGGATATTTGTGATGATGATGCAGATACATCTGAAGAAACTCAACTGGAAGAAGAGCAAGACAAAGCAAAAGTAGAAGGAGCTCTAGAAAATCCAGAAGAGGAACAAAATGATGAACTACCTAAGGAGTGGAGAACTGCAAAGAATCATCCTTTGGACATCATCATTGGTGAAATATCCAAAGGGGTAGCTACTAGACACTCTTTAAGAAATGCATGCAATAATATGGCCTTTGTTTCTCAAATTGAACCAAAAACTATTAATGATGCTATTGTTGATGATAATTGGATCATGGCAATGCAAGAAAAATTAAATCAGTTTTAAATAAACAAAGTTTGGGAACTTGTTCCAAAACCCAAGGATAAACAGATAATTGGTACAAAATGGATGTTTAGGAACAAACTTGATGAGAATGGCATTATAATTAGGAACAAAGCTAGATTAGTAGCTAAAGGATATAATCAGGAAGAAGGCATAGACTATGATGAAACTTATGCACCTGTGGCTAGGCTAGAAGCTATAAGAATGTTGCTAGCATTTGCATGTATCGGGAATTTCAAATTATATTAAATGGATGTTAAGAGTGCATTCCTTAATGGTTTTATACAAGAAGAAGTATATGTTGGTCAACCACCAGGCTTTGAAATAAATGATTTGCCAAACCATGTTTATAAACTCACCAAAGCCTTGTATGGACTTAAACAAGCTCCAAGGGCTTGGTATGAAAGGCTAAGTAATTTTTTATTACAAGAAGGTTTTAATAGAGGTATGGTTGACACAACATTTTTCACAAAAAGAAAGAGTCAAAATATACTGCTTGTACAAATATATGTTGATGATATTATATTTGGTGCTACTAATGATTCATTGTGTAAGGAATTTTCCAAGTTGATGCAAAATGAATTTGAGATGTCCATGATGGGAGAACTCACTTTCTTCTTGGGACTTCAAATTAAACAATGTGATGATGGAACCTTCATAAGTCAAGCAAAGTATTGCAAGGAACTGCTGAAGAAGTTTGGCGTGGAGAATTCAAAGGAAATGGCAACTCCAATGAGTCCATCATGTTACTTGGATAAGGATGAAAGAGGTAAAACTGTAGACACATCCAAATATAGAGATATGACTGGCTCATTGCTTTACCTTACAGTTAGTAGGCCTGATATAATGTTTAGTGTTTGCATGTTTGCAAGATATCAATCAAATCCTAAGGAATCTCATTTAACAATTGTAAAGAGAACCATGAAATACTTGCTAGGAACTAAAGCTTTGGGTTTATGGTATGCTAAGGGATCAACTTGTAATCTAATAGGATACCCTGACTCTGATTTTGCTGGATGCAAGTTGGATAGGAAGAGTACTAGTGGAACCTGTCACTTACTTGGGAACTCATTAGTTTCCTGGTTTAGTAAGAAACAAACAAATGTGGCTTTGTCAACTGCTAAAGTAGAATATGTTGCAGCTAGAAGTTGTTGTACACAAATCCTTTGGATGAAACAACAACTCATTGACTATGGTGTTCTCTTAGAGAAAGTTCCAATCAAATGTGACAACACTAGTGCTATAAATCTAACTAAGAATCCTATAATGCATTCTAGAACCAAACATATTGAAATAGGACATCATTTCATAAGGGATCATGTTCAAAGTGGAGATATAGTTATTGAATATATTGACACATCTAAGCAATTAGCTGATATTTTCACTAAACCATTAGCTAAAGAAAGCTTCTATTACATAATAAAAGAATTAGGAATAATTGATCTAACTTATGCTTGATGTTTTGTATGATTGAATGCATGATTGCTTGATTATTGGTCTCAGTGCATCGATTAGCAAATCGATTAGCTTTACACAGATTACGCAATCCATGTATAAATCTAAAAAAATCTGATTTTAACATATTTACATCGATTGTTACATCGATTGATCAAAGTCTTTTATACATAGAAAACACTAGAGCATCGCTTTACACATCGATTGTTAGACAAAATTAGACAATATGACTCTCTGGAAGTCCTTATACATTGATTTCAACATCGATTAACCTGCTACGAAAATCTGAAAATCCTAATATGATCTGATATAAATTGATTTGTACATCGATTGATCTACTGATCCAAAAAGTACTACTCTCTGTAAGTGCTTATGTATCGATTGACACATCGATATACTTGGGTTAAATTTGATAATCCTATATATACATCGATTGTAACATCGATTAAGTGAAGTTTCCAGAACTTGGGACTCACTGACTTGCCCTATACATCGATTGACACATCGATTGAGTTCAAGTTTCAGAACTTGGTACTCTCTGACATAGCTTATACATCGATTGACACATCGATTGTCTGAAGTATTGAACTAGCTAAAAACCACTAATGAATCGATTGATACATTGATTGACTGATATGATTCTATAAATACCCAACTTTCCCTCCAAATTCTTCACATTTCTGAGTCAAATCTTCATCACCCAAAACCCTAGCAGAACTCGAAAATCCCTAAAATGGCTCGTGTGAAGCAAACCGCACCCATTACTCCAGTTCAATCCAAATCTACTTCATCATCTTCAACCAATTTTTCCACACCTCAACAAATTTCCCCCATAGCCACACCTTCACGCCCTAAGGAAGGAAATGGAGAAAACCTAAACCTCTCAGAGGCAAGGAAAACAACAAATCAAGAAACCTGTTAAGAGAAAGGATTCCAAAGGAAAGGAAAAGGTTGGTGAGACATTAAATCCTGCACCAAAGAAGAAGGAAGTAAAGAAGAAGGTGCCTAAGGAAGCACCTAAAAAGAAATCACAGAAAAAGAGGAAGAGAACAGAGGAAGAAGAAGAAGAGGAAGAGGATCTCAATGCTGAGATAGAACTCTTGAAAAGGTATTTCTCTGATGAAGAATATATCATGCTCTATAAGAAAGATTTTAAGCATAGAGATACACATGAGGCTAGAACTGTTGATTTCAATTACTTTGAAAAGAATGGATTCACATTTCACAAGATTTTTGAACACTACAAGTTAAGTGAATTTCTGCAAACTAAAAGTGACATTTATCCAACTATGATTAAGGCATTTTACTGCACCTTGGAAATGGATAATGTTGGTTTTTATGCTGAAGTCAAAAACAAAAGAATTGAGATGACTTTTGAAGATTTTTCTCAATTCACTGGACTAGATTACTTGGGAAGTAATATGGCTGGAATAGGTCCTGATAGTGCTTGGTTAAAAGCCTATGATAAGGAAGAGGCTAAGAAGGTGCTTTTGGTTGAAAATGTACCTGAATGAATACTGATCAACATCAGCTCAATGCATATTCAGCACAGGCTGCTTCAATATGTGCTAAGCAGGATCTTGCTTCCAAGATCAGGAAACCATGTTGTAGTTCAGAACAATGATATTCTGATGCTTTGGGCTATGATTGAAAAGAAACAACTCAGTTGGAGCTACATCATTGTGAGACACATGGTAGACTGCAGAATCAATGGAGCTACATTACCTTACCCTGACCTAGTTGTCAAATTGCTTGAGCACTTTGAAGTCTTAATGGAACATGAGGAAAGGTTCCAAGCAAGGCAAGTGACTCACAAGTTTGGTGAGGGCACCATAAGCAAGATGAAGTTGGCCAAGAATTCTGACGGGGAATGGGTAAGATTAGATGGAGATAAAGCAAGAGCTGCAATGGACAATGCTGAAACAAATTCCAAAATGGATAGGCTGATATCCATGATTGAAGTGTTTGAGCAGAGGCAAAATAAGCAAAATTTGATGATCAAGAGAACTTTAGACTACATGAGTCTAAAGATTAATGCTCTTGAAGGGCAGATGGCAACCATTCATTTACACTTAGGCATCCCATTCACTGCACCTCCACCTCCTGAAGCAACTCCAACTTCTGAGGATGTTGTGCAAATGGCTAGGCAAGCTGCTGCTGCTGCTTCTGAAAATACACCTGAGGAAGAAGACATTCCCAATGTTCCAGCAATAGAGCCTACACAACACCATGAAGAGCCGAGGAACAATGAAGATGCTTAGTTTTTAAGGCCTTCTTTGTGTGATTTTTGTGTATGGATGACTGAAATGAATGATTAACTGATTTGTTGTTACTACTGTTTTGAATCATATTTTGTACTTTCTACTTGAAACAATCATATGAATGAATGAATGATTTGATTCTCAATGAATATCTTAGTATGTACCTTATAGATATGTATCTTACATCCCTCATAATTTCTTTTTGATAATGACAAAGGGGGAGAAGGAAAAGGGTACCATACTGTCGCCAATTCATGATCCAAATGTTCAAAAATTGTCACTTAGACAGGGGAAGTAAAAATGAAAACCGTTGCACTATGAACTATGATATATACTTCCTATATAATATACTTTTAGACTAAACATATAAAGTATGATAGGTTTGTCATCAATAAAAAAAGAGGAGTTTGTGGAAAAATGACCATAGTATGTTTTGATTAATGACTAAACTAACTTGAATTACATTTTGATTCAATAATTTCTTGCCAAGCTTGTATGTTTGTGTTAGATATAATCAATGCAAGGAAAAGGATGCAAAGGATCAAAGGAGCAAAAGAATGATCATGAAGGAATGCTTGAAGATGAAGAACTACAAAGAAGAATCTCAAAGGATCTTAAGCAATATTAGATTATCAATGTAAAGAAATATTTTCAGTTTTTCTTTTTGAAATAGATCTCATAAAAACAAACTAAAAATGTTTTCATATAGTAAAATGAACTTAGAAGGAAAAAAGATTAATTGAAAGTTTTGTACATCTATGTGTACATCAATGTACTTTCAGTTAATTAACTAACTTTTAATGAAAACCAATGTGTACATCAATGTATAAAAAGTATACATCAATGTATACATCGATTGATTGTGACTGACTTGATAAAAATACAAAACAAGCTTCAGTACATTGATTGCACAATCGATGTATAAGGTGAAACAGAAGCCGACACTTTTTGAAAGAAGCTTACAATCGATTGGTACATCGATGTAAACACAGAACATAAGTTAAGTCTTTTAAAAATTATAGAACAATAGACTAATACATCGATGCATAAGCCCAAACAGAGACAAAGACTTTTGAAACCCATTATGCAATCGATTTACCATTCGATGTAAAGACTTCTGGGCTGAGAACTCTTATGTTTTTCAAGAACACAATCGATGTACACATCTATGTATCAGTCAGAATCAAGAATTTTCAAGAACACAATCGATTAGGCAATCGATGTATTCAGTTATAAAAATTGAATCTTTGATTAATACATCGATTAGACAATTGATTGACTGATAACTGAATTTTTCAATGAAAGTTTGTTTCGATCTTCACTGACTTTTGAAGTATGCCCAACGGATCTATTTTGACAAACATCTATATAAAGGCTTGGGCAAACACTTTCTAAACAACGAATTCACTCAATACTGAGATTAACCACAAAATTCTTTGATAGAGCTTTTCATTGATAGGGATACTTTTTTGTAAGCAAAATTAATATTCCTAAGATGAGTACTAGGGGTACTCAAACCCAAGTACAAAGGACAAAGTCAAGTACACAACGATACATACATACAATTGACCATAACAAGTCGTGTTACTACTGTCTTTTCGAGTGCTAAATATTAGCATAAAATTCTGCATTTACAGCAAAAGAAATTCTACTTGCAACTTGAAAAACTAGCAACACCAACATACACTACTCTCATGCTTTAAACATGTGTTAAACTATGAGAGTTTGGTAAAGTAGACCAGCTCCCAACTTCAACCAGAAAAACATCTAACAATAGCATGAAGTATCCCATTTGTTTCATCAGTGCTGGCACAACTCTTGTCTACCAAAGCCTTCACACATGCAACAAGTAAATCCCAACAAAATATCAAATTCAAAATACCTATTAATCAACTCAATACAAGATTATGAACATTTTAATATTCTTAAATTAAAATGAACCATGCCTAAGTACCAAACTAAATATCTGAAATGATGGTAAAGAAACACATCCTCATGGATTTTGATCATGCAATCAAACAAAAGAAATAAAACAACCAATGTTAATAAAACTAAAGCAATTAGTAACTTTTGATGTTAAGAAATGTAATATAGCAATGACAAGACATAATAGCATATATTTTTAATAAGCAAACGAGTTTATTGATCAAGACACAACCAACAACAGTACAAGGTGTACAAATTGTCGAGTTGGCCGAGAGATCATGGAAAGCAGCAAGCAAAATTACCCTCCCAAGGAACACATAAATGGCTTACCAAACACCAAAACTATAGGAACAATAAAAAGACCAATACCACAAGGATATAGATCACCCTAAGAATGAAATAGAAGACAAAACCACAGAGCTATAAAAATTGTAACAGATCCCGGAATCAGCTAAACCATCAAAAGAAACCAGCAAAGACAAGATGCACAGATGCTAAATGCACATGAGTCACAGCAAAACCACCGGACGGAAGAAATAGGACAGCCACCACAGAAAACAAAAGCAGAAAAAACTCTTATATCAGCAGCCAGCTATACCTAAACACCCACCGGGATTCAAAATCCAACAAGATACAGGGTAATATCATGTTTCTTGAAATGTAACACTTACCATGTACCATGTCTTTAATATCAGTTTCTTGGTTTCAATACTACATACTGATCTTAAAGTGTAAAGTTAATTTTGCCTACAAGAAACATGTTCCACTTATATAATGAAAGGAATTCTGCAACCATATGTAGACAAAAACATAAGCTACAACTACTTGTCATCCCATATGACTGTCGTTGAGAAAACAGTGAAATCAGAAGGTAAACCAGATCAAAATAAGATTTCTACATACGTAATCGGTCATGGCTAAACACAATTGCAAAGAAGCACCAAAAGTCCCAAACAATATAATAAGTAGCTTCCAATAAAGAATAGAAGATAAAAACCAGATATAATTTAATTTTCGAAGATGAGATTCGTGACTTGCTTAAAAAAAAGTATTATATTATTATTAGTCGGCTATAAATATGAACGACAACCCACCACACATAACAAAAAATAAGCAATCAAATACCCTAAACAACTTACCTTCTTGAAGCCAGCTATTAAATTTGTTGAGTTTCAATTGCAGTAATTCACACGCACAGAAGATGTTTGATAAAATGATCACACAAAAAGAACACCAAGATATAACGTGGGTGGTTCACCAAATTGTGGCTACATCCACCCACGGGCAGAAGGAGAAAAGAGCTTCATTATCAAAGAATCAAGGTTACAAAGTAGGGTCCTCACACTCTAAGCTATCTCTCAGATTTTACAGAATACTATTGTATATGGTTTTTCAGTCTATACAATATTGCACACACTCTACACTTCTATAATACAATAGGGATCATATATATAGGCATGAAAGAGTCGGTTAGACGAGTGTGGCTTGGAGGGAGGAGCACCAGATGACAGTTATGACTGTTACAACTGATATAACAGAAATCTGTTATACATCAGATTGTTGGAGGCTTTGCCTATGAGGAATGACTTCAAACCAAATTAACAATCTCCACCTTGGTTTGACACCTTTCCTTTCCTTGATATCAACTCAAAATCTCCTTTTTCACTGCCATCTCACCGTTGTTATTTCCAGCAATCTACATTGAGCAAGTCCAAACAGTGCATGAACTTGCTCTTAGGCACAGGTTTAGTAAACATGTCTGCAGGATTCTCTTTTGTATCAATCTTCTGGACCTTTATCCTTTTCTCAGTTCTGATGAAATGATACCTAACATCAATATGCTTGGTTCTTTCATGATGGACTTGATCCTTAGCCAAGCAGATAACACTTAGGCTATCACAGAAAATTATGGCTTGTTCTTGAGGGAAACCAAGGTCACTTATAAGACCTTTTAACCAAATTCCCTCTTTAGTCGCTCACATTAAGGCCATGTACTCGCCTCTGTTGTGGAGAGGGCAACTGTAGGTTGTAGTGTAGCCTTCCAGCTAACCAAGGAGCTTCCTACAGTGAAGGCATACCCAGTAATGGACCTTCCAGTATCAACATCAGCTGCATAATCTGAATCTGAGAAACCTGCAACGACACATGATGCATTAGTTCCATAAATGAGACCAACATCAATTGTGCCCTTAAGATACCTAAATATTCATTTTACAGCTTGCCAATGATCCTTCCCTGGTCTTCCCATGTATCTGTTGACCACACTTACAGCTTGTGCTAGATCAGGTCTTGTGCATACCATTGTATACATAAGACTCCCAACAGCACTTGCATATGGAACTCGGGCCATATATTCCTGTTCAGATTCTGATTGTGGCTGATTAGCAACTGAAAGATGAATGCCTGATGTCAGAGGTGTGCTCACAGGTTTGGCTGTAGACATGCCAAATCGATTAAGGACTTTAAGAATGTAGCTTTTCTGACATAAGAACAACTTCTTATGAGTTCTATCTCTGAAAATTTCCATGTCTAGAATCCTTTCTGCAGCCCCCATATCTTTCATCTCAAATTCTGAACTAAGAAGGGATTTCAGCTTTTGTATTGCATCTTTATCAGTTGATGCAATTAGCATATCATCTACATAGAGAAGTAGATATATGAATGAACCATCCTCCACCCTGCTGTGATATACACATGAATCATAGAGGCTTCTGTTGTAACCATGAGATATCATGAATTGGTCAAATCTCTTGTACCACTGCCTTGGGGATTGTTTCAATCCATACAGAGATTTCTTCAAGCTGCATACCAATTCTTTTTCTTCATATACATGAAATCCTTCCGGTTGCTTCATTAGTATATCTTCTTCTAAATCTCCGTGTAGGAAAGCAGTTTTGACATCAAGTTGCTCAAGCTCCATATCCAAATTTGCTACAAGTGCAAGTAGGACTCTTATTGAGGTGTGTCTTACCACAGGTGAGAAGATCTCATTGTAGTCTACACCTTCCTTTTGACTGAATCCTTTGGCCACAAGTCTAGCATTGTACCTAATTGGATCATTACCTAAAATTCCAGGTTTCTTCTTGAATATCCATTTGCATCCAACAACTTTCCTTCCTTCAGGTAGCTTGACTAGTTTCCAAGTCTTATTTTTCTGCAGGGATTCCATTTCCTCATGCATGGCTGTAATCCATTTTTCTGATTCAGCACTAGTTATAGCTTCCTGATAGCTGACTGGTTCTGATGAATCAACTTCTTCTGCTATGTGGAGGGCATAAGAAACCATATCCTCAAAACCATATTTGATTGGAGGTCTTATGTTTCTTGATGACTTCCTTGTTGGAGCCTTGTCATTCACACTTGGCAGCTGCTGTATTGTTTGAACAAATTCTGAATTTGGTGTCGATTCTTCATGTTGTTGGCCTGTGAGTTCAGTTCCTGATTGCTCCACCTGTTTTGATGTTGTTGGTTCTTCTGATGTAGTTTTACCTTGAACCAAGGACAATTCATCAAAGATGACATCTCTGCTCATGATTACCCTTTTTTCTGATGGTGACCATATTCTGTAACCCTTAATTCCATTTCCATATCCTACAAAAATCCCCTTTTTCGATCTAGGTTCAAGCTTTCCCTCATTTACATGGTAATATGCAGGGCAGCCAAATACCTTCAGTACTGAGTAATCTGCAGGTTTGTTGGACCAAACTTCTATGGGAGTTTTGAAGTCAATGGCTGAAGCTGGAGATCTATTCACAAGGTAACATGCTGTATTAACAGCTTCTACCCAGTAATTTCTACGTAGGCCAGAATTGGACAGCATGCATCTTGCCTTCTCTAGCAGGGTTCTATTCATCCTTTCTGCCACTCCATTCTGCTGTGGAGTGTTTCTGACTATGAGTTGTCGAGCTATCCCTTCATTCCTACAAAATTATGTGAATTCTTCTGAGCAGAATTCTAGTCCATTGTCGGTTCTGAGTCGTTTTACTTTCTTTCCCACTTGATTTTCAATCAGGATTTTCCATTGCTTGAAGTGTTTGAATGCTTCTGATTTCTGCTTCATTGGAAAAATCCATGTCATTCTGGAATGATCATCAATTATTGACATAAAGTATCTTGCCCCTCCTAAGGATGGAACTTTGGATGGCCCCCAACAATCTGAATGAATATAGTCTAGAGATGTCTTGGTATTGTGGATTGCTTTTGGGAATTTACCTCTATGCTGCTTCCCATAAATGCAGTGCTCACAGAACTTGAGTGGCTCCTTCTTATATTTATGTAACAGGCCTTGATTGCTGAGAATTTCAAGTCCCTTTTCACTCATATGGCCCAAGCGCGGGTGCCATAGAGAATTACAATCAGAGGGCTTGCACTCAACAGATGAGACTGAGCTCATTATTGTGGAACCTTGAAGGATATACAGATTTCCTTGTCTTTTGCCCTGCATCACCACAGAACCTCCATTCTTCTTGATTTTCATTTCTCCACCTTCCACATAGCAAGTGAAACCTTTTGCATCTAATGCTCCAACTGAAATCAAATTCCTTTTAAGCTCAGGGACATGCCTAACATTGGTTAAGGTTCTTACAACTCCATCATTCATCTTGAGCTGTATGGAACCAGTGCCAATTGTTCTGCATGGAGCATCATTTCCCATTAGGACATTTCCTCCAGATTTCTCCTCATAGGTGGTGAACCAGCTTCTATGTGGACACATATGATAAGAACAGCCTGAATCCAACACCCATTTATCAGCTTGATGTTGTTGATCATCAATAATGGAGAGAACTAGATCAGAATCAGATGAGGAGTCATCCTGAACAATTGCTGCCACTGATTCTTTCTTCCTTTTCTTAGGACAGTCTTTCTTCCAATGGCCTGGTTGTTTGCAGTAGTTACATATATCTTTTTGATCAACTTGCTCTTCTTTTTCCCTTTCCCCCTTTTCTTGTGCTGAGATTTTGAGGGATTTGAAGCTATCAGACCAGTTGCATTGCTGTCTTCAATATTACTAGATTTCAATATGAGTTCTCTTGAATACAGATTGGATTTCACTTCTTCCAAGGTGATGCTATCTTTGCCAATGCTCATGGAACTGACAAAGTTTTCAAAAGATGGTGGCAAAGAGGCTAATAGAATCATAGCAATATCTTCATCATCCATTTTAACATCAATATCTCTAAGTTCTAGTAAAATTGAATTTAATTCATCAAGATGATCCTTAAGATGTGTACCTTCCTTCATTCGAAGACCAAATAGTCTCCTTTTGAGCAATAGCTTGTTGCACAGAGATTTTGTCATGTAGAGTTTCTCTAGTTTCAACCATAGGCCTGCAGCAGTGGATTCTTCAGAGACTTCATAGAGTACTTCATCCGATAGAGAAAGAAGAATCAAAGAATGAGCTTTTTCTTCTTGTTCCAGGGTAGCACCTTTTGCAGCCTTGCCACCTTCACCCGAAAGCGGAGCCCATGCACTTTGTTCCTTCAGCAGAGCACGCATTTTAATGCGCCAGAGGTTGAAGCTGTTTCTCCCATTAAACTTCTCGATCTTGATGGTGCTGGCCATTTTCTTGTTGAATTAACATGGTTCTTGAAAGAGTTCTTTAGACGCAGAACAAAGCTGAAGATCAGTTTGTTGAATTAACAGAGTTTGACAGAGATCTTTGGACGCAGAACAGAACTGAAGATCTAACCGAGCTCTAGATACCAATTTGTTGAGTTTCAATTGCAGTAATTCACACGCACAGAAGATGTTTGATAAAATGATCACACAGAAAAAGAACACCAAGATATAACGTGGGTGGTTCACCAAATTGTGGCTACATCCACCCACGGGCAGAAGGAGAAAAGAGCTTCACTATCAAAGAATCAAGGTTACAAAGTAGGGTCCTCACACTCTAAGCTATCTCTCAGATTTTACAGAATACTATTGTATATGGTTTTTCAGTCCATACAATATTGCACACACTCTACACTTCTATAATACAATAGGGATCATATATATAGGCATGAAAGAGTCGGTTAGACGAGTGTGGCTTGGAGGGAGGAGCACCAGATGACAGTTATGATTGTTACAACTGATATAACAGAAATATGTTATACAGCAGATTGTTGGAGGCTTTGCCTATGAGGAATGACTTCAAACCAAATTAACAAAATTTATAGGAACATAGTCCTGGTCATCCATTTCCCCCCCGCAAGTATACATCTTTAACTAAATTATCATCACTGCAAAAGACAAGTTTTGGTATATCTACAGTCAACTTTATGAAACAGTTTTATTGACTCGATTTCTTGCTTACGGAGAGACCCCAAATCTTAGTTGGCTTCCTTAACTCACATAGTAGAGATGCCGAAGAAGGGCTAAAATCATTGGGTTGAAGTGGAGAGAGGACGATTTTCTAAGGGTTCAAAAGCAGGAAGACAGAGAGCTAGACAAAGAAAGGAGGATAGGGGTGACTGGGTTATGAAATTTCGAAAAAGGGGACAACATTTTCACACGACTGAAAACAAAATATGGTGTTTAGCGCAAGTTGGAAAAAATGGGATTTTGCGCCTTGTAGGTACTAAACCCTAACTCCTAAACCCTAAAGTTTAATATGTCCCTAAAATATATCCTAAAAATGACTTTTTCAAACATCATTTAAAATTGTTGAGGACAAAAATGTCTTAAATCGATATTTTTTATTTAGGGACCAAATATGTCCTTATGTTTTTTGTCAAAGATCAATTTGGGTCTTTATTCATAAAAATATTTTAAATTTTTTAGTTTTATTTTTTTATTTTATTTCATTTTTCAAATACAACATATTATATATTAATAAAATATGATTTTAAAGTTTTGAAGAATTGATAAAAGAAGTTGACATATAAATAACATATCTTGCAAGACCTTTTAAAGGAGAAAATTGATCTAATCAATCCTGAAAATTGAAATTGATAGAGAGAAAATTAATAAGAGCACCAAAAAAATAATAAATAGATTTGTTAATATCGTTATCTCAATAATAATTGGGATTAAGAAAATAATCAAATGGAATTTTGATTTCCATTTCTATTTTAACAAGCTTTTATCCTTAAATTTGTCTAATTATTAGGATTTGTATAAACTAATCATGAATTTCTCGTTCAATTGGTAATATTAATATTTAACATGTACCTATAAGAATTGTTAAAACAACATATTCAGTAAATAAGTACCGCATGATGTTTAACATATATCAACTAATTATATTAGAGCATACAATTTCCTACATATCAACCAATATTTTTAAAATTGGACCAGTCATTAAACCGATGAATGCACTGATTCAATGTTCAATGGTCTAACTGTGGATGAACTGATAATAATTATATAATATTTTTTAAATATATATATATATTAAGTAATATTAACATAAATTTTAAATTCTCATATTTTCTTAAAAATATAAAATATCTTTTGCTTTTTATATTAATAAATTTACAAGAATAATTCTTGTATTTGCTTCCAAAAGTGTAAAAATAAAAAAATATTAAAAAATAAGGGTCCATCAACCCAAAAGGCCAAAACTACCTTATATGCTTTTTAGTGGTCCAACTATCATGAAAGAATAAAAAGCAAAACTTAACTTGGGCTGGCTAGGCCAATTATGTGTTAAAAAACAAAAAAAATTGGGTTGGTCATCGACCAAAATGGTTACTGAAAAAACATAAAGGATGCATTGTATACTTGGTTTCATAGTTACTTCCTGCCGCACCTCCCTTCTCATCTCTCACTCTTCCTTCTGCTTTCTACTTTCTACTTTCATGATAGTCGTCCCTTCTCACTCTTCTTCTTTCTCCCCCTTATTGGTGTAGCTCATCTCATTTCACGTCAAAGAATACGAAGATGCGAGTGTAGAAGGTCGAAGAAGAAGCCTAATGCTTGGTTGAAGCAGCTATCGGTCGTCGTAGGTCACTTAAGGTCACCGAAGTTCGTTGAATTCAAGAAGCAAAACACGAACCGTTGAAAACCGGTGAACCACTAGTTTTGCCTTCAATCCTATTTATCTGCAGAGTTGTTATGGGAGTTATTCGGATGGATGGCAGGCCGGTTCGGTCCGACTTTAACAACTACCATATCAACTTATAATTGGTATCATGTACATCGTTTTATGTGAAAGAACTAAAGAAATATATTCATTGATATCAATTATTCAACTTATACAAATGTCGTCAAGAATAATAGAGCACATGCACACACGCGAAGAGAGAGACATCAATAGATATTTTTCTTTTAAAAAGGATGAATCATTCACTCCTATTAGGAGTGAGCATCGGGCGGGTTCGGGCGGGGTTTGTCGGGTTCGGGCGGGTTCGATGTAAGAAAAATGAAATCCGAACCCGCCCATCTATACATCGGGTTGTTCGGGTGCGGGTTGGTCGGGTTTCGAGCGGGTTGAAACGGATTTAGGTTTTTTAATTATTTAATTTTATTCCAAAAAATTTAAAAAAAAACCAACGAGCCTAATTAAAATTTAAGGCTTTCAGCCCAATTAAGTACCCAAAAAAAAATAACAGAAGAGGGAAAAAAAAATCTAAGATCCAGTCTTGGCAGTCAATTCTCCATAAAAAAAAATTTTCTTTTTATTTTTTTTGTTATGAGCGGGTTGGGTCAGGTACCGGTGGATGACATAAACCAGACCCGAACCCGCCCGCTCTTATCCATCTTAAACCGATTTTTTCACCCGCCCAACCCACCAAACCGATTCAACCCGACCGTTGCACAAAAATTAGTAACAGATCGGACGGTTTCGGACGGGTCATGTAATTTTGCTCACCCCTAACTCCTATAATTACCATGCTCTTGCATGGATATAGAAGTCCGTGGGAACAATAGAAGAATTGGTTATATTGTTTGAAACTTTTGTCTTATATAAGTTGTTGTTATATGAGTCCAAAAAAAGTGGTTCTTATATAAAACCAAAAATATCGTGAATAAACTTTAGAAGTATAAAATGAAATAAATTATCAATAAACATAAATTTTAAATAAAAGAAATGTTTTCCTATAGATAATTAGATGAATTAGTAGAGTTGTCAAAATATGTCGAGTTGTCAGAATAGATATACAACACCCGATTCATGGTACCGATATTAATACAGTTAAATATGTATATATATTTATTTAATATTACGTATATTAAGTTTTTTTCTTTTCACTTTGAGATATGATGGAATTTATATTCTCCTATTAGTCTATAGCGAATCTTCTTAATGAGTATACCTATAACGATAAAAATTATTGAAAAATATATATATCATGGTATATATCATAGGGGCACCAATTCTTTTTTTTCTTAGTATATATGTATTAATGTATATATTAAAATAAAAATCGTTAGAAAGTTTTAACAGTTGAATCAAAATCAAGTTTTATGATATTGAATTCTTTGAAGACATTTAAATGTTTTTCTAATGCATGCATAACTTATAGAATAATATTAATTATACATGTTTCTGTTGCATCTGTTGAAAAAAGTTTTTCTAAATTAAAATTGTTAAAATCTTATTTGCGATCTACTATGTCACAAGATAGATTAAATAGTCTTGTTTTTATTTCTATTGAAAAATCATTTTTTAAAGAATTTTGACCGTGAACAAATTATTAATGTTTTTGAAGCAAAAAATGCAAAGAGGACAATATTAGAGATTAATAGGACATCGACTTCTTTCTTCAGCCTTTGTTCAATTGTTATCAGTGGAAGATACTATTGGTGTAGGGATGTTGTTGCAACACATTCGGGTTGATAGATATAAGTATAATTATTTTTGCTATAATTCTATTGTAGTTTGCTACTGTAATGTTCCCAAAATCTGTGGGACGACCATGGTAACTATTTGTTTAAATTAACACATCACAACATAGACATGACTTTTTGACCATATTTGTGTAATTTTAGAAACTATTAACCAATTTCAGGGACCACTTTAAAACTTTGTTATCATATGTGTTGATTCATTTTCTTTAGCTCCCCACCCCCATCCCCACCTTATCTCCCCCTCCCTATCGGACACCCACAAATCCACCACCACACATCCCACCCCTAACTCCATTTTTATAAGGGGTCATCATATATGTTGATTCATTTTATTCAACTCCTCCTCCTTATCGGACACCCCCGAATCCACCACCACCCCATCCCACCTCTAACTCCATCTCCACCCCCACCCCATCGCCACCTTTTCTCCCCTCCTCATCGGACACCCTCACCCTTAACCCTAAGGCACGACCGGGACTGGTGGTGACCGCGCACGACTAGACAATGGATGCATGAAAGGATGCGCGTCTTCTGTAATGGTGAGATGGAAACGATGCGTCTTGTTGCTGCGATTGAGGGGTGGTTGGATGCACAGCTTGCAGTGACGACTGAACTTGGTGGAACTCGCGATGAACGGCGGCTGTGCAACGTTGTTCGGAGTTTGTGGAGTGCGACGTGTACGGGGCACGACGGCTTGGCGGTGGCCTCCTGCGAGACTCAATGATAGATGGTAGTGAAATTGGTCGATGACGACTTTGTGTTGCTGCTTAGGGAAGAGGGTTAATTGGTGAAATTCAAAAACATAAACTTAACATAGTATCAAAATGGTTCCTTAAATTGGTCAAATTGGTCCCTGAAATTGGTCAATTTGGTCTTTGAAATTGGTTTAATGATGTGGACACCTGGTATTAAGGGTGTTCGTGGATCGGTTTTGATCGATTTTGAGGTAAAAAGTCATCCGGTCCAAAGATTAATAAAACAACATACGGTTCGGTTCGGTTTGGATTGCTTCATTAATAAAACCTGATCTGATTAAATGCTATTTGGATTGGACCAGTTTATTCGATTTTTATCGACACATCATTACATAATTATGTTACATCAAAGAATCAAGATTACAAGTTAAATTGAACAAAATCTTAAATATATATATACTTGTTGATACATTCATGTAATAACATTTCATAAAATATGTATAAAGTAAATAAATATCATCAACTAGTTTCAAACATCTTTTATTTATGTTTGGAACATTAGAAATAATAAAAAATTACTTCAAATCAAACTAGTAAGTATTATTAAGGAAAAAAACAAATAAAATATTAATATTGCAATAAATAGAATAAACATATATTAAACTTTATATATGCAGTTTGGTTTGAATTGATTCGATTTTTAAAAAAAGGATCCAAAATCCGATCCGATCCGATTGGTTTTCGCAAAATGTAACACCATGGGTGCCGACGAGGGCGGGAAGTGATTGTCGGTGCAAGAAGGCACGGACAAGGAGCGGCTCCTGGCAGGCTTCTAGGCAGAGGGACACATGAATAAACCGATTACACGCCCGAATGAGAGGGATCCTGAGACTGTAGGTATGAGACTATACAGTTGAGGATGGCTTATATGAATTGATTGGTACTACCTATACCAATAAGATGCATCTTCTTTTCAGGAGCCCAACACTTAAGAACTCCACAGTTAAGCGTGCTTGACTTGGAGCAATTATGAGATGGGTGACCTCCTCGGAAGAAGCGTGTGAGTGAGGACAAAGCACGCTGAAAAGACCCGTGTTGGTCTGTGGGAACAGTCGTTAATCCATAGAGCAACCAGGGATGTTACAAATGGTATCAGATCGGAACCTCTCCCATCATGGTGTGGTTCGGGGATGAACCAAGCGGAAGCTGGTGGGCATGTAACACCCGGGTGCCGACGAGGGCGGGGAGTGATCGCCGGTGCAAGAAGGCACGGACAGGGAGCGGCTCCTGGCAGGCTTCTAGGCGGAGGGACACATGAATGAACCGATTACACACCCGAATGAGAAGGATCCTGAGACTGTGTAGGTATGGGACTATACAGTTGAGGATGACTTATATGAATTGATTGGTACTACCTATACCAATAAGATGCATCTTCTTTTCGGGAGCTCAACACTTAAGAACTCCACAGTTAAGCGTGCTTGACTTTGAGCAATTATGGGATGGGTGACTTCCCGGGAAGTTTTCCTGGGAAGCATGTGAGTGAGGATAAAGCACGCTGAAAAGACCCGTGTTGGTCTGTAGGGATAGTCGTCAATCCATAGAGCAGCCAGGGATGTTACACAAAACAAGATCCAAAAAATCCAAAAGATATCGGTTTTGTTCGGTTTTTGATTTTTTGGATCGGTTTGGATATGAGCACCCCTACCCGGTATTCCTTGACATTTTGCCAGATAACGTGTCACCTCAGCGTTGTTAACACCGTCAACTAACTAGGACCGATGGAGGGACCAACTTGATTAACATTTGACGATTTCGGGAACTAATTTAAAATTTCGTTAAATTCTGGGACACTTCTAGAATTTCAGGGACCGGATTGGGGATTTACTCCGTGTATTAATATTCAATTTGGTACGTCATCTGTTATAGGCAAAATAGGTAGATTAATCTCATACGTTTTTTAGTTTTAAACATTAATCCTATAAGTTTTTTTTTTTCGAATTAGTCCCATACGTTATGTTCCGTTAACATATTAGTCATTTCCGTCAATCCGTACATGACGACATCAATTTTAAGACCAACATGGAAGACAAGATAACATATATGACCAAAATGAGAAATTATGAAAGGGAAAATACATTTTCTTTTTTCATTTTGATCTATATGCTATGTTCCGTCTTTCATATTAATCATTTTCATCAATTCCTTCTTGATGACATCAGTTTTAGGACTAACACGATGATCGAACATAACATATGAGAGTAATTTAGAAATAAAAATTATAGGATTAATGTGGGGAAAAAATATACGATATCAATTTATCTATTTTTACTATTTTTAACGTTGAAGTAAAAAACTAGGGCAGGGGTCTGTCAAAAACCAAGGGCAGCGCAAGGGTTTTAGGTTGTAATGAAGGCTGAGTGGACAGAAACTGAGCATGTTTATGTTGGGAGCAGCAAGTAGCAGAGCAACAAAGCCAATCTTCTTCAACTTGTTCAATTTTCAAAGGCACTTCACTCTTCCTCTTCCTCTTATGGCCAACCCAACTACTAGGGTTTCTGCTTCTTTCTCCTCTTCTTCTTCTCCTGGTTCTCCCATTCACGCGCCTCTAAAGCGCGTGGGCACTCACAATGGAAGCTTCCACTGCGACGAGGCCCTTGGCTGCTTCATGATTCGCCTCACTCACAAATTCTCTAACGCCGAAATCGTCCGCACCCGTGATCCTCAGGTTCCTCCCCTTCAATCCGAATCCATTTGTGTTTTCTTGTTTGGTTACCGAGAAAAGTTATTTTTTTTTTGTTTGTTTTGGTTGATGAGAAAATATGTTTTTTTTGTTTGGTTGCTGGGAAAATGTAATTTTTTTGTTTGGTTGTGGGGAAATGTGTGTTTTTTTGTTCATTTGCTGGGAAAATGTGATTTTTTTGTTTGCTTGCTGAGAAAATGTGGACAAGGTGATGCATTCTGAGTTTCTGAGAAAATGTATTCTTTTTCTGGAAGTTTAAAGGCTTGTGAGCGACCCAGTGAGGTATTAGCTGGTTTAGGAGATTTTTCGATGTAAGATGTAGTCAATGACCCAAAAGATGTTGTCACTTTTATGTTTTTTTTTTCATTATATATATATTTTTTGGCGTGTGCTTTGGTTGCTGAGAAAATATGGACAAGAGTGTTGCTTTTCGAGTTGCTGATAAAATATCATTTGTCTTTCGGGAGGTTTTATCGCTTATGAGCGATGCAGTGAGGCGGGCATCGGTTTGTTTGGGAGTTGTTCAATGCTGAAATGTAATCAATAACCCAAAAAATGTCATTGATTCATTTGTTTGGGTTCTGAGAAAATTTGGACCTTGGGTGGTGGGGGGTTCTTTTTGGAACTTGCCGCTTATGAGTGACCTGGTGAGGTGTTACTTGTTTGGGGAGTTATTTTAATACTTAATTGAATTCTATGACCTAAAAGTGGGAGGGGCAGATGAAATTTAGTAGGAGAAAATAGAGATGAGTAGAGTTTTCATCTTCTTGTTGGTTTTGCTTTTTGGTTGTCGCCCTATGTGTTTAGTATTTGGAAAAACTCAAGTCCCACATTGACTAGAGATAGTGTCTAAGAAGAAATTATAAGTAGTGGGCAATCCTCATCTTATGAGCTAGCTTTTGGGATTGAGTGAGGCCTAAAATCTAATATTTAGCAACCGAATGGAGTGGAAGTTTGTGTCTCTTAGTATCTGTTTGAGCTTTTTGTTTAAATTAAATCGTGGCTTTGTAGGTGTTGGAGGGTCTTGATGCTGTTCTTGATGTTGGCGGAGTGTATGACCCAAGCCGAGATCGGTATGATCATCACCAGAAAGGATTTGAGGAGGTTTTTGGGCATGGTTTCTCCACTAAGTTGAGTAGTGCTGGTCTTGTTTATAAGGTAATTTTCTAATCTACACAACCTATTTTTGTTTTGGTTTATCACTTCCTGCATACGTCATTTACTTCATTTGCATGGCGGCTAATTCTTCTATTGTAGTACAACTGCCAATTGTTTGCGAGAAACTTTATTTTGAATATGAATCTACCTTAATAGTTATATTATACTCCTTTTTTCTTTCTATAGCATTTTGGAAAGGAGATTATAGCCAAGGAACTTAAGGTAGATGAAAAGCACCCAGATGTGCATCACATATTTTTGGCTGTTTACAAGAGCTTCATGGAGGTAATAAATTTTGAATTTTATTCTTTTATCGCCCTCTCTAACTTTCTATACTTTGTACATCATGGTTGGGTTTAATTCTCTTTCATATACTGTTTTTTTTTTAATTATTATGTTCTTCTTATTGACTAAAATCTGAGTTGAGGAGACTTAAGGGAGGTTCACAAGGATTATGGATACCGAGAGGAATAAAAACACTTATTATTTCTTCTTGCACCAGGATAGTGAGTGCTTCCAAGTATAGTTTCTATCTTCCATCTGTATCATGTCTAGTTTCTAACTGGCATGTTGGAAGTAGACAGAAATAGTCTGAAGGAACTAGAAGAATTAAATTTTTGCATCTTAACAGAAAACTATATCAACGTTGGCATTGTTTTGTGATGAATGTTTCTATTTTAATTATCTGAAATATGTTAATCAATATGTGGAACCATGTATGCTTGTATACAAGACAAATATGAGAATGCTGTCTGCTTCTATTTACTCATTGTGGGCATTAGAATATCAGTTAGACATTGGGACCTGTAGAAACAATTTCGCATATACACATCTGTTTTCTTCATCATCAATATCATTCTCGAAAAAGTTTGAGTTTTGACTTCTGAGTGCTGACATACTCAGTGTTTTTACAAACTTAAAGGGTTTTTGCTATAAGATTTTGTTTCTTTTGTAGTCAGAGGTATATATCTGGCATATTGTGCATTTATAGTTTGGATTAGTTTTTCATTATATTAGACTTTAGATTCATTACTAATGGCTTGTTCAAAAGAGAACTTTGTTCTTGCTTATGTTGTCGGGCACTCAACTGAACCACATGTTCTTGGGTTTAATTTGAGTGCCTGCCGAATGGCTTATAGGACAAATGGTGCATTTGGAGTTTATTAGTCCTCCTAACATGGCTGATCAGTGAAAGAAAAATGTATTTCTGATTCTGATAGCATGTGACACTATGACAAATATTATTCTTGTTTAATTATATCAGGCAATTGATGCTATAGACAATGGAATCAATCAGTATGATACAGACCAGCCTCCAAAATATGTGAATAATACACATTTGTCCTCAAGAGTGGGAAGGTTAAATTTGGATTGGACCGATCCCGACCAGTCACCGGAGAAAGAAAATGAATCCTTCCAACGTGCCATGGCCCTTGCTGGCAGCGAGTTTCTGGATGTTAGTCTTCTCTCCTCATGCTGTTTCTTTTCAAACTGTAATATGAGTTTTAAATATGCCCTTGCTTGTTTTACCTTTTGCTTTATTGTTTTAGCAAGCTCCCTTCTCCTTTTGCAGAGTGTCCGATTTCATGTAAATTCTTGGTTACCAGCAAGGTCAATTGTATTGGAGACCCTTGTGGCTAGACAGAGTGTCGATCCAAGTGGAGAAATTTTAGTTTTGAATAAATTCTGTCCTGTAAGTTGGAAATTCTTGTCTTCCTCTCCTAAAGTTTGTATAATATTTGAAGTTGATTAATTCAAGTTATATCTATTCCACTAATCCACCGTCCTATGTTCAGAAATCATGATTTGAAGCTTGTACATTTATGTTAATGAAAAAAATTCCAGAGCATTTGTCATACAAATGTCCATGCTAACATTAAAAATAGAATTGGCAGAAACAAGATTTCTTAATCCATTTATTGAATAATTTAATCCTTAAATCATCATTTGAAGCTTGAATGTGTATATAGATTAACATCTTGAACATTTCTTTCCATGAGAGAAACCCAAACATTTCTAATGTCATACATTTTTTATCGCAAACATTTAAAGTAGATTCAATTGGTGGAAACATGATTGCATAATCTTTTTATTGAATAAGTTTACGAACTAGATGGTGATTATTCGTGCCTCTGACTGGTTGTTAATGATTTCCAGTTTTCCACTCCTTAGCAGAGTTATATAAGTTTAATCCAGCAATGTGTGATTTGTACCCTCACAACACAACCAGTAATCAGATAGCAAAACAACTTTTGGAATGGAATGTGGTCTTGCCTGTTGTGTAGCAGCTGTGTTGATCTCACTATTTGCTTACTTCCCCATTAAAATTGACATTATAGGTAGTATAAAGAACACTGGCATGGTCCTGCTGTTGCATATGGTCTAGAATGGTCATCTTTGAGCCTGTTCAATTGTACAAGAGATTTCCTTAATTTTTTTTCCTCTAAATTTCTCCTTCTATTTGTTCACCTTGGGTGTTAGCTGCTTGGTAGTTGGTATTACTCCATCCGTTTCTTATCTTTGGTATTTTAAGGTTTCTACACATAAGTTAAGAAATCATTAATTTGCGTATATTTGTATCAAAATACCTTTATTTCTACCATTAATTGTTTACGAATTCCAACTGCATTCACTAATCTAAATAAATACTCCATACTCTACTAAGCCATTTACAAGCACCACTTTTGTTTTGGAAAATGTAGCATTTTTGACTGAGGTGACGTTTGGAAGAGCTTATTTAAGCTCCTTTTGACTAATTTGATGACATAAGCTCTTATGCAGTGTGTTTGGTAGAGCTTATAAAAATAACTTATGTCATCCCATAAGGAGTTTTTGACTTATTTTCATAAGTCACTGGGAGAAGCTTATGGAATTATCATAAGAGCTTATGCACTAAACACCCTCTCCGTATTTTTCACCATTCGAATCTTCTCATGCCCCTTTCTTTCTTTTTCTTTCTTTAAGCGCTTATGGCATAAGCTCTCATGCGATAAGGTCTTATGTGATAAGCTCTTAATTAAGTTATTTACCCAAACGCACCCTGAATTTAAGTATGGATAGTTTTGTGTATTTTCAAGGCAAATCAACTTAGTTCTATATAAGGGTATACATGGAAAAAAAATTGGTCAATTATACCTTGGGTTTATAAAACACTCATGGTTTTGAAACTAAAACAAATGGCTAAAAACACCAAAGAAAAGGAACGGAGGGAGTATTTATTTGCATGAACTAGATACTGTATTGTCAGAAGATATTAACTTTGTTGTTTTCTGCAGTGGAAACTTCACTTATTCGAGCTTGAGGGGGAGATGAAAATTGACCCTCCCATCAAATATGTTCTCTATCAGGTATGTACTTAGTTTTCATTTCTTTAAGTTCCATTCTAGTTTACTGGTCCTCAAGAGGACTCTTCAAAAAAGGGTAGCCAGGCGATCTATGTATTAGTGATAGATAAACTTTTAGAATGACCAGTAAGTTGTGCTGTTTTGGCCCAAATCTAATGGTGCTCATAATCACATCCCTTGTCATTAAAATGCTTTGGTGGCAGTAGAATTTCAACAATTAAGAGGCCCAAAATTATTAGAATATGGGATGTTTAGTATTCTGAAGTCCAAACCTCTAGCATGATGCAGGGGCCATATGAAGGCCAAAGTAGGCTGGATATATGGTCCGATTTTTCAATATAAGCAGGGGGAACCTGAACGAAAAATTAAACTCAAAGGACTCCCTTGGTTTAAAGCCCAGAGTTTGAAAAGAACATGACTGGCAGCTGACAACTTATCTAAAAAGAGTTGGATACGAGTTTAAAAGAGCTAAAAATAATTTACTATCAGGGTAATGGTGCTATATTATCTTGAGGATTAAAGAGATACTTTTATTTTCAGTAATTCAGATAACGAGATAAAACAAAAAAAGAGTAATTATCTAAAGGAGAAGAGATAGGAAAACCTTTGGGGTAATACAGAACTAATAAATCACACGGGTTTCCTGTAGAAATATATACTTGAAAAAAACTCTTAACAAGTCAAAAGCCATATAGCCTATTTTATAATTTGATAGTAATTGGATCAGGTAAGGATCGAATTACTTCATTTGAAGGGCTTAGGTTAGATTCCTGCCAACAATTCCCTTTGTAGGCAACATGTAAGTATCATTATAACTATAAGCCCTTAATAAGTTTAATTTTTATTAAAGTTGGACTAAAATTTTGGAGCTTACCTGTGCTTAAAATGAGTAGTGACCCAATATTTTAACATAACTAAAATCCTTGTTTCAAATTATGTTGGGAATTTTATTTTTGAAAACCCTGCTGATAAAAATACCCAAGTCCCTATATCATCACCACCATTTTGGAGTTTTATCGAGAATTTGCTTGAGTTGGTGGAGATCCAGTATTTTCTGAATATGTTAACTTCCTCATTTAAGGTTATTATTGTTAAGGTTAATATATCTCTGATTTAGGGTCTTTTAACATATCAGCTGATTTCTCCACATACGTTTCTCAATGCCCTTTACAGGACGAGAGAAGTAAACAATGGCGAGTGCAGGCAGTCTCGGTATCTCCTGATAGGTTTGAGAGCCGAAAGCCTCTACCCTCACAGTGGCGAGGTCTTCGGGATGATGAACTGTCAAAGGAGTCTGGTATTTCTGGTTGTGTTTTTGTGCATATGAGTGGATTTATTGGTGGAAACCAAAATTTTGATGGTGCCTTGGCCATGGCAAGAGCTGCTTTGAAGATGTAGGCAAATGATCTTAACAAACTTAGTGTTTTTCATCCATCAATTTTACAAAAGCTTTCACAGTAAAGTTTACTGATTGTATTGAAGACTCCGAAGGGAAATGTGAACATGGCTCACAGATAGTTTGTTCTATATTGAGTTATTAACTTCTTTATTGATGCTGATCTATCTTATCCAAACTTTCTTTCAATAGTTTAACTGTGTATTGATGTTGTTATATGCACATGTGCCTATAGCACGACTTTCTTGTGCTGCTTTATTCTCGTATAACATTGTCATTATTTCATTTATAAAAAGTTTAGACTCAAAAGGAAACATACTTCAGAATGAATATGGGTTCCCGTCTAGCATTATTGTCACATATATATCCAATTGCATATAAGTGAACAACTATGTTACTTGTTGTGTAAAACTGTAAATTTGGATGAAGTTTATTGATTTATTTATTGTTTGGTTATAACGAGGTTTATGTATTTTACTCAAGCGTAAATTCTGAGTTGATTTGGAAATATTCTGGGAGATTTTATTCGGTGCTTCTTTTGCAATGGTTCGTGATCAAGTTACTGTCAAGTTCCAAAAGACCTCCCTTTTTTTCAAAGGGTCAAATGTTAGCTTTATCTTTAGCTAAAGGGCACACGTTTTATTTTATTGATGTGTTCCCATTAGAGAAGAAGTTATTCTGTTTCAACGGGTATCACAACTGAAATTCTTCATGGCAATTATGCTTAGAAGACGATTCTCAATATGGCAGCCACATTAATGACAAATTCCTCTACATATTGACTATATTCTAATTTTTAGATATGAAGATATATTAGAGTGCCTCTCGAGCAAAGAAGTGTGCAATGACCAATTTTCAACCAACCTAAGTAATGGGTTAACCTCTATATAACCCCATCCTCACGGCTTGGCATTTGGAATGAATAATGATATTCATATATTGCTGCTACCGAAATGAATGGCAACAATAACAAGTGAGAAGGGCAACTTCCATTGGTCAAACTCAGATGCAATTCTCTTGTTTATTATGTCTTTTTACTTCCAAGTCTTCTCTCCCAGAAAAGTGAAATTTGGAAGAAAAACCTCTAGCTTATTTGACTTGAGAGCTCAATCTATAATCATAAGGACAGAAAAAGGAGTCAAAGTAAACAACGAAAGGAATCCAAGTGATAAACAATAAATCAATCATCTGTTATTACTTATTGGTAGTGTCATAAAAACGGCTCAGACCCACCGATTTGATCGGGAACCTGTCACCAAGCTAGTATGGTTAAGCCATCAAACCGTATAAGACATTGATTCGGATTGACCTGGTTGACCCGACCTTTTATTTTTTGTAAAACTCGACTGACCCGGTTGAAAAGAGCCTGTTGACCCGATGGGCTTTTATTTTTTATTTTTATGAATTGTATTCATATTATACTAATACAGTGATATATTGATTTCTGATATTATACTCCTCCTGTAATATATTGATATTGATTTGCACTGATATTATACTATACTATATATTACTCTTCGTAATATTGAATTGTTTTTTTAGTTAGAAATGTCTTCTACTAAACCTGAACCACAACCCAGATATGTTGAATTATGTTGGCCTATGTATGAATATTTTGGAATTTTTCAAAGTATACCAAGTCAAGCAGTTCAACCAGTGACTCGTTGATTGAATCGGTGACCCATTAACCCAATACCCTGACCGAGTCGATAATCGGTCCGATTTTAATAATATTGCTTATTGGAACTTAAAAAATATATTTATCTATTTAAGGAATAAATAAAAAAACTACTTAATTAAATCCTAATTTGATAAAAAATTGTCAATTTATTTTGTTCTTATTTTCTCATGACCTAATTTCATGTCTTATTTTATCATTTCTCAAGCCTTGAGTAGGTAAGAAGAATAACGAAAAACTTCTTTAAAGTAAGATTGTCTCTAAAATGAGCTAGTAAGAGTATGCTGACCCTTAGTTAATAATTAGTTGGTGCTGCTAGCCTATTATTGCCTAGAAGAGTTTGCAGTTGCCTTGGTGTATCTATGGGGAAACAAGTTCATGAAGTTGTTTTCTTGGACACGAACTAGTTAGCAAGTAAAATTTTTTGTGTGGAAGTGGCTGATACAATATAGTTCCAGGCATGTAACAAGATTGTAGAGTTCAATGATGGGGATGACAATAACAGCATATCGGAAGGCCAAATTCACTTTTTGAATAAGGAGAAACTGTTTCAGCATGAATACAATACTTCAATCGTTTGGGAGAGTCTAGAGGCTGAAATGAAAACATACTAGCTTCTAAAAATAAGGTTGAGGGGCTGCACCATAGCCATGGCAGAAGCAAAACATGATTAAATTTTCACTGTAACTCCCTCATACAATATTTTATTTTTGTCTCAGCTAAGAGTTGAGTGGTTTTGTTCTCTCACTTCAGAAAAGTTGACATCAGTAATGTTTAAGAAGAAAAAAGAATATCTAGAATATTCATTAGTTGTGGTCATATAAGACGTTTCACATCCAATTGTACAACAGGGGACTAAATTGGAGAAGCAAATGTTTCATCAATTCTTAGGGCACAGGAAAATACAGAAAGAAGCAAAATTGTTTCATCCAACAAGCAGCAAATTGGCTATGCCAATGAAGGGTGATATTATGAATCCAGAAAATGGGGTTCCAATGAGGGACAAAATTAAAATAGAAACTTCACTGTTTTGGAAATCATTCATATGACCAGAACTTTCTCTCTATAATTATGAGATGTCATAACAAAACAAACAAAGAGTACAGAAAGTATATCTCTCAGTAAAATGCAGAAAATCACCATGTTTCTCCTCTAGCACTGGGAGTAAAAGGAGGTGAATTAACAAAAGAAGGAAAACTAGCATCCATCTCTCTATTTCTAGTATAGGGACTAGTGTTCATTTTATCAAATGAAGAAGATTCAAGTGAGTGCAAGAATTCATCAAAACCCTCCTGATGGCCTACCCCTCCTGGCTTTATCAACTCATCTGGCAACCCAACTTCTCCTTCTAAAAACCTCGCCACCTGCCTCATGCTAGGCCTAGCAGTAGGTGCACCATTTGAACACACTAACCCCAGTTTCAACACCATGAGCACCTCTCTTTCATCAAAATCACCATTTAGTTTTGGGTCCACCACATCAAGTATTCTCCCTTCTTTGTATCTTTTCCACACCAGATCTACCAAAACCATATCTTCTGGCAATGCCTTTGGCTCAACAGGTCTGAGTCCACATGCCACCTCCAGCAAAAGTGCACCAAATGCAAAAACATCTGAGCTTGGAGTGGCTTTTCCTGTTCTAGACAACTCAGGTGCCAAATAGCCTAAAGTACCAACCACTCTTGTGGTACTTGGGTTAGCCCCATGTTCACACAATCTTGCTAACCCAAAATCTCCTAGTCTTCCATTGAGTTCACTATCTAGCAGCACATTGCTAGCCTTCACATCTCTGTGTATCACCACCTGCTCATACCCTTCATGTAGATACAAAAGAGCTGAAGCAACATCCTTTATAATCTTGAACCTCTGTCCCCAACTTAGGATGGTTTCTGGCTCACCAAACAAGTAATTGTCTAAGCTCCCATTGGCCATGAAATCATACACAAGTAGGAGGTCCTCGCGGCGGCGACACCAGCCTAGCAACTGAACCAAATTCCGGTGACGGAGCCGGCCTATGCTGGCTATTTCTGACACAAATTCCCTCAGGCCTTGTTTTGATTCATGTGAGATTCTCTTAACAGCTACTTGTGCCTTGGAATTTGGCAATGTTCCTTTGTAAACTTTACCAAACCCACCTTGCCCAAGTAGCTCTTTGTCCTTGAAACCTTTGGTAGCTGTCTTGAGCTCTTGGTAGGAGTACCTGTGAGGCCCAATCTCAAGCTCCCAATCTTCAATCACATCAGCATTCTTGAATTTTCTGAACAAGTAAATGCCAATCAAGATAGCAGATAAAGCAATGACAACAACAGAGACTGAAACCCCAACAATAAGAGATGTGTGCTTCTTCTTCTTTTGCTCTGGAAGCTGTGGGAGAGAAGAGAGATCAAGGGGTGGAGCTGGTCCATTGATTTTGAAGCTCCAACCCAATATATAATGGGAGCTAGCAAGCAAACCTGTTGAAGCAGAAAACCCAACATACACAGTTTCATAAAGGATTGGTGAGAGATCTACAGCATAGGTCAAAATTGGTTTTTTGGGTTTGGTAGAAGATGGAGAAAGTGTGACACTAATAACACTTTCAGCAGAATCATAATCAACCCAAACCAGAATTGGTTTCCCACTTTTGAGATTCAGATCTTGTTTGGTTAAATTTGTGTCAGTGTAGTAACCTGCAGTGGCAGAAGCATTGGACACCAAGCTGTTGATGTCAATTCCAACATGGTTATCATTGATGTCCCCAAACTCAAAGTCTTGGACAGTGTCAAACTCAACAGCAAAGAGGTGGTTTGAGGAGTTTCCAATGTCACTTGAGTTGAGAAGACCAAGGTACTGGCTTGGGAGGGCTTTGAGATCCTTGGAGGGTGAAATAGTAAAAGCCATGCCATGGCCACCTAGCTTGGGATACTCAGGCACAATAGCAAGTGCAAAAGAGGAAGAAAAGGAGGAAACTTTACCATTGGTAGAGTTCTTGAACTTAAAAGGGGTTGGATAAAAAGCATGACCCATTAATCTACTTGTCTCATTTGTAAGTTTGAGTATTCCATTTCTCTCTATTTCTGCTACTCCATTCAAGGTTAAGTTGTTGTTGCCCACCACTTCTTTGAATCCAGAATACAAGAGTTGGTCAGGCTGAGATGAAACTGGGATGGTAAGAAGGAAAAGTAAAAAAGGGAAGAGTTTGAGAAAGTTGGTCATGGTTAACAAGGAAAAAAGATATAGCAAATCAATGACTTTGAATGATATGAGGAAAGAGCAAGCATATTAAGGTAACTTTTTTTTTGTTTAAATTCAATGAATTTGAGGAAGTTGGTTGATGTAGAATATATCAGAATATGTTTTGATTGTGAAGGAGATGATGGAGACCCATTGAGGAATGAAGGAAAGACAGGAAATAGTTGTCCAGATGAGCAGCAGTGTCGTTATGGATGAGCTAGTCAAAGAGAAAGTGGAAGATATGGGTTGGGTTTGGGTTTGGGTTTGGGTTTGGCTTTTGTCTGCTGAGCCCCACTATGAAGAACAAATACGGGCAGCGTTTCACATGCGGATAAAATAAGATAAAAATCATAAAAACACATTTAGTGTGTTTAGATTAACATTTGCTAAACGTGATTATGGAGAAGATTGATGATGTCAGGATAATTGAGTTTGAAGTAAAATGATTTATGTTTGGATATATTTACGTAAAAGTGAGTTGAACAATAAATTTGAGGTTAAAAATCATGTTTGAGGGCAAAAGCTTCGAATTATATCTTAAGTTAGAATTGATTTCAAATATAAAATTAATTTTAGTCGAGAACACTCAAATATGTCAAATCAATTTTATGTCTCTAAATCACTTTTGCCTATCACAAAAGTGAAACTAAACATGCAATTATTTCTAATCATATTGACATCTAGGTGGGGGAATATGCTTGGTCGAGCTACGTCCTCACATAAATATGTCTGGTTTGTGTTCCAATCTTAAGGTTTAAGCCTGACCTATTAGCATGATATAGATCAAATTTTAAGATCTGACCTGACCTACTTCAAGACATTGACCTGACCTGAAAGCCTATTATAAACCCTACTTTTCAATTAAGCCTTTAAATATGTGTTAACCTATAAATAGGTCATGTGCATTCACTTGTAAATAGGTTTATAAGTATCCAATGATAAAGAAGTCGGTAGGTCTATAATGATAAATAGGCGAGTGAGCCTTCACAAATAAATATGTAAGTAGGTCTATACATTCAAATGGGCCAATAAATCTTTTATACTTTCAAATAATTATAAATATTATAAATAATATATTATATTACTATAATATATTAAATTATTATATGTGTATGTCTTAAATAAGCCAACCTGACGGGCCTAATTGACTTTGCAAAGTATTAGGGCTCACCTCTTTAGTTATATAAGCTTATTTTTAGTTATATAATCTTATTAAAAAGCCTTAATCTAATATTTTTATTACATATATGTAATGTTAAGTTAGGTCTTAAATAAACTAAATCACAGGGAAGAAGCAGGTCTATTCACACACCATTTCACCCCACACATATAATTCCCAAAATATAATATATTTAAGGTGTAAAAAAGAAACTTTTTCCTTCTTGTTATTGGGGCTGGAGGGACCCAAAAACCAAAAGAAATGGTCTTCTAGTCATCCACATCTCCTCTCTCTAGTCATGGCTTCGAAAAACCACCCAACATACCCGGATTATACTTCAAATCCATTTGCTTACTATGCTTGAAGAAATTTTGAAGGTGTTTCTAGGATTGTAATTTGAACTGGGCTTTGGGTTCTACGCCCACAAAATGGGTAGTTTAATCCAAAAACAGCTTAAGTTTACTTAAGCCACTCATGCCATCCACGACATACTTGTAGTTTTATATCCTTGATGAGTTGTTTTCTATTTTCTACATAAATGATAAATAGACACACTCATGGGACCTCAATGCACACCGTATCGTATTACGAATATGTGATTGTAAACAAGAGTAAGTAGAAAATAAATAAAATAAGAGCCGTGCTAAACCAACATGATTTTTCGACAACATACGCGACACTGCTATCGTAGTGTTATTGTAGCAGCATTTTTTTTTAATTTTGACTTTTTTAAAAAAATAAAAATTTTATTTCTAAAATAATCCATTCACCAGATAATGAACTGAATTCATCAGATATTTGTACATGATTCACCAGATATTTGCACATACTTAACCAAAAAATTTATTTATCAAAAAAACCCATTCACCAGATATTTACAAATACTTAACCAAAAAATTTATTTATAAAAAAAAACACATTCACCAAATAATGAACTGAATTCACCAGATATTTATACCTGATTCACCATATATTTGTACATACTTAACCAAAATTTATTTCTCAAAAAAACCCATTCACCAGATAATGAACTGAATTCACCAGATATTTATACCTAATTCACCAGATATTTGCACATATTTAACCAAAAAAATTATTTCTCAAAAAAGCTCATTCACCAGATAATGAATTGAACTCACCAGATATTTGTACCCGATTCACCAGATATTTATGCATACTTAACCAACAAAATTTATTTATAAAAAAAACACATTCACCAGATAATGAACTGAATTCACCAGATATTTATACCTGATTCACCATATATTTACACATACTTAAACCACAAATTTTTCTCAAAAAAACCTATTCACTAGATAATGAATTGAATTCATCAGATATTTATACCGGATTCACCATATATTTGCACATACTTAATCAAAAAAATTATTTCTCAAAAAAACCCATTCACCAGATAATGAACTGAATTCACCAGATATTTGTACCCGATTCACCAGATATTGACACATACTTAATCAAAAAAATTATTTGTAAAAAAAATTTAAATTAAAAAAAAAAAGATTTGCTACAGTGCCGCACATTATAACTACAGTGTCGCATTGTATAACACTGTTCATACGATGTAATTATATGATGTCCCAAAATTTACGTCAGTTTAGCATTTTTGATAAAATAATGACATGTATAGTATATCCATGTGATGTCCATGTATTGGTGTCGCATAAGTGTGTCTATTTATCATTTCTCATTTTTAAAGTCACGCTGACTCTACAACGGTAGAGTTTGACAAATCAGTAGATTTGGGTGATAGTTCACTGATGTACAAATTTGGAGGATCTAGTCTTTTAGTCTCTATAGTTTTTGTTTTAGTATACAAACTAACACCTTGGCTGGGTTTTGTGATCAGCTGGTCTGTTACCAATTAGATGATTATCTTTTTAATATTTATAACTAATTATAATATAATAACATTCATTATAATAAATTGTAATTGTAGTTACCCGTACGAAACGTACGGGCATTTCTTATAATATATTTTAATATTTTTAAATTATATTAATATAAAACAATTATTAAAATGTATTTAAAGTTACGAACTAATACTATCAATTATTGTCTATTGATATTATTTATTAATAGAACATACTTTTTTTAAACGTTGTTTTCATCTTTACTGGGGTATATTTTACTTAGAATTGACTTTAAGTAATGACTTTATTTATCGGTAAAAAGTTAACAATTTTATTTTTTAGATGATAGAGAGTCTAATTATTGATACCTTAATTATAATTATATTATGACAAATAACATATTATATATATATATATATATTATATTATTTGAATCTATCAATTAATTGATAAATTGAAGTATTATAAGTAAATCATACTTTGACTTAATTCTCTTTTCAAGCTCTTTATTATATTATAAAATAATTGATTATTTCTCGCTTAAAGAATAATAAAATAATAAAATAGATTCACCGTTAAAGTTTAATGTTATACAACCAAACAATATAAATAGTTATGATAGTGGGAGACCATGAGTAGAGTTTGTTCACAGTGATATTGTAGTGGGACATTATTTAATGAATTTCTTTCTGTAGCGACTTTGAAATCTATTTAATTTATAAACATTTTCTATGAAATATCTATTTCATTTACTTTTAATCTTTTCTTGGTTTGTATTAATCGTTTTTAGAAAATGTATTTATGTTTCTTAATATTTTTTCTTATCTCTTAAAAATCCACCGCCTTGTTGCCACGGTCGCGCCTCCGCCACGCCGTAAGCGACTTTTGCCCGTCACCGACAGTCACGAAACCCGGCTCATTTCGTCTTCTCCACCGCGCGGCTGCCCGACCTCTCCGCCGCCATCAGTCGCAAGACGCGGCTGTTCCCCTCCTACCACCGCAGATCTGGCCGTTCGCCGGACCATGAGCGATCATTCCTGGGCGAGATGCGGCAGTCCGCCACCCTCTGCACGGCCTGGTTTGGAAGTAGATTTAATGGAGCAAATATTAAGAAATAATGGATAAGATATAAATAAGCACTAACCTGGGTTCAGAAGAATACTCAAAAACTTGCCCTTGGAGGAGAACTCGTTGATGGCCTTGGAATGCAGAGCTGTTTGAACCCATAAGGTAATTAAAAATACAAAAAGGGTTAAGTTTTCTTAACCTGCATTACCAGTTACCAGGTAGATAAATAAAAGAATGAGATGACATGGCTTTATATGAATGGATGTGTCCAATCGAGTGTGTTTGAGGGCATGTCCGTCTCCACAGCATTCCCCATTAGTATAGATATGGGCTTGGTATCTCTAATACTCACATTAATATATCATTTTCTTGTAAAAAAAAAAAAAAGTAGGTTTGGGTGATAAACACAAAAAGGTTGGGAACTTGGAAAGTTAAAATTCATATCTTTGGATTTATAATATACAGTTTTACATATGATATCTAAAATTTATATTTAAATAATATAACTCATTGCTATTATGGGCATACAATATAGGATTCTATTGCTTAGTTCAAGCAAATATATAGTGAAATAGATTATTAAAGACACAACAGAAAAACAATCACACAGAATGTTCAACATTAATACTCTACAAATAAAATATTGATAAAAACGTACGTCCTCATCTGATTTGATATTTTTAATCAACTTATTTATTTTGTTAAAGAAATAGTATTAAATTAACTCATGATGTTATTACTTATTAGGAACGTGATCGTTCTGGCACTAGCACCGTTTTGGAGAAAAACAATTGTCTCAGTTTGATTCCGACATGCTCAAAATCCAGTGTCCTTTTCCTCTCAAAATTAGAGTAGTGTTATTTTGATATTAAAATTGGACACTCATGTAGATATCTTACTCTTTATAGTATGTTATGAACCAAATAAATAAAGAAAAAGAAAGAATAAAGTGATTCATAGCCTATTAAAGAATAGGGTATTCCCATAGGTATCCAATTTTAGTGTCGAAATAACACTACTCCAAAATTAATAGCTAGTTGTTTTGAACATTCTCACAATATAGAGGGGGACCTATGAATTGGGTCCCATCCCATCCAATGTAAGAGCATCTTTATTCTATAACTCCATTTTGGAATTCTTAAATGGGTCCATTGATTGAGGTGATGCTTGAAACCTTGAAAGTTAGTATTTGTGTAAGGATGTAAGATTACTTGTGGGGGTCCATTTAATAACTTTTAAGAGTTGTTGGGATGAAGAAATGATGTGCTTAAATTATTGAAAGTAAAAATAAGTGATGTGTAATGATGAGATCTATTTAAGAACCCCATAATTGGGTGCTAGAACGTGGATGCTCTAATGACCACACATCCTTACATTATCAATAATTTATTTATTACACAATAACTATTTGGTATATTAATAATAAAATTATGTGGACCCCATTAAATTGCAATAAGCACCAAGTGCTTCCAGAAGCACCCATCAAATATGTGATGCTTGTCCAAGCACCTATGCTTATGATTTTAAGCACCTCTCTTCTCTATATAGCCGATGCAGATGCTCTAACTAATGAATTGAATTCCCTACATTTGAGAATTCTTAAAATTTCTTAAAATTAAGCAAAATTGTATAAATAAATTTTGGAGTCAAATTTATTAAGTTTAATAAAGATAAAAATATCCTCAAAATTTACCTAAATATAAAAATTATAGGAAAATATAACTTTAGAGAATTCAAATCCATGTCTAACCTAATTGGGGGTGACTAGCTGTGCAATATGCACCGTAGGAGGTACAAACCACATCTTGATATGACCCCATTACGGTAAATTGGTCCATTTGTGTTGCAGCACTTAGAATGAGAAATTGCTGGTTTATAATATGGTACTATGGTAGTGTCCTTTGATTTAGGGCTTCTGTGTTAGGCAAATCTGAGACATCCTGGCCATATTTCTGCTACTCTGGAATCTGGATGTTATATATTCAACCACACAATCACACGTTTCAGAAGCGTTTGATTTGCAAATTGGACACCATAAAATTTTTTATCTCCTGTTTGATTTGAAAAGTTATCAGGGGATAAGATAAAAAAGAGGTAAAATATATGACAAAAATCCAAAATTTTGTCCATCACCAAATTATGGGATAATTTTTTTATCACATGGACAGACTACCAAAAAAAGATAAAAATATCCTTATCTCTCTCTCTTTCTTCTCTCCATCTCTCATCTCTTTCTCCTCTCCCTCTCCTCTCTCTCTAATATATATAGTATTATTACGGTAATAATAATATATTATCATATAACTATATATTATAAAATATATTATATATTGTCTAATACTTACATATATTAATAATATATATTAATAATATTATATTAATATATAATAATATATATTACAAAGGGTATCTTAGTAAAATTAATATTATTTTACTTGTGTTGTCGATTATCTATCAAATGATGTACATGATAAAAAGTTGTCATGTGACTCGAGGATTGTGCTGTACTGCCATGCTTGTACTATACATTAATACATATCAAACACACCCTACATATATTATTTTATAGAATGAGAACATTGATACTCTAAATTGTTTATTCATATTCTTAACTAATCGATTAGACTATAATTTATAATTTTATAAAGCTATGATTAATTAACAAATAATGTGGGTACATAATCAGTAGTGTCAATAGCATCACCCTATTTTATATATTGCTGAATCAAATCTTAATTTGCTGCCGCTTTTTTTCCCTGCTAGAAATTATGGCTGAATAAGAAATTAAAGGGAAATTTGACATATGAATTTCACCTATGTATTAATGGACTTTGAAATTTTCTGAAGAATTATAGTGGGCTTACTCAATGGGCTTGATCCACAAGAAAGATTCTGTAGGCAAAGTTTAGATGCATTCCACAATCTTGCAATCCAATAGTCTCCGTTTGCTTCAATCCAATGAAATATAGTGGCTACATTTTTTAAAAGGAGGAGGACTAATCATGGAATCCAACACCAGTTAAATAAATACATAATGGCTAAGAGAGTGGCTAATCATGCACCTTCTTCAATATATTTTGTAAAATTACTTATATATTAATTTTTTATAAAAAAAATATCCTACTAAAACAACTTGCTACATATATATACTTTTATATGGGGGTGGGGTAGCTCAACTGGTATGAGCTAAGAGTTAATATGTTGAAGGTGTTGGATGCCCAAGGTTCAAACCTTGGCAAAAGAAGAAAAAATAGCAACTAACATACTAATATTTGTCTATAAAAAAAAAAAAAACTTTTATATATTTGGCCCTAATTTGCACTGATGTTCTTTCTCTAGATCTCTCCTTACCAAGAAAAAACAAAGCAAGTAGACTGGTTCCAACAAGTTGTTAAGGATGAAATTTTGGATTTCTGACAGATGTTTTCTTGACAGGATGATGAAGGGATTGAGGAGGTAATCAAAATTTTGTAAGTATTGAAGATATTTGGTTTGACAAGAAAATACAGTTCGACAGAGGAAAAGATTCGACAATCAGATTCCTGACAAAATAATAAAGGAAGACTTAGTCGAATGAATAGTCGTCAAGAGAAATAGAAAAGTGAAGAAATTGGCTAAGTCCCTAATCCGAAGAAAGGTACCAATACTAGTTGTCAAGCAGTTCAAACTGTCGAAGATAAGCAAATTGACATGGAGGGGTTCAAGACATTGAGCAGTTAGTGGGATTACTTGACAAAACAGTTTAAGTATAAAACTTAAGAGAACTGCCAAAGACATGTGGCAGTCATTTAGATAAGGAGTTATTTCTAGGTAGTTATTTTATTGACCTATAAATACTAGTAATCACAATGTGATAAGGGTCGGTTACTTGATACACATCCTACACATCTCGATCACATAGCAGATTGACGGATAACATTCAATTATTCCCTCCATCCTTCTTATTTCAATTCAATATGAAAACCCAGTACAATACTGGTTATGTCTTTCAAGTTTTTCACTTGTTTTTCATTATTTCCAGTATTCCTCTCAAATTATTCTTCTAATTTCTTTTACTTTTTCGCAAGTAATTTCTATTCTTAGATTTTATTTTACTTAACCTTTCTTTTCCAAACTTTTGTCTCTTGTTCGTTATAAACTTAGTTCGATTAGGAAGTTATTTTCTACAATAGAAACTACCTTTATCTTTTAAATTTCAAAGTTACCTTTCATTATTTATGATAATTTTAAACACTATTTTCAAACTCATTTACTTGTCATAGCATCAAGTCCTTGCTAGTATATTACTAGATTTGACTAACTTGTCAAATTCATACTCGGCAGACAGTTCATACCTATTGTTGACGAGATTACCGCATAACTCGTAGGTCCCACACTCGTTTGATCTTTAATTATTTGCAACGAAAGAATTTTGGTCATAAACCAAAAAACCACGTTAACAAATTGGCACGCCCGGTGGGACGAGTTTAGAGTAACTCGTATAGTGTCACGAACTGACATACAAATTTATTGTATGCGTCTACGGAGTGGAGAGTGATTTAAACGTCATCTAATTCCCAAAACTCTGTGAATATGAGTAGTGCAAGTAATGCAGGCATAGTCAGCACTAACGCCATTATGTCAACAGTGGATGCTAATCCTATAACCACTGTTGCGCCAGTTGATAATATTCCCGCAACCATGGCTAATGCTACTAATGCAGGAAATAATAGCACAAATAGTTTAGTGACGAGAAGAGGCGTTTCCTATGCTCAAGTTGTCAATAGGTTTGATGAAGTTGGCCAAGGAACACTCCCGTCACCAACTTCCCCAGTTTTACAACAAATAAATCCGCCAACTACCGGATTGTCTCCCCAGAGTGTTGTGAATTCAAACCCAAGAGGGACTACGCAACCTCTGCCACAACCTTTGTATGGAATGCCTTACGGTTGGACCACTGTCAACCCAAATACCCCATTTGCATACATACCATATCCAAATGGAGTAACGACGACCGCCTATACATCTGGACAAGCAGGACCGTCGACTGGGGGGCAAATCCCCAGTCAAGCGAATGGGATAACAAGGTCATTGGATACTATAGGATTTGAAGATACTATAGGATGCCTCTTGGCCAGGATGACTATGACAATGTCGAGAGGGTCATGTATTATCTAAGCAGTGTTTTCAATGATGCTGAGAAAATATATAGTGATATAGAGAAATTATGTCTAGCATTGTATTTTTCATGTACCAAACTCAAATATTATATGATGCCTTGTAATGTATTAATAATTTCTAAGACTGATGTAATAAAGTATATGTTGTCAAAACCAATCCTTAATGGGCGTATTGGTAAATGGACCATTGCTTTGTTGGAATATTCTTTACAATACGTGCCAGCCAAAGCTGTCAAAGGTCAGGCAGTTGCCGACTTCTGGGTAGAACATCCAGGATTGGATGTGCCGGAATTAAACTTTGTCAGTTTACAACCTTGGAAACTTTACTTTGATGGATCAAGGCATCAAGGAGGTGGTGGAGTAGGAATCTTAATCGTGACTCCACAAGGAACTCCTACTAAGTTCATGTTTGAGCTTAAATATCCATGTTATAACAATGAAGCTGAGTATGAAGCTTTGATTGTCGGATTAGAGATACTAGTGGTAATGAAGGCACGAAATGTGCAGATATTTGAGGATTCCCAGTTGGTTATTAAACAGCTTACTCAAGAATACAAATGTGTCAGTTATAATTTGACAAAATATTGTATCATAGCAAGTTAATGAGAAAATTTGATGACGTAATTGTCAAATATATCCCCAGAGAACTGAATCAAGAGGCTAATGAGTTGGCTCAAATAGCTTCAGGGTACAAGATATCTCAAAAGACTTTGTCAGGATTGATGGAGATTAGAGAATTATTATATCCGCTGGAAGAAAGAGATGTCTTGGTCAATGATGTAACTCTATCTAATGACTGGAGATTACCAATAATTAAATATTTGGAAAACCCAAGTCAGAATACAGACAGAAAGATAAAATATAAAGCATTGAATTATACCATGCAAGGTGGACTATTACATAGAAGGTATGCCGACAGAACTTTACATAAGTGCCTAAATGAGCAAGATGCTTATTTGACTTTGTCAGAGGTCCATGAAGGCATATGTGGGGCCCACCAAGTAGGAGAGAAAATGAAATGGATGCTCCGACGGAGTTTGTATTATTGGCCAACTATAGTTAGGGACTGTATTTTGTTTGCCAAGTCTTGTGAGCAATGTCAGAAACATGGTCACATACAGAATGTTTCGGCCAGCGAATTACATTATATAGTCAAACCATGGCCATTCGGAGGATGGGCTTTGGATTTAATTGGACAAATACACCCATCTTCATCAAAAGGACATCAATTCATTTTGGTTGGAGTTGATTATTTTACCAAATGGGTAGAACCAGTTTGACTCAAAGCAATCACCCAACAAGATGTGATTGACTTTAATGAAAATCACATTGTTTGTCAGTTTGGAATACCACAAACCTTGACAACTGATCAAGGATAAGTTTTTACCGAAAATAAAATCATTGAATATGCCAACTCTAGGTATATAAAGATGCTTACATCTACTCCGTACTATGAACAAGCTAATGGCCAAGTTGAGGCCATAAATAAGATTATTATTGGTCTTATTAAAAAGCATGTGGGTCGACAACCTAAGAACTGGCATAACACTCTTGACCAAATACTGTAGGCATATAGAAATTCACCCAGACAGTCGACAGGGACCTCACGATACAGGTTAGTATATGGACATGATCCTGTATTGCCCGTTGAAATCAATCTTCAATCAATTCGTATTCAAAGACAAGATGACTTGCCTGTCGACTAATATTGGGATGCAATGTTGGATGAATTGGACAAATTAAGCGATGAAAGGTTGATTGCATTAGAAAACTTGATTCGACGGAAAGAAAGAATTGCAAAATTCTACAATAATCGAGTTAAGTTTAAATCATTCAAAGTAGATGACTTAGTGTGGAAAGTCATTTTGCCTATGGATAAAAGTTGTCGAGAGTATGGTAAGTGGTCATCAAAATGGAAAGGACCATTTAAGATTTCTAAAGCATTTTCTGGAAATGTTATGCACTTGTCGATGTCAATACGGGCCTAAGAATTAATTCAATTAATGGCAAGTATTTGAAGAAATATCAACCAACAATGCTGGAAGTAAAGATTGACAACAAGTGAAAAGAAATGAGAATATTTTATTCACTAACTTGGCAATACAACCATACATTGTCAAAAGTACAAATTGTCAATCTAAATTATTCATTGTTTGTCAAAAGTACAAATGATCAATCGAAGCTAACTTATTCCTAAAAATAATTAAGAGTCTGAAACTCTGATAAGATTGACAGACTTTTCTCCTTCACTCTTCGACAATACAGCAGCGTAACCTAATTTGTTGAGGCTTCATTCCCACTTGATGAGGTTTCATCTGCTTCATATGTCGAGGGTGCGCAGAGTGTAAAGAAAAAATCTGGCACGAGCAGATCTCACCATCATTTAACCCAGAAGGTGGTGGTTGCTTATGGTGTAGTAAAGACAACACCAAGAGAGATAACCACCCTCCGAGAAGATGATGGAACTGAAAACAGATGCACTCATTCTGTTTCGAGTCTACTCTAACCAGAGGTGGGCAGCGGTAGTCAGCTCTAGTAGTTACGTTGGCTGCTGATCTTTACCGTGCCCATTACGTTGGTTACTGATCTTTACTAACAAGATGACCATCAAGACAAAGACCTTGAATCTGAGAGTTAAAGGTTGTAAGGTGATGTCGTACGATCCGTCAAGTGTACCGGATTCGTCGCCAAGTAATGAAAAGATATCGATCCCACAGAGACCGTGATCTCAAATCACAACTAATTATTAAATCGATAACACTGGACCATGTAAAAAAAGGTTTTTGATTTTTGAAAAAAGAGATAACTTGGATAAGGAATGCAATCAAGTAAAACAGAAAGCAAATCAATTTATGGTTTTTCAGATCTAAATGGATTCCTAGGAATTGGGTTACCAACAAGATCGTTCATGTTACTAAATTGATTACCCCTTGTTAATTATCGAAATTGCCTTGAAGGCGAATTTATCCTCAAATAGTTAATGCTCCCTCTCGGGTTACAAAAACCATGCCCAATTAAACCAACCCCTACTCTCATGATAGTCGAATTTAGATTGAACCATTTGCGCTTTGTGACAATTTGTTAGTCCTCGAAGGACTGCTTCTAACTCTCGTGATTTAAGGCATAACCCCAATCCCTAGAACTAAAGCTACTACTCAAGCATTGCCATGGTGATGACAAGCTTGGTTAACAACAACATAAAATAAAATAAGAGAAGAGGAGAAGAAGAAGAAGAAGAGAGATCCTAAATTATTGCCTAACTGTAGCAGCCCAAAAAATCTCCTTTTGCCTCTGCCCAGATGCCTTATTTATAGATTAGGGAAGTTTGAATCCCAATCTAACACAAATTCAGATCAAAATTGGTTGCTTCAGATCCAAGTAATGCGCGTCACGGCAATGATGGATTCTGCCTTGCGCGTTTCTTCAGTGATTGGTCTGTTACGACCGTGATGCTCATCACGTCTAGGCCGTGATCAGTTCTGCCTGTGAGGGTCTGGTTCGGCTGACATGTCACGACCGTGATAGGCATCACGACTAGGCCGTGACCAGTTCTGACTTCAGTCTTCTTTCTTTTTAGCTCTGCTTGATCATGGCCGTGATGGTCATCACGGCTAGGTTGTGATGGGCTCTGTTTGACTCATTTTCTTCATTTTTCAAGCCCCATCTTCATCCAAGCCCCATCATTATTGATCCTGAGCATTTAATCCTTAATTTCTGTAAAACAACACCACAAAACCGCCTTACCCGTTCCAAGGTAAAAACTAACAAAAATCAAATTAAAAATGCCCAAACTATATGAAAATGCATGCAATATGATAAGCAAATATGAGGTGAAATCACACTCATCAAATCACCCCAAGCTTAAGATTTTGCTTGTCCTCAAGCAATCAATAAGGCCAGAAAATATAATCAATCAAGGCATGGATAGTGAACCAAGAACCCGAGTAACTAATCCAAGCAACAGGCATATTCAATAATACCCAAGAGACAATCAATTTCGAGTCCAATTAGAATCTTAGGTTTCCTAAATTCATATTCTCACTGATTCAGGTACTCTTCTCACCTCGCTCAAGTGTTTAAGGGTATATGACATTTCGCTTAATTTCCTCAAGGAAGGTATTCTACCATAAGCTTGACTGTTAACCAAATCTCTACTTTATTAATGAGAACACATAATAATCAAGAGGTCTTTTACTTTGGTTGTAACGAGGCCATGAGATTAATCGTTAGGTGGGGGGAATCAAGAAAAGGGAAATTCAAGAAGGCTAAACAAAATATCAATCATTGCAAAGCATGACAACCTTCTAAAATACCCTTTTGGGCTTTAGTTCACTTTTCCACCTTTCTTTCTTTTTTTATTTTATTTTATTTCTCACTTTCTTTGTGTTATCCCCTTCTCCATTTTTTTGTTTATTTTATTTTATTTATTTGGAGAAGGGGAGATTTTCAGCTCAAGAGAAATATTTTTCTATCTTTGTCATCCCACAATTTATTTTTCAAACTACCTTTTTACCCTTTTTGTAATACTTTAAAAGGCGTCATATCAATCATTTTTCATCAAAATACTTATAATTCTTCTTAACATCATTACTTGTTACATAACCTGATTCTTGGGAATTAAAATTGAGTGAAAACCAATTTTCTTTAAGAAAACTCTGTTTTTGCTATAAATTGTTGAAAAAGTTTTCAATATCTTAATTCACCCCCCTCTTGAGATTGTAGCCATTACCAACAGCGGTGAACTTAGGTATTGGATCTATAGGGATCAAACTTAGGACTTAAATCACGAGAGTTAGAAGCGGTCCTTTGAGGGTTCACTGAATTGTCACAAAGCTTAAAGGGTTCAATTAATATTCAATTACCACGAGAGTAGGGGTTGGTTTAATTGGGTACGGTTCTTGTATCCGGAGAGGGAACATTAACTTATTTAGGATAAATTCACCTTCAAAGCAATTTTGATTATTAACAAGAGGGTAGTCAATTTAGTAGCATGAGCAGTCTTGTTGGTAACCCAATTCCTGGAAATCTATTTTGATATTGAAAATCTCCAGATCTGATTTGATTGCGATTTTATTTGATTGCGTTTTAGATATTTGATTTGCTAGTTAATTCTTATTTTAAAAACCAAATCTTTTCCAAATCTTTTTTTATATATTTTTGTTAAATTGATTTAATGATTAATTGTTATTTAAGATCACGGTCTATGTGGTTCGATCTTTTTATTACTTGACGATGAAGCCGTTCACTTACGGATTCACGCCATCAAGTTTTTGATGCCGTTGCCGGAGACTGTCCTTTCTTGAATTTCAATCCAATTTTTATATAGATTTTTCTGGACTTTTTATTTATTTATTTATTTTTCTTTTTCTAGAGTATCTATCTCTCTTTGCAAGTATTTTTCTCTTTTATACGAAGATCCCAAAGTCTTGGAAATCTTGTTGAAGTTGACCCCGAGATCGAAAGTATCTTTCATAGACGTGGGAGACTACAAAGACAAAGAGCGAGAGAAAGGTTGATTCCCATTCTAGGGGTTTGCGAATTGGGATTGCTAGGCCAGAAATTGAGGCGGAGAACTACACTATACCGCCTTAGTTAATTGGCATGATTAGGCAACATCAATTTGGAGGATTACCCTCGGAGGACCCGACTGATCATGTGGGGACATTCTTGGAGTTCACTAATGCAATAAGAATTCAAGGTGCCCCGATTGATGCTATTCGCTTGAGGTTATTCCCCTCCTCTCTGACTGGAAAGGCAAGAGCTTGATTGAAGTAAGTGTCCACTAATACTTTGTCAACTTGGGACCAACTGGAGCAGACATTCTTAGAAAAATTCGTCCTTCCATCCAAGACTGCTTACCTATGAACTCAGATCATCGGCTTCTTCCAAAAGGACGGAGAATGCTTATCCAAAGCTTGGGATCGTTACAAAGGATTGCTACAGTCTTGCCCACATCATGGACTCGAGAGGTGGTTGTTAGTGCATACCTTCTACAACGAATTGGATTACTCTTCAAAGGTGTCACTTGACTCCACAGCTGGTGGAGCCTTTATGAATAGACCACTGACTGAAGCGTTCAATATCATTGAAAACATAGCCACCAACTATCACCAATGGGGTTCGGAAAGAGGTAATAACATGAAAAAAATTTTGGGGGGTAAGTTTGAAATGAATAACAATGATTTAATTATGTCTAAATTTGACTCATTGAATAAATGCTTTGATAAGATTGAAAAGGCTAATATGAGTTCAATAGGTGCTACTAATGTTGTTTGTGAGATTTGTGGAATGCAGGGACATGACATAATGGAGTCCCCACATGGTATTGCTCCTGGATCCAGTGCTTCAGGGGAACAAGTGAACTCTTGTCACAATTTCTATGACACGAACCCGAAGTTGCCAAATTATGTTCCCCCAAATCTGAAATCTGTGTTAAACTTGTTCTTACTTCTTATAATTCTTCTTAACATCATTACTTGTTACATAACCTGATTTTTGGGAATTAAAATTGAGTGAAAACCAATTTTCTTTAAGAAAACTCTGTTTTTGCTTTAAATTGTTGAAAAAGTTTTCAATATCTCAATTTACCCCCCCTCTTGAGATTGTAGCCATTACCAACAAGTGGCATCGGGGCTAAAACTCTTGTTACAAAGCTTAATAGCTTCAAGAGATGGCTACAAATGATATCCTGGGTGATGGGGCTTCACTCACTAGACCCCCCGCCTTTAATGGCTCCCAATACATGTATTGGAAAGAGCGAATGCTTATCTTTCTCGAGGCTGCAGGTTTAGATGTATTAGATACTGTTAAAAATGGACCCTATGTTCCATTTATTCTTGATGCTAAGGGAAATAAACAAACTAAACCAAGAGATGATTGGAATGATGATGATAAAAGAAGAGTTGGTTATAATGCTAAGGCAAAAAATATTATAACAGCTGCTTTGAATGATGATGAGTTTTTCAGGGTCTTCAATTGCAAAACGGCAAAGTAAATGTGGGATACTCTTCAACTCACTCATGAAGGAACCAACGATGTGAAAAGAGCAAGAATGAATGCACTAGTCCATGAATATGAACTCTTTCATATGAAGAATGGTGAGGAGATAGGTGAACTGCAAAAGAGATTTACACACATTGTGAACCAGCTAGAAGGACTCGGACATACAATCACATATGAGAAAAAGATTAACAAGATAATGAGATGTTTGAGTCGTGAATGGCAGTAAAAAATTACTGCAATTGTTGAAGCAAAGGATCTAGACACCATGCAGATTGTTACTTTATTTGGCAAGTTGAAAGAACACGAATTGGAACTCAATAGATTGAAAAGTCACGAAGATAAGGAGAAAAAGAAGAAAGGACTCTCACTCAAGGCTCATATCTCCAAAGAATCAATAGAAAGTGATGAAGATGAACACCTTGATGAAAGTGAAGAATCCGAAGAAGAAGACATGGGATTGCTTGTGAGGAAATTTAGAAGATTCATCAAAAAGAATAGAAACAAGAAGCAATTCAGTTATCCTACCAAAAAGAACACGAACAAAGGTGAAAGCTCTTCCTCAACAATCAAATGCTTTGAATGTGGAAAACTTGGACACTACAAAAGTTAATTTCTAAAGCTACAAAAGAAAGAACAGTATGAGAAGAATGACAACAAAGAGAAGAAAGGAAGAAAGCCTAGAAGAGCATACATAGCTTGGGAAGAAAATGATATGGATTCCACTAGTAGTGAATCTGAAAATGATAGTGAAACCAATGTAAATGATTCTTCTCCTACCTATGATGAGTTACAAGATGCTTTTGATGAATTGCATGAAGAATATGTTAAAATTGGTAAACAACTCATATCTTCTAGGAAGATCATTGCAAAACAATGTAGTGACTATGCATCTTTACAAATAAAGCTTAAAGAACTAGAAGCTAAAAATTCACAATTACTTGCATCTAGTTCAATTTGCACCAAATGCACTACACTAGAAAAGGAAGTTAAAAACTGAATACAACTCTATCTATGTTTACTTTGGGTAGAGATAAGTTGAATGCCATATTAGGACAGTAAAAGGGTGTGTATGACAAAGCTGGAATTGGATATAATCCTATGGTATATGAAAAATCTTTCAAGAAGCTTTTTGTTGCACCTAGTTCTTCAACTAGTCCTTTTGTGAAATGTTATTATTGTTTAAAGAAAGGTCTTACAGCTGCTACTTGTAGACTTAGAAAGAATATACATGTTGGCATTAAACAAATTTGGGTTCCAAAAGGAACTTATGTTGCTACTAACACCAAAGGACCCAACCAGATTTGGGTACCTAAAGGAAAAGTATAAAAAAAATCTGTTTTGTAGGTGTGTTTGAAGGCCAAAACCTCAAGCTGGCTTTTAGATAGTGGCTGCTCCAAACACATGACCGGAGACATCACAAAATTTACATCTTTCACTCTCAAAGAAGGTGGAAATGTCACCTATGGAGACAACAACAAAGGAAGAATTCTTGGTGTTGGAACAATAAGAAAAAGTCCAGCAATCAAGATTAAGGTTGTTCTCTATGTGGAAGGGGTCAAACACAATCTACTAAGTATAAGCCAATTATGTGATAAAGGCTACAAGGTAAACTTTAACTCAAATTTGTATACGATTGAATCTATTCATGATAATAACATAAAATTGATTGAAAATAGAATCAATAACATCTATATGCTAGACTTAGACAATTTAACTTCCAATGATGCATGTTGCTTAATTTCCAAAGAAGATGAAAATTAGCTTTGGCATAGGAGAATAGCTTACATTCATATGAATCACTTGAATAAATTGATTTCCAAAGAACTTGTAATTGGTTTACCAAATAAGAAGTTTGTTAAAGAGGGCTTATGTGATGCATGCCAAAAGCGTAAACAAGTGAAAACCTCATTTAAGGCTAAAAACATTGTTTCAACTAGTAGACCCTTACAATTGTTGCACATGGACCTTTTTGGACCTTCTAGGACAAAAAGCTTTGGTGGAAATCTTTATGCTCTTGTAATTGTTGAGGACTTCTCTAGATTTACTTGGACCTAGCACAAAAGAATGAAGCTTTTAAAGCTTTTAAGAAAATGGCTAAGGTTGTTCAAAATGAGAAAGACGTGAAAATTGTTTCAATTAGGAGTGACCATGGAGGAGAATTCCAAAAGGAGGAGTTTGATAACTTTTGTGATGAACATGGTATAAAACTCAATTTTTATGCACCTAGAACTCCACAACAAAATGGAGTAGTTGAAAGGAAAAATAGGTTACTTGAAGAAATTGCTAGAACCATGTTAAGTGACTCTAATTTACCAAAATATTTTTGGGATGATGCTGTGAGTACTGCATGTTATGTTTTAAATAGAGTTCTAATAAGGCTAATTTTGAAGAAAACTCCATATGAACTTTACAAGGGAAGAAAACCTAACATTTCTCATTTTCATGTCTTTGGTTGTAAGTGTTTTGTGCTAAATAATGGCAAGGATAATCTTGGGAAATTTGATCCAAAAGCTGATGAGGGTATTTTCCTAGGTTATTCATTAACTAGCAAAGCATATAGAATGTTTAATAAGCGTACTTTATCAATGGAAGAATTTGTTCACATAACATTTGATGAGTCTAACCCCAAAAGGTTGGGAAAGAACATTTTTGATGATGCAGAAACTCATGAAGATGAAGTGAAATCTGATGAAGGAAAAGACAACAATAAGGAAAAGGAAGATGAAGGGAGCAATAAAGAACCTCAAGCAGAAATCCAACAAGAAAATCTTCCTAAGGAGTGGCAAGTTTCAAAGAATCATCCCCTAGACAATATCATTGGTGAGATCACCAAAGGGGTAACCACTAGAAACTCTTTAAGGAATATTTGCAATACCATGGCATTTGTATCTCAAATAGAACCAAAATGTGTTGATGATGCTATTAATGATGAACATTGGATGATTGCAATGCAAGAGGAGTTAAATCAATTTAAAAGGAACAAAGTTTGAGATTTAGTTCCAAAACCTAAAAGTAACCAAATAATTGGAACTAAATGGGTGTTTAGAAACAAAATGGATGAGAATGGAATAATAGTAAGAAACAAGGCTAGACTATTAGCTAAGGGATATAATCAAGAAGAAGGAATTGATTATGATGAAACATATGCTCCCATAGCTAGATTAGAAGCCGTAAGAATGCTATTAGCCTATGCATGTATAATGAACTTTAAACTGTACCAAATGGATGTGAAAAGTGCCTTTTTAAATGGAATAATACAAGAGGAAGTATATGTAAGCCAACCCCCTGGCTTTGTTGATAGTGAGTTCCCAAATCATGTCTATAAACTCACTAAAGCCCTATATGGACTCAAGCAAGCTCCTAGTGAGACACCCCGTTGTACCCCATTGTATTATTAAATTAAAAACCTTAATATTTACTTACTTAATCGTGCGCTTAACGTTGAAAATACGTAAAAATTTAAAACTTAAAGTAATAATTATATAACTTATGCAGATATAAAACACACCAAACTATATTACATAAATACACACATAAGTATCCTTTATTTTACACAACACTGTTTAGGGTATCCTCTCAGTAGGATCCCTCACAGGTATAAACTTCACTACAGGCTTACTTAGCGGAAATATAAATACTCCTTAGACACACTGGCCATCATGTCTATACTCTAATCGCCCTGGATCACAGCTCGACCTCCAGTATCCGGTTCATACGGAGTTCCATCTAACTCCTCAGCAACTAGTTCCTCCATCGGGTCTTCTCGTACGATCACATCAGAAATAAAATACAACACACAAAGATATAGGGAATAAGAAACAGTTCTATCATCAAAAAGCGGAAAAGAGTAATAGTAAATTATACGGTAATTGTCACAAACACACATCACTCAAAATCAACAATCATCCTCAATTCACTATATCATCCTCTACCCTCATCTCATGTAGTCTAAACACTTATACTATCATAACTGTCTCTATTCCTTTCACATTCGTTAGTAGTCCAGGGTAGTCTGATGCAAAGAACTCAGCATAGCACACTTCTATCTTTAGATAGGATAATACTCATCGTAATGCCCTTCTATCTTTCGATAGGATGATACTCATCATAGTACCCTCTATCTTTCGATAGGATAATACTCATCATAGTGCCCTTCTATCTTTCGATAGGATTGCCCTTCTATCTTTCGATAGGATAAAACTCATCATAGTGCCCTTCTATCTTTCGATAGGATTGCCCTTCTATCTTTCGATAGGATAAAACTCATCATAGTACCCTCTATCTTTCGATAGGATAATACTCATCATAGTGCCCTTCTATCTTTCGATAGGATAAGACTCAACATAGTGCCCTCTATCTTTCGATAGGATAATACTCATCATAGTGCCCTTCTATCTTTCGATAGGATTGCCCTTCTATCTTTCGATAGGATAAAACTCATCATAGTGCCCTTCTATCTTTCGATAGGATTGCCCTTCTATCTTTCGATAGGATAAAACTCATCATAGTACCCTCTATCTTTCGATAGGATAATACTCATCATAGTGCCCTTCTATCTTTCGATAGGATAAGACTCAACATAGTGCCCTCTATCTTTCGATAGGATAATACTCATCATAGTGCCCTTCTATCTTTCGATAGGATTGCCCTTCTATCTTTCGATAGGATAAAACTCATCATAGTGCCCTTCTATCTTTCGATAGGCTAAATCAGATCGACGCGTCATGGACTGAAAAAGTATTTGCATCAAAGCCTCTATATGAATTCAAATCAATAACAACCTTGTACCTCAAACTCCCATCATAACCTCAACTCGCATTCTATGTCACATCTCATCCATTAGATAACTTACTTAAGCTAGGCACCTCTAAGTCAATTCATTCTCTCACCCAAACAATCATCTCCCGAACAACATATATCCTTACTTAAATATCAGCTAAGCACAATATTAAACCCAGGCAGATCATGCATAACACATTAATCAACAGAATATTCCAACATCTCAATATCATATTAGGCAATTTATCACAAACAACTCATAATAATCAAACCAAATAAATAACAAATTCAGACACTATCACGGCCTGGCCGTGATAGCCATCACGGTAGTGACAGACATCAAAGGCAATAATTCTACAAAACAGAACCTGTCACGGCCTGGCCATGACAACCATCACGGCCGTGACAGACAACAAACATCCTCAATATCATAATTATTAAAACACCAAAACAATACGTCACATGCAGATGGAATACCTCAACCAAATATCACAAACAATCAAAAGTAAATAATTCAAACATCCTCAAATATTTAAAATCAACTTAATGTCGATAAACCTACAATCCCGAATCACATTGGTTTTACAGAAAAGGTTTCCAATGGGATTTTGGTCTTGTCGATTACTCGACTACTAGTAGGGTTTAGGTCGCCCTACACAATTATCATATAATCTACTACTTATCGATTCCGACGATAGGTTGATTCTTTTCCCCACCTGAGCTAGCACCGGAAATACGTACCACGACGATCCTCGTTATCCCGCCACGAGTTAACCCAACCACCTTCAACCAAACAACATATCTATAATTAATCAACTAACAACCATCTATGACACTTTAGGCCTAGGTTCGGCCAACACTTAGAAAATAGGTTTAGGGTTATCTTCTTAATGCCATCTTTTGGAACCTAATGACTAGAGTCTTAATTAACATAGATTACTTATTACATGACTAAAATTTGAAACAAAATCCTCTAACCTTTAGGGTTAGGGTTTAGGCCAAGGGCTGACTTTTAGGGTTCAACATCCTTAAAATTCCTAATCATGATTAAGTCATAGATTAATGATCCTTGATTAACCTAAATCATGGATTAGTGACTAAACAACTAAAGTTGAAACTCAAAACTTCCTATCTCTTTTATACAAGGATTCGGCCTCAACATGTTCATAGGGTTAGGGTTCTTAGTTTAATAAACCAACTTGGATTTATTAAGCATACATACTAATAGCTTGATTAACAAGATCATTAATGAAAACTTTGAACAAAACTCATCTAGTTCCAAGAACTAGGGTTTCGGCCTTGATGAAATCACTAGGTAAGAGTTTGATTTTTGATCTTCTATATGCTTGGATACAAGAACTATCAAGATATTTGAAGATTGAATCATGAATCAAGACATGAAAATGAAACAAAACCTAGGAACATGATATTGACCTAGATTCGGCCATGACCAGAAATCAAGGAAAGAAATTTCTCATGATCTTATGCTTCTAGATGATGAAAATAGAGATGATTATAAGATCATAGCAATTGGTTTCATGTCAAAAGGATTTTTCTAGAATTAGTTATGAATTTTCAAAGTTCTAGATCTAGAAACTTAAAAGTGATGAACAACTATGATATAAGCCTTGAATCAAGAAACTTGTTAAAGAACATAGGCATGATTAAGAATGAAGATTAGGATTTACCTCTTGAAAATCAATGACAAAGGAAATCCAAGAACTTGCTTCACAAAGTGATGATAAAGGCTTATGAACTTAGAACTTTGGAGTGGTTTTTGTAACAAATGGCAATAGGAACCAAATGAAATGTGAGGGAGGGTATTTATAGGCATGTGGGCTGCGCCACTTTGGAGGATTTAAGAGAAAGGAGGTGGCTTTTCAAAGGATTAAAGTGCAAATAACTCATAGGGACCATTTTGCAAAGATTCCAAAAGTTGAAGGACTAGTTTGCAAATTGTCAAGAAAGTGTCATGATGATGATTTTGCCACATTAAATGCTAACTTATCTTGACTTTGTTGGCTGATTTTGGTGTCATAGATATTTTAGAGAAAACTTAACTTGTTGAAGAAGATTTGTTGAAGAAGATTGTTGAAGAAGATTGTTGAAGCTTAAAGAACAAAGTAGAAGAATGGAGAACATTCTAGAAAATTCTTGGCTCATCTAAGAATTATGAGGGCAGCCCCTTCTCCCTCATGGGCTTGCTCATGGGCTTGCTCAATTTGGGCTTGGTTTCATTTTTGTGGGGCCCACTTGAAGATTTAAGCATTAAGCTTAAGATAGGAAACTTAAGGAAACTTTAATGGCTTTTTGAACTCAAACTATGAACTATAAAAGTTTGGGCTTCTAAGCCACGACCATTTAAGGTTAGAAACAAGGATTCTAGCCCAATCCACTTGGAAAAACGAAAAAAACTAATTTAGGGACAAAAGGGTAATTTACAGAAAGTTCAGGGACTTAACCGTAAAATTTCTAAATTTTCTATTTAACCCTGAAAAACCTTTTAGATTTAAAAATATGATTCATCCCCTTGAGTCATCTCAAAATCCTAAGATAAACCCTCTATCCACTCTTAGAAACTCTAATTTCCCTTCCGTCGTCTACCCGATTACGCTTTCCGCCCATAATACGTAAATTATTTTATTTTTTCTGAAAATAATTCTAAAAATACAGAATTGTAGGAAATAAAATAATAATCTTAAGTCTTTCGTTCACGGATTAAAATTAGGTCTTTTGAGCAGTATTATTATACTGTCAATGGAATTCGCGGGCCGGGTTTCGCCTGACTTTCCAACCTAAATTTTAATCGTAGCTTCCTACGGTCAAGTAGGATTGAGTAATAACCTCCGTTTATTTAAAATAATTTTATAAAACTCAAATAAATTTATAAACATATTTATATGTATTACTGTTATTTAAAACAGTAAAAATCGGGGTGTTACATTACTACCCCTCTTAGAAAAAAATTCCGTCCTCGGAATTTCTTAACTCAACACTAGACATCATCTTGTAATCTTATCTTAATCTAAAGCTCCAACAATATATTTCTCATCGCTGTTTTTCCCTTAGGTGACAGCGGTAACTTCATAACAGAATTGATTCTTATATCGTTCTATTTATCCTCAAAACAATCCATCACTACATTATATTCATTGTCCTTAACGTTTCACCTTGATCTATCATCCTTGAAGGACATAATTAAGACTTAATCCTTCGAACATATCCTATTATTCCAATTTATATCAAAATCATACATACCGTGTATGAGATCTGCAGCGTGAGGGGATTCAACTCCTCTTATGGTAAACACTCTCCCAGCAGCTTGAGGGCTAACCATCTGCTGACCGATTCCTGGATCTCTTCTCCCAGCTTCACTTCCATAACCTCCAGCTCCTCTACCAGTAGCTACATTCTGTTGCCTATTTCTCTGTCTACACTCACGAGCAAAATGACCTGGTTTACCGCAATGGAGACAACTAGGTCTCTCCTTGCAATCCCGCAGGTAATGCGGCCCTCCACATAAGTAACAACCTAAACCTCTCTCTTCTTCTGCCTGCTCTCCACCCACCGGGCTATAGGAACTGGTGATGGTGCAACTATGCCTCTATTAATTTGTTATATGGTTCCCGTCTCCACCGGGAACCACTATCTACTCTCCTCTCGCACATCCGATCGAATAGGACCTCCAATCCTTTGCTTGCCTCGGCGCCAGCCTTGCCTCAGATCTATGCTTTCTATGGCACTGCATCTCTCCACTAGCTCCGGAAAACTCTGGATATCGAGAGATACTATAGCTCTCTGTAGTCCATGTCGGAGTCCTTCCTCAAACCTTCTACATTGCCAATCTTCATCTGGAAATCTCTGATAAAATTCGGAATACTTAATCAGGGCCTCGAATCGTGATGCATAATCACCAACGGTCATGTTGCCCTGTTTGAGACTCATGAATTCCCTTTCTTTCTCGCGCCGAACTAAACGCGGAAAATACTTTTCAAAGAAACAGTTGCTAAACAACTGCCAAGTGATAATTCTGCCCTCAGCCTCCAACAATCTTCGCTTGCCTTTCCACCAAGATTCTGCTCCTCCAGTTAACATGAAGGCAGCATACATCACTTGCCTATCCTCTCTGCAGCGCATGGTATCGAATATCTTCTCGATCTCTTGTATCCACCACTCTGCCTTCTCTGGATCATAATCTCCTCGGAATTGGGGTGGCTTCCCTTTCAGGAAAGTAGCCATTCCGGCATCTTCATCTGTAGCAGCTCTCCTTTGATTCTGTTGTTCCTGCTGTTCTTTGTTCATCTGTAGCATCTCAGTATTCTGCTGTGTTTGTAATAACAGAGCAGTAACTATGTTTTTCATAGTATCTTGAGTCTCAGATGACTCTCCTCCACTTCCGGTATGATTATTTTCCACATTGTTAGCTTCCACAATTCTTTCAGGAGTTCTGTCATTACTATCAATCAGACGTCCTTTTCCACGAGCCATGATTCTGTAAAAGAAATCATTTGCTCTTATCGAGTATGACATATAATACCACATAGACAAGTATATAAATACCATATGCCACACTAATGTTATTTATCGCGTCGGATTCGGACACACTACCCATCTTCTAAGCATAGTTAAAATCCGATGTGGACTCAACTAGACACGGCCAGTAACAACATCCTAGACCTCACAGTCCGATTAGAATCGAACTGCTCTGATACCACCAAATGAGACACCCCGTTGTACCCCATTGTATTATTAAATTAAAAACCTTAATATTTACTTACTTAATCGTGCGCTTAACGTTGAAAATACGTAAAAATTTAAAACTTAAAGTAATAATTATATAACTTATGCAGATATAAAACACACCAAACTATATTACATAAATACACACATAAGTATCCTTTATTTTACACAACACTGTTTAGGGTATCCTCTCAGTAGGATCCCTCACAGGTATAAACTTCACTACAGGCTTACTTAGCGGAAATATAAATACTCCTTAGACACACTGGCCATCATGTCTATACTCTAATCGCCCTGGATCACAGCTCGACCTCCAGTATCCGGTTCATACGGAGTTCCATCTAACTCCTCAGCAACTGGTTCCTCCATCGGGTCTTCTCGTACGATCACATCAGAAATAAAATACAACACACAAAGATATAGGGAATAAGAAACAGTTCTATCATCAAAAAGCGGAAAAGAGTAATAGTAAATTATACAGTAATTGTCACAAACACACATCACTCAAAATCAACAATCATCCTCAATTCACTATATCATCCTCTACCCTCAGCTCATGTAGTCTAAACACTTATACTATCATAACTCTCTCTATTCCTTTCACATTCGTTAGTAGTCCAGGGTAGTCTGATGCAAAGAACTCAGCATAGCACACTTCTATCTTTAGATAGGATAATACTCATCGTAATGCCCTTCTATCTTTCGATAGGATGATACTCATCATAGTACCCTCTATCTTTCGATAGGATAATACTCATCATAGTGCCCTTCTATCTTTCGATAGGATTGCCCTTCTATCTTTCGATAGGATAAAACTCATCATAGTGCCCTTCTATCTTTCGATAGGATTGCCCTTCTATCTTTCGATAGGATAAAACTCATCATAGTACCCTCTATCTTTCGATAGGATAATACTCATCATAGTGCCCTTCTATCTTTCGATAGGATAAGACTCAACATAGTGCCCTCTATCTTTCGATAGGATAATACTCATCATAGTGCCCTTCTATCTTTCGATAGGATTGCCCTTCTATCTTTCGATAGGATAAAACTCATCATAGTGCCCTTCTATCTTTCGATAGGATTGCCCTTCTATCTTTCGATAGGATAAAACTCATCATAGTACCCTCTATCTTTCGATAGGATAATACTCATCATAGTGCCCTTCTATCTTTCGATAGGATAAGACTCAACATAGTGCCCTCTATCTTTCGATAGGATAATACTCATCATAGTGCCCTTCTATCTTTCGATAGGATTGCCCTTCTATCTTTCGATAGGATAAAACTCATCATAGTGCCCTTCTATCTTTCGATAGGCTAAATCAGATCGACGCGTCATGGACTGAAAAAGTATTTGCATCAAAGCCTCTATATGAATTCAAATCAATAACAACCTTGTACCTCAAACTCCCATCATAACCTCAACTCGCATTCTATGTCACATCTCATCCATTAGATAACTTACTTAAGCTAGGCACCTCTAAGTCAATTCATTCTCTCACCCAAACAATCATCTCCCGAACAACATATATCCTTACTTAAATATCAGCTAAGCACAATATTAAACCCAGGCAGATCATGCATAACACATTAATCAACAGAATATTCCAACATCTCAATATCATATTAGGCAATTTATCACAAACAACTCATAATAATCAAACCAAATAAATAACAAATTCAGACACTATCACGGCCTGGCCGTGATAGCCATCACGGTAGTGACAGACATCAAAGGCAATAATTCTACAAAACAGAACCTGTCACGGCCTGGCCATGACAACCATCACGGCCGTGACAGACAACAAACATCCTCAATATCATAATTATTAAAACACCAAAACAATACGTCACATGCAGATGGAATACCTCAACCAGCGTATCACAAACAGTCAAAAGTAAATAATTCAAACATCCTCAAATATTTAAAATCAACTTAATGTCGATAAACCTACAATCCCCGAATCACATTGGTTTTACAGAAAAGGTTTCCAATGGGATTTTGGTCTTGTCGATTACTCGACTACTAGTAGGGTTTAGGTCGCCCTACACAATTATCATATAATCTACTACTTATCGATTCCGACGATAGGTTGATTCTTTTCCCCACCTGAGCTAGCACCGGAAATACGTACACGACGATCCTCGTTATCCCGCCACGAGTTAACCCAACCACCTTCAACCAAACAACATATCTATAATTAATCAACTAACAACCATCTATGACACTTTAGGCCTAGGTTCGGCCAACACTTAGAAAATAGGTTTAGGGTTATCTTCTTAATGCCATCTTTTGGAACCTAATGACTAGAGTCTTAATTAACATAGATTACTTATTACATGACTAAAATTTGAAACAAAATCCTCTAACCTTTAGGGTTAGGGTTTAGGCCAAGGGCTGACTTTTAGGGTTCAACATCCTTAAAATTCCTAATCATGATTAAGTCATAGATTAATGATCCTTGATTAACCTAAATCATGGATTAGTGACTAAACAACTAAAGTTGAAACTCAAAACTTCCTATCTCTTTTATACAAGGATTCGGCCTCAACATGTTCATAGGGTTAGGGTTCTTAGTTTAATAAACCAACTTGGATTTATTAAGCATACATACTAATAGCTTGATTAACAAGATCATTAATGAAAACTTTGAACAAAACTCATCTAGTTCCAAGAACTAGGGTTTCGGCCTTGATGAAATCACTAGGTAAGAGTTTGATTTTTGATCTTCTATATGCTTGGATACAAGAACTATCAAGATATTTGAAGATTGAATCATGAATCAAGACATGAAAATGAAACAAAACCTAGGAACATGATATTGACCTAGATTCGGCCATGACCAGAAATCAAGGAAAGAAATTTCTCATGATCTTATGCTTCTAGATGATGAAAATAGAGATGATTATAAGATCATAGCAATTGGTTTCATGTCAAAAGGATTTTTCTAGAATTAGTTATGAATTTTCAAAGTTCTAGATCTAGAAACTTAAAAGTGATGAACAACTATGATATAAGCCTTGAATCAAGAAACTTGTTAAAGAACATAGGCATGATTAAGAATGAAGATTAGGATTTACCTCTTGAAAATCAATGACAAAGGAAATCCAAGAACTTGCTTCACAAAGTGATGATAAAGGCTTATGAACTTAGAACTTTGGAGTGGTTTTTGTAACAAATGGCAATAGGAACCAAATGAAATGTGAGGGAGGGTATTTATAGGCATGTGGGCTGCGCCACTTTGGAGGATTTAAGAGAAAGGAGGTGGCTTTTCAAAGGATTAAAGTGCAAATAACTCATAGGGACCATTTTGCAAAGATTCCAAAAGTTGAAGGACTAGTTTGCAAATTGTCAAGAAAGTGTCATGATGATGATTTTGCCACATTAAATGCTAACTTATCTTGACTTTGTTGGCTGATTTTGGTGTCATAGATATTTTAGAGAAAACTTAACTTGTTGAAGAAGATTTGTTGAAGAAGATTGTTGAAGAAGATTGTTGAAGCTTAAAGAACAAAGTAGAAGAATGGAGAACATTCTAGAAAATTCTTGGCTCATCTAAGAATTATGAGGGCAGCCCCTTCTCCCTCATGGGCTTGCTCATGGGCTTGCTCAATTTGGGCTTGGTTTCATTTTTGTGGGGCCCACTTGAAGATTTAAGCATTAAGCTTAAGATAGGAAACTTAAGGAAACTTTAATGGCTTTTTGAACTCAAACTATGAACTATAAAAGTTTGGGCTTCTAAGCCACGACCATTTAAGGTTAGAAACAAGGATTCTAGCCCAATCCACTTGGAAAAACGAAAAAAACTAATTTAGGGACAAAAGGGTAATTTACAGAAAGTTCAGGGACTTAACCGTAAAATTTCTAAATTTTCTATTTAACCCTGAAAAACCTTTTAGATTTAAAAATATGATTCATCCCCTTGAGTCATCTCAAAATCCTAAGATAAACCCTCTATCCACTCTTAGAAACTCTAATTTCCCTTCCGTCGTCTACCCGATTACGCTTTCCGCCCATAATACGTAAATTATTTTATTTTTTCTGAAAATAATTCTAAAAATACAGAATTGTAGGAAATAAAATAATAATCTTAAGTCTTTCGTTCACGGATTAAAATTAGGTCTTTTGAGCAGTATTATTATACTGTCAATGGAATTCATGGTAGGGTTTCGCCTGACTTTCCAACCTAAATTTTAATCGTAGCTTCCTACGGTCAAGTAGGATTGAGTAATAACCTCCGTTTATTTAAAATAATTTTATAAAACTCAAATAAATTTATAAACATATTTATATGTATTACTGTTATTTAAAACAGTAAAAATCGGGGTGTTACACCTAGAGCTTGGTATGAGAGGTTGATGAGTGTGATTTCAACTCATATTTCATTATCATTTTGCATGCATTTTTCATATAGTTTAGGCATGATTAGTTTGTTTTTGGTTAGTTTTTACCTTGGAACGGGTAAGGCGGTTTCGTGGTGCTGTTTTGCAGAAATTAAGGAAAAAATGCTTAAGATCAACCATGATGGAGCTTGGATGAAGATAGAGCTTGAAAAGTGAAGAAATGTGCCAAGCAGATCCCATTACGGCCGTGATCAAGCAGAGCTGAAAAGACAGAAGGCAAAAGTCAGAAGCTGTCACGGCTTAGCCGTGATGCCCATCACGGTCGTGACAGGCCAAAAAGTAAAGACGCGCCCAGGGTAGAACCCGCCACGGCCATGACGTGCGACTGATCTATAAATAGAGCCACACTGAACAGAATTAGGGATCTTTTACCAGAGACTTGGAAACCCTAAAGGGGGCTGACGGCTGGGGGAAGGCTGGAACCCTAAAAATGATGTTCTCTCTGCTCTTGGGCTGGAAGAAGATTGGAGGATTCTTCATGGAGTTTTCTTCATCTCTTCTCTTTTTCTCTTTTGTAGACTTTATCATGTGTAGCTAATTCCCCTGTTGTTGGGGTTAGATGTTTGCTTTTCTGAACTTGATTGTATTTTGATTTAGTTTTAATACAAGTTTCTAATTCTTTATGATTATTTGATTCCATGCTTAATGCTTTCCTTGGTTTGGCCATCTTTGGAATGATTTGTTGCTTTGATAGACAATTGAAAGATTGATGTTAAGGCATGCTCATGAATCAAATGCCAAGTAGTTCATGAATCTAGACATAGATCTTGGGATGCTTGCAATCTTATAAGTCTTGGCTCTTTATGCAAAGTCTCATGTTAATCCACCTAAGACGTTAGGGTTTAATTTGGGGTTTTAGGCTCATTCCACCTAAGACATTAGGGTTTGAGTATTTCAAAAGGCTTGATTGTCATAATTGAATTAGGACTTGTGTTAGTAACCATTTCATTGTAATTAAGGGATGATTAGTGTAGTCTAACCCTGACAATATTATCCACATCTTTTTTTGCACTCCAAGTGTTTGATAAAAGTTCACAAAAAGACCAAAAAAATAATTTAATTGCTTTGTTTCTTTATTTTATGTTTTGATCTCTTCATACCATAGTTTAGTCTAGATAGTTGCATAATTTGTGAATTGGTAATTGGTAATTGGCAACAAATCCCTGAGGACGATATCTGGTCTCACCACCGTATTGCTTATACGACTAGGTATACTTGCCTAGAAAACTCGTATTAAGTTTTTGGCACCGTTGTTGGGGATTGGTTTTGCCAATATCATTAGTAACAAAGGAGGCAACTAATTTAGACATCTTTAATTTTTTATTTTATTTTTATTTTCTGTGTATATTTCATTTTTTTCTTTTGAGTTTTATCTGTTCAAGGTGGATTGCAACATATGGAGATTTATTATTTTCTTGCCTTGGATGGAGTTACAAAATATTCCTTTGGGCCTAATGTAGTCCTGGGAGACTATGTGCTCTGGGGAAATCAATGCCCTCATGCACAAGCTTATAGAGTAATCATGAAGCATGAGGAGGAATGGGAATGGAATGAGCAAACACCTTTGAAGGTTGCTCTAGAACAATATTCCCAAGAGCTATCCATCTCTGAGACCAAAATCAGAACCAACTGTGATAGTATCAAAGCTGTGGTGCAGAATTTCAAAATGCAAGTTGACAAAATTTGTAAACAGTTGATACAAGAATCACATGAAGCACAATTTGAGAAAAATCTGGTTTTGGGGATAGTTCAAAGTGAAGTTGAAGTGGTAGTGGAAGAGGAGCCACAAGAAAAAGAACATGGGATGGAAAGCAAAGAGGATCTATATTTCACCATGCTTGCCAAGGATATTGATATTGCTGCCTTGGACAAATATATTGGTTTGCATGTATGTGTGGATTCTACAAAATTGGCTCCAGAAGTAAAACCTCAGGTGCTTCATGGAACATTTATGCCTGAAGAGGTCAAAAAGCCATTTGACCAAGGAGGGACCGAGGGAAGATTCATATTACTTCTGCAATTGCCACTCCACAAACCATGGGACCCGGGTGGAGGATCTTACATCTTAAGCACCCCTTGGCCCTTATACCACAAGCTATGGGATCCAGGTGGATGCTTCTCAATAAGTCAAGCTAGTGACGTTAAAGAAGCGCTTATTGGGAGGCAACCCAAGTTTTATTCTCTTTTTCCATTTGTTTTTGAATTTAGCTCTTGAATAATTTGAGAAGATCAAGAGTAAAGAATCACAAATTAATAGATTTGTTAAGTGTTTTCAGGTTGTGAAGGAAGAAAGAGCAAAAAGGGCAGGGAGAAACAAAATCAGCAACCATCACGCCCAGGCCGTGACCCTGGTCACGGTCGTGACGAGCTAACCATGAAGACCAGAAAGGATCACGACCCACCCGTGATACCCATCACGGGCGTGATGAGAAGACCCTGAAGATCAGAGAGCATCACGTCCTAGCTGTGATGGAGGTCATGGCCGTGACAGGCCAGCTCCTGAGGACCATAATTGATCACGGCCTGCCCGTGATGAGCATCACGACCGTGATACATTTTCTAACAAGTTTTTGACTAGGCCTGTGAGCCAGCACCCGCTACCACCTCGGTGAGTGTTCCACTTTTCTCCCCTCTCCGGCTTGATTATTTATATTGGGGACAATGTAAGTTTTTAAGCTTGGGGTAGGGGTATTTTTGCAATTTTTTTTAAAATTTCATATTTTGCATGTTGCATTCATATAGGCATAGTTTTTGCATGATCACATGACTCGATTACCCCCTTGCTTAGATTATGCATCCGATTGTGAGAACTGAGTGCCAATTAAATTGAGATAGTGAATTGTTGAACCCAAATTTTTTATTTTCGTGATAAGGCTTCAAATAAAAATTCTTGAGATGATCTTTGATAGTTTATAATTAGCATGTGGTTCCGTAGAATTGTGTTTCTCATTGATTTTTGAACTACTAAATGTGAGATTTTGAGCAAAAAAGGGGTACTCACTAAATCTACCCCATTCTTGGTGTTAGAGTGTTATTCCTCTTGGATGGTATTCTCTAGAACTTGACTTGAAACCGTTTTGAAGCTTAAAAATTTTTGAAAACATTTTTGAAAATGATTGAGGCACTAGGTATTTTTCCGGCCTTCTGAGCTTTGATTAATCAAATGCTACCCCTTAGTTGCCCAATTTTGAGCCTTAAAGAATAAAATACTTTTCTTGGTACCTTGAATTATATTGATGAATGATGATTGATAGGAGACCTTCTAAAGTATTGCACAAAAGGGTAAAAAGGTAGTTTGAAAAAGCATGAGATGAGAAAATCAGAAAAATATTTCTCTTGAGCTGAAAATTTCTCCTTCTCCAATTAAAAGAAAAATATATATATAGAGAGAATGGGATGACAAATGAAAGTGAGAAATAAAATAAAAAGAAAGAAATAAAGGTGGAAGAATGAATCAAAAACCCAAAAAGGTATTTTAGAAGGTGTCATGTTTGCAATGATTGATATTTTTGTTAGCCTTCTTGAAATTTCCTTTCTTGATTTCCCCACCTAACGATTAATCCCATGGCCCCGGTACAACCAAAGTAAAAGACCTCTTGATTCTGATGTGTTTTCATTAATAAAGTAGAGGTTTGGTTAATAGTCAAGCTTATGGTAGAATTCATTCCTTGAGGAAATTGAGCGAAATGTCATATATCCCTAAACACTTGAGTGAGGTGAGAAAGAGTGCCCGAATCATTGAGAATTTGAGTCTAGGAACCCTAAGCTTCTAATTGGACTTGAGATTTATTGTCTCTTGGTGAATTATTTGAAAATGCCTGTCACTTGGATTAGTTACTCGGGTTCTTGGTTCACTATCCATGCTCTGTTTATTTATATATTCTGGCCTTGGTTTTTGCTTGAGGACAAGCAAAGTCTTAAGCTTGGGGTGATTAGATGAGTGTGACTTCAACGCATATTTCATTATCATTTTGCATGCATTTTTCATATAGTTTAGGCATGATTAGTTTGTTTTTGGTTAGTTTTTACCTTGGAACGGATAAGGCGGTTTCGTGGTGTTGTTTTGCAGAAATTAAGGAAAAAATGCTTAAGATCAACCATGATGGAGCTTGGATGAAGATAGAGCTTGAAAAGTGAAGAAATGTGCCAAGCAGAGCCTATCACGGCCTGGCCGTGATGACCATCACGGCCGTGATCAAGCAGAGCTGAAAAGATAGAAGGCAAAAATCAGAAGCTGTCACGGCCTAGTCGTGATGCCCATCACGGCCGTGACATACCAAAAAGTAAAGACGCGCCCAGGGCAGAACCCGTCACAGTGACGCGTGACTGATCTATAAATAGAGCCACACGGAACAGAATTAGGGATCTTTTACCAAGGTTTTGAAAACCGGACCGGACCGGTCGGTCCGACCGGGAACCGGGACCTTGGCCGGTCCGGTTCACAGGGAAAACCGGTCTAGCATCGCACCGGTGGAAAAACCGGAAAACCGGTTCAAAATCGGTAAAACCGGTCATAACCGGTAGTGAACCGGCCAGAACCGGTTTCTTAAAAAAAAAAAATAGTATAAAAGGATTTGGGTCATCCTAGCCAAAACCCAATTCTTTTGTTTTCTAACATATGTGGGCTAGTTGTAGATTTTGGGTTGGTTTTCCCTATGAAGATGATTTTAACATATATTTTTATATTTATTTAGTTTAATTTCAAAATAAAAAAAATTGTGCTTATTAATTTTAGTTGTTATGTTGTTTTTTTGTTTAATATTGTTACAAATATTATATTAAAAATTAAAATAATATTATTTAATCATAACCGGTTCAACCACGGTTCAACCTCGGTTGGACCATTGAACCTCGAACCGCTGCCTTCACCGGTTCGATGGCCGGTCCGGTTTTGTAAACCTTGTCTTTTACCAGAGACTTGGAAACCCTAAAGGGGGCTGACGGCTGGGGGAAGGCTGGAACCCTAAAAATGATGTTCTCTCTGCTCTTGGGCTGGAAGAAGATTGGAGGATTCTTCATGGAGTTTTCTTCATCTCTTCTCTCTTTCTCTTTTGTAGACTTTATCATGTGTAGCTAATTCCCTTGTTGTTGGGGTTAGATGTTTGCTTTTCTGAACTTGATTGTATTTTGATTTGATTTTAATACAAGTTTCTAATTCTTTATGATTATTTGATTCCATGCTTAATGCTTTCCTTGGTTTGGCCATCTTTGGAATGATTTGTTGCTTTGATAGACAATTGAAAGATTGATGTTAAGGCATGCTCATGAATCAAATGCCAAGTAGTTCATGAATCTAGACATAGATCTTGGGATGCTTGCAATCTTATAAGTCTTGGCTCTTTATGCAAAGTCTCATGTTAATCCACCTAAGACGTTAGGGTTTAATTTGGGGTTTTAGGCTCATTCCACCTAAGACATTAGGGTTTGAGTATTTCAAAAGGCTTGATTGTCATAATTGAATTAGGACTTGTGTTAGTAACCATTTCATTGTAATTAAGGGATGATTAGTGTAGTCTAACCCTGACAATATTATCCACATCTTTTTCTGCACTCCAAGTGTTTGATAAAAGTTCACAAAAAGACCAAAAAAATAATTTAATTGCTTTGTTTCTTTATTTTATGTTTTGATCTCTTCATACCACAGTTTAGTCTAGATAGTTGCATAATTTGTGAATTGGTAATTGGCAACCAATCCCTGAGGACGATATCCGGTCTCACCACCGTATTACTTGTACGACTAGGTATACTTGCCTAGAAAAATCGTATTAGAGGTTAAGCAATTTTCTCCTAGAGAAAGGCTTAAAAAGAGGAAAAGTTGATACAACACTTTTTATTAAAACAAAAGCACACAATATCTTACTTGTTCAAATATATGTTGATGACATTATTTTTGGTGCTACTAATGAGTCTTTATGCAAGGAATTTGGTAAACTAATGCAAAATGAATTTGAAATGTCCATGATGGGAGAGCTTCTTTCTTGGACTTCAAATTAAACAATGCCAAGATGGAACCTTCATAAGCCAAACAAAGTATTACAAGGAACTACTAAAGAAGTTTGGAATGGAAAGTGCAATGGAAATGGCAACACCAATGAGTCCAGCCTGCTACTTGGACAAAGATGAACATGGTAAATCTATAGATGTATCCAAGTATAAAAGTATTATCGGATCCTTACTTTATCTCACTGCAAGTAGGTCAGATATAATGTTTAGTGTGTGTATGTGTGCAAGGTATCAAGCTAATCCTAAAGAATCACATCTTACTACAGTTAAAAGAATCATGAAGTATCTTTTAGGAACAAAAGAAATGGGGTTGTGGTATCCCAAGGGATCCACTTGCACATTAATAGGATATTCCGACTCTGACTTTGCTGGATGCAAGTTAGATAGGAAGATCACAAGTGGAACATGCCATTTATTAGGAAATTCTCTAGTGTCTTGGTTTAGTAAAAAGCAAACTAGTGTGGCCTTATCCACAGCTGAAGCAGAATATGTTGCAGTTGGGAGTTGTTGTGCTCAAATCCTATGGATGAAACAACAATTAATTGACTATGGTGTTCATCTAGATCATGTACCAATAAAGCGTGATAACACTAGTGCAATTAATCTAACAAAGAACCCCATCATGCATTTAAGAACCAAGCATATTGAAATTAGGCATTATTTTATCAGGGATCATATTCAAAGTGGTGATGTTGTGATTGAACATATAGATACAACCAAGCAAGTAGCTGATATATTCACCAAACCACTAAATAAGGAGAGTTTCTTCTTTATAAGAAAGGAACTTGGCATAATTGATCCTCAAAATGATTGATATCACATGTTATTTTTGATAATATAGTCAATATGGCAAGCGAGGCAGCACAAGATGCTGAAAATTATGAAGGACATGGGCAAGATGCTTTTATATAGTCTCAGTTTAGACTAAGTGTCATTAGGTGTCTGTAATTCCTGTTTTTTTTTTATTTTATTTCAGTGTTTTGGTAGTCTTGATGTCTTGCATCTGCTCTGTAATGATTTATTATCAATGAATGCAAGACTGTTTTTCAGTTTGATTTCAATATTCTCCATAGTTTCTTTTTCATAATGACAAAGGGGGAGAAAGATGAACCATACAACCATTAATTCTGTCTTGCATTTGCTGTAAATTTTTTCTTTGATACCATTAATTCTATCTTGCATTTACTTTAAATTTTTTCTCTGATATGTAAATTTTTTTCTCTGTTACCTAAGTATGAACTGCATTGAAAAGACATACTTGAACTTATAATAAATACAAGATGATTTTTTTTCATTATAATGATATGATAACACTTGATTTTTTGAAAGATATCAATGACACAGGGGGAGGATGAAAATGACTCAATAACCATGCTTACTGAACAACTACACTCTGATTTTCTTTTAATAACTAAGGTTAAGTATGGTAAGGTTTGTCATAATAAAAAAGGGGGAGTTTGTAAGACTAAGCCGTCATTCATGTTTTGATGTATGACAAACAAACTGTATTTTGCATAAGATTTTTGATTTTGACCATATACTTATTATGTGTTAAGTTGTATGCAAAATCACTCATGAAAAAGGAAAATCAAGGATTAAAGGATGGAAGATCAAGGACACAAAGCAATGGACAAGGACTAAAGCATTAATCAATGAAGATCTCATACTTTAGATGCTATTGTAAAAATAACACATTTGATTTCTTAGGTGAAGCACTTAAATTTAAGAAGATCAAGGAATCATCAAGACAAGAGCTTAACAAAGGATAATAAAAGCTGACGTCCAATGAACTACTAAAGAGCTGACGTCCAATGAACTACTAAAAAGCTGACGTCCAATGAACTACTAAAAAGCTGACAACCACTAAAGTGACAGAAGCTCGCATCTACTAAAGTAACAAGAAGCGCTCGTCTGCTGATGTGGCAAATGGAGCTCGTCTACGGAAGTAACAAGAAGAGCTCGTCTACTAAAGTAACAAGAAGTGCTCGTCTACTGAAGTAACGAGAAGCGCTTGTCTACCAAAGTGGCATATGAAGATCCGTCCACTAAAGTACTAAATGGAGCTCGTCTACTAGCTCATCCGAATGTAAATCTTAATGGCTAGATGGAAACGGTTATTTTTCAAGATGGACGTGAATTCTACAAGAACAATCAGAATCTTATTTCAAGAACGAGAATCAAGAAAACAGATTTTTTTAAATCAAATCCAAATCTATTTTAATTGATCCCAACGACTATAACTTGTTTTCTATATAAAGAGGGATCAAATGAAAACTTTTCATTACCTTACACATTCTGAAAGTGAAAATACGAAAGATTCAAAAGCTTCCAAAAGTGCTTCATCTTTGAGAGAAAAGTGTGATATTTCTTAGAACTTCAATTTGTATAATCAGACTTTTACAGACTTTCTTATACTCAATTCTTTCTGTGAATTAGTGTGATTAAGAGAGGGTATCTCTTAGGATTGAACAAGGATAGAAGGGATCCTTGGGATAGAAAATCAAGTGTGATTTTTGGTGTGTTCTTGAGCAAGGAGGTTATCCTTGTGAATGTTGTAATTGGATATTGTAATTTCTGGTTATAGTGGAGAAAACCACAGAGGTGTGGGACTGGATGTAGGCTTACCATAGGAGGTAGCCGAACCAGGATAAATCGGTTTGCGTGTTCTTCTCATGTCTAAACTCCATATACTTGTTATATAAACGTGTGTGTTGTGAATGAGTTTTAAGAATGCTTGTTAACTTGAATCTTTGATCTGCAATCTATGTTAAACTTCTTGTTACTTCTTATAATTCTTCTTAACATCATTACTTGTTACATAACCTGATTCTTGGGAATTAAAATTGAGTGAAACCCAATTTTCTTTAAGAAAACTCTATTTTTGCTTTAAATTGTTGAAAAAGTTTTCAATATCTCAATTCACCCCCTCTTGAGATTGTAGCCATTTCCAACAGCGGTGAACTTAGGTATTGGATCTATAGGGATCGAAGTTAGGACTTAAATCACGAGAGTTAGAAGCGGTCCTTCGAGGGTTCACTGAATTGTCACAAAGTTTAAAGGGTTCAATTTGTATTCAATTACCACGAGAGTAGGGGTTGGTTTAATTGGGTATGGTTCTTGTATCCGGAGAGGGAACATTAACTTATTTAGGATAAATTCACCTTCAAAACAATTTTGATTATTAACAAGAGGGGTAGTCAATTTAGTAGCATGAGCAGTCTTGTTGGTAACCCAATTCCTGGAAATCTATTTTGATATTGAAAATCTCCAGATCTGATTTGATTGCGATTTTATTGGATTGCGTTTTAAATATTTGATTTGCTAGTTAATTCTTATTTTAAAAACCAAATCTTTTCCAAATCTTTTTTATATAGTTTAGTTAAATTAATTTAATAATTAATTGTTATTTAAGATCACGGTCTCTGTGGTTCGATCTTTTTATTACTTGACGACGAAGCCGTTCACTTGCGGATTCACGCCATCAAGTTTTTGGCGCCGTTGCCGGGGACTGTGCTTTCTTGAATTTCAATCCAATTTTTATATAGATTTTTCTGGACTTTTTATTTATTTATTTCTTTTTCTTTTTCTAGAGTATCTATCTCTCTTTGCAAGTATTTTTCTCTTTTATGCGAAGATCCCAAAGTCATGGAAATCTTGTTGACGTTGACCCCGAGATTGAAAGGACCTTTCATAGATGTGGGACACTACAAAGACAAAGAGCGAGAGAAAGGTTGATTCCCATTCCACTCATGGCGAACCTACCGGATACCAAACCACTGAAAGACTACGCAGCCCCAAATGCTAGGGGTTTGCGAACTGGGATTGCTAGGCCAGAAATTGAGACGGAGAACTACACTATACCGCCTCAGTTAATTGGCATGATTAGGCAACATCAATTTGGAGGATTACCCTCGGAGGACCCGACTGATCATGTTGAGACATTCTTGGAGTTCACCGATGCAGTAAGAATTCAAGGTGCCCTGATTGATGCTTGAGGTTATTCCCCTCCTTTCTGACTGGAAAGGCAAGAGCTTGGTTGAAGTAAGTGCCCGCTAATACTTTGTCAACTTGGGACCAACTGGAGCTGGCATTTCTTGGAAAAATTCTTCCTTCCATCCAAGACTGCTTACCTACAAACTCAGATCATCGGCTTCTTCCAAAAGGATGGAGAATGCTTATCAGAAGCTTGGGATAATTACAAAGGATTGCTACAATCTTGCCCATATCATGGGCTCGAGAGGTGGTTGTTAGTGCATACCTTCTACAACGGATTGAATTACTCTTCAAAGGTGTCACTTGACTCCACAGCTGGTGGAGCCTTTATGAATAGACCACCGACTGAAGCGTTCAATATCATTGAAAAAGTAGTCACCAATTATCACCAATGGGGTTCGGAAAGAGGTAATAACCCGAAAAACTTTCGGGGGGTAAGTTTGAAATGAATAACAATGATTTAATTATGTCTAAATTTGACTCATTGAATAAACACTTTGATAAACTTGAAATGGCTAATGTGAGTTCAATAGGTGCTACTAATGTTGTTTGTGAGATTTGTGGAATGCAGGGACATGACATAATGGAGTGCCCACATGGTATTGCTCCTGGATCCAGTGCTTCGGGGGAACAAGTGACCTCTTGTCACAATTTCTATGACACGAACCCAAAGTTGCCAAATTATGTTCCCCCAAATCCTTACAACCAAGTGAGGAAGAATAATCCTTATCTCTTCTACGGGAACTACAACAACATGTTGAACCACGAATTCCAGGAAGGCCAAGGTAATAGGAAACCCGATCCGGGTTTCCTCAGGTACAAAAGTCTAAACTTGAGTCTCTTTTGGAAAATTTTGTTGAAACTCAAACAAAGCAAAATAAAGAGTTTAGGCAACAAGGTAGGGCAGTCAATGAGGCAATAAAAGAGTTAACATCTAAGGTAGATAACTTAGCCATCCATAATAAGATGTTAGAAACTCAGATTTCCCAACAAGCTAGTACATATTCTTGAACTAAGGGTATGTTTCCAGGACAACCCGAAGTTAATCCCAATGAACACTATAATGCTATATACTTGAGGGATGATAAGCTTGGGGTAGTTGAAAAGGATGTGGAATGTGAGGTGGACATGAGTGAACATGAAGACATAGAGCCAAAGTATGTCCCTCCACCACCTTACCAACCCCCAATACCTTTCCCACTAATGTTAGTCAAGAAAAAACAAGTAGAAAAAGAAACTAAGAGCTTAATTGAGGAGCATGATGCCATGATAAAAACTAATATGCCTCCTAAACTAAAAGATCCAGGAAGTTTCTCTATTGCTTGCTTAATTAGAGAAGTGATAATAGACCAAGCCTTATGTGACTTAGGGGCTAGTGCGAGTTTGATGCCACATACCATCTTTGAGAGGTTAGGAACCAAGGAATTGAGTCCATCCAAGTTCTCTTTACAATTTGCGGATGGCTCAACTAAAACTCCTCTAGGCATACTAGAGAATGTTCCCATAAATCACGATCGTGACTTAGGTATTGGATCTATAGGGATTGAACTTAGGACTTAAATCACGAGAGTTAGAAGCGGTCTTTCGAGGGTTTACTGAATTGTCACAAAGCTTAAAGGGTTCAATTTAAATTCAATTACCACGAGAGTAGGGGTTGGTTTAATTGGGCACGGTTCTTGTATCCTGAGAGGGAACATTAACTTATTTAGGATAAATTTATATTCAAAGCAATTTTGATTATTAACAAGAGGGGTAGTCTATTTAGTAGGATATGCAGTCTTGTTGGTAACCCAATTCCTGGAAATCTCTTTTGATATTGAAAATCTCCAGATATGATTTGATTGCGATTTTATTTGATTGCATTTTATATATTTGATTTGCTAGTTAATTCTTATTTTAAAAAATAAATCTTTTCCAAATCTTTCTTTTTATATAGTTTAGTTAAATTGATTTAATAATTAATTGTTATTTAAGATCACGGTCTCTGTGGTTCGATCTTTTTATTACTTGACGACGAAGCTGTTCACTTGCGGATTTACGCCATCAGCAGCATCAGAATCTGCTGAGATAGAAGAACTCTTGACAGATCTTGATTTCTTGGAAAGAGAATCAGAGACTGGAGTTTTTTCTTTTCTTTTTCTTGTCCCTTTTGTTGTCTTAGACACAGGAGCTTTTGATCCTTTCTTGGCAAGCTCGGTCTTCGCAGGGATCAAATCTTCCTCCTCATTCTTATCATCTTCAAACATCTCTTCCACAGATATGACAACTTTAGATTTGCCAGGAAGAGGTTTGTCAAGAGGAGTAGCTGTCAATGAAAACATAAATAAGTGGATTGTCAGTGAATAAGAGAAGAAACCTTTATATGTACTTGACAGATAGAATTTGGAGAAGAAACCTTTATAAGAGAAGAAACATACCTGGGTTGTAAGTAAACATGCGCGAAAGGTATAAAAAATCGTCATTCGGTTGAAGAAACCGACGAGTGAAGGTAACTGGATTTGGTTTTTCAAAAGGATCAGCGTAAGCATTTACACTTTCTAGAAAAATGAAGTTACCTCCCTTCGTCGGCTTCCTTGTGTGTGAATCAGCTATACCAAAAGGAGCACAAGGAATAGGAACATGATCAGGAAAATGAGCTTTTAAACCGTCAAAATATTCTTTGGTCATATTTGGAATTTCCCAATATTTGGCAAGTCTTTCGGATTCCTTATTATCATGCTTCCTTTTGGCTTTAGCTAAAACAATGTTGACATGACGAACCATATCATATGGTCTCATGGGATTCCACTTGATTTTGTAAAATTTCTCCAAGGCTTGAATTTCTTTCCAAAGTTCACCTTGAGTTTTTGATGCTGGATCCTGTTCCTGCAAAGAAGAATCATCACCATTACCAGCAGCATCTGTAAGGCAACTCAAGCATACTTTTAGACTTGGATGATAATTAGAGTTATAATCATCCCACCATTCAAGAAAACTTTGAGTTGCTCCATGAAAAGTAGAAAATGGGACAAGTTGTAAAGGGGCCTTGCGAGCTTTATCTTCGTCATTGATGGCCACGATATCTTCGTATATTGGATCCTTGACATTGATGAAGTGCTCATCCGGGTCTGATGAGTAAGGAGCAAGGATAGATTGACAGAAACCAAGCTGACAGGCAGTGGTATTGGGTAAATGAAGATAGATTCGATAGGTTTTAAAACCAGGACCATCAACAAAAATGATTCTTTGACAGAGAAAATTGGCCCAAATTGATTCATTGGATTTAGACACAGTAGTACTCAGCTTAGTAAACCACTCTGGACCATACTTTCGATCGACAAAATGGGTGAAATTGATTTTTGAAGAAGTCGATGAAGGAGAATGGAAAATTTTGAAATAGAATTTGAAATTGACAGTTTCATCTTTTGACAAAGACTCAGCAGAAACATAACAAAGATAAGAACCATAAGTGTCTATTGACAATTCTGCAGCAGCCTTGTAAGAAAGTAGACGCTCTAAGATGGTATGAAGCCACAATTGGAGAAGTCAAAGAGGACCTCCTATGTTAGTTTTATTTTTATTGGATCTGACAGTGTCGACCAACATACTCATGCTATCATAAAGATTGGCCAGAACACATTGGCCTCGTGCTGTCCTCTTGCCAGTAGCAAAAAGGTTGGCAAGAGGAATATAAGCTGCAATCAAAGTGGCAGATTTACTACAAAAGACATAAGCACATAGCCAAAGAAATAAAGAGGCTACATGCTCAGTGTCTGTCACCAGTTCGTTTTCTTTACCTTTGAAATCTGTGACATATTTAGAAAAGGAACATCTTGGGACATAGACATCAATTTGTCTCTTGACCTCGACACGGGTATGCATGGAAGGGCCATCCGGACGAAGTCCTGTAATGGCTGACATGTCAAAAAGGGTTGGGCCCATTATTCCATATGGGAAATGGAAATTGTTGGTAGTTTTATTCCAGAAAAAGGTTGATGCCCAAATTAAAGAAAGGTCTACCAGTTTAAGGTGACGAGAAAGATGAATAAATTCAAAGATTCCAGCTTCTTCCCATACCTCACGTTTCTGGGCTTGGACACGATCAAGCCAACCAACATAGGCATCAAATTTGGTAGCAGGGGGCATCCTAAAAATCCTATCGCCCTTTTTGAATGCATGAATAGGAAGTGAAGGTAAAGAGGCTATGATAGCTTCATTAGGGTTATTGCAAGGAAAAGAACCCCGCAAATTATCAGGAATTTCGTTCTGGGCAATGAGGGGACTCAAGAACACTGTAGGTGGGTTCAGTGGAATGGAAGAGTCATGAACAGGATAAATTACCTTAGATTTTTGCCATAACTTTGATTTATCCAAAAGTGGATCCTGAACCACCGCCCTAGGAGCAGCCACCGAGCATTGGGGTGCTGAAGTAGAAGTTTTGGAAGAAGTCGCCATCAGCGCTAAGCGAAATGGTGAAGAATGAAGCAACTTTGTAAAAGAGAAAAATTTTTGCAAAGAAAAGAAGCGAGTAGAAGAAGAAGGAGACTGAGCGGTGATGTGATAGAAATTTTAAAAAAGTGGGGGTTGGTGGTTCGATTTCCAAGACAGCTACAACGTTATGATTATCCCTATTAAGTAGGGATATGATTAAGTTGATAAGATTTGATTACTGAAGTTAAACCCAGAATTAAAAATATGTTAAGGATTTGAAAATTCAAATTTTGCTATTCTTTCTGACAAAGCAGTCGAAAAGCAAAACTTGGGGTGCATCTGTTAAGGATGAAATTTTGGATTTCTGACAGTTGTTTTCTTGATAGGATGATGAAGGGATTGAGGAGGTAATCAAAATTTTCTAAGTATTGAAGAGATTTGGTTTGACAAGAAAATACAGTTCGGTAGAGGAAAAGATTCGACAATCAAATTCCTGGCAAAATAATAAAGGAAGACTTAGTCGAAGGAAGAGTCGTCAAGAGAAATAGAAAAGTGAAGAAATTGGTTAAGTCCCCAATCCGACGAAAGGTACCAATACAAGTTGTCAAGCAGTTCAAACCGTCGAAGATAAGCAAATTGACACAGAGTGGTTCAAGACATTGAGCAGTTAGTGGGATTGCTTGACAAAACAGTTTAAGTATAAAACTTAAGAGAACCGTCAAAGACGTGTGACAGTCATTTAGATAAGGAGTTGTTTCTAGGTAGTTATTTTATTTGTCTATAAATACTAGTAATCACAATGTAATAGGGGTCGGTTACTTGATACACATCCTACACATCTTAATCACACAGCAAATTGATGGATAACATTCAAATATTCCCTCCATCCTTCTTATTTCAATTCAATATGACAACCCAGTACAATATTGGTTATGTCTTTCAAGTTCTTCACTTGTTCTTCATTATTTCCAATATTCCTCTCAAATTATTCTTTTAATTTCTTTTACTTTTTCGCAAGTAATTTCTATTCTTAGATTTTATTTTACTTAACCTTTATTTTCCAGACTTTTGTCTCTTGTTCGTTATAAACTTAGTTCGATTAGGAAGTTATTTTCTACAATAGAAATTACCTTTATCTTTTAAATTTCAAAGTTATCTTTCATTATTTACGATAATGTTAAACACTATTTTCAAACTCATATACCTGTCATAATATCAAGTCCTTGCCAGTATATTATTAGATTTGACTAACTTGTCAAATTCATACTTGGCAGACAGTTCATACCTATTCTTGATGAGATTACCGTATAACTCGTAGGTCCCACACTCGTTTGATCTTTAATTATTTGCAACGAAGGAATTTTGGTCAGAAACCAAAAAACCAAGTTAACACAAGTAGAATATTGTTCAGTACCACGAGATTGTTACATGCCCTACACCTTTTGGAATTTTGACCCTCCACACACGATGGAGAACAGAGTTATCAAACTCTCACAAAAAATTTATGAGATTCTAACGTACTTAATTAATTGAATTTTTCTCCATCTTAGAATGGATTTTTTTTTTTTTAAAAAGAATAAGCAAATGAGACATACAAAAGTATTACAATAGAGAGAATCCCAATTAGGTTGGCACATCAAATCCTATTATTAAAGTAGAAGGATGCTAATATACTCTGCTTATTTTTGTATAGGAGTAAGTCAATAATATACACCTTTATAGGGATAATAACGCCTGCTATTCCACTCCTTGTATCACTCCCTCTGATTGGTCATGAAATTTGTAAGTTATTGGAGATATTTAAACCAAATTTAAAAAATCGCATAGGTTATTAAATCAGTGAAAATACTGATTTAAGGTTAAATGGTTAAATGGTGATTAAATCATGATCGAAAATAAAAAATGATCGGTTCAATCTTCATTGATTTTGGACCAGTTTGAACGGTTACGAGAAATACCCTTTCAACGAAAATGCACTTCATACGCAAGAGTTGAGATTCGAACTACAGTCGTTTGATTTTGGGACATAAATCCACCACCACTTATACCAACCTCCCTTTATATAATTGAAAATAATGATTTAAATATGAAAAGTTAACTCTCTTCTCTCGAAATTCCACAACATTGAAGAGGAGTCAATGAAATATTTTTGTTTTTAAATAAAATTCCCTTCCTTTCCATAATCCCTGCATCCCCCAACCAAGTATTGTAATAATGAAAGAATGGGTGATGAAAACGTGCAAGAGCTATCATTGGCGCCTAGTTTGTTTACTCCTCGGCCAAAAAAAAAAGTCCCACAAAAAAACAATTAAAAAAGAGAGAAAAGCAGAAAGCTCCTTTTGTGTTTCCGCATGGGAAGTTTCTCGATTATAGATACTTCTCAACATGACTTGTATGTCTTGGCTCTTGAGTGGCTGAGTTAGTGAGTTTGGTGCTTTCTCCCCCACCAAATAGAATTTTGCTTCAATATTTATATTTTTATGCATTTTTTTTTTGTGTGCTCTACATCTTTATGCTTTTAATTAGGTTGTTCAATACCTGTCTCGTTTTACTAATTTAGTAATTGGCTGCTTATAAAAAAAATAAAATAATTGGCTCTCTAAGAGATCTCCATGATCTTTTTTTCTTCTCTCTCCTATGCACATGATCTTCTCTTGAGGACTTGCTATTAAGAAAAGCATTGCTTTGTGTGCTTTTTCATTGGTTTTAGGTTATAATTTGAGTCATTCTAATCCATTGTTTCATATTTTTTTAAAAAATTATACTTTTTTTTATAGATATAGTTACAAGTAATAAGATTTTTTTAACTTAAATTAATAACATTTTGTATAATATGATAATATATTTATATTTATATTATTTATTCTAAAATAGAAATATAAAACATATAATTTTAGTTTTGTATTTATTTATTTAGGCTTTTTTATAGGCAAAAGAAATTTATTCAAAATAAGGCAAACCAAAAGCACAAGTAGTGCTTGGGCAGCCAAACCAGCAAGAGATTACAAGCAAACTGTCAAGTGTCAACATAAAACCAGAGAAAGCATAAATACAGCTAAAACAAAAGCTGGAAAAACAGAACCGCAACCAAACCAGAACAGACAAGCATGGATTGCAGGTGTTTCATTTGAAACTTTGATTTGCACTGAGGATGTTTAACTAGGTGGCTTCATGGATGGTGGGGGACTTTTTTATGATAATTGTTGTTTTTGGGCAAATCTGTTGTCGTTTATTAGGAAAACATTGGAATTTGTGGTTGTATTGATTGTATTAGCTAGGTTGTTCTGGGGTGTTCTATTGTGGGTTGCTATGGGATTTTAGTTACTTTCTCAACCTAGTAGTAGCAAGTCTTGATAGTTGAGTTGATCACGTACCTTTTGTTCCTTGTATTATTTTTTTGACTTTGTAAACATGTTTGAGTATCATTTGTGCTGGTTTGAGTACCATTTGTTCTTTTTATTATTATTTTTTTACTTTATAAACAGGTTTGAGTACCATTTGTGGAGGTTTGAGTACCATTTGTGCTCACAATAAACAAATTATGGCTTATAAAAAAAAAAAAAAGTATGGATTGGAAACTAGCTATGGCCCTTCTTTTGGCCTAATTTCAGGCAATCGATTGGGTTTGAACACCAGGTAGTAAATGAGCAGTTGTTCCCCTCCTTCATAGCTGAAAATATTTTATGTCAATATATTAAGTTGATTTGATTCAGTCTTAAATATTATCGAATTATGATTGGCTGGAGTTTGGATTAAACAAATACCTCTATTAAAATATCATGTTAGATTTGGGTCAAAGTGTCAAACTAAATCCACTGAAATTGGTTTCATGAACACCCTTGTTTTTTTTTATGATATATATGGAGCTAATTGGATTTAGTGCATACAATTAAAAAAATTGTGTTAAAAATTTAGTATGATATTAAAAAGAATTAATGGAACTAAGTTAAAGCCATTTGAGGGTCGTTTGTTTATGTATTAATTTTTAGTGATTTGAAGATTATATAAAAATGAAATTTTTTAATACAAAAGCTATATATTTTGTATTTGATTATAATTATAAGCAAATACTTTTTACTTTAATGAAGAATGAGAGAAACAATATTGAAGAAAAAATGTCAAAGCAAATTATTTTAAGTGCAACACTTTTTTTTTGAAAGGTTTAAGTGCAACACTTGTCACCCTAAAATTTCATACAAATATTTTGTCAAAAAAAAGTTAAAACGCCTTCTTTGTATTCTGGACTTCCGGTTATAATAGACTTTTCCACCAATCGCATCTATTATTTTCCTCAAAAATTTCTCAAAATAATCAAAAGTCTAATTTTTTATATTCTCATTTTAAAAAAACTTATGTACACATTAAAAATTGATTTGTTAACCAAAAAAAAAGTATGACATTTTTTTAGAAGGAATCTAAAACATATGAGCTTTTTCAATTTGCTCAAAGAAACTTACACAAATAAAAAACAAGTGAATGTAGAGAATCCCATAACCTAACCGTGATTGCCCAGTAGTGTTTTTTCTATTTAAACTTTGATCTTTCCTGCTTTCTTTTTTATATATGGATCTTTATAATTTTACTGCTTTGAGGTTTGGTCTTACTATTAAGGTATTGAAATTTATATTTTTCATTCATTTATATTTTAGTCAATATGATTTCTACTAATTAAGATTTTTTTCGTATATTTGATAAAAAATTACTTTTATAGTCGTTAAATAGGTCTTATAAGTTTATCCACATCTTTATTTACATTTTTTAATTTAAAATATTAGTTCATTTGTAATTTAATTTTGAAACAATAAATATATAAAACAATTCATTTGCCTTTTTTTTTATTTGTAGTTCTCAGTTAAGTAATTTCAAAGTTGCTCTAAACTCATTTAGTAAAAATAAATTATGATACTTAAGCATACAGAAAGGGTTATTCAAATCTAACCCTCCTCCAATGGGATGTTGGTCAAGTGGAAGCAATAAAGCCAACCTGGGTAGTTCGAATCTTTGTAGAGTCACTTCTATTAGGAGGCTAAAAATCAAGAGATAAAATCATGACCAATTAGCCGAATCAAAGATTAGTCCCATAGCGGGTCCGAATGGCCTAAGTCCGGGGAATACTCCGATGAACCTATTCGACCCAAATGATTAAGTGCCTGTTTGGTTGAGATTGTTCTCAACGCAAACGGTAATTTTTTTCAATTTGGGGTCATTATTCATGCATCTAGGTACTGTTCATTCGGTTGTTTACGAAACTCCGTTGGAAATAATTGATTCCTGGTGGGTCAAAACTGAGTTTTGTGGAAGCAAAAATTTCTAGCTTTTTCGTTGAAAATAATTGATTCTAGATGTATGACCTACAAAATTCTACATATTTACACTTCAAAAGTGATTTTACTTTATCATCCAAACAAAATCAATTCTTCTAAACCCACTTTTAAAATATTGTTACCAAACACAATCAATTTTTTTAACTTTGATTTTTTCAAAATCAATTCTTTCGAAATCAATTCTATCAAAATCTAAAATAAAAATGCATCCTAATTAAGGTTGGTTCCGAACAAATCTAAACCTCCATATGATCTGTTTTGATTTTGGCTTTTCTCATTTTTCACAATTTTGTGGCAATAAAACTAACAAATACGAGTGGTGGAGGGAGGAGCTTCAACACAAACCTCAAATAAGCACAGTTCCGAGAAGCCTCCATTTTGTTTGTAAACAAAACTCCTCTATCCTCAAAAAACCACATTCCAAAACCAATGTCCATCTCACCAAAGCCACGTAATATAGCCAAATCCCATTTGTGTGGCTGTTGATAAATTCTCAAGCCAATCCACAGATTTCTTTCCCATTTTCTCTTTCATCACACTCAAACTTGAGCTACCTCATCACTCTATAAAGTCACCCTCTCACCTCTCCCTTTCCCTCAACTCAGTTCCATTTCGTCTCCTTCCCCTTCAACACTCCTTACCAAACCTGTCTCGACCCTTCTTTGGATTCCTTTAACAAAAATGGCAACTTCAGTGCCAAATGTTGGAGCCGTTAACATAGCACTGGTATTATGTTCTTCCCACCTTTATTATGTCATTTTTAAGTACAAAACTTAAGTACAATTCGAAAGTAAGTACAATTCTAAAGTTACTTTAGGTATCATTAGCACATATGTAACCGCTATTATATATATATATATTATGTTTTATGTTATTATTGATGTGTTGTTACACATGTTTTAGTCTCATTGAAAAAATAACACCTAATGTCCGGTGAAGTTGTGCCTAAGTCTTGTCCCATACTTAACTGTTCAAAGCTTTGGTCTCATCTGTTGAGCATGTTTGGTTTCACTGTTATAATTATGCTCCATCTATTACATGCCACCCTATGTAATCTATCTGTACGAGTACGAGTAGTAGTAGATTGTGAGGTTATTAGTATTAGCATGGAATCCTTCTGAATTTTTTGTGATGTAAGTTGATAAATTTGTTTTTTTATTCTGTCTGGTTCTGTTCCAATTTGTTCTCACACATGGATCTTGCAATCCAATTTGGAGATTATGGTTCATTGGGGACTAATTAAGGGGCTGTATTTGGTGCAGTTGAAATTGAATGGCTCGAGCAGTGGAGCTCCCATGACAAGCTCAGCATTCTTTGGAACCAGCTTGAAGAAAGTGAGTTCTGTGATTTCCAACCAGAGGAGTTTGACTGGGAAATTCAAGGTTGCTGCACAAATTGAATATGATGAGGAGAAGCAGACCTCAAAGGACAGATGGGGTGGACTTGTCACAGACACTTCAGATGATCAGCAGGATATCACAAGAGGGAAGGGAATGGTGGACACTCTCTTCCAAGCTCCAATGGGAACTGGAACTCACTATGCTGTCATGAGTTCTTATGATTACATCAGTACCGGCCTTCGCCAGTGAGTTACTGACAAATATTTGAAGCTCAGTTTTTACTGCTGCCAAGAGAAACTTGTTGTTTTCATTCTTTGAACTTGTTGATGCTAATGAACTATTTTCAGGTACAATTTGGACAACACTATGGATGGCTTCTATATTGCTCCTGCATTTATGGACAAGGTTGTTGTTCACATCACCAAAAACTTTTTGACTTTGCCAAATATTAAGGTTCCTCTTATTTTGGGTATTTGGGGAGGCAAAGGTCAGGGGAAATCATTTCAGTGTGAGCTTGTCTTTGCCAAGATGGGAATCAAGTAAGTTCAATTCCATTTTCTAGTATATATTTTTCACCCATGTTTACACAACATGTTGGTAAACTTACAGGAGCAAAATGCTGATGTTGGTTTAGGCTTAGGTGCAACCAAGACTAAATTGATGCTTAGTTAGTAACTCTTTGGTCTTTTGTCATTGAAATCAGCCCCATTATGATGAGTGCTGGAGAATTGGAAAGTGGAAATGCTGGAGAGCCTGCCAAGTTGATTAGGCAAAGGTACCGTGAGGCGGCAGACATTATAAGAAAAGGAAAGATGTGCTGTCTCTTTATCAATGATCTTGATGCAGGAGCTGGTAGGCTTGGTGGAACCACCCAATACACAGTCAATAACCAAATGGTTAATGCAACCCTCATGAACATTGCTGACAACCCAACCAATGTCCAACTTCCTGGTATGTACAACAAGGAGGAGAATCCTAGGGTCCCCATCATAGTCACTGGTAATGACTTCTCTACATTGTATGCTCCTCTCATTCGTGATGGACGTATGGAGAAATTCTACTGGGCGCCTACCCGTGAAGACAGAATTGGTGTCTGCCATGGTATTTTCAGGGCAGATAATGTTCTCAAGGAGGACATTGTCAAGCTTGTTGATACCTTCCCCGGGCAATCTATTGGTAAGCCTTACCTCAATCCAAGTTTCAGGCTTCAAGTTAAGATTTCCATTTTGCTAATTCCTTATCTTCTTTATCCATGAAGGGTGAGCCTTGACACAATGATAAGGTTGCGTATATCTGCTCTCCCCATACCCTAAAGTGGGAGCCTCATGCAGTGGGCCACCCTTATCTTGTTTAACCATATAGGTTTAAAACATTGGTATCAGATTATATAGATGAAATGTGAACAATCTAATGTTTGATGAATTTGTGTAGATTTCTTCGGCGCCGTGAGGGCCAGAGTGTACGATGATGAAGTCAGGAAGTGGATTTCTGGTTTAGGGGTGGAGAATATTGGGAAAAGGCTTGTGAACTCAAAGGAGGGACCTCCAACTTTTGAGCAACCAAGGATGACTCTTGAGAAGCTCCTTGAGTATGGAAGCATGCTTGTCCAAGAGCAAGAGAATGTGAAGAGGGTTCAATTGGCTGACAAGTACCTCAAAGAGGCAGCTCTTGGAGATGCAAATGAAGATGCCATCAATACTGGAAACTTCTATGGTTAGACCTTTGATCCTAAGCCCTTGATGAGAAAATTTCATATGGCCTTAGGATTATGGTTGAAGTAAGATTTAGGATAAACAAGACTAAATAAATGTTTCCTTATTGTTTGGATGCAGGACAAGGAGCTCAGCAGGTTCATATTCCTGTCCCTGAAGGTTGCACTGACCCTACTGCACAAAACTATGATCCAACAGCCAGAAGTGATGATGGAAGCTGCACATACAAATTTTAGGTGATTCTTAGGTAATTTTGAACAGATAAATGAAAAGATTTGGGAAAGTGGTCTAAAAGAGTGTTACTATGTTTATCAGATAAGCTGCATTAACCTGAAATGTGAAGTTGTGTACATTTTGTGTTATTGCTACTGTAACCCATATAGTTGGGTTTTATGAGTGACATCTTATAGCTAGCTTTGTTGGTAATGTCCATTCCTTCTTTCAGTTTGTACAATCTCCTTTACAAATTGGTCTTCCTGACTAATTTACGTAATTTATTTAGTTTCTTTTTTTCATTAATAATTATAAAAGTTTCATTTTATTTTTGTTTATTGTTTTCAAATATTTGTACGGATAACAAAAAAAAAAGTGAAATTTTTATAATTATTAATGAAAACAAGAAATTGAAACAAATCAAATGGACCCTAAAAATAAGCACACTAAAATCTACAAAACAAAGAAAACAATCTAGAGACACGACTAGGTAGAGCAAGAAAAATTAAGAGAATTGCACAAAATCTAAAGGTTGGTGAGCTACTCTATTTTGGGAGAGGCTATACCAAACCCACGTATGCCTGGCTTAGAAGAGCATCTTCGGTCGGCCTTTGCTTCCTGTGATTCAATGAATCGCATGAGCAATGTTTTTAAAATCAGACCGATGTTTGAATCGGTAAAGATATTGGTTCATGATTCACTGGTTCAACCGTGATTGAATCATAGTCGAACCAAATTTAATTAAATATATAATTTTTAACTTATATAATATATTAAATAATAAATTCTACTACTAATATGATATTTTATTTTCCAATGAACTAAGATTTAATGGCTCTCAATTTTCTAATACAAATTCAAGTTCCCAATATTAAAATATTCACCCATTCCACTTCACCCATTCTCAAGCATCATATTCACCCATCTTAATATTTAGAATTCCAATAATAAAGAGATAAGATCGGATTCACCCATTCTCTCTTTTCAGTTTGAAAAACAAAACGTCCTCCCCTTCTTCTTTATGGCTGTGGAGGAGGCGGAGCGCACTATCTTTGTGGAGGAGCAGCATGTCGTTGTCGTTTTACAGCAGTCAACAACAGTTATGGAGGAGTGGAGGTTGCGGAGCACAATGGAACAACAAAGGGCTAGGAACCCTTAAACGGCCATACGAAAACGACGTCGTTTTCGCGTTTTCAATTTTTTTAAAAAATAAATTTAAATTTAAGGAGCTGGTCCAGACCGGCCTACAGCCGGTTATGACTAGTTTTACTGAATTTGAACCAGTTCAATGATTCTTGCATCGGTTCTACACAAGGCCGGTTTTGGGGGACAAGCAAACTGCCCTGGTGCCCGATTCCAGGTCTGACCGACGGGCCTGATCCGATTTGACTACCTTGCTCAGGAGAATTTTCTAGCCTTAGCCAATGGATATATATGTGAAAAAGAGTGTTGCACCATCAAAAGGATTGACAAGCACCGTTTTTGAGAAATCTTGAAGAAAAGGTACGGTTATTGAAAAACCTACTCGAAAAGGACATAGAGGCATTCAAAATTTCTAATCACTATCATCTTGATCTTAATCTGGAATGTGGGTTTCATTTTGAACTCTTTATAAGGAAGAAGCGAACACTCATTGGTCTGGTCCGATTTTGACTACCTTGCTCAGGGGAATTTGCTAGCCTTAGCCAATGGATATATATATGAAAAAGAGTGTTGCGCCATCAAAAGGATTGGCGAACATCGTTTTTGAGAAATGTTGAAGAAAAGGTACGGTAGTTGAAAAAACCTGCTTGAAAAGAACATGGAGGCATTTTAAATTTCTAATCACTATCATCTTGATCTTAATGTGGAATATGGGTTTCATTTTGAACTCTTTATAAGGAAGAAGGGGACACTTATTTGTAAGCAAAAAGTTGATCTTTCCACCTCGACTCGGATTAATTGAAGTCAATTTTTGAATATGGGCCCCGAACCAAAATAAAATAAAATATCAAAAAACGTAAATAGAATATGTCATAAAATAACTTTGAATGAAAGCTTGACTTGAAGTTTATACTTACAGAGTGTTGGATGTCCTCATCGCTTGCCTTAAATCCTGGGATGCGGTTTAAATACCTGTTAGGCAACTTAACTTAATATCAATTGGTTTTAAGATGGAATCTAACACAGTATCAGAGCTATAGCCTATCTCCGTCGTTTGTCACTTGTAATGGCAATCTTCTCGTGTATGGCCTATTCTGCGGAGCTCCTATGGAAGAGTGGTGTTGGAAGTCCCACATTGCTTGTCTCAAATCCCGAGTGTGGTTTAAATACATTAGGCAACTCAACTTAATACCAATTGATTTTATGATGGAATCTAACACCATATTAGAGCCAAGAGCCCATTTTCGTCGTTTATTTCCTGTTATGGTAACGTTTATCGCCTGTTATGGAAATCTTCCAATGTATCACCTGTTTTGGCAGGTATATGTGGAGGTGGGGTGTTAAATGTCCCACATCGCCTGCATCGAATCTCGGGATGCAATTTAAATACTTGTTAGGCAACTTCAGTTAATACCAATTGGTTTTAGGATGGAATCTAACATGGTATCAAAGTCAGAGCCCGTCTCCATCGTTTGTCGCCTTTTATGGCAATCTTCCCGTGTATTACCTGTTCTGGTAGATATCTGTGGAGGAGGGTATACCTGTTAGAAAACTCCGCTTTATACCAATTAGTTTTAAGATGGAACCTAGCATGGTATCAGAGACAGAGCCCATCTCCGTCGTTTGCCGCATGTTATGACAATCTTCTTGTGTATCGCTTGTTCTATTAGGCTCCAGTGGAGGAGGGGTGTTGTTGGAAGTCCCATATCACCTGCCTCAAATCCCGGGGTGTTGTTTAAATAACTGTTAGACAACTCCACTTAATACCAATTGATTTTCGGATGGAATCTAACACAGAGTAAATCCAATCACGAGATTTGAACAAGTTACAAGTTCCTCGTAACGTTAAGGCTAAGAAGCTACAAATCTAGAAAATAAAAATAAGGCTTAAGTGTCTTTTTTGGTTCCCTTATTTTAATGCTCGGACGATTTAGATTCCCCCATTATTTTTTTTTTCTTGATTTTAGTCTCCACAATTTTAAAATATACAATTTTTGGTCATACCATTAACTTTACGTCCAAATGTTAACGGAGTTGCTGACCTGACATGGGGTTATTGGATTTAACTTTTATTTAAAAGAAACTAAAAGAAATAACTTCAAAAATGAAAAAAGAAATATCAAAGAAACAAGACATTGAAACGTGCTGCTACTACCCCAACCTTACAACTTTGACTGAAACGTTCCCAAGTATGATTTTCAAATCTCAGCACATGTAGCAAGCTTTGGTGAATAACACACATGGATCCAACGACTGGGAATGATCAACGCGCATGTTATGGAGGATATGAGGGCATGGAGATGACGGCAAATACGTTGTCAGGTATTACACTTTTATTCTCTTCATTCCCTTTTGTATTACACGGTTATTTGGGGGCATGAAGATGACAACAAATACATCAATGTCAAAGATGCTTGCTTTAGGGTTCTTTGTTTTGATGTGGGTGTGATTAGGGTTTTTTGAATGTGGTGGTCCAAAACACTGACATTATTGAATTTCCTATTTTTCTTGATTGGGTTTTCTTTTTAATTTGCATCGTAGGCCAACAGACGTTAATGAAGTGAAATTACGAATTAATCATGGGGGCATGTTTGTCATTCACCCTTGCTTAATGGACGTGAAGGGGCAAGTGGAAGAAATGGGATGGGGTTGGGATATTGACCAGATTTCTCACATTGAACTGACTAAAGTGGTGTAAAGATTTGGGTATAAGGGCTTTAAATGTGTGTGGTACATACACCCAAAGTTTTCTCTCACTCGTGGGTTGAGGCCACTAAACAGTGATGGAGATGTGTTGAGGCTTGTTAAAGGTTTTGATAAACACATTGATGTGTATGTGGAGCATATGATAGACAATCCTGCTATTGACAAGGAGACTGATGAAGCTGGGGTTGTTGATATTGTTAGTGTTGAAGCTGAAAGAGAACATTTGTTTGGTGAAATAGATGATGAAGTGGTAGATGAAGGTGAGTTTGTTGATGTTCAGGTTCAGTTTGAAGATGCAGGTGAAGTGGGAGATGGAGTTGAGGCTGTTGATGTTCATGTTAGGTTAGGGGGCATTGTCCCCCAGTTCTTACCAACCTCCGGTGTGTAATCGACATGTTGTTAACTTCAAATCCTTGAATAAGAATCATTGATCCCCTTTGCTGTCCATTTCTTATTCATTCAGGGCACTCGGCCGGTGCTCCCAGAGATCATGCTCCTATAGAAAATGGGACTTGACTGGCCTTCCTTGCTGCCATGCCATTGCATGTTTGTAGCACATTAATTAAGCTCCATAGGACTATGTTGACAGCCATTACAAGTTTGTTGATATTCATGAATATTGTAACTCCTTTTTGATATTGATTCTATTTAGTATGCTGATTATGTGTTTTATTCATACCAGAAAAAATTACTTTCCTTATCAGATACTCCTATATCATCATGCCTTCCCCAACTTATGGCCTATGTTAGATTTCGAGCCCATAAATCCTCCCTATATGAGGAGAGCATCAGGCAGGCCCAAGAAACACAGGAGAAAGGCTAATGATGAGCAACAAAACCCTAACAAGTTGAAAAGACAATACACAACAATCAAGTGTAAGAAGTGTGGTAAGCTCGGTCACAATGTTATGACATGTAAGGGTAAAACTGTAGCTGACAGAGAGATTCCAAAGGGAGGAAATAAGGTAAAATAATATTGCACACTCCTTTATTTTGTTTTCAGCATTTGGGGTATAATTGATTTGTTACTGGTTGTTGTTGTAGAGGCAAAAGATGAAGAATGCAGTTACTGCTGCCACAACTGCACATGCTGAGCCCTGTACACAAATAGAGGTTTCTGCCAATGCACCACAGACTCAAGAGTCATAGGCTGATACTGCAAGAAGCTGAACAGAGTTGATGGAGCTAAAGAACTATTAGTGAAGTAGGAGCTGAAGAACTATTGAGTGCAGTCCTTTTTTCTTTTGAGAATTTATGATATGTATTTTTTTTGGAGAACATACCAGTTTGTACTTTATTTTTTTGGAGAACTTATCAAGTTGTTTAAGTTTCAGTTCATATGGGTTTCTGTTGTTCTGATAAGGACAAATGTGCAGTTTCAGTTTTAATTCTAGTTGATCAGTAAAGTTTCAGTTTCACTTTCAGATGTTCAGTTTTAATTTAAATTTCAGTTTCACAATTTAAATGTTCCTCTTGTTTCAAATTGTAGACGGCATATCAGTTTGCATATTCTGTGGAACCTGCATAGGCTGATACAACATATCAGTTTGCCTATATGTATGCATATTCTGTCTGCACTATTAAATTATGGGTTCATTTTCTTCCTTCCATTCCATTCCAAATCTGTTTTAATTTCCAAATCAACACAATACAAACACGATGACCAGGAAACCCAAATCCAATTCTGTTTTAACTTTCCAAATCAACACATTCCGTTCCATTCAATTACATTACAAAAGTCAGTCTAATAAACACATTACAAACACAATGACCAGGAATGATCTTATTAATGATCATTACAAACACAAGTCAGAAACACATTACAAACACCAACTACAAACACTTGATAATCTTCATCTCAGATCCTCTAAACAATGACCAGGACAAGAACAAGTGCAAGAAGCATTATATCAACATCAAAATTTTCTCCCTCGTCTTCAATTCATCAACCTTCCTTTTCAAACACTTGATAATTTTCATTTCAGATCCTCTAAAGCCCTGGTCCAACCACAGTAAGAACTCACATCCCCTTCTCCCTTTTATTTGCAACAATAAAACCCCAAATCAGTCAACACCCATATTTGAAACGCACATCAAAACCAATACTTGAAGTTGAAACCTAGATATGTCCCTTACAATATACACAACCCACAACCATAGAACCTCTACCCAGGATTCCTCTCCGTTGTCGATGTCATTAGCGGCGCATCAAGCGCATAATAACAGACCAACCTGCTTATTCATGGCTTCAACAGTGAAGATGTTGAGCTTGTAGCATATGATTCGCCCCACACCCATTCTATGTTTGGTCTTCGATTCGGGCATGTGGTTCCTCTTCTGATGGATGCGCGACGCGGAGATGGAGAAGATAAGGTTTGGGTAGCCCCAAATTGCTTTATAAAAATCATTTGTTATTTCTTTTTTGTTTTTAATTTATTTCTTTTAAATTTTTTTTAAATAAAAGTTAAATCCAATAACCCCTTGTGCAACTCCGTTAAGACGAAAAATACATATTTTAAAAACGTGAGGACTAAAAAAATGTAAAAAAATAAAAAAATAAAAATTGAATGACCAAAATCGTCCCAACATTGAAATAAAAAGGGTGTCATTGGTAACTTGTCATCCTAGTGCAGTTGGGAACGGTAGATTGTTCATGACCTTTTACAATGTTACCAAGAATATTAATTCATAAATAAATTAGTAACCACTCATGCCTCATGGCATCCAACGCTTTTGCAGTAATCTAATACCTATTCAGATTTCCTCTCGGTCGCACCCTGGATTAGTCAGGATCAAAGACTCGAGACATCGGGGTGGGGGTCAAAGACCCTCCCCATAAAATAAAACTTAGGTTAAATTGTATTTTTCGTCCCCAAATTTATCAATTTGACGAAAATGGTCCCCCATGTTTTTTTTTAGCAATTTAAGCCCTCAAAGAATTCCAAAGTTGCAAAAATCATCCTTCCATTAAAGCTCCATCCAAACACTAGCAGAATCTGCCTAATTTTTTAGCACTCCTTACAGTACCTACAAGTGCCCCTAATTTTTGAAAACCAAAATTCTGACACCCTATATCCCGCATGTATTTATAAACATTTAAAGATAAAGAAAACTAAAATAAAACATGCATATTCATTTATTCAAATAAATAAGGGTCCACGGGTAGAAAAGGTACCACATGAACTAGTCTCAACAACGCGGAAAATATAACAAGGTTTTAAGAAGATAAAACATAACATCAAAAGAACCCAACCCCGATGTCACATTACAGAGCTGATATAACCAATCTGGAAAAATATCACGGAATACAAACTAAACTGAAACTAAAACAAATTATAACAATTGGAAATCCTAACTAGAGTCGCGGTTCTTCAAAGTCACTCCTCAACTGACTTCTCACCGTCCTCTGCATAAAAGATACAAGCCAACAAAACAACAGAAGAGACACGAGGAGTAAGAACCATATATATAAACATAACGGCAACATGATAGTTTGCAAGATGAACATACAACAAAGAAACATAGTATACATCATACCAACACAACAAGTATATCACAATGTATCACATACATCAGTTAAATAATGCAATGCGACCAGCTCACTACTCCGAATGCATGTCGATCCATCTATACTGGGTGTACGACTTTGGAGTTACATTTCCACATTGGCGAATAAGCACCAACACCTGGGCAATCCACCTTACCTTGGGTGGACCCCTTGGAAAGCCGACGCACCTTACTCTTGGATGCGCCACCACGGGGGGACCAGATCACATACATCACTGCGGACGGTTAGATCGTCTTACTCTCGGACGACCTCCCCGGCTGTCGAACCTCCCTCTAATAACTTCATACATGATGCATGCAAACAAACAGACAACCGTCTATCCACCACCTCCATCAACACCATTTACTATGGCTTAAAGTCTTTGGCTATCAAGCATCAAAGATAACATTGTCTTTAATCTTTTAACTTTAAACATTTATTACACTCTGGCCAATAAGCACCAGAGTTCAACACCTCGACCACTCGGCTATCGAGGTCCCCTTGGCCACTAGGCTACCAAGTTACAACATTATCTTCTTACTTTAATTATTAACACTCTGGCCAATAAGCACCAGAGCTCAACACCTTGACCATTAAGCATCAAGGCCCCCTTGGCCACTCGGCTACCAATGTACATTATTATCTTTAAGTTATATAGCTTGTCATCACTTCGTTTGGTGTCTTTTTTTATTATTAGGGACAACTGGGGTGAACCACCTCTGTTCTATTTTGTGTTCTGGTCTGTAAAGGGAAGCACCGGCATGCTTCCCCCATCACGGGCGTGCAGACTGCTAAGTCAAGCACGGTCTTGCTGACTATTGAGCACGACCGTGCTCAATGGAGCGTGGCCGTACTGTTTCTGGGTAGAAGGGTTGAAGAACCCTTGCTAAGTTTCCTAGTACATTCAAGGATCAAACCTATTGGCTTTAACTACACCATTGATCATCAGCTTCATTATTCTTAACTGCTCTTCATGTCTTATCATTATGGGGAATTAATCCTTTAATCACAGCTTCGTTATTAATGTCTCTAGAACACTCACTAATCAATCCTAGGGTCTTTAACTAAGCCCTATGATCATAATCTTGCTTCTCACACTATATTCATGTCTTACATCATTAACAAACCCTATTAATTAATTAGGGACTTATTAACATCATTGTTGGCATTAACATCCTCAACAATCAAACACTCATCCATAGCATGACATCAATATCATTATACATCATCATCATGAACATTCACTCATGGTATTATCAAACATGTTAACATCATCATCATAATAACAAGTCCATACATGCCAAACACAAACACTTAAACATACAGATATCAAATAGGCATATATAAACATGTTATCAAGCAAACAATCATATAAGCATTTAATCAAACACCAGGGTCATGGGTTAACCCCTCATCTTACGCTACCCCATACCCTACATGTTTATACTAGCCTTTCTCCCCATACCCGTAATAAAGATCACGATTCAAAAGAGAGAAAGAAGATCCACTAGGGTCCCGTCTCACTAACGCTTGTCTACAACCTCAAGAACAACAAAGAAACACTTGATTCAACTCTAAGATCAAGAAATCAAAAGGAAAAGATCAAGAACTTGAAAGAAAGAAACACAAGGGACAAGGTGCACGAAGTTTACCTTTTCTAAAGTCCCAAACAACAAGCACAACAAACCCCTATTCACAACTATGTTCTCCTATCAAGAAACGGTGAAGAACGCTGCAAGAACGGGTTCCTTTGAGGGAGAAGGAAGGCAGTTTTCTGAGTGTTGGGGTCGTGTAAACTAGGTTCAGGTCGAGTCTAATGATATATATATGAGTTTGGGTCATTGTGGGCTGTTTAGAAGCTTAAAAACATGTTTCTGGTGCACGTCGATTCGCGGGACGAGCTGCCGTTCGGGGGGCGAGCCCGAGAACCAATTTCGTGCGAAGCTGTTTTTAAGATTCTCGCGGGGTGAGACCCAACCAACATAATTTGGCCAAAACACATGAAATAATAGTTGTAGATAATTCTATTAGCTTTCCAAGGCATCTAATATCACCCAAAACGGACATCTAGAACTCAAGAAATGGCCAAAACGGTGAAACAGGTTATTAGGACTCTAAAACGATTGAACCTTTTTAAGGCTAAACCTCCCCGAACATGAACTTAGACATTAATAACAAGCATATATAAACATATATAAGCTAAGTCTAACACATATTAACATTTATTAATGTAGGGTGAAATTCAGGGTGTTACAGTTCCACCCCCCTTATAAAAATTTCGTCCTCGAAATTTCTATCACCTTGATTGGTTAAACTTTCACCAACTAGGCACATACCTTGGGTTAAGTCCACGGACTCGGAGGCTCCAGCTCCACTAAGAGAATAGACTCTCCCAGTGGTCTTCAGACGATTGACTTGGGGTCTCTGATCCTTGCTAGTGCTTTGCGGTCCTGACTTCGTTCCTCCGCACTCGCGGCTGATGTGGCCATACTTGCCACACTTGTAGTAGATGATGTCCGTCTCCTTGCATTGCCTGGTGTAGTGATCCCTCCCACACTTGCCATATCTGACGGGCCTAGAAGAATCCCGGTCCTTAGGCTTGCCTGCTGAAAACTGTGATTCCTTGCCACTCTGCTTGAAGTCCCTGTCGACTGGAGCCAGACGCTGTCTCGCCTCGTCTTTCTGATCATCCAGGTTATTAGGACTCTAAAACGATTGAACCTTTCTAAGGCTAAACCTCCCCGAACATGAACTTAGACATCAAGAACAAGCATAACAAGCATATATAAACATATATAAGCTAAGTCTAACACATTAACATTTATTAACGTAGGGTGAAATTTAGGGTGTTACAAAAACCCCTAATAGCAGTACATTGAACCCCTCAGCATCTGCGTTTCATCTCCAATCACCGGCCTGAGTTTCTGTTTACGCCTCATCTCCAACACTGGTCTGGCCTCCACAATCACAGATCAATCTCCTAGGTTTTCCTTCCATGGCAGACGAAGCCGAGGAAGTTCTTGCCGGAATCAAAGTCGTGGAGGTGCAGATGTCGTCGGGGGTGTGGATTTGTTTGGTTGGGGTGCGAGTACGACCCTCTGAGAGTTAAGGTCTAGGGTGATTGGTTGGGGCTCAAATGGGGCAGTGGATGGGTGGGTGGAGGGGACGTTTCAGAGAAGGATGCCAAGGGTGGACGAGGGGCAGCCGCACTTGCAGTGTGTGCCAATGGTTACGACTTACGAATGGAGGGAGAGGCTTGAAGATGATGAAGATGGAGGGATACAAAGGTTCAGAAACATCAAACATGTTGTATATTTTTAAATGTATTTAATATTACTTAAATATATTTTTTAAAAATAATTATTGGTTACATGACAGCACACTGTGTCAGAATCTGTTAGTGTTTGGACTGAGCTTTAATAGAAGGATGATTTTTTCAACTTTGGAATTCTTTGAGGACTTAAATTGTCAAAAAAAAACTTGGGGGGACGAAAAGTACAATTTAGCCTAAAATTTATATAAACATGTCATTTCATTATATTATTTAAGAAAATATTTAAAAATAAAAATAAAAACAAAAACAAATAATATTCTATTTATAAAGGTTTAATTGTAATTTAAAAGAATTATACAAAAATCATATAAACATGTCATTTCATGTGATTCTATATTTATAAACTAATTCAAGATCTAATATTATCGAACACTCGAAATTCAAATCAACTAGCTTTTCACTATCAGCTATAAGGTTTAAGCTTAAAATTAGTTTATTATCTATAAACTAAGTTATTAACTATTTTCCCAACAGAGCTTATGGGATTGTGCTTGTTTAATTTGTTTATAATTTCCTATTTTATTTTTTCATTTTCATTAACAATTACAATATCATCATTTTATTGTCATTTTAATTTCTGCTTTCAAATATTTATACAAAAAATGGTGAAAACTGAAATTAGGCTATTGACACAAGAAATAATTTCAATTGTGAAATAAAATTCATACAGTTGGAATTAAAATTCTTAAATATAATTTTAATTTTTTTACTTCAAACAAATCCTTAAGGTTAGGCAATTCATACTTTAATGGCGTATGCATGTAAAAAATTAAAACTAACAAAAAAAAAAGTATAGATAAATGATTTAAAGTATAAATAAATTACCGTTATTTTCGTGTGACCATTTGGGGATAAATAAAGGTGGCCAGCCAGGTTTTCCCACAGAGATTAGTCATCAATGAAGCTGGTGGATACTTCGCACCTATGACATGGTAAACAAAAAAATTAACGAACCAAAGAGCTTATTAAATAACACATGTCAAATTACAGAGTTTCAAAATCTTCCTCCGATTCAAGGAACCCTAACCTAGTGTGATACTACCACAATCGATTTTGCATTTTTGGATCTTGATAAATTTGATTTTGCATTGAACCATAAATCCAATTCTCACCTTCTTTACTATCGAGTTTGTCCTCAGCCTAATCTTTCTCTTTCCTTTGCCTCACGCCAAAACCCTCACATCACTCTTTTAATCTTAACTCACAACTTGGTTAATCCAATGGACCAAGTTGCAAAATGTCATAAGTGTTAAGTCTCTAAATGTCTGATGTGCATTTGCCCTAAGTTTTAATGAAAACTAAACATTTTTTAATGATTTAATTAACTTCATATTGGTTGTTGACCTGTCTATCTAGTGTGCAGATTACTAAATGAGAATTTATTTTACACCTGTTTGCCCACATAAAAGGTTATCTGTCTGTAGAGTGAAAGTCAACATGTCTGCTGACTGGAATGTTGACTAATCTGCTTTAAGGATTCAACTTGTCTAGAACCTTCACTTGTATATGGTCCTTCGATGAGGAACACAAAGTACAATGAAGCGTTTTGAAGATGTCCTCTCAAGCAGAAGTCACTGAAGCTTTCTCTCTCACGCATATCAAAAAATTCAGAAGGTCTTACTCATAAGCAACCTAAGAGCTCAGAATCGAAGTGCTTCCAATATGATTTATTCCTAGTACAACTAAGAGTTGCACGAAAAGGGAAATGTGTTTAGAAAAGTACAAAAGCAACCTGCACAACTATGATATGGCTGTTGCATGAAGCATATAGCACTGGATTTATGTGTTAGAGTACAACCAACGTTCCTCTTGCATTAATGGTTGCCCAGAACGACACTATTGCATTTAATGGATTTCATCCTGAAGTCAACCTTTGAAGGAATGCCTCTAACAGATTCAAAATTATTGGAGCCTATAAATACAGAAGACATTGAAGATGAAGATAGAGAATACACATCATTAAAGAGCCATTACTCTGCACAATTAATCCTTCATTCTTTCAATCTATATTCTTCAACCATTTGAAGTTATTATGCAATCTTTCTAAGTCTTACATTTAATCCACTCTTCTGAGTGTTAGTGAAAGATCTGCTTGTTGTATTTATTACAACCTCTTTTCTCAAACAAACCTAAGTAAGCTTGAAGAGGCTAGGTGAGCAAAGAATACTTGTCTTAGAGCCTGGAGAGGCTAGGTGTGCAAAGAATACTTGGAGTTTGTAACCTGATCAGTTATAGTGGAGAAAACTTGGTGCTGCCAAGGACTGGACGTAGCCCTAGTTGTTAAAGGGTGAACCAGGATAAATAGCCGTGTTCAATCTCTCCATCCTTATCTCTTTAGTTACTTTATTTATATCATCTGTTAACTAACTAAAGGGGTTTTAGTGTAAAATGCCAAACAAGTTTTACTCTTGCATGACTATGTGTTTTCTGTGAAAACTGATCAGACAGATCACCTGTTTGTGCTTTGTAAAACCACTTGTCTGGACTGAGCTTCTGTGTGCGAAAAGTTTTCAACATATTAACTAAAATCTGATAAACACAATTCAATCCCCTTCTTGTGTTGTCCATTTCAGCTGGTATCAGAGCTCGGCCTCTGGGTTGAGCATTTAACAGTGTAGAGGTAAAGGTCCTAAAGAATAGACATGACTGCTGGAGCTAGTTCAAGTGGGAGTCACCAGATTGAAGGAGCCTCCCTAACCAGACCTCCATTCTTCAATGGAGAAAACTATAACTATTGGAAAGATAGATTCCAATGGTTTATTCTATCAACAAACTCTAATCTTTGGGATGTCATTGCTGAAGGTCCATTCATTCCCAAGAATGATGACAACACTGACAAGTCAAAAGCTCAGTGGACTTCCGCAGAAAAGACAAAATGGGAACTGAATCATAAAGCCAGATACAACATCATATGTGCTCTAAATCCTGAAGAATTTGAGAAAGTATGTGCTTGTGACTCTGCAAAAGAAATGTGGGACACCTTATCTGTCACACATGAAGGAACTGTCAAAGTTAAAGAGTCAAAGATTGCCACACCTGTCAGAAAGTATGAACTGTTCATCATGGAAGAAGGTGAATCTATTACTCAGATGATAAGAAGATTCCAAACTATCATCAATGGTTTAAAGTCTCTTGGTAAGACTTATACTAATGAGGAGAAAGTTGGAAGATCCTCAGAAGTCTTCCTAAGCAGTGGAGACCTTTAGTCACAGCTATCTCTCAAGACAATGATCTCACAACCTTGACTATGGATGAACTTCTTGGCACCCTCACTGTTGATGAGAAAGAACTTGGTGATGACGTGTAACTAAAAAGATCAAATCCATTGCTCTAAAAGCTGATAAAAAATCATCAAAAGCCTTAAAAGCATTAAAAGCAGGCGAGTCTTCTTGTGATACAGACCTGTCTGAACCCGAGGATTCTAAAAGTGATGAAGAGATGTATCTCCTAACCAGAAAGATAAAGCTGCTCCTGAGAAGGAAGAAGTTCAGAAAGGAGAAACCCTTCAGAAAGTTCAACAAGGAGAAGAACTTCAAGGATTATGCCTCAACAGATAAGAGTCCAATTGTCTGCTATAAGTGCAAGAAACTTGGTCACATTAAAGCTGAGTGTCCTCAACTCAAGAAAGCCCCTATAAGAAATTCTTCAAAAAGAAGAATAAAGGAATGATGGCTACCTGGGAGGATATGGAGTCAACATCTTCTGATGATGAAGAAGCAGAGGAGGAAGCTAATCTCTGCTTGATGGCCAACACTGACTCAGAATGTGATGATGAGGTACATCCTGACTTTGAGGAGTTGCATGATGCATATGAGGAGTTTTTGGAGGAATCCAACTGCTTATCTAAGGCCTTATGTAACAACCCGATTATTAATTACACTGTTTAATCGGTTAAAATATAATTAATTATATTTTAATCTGAGAGTTAGAAAGTGATTTTAAATAAAATAAAATCATATTCATAGTCTCTCTTATGGTAGAAGGTTACAATGAAATTTTGGGTTAAATCTCAGACGGAAATCGGTCTGCTTTTTTTTTACTGACAGTATAATTTTATACCGGCAGAAATCCCTAATTTGACCCGAAACTGTAATTTGTAGATTTTTTATGTTATGTTCGTGAGGAATCCTACTTTTCAAATTTCTGATCAGAAATAAAATATTATGTTTATTCTGACGAATTTTGGTAAAAGTTCGGAACACTGACAGTAAGATTTCAATGATTATAAAAACTAATTTTGACTCGTGAAAGAAATGGTTTATATTTAAACCATATTTCCAATGAGTCTGATTAGTTTGAAAATTTTCAGTCGAAAACGAAATATTATGCTTTTATTGGGCATAAAACCCTAATCGGGAAACCGACGGAATCGGCAACGGAATTGTAGAGACAAAACCGGACACCAGAGGAGCTGAGCTGTGGGATGAATCATCAAGAATTTATTATGCAATTAATGTTAGAAATTATGAGTTTTTAAGAGGAATGACCAAAATGCCCTTTTAGCTTAACCTAACCAAAGTTAAGTTAGATTTTAACCATGGTTATGGAACTATGGTTAGTTTGTGTGGTCTAAAATCAGTCACGCCACTCAATTATTGTGAGCCACATAAATAATTAACCTTAGTTATCAAGGTAACCCTAGTTAAGTTAATTAGTAACTATGGTAAGCTTATATTAATTAAATATTCCTAAAAGCTATTAATCTAAGCTTAACAAACCAAACAAGGCATAAGATTACTCCTATATATACCCCCCAAACCGCATCCCCCTCCCCACTTTTTCTTCATCTTCTTCACTTCATCTTCTTCATATTTCTTCACTTAAACACATAAACTCCATTGTTAACTTTCCAAAGCTTCAAGTGTTCTTGCAACAAGCTAGCTAGGATCATCCTCCTCCTTCATATCCTTCAAACTAGTGAGGTAACATGATCATATCCTTCCTTTCTAAGAACTTGTTCTTCATTTTTCATGTTCTTATTTTCTTAGATCTAGAACTTTAAAGAATTCTAGAAAATTGTAGAAAAATCATAAAAATGTGAAATCAATTTCTATGATCTAGTTATGAACCTTACTTGCATTATCCAAAAGCATGTGATCAAAATCATTTTCTTTCCTATTGAACCCTATTTGGCTGAACCTATGTAGTAAAATGGGTTTGGTGTTTTGTTGTTTGTTCTGAAAGTTAGTGCTTGATTTGAGTTCTATAATACTTGTATAGCTTAACTCCAAGAGATTGTAATCAAAAATAATTTATAGCCTATTTTTAACCTTGAGGCCGAAACCCTAACCTAGTTGGTTAGAGGATTTTGTTTCATAATTTTAACTATTAACACTTAATCTATGCTAGTGAATACTCTAGGAACTATTATCTAAAAGATTGGATTAAGAAAATAACCGTAGCCTCACTTTGAGTAGTTGGCCGAAACTAGCACCATATGTCTATATTTAGAGTTGTTTGATTAATTTGTTAATTTGTTGATTTGGTTGAAGGTGGTTTTGGTAACTCGCGGCGGGATATCGAGGATCGTTTGTTGTTTTGGCTTCAAATACTCAAGAGAGGGGGGGGGGGGGGGGGGTGAATTGAGTTTTCAAAAATTCTTCCTCTTCAAAAACTTACTTTTCAAATCAGAGTTGCCTCAGGATCTTTTACAAAAAACAGTGTTGGGCTTTTTATGAAATTTCGAATAGAAGGTGATGAGGTGAATTAGTTCAAAAAGATAAATCGGTGCTTTTGTCACTTTAGTGGACAAGCGCTTCTGTCACTTATGTGGACGAGCGCTTCTGTCACTTTAGTGGAGGAGCGCTTCTGTCACTTGTGTGGACGAGCATTTCTGTCACTTTAGCGATTAAATCAACTCAGTTCTGAGCAATTAATAACTCAAGATTGATTGTTGTAATACTCTGGTTGTAATTCATATTAAACAGATCAAGAACTGATATGAATTGAAAACTTAGAACATCAAGATCACAGTTATATGCACAAGACAGAAATTAAAGAGTTTGAGTTTAGAGATGTCACACAACCAGATTTATCTTGGTTAGGTCACCACCACCGTGACCTACATCCAGTCTCCACTCTACCTGTGGGTTTTCACACACTAACACAACAAGCTTTAGCCAGGAAGCTTGAAAAACCTTTACACCAAAGAGCACTGCTTCACCTCGAGATACCACACTCTTGTGAAGAGCCTCAATGTTCTTCCTTAGGGATACCTGACCCTAGTCACACAGAGAGACTCCCTATCTCTTTACAATCAAATAGAATGAAAAGATTGATTCCTAAACTCTCAATAGTCAGATAAACAAATTGAAGCACTTATGAGAACGAAACAACTCTTTTTCACAATGAAGTTCAAGCAAGAAGATGAATGATTTTCTCAATTGATCTCTCAAATTTATTTTGTAAAATTTCTGATATGTTCGATATGTTTGATATGTCAAAAGTGTTCCTTTGATCCCTCTATATATAGGAATTGAAACAAGTTTATAGTCGTTGGGATCAATTAAAACAGATTTGGGTCTGATAACAGAATTTGTTTTCTTGATTTTGGTTCTTGAACAGGGGTTGAGTACAGGGCTGTATTAACCAATTTCATACTGATAGTTCTGATAGTTTCTCAAAATATTGAACTTGGTTAATCCATCAGTACACCCATTCAATACATCTATGTATTAATGAACATCAGATTTTCCTGAAACTTGAATACTCGCGTACATAGCATATGTACAGGGTTGTATTCAGTCAACCATTTATAACTGATCTGATTTCATATTGTACATAGGTGTTACTGAATCAAGAACCTTAAATTCATTTGTCAGTTATAGTAGCAGACATACATCCAATTGATTACATGACTGTACCTGACAAATAATTTTCTTATTTCCAAAAATCATTTTCATTAAGAAAAAAAAACTTATTCCTTTTAATGCAGGTTATGAAAATTGATTTTCTTCATGCATCTTTTTAGTTGAGCTATCTTGTGATTAAGATATTTCTTTCTCTTACAAATTATCTAAGACTTAAATCTAAAATTCTCCTTTAAGCTTGGTCTTGATGATCCTTTGAACTTTGACTTTACGCTTTTGATTTCTACATGCAGCTCCTTGATTCCTTCAAGTTCTTCCTTGAATAATTTCCTTGAATTTGCTTAATGAACTTGTTGATCACTGCTTGATACCCGTCTTTGCAATTTGACACTAAAACACTTGCACACATATTAAATTGTATTTGTCATATATCAAAATCTCTAAGTCATTGAATCTCACAAACTCCCCCTTTTTGATTATGACAAATCTTTTAACAAATTATAAGATCAGAGTATAAGTGTAGCAGAAGCTAAGTGTTTTTGACAGATTTATATCATGGTATCAGAGAAAAAAAAATCATCAAAGCAGAATTTGATTTACTCCCCCTTAATCATGTAAGCTTATAAGCCCCCCCTCAACATAAGCATGTATGATTTGTTATTATCCCCTTTCTCTATTTCATACTTTTTCCTCCCCCTTTTGGCATTATAAAAAAGGTAAAGAAAAGAAACATTCAAAGCAATAGAGAAGGCAAGCATTTTAACATTCAAACATAACATAAAAAATTGTTCATGAAAGAGGGATAGGTGCAGGGACAAATCAAAAAGAACAGAAACCATCAGCCAAAATTACAAACTAAGGCATTTTACCTTTCAAAAACTAAGTTCTAATTCCTATGAATTCCTAGAACTAGGTCTTCCTTTTTGATTTTCTTTTATTTCGGCCTTTAGGTGATGGTTCAGCAGGGGTGTGCTCAGATTCCTTCACAGCAGCTCTTCAGGGTGAAGATCCAGTATTTTTGGTTCTTGCCATATTAGGGTTGGTTTGGGTACAAGAAGGATTAAGGTTAGCTCTGCCAGGGTTGCAGAATTAGGTGAAGAAAGAGTGGGTTTCAGAAGATTTGAAGTTTTGAAATAAGATTCTACATCGACGTCGTCTTCAATCCTCAGGGCTCGTTGTTGAAAATAAGCACATCCATCTTGCCACGTCAGCAGACGGAAGTACTAAAACACAAAGTAACCTAGTAGACGAGCTCCATATGCCACGTTATTGGACGGAGCTTCTCATTAAGGTCTTAACAAGTCCAAAGGCTTGTGTGGACGAGCAGAATTAGAATCTTGTGTATTCTGAGTTTATCAGACTAAAAACACGGGGGATCCATTCCTGATCAAATCTATTTCTTCTGAAACTCTCTTCTAATCATTCATAGATATTCCAAATCAAATCATACAAGAATCAGAGCATATTTACATAAAGATACAGTCATATAAACAGTTTCTTTAGATATTAGATATAGGATTGATCAATTATGCCCAATTCTCTTCTAATGAAAAAGAAGCTTTCCTTGTTCAAGGGCTTGGTAAAAATATCAGCAAGTTGTTTAGTTGTATCAATATATTCAATCTCAATTTCTCTACTTTGAATATGATCTCTAATGAAATGATGTCTGATTTCTATGTGTTTAGTTCTAGAGTGCATTATGGGATTCTTAGTTAGGTTAACTGCACTTTTATTGTCACATCTAATAGGAACTTGGTTTAGTTGCACACCATAATTAACTAATTGTTGTTTCATCCATAAAACCTGTGCACAACAGCTACCAGCTGCTACATATTCAGCCTCTGCAGTGGATAAAGCCACACTAGATTGTTTATTACTGAACCATGATACTAATGAGTTTCCTAGTAAATGGCAAGTTCCACTAGTACTCTTCCTATCTAGTTTACAACCAGCAAAATCAGAGTTTGAATAGCTAATTAAAGTACATGTAGCTCCCTTGGGATACCTAAATTCCACGTCTTTTGTTCCTAACAGATACTTAATTATCCTTTTAACTGCTGTTAGGTGTGATTCTTTTGGATTTGCTTGATACCTAGCACACATGCATACACTAAACATGATATCTGGCCTACTAGCAGTAAGATAAAGTAGCGAGCCTATCATACCTCTGAATTTAGGAACATCAACAGGTTTACCTTGCTCATCCTTGTCCAGATAACAGGAGGTACTCATTGGAGTAGCCATCTCCTTAGCATTTTCCATGCCAAACTTCTTGATCAACTCATTGCAGTACTTGGTTTGGCTAACAAAGATTCCATTTTTAGTTTGCTTTATTTGCAGTCCAAGGAAAAAGTTTAGCTCACCCATCATTGATATTTCAAACTCACTCTGCACAAGACTTGCAAACTCATTGCACAAATACTCATTAGTGGCACCAAAAATTATATCATCCACATATATTTGTACAAGCAAAATGTTGTGTGCCTTTTTCTTAGTGAATAAAGTTGTGTCAACTTTACCTCTTTTAAATCCTTTTTAAATGAGAAAATTACTTAACCTTTCATACCAAGCTCTAGGAGCTTGCTTTAAGCCATATAGTGCTTTAGACAATTTATAAACATGGTTAGGCAATTCATTATTCTCAAAACCAGGTGGTTGACCAACATACACTTCCTCTTGTATAAATCCATTTAAGAAAGCACTCTTAACATCCATTTGATACAAATTAAATCCCATTATGCAAGCATAAGCAAGTAGCATTCTTATAGCTTCTAATCTTGCTACTGGTGCATATGTTTCATCATAATCTATGCCTTCTTCTTGGTTATACCTTTGGCTACCAATCTAGCCTTGTTTCTTACAATTATACCATTTTCATCTAGTTTATTCCTAAAACCCATTTTGTACCTATTACTTGACAGTTCTTGGGTTTAGGCACTAGTTTCCAAACTTGGTTTCTTTCAAACTGGTTTAACTCATCCTACATAGCCATCATCCAATGTTAATCGATTATAGCATCATCTATGTTCTTAGGTTCTACTTGAGACACAAATGCCATATGATTACAAGCATTTCTAAGAGATTGTCTAGTAGTTACCCCCTTTGTAATTTCACCAATGATGTTATCAATTGGATGATTTCTGACGGTCCTCCATTCCTTTGGTAGGTCAGGCTGTTGTTCTTTTTGCTTCTACTGCAGCAATTCATTCTTTAAGCTTTCATCTTCTTCATTGTCCTGTTTCTCTTCTAGGAGATTTTTCTCAATTGAATCTGCAGGATCATCAATAACAGAATCCTTGAAGCCTTTGTCACATAATTGACTGATACTTAATAGGTTGTGTTTCAGTCCCTCAGCATATAGTACATCCTCAATGATTGTTGTCGAGTCACTTCCAATGTTGTCAATGCCAAGTATTCTCCCTTTATTGTTGTCTCCATAGGTAACACTACCACTTGACTTAGGGGTAAAGGAAATGAACGGTTTTGTCTCCAGTCATGTGCTTGGAACAGCCATTGTCAAGATACCATTTCACATTCTTGGCTTTCCAACACACCTACAAAACAGAATCATGTTTGTATTTTAGGTACCCAAATCTGTTTGGGTCCTTTTGAGTTAGTTGCAGCAATAGTTCCTTTAGGAACCCATATATACTTAGATTCATTGTATGCTGATTTTCTGTATTGACATGTAGAAGCTGTGTGACCTTTTCTAGCACAAAAATTGCATTTAACAAATGGTATGTTTGATTTCTTAGGTGCAGCAAAAAATTTCTTGAAAGATTTCTCATGTATCTTAGGTTCATAGCCTATTCCAGCCTTATCATAAACACACTTTTGTTGTCCTAATAAAGCATTCAAGTTATCTCTACCATTTGTGTACTTGGCTAAGTCATTTTTCAGTTTTTCAACTTCTTTAGTCAATGTACAACACTTAGAACAATTAGAGCTAGATGCAATCAAGACCTTATTCCTAGCTTCTAGTTCTCTTTATTTCATTTTCAAGCATGCATAATCATCACATTGTTTAGTAATTATTTTTATAGATGAGACATGTTGTTTAGCAATCTTAAGATATTCAGCATGTAACTCATCAAATGCATCTTGCAATTCATCAAAAGTAGGTTGTGAATCAGAATTTACTTCACTCTTTGAATCACTGTTATTGCTGGCCATCAAGCACAAGTTTGCCTCCTCAGATTCAGATTCTTCAGTGGAATCTACATCACTATCATCCCAAGCAATGTAGGCCTTTCTTGGCTTTCTCCACTTCTTGTCCTTTGAGTCAAACTTTTCTGTTTTGTCATTCTTTTGTAGTTTTGGAGAGTCAAGCTTCATGTGGCCAATCTTTCCACATTCATAGCATGTGATGTTGTTGGAAGAGTTGTCACCTTTACTGAAATTTCTCCTTTGAAAAGTGGATGGCTTTCTTTTGAAGTTGCCTTTCTTCTTTAGGAATTTCTTGAATTTTCTAACTAGCATTCCCATCTCTTCTTCAGATTCTGCCACTTGTGCTGAATCATCATCATCACTGTCTTCTACTTCTGACTTGTGATTTCAGAGCCAATCCCTTTTTCTTTTTGTCAGTTTCTTCATTCTCATTCAGTTTGTTCAAGTCCAATTTATGCTCTTGCAGTTTTCCAAACAATGTGGCAATGGTCATTGATAAGAGGTCTCTAGATCCTGAGATTGCAGTGACTTTAGGCTGCCATTCCCTGCTCAAGCAACTCATTACTTTGTTAATTTGATCCTCATTTGATATAGCTTTTCCAAGACCAGCAAGTTGGTTGACAATGTGAGTGAATCTCTTTTGCATTTCAGTCATAGGTTTTCCTTGCTTCATTCTGAATAGCTCATACTCATGTGTGAGGGTGTTCATTCTTGCTCTTTTGACATATGTGGTTCCTTCATGTGTTACTTGCAATGTATCCCACATCTCCTTTGCTGACTTGAAATTTGAAACCCTGGAAAACTCATCACGGCTTAAAGCAGATGTTATAATATTCTTAGCACGTGCATTATATTGAACTCTTTTCTTATCATCCTCATTCCATTCTGTTTTAGGCTTATTTCTTGGAGCACCATTAGCATCTACAGTAGAGGGGACAAATGGTCCATTTTCTACTGTATCCCAAATGTCTACGCCTGCTGCCTCAAGAAAGATTACCATTCTTTCCTTCTAATAGATATACTCAGATCCATTGAAGGCAGGAGGGCGTGCAAGGGAAGCCCCTTCATTACAACAATCATTGGAAGCCTTATTCTTATAGTTGTTAAGCCAAACTTAAGAGTTTAGCTTTGATGCCAATTGTTGTTTTGGCTTCAAAGACTCAAGAAAGGGGGTGAATTGAGTTTTCAAAAATTCTCCCTTTTCAAAAACTTATTTTTCAAATCAGAGTTGCCTCAGGATCTTTTACAAAAAACAGTGAAGGTCTTTTTATGAAATCTTGAATAGAAGGTGATGAGGTGAATCAGTTCAGAAAGATAAATCAGTGCTTCTGTCAATTTAGTGGACGAGCGCTTCTATCACTTGTGTGGACGAGCGCTTCTGTCACCTTAGTGGAGGAGCACTTCTGTCACTTGTGTAGACGAGCGCTTCTGTCACTTTAGTGGACGCGCGCTTCTGTCACTTTAGTGGACGATCGCTTCTGTCACTTTAGTGATTGAATCAAACAAAAATAAGTTCAGTTTCAATTTCGATGATCAAGAAAAATCTTAATCAACTCAGTTTTGAACAATTAATAACTCAAGATTGATTGTAGTAATACTCTGGTTGTAATTCATATTAAACAGATCAAGAACTGGTATCAATTGATAACTTAGAACATCAAGATCATAGTTATATGCGCAAGACATAAATTAAAGAGTTTGAGTTTAGAGATACCACACAACCAGATTTATCCTGGTTCAGTCACCACACTGTGACCTACATCCAATCCCCACTCCACCTGTGGGTTTTCACACACTAACACAACAAGCTTTAGCCAGGTAGCTTGAAAAACCTTTACACCACAGAGCAGTGCTTCACCTCGAGATACCACACTCTTGTGAAGAGCCTCAATGTTCTTCCTTAGGGACACCCCACCCTAATCACACAGAGAGACTCCCTTTCTCTTTACAATCAAATAGAATGAAAAGATTGATTCCTAAACTCTCAATAGTCAGATAAACAAATTGAAGCACTTATGAGAATGAAACACTCTTTTTCACAATGAAGCTCAATCAAGAAGATGGATGATTTTCACAATTGATTTCTCAAATTGATTTCGTAAAATTTCTGATATGTTCGATATGTTTGATATGTCAAAAGTGTTCCTTTGATCACTCTATATATAGGAAACAAGTTTGTAGTCGTTGGGATCAATTAAAACATATTTTGGGTCTGATAATAGAATCTGTTTTTTTGATTCTGGTTCTTGAACAGGGGTTGAGTACAAGGCTGTATTAACCAATTTCATATTGATAGTTCTGATAGTTTCTCAAAATCTTGAACTTGGTTAATCCATCAGTACACCCATTCAATACATCTATGTATTAATGAACATCACATTTTCTTGAAACTTGAATACACGCGTACATAGCATATGTACAGGGCTGTATTCAGTTAACCATTTATAACTGATCTGATTTCATATTGTGCATAGGTGTTACTGAATCAAGAACCTTAAATTCATTTGTCAGTTATAGTAGCAGACATACATTCAATTGATTACATGGTTGTACCGGACAAATAATTTTCTTATTTCCAAAAATCATTTTCATTAAGAAAAAAACTTATTCCTTTTAATGCAGGTTATGAAAATTAATTTTCTTTATGCATCTTTTTAGTTGAGCTATCTTGTGACTAAGAGATTTCTTTCTCTTACAAATCATCTAAGACTTAAATCTAAAATTCTCCTTTAAGCTTGGTCTTGATGATCCTTTGATCTTTGACTTTGCTCTTTTGATTTCTACATGGAGCTCCTTGATTCCTTCAAGTTCTTCCTTGAATATTTTCCTTGAATTTGCTTAATGAACTTGTTGATCACTGCTTGATATGTGTCTTTGCAATTTGACACTAAAACACTTGCACACATATTAAATTGTATTTGCCATATATCAAAATCTCTAAGTCATTGAGTCTTACATCGTCGATTTCGTATTTCTGGTGGTAACTTAGGTAGGGGAAAGAACCATTCCATCATCGGAAATGATAAGTAGTATATTATATAATTATTGTGTAGGGCGACCTAAACCCTGCCAGTAGTCGAGTAATCTACAAGACCAAAATCACTTTGGAAACCTTTTCTGTAAAACCAATGGTGATTTGGGGATTGTAGGTTTATCGGCATTAGGTTTATTATATGATATTGAGGATGTCTGACTTTATGTTGTTGAATTTACTGTGATACGCTGGTTGAGGTATTCCATATGCACGTGACGTATTATTTTTGTGTTTGAATATTTATGATATTGAGGATGTTTGTTGTTTGTCACGACCATGATGGTTGTCATGGCTAGGTCGTGACAGGTTCTGTTTTGTAGAATTCTTGCATTTGATGTCTGTCACGACTGTGATGACTATCACGGCTAGGCTATGACAGAGTCTGACTTTTTTATTTATTTGATTTGGGTATTATGGGTTGGTTGTGATAAATTACTTTATATGATATAGAGATATTTGAATATTCTGTTGATTACTGTGTTATGCATGATATGTCTGGTTTGATAAATTGCTTAGTTAAATTGTAAGTAAATATATATGTTGCTCGGAGGTATTTTGTTTGGGGTGAGAGCCTGAATATAAATTAGAGGTGCCTAGCTATTATTTTATAGAAGTGATGATTTAGAATTTAAGTGGAGGTTATGAGGAAAGTTTGAGGCACTGGGTTGTTATTTATAAAAGTCAGTGAGAATCATATGTTGCATTGTTGTTCATAACCGTGTATTTGAGATACACGAGGTCCGAAGTTCTCGTGGACCGTTCCAAATTAGAAGTTAAGTTGTTCAACTATAGTGTCATTGCTATGCTTGAGCACCCTTGATAGAGATAAGAGAAAACCAGGGTGTGCACTGACGGTACTGTGCAGCTATAGTGTCATTGCTTTGCATGAGCATTCTCACCATGGATGAGAATGTGCACCGGCTTTGGGAACGCATCACTTGGTCGACTGACTGACATTCCTAACGAGGGATGTGTGACTGGATTAGTGGTGGCCACGTCAGCATAAAAGGTTAGTTGCATGAGTTGGAGGGTAGAGGATGACGTTATAAAGTATGGATGATTGTAGATTGTGAGTGATGTATGTTTGTGACTATTATTGTATTATATGCTATGAATCTTTTCTGTTTATGATGATAGAACTGTTTCTTATCTCCCTATTTCTGTATTTTTGTGTATGTCTACTTTACTACGTTAGAAGACCCGATGGAAGAATATGTTGCTGAGGAGATGGATGGAACCCTGGATGAAACGAATGTTGCTGAGGAGTTGGATGAAACTCCGTATGAAGCTGACACTGGAGAACAACCTACCGATCCTAATAATATAATGTAGTAAGTTTAGGACCAGTGAGTCATATAAGACATTTTTATTTTTCACTAGTTATAAGCAATTTGTGTAAATAAGTATCCGTGCGGGATCCTACTAAGAGGATACCCTAGACAATGTTGTGTAAAATAAAGGATAATTATGTGTGTATTTATGTAATATAACTTTGGAGTGTTTTAAATTTGCAGAAGTCATATGATTATTAATTAAGTTTTAATTTTTACGTATTTTCAACTATAAGCATGCAATTAAGTAAATAAATAATAATGTTTTAAATTAATAATACAATGGGGCACAACGGGGTGTCTCATTTGGTGGTATCAGAGCAGTTCGATTATAATCGGACTGTGAGGTCTAAGATGTTGTTACTGGTCGTGTCTAGTTGAGTCCACATCGGATTTTAACTATGCTTAGAAGTTGGGTAGTGTGTCCGAACCCGATTCGATAATTAGCATTAGTATGGCATACAGTATTTATATACCTGTCTATGTAGTATTATATGTCATACTGGTGAGAGCGGATGATTTCTTTTACAGAATCATGGCTCGTGGAAGAGGAAGTCTGATTATTAGTGGCAACAGATCTCCTGAGTGAACCACTGGAGCTGACAACGGTGAGGTTAATCCTACTGGAAATGGAGGAGAGTCATCTGCGACTCCCAATACATGGAAACGATAGCTGCTGCCTTGTTATTACAAACACAACAGAATGAGGAGAGGAGAGGAAAGTGACTTATGTTGCCTACATGTTAACTGGAGAAGCATAATCTTGGTGGAGAGGTAAGATAAGATTACTTGAGTCAGAGGGCAGGATTATCTGCTGGCAGTTGTTTACAGAATGCTTCTTCGAGAATTATTTTTCGCATGTAGTCCTACGTGCGAAGGAGAGGGAGTTTACTAGTCTCCGACAGGGAAACATGACTGTTGGTGATTATGTATCACGCTTTGAGGCTCCGATTAAGTTTTCAGAATTCTATCAGAGATTCCCTGATGAGGATTGACGGTGTAGAAGGTTTGAAGAGGGACCGCGACATGAGCTGCGAAGAGCTGTAGTGTATTTAGATATTTAGAGTTTTCCGGAGTTGGTTGAGAGTTGTAGTGTTATAGAGAGCATATACCAGAGGCAGGCTGCTGAGCAGAGGCAGCAAAGGAGTGGAGGTGCTATTCGATCAGGTCTTCAGAGGAGAGAAGGTAATGGTTCTCAGGAGAGACAAGGACCATATACCAGACTAGTACAGGCACCTGCACCCTTACCAGTTGTTACAACACCAGTGAGTGGAACGGCCCAGCTGCAGAGAGGCTTAGCTTGTCTCAGATGCGGGGGACCGCATCATGTGAAAGGTAGAGATCACTTGGCTCGTGAGTGCAGACATAGAGGAATGCAACAATTGGTAGCTGTGAGTAGAGAAGCCAGTGTTCAGAGAGGTAGAGCTGAGAAAGGAGTCCCAATAACAGGACCACGAGTGGCTAGACCTCAGACCACTGGGAGAGTGTCTACTGTGAGGGGAGCTGAATCCTCTCAACCTGTGGATCTTGTAAAAGGTATGTATTTGATAGATGATAGACCTTGTTTGTTAGTAGCATGATAGACAAGAAAGTGATGAGAGTTTTTGTTGAGGTATAATTGTGACTGGTAGGATGTGAACCCTTAAGATTAATATCAGTGAGTAAGACAATTACTATAAATCAAATGTTGATCGAGGCATAGTATCATTATGGAACCTAGGTCAATGATTAATGTTCGTAGTTAAGATGGATTGTATGATTTTAGGAAGAGTAAACGAAAGTGTATATAGTAATTTCACCTAAGTTAAATATAAGCAGAAAAGATGATTTCTGATGTAAATTGAGGTTACTAGAAAAATTCAAATTTGTTAAGTTAGATAATCCTAACAAGTGTTGTTCTTTTGGTTGTAGATTATCTTAAGGAGTGTTGAGATGTTTATTTGGAGACTTGAAGTGTGCGATTTTGATATAATATAGAATAGTGAAATACATCCTAAGGAACAAAAACTGTGATTGGATACATGAAGTAGGAAGTTAGGGTAGTATTGATTGTGGTGTTAATTGTGGGAGTTAGATGTTGAAATAAGGTTCTCTAGTGGATCAGTAGTAAGAAGAAAGAAAGGATTACGTTTTAAGTATGTCCTTCAAGGATGATAGATCAAGGTGAAATGTTAAGGAAAATGAATATAATGTAGTGATGGATTGTTTTGAGGATAAATAGAACGATATAAGAATGAATTCTGTAATGAAGTTACCGCTGTCACCTATGGGAAAGACAACGATGAGAAATAAAATGTGGGATCCTTATATTAAGATACGGTTATAAGATGATGTCTAGTTTTGAGTTAAGAAATTTCGAGGACAATTTTTTTTTCTAAGGGGGGTAGTAATGTAACAACCTAATTTTTAATTATGTCATTTAACCGGTTAAAATATAATTAATTATATTTTAATCTGAGAGTTAGAAAGTGATTTTAAATAAAATAAAATCATATTCGTAGTCTCTCTTATGGTAGAAGGTTACAGTGAAATTTTGGGTTTAAAACTCAGACAGAAATCGATCTGCGTTTTTTTACTCACAATATAATTTTAACCGGTAGAAAACCCTAATTTGACCCCAAAATGAAATTTGTAGATTTTTTATATTATGTCCGTAAGCAATCATACTTTTCAAATTTTTGATCAGAAATAAAATATTATGTTTATTCGGACGAATTTTGGTAAAAATTCGGACGGAAAACAGTCGGTGTTTTCACTGACAGTAAGATTTTAATGATCAGAAAAACTAATTTTGACTCGTGAACGAAATGGTTTATATTTAAATCATATTTCCAACGAGTCTGGTTAGTTTGAAAATTTTCAGTCGAAAACGAAATATTACGCTTTTATTCGGGCGTAAAACCCTAATCGGGAAATCGACGGAATCAACAACGGAATTGCAGAGACAAAATAGGATACCAGAGGAGCTGAGCTATGGGATGACTCATCAAGAATTTATGATGCAATTAATGTTAGAAATTATGAGTTTTTAAGCGAAATGACCAAAAAGCCCTTTTAGCTTAACCTAACCAAAGTTAAGTTAGATTTTAACCATCGTTAAGGAACCATGGTTAGTTTGTGTGGTCTAAAATCAGTCAAACCACTCAATTATTGTGAGCCACATAAATAACTAACCTTAGTTATCAAGGTAACCCTAGTTAAGTTAATTATTAACTATGATAAGCTTATATTAATTAAATATTCCTAAAAGCTATTAATCTAAGCTTAACAAACCAAACAAGGCATAAGATTACTCCTATATATACCCCCCAAACCGCATCCCCCTCCCCACTTTTTCTTCATCTTCTTCACTTCATCTTCTTCATATTTCTTCACTTAAACACATAAACTCCATTGTTAACTTTCCAAAGCTTCAAGTGTTCTTGTAACAAGCTAGCTAGGATCATCATCCCCCTTCATATCCTTCAAACTAGTGAGGTAACTTGATCATCTCCTTCCTTTCTAAGATCTTGTTCTTCATTTTTCATGTTCTTATTTTCTTAGATCTAGAACTTTAAAGAATTCTAGAAAATTGTAGAAAAATCATAAAAATGTGAAACCAATTTCTATGATCTAGTTATGAACCTTACTTGCATTATCCAAAAGCATGTGATCAAAATCATTTCCTTTCCTATTGAACCCTATTTGGCCGAACCTATTTAGTAAAATGGGTTTGGTGTTTTGTTGTTTGTTTTGAAAGTTAGTGTTTGATTTGAGTTCTATAATACTTCTATAGCTTAACTCCAAGAGATTGTAATCAAAAACAATTTCTAGCCTATTTTAAACCTTGAGGCCGAAACCCTAACCTAGTTGGTTAGAGGATTTTGTTTCTTAATTTTAACTATTAACACTTAATCTATGCTAGTGAATACTCTAGGAACTAGTATCTAAAAGATTGGATTAAGAAAATAACGCTAGCCTCATTTTGAGTAGTTGACTGAAACTAGCACCATATATCTATATTTAGAGTTGTTTGATTAATTTGTTAATTTGTTGATTTGGTTGAAGGTGGTTTTGGTAACTCGTGGCGGGATATCGAAGAACGTCGATTTCGTATTTCCGGTGGTAACTTAGGTGGGGGAAGGAACCATTCTATCATCGGAAACGATAAGTAGTATATTATATAATGATTGTGTAGGGCGACCTAAACCCTACTAGTAGTCGAGTAATCGACAAGACCAAAATCACTTTGGAAACCTTTTCTGTAAAACCAATGGTGATTTGGGGATTGTAGGTTTATCGACATTAGGTTGATTATATGATATTGAGGATGTCTGACTTTATGTTGTTGAATTTTCTGTGATACACTGGTTGAGGTATTTCATATGCATGTGACGCATTATTTTGGTGTTTGAATATTTATGATATTGAGGATGTTTGTTGTCTATCACGACCGTGATGGTTGTCATGGCCAGGTCGTGATAGGTTCTGTTTTGTAGAATTCTTGCATTCGATGTCTGTCACGACCGTGACAGAGTCTGACTTTGTTATTTATTTTATTTGGTTATTATGGGTTGGTTGTGAGAAATTGCTTTATATGATATTGAGATATTTGAATATTCTATTGATTACTGTGTTATGCATGATCTGTCTGGTTTGATAAGTCTTTTTAATAAAACTGAACCTAAGTGCACTTGTCTGCACAAACCTTCTGGTTAAGAAAATTTCAACCTGTCTATGTCTTATCTGTTGATATTCTATAAAGTTCATTATATCATCTGATGTTTGTCATCATAAAAAATGGGAGATTAAGTCTCTAAATATCTGATGTGCATTTGCCCTTAGTTTTGATGGAAACTAAACATTTCTTAATTATTTAATTGAACTTCATATTGGCTGTTGACCTGTCTATCTAGTGTGCAGATTACTAAATGAGAATTTATTTTTCACCTGTCTGCCCACATAAAAGATCACCTGTCTGCTGACTGGAATGTTGGCTAATCTTCTTTAAGGATTCAACTTGTCTGAAGCCTTCACCTATCTACAGTCCTTTGATAAGGAACACAAAGTACAACGAAGCGTTTTGAAGATGTCCTCTCAAGCAGAACTCATTGAAGCTTTCTCTCTCACGCATATCAAGAAAGTCCGAAGGTCTTACTCACAAGCAACCTAAGAGAGCATAATCGAAGTATTTCCAATTTGCTTTATTCCTATTACAACTAAGAGCTGCACGAAAAGGGAAATGTGTTCAACAAAGTACAAAAGCAACCCGCACAACTCTGATATGGTTGCTACACATAGCATAAAGCACTGGATTTACGTGTTAGAGTACAACCAGCATTCCTCTTGCATTAATGACTTCCCAGAACGACTCTATTGTATTTAATGAAGTTCAGCATGAAGCCAACCTTTGAAGGATTGTCTCTAACGGATTCAAAATGATTGGAGCCTATAAATACAGAAGACATTTAATATGAAGATAGAGAATACAAAGCATTAAAGAGTCATTACTCTACACAATTAATCCTTCATTCTTTCAATATGTATTCTTCAATCATTTGAAGTTATTACGCAGTCTTTCTAAGTCTTACATTTAATCCACTCTTCAGAGTGTTAGTGAAAGATCTGCTAGTTGTATTTATTACAACCTCTTTTCTCAAACAAACCTGAGTGAGCCTGAAGAGGCTAGGTGAGCAAAGAATACTTGTCTTGGAGCCTGGAGAGGCTAGGTGTGCAAAGAATAGTTGGAGTTTGTAACATGATTAGTTATAGTGGAGAAAACTTGGTGCTGCCAAGGACTGGACATAGCCCTAGTTGTTAAAGGGTGAACCAGGATAAATAGTTATGTTCAATCTCTCTATCCTTATCTCTTTAGTTACTTTATTTATATCATTTGTTAACTAACTAAAGGGGTTTTAGTGTGAAAAACCAAACAAGTTTTACTCTTGCATGATTTTGTGTTTTTTGTGAAAAACTAATCAGACAGGTCACCTCTCTGTGCTTTGTAAAACCTCTTGTCTGGACTTAGTTTCTGTGTGCGAAAAGTTTTCAACTTATTAACTAAAATATGATAAACACAATTCAACCCCATTCTCGTTTTTATAGTTGTCTATTTCAATAAGGTGGTCAGGTGGTTTGGGGTGTGGGACAAAGGTATTGGGAGTTATAAGGTGTAAGGTTCGAATCCTACCCTTACTAACGTAACAAGCTAACAATTAAAATTTACCTATAATAAAATGTTTACACATATTCAAAACACTTCATTTCATTTCCTAACAAATGGGTATGACTTTTGTTGTAGATACCCTGTATACACTACAGGAAAAGGGAATATTACCGACATATATTTTTCGACGGGCATCAGTTTCGTTGGTAACTAAGACATTTCTGACAGAAAAAACCGTCGGTAAGAAAGAACATGAAAAGACACATATATTACCGATAGAACGACCGTCGGTAATGTTACCTAGGGACGTTCCGTTGGAAACGGTGGCACGAAATGGGAAAATTTGGCTCGTGGATGTACCGACGGATCAGACTGTCCATAATTACCGACGGCTTTGTCCGTCGGAAATGTTTTTTACATTACCGACGGATCACCCCGTCGATAATTCAAAAATTTGATTTACCGACGGATTTGGCCGTTGGAACCTTCTTATTAAGTGCCAGAAAACCCTTCTCCCTCCCTCACTTTCTTCTTCCTCTCTTTTCCCTCTCTTGTAACTCTTTCTTCTTCTTCTTCCTCTGTGACCGTGACCGACCACCTCCCTACCGCCACCTGCCACTGCGCCAAGCCGCCTTCACCTCTCTTATTTATTCCCTTCCCTCCTTATTCTATTATCTCATTCTCTCTTCTCCGCGTGTGCTCCAGCACCACACCCTCGTCGTCACCCGCGTGCCACCCACACAACCACCATGCACCACCACCTCATTGTCCCACCACCATCGTTTCCTACCTCCCCCACTGCCAGAACCGCCAGCCACCACCACCACAACTTCCTCCCCCACTACCAGCAGCAACCCTATAGGTATTTAGTTTTTTTATGCAATTTTGTTTAATTTTTAATTAAATATTTAATGTTTGTTAGTTAAGTGTTTAATGTTTGTTAATTAACTGTTTAATGTTTGTTTGTTACATAATTGCTCTTACCATCACCACCACCACTGCCTAGGAGCCACCACTGTCTCCACCGTCTGGTTTTCATTTTTAATTTTTTTTAATTTTTTTGAAATTGTGTATTTTTTTAAGTGTTTAATGATATGTTACATATATATTTGTGAATGTGCATGCACATCACCTAGCTAAGAAATCTGTTTTGTATCTTAAGAGTTTTATCTTTCATGTTTTTCCTAATTGATTGTAATCCTGACCTTGGTGTTTAGTTAATGTTATAAGCATGTTGTTTAAAAAAAATTAATGATTTGATACATATGTTGCAACTATATATTTAAAAACAGTAAAAACAGTAGTTATGTTTTTTTGGGATTGGTTGTACGATTATATGTGTTGATTTGGAATAATGGATTAAGTATTTAACGGATAATTTTTTTATTAATTATTTAATTAATTAAACAATAATGTGTAATTAATTAAATAGTTAACTAAATCAGTCATCTCACAAATAAGTTAATAGTTGCACATGCCGCATCTGGAATATCTATTAATGGCGCGTCGGAAATATATGCTCATGGAGCATCGGGAAGCGTGGACGACAAAATCTTTTAAAATATTTTCATAATAATAAAATTAGATTGAATGAATAATTAACAACATTAATGATTAAATAAGTAAAAACACAAAATATGAAAATAGTTAAATATATAAGTATAATTATTATTTTTTCAACAATAATAAACTTAAATGTGTAATAACTTAATAATTACATAGCACCAAAATTAAATTAATTAATAAAATAAAAAATGATTGAATAAATTAAAATAATATAAAAAAATAAATATTTAATCAAAAAAGTGGCGAACAATTTAATAAATTTTTATTATAGTAAGTGATTGTTTTTTTGCTAATGCTTTGTTTATGATGGTTGCTTAATTATTGGTTTGGTTGATTGCTAATAATATCAAACTTTATGCAAATTGTTTCTGTTACTTAAAGTTTTATTTAATCATAGAGTATATATATATAATTAATACGTAATCGAGAAAAACCTTAGTTTCCCGTTCAAGATTCAATATTATTGAGCATGTGTAGTCGTGGTCATGGTATCGCTCATTATATTGAATATTGAATTGTCCAATTGGGACAGTTTGGGAAGAAACTTTTTCTCCACTGATATACTAATTACTCGTTGATTCTCATTTATTAAATAGTTGATGAAATTTCGGTTTGAAGCATTTCCTTTTGTTTTCCGGGTCCATACTTGATTGTGGTATCTTACCGCAGTCAAGTCGTGTACTTGGAGACCAATGGGAAATGCTTCCAAAATTTCGTCAGCTATAAGACATGAGAAGTAATGAGTAACTAGTATAATACAGTGGTGAAAAAGTTTTTCCTCGAATGGTATAGGGCCACACCTTTTAAGGAAAGGGGGCGATTCAGGGTTATAGTATCATGTTTAAAAATACATCAAATTTCAGATAATGCAGAAGGATGGAATATTATCCCCCGAGCCGTAGTTGGGTGTATGATAGGAACGAGTCTGTGCGACGACCTTTGAAACAATCATTTGTAGATGGAGTTGAGGAGTTTATATCGAAAGCCAAGCAACATTGTGAATATGCCAAAGAGGGGGGATTAGATGTTCGTGCATAAAGTGCAACTGTACAACGGTTTTGAGTGATGATGACGTGAAGTTACACCTATACCGATGTGGTTTCAAGCCTAATTATTGGATATGGACGAATTATGGTGAGGAGTTGCCGTATATTGATCTGAATGAAGTCGGTGGTGACGATCTTGACATGGGTGCATCAGGCAGTGGTTTACACGATGACTATGTCGAACAACTCCAGTCAATGCATATGATGGTGGATGATTGTCTTGGGCAACATGGGAATTTTGAGGTGGATGAGTCTGATGACTTGGAAGAGCCTCCTAATGAATCGACGCAGAGATTCTACAATCTATTGTTAGAGACATATAAGTCGTTGTTTGAAGGGGTCTCAAATTCAAAATTATCAATTTGTGTTAGGCTTCTAGCTTGCAAGTCCAATTGGAATGTCCCCGAGCAGTGTTTGGAGTTCTTTTGTAAAATGCTTCAAGATGTGACACCCTTCAAAGAGTTGTTGCCAAAACGTTATTATGATGCGAAGCGGTTGGTGTCGAAACTAAGGTTGGGGGCTAAGAGGATTGATTGTTGTCCGAACGGGTGCATGCTATATTATGACAGTGCTTTGGGCAAAAATGACAGCGAGCTGGAAGAACGTAAATTTTGTCAGACACCTAGGTACCGCGTTCAAAGTAGTGACCATAGTAAGAACAAACCAGTTCCTGCGAAGGCAATGCTCTATCTGCCAATAATTCCAAGGTTGCAGAGACTGTTTGCATCAACACAAACTACGGGACTGATGAGGTGGCATTATAAAAATAGAGGAACTACGGGCGTTATACGCCACCCTTCTGATCGTGAAGCCTGGAAGCATTTCGATCGGGTACACCCTGATTTTGCAGCAGATCCTCGAAATGTACGACTTGGACTGTGCTCAGATGGTTTTACCCCGTACATTGAGGCGTCAGCCTCGCCATACTCATGTTGGCCAGTGATTGTTACACCGTACAATCTTCCTCCCGATATATGCATGTCAAAACCCTATATGTTTATGACTTGTCTTATACCAGGACCATCTAATCCAAAGGCTGGGATAGATGTATATTTGCAGCCTCTTATCGATGATCTGAAGAAGTTATGGGATGGTGTGTTGACGTATGATGTTTCCAAGAAGCGAAACTTTATGATGAGGGTGTCACTGATGTGTACTATCAATGATTTTCCTGTATATGACATGCTCTCTGGTTGGGGGACCCATGGTAAATTGGCGTGCCCGTATTGCATGGAACATGGAAATGCTTTTACCTTAAGATATGGTGGAAAAAGTTCCTGGTATGATTCTCATCACCGGTTCTTAGATCCTGACCATCCCTTCCGAAGGAAAATTGGAGCATTCAAAAAGAATCAGACAGAAGAGGAAGGTCCACCGCCTTTGTTGACTCCAGAACAAATATGGGGTCGGGTTAGGGATCTTCCTAAAGTCACTGAAGCAGGTGTGTCAAAATTACCCGGGTATGGAGAATGACATAACTGGACAAAACAAAGTATTTTTTGGGAACTACCGTACTTGAAGGATAATTTGTTAAGACAAAACCTTGATGTGATGCATATCGAGAATAATTTCTTTGACAACATTTTAAACATGTTTATGAATGTGTCTGGAAAGATGAAGGACAATGAGAAGGCAAGGATGGACATAGCTCTGTACTGTAGATGAAAGGATTTGGAGCTGAAGCCGCAGCCTAATGGAAAAACCGTCAAACCAAAAGCTGGTTACACTCTAACCGCCAATGAAGCGTAGTCAATTTGTTGGTGGTTAAAAGACCTTAGGACCCCTGATGGTTATTCTCTGATTTGGCACGATGTACTGATGTAAGAACGAGGAGGCTTCATGGGATGAAAAGTCATGATTGCCATGTATCCATGGAGTGTTTGCTTCCTATTGCTTTCGGCTCGGTGCCCCTACATGTTTCGAACCTGCAAGTGCTGACGACAGTTCTCCCACCAATGCTCAGCCTCCTCAGTCAGCATAAAAGTCCCAAAGATGACCTTCTGCTGATTGTTGCATCTCATGGCCCGGAAGATCTTCTCGGTCTCCCTCATCCACAACAGGACACCCTCAGGATCGTATGCTCCCTTGAAAGACGGCGGATTGTTCCACTGGAACTTGTCGAGACCCTGGAACTTATCTGATCCCCCGTTGTTGTTGACGTTCTGGTTTTGGCCTATCGCATTGGCAAGGAGTGCCAAAGCATCTGCGATAGCCTGGTCGTTTCTGCCTCCTCTTCCTGCCATAAGTTCCTGTAAACGCCCAAGACGACTTGTTAAATACAGGAAACTTCCAGGAAAAGCTACAGCTTCTAGCATATAGCATCATTGTCTATAACAAGTATAGACGATTCAAGCAAGAGCACACAATAGACTCACAACATACTCATACCACGTCCGGACAGGGCCGAACTGCTCTGATACCACTTAATGTGACATCCTTTACCCCACATACTTATAAAGCATTAAAAGATAAGGTAATTAAAATAAAACACGCATTAATTATTAAAATTAAAAACCAAACAAAGAGTAGAGAACACCATATTATATCAAGTTTCTAACGCGGAAAATAAAAATAACATAACATTAAAGAAAAGCTAACCCCGATGTCACATTACAGAGCTGGTATAACCAATTCGGAATAAATCCTCGGATACAATTGAAAACAACTAACTAAACAAACTACTGAAAATTGGAAATCCTAACTACGAGTCGCGGCTCCTCAGAGTCACTCCTCAATTGTCTACTCGTCGTCCACTGCATAAAAGATACATGCCACAACAAGAAACATAGAGATAGGCAGTAAGAAACATGTATACGAATATAATGGCAAGGAAGGAGTTAGCAAGACAAGCATACATTAGACAATCACATTATAGAAACAGCAGTAACACATCAACATCATAATATGAATGAGTATGTTATGCAATGCAACTCTGCTCCACTACTCCGCTATGCATTTGCATCCATCTATCTCAGAATGTCAACTTCGGAGTTACATTTCCACACTGGCCAATAAGAACCAACGCCGGGGTAATCCACCAAACCTTGGGTGGACCTCTAGGATAGCCGACTCACCTTACTTTTGGATGCGCCACCACAATTGTACATGATTCACTTGAATCACTGCGGATGGCCATATCGTATTATTAGAGGCAAGTGCATTTTTAGAAATATAATTAAAGGCAAGTGCACCTCGTCGCAATCAAGTAATACGGTGGTGAGACCGGTTATCGTATCCACAGGGATTGGATGTCAATTACCAATTCGTAAATTCAACAACTATTTAGACTTAACTAAAGTGTGAGGGATTAAAACAGAAAATAAAGAAATAAAATATTTTTGTCTTTTTGGAATTTTGTCAAACACTTGGTATGCAAACAGGAATGTGGCTAGAATTGTCAGGGTTAGACTACACTAATCCTCCCTTAGTTGCAATGAAATGGCTTCTAACACAAGTCCTAATTCAATTATGTCAATCAAGCCTTTTCTAAAATACTCAAGCCTAATGTCTTAGGTGCATTGAGCCTAAAACCCCAAATTAAACCCTAATGTCTTAGGTGGAATAACCTGAGATTTTGCATTAAGTTAAGACTTATAAGATTGCAAGCAGCCAACACCTATGTCTAGATTCTTGACCTACTTGGCATATGATTCATGAGCATGCCTTAATACCAACCTTCCAGTCATCTATCAAAGCAACATATCATTCCTATGGGTAGCTAATCCAAGGAAAGCATTAAACACAGAATCACATACTCATACGAAATAGAAACTTGTATTAAAACAACCACATCACAATACAACTAAGTTTAGAAAAGTTACATCTAACCCCAACAATGGGGAATTAACTACTCATGATAAAGAAATACAAAATAGAATGAGAAAAGGGATGGAGAACACTCATAGACAAGCTTCCTCCAATCTTCTCCCCATCCAAGAGCAGAGAAAACGCCCCCTATTTGGGTAGAAACCCTCTCCAGCCGCCAGCCACAGCCTGCCTCCAAGTGCAGATCATTTTAGGTTAGAAGTTAGTCCCATTTTCTGTCTGCTGTGCTGTTATTTATAGGTCCGTCGCCCGTCACGGCCGTGATGGCCATCACGGCCAGGCCGTGATGGTCTCTGACTTGGGCGCCTCTTCATTCACTTATTCATCACGGCCGTGATATCCATCACGGCTAGGCCGTGATCGTTTCTGACTTTTCCAACTAGCAGGTCACGGCCGTGATAGCCATCACGGCCAGGCCGTGATGACTTCGACTTTTGGCTCAATCTTTCTTCAGCTACTGCTCCCTCACGGCCGTGAGGGCCATCACGGCCAGGCCGTGATACTCTCTGCTTGGCTCATAATCTTCACTTTTCAAGCTCTTTTTCATCCAAGCTCCACCAAGGCTGATTTCTGGGCATTTTTCCACTAAATCCTGCAAAACAACTCACAGAAACCACCTCATCCGTTCTAAAGGAAAAACTATACAAAATCAACACTAAATTGGCCTAACTATATGCAAATGCATGCAGAAATGTACATGGAAAATGAGGTAAAATTACACTCATCAAATCACCCCAAGCTTAAGACTTTGCTTGTCCTCAAGCAAAAACTAAGGCCAGAAGAGATAAACAGTCAAAGCATGGATAGTGAACCAAGAACCCGAGTAAAATGATCCAAGCAACAGGCAATTCAAACAATTCAGCAAGAGACAATCAATTCAAGTCCAATTAGGGGCTTAAGTTTCCTAGACTCACATTCTCACTGATTCGGGCACTCTTGCTCACTTGAAGCTCACCCCAAGCTTGTTTACTTGCTTGGCTCTCTTTCTTGCCTCACTCACTCAAGTGTTCAAGTATATATAACAATTCGCTCCATTTTCCTCAAGGAATGATTCCTACCATATGCTTGACTATCAACCAAATCTCTACTTTATTTATGAAAAACACTTAAGAATCAAGAGGTTTTTTATTTGGTTGTAACGTGGCCAAGGGATTAATCTTTAGGTGGGGATAACAAGAAAGGGATATTTCAAAAGGCTACATAAACATAAAGCTTTGCAAACATGACCTTCTAAAATACCTTCTTGGATTTTCAATACATTTTTCCACCTTTCTTTTCTTTCTTTTTCTTTTTATTTTTCACTTTTCTTTTTTTTTTTGTCATCCCCTTCTCCATTTATTTATTTTTTTATTTTTTCTATTTTATTTGGAGAAGGGGAGTTTTTTTTTTTTTTTATCCCAAACTTTCAACTACCTTTTTACCCTTTTGTGATACTTTAGAAGGTCCCTTATCAAGTATATGTATCAAAATTTTTCAGGGTACCAAGAAAAGCATTTTATTCATTCAGGCTCAAAATTGGGCAACTAAGGGTAGCATTTACACATTCAAAGCTCAGAAGGCCAGAAAAATACCTATTGCCTCAATCATTTTCAAAAATGTTTCCAAAAATTTTCTAAGCTTCAAAATGGTTTTAAGTCAAGTTCTAGAGAAAACAAACCAAGAGGAATAACACTCTACACAAAGAATGGGGGCAGATTTAGTGAGTACCCCCTAATGGCTCAAAAGCTCACATTTATCAGTTCAAGAACCAATGAGAAACACAAGTCTAAAGAAACATATGCTAATCATCAACTATCCAAGATCATCTCAAGCATATTTAATTTGCAGCCATATCACAAGAATAAACAGAATTGGGTTCAAAAATCCACTATCACAATTTAATTGGCACTTAGCTCTCACAATCATAAGCTCAATCAAAGCAAGGGCAATCAATTCATGTGATCATGCAAGACTAAACCTATATGAATGCAATATTTACAATGCAAGATATGAACATATGCAAAATACCCCTACCCCAAGCTTAAAGATTTACATTGTCCCCAATGTAAACAATCAAGTTGGAGAGGAGAGAAAAATAAAATAACGCAAAAAAAAATTGGAACGGCTTACCGAGGCGGTAGCGGGTGTTGGCTCACATGCTTTTTGGCTCTGTTTCTCCCTGCTCTTTTTCTCCTTCCTTTATTCAAAATCTGAAGACACTTAACAAAATTATTAACAAACCTCTTGAGCTTCTCAAATTATTCAAGAGGTTAAAGCAAAAACAAAATTAACTAAAGAGAAGGGTTAAGAAAAGTTGGGTTGCCTCCCAATAAGCGCTTCTTTAACGTCACTAGCTTGACTCATCAAGAAGCATCCACCTGGATCCCATAACCTGTGGTATAAGGACCAAGGAATGCTAACCATGTGAGATCCTTCACCTGGATCCCACGATTTGCAGCAAAAATGTGGAAGTGAGCACTCGAAATTCATGCCGACTTCTTCAAATGGGAAGCGCTTTTCAATTCCACTCGGGTCAAAGATGACCCCTTTATCCATAAAATCTTCCCAATAAAAATGGGGTTCAACCTCAGGTAGAGGCATGAACTCCATTGTTGACTGCTTTAAAATATGAGGTGGCAAACAAATCGAGAGGATCATTGGTGCTGTTCAAGCTTCGTACCATCTTCACTCTCAAAGATCGCCAAATCCATCACCTTCTAAATATGCAGAAATCTCCGCAAAAACCACACAAGTGTTTCTCCCATCACATTCCACACATGCATTGGAACTAATAGCATCATCTAATTCCAAAAGTTTTTCATCATCCCCAAGCATGGTGAAATAGATGTCCTCCAATTGCCTCTTCCTTTCGTGCTCTTTAGTCAAGGGTTCAATGGGGGGTGGTGCACCTATGTTCTCCAAAACAGGGTCTTCACTTCTTGACTCGGTTGCTCCCACTTCTTCTTCTTCCTCCTCATCCATCATTGCATCATCTTCATCATCATCCATCAAGTCCTCATTTGGCATTTTGGATAGTAGGTTAGAGAGTTCCTCAATACGTGCCAGAGACTTCGAATGGCATCTTCTTGATTCTTTAATTCTTCCATTGTTGTTGCCATGAAGTTCTCCAAAACAGCCTCTAAGTGAGGTTGACTATCCGGGATAGGTTGCTCAACCTCGATTGGGAATGCAGATTTGAAGTTCTCCCAAACAACTTCCAATGGGGATGGCTCATCATACCAAGGTGTGGAAGATTCCCAATGTTCCCCTTCATCCATCAAAGTGTTATTTGTAGGGTTCCCCCACCATGGAGTAGAAGTGTTGGGAAATTGATTTCACCATTCAGAACAACCTACCATTGGTGGAGGAGAGATTTGTGCCCTTGACAACTCATCACTCACTTGTTGGATTTTTATGGCCAATCTGCAAGATATCTACCCATGAATGCGACTCGGATATCTCACTTTCTGCATCAGATGGTTGATACCAATTGTAGTCCATGATCCTATCTAATCAATTTTTCACCTCACAGACAATTAAGCCCAAGATCAAAGAAACACAAAAACAAATATATACAAAACTAACAAAAGAAAGATATCAAATATATACAGAAAAATAAAATAAAAAAAAATGTCTAAACTAGTTGTCTCATTTGTTACTACTGATATTGACAAAACCAATCCCCGGCAACGGCGCCAAAAACTTGATGCGTGTATTTTTAGAAATATAATTAAAGGCAAGTGCACCTCGTCGCAATCAAGTAATACGGTGGTGAGACCGGTTATCGTATCCACAGGGATTGGATGTCAATTACCAATTCGTAAATTCAACAACTATTTAGACTTAACTAAAGTGTGAGGGATTAAAACAGAAAATAAAGAAATAAAATATTTTTGTCTTTTTGGAATTTTGTCAAACACTTGGTATGCAAACAGGAATGTGGCTAGAATTGTCAGGGTTAGACTACACTAATCCTCCCTTAGTTGCAATGAAATGGCTTCTAACACAAGTCCTAATTCAATTATGTCAATCAAGCCTTTTATAAAATACTCAAGCCTAATGTCTTAGGTGCATTGAGCCTAAAACCCCAAATTAAACCCTAATGTCTTAGGTGGAATAACCTGAGATTTTGCATTAAGTTAAGACTTATAAGATTGCAAGCGACCAACACCTATGTCTAGATTCTTGACCTACTTGGCATATGATTCATGAGCATGCCTTAATACCAACCTTCCAGTCATCTATCAAAGCAACATATCATTCCTATGGGTAGCTAATCCAAGGAAAGCATTAAACACAGAATCACATACTCATACGAAATAGAAACTTGTATTAAAACAACCACATCACAATACAACTAAGTTTAGAAAAGTTACATCTAACCCCAACAATGGGGAATTAACTACTCATGATAAAGAAATACAAAATAGAATGAGAAAAGGGATGGAGAACACTCATAGACAAGCTTCCTCCAATCTTCTCCCCATCCAAGAGCAGAGAAAACGCCCCCTATTTGGGTAGAAACCCTCTCCAGCCGCCAGCCACAGCCGGCCTCCAAGTGCAGATCATTTTAGGTTAGAAGTTAGTCCCATTTTCTGTCTGCTGTGCTGTTATTTATAGGTCCGTCGCCCGTCACGGCCGTGATGGCCATCACGGCCAGGCCGTGATGGTCTCTGACTTGGGCGCCTCTTCATTCACTTATTCATCACGGCCGTGATATCCATCACGGCTAGGCCGTGATCGTTTCGGACTGTTCCAACTAGCGGTCACGGCGTGTGATAGCCATCACGGCCAGGCCGTGACGACTTCGACTTTTGGCTCAATCTTTCTTCACTCTTCGCTCCCTCACGGCCGTGAGGGCCATCACGGCCAGGCCGTGATACTCTCTGCTTGGCTCATAATCTTCACTTTTCAAGCTCTTTTTCATCCAAGCTCCACCAAGGCTGATTTCTGGGCATTTTTCCACTAAATCCTGCAAAACAACACACAGAAACCACCTCATCCGTTCTAAAGGAAAAACTATACAAAATCAACACTAAATTGGCCTAACTATATGCAAATGCATGCAGAAATGTACATGGAAAATGAGGTAAAATTACACTCATCAATGGCCATATCGTATTACTCTCGAACGACCTCCCCTATGTTGAACATCCTCCGCTAACGTCTCTGATGTGTGAATGCTTGCTCAACACAAAAACACAACCACCACCTCTGCTTGGGCCCATAGGCTACCCAAGCTTTTAACACCATCAACACCTCGACCACTCGGCTATCGAGGATCATCGTTAACTTTCGTATTCATTAATTAAACACTCTAGTCGTTCTTCACTAGAGATTACCACCTTGACCAAAGAGTATCAAGGTCCCCTTGGGCACTAAGCTACCAAGGTACTATATCATCATTAACACTCTAGCCATTAAGCACTAAAGATTACCACCTTGACCATCATGCATCAAGACCCCCTTGGCCACTTGGCTACCAAGGTACAACATCATCTTATCACTTGTCTTCGGTCTTCATGTTTCATCGGTATTTTATTAAGTCTTTTAGAGCATTCGGGGTCAAACACCCCTAACTCAGCATTCTGCGTCTGTTCTGTTTTCTGTTCTGGACAGGTGAGAACGGGCATGCTCACTCTCAGCACGGGCGTGCTGGTCCTACAGGCAAGCACGGTCGTGCAACCTGTCAAGCACATGCATTCTCAAAATCACGGTATTGCTGCCTGTCAGTCACAAGACACGTGCATTAAGTACGGGCATGTTGATACATGAGCACGGTCGTGCTTGTGCATTAGGAAGGGATTTAAAGCCTAAAATCCCACTTAGCCCCTTCTAAACAGAACTAAAGTAAACAAAGCATACACAAATGCACTTATACGAAAAACGGGGTATTACAATTCCACCCCCTTATAAAAATTTCTTCCTCGAAATTTCTACTCACCTCGAACGATGAGATGCGGGTACGCCTCCATTATCTTGCTCTCAAGCTCCCATGTAGCTATTTCTCTAGTTCACTCCAAACGATTTTAACCAATGGAATCTCTTTGACCTTCAATTGCTTCACCCTCCGGTCCTCAATTCGAATGGGTTGTACCTCGAAAGTCAAATTCTCTTTTAACTGAATCGTGTCGGGGACTATCACATGGTTTGGGTCATGAATGTACTTACGAAGTTGTGACACATAAAAGACATTGTGAAGTTTAGACAAGAAAGGTGGCAATGCAATTTGGTACGCAACATCACCGACTTTTTTAAGAATTTGGTAAGGCCCAATGAATTTGGGAGTAAGTTTATTCGATTTCATCACTCTACCGACCCCGGTTGTTGGTGTAACTCTCAAGAATACATGATCGCATTCTTGGAATTCAAGAACCTTCCTCCTTTTGTCATGGTAGCTTTTCTGCCTACTTTGTGCCTCTTTCATCATTTCTTGAATCATCCTCACCTTTTCTGTGGTTTCTTGCACTATCTCGAGTCCTAACGCAACACTATAACCAAGTTCACTCCAACACAAAGGTGTCCTACATCTCCTCCCATAAAGAGCTTCATAAGGTGACATCCCAATACTGGAATGGTAGATGTTGTTGTAGGTGAACTCTATTAGTGGCAAAAAATTGTCCCAACTACCTGACTGTTCTAGCACACAAGCTCTAAGCAAGTCCTCTAAGGGTTGGATGGTTCTCTCAGACTGACCATCCGTCTGTGGGTGATAGGCTGAACTTAGCCTAAGCTTGGTATCTAAGACCTAATGCAAACTAGTCCAAAACCTAGAGGTAAACCTCGGGTCTCTATCTGACACTATGCTAGAAGGTACACCATGAAACCTGACTATCTCTTTGATGTACAACCTGGTTAACTTTTCCAATGGGTATTCCATGTTCAGAGGGATGAAATGGACAAACTTAATCGGTCTATCCACAACAACCCATATTGCTTCATAACTTGCTAGAGTCCTCGGGAGTCTAGACACAAAATCCATGGCAATAATGTCCCATTTCCATTCTGGGATACTCAAAGGATGCAATTTTCCTAATGGCTTTTGGTGTTCTATCTTAGCCTTTTGGCACACTAAACAAGCATACACAAACTCAGCCACATCTTTCTTCATCCCAGGCCACCAAAACATCCTCTTTAAATCCTGATACATCTTAGTGGCATCAGGGTGCACACTCAGTCCACTCCTATGTCCTTCTTCAACGATCAACTTTCTGAGCTCCAGGACGTCTGGTATACAAATTCCATCTTTGAACCTCAAAACTCCATCACTTCCGTCCTTAAAACTAAGGTTGTTAGACTCAATGACTTAAAGATTTTGATATATGACAAATATAACTTAATGTGTATGCAAGTGTTTCAGTATCAAATTGCAAAGACATGTATCAAGCACTGCTCAACAAGTTCAGTGAGCGATTAAAGGAAATCATCGGGAAATACGATCAGGGAAGTCATCTGATACGCAATGGAGCAGAGCATCAAGAGGATGAAGTGACATGAAGTGACTTGATGTGAAGGTTATGACACACCTCAAAAGGTGAATCATGACTTTTTTTCAAAAATCTCACTTTTTCATCTTTCTTTCTCCAATCACATCACATCGCCTTAACTCCTTATCCTCTCTACAAGCAACCCACCTTCTATATTTTCTTCTTTCTTCCTCTCCTAAAACCGTGACCTCTCCTCTCACTCTCTATAAATACTCTTCATTTCCACACTTCATCACTTTCCTCCATTTCTCACATTTACACTTTACTATATTTGTTGTTCTTCTTCTTCTTCTTCTTCTTCTTCTTCTTCTTCTTCTTCTTCTTCTTCTTCTTCTTCTCCTTCTCTCTTACAAAGTTTACATTTTTATCAAGCTTTTCTATTAGAGTTCTTCATCAAAGTTGTTCATCTTGTTAAGGGTAATACTTCTATGTAGTTTTTTCCCCAAAGTTTCATCTTTTATTTCAAAGTTTTCTTCATATGTCCTTTATGTGCTTTTAACTTCTAAAACCTCTCAAAAATGGTAGAAAACTCCTTTTGAGTTGAAACCACATTCTGTATTCTTGTATTTACTCATACTATCACATACTAAAAGGTTGTGTAAAACAAAGTTTCCTAACCTCTTCTTCCTAAGGAGCCCGAAACCATGTATATGGTTTAGATGGATCTTGTTTCAACTTTTACATGTATGAGTTTGTATTTGAGTTTCATTTCCGAGATGATCATGGACCAAGGCTCCTTTATGTTAAAGGATGCTGCGTCTAAGTGATTGGAAAGTTTAAAGATTTTTACCCTATTTTTATGTAAAGACCAAAACCAATGAGTTTTAAGGCAATGATGTTTAAGTTTTGTTTTCCAAAATCATGGATTAAGACTCCTTGATATAGAAGGATGCTAAGCCCAATAGATTGGAAAGTTTGAATATTTCTAACCCCTATTTCTTGAAAAGGCCGAAACCTTAAATGGTTATGGCAAAGATGTTGAGTTTTGTTCTCCAAAGTGATCATGGACTAAAAAGCTCCTTATGTTAAAGGATGCTATGTCTAAGTGATTGGAAAATTTAAAATATTTTCTTGTTTTATTTTCCTGTGATGGCCGAATGTAACATTTGACCTAGGATGTATTATTTTATTTTGTTTTCCAAAATGATTATGGATTAAAGCTCCTTCATGTTAAAGGATGCTATGTCCAAAAGATTGGATGATTTAAAGATCTCTAACCTCACAAACTTGTTAACGCCGAACCTAGGAGTTCATGGTCTAAGACTTTTGATTTTTGCATTTTCCGAAATGATCATGGTTTCAAGATCCTTACTATGTATGGATGCTAACCTAAATAGATTGGAAAGTTTAGAAATTCCTAGCCTATTTACCTATGCTTGGCCGAAACCCTAAGTCAAGTACTTAGTGGAATTTTTAATTCAACTTTGTTAAAAGATTGTTGTTTATGAACTTCTAGCACTTAAGGATCATAAATCCAAGAGTCGCATAAATTTCGGAAACCCCTAATCCTAGTTTATTGTATGAACCGAACCTATACCTTGTGGTTAGTGTTCTCGAGTTGATTTTTTGAACTCATGATTTTATGTTGGTAACCTTAGACTTCCATCGCCGGAGAAGCGAGGATGTTCATGAACCTCCTTTTCAAATCCAAAACTCTTAACTCCGACGTGAGGTAAGAGGGGATTTCCTAAAGATATTAAATAACTGTATGCATGTGTGTATGTGTTTAACTGGATATTTATATGTTGATTGAGCTTACTTGGTTATCTAATGTACTTGAACTGTTATGCTATTATCTGATGTTGAACTGTGCTTGTTCTAAATGTTATAATGCGTATCTGTGATGAACTGCTTTCAACTGTGATATTAGCATTGAATTGAGAATATAGACTGCTGTTGATTGAAAGTTTGCTAAGCCAGACTTGTGTCTGTGCTCAACTGTTATAAGGATTAAAAACCTTAATAAGCTTTGAAGATGAAGGGATTGGTGTTCTTTTCCAAGAGCTCATTAACTTAAAGTACTTGTTTTAAATGTTGAAATGGTTTTGGAGAACTATTGTTACACAAGAGAATAAAAAAAAATCATTTTCGGACTATGTGTCTTCAAGTGAAAACTTTCAAGATTATTTGGCAATATCCTATTGGGGATTTTCAAAGATAAAAGTATTTCAAAGATGCTTTATAAAAGATTTTCAAAGAAAAGGTTTTCTCCTAAATGTTTTAGAAACTTTCCGATAGCCTGGATAGGTTATCGAGGATTCGGTTTTGAATTTGATTCACCGAATGAAAAATAAGTACTTAAGAAAGAGAATCTAGTACGCGAGACGTCGCCTCTATTATTCAGTTATACGCACGTGATCTTGGATCAGTTTTAATTCAGGGCCATGAGTCCTATTCATTATGTTCTGGACTGAGAGTCCAAATCTCGAAATCGAGGACAGTGCATTCTGATTTCGTTGTTGTGGACTGTGTCCTAATCACGTTGTGGTGGACTGTGTGTCCTAATCAAGTTGTTGTGGACTGTGTGTCCTAACCATGCTGTGATGAACGTTGTTAAAGACGAGTGTTGTTTTCTACGACCACAAGCCTAGGATTGGTGCATCGGTCTCGGGCGTTGTGATTGAGCATTCGGACAGTGAAAAGAATGAACACAAAGAAAACCTTTTGAATAAAATATTTTCTCATGTGCATTTCCCCAGGAAGACGTGCTTTCTTACATATCAGATACAAGGTGGTATCTGGGAGTCAGTCCATGTGACCGGTTCAGAGGCACATGTGACGTTGCTCATCCTGAGACCTTAAATGCATGAGGGTATGAAGGCAACTGCCCGGTGGGCTAGAGATTGACCAACTCTAATTCTTCTCCAGTGGAAAACGGTGTTGATATCTCATGAGATTAAGTTAGAGCCTGTTATTGAAGTGTCATGCATATTTTCAAAGGTTGACTGTGTGGGTTTGAGACCCTTTTGATATAACACTGTTATGTTATGTATATGCATGATTTAACTGCTTATATGATTATGCGATGAATGTATCATGTATATGGTTGTTGTGGGATATATCTTATGACGATATCTCACTCTTGCACCTCTGTATGTTCTGTTCTTTTCTTCTTGTACCGGGTATACGCGTGCTTTTAGATGGATCCAAACATTCCCTTGGCACAATCGAGCTTGAGGAGCGAAGTATTTGATCATGCTGGGATGGCAGGGAACTGGACTATACATGAGGGTGCGACGACCGCGACGTATCGAGGACCATTCACGACTACCGAGACGAATGCTAACGGAGTACCCGTAAGGATTCATACCATCGAGGACGAGGAGGAGGAGGAGCCAGAGTACCATCCACAGGATCCCAGAGATGACGACGTCCCTATCGATGATGGCGGTGACGTTATCGATCCAACATCTGATATCTCGTCTGGGGGTAGCGTCTGTGGACACTCTGCATGCAGGAGGCATTGGTAGATCGTTCATCAGCTTTTGGAGTTGTCCCTATAGTCCCTAGGCCTTTAGAGCCATATTTTGAGTCTTGTACCCAGTTCCCTATCCCCGGTTTGATGTTTCTTTTTTACCTGTTTCTTCAGTAGCTGTTTTAGTGTATGTTGGCCGGTTCAACAAGGCCTATTTTGTAATCAAACCTAAGATCCCAAGTGGGATAGTTATATTTATATGAATGATGTTTATCTTCATGTTCCGAGTCTTCATCACCTTTTCTTAACTTCTTTTAGCAAAAAAAAAAAATTGAGTACCCTTTTTCGGTAACCCTATATAAAAGGTTATTTTTCCGAAAGCGACCAGCGTTCTAAATAGGTTTCTTTTCCGCAACGGGTAACCATGTGATGCCGGGTTTTAGGGTGTCGCATGAATCGCCACAGACGGCCAGATCACCTTACTCTCGGACGACCTCCCCTATGCTGAACATCCTCCACTAACATCTCCGATGCGTGAATGCATGCCCAACACAAAAACACAACCACCACCTCCACTTGGGCTCATAGGCTACACAAGTTTTTAACACCATCAACACCTCGACCACTCGGCTATCGAGGATTATCGTTATCTTTCGTATTCATTAATTAAACACTCTAGCCGTTCTTCACTAGAGATTACCATCTCGACCAACGAGCATCATGGTCCCCTTGGTCACTAGGCTACCAACGTACCATATCATCATTAACACTATAGCCATTAAGCACTAGAGATTACCACCTTGACCATCATGCATCAAGGTCCCCTTGGCCACTAGGCTACCAAAGTACAACATCATCTTATCACTTGTCTTTGGTCTTCATGTTTCGTTGGTATTTTATTAAGTCTTTTAGAGCATTCGGGGTCAAACACCCCTAACTCAACATTCAGCGTCTGTTCTATTTTCTGTTCTGGACAGGTGAGCACGAGCGTGCTCACCCTCAGCACGGGCATGCTGGTCCTACAGGCAAGCACGACCGTGCTTCCTGTCAAGCACATGTGTTCTCAAAAGCACACCCAGTTTCTGGGTTTTAATTGGAGCGCGAGCGTGCTCTCTATTAAGCATGGCCGTGCTCAATGGAGTAGGGTCATACTGTTCTGGGAAGAAGGATCGCAGACCCTTTGCCAATTCCTTGGGGCAGTTCCAGATTCAATCCTAATGGGTTCTACTAATCCATTGATTATCAGTCTCATTAATATTGTTTAAATATTCATGTCTTATAAAAAGGGAATTAGTCCTTTTATCTCAATTCATTTAATTGTCCCTAATCTCTCATAAATCAATCCCTATTGTTCTTGACTAAACTATTGGCATAATACTCACTCATTACTATCGTTCTGATTTATGAACAAGGGGAACAACCTCCCTTAACATTATTAACAATTTTAACGTTTAACATTAACGTGTCACAACATCCATCAACAGCCAATACATCTCAATATCATAATTATGATAAAACACTCAATCATGGCTTCATCACATTAACATGTTCATAACCGACAACATTAATCAACAATAACATTCTTGCCAATCAATAACATAGTAAGCAGTTAAAGATCATATAGCAAACAGACATAAAGGCATATAGACATGTTATCAAGGGAAAGGATTATGGGAGCCCTTCGTCTTACGCTACCCCAAGCCTATTCTTAATATTCCTTCTCCCCATACCTGGTACGAATAATTCCCGCTAGACTGAAGACGATCCTAAACTAGTTCCCTCGAACGGTTCGACAAACGTTCCCAAAGCTTGGACAATGCAAAAGGGTTAACCAATTAGTTCCCAATTCATAACAAGAAAAACGAACTAAGAAAGGGAAGAACTATACCTTTGCTAATTGGCATTAACGATTGATTGTACTCTCTCAACTACGAACGAAACACCAAACAAGGATTGGGTTCAAAGGGGAAGAATGAGAGAGACTGTCGTCACACTTAGGATTGCCTAAAGTGCCAATTTTGAGGGTTTCACTCGTAACCATCGCAGATCACTGTCTATATATAGACTTTGTACTGAGCACGACTGTGCACCCCCCTAAGCACGGTCGTGCTTGACTTAGCGCCAGCGAGACGTGCTTGCACCTGAGCACGGTCGTGCTTCCTCAGCCACAAGACACGTGCATCAAGCACGGGCGTGCTGATACATGAGCACGGCCGTGCTCATGCATCAGGAAGGGATTTAAAGCCTAAATTCCCACTTAGCCCCTTCTAAACAGAACTAAAGCAAACAAGGCATACACAAAAGCACTTATACGAAAAATGGGGTGTTACAGTTGTTGTACAGGCTGAAGGTGCTGGTGATTTTTATGGGGTCATAAAACACATATACGAGTTACAATACAATACTACTACTTATCCTAAAAAAGTAGTCTTATTTTACTGTAACTGGTTTGATCCATCGAGGACAGGCACAAAGGTGGATCCTAAGTATGGAACTGTGGACATTCGCATGGATAAAAGATATCAAAAATTTGATCCGTTTATAATTGCTCAGAATGCAAAACAAGTTTATTATGTCCCTATACAGCAATGCGAACGGACAAATGAGGTTGGTTTGTTGCTGTCACTACCAAGCATAGGGGTCGCATAGAAACGATGATGCATAGGATTGGATGCCCTTCCAGGTGGATGAATCGTCACATGTCAATGAAATAATTGAGGTCGAGTGTATTACTGGCATGTTGGGATCTGCAAATGAAGGGGAAGAAATGGTCATTGGTAATCAGTCATCGATGCATGCATCATTAGAGGAAGAAATCCAAAGTGATGACTCAATGCAAGAAGAAGAAGAGTTGGACTTACAATCGGATGACGATACCGAGTTTGAATAGGAATTTTACTATTAAGTTATTTTTATTGTATTTTAAATATTTGCTTATACGAATTAAATGTAATACTTGACAAATATTGTTGTATTTTAAATATTTTCTTAGATTAGTATGTTAGATGTCGATTGATTTATTTTTTTACATTGATTTATAAATATGCTATAAAAATAGATATGTCAGTATCAAGAGGACAGCCGCCCCGCCCCCCACCACCTAGCGATGATAAGGGGAAGGGGAAGGCTAAGCTGGGATGATACACCTTTAAGTCCCAGGTGCTTGCTCGTTTTGCTGCAGGTCCCTCAGCACCCACCGCACCCACCCCCATCCCTTCCGCAACCACCCCTATCGGCACCTACAGGAGCCTCCCCCACCCATTCTACACCATCACTGACCCATACTATACCATCCCCTACCCACACTACACTATCCCCGACCCACACTACCCCATCCTCCACCCATGTCCAGATATCCACTCGCTTTGTGCCACAACATGCACTAGACGGCTACTCGTCGCCCCCTACTGGACCCACACCACACCCACACCCAGCACCACCATCATCATCGATCGTGTCTGGCCCACACGGCCAGCGGGATTATCATTTATGCTGACTCCTGGAAAGATGCCACAGCCGGACACGACCATTCCATCCTAATTATCTGTTCCCACATACGGTCACGACATGGCCATTCCATCATCATCATCTGTGCAGTAGTCGGTCGTGGTGGAGGACCTGCCTGAGTGGGCCAGGGTTTCTGCACCTGAGGATCGACCATGGATCCGGCATGTTTCTGGATCATAAGTTTTATTTATTTTAATGTTTTTTTTTAACTTTCACTATTTTAGATACTATTCAATAAGTATATATTTGTTGGTTGTCATATTGTTGAATTAATAAAATTATAAATTTTATAGCTTCATCCCATCGAAAGTGGGATCGAAGTACGTTACCTATGACATCAAGGTGCAATATCGTCGCTTCTGGCCATCATGGAGGGTGATCCCGGGGGACGACTGGGATCGTATATTTAGACGATTTGCGGTAAGTTGTTGTTTATTATTTCATGTAATTTCCCTTTTAATTTTCACGCATTTTATATATATTTTTGTATAATGTTATTAATATTTTTTCTTTGTTAACAGGAGCTTGTGCGCTGGTTACCGGAGCATGCCTTAGAGATACGTGCTATCTTTGACGACCGAGCAGCTGCTCGACTGAGGAACAAGCTCCGGGAGCGTAGGGAGACCCGGATACGTCTGGATTACATCGAGCCCAACATCTGGGCCCAACTATGTGCGTACTGGGACACTCCAACTTACAAGCTAAAGTGTCAGCAGGCAAAGAGGAATCGGGCTTCCGAGAAGGGTGGGAGCATGCACACTGGTGGCTCGCGATTAGCCACATGCAGCATGCCATTAACATGGTATGCATATATAAATAATTTTATTTATAAACTGTATATTTTTATTAAAAATTTATTTTATAACTAATTGATTTTATTTGTGTGTTGGTTACAGACAGGAGAGCTTGCTGTTCGTTAATGTCCCTACGGTCTTTGAGTAGACACATTCACTCGGACAACGACGAGTTTTTTGATGAGAGGTCGAGGCAGACAGTGGTGAGCTAAAGTATCTTTTCATATTTAAAGTATAGGTTATTATTATTATTATTATTATTATTATTATTATTATTATTATTATTATTATTATATAGTTTAATAATATATTGATTGTAATGTATTGATCGCAGGCGGAGTACAATGCTAGGTTTAGTCAGGTAGTATCTGAGGCTGCCTACTGCTCTGATGCCTCGGATCCTTCTCAGCCGGACCCCACAGAGGTTGAGCGACTACAGATCCAGGGGCCAGGTCTGGATGGATGTGGCGGGCGGGAAGAAGAATGGGCGGATTTACAGTACTGCGACCCTAGCCAAGTCCATCCGTCGGGGGTCGACACCGAGCTTGACCATTCGGGAGCCTACGTCCTCCAGCTCACAGGACACGGAGGAGGTGCAACGGCTGAGGCAGGGGGTGCAGCAGTAGAGGGAGGCGAACGAGCGCATGATGCAGCAGATGAAGACATTCTCTACGGTCATGACCGCTGTGCTCGATTTCCTCCCACCAGACAGGCACAACGCTCTGTAGAGGGTCCTCCATGCCACCTAGCCCCAGCCCTCATCTACTTCTACCGATCCACCACCGTAGCCGCATGATGTCGGTCTGTCTTCTGAGTCGCAGCCTGATGGTCATCTGACGCCGGTAGACTCCCCCTACTAGGACGACGTGAACGGATATTATGGTGATGGGTATTATGATAGTTATAGATGCAGTAGAGTTTTGTAGCTAGACGGATATTTTATGTATGGATTATATGTTGAGTTTGTTTTTATTTTAAATTAATATTAATTTAATTACTTTTTAAATTTTATTTGTAATTTCAATTTTGTTTTTTAATTAATAATATAATAATAATTAAATAAATAAAAATATAATAGTAATCAATAAATAAATTATAATAATAATTAATTAAAATAAAATATTATAATAATTAAAATATAATTAATTAAAATAAAATATTATAATAATTAAAAAAACAAAATATAATAATAATTAATGTTCAAAATATAAATTTTAAATTTTAATAAAAATGAAATAAAATTAATAGTTAATTATTAATATAAAACAAAATAAAAAAGACAATTAAAAAAATTAAAAATAAACCATGTTTCCGATGGACAATTCCGTCGGTAAATGTAGTTTAGATTTTTCGACGGAAATGTCGGTCAGTAACTTCCACTGACACTTACCGACAGACATATTCATCGGTAATAAGGGGCTTCTTGTGACGAGTTTTCCGACGGACAAGGCCCTCGTAAATTTCCGGCGGACGACCCACATCCGTCTAAAAGCCTTTCCTACATGCCTATTACCGACGGAATTGGGTCCATCGGAAATGCAGTTTTCCGACGGATTTTCTTCCTTCCGTCGGTTTTAGGCTATTGGTGATACCGCTTTTTTTTTGTAGTGATAGCCTCATTCATGAAACTATGGTAATGCTGAAAATTCCTTGTCTAAGGTTAAGCCTAAACTTGATTCTCGACGTGTCATTCAAGTCCTCAGTAGATTCTATCCAATGGAGTGGTATTAGGATCTTTCGTTTAGGCTGGATTTCAATATGGGTATAGGCATTGTGCCTACATGTATAGAAAAGCATGCAACTTGCCTGAGATTGTTCAAAATCCAAAGATTATTTGTAATGAGATTAAGTCTTATGAGGCTGAAGGGTGTTTAGTCATTGCCAACATGTTTAGAGAGGTTTTGAAATTGTACAAAGATGCTTAGCTCGATGATGTGACTTTATGGGTGTTGAGAAACATGGTGAATTTAACTTGCAACGGATACCATGATTTATAATGTGGTTATAACTTAGAAGGTTGTGTTGCAAGAAGTGACATTGGAATGGTTGAAAAGTTGGTGACAAAGAGAGTTTTAGGTAATGTTTGGTTGGAGGGGAAGGAAGGGATTTTTATAAAACTTTTATATTTGGTTCAATTTTTGGAGGGGAGGGGAGAAAAAGCCCTACTTATGTGAGTTTTGGCTCCTCTCCAATAACGGGGGGATTTGGAGGGGAGGGGAGGGATTTTAAAACATTTCACACGTATTGACTAAAATATCCCCACTTATCCATTTTAAAATAAATAATTATAAGGTTTAAAAGTAAATTTGCTTTAAAATCCCTCCACTCCCCTCTTCAACCAAACATGAAAGTGTTATTTCCCCTCCCCTCCGCTCCCCTCCCCTTCTCTCAACCAAACACAATATCTAATTAAAATCCCTCCCCTCCCTTCCCTTCCCCTCCTCTGAACCAAACACACTCTTAATGGTCCTTACCCTGATATGATTTTTATTTTTGATAACCATGATATAGGTACAAAGTATCCACCTACGTTAGCAGTGACCAATTTCCATCGGGGAACCTGTTGGGCACACAAGATTAGTTCTACCCTCCCAACCAGGTTTTCTCCATACATAAGAGCCATGATTCGAACCCCTAACTACTTGCTTAAGGTGTCCAAGTCCCTTACCACTTGGACCAACCATATGTTGGTTGATATGATTACATATATGATAGTGATTGAGGGATTATGTAATGTGGGTTTATCGAAGGATGCTTAGACTCTGCTCAAGGTTATAAGAGTACATGGATGTATGCCTGATTTGGTGGTTTTCTTGGCCATTTTAGATGGTTTTGTATGTCTGCATCTATGGATAGGGCTTTAGAGTTGTTGGATGAAATGGAGAAAGGTAGGAATTGTAGTTTGAATGTTGTTATTTATACAACTCTGATTCAAAGTTTTTGTAGAGGCCAATGGATGAAAGCATTCAATATTCTGGGTAGAATGAAAGCTTTTGGGTGCCATGCAAATCATGTTATAGTTTTTACTTTGATTAAGAGCCTTTGTACTGAGGGTCCTGTGAAAGAAGCTTATAGGATGATTGATAAATTTGTGGTGGAATATGGTGTTTCTTAATTCATACAATGATTGATATTGTTGAAGTTATGGGTTTAGATAGAGAAAGAGAATAAAAAGAATGAACACTCAAAATATGATTATGATTGATTATGATCTTGCTGTACAAAAACTTAAGCACTAACCCCTATTTATAGGGATACAAGACTCCTAATCTTAATTGAAAAGGGAAACTAATTATGATAATAACTAACTGATAACAACCTAATCCTATGAGATAACTCAAGATACTCTTATAAGATATGATGTATTCTAAGATAAGATAAGTTAAGATCATCTATTCTAACACTCCCCCTCAAGCTAACTCTTATTAAGCTTTAAGCTTTTTACAAATATACCCTTTAAAAGAGAAAATTTAACAACCAGAGGTAACCTGACCCATAAAGATATCTTGAATAAACCGAGAAATACCAGAATCATCAACCAATAATGTTTGTGCCCGACAAGGTTTTTAAAATCGGACCGGTCATTGAACCAGTGAAGGCACCGGTTCAAGGTTCAATGGTTCAACCGTGGTTGAACCGGCATTAATTAAATAGTATGTTTTTTAATTTTAAATATAATATATAGTAATATTAAACAAAAAATAACATAATACTCAAATCTTCATTACCTTAAAAACCAAACCTCACTTAAAAATGTCTTAACTCATAATATAAAGCATGAAAAATTACACATAAAACCAAATTAAATATGATATAATATCTAAAATATTTAAACCCAAACATTTTTATTTCGAATTATTAAGCTTAAAAAATATAAAAACACGCCCATTCTTTGTTTTTTTAGAATATTTTTTAGAATATATATATTAAAAGTTTAAACAAAATGAAAGACACAAGCGTTTATTTATTTTTTGTTGAAGACAATCGTTTATTTTTAGAAGAAAGAAAGAAAGATATATGCATTTTATTAATATTATTATCATTAGGAGAATTGGATGGCCTAGTGATTCTATAGAGAAATGGCCCAACTTATGGCCCAATACTTATCTATTAAGACTGATTCAGCTGTAAAAAAATCCTAGCAGTATAGAGAAATAAGGTGCCCCTCCCAGCCTCCTTTTACAGTCTTCTTCCTCTCTCCCTCTCACAAACTGACGCGCGCCGCTCCGATGCTCTACCACTCAGTCTCAAGCCAGTCCTTCCTCCGGACATCTCCTCCATGCACGTCCTTGTCTCCCAGCTCCATATCTCGTACGTCTCCATCTATGTGATTCTTCCTCCCCCGCCTCTGTAAATCTGTCCCCTATGAATTTATTCTCCACTGTCTCTGTACCGCCGACCGCTGGAGGTGGAAAGCAGTTCGAGGTTGTCGGAATCACAAAGAATAGCACGGACCGCAGAAACCCGACGAACCTCTGGTTTGGTCCGGTTTCATAGATTTTGAACCGGTTCTGCGGTTTTTGTACCGGTTCAACGCAGGGACGGTTTTGCCTACCAAACGAACCACTCTAGGTCCCAGGTCCCAGTTAAACCGGTCGAACCGGCTGGTCCGGTCCAGTTTTGTAAACCTTAGTACCCAAGAACAAACCACCAATCAACCAATTGAAGTAATCATTCCTGATTTTCACTAACATCAATCAAACCAAACTGAAATGATATTGGGCCAGACGTTGTCCTTAGCCTGAAACAACTAACTTAAGAGTGGGACAGGTCACGAAGTTTTCTGTGACTGGTGCCGACGACTCAACCTTGACGAAAGTCAGACGACGGGACTACCAAAACAACCAACTTAAGTGGGAAAGGATGTTGGAGATAACTTAGCAAGATAGTTGGAATGATCATCAGCCTGATAGAAATTTATTAGCAAGCAACCTAGCAGCAAGGTCCAAACTTCTCAAAACTGCATTTGGAAGCTTCAACAACAATATTGGAGAACCAAATTATTTAAAATTAAAATTAAGGTAGATAACTACATCCGGGACTGAGATGAGACCAGTGCATCTGGGACAAACGATCATGATGACTAGTGCATTCGGGACAAAGACAAGGACAGTGCATATAGGACAAAGAGCCGAGGCCAAGCATCTGGGACAAAATGTTGGGCTAGTACGAGTTATAACCAACATAAGTCAATCGTTGACGGAAATAGAAGTCGCCACTAATATAATTCATTCGTGGGAAAGGAGTCACCACCGGAATGATAGTCGGTGGGAAGAGAAACCACTGGTATGATCCATCAATGGATAAGAGAAGGAGTCACTGGTATGATCCATCAGTGGGAAAGGATTCGCCACCGGAATGATCGTCGGTGGGAAGAGAAGCCACTGGTACAATCCATCAGTGGATAAGAGAATGAGTCACTGGTATGATCCATCAGTGGGAAAAGAGTCACCACCGGAATGGTCGTCAGTGGGAAGAGAAGCCACTGGTATGATCCATCAGTGGATAAGAATTGCATGACAAACACTGGAGAAGCCAACAGTAGACCAAAGATTTGAGCTTTCGAACACAACAAAACATAACCTAAGGGAACCAAACACATCAAGGTGGTTACTGAAAAGTGGTCCATAGAGGGAGGTGAGAACATATCCGAAAATAGCATAGGCCAGCGAGTTCGACGCGTCGGGAGGCGAACGACGGTGCGGTCTAGATGGTTGGACAGATTGGCGACCGACGAGTCTAGTGATGGGGTCGACGGCTGGAAACAATGGCAGCGGACAGCGACTGATGAGACAAAAACAAGGGTTAGAAAGATGAAGGATGGTATCCTTCTCCTTCAGGTTACTGGAAAATAAAAACACAACGGGGGAGAGAAAAATGGGAAATATTTTTTTTTGTATGGCTAAGAAGATGATTAGAGTTCCTTCATACTTAACGGAATTCCGCAACGGAATAGTAACGAGATAGGTCATGGAGGATGGTACCTCTTTGATACCATGTTGAAGTTATGGGTTTCGATAGAGAAAGATAAGAAAACGAATGAGCACTCAAAATATGATTATGATTGATTATGATCTTGCTGTACAAAAACTTATGCACTAACCCCTATTTATAGGGATACAAGACTCCTAATCTTAATTGAAAAGAGAAACTAATTATGATAATAACTAACCGATAACAACCTAATCCTATGAGATAACTCAAGATACTCTTATAAGATATGATGTATTCTAAGATAAGATAAGATTAGATAAGATCATCTATTCTAACAGAAATTATTCACTCGTGATTTCATTGATAACGATAAAAAAGAGTTGAGGAAGCAGAGAAGCTTTTCAGAAATATGCTTGCTGGTAAGATCAAACATATTGCTTTGTCATGCAGCCTTTTGATAAACTGTATGAAGGACCTAATACTCGATAGGTTCTACTTGATTGATGAAAAAAAGAGTAGGGGATACTTGTCTTCCATCGACTCCAATACTTATTCTATTCTTTTGGTCTGACTTTATCAAAGAAGCCAGTTCATGGAGACCACAAAGCTTGCTAGGATGATACTCACTTGATATTCTATGCAAATATGACAAAAATGATCTTGTGAACAATTAACTGGTACACAAATGGGCCTTTGATGATAAATTATTTTATGAAAGAGGATCCATTGTTTGTTTGTTGCATCTGTTCTTTAAATTTACATTGTATGACTGCAAATTAAAGGATTGTTTTATGTGATGTGGACTGAAAAGATTGGTTCTTATCTTTCCTTGAATGTGACAAGTGATGATAATTTTGTTACGCCTATTGAGAACACTATGCTCACATTTTTCTATTTTGTTAAGCCTATTATGAGTCGTAGGAACAATAGATTCTAGTTATTCTTGATATGTTCTTAAACCAATTTTCCTTACACAAATTGATGACCTTGAAATTGTTGTTCTTTGATATATTGAAGATAAGAAATGATTTTTTCACACCAGATTTGGACAACCATACGCGACAACCGTATGTAGGAACAGTGTTTCGGGTTTTTATTTTTTAATATCTGTTTTTAAAATATTTATCTCTTTTTATTACTAACATTTTTGGTTAATTACTTGCAAATATTTGGTTAATCACGTGCAAATTTTTAGTTAATGCAGTTCATTATATGGTTAATGGGTTACCCTAAAGCTTATAATAGTTTTCCACAACCATGTAAGGTGAAAATATTTGCATGTGATTAACCATATATTAAACTACATTAACCAAATATTTGCACATGATTAACCAAATATTTACTTGTTTGTGAAAAATGATTGTAAGCTTCAAGATGACCTATTCACCATATAATGAACTGAATTAACCAAGTATTTGTACATGATTAACCAAATATTTACATGGTTGTGGAAAATGATTGTAAGTTTCAGGATTACCCATTAGCCATATAATGAACTGAATTATATGGTTAATTATGTGTAAGTATTTGGTTAATTCAGTTCATCATATGGTTAATGGGTTACCCTGAAGCTAGATGACCGGTTAATCATATAATGAACTGAATTAACCAAATATTTATATGTGATTAACCAAATATTTACATGTAATTGACCAAATAACCAAGTTTTTAAAAGAGCTAGATATTTTTAAAAAAATCAGAAAATTGCACTGTTCATGCATTGTTCATGCACTGATCATTGGATTGTCTATATGGGTTGTCAAAATAACATAACTGATTGAAGATATTGAGTCAAGGATAAAATGGTTCAAGTATAATTTGTTTGTCCTTATTTTGTCACTTGTGTTTAAGACTGACTGATGCAATGTTGCATGGCTACTAACATTCCATTTTATGATTTGGTTTAGTTAGCCTTTGACATTTGAATATGAGATTACAATTGGTTATGGAAGCTTTTACTCCAAGGACACTAATTCAATTTCCTAACCTGAATGGTAGACGAAACAAGTTATGACTCAACCTGTCGAGGATCCAAAGTGTTGGTTGGCAAGGTTTTTCACCTGATCAAGAGCAAGTTGTTAAAATATTAAATGTCTCAGCATGTTGAGTCCATCCTTGCTATAGTCTACCCAACCCTCCATCACATGCCTTCATCTTTGTCCCCTGTGCAGTTCACCATGATCTTTATTGGTTCATCCGTGCACAATCGCTAACTCGCCTATCTACTTGATCTTCACACACTTGACTTAAGTAGTTAGCTACAAAATAGTGAGAATCTGGGAACACAAAGGAACATCTCAATTTCTTGTTTTAACTTTCAATCATTATAATATTTTATTATTATTATTGCATGTTATAATTTATGAGAAAAAGTTATATTATTCATTATTCGATTAGACCATCTGATTGAACCATAATCGAGACTGAAACTTTAATTTGCTATTTAGTTAGAATTTAAAAACATTGTTATACATGTTATATTTATATTGATTAGTTGTCACACGTTTTCTTTTCAATTGAATACAACATCATAAGCACTTAAGAAATTGCACTTAAGTTTTATCCTTAATACAAACTTAGTAGTCAAGAAAGTATTGGTTTGAAAAAAAGATATTTTTGATGATAAAATGTAATTAGACCGTTATGATCAATTTAGTGCATATTTGGAAAATTTGAATATTGGAGTAGAATCACTGTTATCCCTACATTTAAATTCAGCAAGCCGAGTCAAGTAGCTAGACGAGGAGTTACTAGCCGGGGACGATATTAGCTGATGCAGATAGGAGCATAATCGACTGAAGTTGGGTTGGACCTTACAAGTTGGGCTGAGCTCGGAGATATTAATTGGGCTGAAGAGTGAAGAGTTGCAAGCTGTTGGAACTGCTGGAGCACGAAACTGAGTTGCTGATAACGGTGCCACAAAACATACCGAGAAGATAGGAACTAGGCGGTTGTGAAGCTAGCCGTTGGAGTTCATGGGTAGGTTAGTCGTGGGGTAGTTCCTTGTTTTTAGGAGTTTTAGCCAATCGGGATGGCTATGGGGCTAGTTGATTTTTGTCTATAAATACCCCTTTTATTTGCTGTTGAAAACACATCCAATCAAATACAAACTTGTTTAAGTTTTCGCTTATTTTCTGTGCCTTCGCTTAATTTTTTCTCAGCTTTCTCGCTTTTTTAATTCAGCATTTACTTAATCATTGCATTTTTTTTAGCCTTTTTCTTTCTTTCATGCTTTATTACCTTAGCCGATTACTACTTAGTTCACTAGTCCTTAGCTTTTCTTTGGTTCACTTGATTCCAAACGCTTTCTGTAGTGAGTTTGGGGACCCTTTGCTAGAAGGTAAGGTTTTTCTTCTAGTTCAAATCGCTTGATTCCTTTCAAAACCTGCACGCGTTTATCGACTGAAGACCCCATTCGACTGATCCTTTTTCACACGGAAAACAATCACGTTAGGCTAAAAGCTATTCAAAGTGCTTACACGTCCAAACCCCACTCCCAGTTCGGATTATCATTGGTGTATGCACCTAAGGTTCGGAAAGAACCTTTGCAGTATGGACACTAACCAAGGAAGCAACAAAAACGGGTCAAAGAAGATAACAGATGGGATTCCACAGACTACTTTAGGGATGCCAGCTACCCCTCCACCTGTCAGTGCACCAATATCTTCTACTCTGACAACTACTTCCGGGGTAGAGAATCTTGATCGACCTCGGTGATCACAATGACCACTTCGTTTATTCGTGATCAGATTGATAAAGGGATGAACGAATGGATGTATCAAATGTCCAGACAACTTTTTGAAATTGTAAAACCTATGGTGCACAATGAACTACATTTTGCTAGAGAAGCTGAGAAAAGACATTCTAATATAGGTGAGACTTCGACTCGCCCAGTTAATGCTTACACCCTTGCCGGCGGACAAACTCAGGCAAGGCCATTACCTATGGTCCAGCCGAGTCTGGGCATGCCGCAAGTGGTTCCTATGTATCAGCCTCCACCTCTGGAGAGTAATATGCAGTCGAGCTTTCAATATGGGCATGTAAAAGTGCCTAGAAGACCCCCCCCCCCCCCCCCAAGTAGTAGGAACTGTTGGCTTGCCGTATCTGGCACCTAATACTATAGGTACCAGTCCACAGGTGGCCATGACTGGGGGTATCATGTACTCGGCTGCTTCAGGTCCTCCCAGATATATCTCAGACTATGTGGGGGAATTACCTTGTTCTAATATGTTGTTTTGGATTCAACGACTCAAGAGGAGGGGGGGGGGGGGGTGAATTGAGTTTTCTTAAAATATTTCCCTCTTAAAAAAATTTCACAAAACTTTTCAAATCAGAGTTGCTGATTTGTGGCCTCGGGATCTTTTACAAAATCAATGAAGGGCTTTTACAAAATCTAGAATTGAAAGATGATGAAGATAAGAAAGATTAATCACAGAATTGATTCGGGTTCAAAACTTCGTAATAACAAAATACAGAAACTGATTAAACCTTTAAAGATTAAGAATACATTATACAAGTTTCAGATACAAGCATTAACAATCAATATCAAACTTGCAGGTTTCAGTTTCAGTTTCAGCAATCAAGAATGGTTTTGATCAACTTAGTTTTGAACGCAGATAACACAGACTTGATTACAGTCAGACTTAGGTTTCAATACAGTTTATAAAGATCAAGAACAGAAATTATATTGAACTTTAAACATCAAAATCACAAGTTCTTGATCATAAACAGAAATTAAAGGAGATTGAGTTTAGAGATACCACACAACCAGATTTATCCTGGTTCAGTCACCTCCACTGTGACCTACATCCAGCCCCCACTCCACCTGTGGGTTTTCACACACTAACACACAAGCTTTAGCCAGGTAGCTTGAAAAACCTTTACACCACAGAACACTAATTCACCTCGAGATACCACACTCTTGTGAAGAGCCTCAATGTTCTTCCTTAGGGATACCTCACCCTAATCACTCAGACAGACTCCCTCTCTCTTTACAATCGAAAAGTAAAACAAAAATTGATTCATACTCAATAATCAGATGTACAAATTGAAGCACTTGTGAGAACGAAACACTCTTTTTCACAATAAGCTCAAGAAAGATGATGAATGATATGTGTATCGATATTGATATCGTTTTGTTGTTATGATATGTTAGTAAAAAGTGTTCCTTTTATCCTTCTATATATAGAAAACAAGTTATAGTCGTTGGGATCAATCGAAACAGATTTGGATCTGATTAACAGAATCTGTTTTCTTGATTCTTGTTCTTGAAATAAGATTCTTCATCGGTTCTTAATATTCGCGTCCATCTTGAAAATAAGCACGTCCATCTAGCCATTTGGAATTAAGATTTTATATCGGACGAGCTAGTAGACGAGCTCCATATGCCACGTCATTGGACGGATCTTCTCATTAAGGTCTTAGCAAGTCCAACAACTTGTGTGGACCAGCGCTTCTGTCACTTCAGTGGACGAGCACTTCTATTACTTTAGTGGACGAGCGCTTGTATCACTCTAGTGGACGAGCACTTCTGTCACTTCAGTGGACAAGCGCTTCTGTCACTTGTGGACAAGCACTTCTGTCACTTCAGTGGACTAGCACTTTTGTCACTTATGTTGGACGAGCGCTTCTATCATTTTTGTTGGACGAGCGCTTCTATGAAATCTTATTTCCAAAAATCATTTTCATTAACGGAAACTTATTCCTTTTAATGCAGGTTATGAAAATTGATTTTCTTCATGCATCTTTTTAGTTGAGCTTCTTTGTGACTAAGGGATTTCTTTCTCTTACAAATCATCTAAGACTTAAATCTAATATTCTTCGTTAAGCTTGTGTCTTGATGATTCCATGATGTTTGTCTTTGCTATTTGATTCCTCCATGTAGCTCTTTGATTCCTTCAAGTTCTTCCTTGAATATTTTCCTTGAATTTTCTTATTGAACTTGTTGATTACTGCTTGATACCTGTCTTTGCAGTTTGAAACTAAAACACTTGCATACACATTAAGTTGTATTTGTCATATATCAAAATCTCTAAGTCATTGATTCTTACAATCTCCCCCTTTTTTATTATGACAAATCTTTTAACAAATTATAAGATCAGAGTATAAGTGTAGCAGAAGCTAAGTGTTTTTAACAAATTTATATCAAGGTATCAAAGCAGTCAGAGCACAAGTATATCAGAGCAAAAAAAATATTATCATAGCAGAATTTAATTTACTCCCCATTAATCATGTAAGCTTTTAAGCTCCCCCTCAACATATGCATGTATAATTTGTTATTATCCCCTTTCTCTATATCATACTTTTTCCTCCCCCTTTTGGCATTAACAAAAAGGTAAACAAAAGAAACATTCAAAGCAATAGAGAAGGTAAGCATTTAAACACTCAAACATAGCATAAAAAATTGTTCATGATAGAGGGATAGGTGCAGGAAAACGAAAGTCCATTCCTGGGTTATCTTTGAGTTTATCAGACTAAAGACACAGGGGATCCATTCCTGATCAAAACTATTTCTTATGAAACTCTCTTCTAATCATTCATAGATGTTTCAAATCAAATCATACAAGAATCAGAGCATATTTACACAAAGATACAGTCATATAAACAGTTTCTTTAGAGATTAGATATAGGATTGACCGATTATGCCCAATTCTCTTCTAATGAAAAAGAAGCTTTCCTTGTTCAAGGGCTTGGTAAAAAATATCTGCAAGTTGTTTAGTTGTATCAACATATTCAATCTCAATTTCTCTACTTTGAATATGGTCTCTAATGAAATGATGTCTGATTTCTATGTGTTTAGTTCTAGAGTGAATTATGGGATTCTTAGTTAGGTTAATTGCACTTGTATTGTCACATCTAATAGGAACTTGGTTTAGTTGTACACCATAATCAACTAATTGTTGTTTCATCCATAAAACCTGTGAACAACAGCTACCAGCTGCTACATATTCAGCCTCTGCAGTGGATAAAGCCACACTAGATTATTTCTTACTGAACCACGATACTAATGAGTTTCCTAGTAAATGGCAAGTTCCACTAGTACTATTTCTATCTAGTTTACAACCAGCAAAATTAGAGTCTGAATAGATAATTAAAGTACATGTAGCTTCCTTGGGATACCATAATCCCATGTCTTTTGTTCCTAACAGATACTTAATTATCCTTTTAACTGCTGTTAAGTGTGATTCTTTTGGATTTGCTTGATACCTAGCACACATGCATACACTAAACATGATATCTGGCCTACTAGCAGTAAGATAAAGTAGTGAGCCTATCATACCTTTGAATTTAGAAACATCAACAGATTGACCTTGCTCATCCTTGTCCAGATAACAGGAGGTACTCATTGGAGTAGCCATCTCTTTAGAATTTTCCATGCCAAGCTTCTTGATCAACTCATTGCAGTACTTGGTTTGGCTAACAAAGATTCCATTTTTAGTTTGCTTTAGTTACAGTCTAAGGAAAAAGTTCAGCTCACCCATCATTGACATTTCAAACTCACTCTGCATAAGACTTGCAAACTCATTGCACAAATGCTCATTAGTGGCACCAAAAATTATATCATCCACATATATTTGTACAAGTAAAATGTTGTGTGCCTTTTTCTTAGTGAACAAAGTTGTGTCAACTTTACCTCTTTTAAATCCTTTTTCAATGAGAAAATTACTTAACCTTTCATACCAAACTCTAGGAGCTTGCTTTAAGCCGTATAGTTCTTTAGACAGTTTATAAACATGGTTAGGCAATTCACTATTCTCAAAACTAGGTGGTTGACCAACATACACTTCCTCTTGTATAAATCCATTTAAGAAAGCACTCTAAACATCCATTTGATACAATTTAAATCCCATTATGCAAGCATAAGCAAGTAGCATTCTTATAGCTTCTAATCTTGCTACTGGTGCATATGTTTCAACAAAATCTATGCTTTCTTCTTGGTTATACCCTTTGGCTACCAATCTAGCCTTGTTTCCTACAATTATACCTTTTTCATCTAGTTTGTTCCTAAAAACCCATTTTGTACTTATTACTTGACAGTTCTTGGGTTTTGGCACTAGTTTCCAAACTTGGTACTTTCAAACTGGTTTAACTCATCTTGCATAGCCATCATCCAATATTCATCAACTATAGCATCTTATATTTTCTTAGGTTCTACTTGAGACACAAAGGCCATATGATTATAAGCATTTCTAAGAGATTGTCTAGTAGTTACCCCCTTTATAATTTCACCAATGATGTTATCAATTGGATGATTTTTGACAGTCCTCCATTCCTTTGGTAGATCAGGCTGATGTTCTATTTGCTCCTACTGCAGCAATTCATTCTTTATGTTTTCATCTTCTTCATTGTCCTATTTCTCTTCTAGGAGATTTTTCTCAATTGAATCTGCAAGATCATCAATAACAGAATCCTTTCCCAACCTTTTGGGGTTAGACTCATCAAATGTCACATGCACAGATTCCTCAATAGTTTGTTTTCTCTTATTATATATTCTAAATGCTTTACTAGATACAGAGTAACCTAGGAAAATTCCTTCATCAGCCTTTGCATCAAATTTTCCAAGATTATTCTTTCCATTGTTAAGAACAAAGCATTTGCAACCAAAAATATGAAAATGTGCTATATTTGGTTTTCTTCCTTTGCTTTCATAAGGGGTTTTCTTTAAGATTGGTCTTATCAAGACTCTATTTAGCACATAGCAGGCTGTATTGACAGCATCTGCCCAAAAATGTTTTGGCAAGCTAGAGTCGTTCAACATAGTTCTTGCTATCTCCTTTAATGATCTATTCTTTCTTTCCACTACTCCATTTTTTGTGGAGTTCTAGGAGTAGAAAAATTATGTTGAATGACATGCTCATCACAAAATTTTGCAAACACTTCATTTTGAAATTCTCCCCCATGATCACTTCTTATAGAAACAATTTTCACGTCTTTTTCATTTTGCACAATTATTGCCATTTTCTTAAATGCAGCAAATGAATCGCTCTTATGAGATAGAAAATATGTCCATGCATATCTAGAGTAATCATCTACTATTACCAGTGCATACGAGTTACCACCAAAGCTTTTGGTTCTGGATGGACCAAATAAATCCATGTGTAAAAGTTGCAAGGGTTTAATTGTTGAAACAATGTTCTTTGGTTTAAAAGAGACCTTAACTTGCTTAGCTTTTTGACATGCATCACATAGTCCATATTTCACAAATTTCAGTTTAGGCAAGCCCACTACAAGATCTTTACGAATCAGTTTATTCAAGTGGTTCATGTGAATGTGTGCAATTCTTCTATGCCAAAGCCAATTCTCTTCTTCTTTTGAAATAAGACAGCATGCAGTATTTGAAGAGATATTATCTAAATCAAGCATATAGATGTTATCTGTCCTATGTCCAATTAATTTCAAATTTCCATCATGCTGATTTTCTATTAAGCAACTATTGCAATTGAATTTTACCTTGAAGCCTTTGTCACATAGTTGACTGATACTTAATAGGTTGTGTTTCAGTCCCTCAACATATAGTACACCCTCAATGATTGTTGTTGAGTCACTTGCAATGTTGCCAATGCCAAGTATTCTCCCTTTATTATTGTCTCCATAGGTAACACTACCACTCGACTTAGGGGTAAAGAAAATGAACTTGCTTTTGTCTCCAGTCATGTGCTTGGAACAGTCACTGTCAAGATACCATTTCACATTCTTGGCTTTCCAACACACCTAAAAAACAGAATCATATTTGTGTTTTAGGTACCCAAATCTATTTGGGTCCTTTTGAGCTAGTTGCAGCAATAGTTCCTTTAGGAACCCATATATATTTGGATTTATTGTATGCTGATTTTCTGTATTGACATGTAGAAGCTGTGTGACCTTTTCTAGCACAAAAATTGCATTTAACAAATGGTGTGTTTGATTTCATTGGTGCAGCAAAAAATTTCTTGAAAGATTTCTCATGTATCTTAGGTTTATAGCCTATTCCAGCCTTATCATAAACACACTTTTACTGTCCTAATAAAGCATTCAAGTTATCTCTACCATTTGTGAACTTGGCTAGGTCATTTTTTAGTTTTTCAACCTCTTTAGTCAATGTACAACACTTAGAACAATTAGAGCATATAGGTTGTTATAACAGTAGCCAATCTTTCTTTTACAGCACAATTTTCTGTTTCTAATTCATCCAGCTCTTTGTTTAAAACAGAATTTTTCTCTTTTAGGCATGTGATGGTTTTCTTAGACTTATTTAGCAATCTAGAAAGTCTAATGGATTCTTTATGAAGTTCTTCAAAAGCATTTTGCAATTCATCATAAGAAGGTTGATAATTAGAACTTACTTCACTTTCTGAATCACTATGATTGCTGGTCATCAAGCACAAGTTTGCCTCCTCGGATTCAGATTCTTCAGTGGATTCTAGATCATTATCATCCCAAGCAATGTAGGCCTTTCTTGGCTTTCACCACTTCTTGTCCTTTGAGTCAAACTTTTCTGTTTTGTCCTTCTTTTGCAGTTTTGGACAGTCAAGCTTCATGTGGCCAATCTTTCCACATTCATAGCATGTGATGTTGTTGGAAGAGTTGTAACCTTTGCTGAAATTTCTCCGTTGAAAAGTGGATGACTTTCTTTTGAAGTTCCCTTTCTTCTTTAGGAACTTCTTGAAATTTCTAACTAGCATTCCCATCTCTTCTTCAGATTCTGTCTCTTGTGCTGAATCATCATCATCACTGTCTTCTACTTCTCTGACTTGTGATTTCAGAGTCAATCCCTTCTTTCTTTTATCAGTTTCTTCACTCTCATTCTGTCTGTTCAACTCCAATTCATGTTCTTGCAGTTTCCCAAACAATGTGGCAATGGTCATTGATGAGAGGTCTCTAGATTCTGAGATTGCAGTGACTTTAGGTTGCCATTCTCTGCTCAAGCATCTCATTACTTTGTTAACTTGATCCTCATTTGATATAGCTATTATAAGACCAGTCAATTGATTTACAATGTGTGTGAATCTCTTTTGCATTTCAGACATAGGTTCTCCTCGATTCATGCGAAATAACTCATATTCATGTGTGAGGGTGTTCATTCTTGTTCTTTTGACATTTGTGGTTCCTTCATGTGTTACTTGCAATGTATCCCACATCTCCTTTGCTGATTTGCAATTTGAAACCCTGAAAAACTCATCACGGCTTAAAACAGATGTTATAATATTCTTAGCGCGTGCATTATATTGAACTCTTTTCTTATCATCCTCATTCCATTCAGTTTTATGCTTATTTCTTGGAGCACCATTAGCATCTACAATAGAGGGGACAAATGGTCCATTTTCTACTGCATCCCATATGTCAACTCCTGCTGCCTCAAGAAAGATTACCATTCTTTCCTTCCAATAGATATACTCAGATCCATTGAAGGCAGGCGGGCATGCAATGGAAGACCCTTCATTCAACCAGTCATTGGAAGCCATTCTCTTATAGCTGTTAAGCCAAACTTAAGAGTTTAGCTTTGATGCCTTGCTGTTTTGGCTTCAGCGACTCAAGAGGGGGGTGAATTGAGTTTTCTTAAAATTTCCTCTTAAAAACTTTTCACAAAATTTTTCAAATCAGAGTTGCAGATTTGTGGCCTCAGGATCTTTTACAAAATCAATGAAGTGCTTTTTCAAAATCTTGAATTGAAAGATGATGAAGATAAGAAAGATTAATTCAGAAAGTTTAATCACAGAATTGATTCGGGTTCAAAACTTTGTAATAACAAAATAAAGAAACTGATTAAAACTTTAAAGATTAAGAACACATTATACAAGTTTCAGATACAAGTATTAACAATCAAGATCAAACTTGTAGGTTTTAGTTTCAGTTTTAGTTCAATTTCAACAATCAAGAATGGTTTTGATCAACTCAGTTTTGAACGCAGATAACACAGACTTGATCAGGTTTCAATACAATTTATACAGATCAAGAATAGAAATTATATTGAACTTTAAACATCAAAATCACAGGTTCTTGATCATAAACAAATTAAAGGAGTTTGAGTTTAGAGATACCACACAACCAGATTTATCCTGGTTCAGTCACCTCCACTATGACCTACATCCAGTCCCCACTCCACATGTGGATTTTCACACACTATCTCACAAGATTTAGCCAGGTAGCTTGAAAAACCTTAACACCACAGAGCACTCCTTCACCTCGAGATACCACACTCTTGTGAAGAGCCTCAATGTTCTTCCTTAGGGATACCTCACCCTAATCACTCAAGGACTCCCTCTCTCTTTACAATCGAAAAGTAAAACAAAAATTGATTCCTAACTCTCAATAGTCAGATGTACAAATTGAAGCACTTATGAGAATGAAACACTCTTTTTCACAATAAGCTTAAGAAAAATGATGAATGATATGTGTATCGATATTGATATCGTTCTGTTGTTAAGATATGTTCGTAAAAAGTGTTCCTTTGATCCCTCAATATATAGAAAACAATTTATAGTCATTGGGATCAATCAAAACAGATTTGGATCTGATTAACAGAATTTGTTTTCTTGATTCTGGTTCTTAAAATAAGATTCTTCATCGGTTCTTAGTATTCGCATCCATCTTGAAAATAAGCACGTCCATCTAGCCATTTTGAATTAAGATTTTAAATCGGATGAGCTAGAAGACGAGCTCTATATGCCGTGTCGTTGGACGGATCTTCTCATTAAGGTCTTAGCAAGTCCAACGACTTGTGTGGACCAGCTCTTCTGTCACTTCAGTGGACGAGCACTTACTTTAGTGGACGAGCGCTTGTATCACTCTAGTGGACGAGTACTTCTGTCACTTCAGTAGACGAGCGCTTCTGTCACTTGTGGACGAGCACTTCTGTCATTTTAGTGGACTAATGCTTCTGTCCCTTATGTAGGACGAGCGCTTTTATGAAATCTTATTTCCAAAAATCATTTTCATTAACGAAAACTTATTCCTTTTATGCAGATTATGAAAATTGATTTTCTTCATGCATCTTTTTAGTTGAGCTTCTTTGTGACTAAGAGATTTCTTTCTCTTACAAATCATCTAAGACTTAAATCTAATATTCTTCGTTAAGCTTGTGTCTTGATGATTCCTTGATCTTTGTCTTTGCTCTTTGATTCCTCCATGTAGCTATTTGATTCCTTCAAGTTCTTCCTTGAATATTTCCCTTGAATTTGCTTAATGAACTTGTTGATTACTGCTTGATACCTGTATTTGTAGTTTGACACTAAAACACTTGCATACACATTAAGTTGTATTTGTCATATATCAAAATCTCTAAGTCATTGAGTCTTACATAATATCCCTCCTACTCCAGTAGGGACACCTGATGTGTTTCCTCATGGGCAGACCATCCCTATTAGGGTGGATCAGCCATGGGTTAATGTGCCTCAGGTGACCCCGGTTCAGCCGATTCCCCAACCATGGGGGAATAGCTATGGACAAATGCAAGGCCTGCTAGGCCAGCCCAGCCTCTAGCACCAAATTGTGTTGGGGATAGGGTTCAGCAGTTGATAGACCCAGAAATGATAGCCGAAACTATGAGAAGTCATTTCGGAGTTCAACTAAGGTTATTGGATAGACCTGTGTACAAGAAACCTTATATTGAGTGGGTGGACAGAATGATGCCCTTGCCAACGGGATTCAAGACTCCTGATTTCACTACCTTCTCGGGAGAAGATGGAAAATCTACAATGGATCACATCGGCAGGTTCACTACCCAATGTGGGGAAGCAAACCAGAATGAGTTCTACAAGCTCCAGCTATTTCCTTTGTGTTTGATCGGGGCAGCTTTCACATGGTACTCTTCTCTGGCTCCAAATTCTATCCAGAATCGGTCTGATATGGAACGTTGCTTCCATGATAGATTCTACATGCCCCAACCAGATATTACTGTAGCCGATATGATGAATTTGAGGCAGTTGGTGGATGAACTAGTAGCGGATTACTTGGAGAGATTCAGGAAGCTTAGGAGCAAATGTGTTGTCCAACATCCCGAGGCTGAGTATTCTTCTATGGCAATTGGCAATATGCATCGTCAGCTCAGGGAGAAGCTTGTCGGACAGGATTGCACTTATTTGAACCAGTTGACCACTAGAGCTTCTAGGATTAAACAGTACATTCTGGAAAGGGAAAGAAAGAGGTCTAGCAGGAACAGATGACCTCACCTAATCAATGTGATTGATGTGGAAGAGCCTGATTACCTATCAGATGATTCAGCCGAGCAATCGGCAGACACTATAGCAGCTGAGATAGTGAGGGGGAAGCCATACTCATGCCCTGCTCTGAAGCCACCCAAGGTAAAAGAGATTAAGACGTCAGAAAATAGGGTTGATTGTTCACTTGACATCTCAAAGGCTGTCAGATATTTGACTACCTTTTGAAGGATCAGCAGATCAAGTTAAGGGAAGGCCATAAGATTCCCCCAATAGAAGAATTGAAAGGGAAGAAGTATTGTAAATGGCACAACTCTTACACACACGCTACCTTCAAATTGTATAGTTTTCAGGAAAGCTGTGCAGTAGGCTGTGAAAGAAGGAAGATTCAAGCTGGCTGAGAAAGAAATGGCTGTTATCACATATTTGTTTCCCTCAGCTAGAATTAATATGGTCTCTTTCTCTGGAGAGACAGTGTCTGGCTCACCATCCAAAAGGTGGAAACATCCGATACGTCGTCAATGGAGGCAGAGAGGTGTGTTTGACGAGTCATGTAGTGCTAGAGAGGTCTTACCTTTGTCTGACCAATCTAAGACTATTGACCAGAAACCATCAGTGTTTGATAGACTGAAAAAGCCCCAAGTAACTAAGAAGGAGCCGATCAGGAAATATACACCAGCTGGCTACAACAGGCCAACTGTGTTCAGTCGATTGGAAAGAAACCAGGCGATGCGATCACCTGAGTCTAAACAGTCACCTTCTGATTGTGAGGTGTACAGGGGGCCTAATAGGAAGACTATTCTAGTTCCAAGAGATGCAGTGGAGAATACTAAGCCAGACGTGTTTGGTAGGTTGAGTTTCTCAGGAACACAAAAGAGGCTTGGAACCAGAACCAATGCTGCAGCTGAACCTGGGGTATACCAAAGGGAGGCTTTGATGGAGAAAAGGGCAATCATCAGCAAAATCACACTCCAGATAGTACAAGGTTGCCTGAGGTGGATGAAAGTCCAGTTCCAGATGAGGGAAGGAGAGTGGCTCGATTTGATGTAGAAAAAGGGATGACCACACTGAAAATAACTGTAAGGAATGGGGATGATATCAAACCCCAACGTATGGTCAAACCCCCAATCAATGTGGAAAAGGAGCATTGGCACATCAACAAGTATGTGGGAGGAGAGGAGCCTGTGGTGAAAGAACCATTGGGTTTGCCTAGGACTCAGAAAAGGAGGGCTCAGAGAAACAAATCTGTTCAGTGGATGAAACAGACTTTGGCTATGTTAGCCGAAGAAAAAATAATTGATCTTGCTGAGATAAAATCTCCTATGGTAGCCGAGATTTTAGAGACTGCTTTCGGGCAACCAAAAGGAACGACTGCTAAGGAAACAAAACCAGAATCAGTGCAATCAGAAGTCCAAGACTGTCTGGGAAAGGAAGAACAGGAGTTCCAAGAAATGAGTAAGGAACTGGAAACAGCCGAGTTAGAGGAAGTGCCAATTGTGGTAGCCGAAGAACAAGTACCTTTGATAGTTGAAGACATGGAGAAAGAGCTCGGCTCGGATCTTTCCCTAGAGGACTCAGTGTTGGATTCCATACTTGGAGAAGATGGAGATCAACCAGCAGCCGAGACCAACATGGTAGGGTTGATTCCCAGTCAGTTTTTGGTTCAACATGAGCAGCCTGAGAACTTAGAAGGCGATATGCTTGTTGAAGAGGTTGAATAGGAAGAGTTAGCTCCTATTTCAGAAGAACCGAAGATGGTGTTTCCCAGGCCAACAGGGGAAATGAGTAAGCACCTTAAGCCTTTGTACATCAAGGCTCAGGTTAATGGCAAGACAGTGAGCCAAATCTTGGTAGATGGGGGAGCTATTTTGAACATAATGCCATCAACCACCATGAAGAAGTTGGGAAGAACTAAGCAGGATCTGATTCCTACCAACATGAAGATGACTAACTTTACAGGAGATGCCATGGCTGCTTTAGGAATTTTGGTAGCCGATATCACTGTTGGTAGTAAGACTTTAAGTTCTGCTTTCTTTGTGGTAGACTCGAAGTCTACTTATTCCATATTGATGGGCAGAGATTGGATTCATTCCAGTCAGTGTGTACCTTCCACTTTACACCAAGTACTGATGTTCTGGGATGGAGACAGGGTGAAATCAGTTGCAGCTGATAAGAATCCTTTTACCGCTGATGTTAAAATGGATGAAGCAATATTCTATTCCCCTCGGTTAGAACCTATAACCATCCCTGAAGGTTTTGAGGAAGGATCATGGGAGTCTTGCAATTTAACAACTAATGGGTTTGATGTTAAGATCCAGGCCGACCTATGACCTTTACAATTGTTTTAAGATGAATAGTACAACACAGGTGATTGAAGACTTGAGACAAAGACTGACATCCCTAGAAATTGAGCAAAGGGTTGGCACGGTAATGTCTTTGGAAATGGAAGAGGTTCAAGATGAAGCAGGCTCGGCTGATGTGTCTAGGGGGCACGAACTGGAGGAGATGTGGGAATCCCTAATCAGCAGGAAGGTCCCTGCCTTTTCCACTGAAGATCCTCTGCTTGATGTTAACCTAGGAACAAAGCAGGAGCCAAGAATGACCAGAATAAGTGGCTTGTTAATGGAGGAAGACAGTAATTGACTGATCGAGTTAATAAAGAAGTACAAAGATTGCTTTGCATGAGACTACCATGAGATGCCTGGGCTATCCAGGGATTTGGTGGAGCATCGGTTGCTGATAAAAGAAGGCTTTAAGCCTCACAAGCAAGCTGCAAGAAGACTCGGTCCATAATTAATGCCAAGTATCAAAGAAGAAATGGCGTGGCTACTAAAAGCAGGATTCATTCGTACAGTGATAAGCCTCTGGCTTATCTAGTTTTATGACTAGATGAACTAGGGTTTATGTGCCAATTAGTCGAGTTCACTCTCGTTTTCGCCCAAATTTTGCCTTGTTTTGTTCCTAAGTTGGACTTTGACTCGTTTTGCGTCTTTTGTGTAGTTTTTAGCTTATTTTGGATAGAATTATGCTTTTGGTTGTTTTTTGTGTTTTCAGGTCAATAAAGTGAAGCTCCGGGAGTCAAGGAAAGCAAAGAAATAGTGGAAATTGAAATTCTGAGACACTCGCCCCGCGAGTGTACTCTCGCCTCGTGAGAGTCTGAAGACCAGCAAGACAGAGACTATCACGGCATAGTCGTGATTAAGGTCACGGCTGTGACAAATGGAGGTTTGAAGACTCGCCCCGCGAGAGACATCTCGCCCCGCGATAGCATGAAGACTTGGAAGTCAGAGACCATCACGGCCTAGCCGTGATGAAGGTCACAACCCAGAATTGAAGACTCGCCCCGCGAAAGGTGTCTCGCCTCGCGAGTCCCTGAAGACCATGGAAGACAGAGACAATCACGGCTTAGCCGTGATGGATATCACGGCTGTGACAGATTAGGGTTTGAAGACTCACCCCGCGAATACAAGCTCGCCTCGCGAAAATACAAAATTTGAAGCGCGCCAATGCTTAATTTCGCGTTGCGAGAGTAAGCTCGCCCCGCGAGCTGGCGAGAAACAGAATCCTTATTTAAGGGCTGTCTCAGATCAGGAAAAGAGGTTGTTAGCCACTTGTGTAGATCATAGTAGTAGGGCGAATCCTTGTCTCTGGAGCTGCGTCTCCCTCTTCTTTTCTTTTCTTCTTTTAGTTTGTTATTATGGAGATTATTGCCGATTGTTTGTGCGTCGTCATGGGCATGAGGAACTAATCCCCTCGTCCGAGGGATCGATGAAGCCACCCATGGCTGTGTAGTGTTCATATGATGTATGTGTTCTCTCCTCTTTTTAATTGATGATTTCCGATTCTGATTTGAATGTTTGATCATATGTATTGCGTGATTAACTTGTTAACGTGTTTGAGGCCGAAAGGCGATTCGCGTTTTAGAACTTGAATCGGGATCATAAATGTTTTCCAATTCTGAATTGATTGTGTTAATCATATGTGTGCGTGATTAACTTGTTAACGTGTTTGAGGCCAAACGGCGAGAAGCGTTTTAGAACTTGAATTGGAATCATTAATCGAATAATGAGCACGACCGTGGATTTATTTGATTAGTGCAACCATATAGGGAACAAGGTTTAATAGAATTCGAGATTAGGGTTATAAGACCGAACAAGTGATTAATCCAATCATCGAATACGTCCTATTGAGCACGACAGTGGATATAGGAGAATTTAGGGGTCCCGGTTGACATTGTAATTTAACTTAGGGAGGAATTCATCATCACTTGGGAATACATATTGGGTAGGTGGATTTGTGACCTTGGACATTTTAATTTCTGATTTTTAGTTAATTAGTTTATTTAGACTTGTTAATTGAATTTCGATATTAATCTTCTCTCTCTCAACCACTCTTCTGTAACTTGACCCAACGTATCGGATTTCCCGCAGATTAGTCGAATTGGTAGCCCAATCCCTGAGTTCGACCTCGGTAAATACTTACCGTGTTTATTTTTATTACTTGCGACGACCCGGTACACTTGCCGGAGTCACGACATACAGCCAGATATGTTGAATGGTTGTCGAATATCGTCCCTGTAATTAAGAAGAGTGGTAAAGTTAGGATTTGTACTGATTATAGAAATTTGAACCTTGCCACTCCAAAATATGAGTATGTAATGCCTATAGATGACATGCTCGTTGGTTCTGTAGTCAGAAATGGCATCTTAACATTAATGGATGGATATTCTGGATACGATCAGATTTTTATAGCCGAGGAAGATGTCCACAAGACAACTTTTAAGTGTCCCGGTGCCATTGGGATATTCGAATGGTTGGTTATGCCATTTGGGTTGAAAAATAATGGCACTACGTACCAAAGAGCCATGAATGCTATATTTCAAGAGTTGATAGGAAAAAACATGGAAGTGTACATTGATGATGTCATAGTAAAATCCCATGATGTTGATCAGCATTTAACGGATCTAGAACAGGATTTTAAAAGAATGAGGAACCATAATGTGAAAATGAATCCTGCCAAGTGCTATTTTGGAGTATCGACTGGGAATTTTCTCGGTTTCTTAGTGCATAAACATGGGATTGAAGTGGATAAAAACAAGGCTAAAGCTGTGTTAGATGTTAGGCCTCCTCGGAATAAAAAAGAATTACAAAGCCTTATTGGGAAAATTAATTTCCTAAGGAGGTTCATTTCAAATTCAGCTGGCAAGATGAAACCTTTTTCCCTATTGCTAAAGCTAAAAGATGCTGATGAGTTAGTATGGGGGGAAGAGTAGCAACTTGCCTTTGATCGGATAAAGCGAGGCTTAGCTAACCCTCCAGTGTTAGTTCCTCCTGTGTCAGGGAAGCCGTTGAAATTATACATATCGGTTACCCTGGAGTCCATCGGCTGCCTGTTAGCACAGGATGTTGAGGATGGGAATGAAAGATCCATCTATTATCTTAGCCGATTGCTTAATGATCCTGCAATAAGATATACTCCCATAGAAAAGATATGCTTGTCTCTTTTCCATGGATGCACTAAGTTGGAATACTACCTCTTGCCGAGAGAAGTCCAGGTTATATGCAAAATTGATATTGTCAAATACTTGTTGCATAGGCCAGTATTGCAACGACGATTAATGAAATGGGCTATCAAGCTAAGTGCATATGGATTAACATATGTGTCCCTTCGGGCAGTAAAGGGACAAGCTGTAGCAGATTTCTTAGCCAAGCATCCATGTGTGGAGGTTGTTGATCCTTTAGCCGAGGCACACTTATGTGTTTACTTGAAACCCTGGATCCTAACTTTTGATGGATCTAGAACTAGCAAAGGAGCTGGAGCTGGGATTTCAATCACAAGCCCTACGGGAGAGAATTGGCAATTCATGCATCAGCTAAAGCCCAGATGTTCAAACAACCATGCTGAGTATAAGGCTCTTATCTTGGGGTTAAAAATATTGGGTCCATGGGAGCTAAGTATATCCAAGTTATGGGGGATTCTCGGTTAGATATAAAGAACCTGTCTGGGGAATAAAAGTGCATCAACCCAAACTTGGTAGAGTATCATGAAGTGGCTAACAGTTTGTTAAAACAGTTTGCCGATGTAGTTAATGCATATACCTAGAGGTAACAATGAGGAAGCAAATGATTTGGCACAGCATGCTTTTGGGTATAAAGAGACTTTTGAAAAAAATTCAGCCTTTGGATAATCGGCTAAGAGAGCTCCTTGTTGGGGAAGTAGATGTAGCCGACGATTGGAGAACAGAGTTGGCAAAGTACTTGTAGAATCCTTCTTCTTCATCAACTTTCCAGCTAAGACAAAAGACTTTTAAGTACACTCTTATAGATGGGGAGTTGCATAAGAGAGGTCTGGAAGGAATTCTGTTGAAGTGTCTTAGTAAGACTGAAACTATGAAAGTTATGGGGGAAACACGTGAAGGGTTATGTGGTTCGCATAGGTCAGGATCTGTAATGCGTTGGCTAATACATAGGGATGGATATTATTGGTCGACCATAAATGTAGATTGCCATGCTTATGCTAAAGGAAGCGAAGAATGCCAGAGGCTTGGGCCAATTCAAAGGGTTCCAGCTGAGGAGCTACATTCTGTTGTTAAGCCTTGGCCTTTCCGAGGTTGGGCAATGGATCTTATTGGGAAAATTTATCCCTCATCTTCTAAGAGACATTCTTTCATCATTGTGGCCACTGATTATTTTACCACTAGTGCAGAAAAAGGATTCCACATCAGTTATTTTTGGCTTTTCACATCGGTTTTCAAACTGATGTTGAAAAGACCGATGTGGTTTATTGCCACTTTTCACATCGGTTTTAAAACCGATGTGTAAAGTACATTTTTAACAGCGGTTTTTACATAAACCGATGTGGAAAGTTCATTTGTTAATTGGTAAACTATTGGAAATATCACTTTCCACATCGGTTTCTACAAAACCGATGTGAAAATTTCAATTTACACATGGTTTTCTTGAAAACCGATGTGGAAATTGAAATTTCCACATCATTTTTATTAAAACCGATGTGTAAAGTCTAATTTTTTTTTTGAAACTGTTATTTACATTTCTATCATTCCTTTCCTGTTTCAGTAATAATGCAGATCAATACCAAAATAACATACTCTAAATATTCTCAACAATCATTTTGGTACAACAAAAACACAATTAATATATACTGAACAATACATACGTATGTTCAATTACATTCAGACAACAAAGATAATTAAAACCAAAAAGCTACATGATATATTATAGATTTCATATCAAAATACATATGATCAGTCAAAAGTACACTATAGCTAGTACATGATAAGTTTTTAAACTAACTACATATATATATATATATATACAAACCATGGTTGGTACACTTCAAGAAAGAAAGTTGCCCAACGCCTCCTTATGTTGTTGATGTCGGAATCAGATAATGGAGTTGGACTGTTGAATATCTGCAAGTTTAATTGGACAAAAGATTATATCTTTTAAGCAATAAACTAACATAAAACATATAACGAATCTATAATTGTTAATTCTAATTGTTATCAAATAACATTTACCTTGTGTCATCTTTCAGTGATCCTGGAGGATATAATTTCCAACATCCACTGCATCACATAGTATCAACATTCCCATGATCCACGTTGTATATGTGACTACGTACAAATGAAACCCAAATAGAATATGAGGAATTAAATTAAATAGAAATCAATAATTATACCCACTGCATTTGATGCATTTGAACTAATAAATATCTTACCCTAGGAATAATCCATCTGATAGCCCGACGCCTTTCACCACACAACATGTGGTTTGCATTAATAGAACTATCATGACAAAATAAACATTAATTAAAGTATATCTAATAGATTTCATATAATTAAAACAACTGCATTACTGATTATAAAGTATTTTAATGCTTACGTTTCGATGATCGTCTGCAGTTCATTCTCCGGCTTATTTCCAATTGAGCAGAAGAAGACCACGACGTTCATCCTAGGGTACAAGATCAACAGTTGTCAATGCTTTATCGTATTTGCGAACGATTAGTGACTAAGTCATATATAGTTATAATTAAATAACCGATACTTACTTATTGAGATAAGGCGCAAGGTAGAACTGATGATCGTCTCGGGCAAGTATATCACATATGGTGATGACCCGGTCTTCTGATGCTAGGAGAACATCACCCTGAATGAACATGGGGTCAATGAACCCATAAAGGGCGAGGTTACCCTGATCAACTAACATACAATGCAGATACCTAATATATTGAAAAAACATGTTAATTATCATAGTATTTAAAAATTAATTACTTAACTTATAAATAAAATGTACTTACGTGCACCATAACAATAGGTGTACACAACTAGCCATTTCTTTATTGAGTACAATCTCCATAAGTTCCTTCTTTGGGTTATACAGTTCATCACCTGGACTGGCATCATGTTCCAACCTTACCAAAGCCGCGTCATTCTCCATGGTGACAACCTGTATAGCTAGAAGTTTAAAAACATCACCAGGTGCCCCTTTGTCGATCCCCTAAACAACAAAGATATATATTAGTAATCACATATAATTAAGTTATTTCGTTCGTAATTAATTAAATGGGCAAATGAATACCTTGGCAGGAGCAAACATCTCTGGTCTTCCTGGATCCGACCTTTTAGGCAGAATATCATTTCCAACATCCTATAACGAATAAAAATAAAGCATTATCTTTCAACAATAATAAATAATTTCAACTATGAATATAGAAAAATGCAACTAACTGAATACCTCAGATGCAACAAGAAAGCTGACCAGTCTTCTTGGCCAGAGGATGAAGTTACCGGGGGCCTGACCCACTGTTTGAACCTCCTCAGTGGGCACAGGGACTCGAGCATCAGCATCTCGAATAATCTCAACAACGACCCTCAGCTGATCATCCGGTAATAAATGATGGTGTATGGTATTACCTAAGTTATTATGTGCCCTCCCCAATGCCACTAAGCGGCGATCATGATGATCATCAACATACAGCTCACACTATCAGGGTCGTCATCATCAACATCATCACCATCATCATCATTTTCAGGCTGATGAGGAGGATCACATGAGCCCTTAGTGCTCACATGGACAGAGGGTTGGACACCGGCTGTCATCTGCTGGGACATAGAAGTCAATATTGCAATCTGCTGGGCAAACTGCTCGGCCATCTCCTGTCTAAGCTCAGCTGCAATCTCCTATTTTAGCCGTGCTCTATCTGCATCAACATCCCTGTGGCATTGGTGTGAAGATGAACCATGGTATTGGCGAATGCCGACGCCCCATCCGACACCAATGACACGGCCCGGGTGATCTGGTTTGCCGATGGCAGCAGCTAAGATATCATCGCGTCCTCTAGGAACAAAGGTTCCTTGGGTTACCTGCTCGTCCAAGGCATCCTATCACATATAAAATATCACGTCACATTATAATTCGGTAACAATCTTAAAATGACAATTACAATTCAAACTATACTTACAATCTTCTCAGCTACTTGGCGGGCCTTCTCAGATATTGTCCCGTTTTTCTTTGTCGGGCCCTCTTCCATTTACAATGGCGTGGGGGTGGATGTGGATCAACTACCTCTGGATGATTTTCAGTGTTAGGATCCGCCCGAGATGCTGCTTCCTGACGTGCTTTCTTTTCCTCTTCCACCATTATCTGACCAAGCTTTTTATATCCCCCACGAGACATGACATGGGGGTAGACATTCTTGCTTTGGTTTTGCTGCCCCTTTTTCCTCTTCTCCTGTTATAAATAGAAGACAATTAAATTACATAAGTAAATAAAATTAATGAAATTACATAAATTTAGAGGCAAATCAAATAAGTTAAACTGAAAGCCGGGATCATGTCGGCTCTGAACAAAGCGATCCCACGTCGCCTGGTCAAGAAACGGGTACACCTCAAGTGGGTTCTTTTCACATGTTGGATTGAATACATAGTATCTGCCCAGGTCGACCTTAAAAGCCCTCCAACGCTCACCAGCATACTTTAGCAAACGCTTTTTCATAACCATCGTATCCGGCATGTCAAAGGTGAACAATATTAAGACCAAAAGAATCAACGAATTACTATATGATATTAGTAATATTAAAATAAAGTAGATACAGACAAACACAGGATGTAAAAGTATAGATACCAGAATACTCTCCCATATCTGATCCTTCACGTCCGTCGGTACGTCTTTCCAATTATCAAAGTCCTGCTCCTAGCAAGGGTCGCCACAAAACTGTTAAACTGCTTTGCCATTGGCCCAATAGGATTGAGGTTATTATCAAAGTCTATTCTTATCCTTTGATTTGAACCACGGTTGGCAGTCAAATTCCTCATTCGTGTGGCACGTCTACCCTTTCTACCCGTAGACGGGTCTCCGACCCGCTGCATGAAGGAGGGATATCCTCAGGATCAGCCATGTATACCTGTTTAAACAAAAAAAAACTTTTTAGTATGTCAGGATAAATATCATACATAACTTATAAATATAGATCAACGTACGTAAACATAACTTATAAATATCAGTGTAAACATATAATATGCCTTTAAACATAACTCAAACTAAACTTACTTTGTGGTCAATTAGTAAAATTCTCCCATAATCCTTCTTGGTGATCATTACGAGTAGCATGTACATCATCCACTTCATTTTCCTCATTGAAATTAGGCACCCGTGTTGAGAAAGAAGGAGTATCATAAATATCAAGAGTTGAATCTTGATTTCCCTCACTACCATTATGCATGTTTTTTCCCTGGAGAACCACTGACCACCTTTTGTTAGAAGGATCACGGATATAAAACACTTGTTTTGCTTGGGATGCCATGATAAAAGGCTTTTCTTTATTACCTACCTTATTAAGGTCCACCAATTTGAATCCTAACTCATCGGTTTGCACACCATTGTTACTGTCGACCCACTGACATTTAAAAGCAGGTACTCTAAACTTCGTGTAATCAACCTCCCATATCTCTTCAATGATTCTAAAGTATGAAACGGATGCCATAACAGGGTTTTTATCTTTCGAACTAGAGAAATGCATGGACTCAGTGACGACCATAACCCCACTGTTTTGCATAGTACTTTTGTCATCCTGCTACTTTGTATAGAAGGAAAACTTATTGATATCGTACCCACTCCAGCATATGACATCAAAGTTAGGCCCCTGTGCTAGCCATTTTAATGTATTAGAAGCAATACCATCCTTTGAAATTTTTTCTTTAAACCAGTTCAAGAAAGTCTTGTTATGCTTGTTCAAACACCATTTTTCATTCATTCTAGGGTAAGTTTCATTGATGATGCTTTTGTGCTCACATAAGTATGGTTCAACCTCATCAGTGTTATTCAATATATACAAATGTGCTTGAAGCACTTCCTCCCAATCCATGATCTTAACAGTGATACCTCGTGTACCCTTACCATCATATCTTCCTTCGTGACGAGACTTCGGAAGCGCTACAGGTTCCGCTTCTGACATGTAGTCTATACAAAACTCAATAGCTTCTTCTGCAACATACCTTTCAACAATAGATGCTTCGGGACGGTGTGGATTCTTCATATATCCTTTCAAGATCTTCATGTATCGCTCAACCGGGTACATCCACCTTAAATAAACGGGGCCGCACAATCTAATCTCCCTCACTAGATGAACAATCAAATGAACCATGATGTCAAAAAATGAAGGTGGAAAATACATCTCCAATTGGCACAAGATAATGGCTGCCTCATTTTCCAAGTCATCCAACTTTTTAGTTCAATGACCTTGCTACATATAGCATTTAAGAATAAGCATAACCTGGTAATGCCATGTCTGACTTTTTTAGGCAATATGTCGTGAATGGCCACTGGTAGTAGTTGTTGCATCAAGACATGACAATCATGAGACTTTAAGCCAACTAATTTGAGATCTTTCATTGAGACAAGTCTTTTGATATTTGAAGAGTAACCCTGTGGCACTTTGACTCCCCGTAGACATTCACGGAAACTTCTTTTCTCTTTTTTTGATAAAGTATGACATGCTGGGGGCAAATAAGTCTTCTTATCCCCCACTTTAAGTGGAGCTAATTGCTCTCGTATACCCATCACAACTAGATCCAGATGAGCATTCACACCATCCTTTGTCTTGCCTTGAATGTTGAGAAGCATTCCGATTAAACTGTCACACACATTTTTCTCCACATGCATCACATCAATACAATGTCTTACATCAAGCTTGCACCAGTATCGATGATCAAATAAGATCGACCTCTTCTTCCATATTTTCTTCTCGATAGCCTTCATCTGGGTCTTCCCATAGATAACATTAGTGTTGTACATCCTTTCATAAACTTGCTCTCCAGTCAAGGCCACCGAAGCAATTTCATTCTCCGGAAGTCCATTGAAAGCTTTTCTCAATCTAAGATAAGGATGATTACGTCGGAGAAATCTCCGATGCCCAAGGTAAACTGTCTTCCTTCCATGTTGCAGTTGATGGTAACATGTGCCTTCTTCACATATTGTACATGCTTTATGCCCCTTAACACTATACCCACACAGGTTCCCGTATGCTAGAAAGTCATTGATGGTGCAAAATAACATGGCACGCAATCTGAATGTCTCACGGCAATACCCGTCGATCATATCAACACCTTCATCCCAAAACATTCTCAAGTCTTCAATCAAGGGACTCAGATAAACATCAATATCATTTCCTGGCTGTTTAGGACCAAAATCATCATACTTAACATAATGTATTTGCACTTCATGACCAACCAAGGAGACAGGGTTGTAAATTACCAGGAGAACATGCCATGAACTATGAATACTACTTAAGTTTCCATATGGATTCATTCCATCGGTAGCAAGTCCAAGCCCGAGGTTTCGGGCTCATTGCCGAAATCCGAAACAAACTATCAATTCTCTTCCATTGCAAAGAATCGGCCTGGGCCTGAAACTTTCCATCACACTTCCTCTCATCTGAGGACCTTTGGTGACCACATCACAACTAGAATCACCATCCTTCACTTTGTAGCGTGATACCCCACACCTGGGGCACTCGTGCATCTCTTCAAACTCTTTCCTGTACAATATGCAATCATTGGGGCAAGCGTGTATTTTCTTATACTCCATACCCATCGGACACAATATCTTCTTCGCCTTATAGTTTCGAGATGGCAATGTGTTGCCTTCTGGAAGTATGTCTTTCAACAACTCAAGTAATTCGGTAAATCTTTTATCGCTCCACCCATTTCTCGCCTTGACATTGAACAATCTTAACACCGCTGACAACCGTGTGAAATTAGTGCACCCCGAATACAAAGCCACTTCCGCATCACTGCACAAAGTATTATACACATGTGCGCGCCGAAAAGACTCTTGCCCAACATCACGGATCATGTCCTCTAGTCCATCGTCCATTTCCACATCATCAACTTCCTCTCTATCCAACACCCTCGGCCTGTCTAACGATTCACCATGACATATCCATGTTGTATAACTCTTGCAAATCCCCTCACAAATAAGATGATCACGTATCTCCTTAGCTTTTAGTCGTCTCTCATTCAAACAGTTAATACAAGGACAATAAAACCTTCCGTTACCACTATCAGGAGCATTTGTTTTTGCAAACTGTAGAAAATCTTCCACTCCATTCTCATACTCATCACTTGTTCGTCTAGCATTCATCCAACCGTGATCCATGACTAAACCAATAACTTCGTACTTAGTCCAACATATTCATCAACCACTTCTTACGACAGGGTATGGCCCTATCCCATTCGAGAAGAAACTTTTTCAACATTCGGTTAACAGTTAGTCCTTAACTCTCATGCTCATACTCGACAAAATTTCGGCAGCATTTCCCTTCGGTCTCCGAAGTACACTACTTGAACGCGATGACATCCACCACGATAAAGTATGCACCGGAGAACGAAATGTATCAATGAATAACTATTTTAACTGAATTAAGAAAAAGTTTTTTCACAAAATGTCCAACTTTGGACAATTCAAGATCCAACACAATGAGCGGTACATTAAGCACGTACACGTGTGCTCATTAGTATTGCATCTCAAACGGGAAACTAAGGCTTTACTAATTATGTAGCTTGCATGAAGATGGGGCTTGAAAAGTGAAGAAAATGAGCCAAACAGAGCCCATCACGGGCTAGCCGTGATGGCCATCACGACCGTGATAGAGTAGAGCTTAAAAGAAAGAATGGAAAAGTCAGAACTGGTCTCGGCCAGCCCGTGATGTCCATCACGACCGTGACATGCCAACTGAACCAGACCCTCACAGGAAGAACTGATCACGGCCTAGCCGTGATGGTGGTCACGACCGTGACAGACCAACCGGTGAAGCAAACTCCAAGGCAGAATCTGTCACGGCCTAGCCGTGACAGGCATCACGGCCGTGACGCGTGATACTGGTGTTCCTTTCTGTGTATCCTTTGTCCACCAATTGGAAAAATACAGTCTTGGAGCCATTTCCACTATGGTGGATTAGACACAAATTCACACTTTATAACACTTCACACACAGAACAACACAAGTATACACAGAACAAGGACTCAAGACACAAACTTCATCAATGGGGTCACAACAAGACACTAACACACTCATGACAGAGCCTATACATGAAGTTGTACATGGATGCAGTTCACCATTAGCCTCACAATATTTTCAGCAGAGAGAACATACCAGAGTTGTGAGATGCTAAGGGACCGGAGTGGTGGTTCTCGTTTTTTTGCGATCGTGAGTAACGGTCCTCTTCACGGAAGCACGAACGGAGTGGTGGGTCTCCTTAAGTTGCAGGCGCAACAACCAGTAACGATGTGGGTGGGGTGGGGGGTTGACTTTCCACTTTGATTGCTCTGAAGCCGTAACACAGAACCCTTTCCTGGCAGCGATGAGTGAAATGATGATAGCAACTAGTGCAAATATTCAAAGAAATCAAAACGAAAAGGAGGGAGAGTGAGCACAGGCATGCAAGAGGGAATTAAAAATGACAGATGAAAAGGACAGATAAAAAGGTCTCTTATATAGTAGCGCGAAAATGAAAAGGGGGAAGAAGGAATTAAAAAATGACAGATAACAATACAAATCGGTTATAAAAAAACCGATGTTATAAGGTTTTACACATCGGTTATTACTAAAACCGATGTTAAAAATTATAATTTAGATAATTTTTTTATTTGTTTTTCCACATCGGTTTTTAAAAAACAGATGTTAAAACATACAAATTTCCACATCGGCTAATGCAAAACCGATGTGTTTAATTATGCATTTTTTATTTTTTTTATTTTTGGTTCAATTTTCAACATCAGGCTTTCAGAAACCGATGTTAAAAACTTTATAACATCAGTTTATTATAAAACCGATGTTAAAAATTTTCAATTTCATTTCAAAAATGCCACCGCCTCCTTTTTCACATCGGTTTTCTGAAAACCGATGTTAAAACCCCGATGTTAAAAGTATATTTTGCACTAGTGTACCAAGTGAGTGGAGGCCCAGTCGATGGTTGATGTTACTCAAGCCGATGTCATTAGGTTCATCCAGAACCACATTATCTATCGGTATGGCATTCCAGAGACTATAACCACAAATCAGGGCACAATGTTTACTGGGGAGAAAATGGTAGCTTTTGCTCAAGAATATGGGATTAAGTTGATTCAATCTTCACCATACTATGCACAAGCAAATGGTCAAGCCGAGGATACTAACAAGATTTTGATCAGTTTGATCAAAAAGACTATAGAAGACAAGCCTAAGAAGTGGCATGAAGCGTTAGCCGAAGTACTATGGGCATACAAGAACTCTAAGTCTACCGCAACAGGGTTTACCCCTTATCGACTGACTTATGGTCAAGATGTAGTGTTACCATTAGAAATCAATGTGAAATCTCTAAGGGTAGCTAAACAGCATGGCATGACAATGGATGAATACCAACAAGCTATGTTCATGGAGCTGGAATCGACTGATAAGGATAAGTTAATGGCCTTAGAAAATATTTGAAAGAATAAGGAAAAAGTGGCCAGAGCTTAAAATAAGCATGTCAAGACTAAATGGTTTGTCGAGGGGGACTTAGTTTGGAAAACCATTTTACCGATTGGAACTAAAGATTCTAAGTTAGGGAAATGGTCACCAAATTTGGAAGGACCCTATATAGTCAGTCAAGTTATGATTAATGGGGCCTATCGGCTGATAAACATGCATGGTGAGGAAATGGCAAGAAGCATAAATGGTAAATATTTGAAAAGCTACTACCCTTCAGCCCGGGATCAATAATTCAAAATTGTATTCATTCGAAGTGGTGATGGCTACAAGCCAACCGCCTAGCTGATCAATCAAAATTAAAAAAGAAACTAAAAATCCGAAGGTTGCTACTCAGCCGAAGGAGGAGGAATATCATTAGTCGCGGAGAATGGTCAGGTAGGTTGGCTTTACAAGCATCAACTGCAACAGCATCAGTGGGGAGACCTTCAGTCGGTTCAAGCTCGGGGGAAAGGGAGACATCCTCTTCAGAGCGAGTAATTCTTGTCTCAGCCAAAGAGGAAGCCTCACCTTTCTTCAGATCGACTAACAGTCCCCTTAGTCCAAGCTAGGACTCGTTAGCCGAGAGAAGCCCTTGTTAGCCTATAAGCAGGTGTTTCTCCAAAGCTTCCTTTTGTTGCAGCAGGATAGTTGTTTCTTTGTCCAAGGTAGAAGATTGGTGGTACAGCTGGAGCCTGACCTTGGAGCTAGCCGCAATTTTATTAGTAACAATGTTTAACTTGGGCTCAAGGTCCGCTATTTCTGCCTGAATCTTAGCCAATTCTGCTTTTAACTCTATTAGCTGATTGGATGTTTGAAGCTGGATAGCTAAGTCTTGTTGGTGCTCTGTTTCTACTTCATTGAAAGCCTGCTGGAATTGAGCTTTCTGCCTTTGAAGGTTAGCCAGCCTGGTCAGATCTCTTTCAGCAGATGATTTGCGTTCTGAGAAAGCCTTGAAATTAAAGGAGATATCCCCAACTTGTATAGCCATTTGGTAAAAAGCAGTTTGTTACTCGGAGGTAATATTAGTTGCCCTTGCCAGCTTCAGGAGAGAGAGACAGAGATCAGAAATTATTTTTGGGTCCATAGGGATGTCTCGGTTCAGAAGGTCTTCAACGAGATGCAGATGTTGATCAGTTGGGGATGAAATAGGGGACACGACAGCCTGAGGACTGGGTGGAGAGAAGTAGGATGAAAGCACTTCATCCGGGATAGACTCAGGAATAGCCGAGGTTTCAGCTGCAGGAACGAAAGGAGAAATCGGCTCCTAAAAGAGAAAATGTCAATACGAACTTAGGGCAATAACAGGTGCAGAGTGAGTAAGGAAACAAGTTTTACCTGGAAAAATTCCTCTCCGATTGGAGAAACATGTGGAGAAAGGGCTGCGATATAAGTTTGTTGCAAGTTATCAGTGGGAGAAGTTCTAGCTGAGAAATTGGCAGTCGAAGAAACTGAAGGAGTAGTATGTGCAGAAGGAGGTTCCGAGGATTTGGCAGCTTGAGATGTCTTAGCCGAAGAAGGGCTATCTTGAGATTTATCGGCAAGCTGTGATTGTGTATAGAAGTTACCCGAATAAAATCATAAAAAAAAGTAAACAAAAAAGGTATAAAGGGAAGAGCAGGAGACCTTAACCAATATTTTCTTCTTTGTGGATGGTTGAGCTGGTTCTTTAATATGGAGGCCAGTCTGCCTAGTGATCCTCTTTTGGGCCACATGAGCTGAAACTTGAACTAAAGTTTCTTCAAGATTCTCTACATCAATGGCCACCCCAGAGAAAAACCTAGTGACATTTTTCAATAATAACAAATGTGGTCAAGAAAGGAAACGATTGATCAAGAAAGATTCAGAAGGTGAACATGAGGCTTTAGCTTTCCTTTTGGGGGTCTTCATGGAGTTGCTTGGCATATGAACAGCAAGTGGAGCCGGATTGCCTACTTTGTAAGACTAAGTCCTCATTCATGATTTGATGTATGACAAACAAAGTGTATTTTGCATAAGATTTTTGATTTTGACTATGTACTTATTACGTGTTAAGTTGCATGCAAGATCACTCATGAAAAAGAAAATTCAAGGATAAAACAAGCTGACGTCCAATGAACTACCAAAAAAAAAAAGCTTGCGTCCACTGAAGTAACAAGCAGCTCGCGTCCACTAAAAGTAACAAGCAGCTCGTGTCCACTGAAGTAACAAGCAGCTTGCGTCCACTGAAGTGATAAGTAGCTCGCGTCCACTAAAGTAACAAGCAGCTCGCGTCCACTAAAAGTAACAAGCAGCTCATGTTCACTGAAGTAACAAGTAGCTCGTGTCCACTGAAGTAACAAACAGCTCGCGTCCACTGAAGTAACAAGAAGAGCTCGTCTACTGAACTACAAAATGGAGCTCAACCACCAAATGGAGCTTGTCTGCTGATGTGGCACATATAGCTCGTCTACTGAAGTACCCAATAGAGCGCGTCTGCTGATGTGGCACATATAGCTTCCTACTAAGGTTACGCTCTTTTGACTTACTAAGATCTTAATAAGAAGCTCCATCCACAGACATGGCATATAAAGCTCGTCTACCAGTTGGAGCACGTCCAATTACATTGTGTTAGTACTCCCGTCTGCTGACGTGGCAAATGGACTCGGCTATTTTTTCTCTTCAAATAAGACTCGGGTATTGTTTCATATGGAAACGGTTATTTTCAAGAAGGACGCAAACTCTACAAGAACCAACAGAATCTTATTTCAAGAACAAAGAATCAAGAAAACAGATTATGTTAAATCAGATCCAAATCTATTTTAATTGATCACAACGACTATAATTTGTTTTCTATATAAAGAGGGATCAAAGGAACATTGAAAAATAAAAGAAATAAAAAGAAGAAGAATAACAACCTTATTGATTCTGAAAAGTGATATACGAATGATTCCAAAGCTTCCAAAAGTGCTTCGTCGTTGAGAGAAAAGTGTGATATTACTTAAAACTTCAATTTGTATAATCAGACTTTCAGAGTCTTTCTTCTACTCAATTCTGTCTGTGAATTAGTGTGATTAAGAGAGTATCTCTTAGGATTGAACAAGGATAGAAGGGATCCTTGGGTATAGAAAAGCAAGTGTGCTTTCTGGTGAATTCTTGAGCAAAGAGGTTATCCTTGTGTTGCTGTAATTGGAATTTTGTAATTGCTGATTATAGTGGAGAAAACCACAAAGGTGTGGGACTGAATGTAGGCTTACCAGAGGAGGTAGTCGAACCAGGATAAATCGGTTTGCGTGTTCTTCTCATCTCTAACTTCATATGCTTGTTATATGCACTTGTGTGTTGTGAATGAGTTTTAAGAATGCTTGTTAACTTGAATCTTTGATCTACAATCTGTGTTAAACTTGTTGTTACTTCTTAAAATTCTTCTTAACATCATTACTTGTTACATAACCTGATTCTTGGGAATTAAAATTGAGTGAAAACCAATTTGCTTTAAATTGTGGAAAAAGTTTTCAATATCTCAATTCACCCCCCCCCCCCCCCCCCCTCTTGAGACCGTAGCCACTACCAACAATTGGCATCAAGGCTAAAACTCTTGTTACAAAGCTTAATAGCTTCAAGAGATGGCTACAAATGATATCCTGGGTGATGGGGCTTCATTCACTAGACCCCCTGTCTTTAATGGCTCCCAATACATGTATTGGAAAGAAAGAATGCTTATCTTTCTTGAGGCTGCAAGTTTAGATGTATTAGATCCTGTTGAAAATGGTCCCTATGTTCCATTTATTCTTGATGCTAAGGGAAATAAACAAACTAAACTAAAAGATGACTGGAATGATGATGATAAAAGAAGAGTTGGTTATAATGCTAAGGCAAAAAAATATTATAACAGCTGCTTTGAATTATGACGAATTTTTCAGAGACTCCAATTGCAAAACGGCAAAGCAAATGTGGGATACTCTTCAACTCACTCATGAAGGAACCAACGATGTGAAAAGAGCAAGAATGAATGCACTAGTCCATGAATATGAACTCTTTCACATGAAGAATGGTGAGTAGATAAATGAACTACACATTGTGAATCATCCAGAAGGACTCGGACATACAATCACAGATGAGAAAAAGATTAACAAGATAATGATATGTTTGAGTCGTGAATGGCAGCCAAAAATCACTGCAATTGCTGAAGCAAAGGATCTAGGCACCATGCAGATTGCTACTTTATTTGGCAAGTTGAAAGAACACGAATTGGAACTCAATAGATTGAAAAGTCATGAAGATAAGGAGAAAAAGAAGAAAGGACTTTCACTCAAGGCTCATATCTCCAAAGAATCAATAGAAAGTGATGAAGATGAACACCTTGATGAAAGTGAAGAATCCGAAGAAAAAGACATGGGATTGATTGTGAGGAAATTTAGAAGATTCATCAAAAAGAATAGAAACAAGAAGCAATTCAGTTTTCCTACCAAAAAGAACACGAACAAAGGTGAAAGCTCTTCCTCAACAATCAAATGCTTTGATTGTGGAAAGCTTGGACACTACAAAAATGAATGTCCAAAGCTACAAAAGAAAGAAAAGTATGAGAAGAATGACAGCAAAGAAAATAAAGGAAGAAAGCCTAGGAGAGCATACATAGCTTGGGAAGAAAATGATATGGATTCCACTAGTAGTGAATCTGAAAATGAAGAAGCCAACCTATGTCTCATGGCAAATCAACAAAGTGATAGTGAAACCGAGGTAAATGATTCTTCTCCTACCTAAGATGAGTTACAAGATGCTTTTGATGAATTGCATGGAGAATATGTTAAAATTGGTAAACAACTTATATCTTCTAGGAATATCATCGCAAAACAATGTAGTGACTATGCATCTTTACAAATAAAGGTTAAAGAGCTAGAAGCTAAAAAGTCACAATTACTTGCATCTAGTTCAATCTGTACCAAATGCACTACACTAGAAAAGGAAGTTGAAAAACTAAATACAACTCTATCTAAGTTTACTTTGGGTAGAGATAACTTGAATGCCATATTAGGACAGCAAAAGGGTGTGTATGACAAAACTGGAATTGGATATAAGCCAATGGTACATGAAAAATCTTTTAAGAAGCTTTTTGTTGCACCTATTTCCTCAACTAGTCCTTTTGTAAAATGCTATTATTGTCTAAAGAAAGGTCATACAGATGCTACTTGTAGACTTAGAAAGAACACTCATGTTGGCATTAAAAAAATTTGGGTTCCAAAAGGAACTTATGTTGCTACTAACACCAGAGGACCCAACCAGATTTGGGTACCTAAAGAAAAGGTATAAAAATATGTGTTGCAGATGTGTTTGAAGGCCAAGAACTCAAATCGGTATCATGATAGAGGCTTTTCCAAACACGTTACGGGTAACAATAAAGAAAGAATATTGATTGAATATCTTTTCCAATTATTATTATGAATATGTGATTGTGCATCCTTTTGCTTAAAGTTATTTGGTCAATCATGAATCAACCATTGGAACCAAATGAATTTTTATTATGAACAAGTTTGATGAGAATGAAACCATAGTGAAAAATAAAGCTAGATAAATGGCAATGGGCATAATTGTTTGATATTTGATGTTATAGAATGCTTGATTGTTCTCAAAATGTGCTTTTAATTGATTTGAATCAATTAATATGTGATATATATTGTTTGTTTTGAATCTTTGATTGATTTGGAATTTCTGTTAGATATTTACATAGCCTTAGTACACAGATGTATTGAACCTTTTTAGTGTTGAAGTTTATGTACACAGATGGCATACATAGGTGTATTTCTTGTTTTTAGAAGTTTTGTCTCTGTACACAAGCTTAGTACACAGGTGTACTGCTTAAAAACGTTACTGGAACTCCTGTACACAGGATGTGTACACAGATGTATATATCAGAAAATATTTCTGGTTTGCATCTACTACGCTATACACAGATGTGCAAATTTGTACACGGATGTACAATTTGTCAAAACTCAAAAATCCATTTAATACATCGATGTAAAACATCGATTCTGTGCCAAAACTGTTATGCAAGCAATAGATCATTTACAGGAAAGGTTCAATGCTGTGGAAGGCCAAATGGCCAGTTTACACCAACATTTAGGAATTGCCATACAAGGACCCCCAATGGATGACGTTATTTTTGATAATATAGTCAATATGGCAACAGAGGCAACACAAGATGCTGAAAATTATGAAGGACATGGGCAAAATGCTTTTATCTAGTCTCAGTTTAGACTAAGTGTCCTTAGGTGTCTGTAATTCTTTTTCTTATTTTAGTGTTTTGGATGTTTTGATGTATTGCATAAGTTATGAAATGATTTATTATCAATGAATGCAAGACTGTTTTCCAGTTTGATTTCAATATTCTCCATAGTTTCTTTTTGATAATGACAAAGGGGGAGAAAGATGTACCACACAAGATGAACTATACAACCATTAATTCTGTCTTGAATTTACTGTAAATTTTTTTTCTGATATGTAATTTTTTTTGTCAAATACCTAAGTATGAACTGCTTTGAAAAGACATACTTGAACTTATAATAAATGCAACATGAAATTCTTTTTTCATGACAATGATACGATAACACTTGATTTTATTTTGAAAGATATCAATGACACAGGGGATGATGAAAATGACTCAAGAACCATGCTTACTGAATAGCTGCACTCTGATTCTTAATAACTAAGGTTAGGGATGGTAAGGTTTGTCATAATCAAAAAGGGGGAGTTTGTAAGACTAAGTCCTCATTCATGTTTTGATATATGACAAACAAAGTGTATTTTGCATAAGATTTTTGATTTTGACTATGTACTTATTACATGTTAAGTTGCATACAAGATCACTCATGAAAATAAATTCAAGGATAAAACAAGCTGACGTCCAATGAACTACCAAAAAAAAAAAGAACGCTCGCGTCCATTGAAGTAACAAGCAGCTCGCGTCCACTAAAAGTAACAAGCAGCTCACGTCCACTGAAGTAACAAGGAGCTCGCGTCCACTGAAGTAACAAGCAGGTCGCGTCCACTGAAGTAACAAGCAGCTCGCGTCCACTAAAGTAACAAGAAGAGCTCGTCTACTGAACTACAAAATGGAGCTCAACCACCAAATGGAGCTCGTCTACTGATGTGGCACATATAGCTCGTCTTCTGAAGTACCCAATGGAGCTCATCTGCTGATGTGGCACATATAGCTCGTCTACTAAGGTTACGCTCTTTTGACTTACTAAGATCTTAATAAGAAGCTCCATCCACAGACATGGCATATAAAGCTCGTCTACCAGTTCGAGCACGTCCAATTACCTTGTGTTAGTACTCCCGTCTGCTGACGTGGCAAATGGACTCGGCTATTTTTTCTCTTCAAATAAAACTTGGCTATTCTTTCAGAAGGAAACAGTTATTTTCAAGAAGGACGCAAACTCTACAAGAACCAACAGATTCTTATTTCAAGAACAAAGAATCAAGAAAACATATTATGTTAAATCAGATCCAAATCTGTTTTAATTGATCCCAACGACTAAAATTTGTTTTCTATATAAAGAGGGATCAAAGGAACATTGAAAAATACAAGAAATAGAAATAAGAAGAACAACAACTTTACTGATTCTGAAAAGTGATATACGAAATATTCAAAAGCTTCCAAAAGTGCTTCGTCATTGAGAGAAAAGTGTGATATTACTTAGAACTTCAATTTGTATAATCATACTTTTAGAGTCTTTCTTCTACTCAATTCTTTGTGAATTAGTGTGATTAAGAGAGAGTATCTCTTAGGATTGAACAAGGATAGAAGGGATCCTTGGGAATAGAAAAGCAAGTGTTCTTTCTGGTGAATTCTTGAGCAAGGATGTTATCCTTGTGTTGCTGTAATTGGAATTTTGTAATTGCTGATTATAGTGGAGAAAACCACAAAGGTGTGGGACTGGATGTAGGCTTACCAGAGGAGGTAGCCGAACCAGGATAAATCAGTTTGCGTGTTCTCTCATCTCTAACTCCATATACTTGTTATATGCACTTGTGTGTTGTGAATGAGTTTTAAGAATGCTTGTTAACTTGAATCTTTGATCTACAATCACTACAAAAAAAAGGTCATTTAGCGGTCGAAAATAGTGACCGAATTTTTTGGTTGCTTTTTGCGACCGAAATAGTGGTCGATTGTAGGATCTACATGAAACACTGGTGAGAGTTGATTCTCATTATGCAAATAGCGACCGAAATAGAGCGTAGCAGAGATATCGGTCGCTAAACAAAGGAAAGTAAAAGTCAGAAATTTATGAATTTTTAGCGACCAGAATGGCGACCGATTTAAATGCAACGGTCAAACTTTATTTATATTAGCGACCGATTTAAAAATCCGTCGCTAAATTTATGAAATCATACTTCAAACTTTATTCATATTTGCGACCGATATTAATTCGGTCGCTAAACGGTGCGTAAAAAAAATTAAAACAGTGCATGTTAGCGACCGAAATTTAAATCGGTCGCTAAAATTATAAATTCAAATTCAAACTAACCATATTAGCTACCGAATTAGCGACCGAACTAACTCGGTCGCTAAAACTGAAATCCCTAAATTCGACAGAACCTCCTTCTTCCTCATTTTACTCGGCGCATATCTCTCTCTCACTGTTTCTCTCTTCCTAGCCGCATGCTCCGGCCACCACAAGACACCTCCTGTCACCACCATCATCCCTTCTGCTCAGGTAAGCTCTCCTCTACTCTATCTCTCTCTCTCTCTCTCTCTCTCTCTCTGTTTCTCTCGCATCTCTCTCTGTCTCACTCTGCTTTTCTCTCTCTCTCTAGCTGTTTCTAAGGTCTCTCTCATCCATTCTCTTGGGGACTGGGGAGATACGTTAGCTGTCGGGGGATTCACAAAATACAGGTAACAAATTTGTTGTTGAAAACTCTGTGTGTTTTGCTTTTGCTATGTGGTTTGTGGTTGGATTTTGATGTTTAATTTTCGTTTTTACATATGTCAGATTTTAAATACTTCTTTATCATTCACAAATGTTTTCATGTTTGTGTTTATATAAATGAATGGGAGAAGCTGTGTCTGATGTGGTCTGTGATGGTGTCACTAGTGCAATAAGTGCTTTTTACGTCAGTTAAAATTGATTTTTTACGTCGAAATCGATCGACGTAAATACAGCTGACGTTAAAAGTTTAACTTTTAACGTCAGTTGAGAACTGACGTTAAATATAACACTATTAACGTCGGTTCTTTAACACAACTGACGTTAATTTTGTCAAAATTAACGCCAGTTCTTTAACAAAACCAACGTAAATTTTGTTAAAACTAACGTCAATTGTTATCAAGAACTGACGTTAAAGGTCTTAATTTTAACGTCAGTTGTAATAAACAACTGACGTTAATAGTGTACTGTATATTTTTATAAAATACTTTTAACGTCAATTGTATGATACAACTGACGTTAATAGTATTTTTTTTAAAATTCAGTTTTAAAATATCACTCCCCTAAGCCATCCCTGCATTCAGTAAATATCCCAGTAACACAGAATATCACACACATTACAGAATTGCAAAGGAAAAATGGAACAATGATCCATATGTATGACTGTTCAAAACAATATATATTTATTAACATAGGTTATAAATGTATACTAAGTTTAAACTACCTATATCAATATCCCTTCGTGATGATCATCACGAGTGGCATGTACATCGTCCACCTGTGTCTCCTCGATTATAGTAGGCATGTTTGTTGAAAAAGAAGGAGTCTCAGGAATATCAAGATTTGAATCTTCATTTTCATCACTACCATTATACATGCTTTTTCCTTAGAGAACCACGGACAACCTTTTGTTAGAAGGATCAGTGATGTAGAACACTTGTTTTGCTTGGGAAGCCATTATGAAAGGCTCATTTATATGACCTGACTTGTTGAGGTCTACCAATGTGAACCCCAATTCGTCGGTTTGTACACCACCGTTACTATCAACCCACTTACATTTAAATACCGGCACCGTAAGCTTAGTGTAATCGAGCACCCAAATATCTTCAATATATCCAAAGTAAGGTGTCGGTCTTTGTAATGGGTTTTGTGTCCTTTGCACTAGAGAAGTGCATTGCTTCGGCCACGATCATAACCCCACTATTTTGCATGGTACTCTTGTTATCTTGTTCCTTTGTATAAAAGGAAAAGTTATTTATGTCGTATCCGCTCCAACATATGACGTTGAAGTTAGGCCCGCGTGCTAGCCATTTTACGTCATCAGAAGCAGTACTACCATCCTTAAGCATTTCTTCCTTGAACCATGGTAAGAAAGTCTTGTTATGCTTGTTCAACAACCACCTTTCGCTCATTCAAGGGTTTTCTTGATTGACTTTTCTTTTATGTTCAAATAAGAAAGGCTGAACACATTCGATGTTGTTCAATACATACAAATGTGCTTGAAGCACTTCCTCCCGATCCTTCCTATTAATTCTTAAGCCATGTGTACCCTTACCTTGACATCTGATCTCATCATGCCGAGGCTTAGGAACCCCTATAGGATCCGTGTTATGAAGGTAGTCCGAACAAAACTCAATAGCTTCTTCTGCAACATACCTTTGAACAATAGATGCTTCCGGACGATGAGGATTCTTCACGTACCCTTTCAAGATCTTCATGTAGCGCTCAACTGGGTACATCCATCTCAGAAAAACCGGCCTACATAATCTAATCTCCCTCACCAAATGAACAATTAAGTGAACCATTATGTCGAAAAAGGAAGGAGGAAAATACATCTCCAATTGGCACAAGATTGTAGCAGCCTCAACTTCCAAGTCATCCAACATACGGGGGTCAACGAATTTGCTACATATAGAATTGAAGAATGAGCACAACCGAGTAATGGCATGTCTCACATTTTTTGTAGCAATACCACGAATAGCAACGGGCAGAAGTTGTTGCATCAAGATGTGACAATCATGAGACTTCAAGCCAACCAATTTAAGATCACTAGAGACAAGCCTCTTCATATTTGAAGAGTAACCATGTGGAACTTTGATGCCCTGAAGACACCCGCAGAAACTTTGTCTCTCTTTTTTTGACAGAGTATGACATGCTGGCGGCAAATAAGTCCGCTTACCATCCTCAACAACTGGAGCTAACTGCTCTCGTATACCCATAGCAACGAGGTCGAGATGAGCATTCACACCATCCTTTGTCTTGCCCTGAATGTTGAGAAGCGTCCCGATCACACTATCACGCACATTTTTCTCCACATGCATCACATCAATGCAGTGTCTGACATCAAGCTTGCGCCGGTATGGAAGATCAAAGAATATCGACCTCTTCTTCCATATGTTTTTCTCAACAGCTTTACCTTTCTTTTTGGACTTGCCGAATATAACATCGATGTCCTTTACCCTCTGATAAACCTGCTCTCCAATTAAGGCCACCGGCGCTTCTTCTGTCTCTTGGCATCCATTAAAAGCTTTTTTCATCTTACGATATGGGTGATCACGTCTAAGAAATCTCCGATGCCCAAGGTAAACCGTCTTCTTTCCATGATGCAACTGAGTGTAGCATGTGCCTTCTTCACATATAGGGCATGCTTTATGCCCCTTGACACTGTACCCGGACAAGTTACCGTATGCTGGAAAGTCGTTGATGGTGCAAAATAACATGGCACGAAGCTTGAAAGTCTCGTGAGAATACCCATCAACTACATCAACACCTTCCACCCACAACGTTTTCAAGTCTTCAATCAAGGGACCTAGATAAACATCTAAGTCATTTCCCGGTTGCTTTGGGCCCAAAATCATCATAGACAACATCATGTATTTACGCTTCATGCACAACCAAGGGGGCATGTTGTAAATCACCAACAGAACATGCCATGAACTATGAATACTACTCATGTTACCATAAGGATTCATTCCATCCGTAGCAAGTCCAAGCCTTAGGTTTCTTGGCTCATCGGCGAAATCCGGAAACATAGTATCGATATTCTTCCATTGAATAGAATCAGCAGGATGACGAACCTTTCCATCACGTTTCCTCTCATCATTATGCCATCTAAGATTCTTCGCATCTTTCGCATTGGCAAACAATCGCTTGAACCTTGGAATTATTGGAAGATACCACAACACCTTTGCAGGAGGACCCTTTTTTCTCACATCATCAACATCATCATCATCATCACCACCCTTCACTTTGTATCGTGATAACCCACATTTGGGGCAATCGTGTTTGTCTTCATGAACACCGGTGTACAATATGCAATCATTGGGGCATGCGTGTATCTTCTTATACTCCATACCCATAGGACACAATACCTTCTTGGCCTCATAGTTACGGTCAGGCAATGTGTTGTCCTCCAGAAGCAAGTCTTTCAACACTTCAAGCAATTCCGTGAAGCTTTTATCGCTCCAACCATTTCTCGCCTTCACACAAACCAATTTTAGCACCGCCGACAACCGTGTATGAGTAGTACACCCTGGATATAAAGGCTTATCCGCATCACCGCACAACCTATCATACACATGCGCTCGATGAAAAGATTCTTGTCCAATATCACGGATCATGTCCTCTACTCGATCATCCTCCATATCTACGTCAACGTCCTCACTTTGGGAGACACTCGCCGTATTACTACTCAACAACATATCACCATGCCATATCCATCTTGTATAACTCAAGCAAATCCCTTCACAAATCAAATGAGTACGTATATCCTTCACCGTACATTTCCTCGTATTCAAACACTTGACACAAGGACAACAGAACATTCCATTACTATTAGGAACATTCCTTTGAGCAAATTCTATAAATTCTCCCACCCCCTTCAAATACTCACCACTAGTATGCTTACAAACCATCCAACTACGATCCATAACTAGATAGGTCCTGTAGATATACAAAACATATATATATCCAATATAAGGACAATATGGGAGATTGAAAACTATAGTTTTTAAAGATTAATTGCCAAGCACTGGTCACGGCCTGGCAGTGATGTCCACCACGGCCGTAACGTGCCAACTGAACAGACTATGCCATCACGTACAGGCAGAACTGATCACGGCCGTGACAAATCAACCAGCAGAGCAACATGCACTCAAAACCAAAAACAGAGACGTACATTCCAAACAACTCAAACTCACGGTTTCAAGTTTCAACTACTGACACTACAGTTTCAACATACACTCAAAATCAAAAATACAAAAATGTGCCCTAAATACTCACCAGAAATAGGTGCTCGCGTGGTGGTGGGGAGGGGAGCTCGAGTGGTGGCCAACGTTCGATGTGGTTACTGAGAGCAGAGGGACAAGGAGAGTTAGTGCGCGGGAAGGGGAAAGAGAGATGTACGTCAAGTTATTGCAAAGAATGAATGGAAAGACAGAGTTAGGGTTAAAGTGTACCTCACGGTGGTGCCGAAGAAGCCCTCGCGGTGGTTGCGGTGGAGATGAGCTCGCGATTAGGTTTCTGTGCTGGGTGAGAGTGAGAGTGAGGGTTGAGAGTGATTTAGGGTTGAGCGTGATGAAAATAGAAAAGAGACGTACGTACAGAGCGAAGTGCAGAAGGCGCGCAGGTGGAAAAATATTAAAACAACATTTAACGTCAGTTGTATTAAACAACTGACGTTAAAATTAATTTTTTAACATCATTTTTATTAACAAACTGACGTTAAATATTAATATTTTTTTAAAAAATACTTTTAACGTCCGTTGTTGAATACAACTGACGTATAAAGTAACATTCTTCTGTAACAGTCTGTAATACTGCCTCTTCTTTTCCTCTATATTTCTATTCCTTCACAAAATGGCTCTGAGACCTATGTTAATTGAGTGACAACAGGGCATTTCAGATAGCTAGGGATATAGGATTATTTACGTCAGCTATTTAGTTAACTGAAGTAAAAATCACAATTTTAACGTCAATTGTATAAACAACAGACGTTAAAAATAAATATTTTTTATTTTAAAAACACTTTTAACTTCAGTTTTATTCAACAACTGACGTTAACAGACCTGTGTGTGACAACAGGGCGCGCATTTCAGATAGGGATATAGGATTATCTACGTCAGCTGTTTATTTAACTGAAGTTAAAATCACACGTTTAACGTCAGTTGTATAAACAACTGACGTTAAAAATAAATATTTTTTATTTTAAAAACACTTTGAACGTCAGTTTTATTCAACAACTGAGGTTAAAAGTGTATAAGTTTCTTCCTATTCCTTCGGGCGTTTTCTTTTCTGCACGTTTATAATATATGATTGCCAACTCCCAATACGCCTTGGAACCTAATGCTCTTAATGATCAATTTAATTTTTTAGCAACTTACGACGCCTAGTAACTTCATCCCCTACTCCTATAAATAGCTTCCTTCCTTCCTTTAATTTTAATTTTCTGCTTCACAATATGGCTCTGCCATGGAGATTAACTTCATCACTCTTTCTTCCTATACCTAGACTTAAAGGTCTCTGTCTTAATGGTCAAACAACTTCTGAGGTTGTGTAAATCGCATTACATGGGTGATAAGGGTGTGTAAATCGCATTATGTGAATTGCACACACCATCATCCTTCTGGAGAATCAGCAGCTATAGTTCCAAAACCTCAGCTTTGGAACCAAGTGGCTGTTCCAAGAATATTGCTGAAACAGATCGAGTGCTCCCTTCATTCTGCCACGGCTCCAAAGTGACTGTGGATTCAGATGGAGCATCGACTTCAAATGAGGGAGGGGATGCATTCAATGTTGGAGATTCTGAGGACAGGACTGAGAAGAAAATGATGTTGAAGCAGAAACTTTTTATATTTTAGTGCTATCTTGCGAAAAAATTTTATCTTTTAAACATGTAATTGTAACTTATGAATCGCTTCAATGAGATACGATTTTATTATACATATATAACTTGTTTTATGTTAAGTGTTTATTTATTTTAATTTGCACAAGAATTTGTTAATTTACTAATTCAAGCTAATTAATTAAGATTAAAAATAAACTTTTTTAAAAAAAAGATTAGAAATAAACTGCACTATATGAAGTGATGATCTGCGTTAAGAGTGACAACAGGGAGATGACAACGAAAGAAAGACAGGAATGAGTTGATTATTTACGTCAGTTATTTATTTAACTGAAGTAAAAATCACACTTCTAACGTCAGTTTTATAAACAACTGACGTTAAAAGTTTTAATAATTTCTTGGAAAACACTTTTAACGTCAGTTCATTAAACAACTGACGCAAATAGTGATTTCATATTTACAAAAACTGCCACCGCCTCACTTTTAACGTCAGTCCTTAAAACAACTGACGTTAACAGTGAATTAATGAAGTCTGATATTTACAAAACTGCCACCGCCCCCTTTTTAACGTCTAGTTTTTGGTTAACTGACGTAAACCTTTACCGTCTAATGTATATTTTCCACTAGTGTGTGAACACAGTGGTGTGAACACAGTGGTGACTGGGAGGTTTTCATGTTTGTGTTTGTAGAAATCATAAATCATTGGAGATAAATCTAAATTGATCTTATCATATAACCAATGAGTTAGAGACCTAGAACAAAATTAATCTATTAGGAACCCCAAGTGGTTGGTCTAGTAGAGCTAGCATGGCATAATCTCGTATCTGACAGGTCGTGAGTTCGAGCCCCCACTAGTCTCCTTGAGGAAGGTAAATGTAAATCCCTTTGTATCATAGATCCCGAGGGTTTTCCCTACCTTAGACATCACCCTAAATTATTCTTTTCAAACAAAAAAATCTCTAAGGGATGCCCACACAGCGTGAGGAGGGTAGTACTGATGCTACCTATGAGTTTTTCTATTTAGATTTTCTTGTACAATGGGGATGATGAAACCCTTATTATTTTGGTATGCTATGTTGGCTTGTTGTTACTCAATATTAGAATTTAACACTTACTAAATTTGTGTTCCTCTCGATTGATATAATTAAACGTTCCATATGTTTAATCTTGTTTTTCTCATGCTTAGAATTTATTCGAGGGTTGCTGATAGTAGTTGGATATAAATTGTGATTTCCTATCATGGACACATTTGATGTTTGATAATTTACTATTGATTCAGGGAAATATAATCATACATTTTCTTATTATTTTTTATGCTTCATTGATTATTTTTTAGTGAGCACATGCTTTACCACTAGATATTCATGAGATAAATTATCTAGGTATAACAATTTAACATAGTAGATGACAAAATTCATCTTGGTAGATTTTGTCGCTTAGGTAATTTATATTTGATTAAATATAAATTTATTTATTTTTATTTATTTTAATAATGTATGTTGTTTCACCTTTACAATTCATTTATTAATTGGGCGACAACTAGACTAGGAAAAATTTATCAATATCTAAAATTTAACTCTAAGTCTAGGTGGAACCAACCTCATACTTGCTCCACTAAACTTTGGCAAGATTCCTGCACTCGTGAGTGTTTTTATGGCTTTCAAAAGTTACAAAAAAATGTCACAAGTGAAATAAAATTACAAAATAAATTCATTAATTGTAACTAAAGTTGAAAATTGTACAAACCACTAATAGTATGATTTTGAGCATTTTTTTATTTTTTTTTATAATTTGGCATTTGTGATGCCTAATCTCATTTATTAGAATAATCATTTGTTATATAATTTGTTTAATTTTTTTTTCTATGCATCTCTATATATCCTTGTTTTGTAAAAAAAGATGAACAAAGAAAAGAAAAATGATCCAGATGAAATAGCAGATATTTTGGAATCTCTCTCATCTCATTTGCCACCCATACACAACTGCCCGCCACTGTGACACCCTATACCCCATATGTATTTATAAAACATTTAAATAAAAGGTATAAAATAAAAACATGCATTTATTTCATAAAATAAAAAATGGATAGAAAGTACCACATTGTAACAACATCTCAATGCGGAAAATAACATAAGTTCGAAATAAAACATAACAAAACATAACATAAAAGAAAACCCAATCCTGATGTCACATTACAGAGGTGATATAATTAAATCAAGTCTTTTTTTAATCACCAACAATTAACACAAGTCATATTAGTCCAAATTGAAGTCTACCTGCCGCAATGCATAGTAAACAAGGAACTTTTTACAGCTCATTATCTACTTGCATCGTTATCATGATTCATGTAGAATAGTCATATTTTGTGTGCCACCGCCTAAGCCTTTCTTATCAATTAAGTTTGTTTATATTTTAATAGTTTATTATGAAGTGTTGCCTATAAAAGGCCATGGTTGTACGTTGGCAATTTGATGATGGAATGAATCAAGAATATGAGAACATAAATTATCTTCTCTTCCTTTATAAGTGTTGTGTGAGTTTGAGAGTTAAAAATGAGAGAGAACAATTATCCTGGGTGAGTTTTATGTGTTTGTATAAACACCAGAGTAGAGTCCAGGTCTGGATGATTTCATGAATCGTGACACTTGCTTTGCCCATCCAAAAAGCATTTGAAACATTCTTTTTAATCGTCCTGCTGTTAATCTCCCATATGTAGGATGTACGACAATTTTCTAAGGGATCTCCAACCTGACATTTCAAACGATCAGGTTGATCGAGAAATTACTTCTCACTTTGCTACGTGGTTCAGTAAATATGTAGGTTAAGTACCTTCATTTGTTGAAATACATTTTATCTCCTTAAATATATAGCATGTATAAGAATAATATAATATTTGATTTTTTAGGTACTAGATCCAGAAAACAATGTTCAAAATCCATTGTTGACAAATTTGGCATGGGGGCCTAACAGATGGGTTACATCATGGAATACTTATTTTGTAAATGGATATAAATTTAACACAAAAACATGGAATGAAGGAATGCAGACGTGTAACTATGGTGTTTGTGTGCGAGCCACTGATGGCAATGTAGAGGATGATTTCTTTGGGATTCTAACTGACATCCTTGAACTCGATTATACCGGTTTCCCCGTGATGAAGTTAGTTATCTTCAAGTGTGATTGGTTTGATCCTACTCTTGACGTAGGGACAAAAATAGATAAAAATTATGGTATTGTTCAAGTTAGGTTGTCTCGAATGTATAATAAGGCGTACGACCCATTCATTTTTTCACAACAGGCTGAGCAGGTTTATTACTCACCATATCCCAAAGGACATCATGGCTGGTTGGGTGTTATTAAGATAAAGGCTCGCAGTATAATTACTGATAATGTATTCAACCAGCCTGAAAAAGATGCTCCGTACCAAGATGATGAGTTTTCAAGACCCCACGTACCGTTACAAATTACCCCGGACATTATTGTTAATTCTCTGGCGGACATTTCCGGAAATGGGGAAGAAGTTGAAATAGAGTTAATGGATCAATCCGAGTTGGACGCATCTAGCGAAGGCACATTCCGATCAAGTGATACTGATGAGAGTGAGGGTGAATTTAGTGACGGAGATTCTACTTAGGTAATTTATTTATGTCATAATTCATTGTGTAAATGTCATTCTACTTATTAGGTAATTTATTTTTGTATTATTTAAACTGTTGTGTAATCATCTTTTCATTTTTTTTTCACAGATGGCAGATTCCTCTAGAGATAGGGGTAGTCGTGGAGGTCGTGTTGCGAGAGTCCCTTCCCCGGCCAACCCACAGCCTTCATATCGAGACCACCCTACCAGCACCTCTGTGGACGGGACACCTCAGGGTGATGGAGTTGCACCCCCCGCCCAGCCTCATGTGGTCGGGACACAGGCTGCACCCTCATCATCCACACCTACGACGACAGGACCATCATCATCATCGGGACAAGAGAGTCGTGGTCCATCCGACAGGAGGATTCTTCTTATCCCCAGGGGGGATAACGAGTATGCTAATTTAATTTTTTAATATATATAAAGTATCGTTAATTTCTATTTACTTGTTTTTTAAATTTATTTAGAACATTTATTAATGCTCTAATTTTGCTACAGCTTTCTGCCCGCGAAGGGCCCTTCTGATTCGACATCGAAGATCCTGCGACGCAAGTTTGATGGTCCATGGCCTACATGGAAGGCCATCCCACTGGGCCATAGGGATCAGTTGTTTCTAGAGTTTAAGGTAACAATTTATTAAGTTATTTAAATTAAATTTATATTACATATATGTACACACGAATTTCCTAACAACTGTAAGTTGCAGAAAGAGTATAGGTGGGACTTAGCTTTAGAGGCTCTCGTAAGGGACATATTTGAGCATAAAGGGTCACTGGTCATGAAGAATCTGACGAACAAGCTGAGGAAGGGTCAGAATAAGGGGAAGTGGGTGGATCCTGAGATCAGGAGGCAGCTGGACCAGTACTGGGCTACTGAGAAGTTCTAGGAGATCCAGGCCACAGCTCGGCGTAATCGAGCTTCTGATGGTGGCGCATGTGCTTGGACCGGTGGGTCTAAATCAGTCGCCGCCCACTACGACGAGCTGGTAATACATTAAACTTTTGACTTAATATACTATTTAATTAATTAGTTTTCATTTTTAATTATTCTTATGAATTTAATATTATATTTTTTTGTGCATAAAGTACAGAAACAGCGGGCCCCGACTACTATGGAGTTGGTGGAGAGGACGAAGAAGTTGAAGTCGGGGACATGGGTCAACGACAAGGCCCGTAACTATGCTGTAAGCAAAAAAATAATTTAGTGTTTACTTGTAATTTATTATAAATGATTTGTTAATATTAGATATAATTTTAACTAAATCTCTTCAACTATACTTTGTAGGTGGGCTTCAACGAGAAGAAGGACGATGCCATATCACGTGCCTCACAGTCACAAGATGAGGCTTTGATTGGTGATGGGCCCTGCTCTCCTGTCTGCGTCGACGATAATGCCATTTATTTGGAGGTCGTCGGGGGCAGGAACAAGAAGGGGCACGTGTATGGCCTCGGACACCTGGGAGGCGAGTTTATCGCTGCATCGTCCGACACACCTGCTCCTTCCTGCGCCGATACCGTCCCTCAGGAGCAGTTCCCCCAAATGCAGGACACCATCACGCAGCTGAACGCGGAGCTTCGGGATAAGAGTGAGAGAGAGCAGCAGATGGCGAACCATGTAACACCCTACTTTTTATTTTCTGATTTTATTTTTTTCAGTAAAAATATTTTCTCTGTATTAACCGGTATAAATGTATTTATTTATATTTTTATCCGAGTTCATGGAGATTGATTTATATGAAATAAAAATCATATTCATACTTTATCTTAGGGTAGAAGCTTAGGACAAAAATTTGGGTTGAAAATTCAGACGGAAATCGGTCTGCGTTTTCACTGACAGTATAATTTTACTGAGCAGAAAACCTAATTTTGACTCGTGAACGAAATGGTTTATATTTAAATCATATTTCCAATGAGTTTGATTATTTTGAAAATTTTCGGTCGAAAACGAAATATTACGCTTTTATACGAGCGTAAAACCCTAATCGGGAAACCGACGGAGTCGAGAAGGGAAGTGCAGAGACCCGTCAAGAGATTGCGACAACGAGTCATACATGATGACTCATGGAGGATGAATCACTAAGCATATATGAGCATTAAATGCAAGTAATCATGACATTTAGGTAAAAAGACCAAAATACCCCCAAGCTTTTGCGGGTGTTAACAAGACGCATCTACGCAAATTTAACCACTCATTTTACGTGGTTGAAAACCTCCCACATATCTAAAATTTCGTGCATCCACCACCAATAAATCTTACCTATTTCATTTTGCTTTCGTTTCATTATTTTCCTCTCAAAAACCGAAATCGGGTAAACGACGGAGCTGCGTACGGAATTTCCGGGAACCGCTATCGGATAAGATCGGTGACTCATTAGTGAGTCACTTTGTGTGGCCCAAAATCAGTCACACCTCCATCAAATGTGAGCCACACATTTAATAACCATAGTTAAGCAAAGTAACCCTAGTTAAGTTAATTATTAACTATGGTTAAACTTATATTAATTAAATAATCACAAAACCCATTAAATCAATTCCTTATAACCAAACAAAGCCTAAATCTAGCCTATAAATACTCTTCAAAATCGTGGCCTCCCTCCCCTTTCACTCATCTTCTTCATTTCCTTCATTTCTTCACTTTTCTCGAAAAACACCATTGTTGATCTTCAAGAACTTCAAGTGATTTCCATTAACAAGATTGCCAAGATCCTCATAAATTCTTCTTCTACTTTCTTAACTTAGGTAGCATGATCATCTCCTCTCTTTTTAAGCTCTTGTTTTTCATATTTCTTGAGTTTTCATTTCTTAGATCTAGAACTTCATTTAATTCTAAAAAATTGTAGAAAAATCATAAAAATGTGAAACCAATTTCTATGATCTAGTTATGATCCCTCCTTTATTTATCCAAGAGCATGTGATCAAAATCATTTTCCTTCCCTATTAACCATTAATGGCCGAACCTAGGTAGGAAAATGGGTTTGGTGTTTTGTTGTTTGTTTTGAAAGTTAGTACTTGACTTAAGTTCTATAATATATGTATAGCTTAAATTCAAGAGCTTAGGTCCAACAAAAATCCCTAGCTTAAATTCCTAATATGGGCCGAAACCCTAACCCTAAAGGTTAGAGGATTTTGTTTCAAATTTTAGTCTTGTAATAAGTAATCTATGTTAGTTAAGACTCTAGTAACTAGGATCCAAAAGATGGCATTAAGAAGATAATCCTAAACCTATTTTCTAAGTCTTGGCCGAACCTAGCCCTAAAGTGTCATAGATGGGTGTTAGTTGATTAATTATAATTATGTTGTTTGGTTGAAGGTGGTTGTGTTAACTCGTGGCGGAATAACGAGAATCGTCGTGTACGTGTTTCTGGTGCAAACTCAGGTGGGGTAAAGAATCAACCTATCGTCGGAATCGATAAGTAGCATATTATATAATAATTGTGTAGGGCGTCCTAAACCCTACTAGTAGTTGAGTAACCGACAAGACCAAAATCACATCGGAAACCTTTTCTGTAAAACCAATGGTGATTCGGGGATTGTAGGTTTATCGACATTAAGGTTGATTTTATGATGTTGAGGATGTGTGGCTTTATTACTTATTTGAGTTGATTGTGATATGTTGGTTGTGATAATTTGCTCTATGTGATATTTTATGATATTTGAATATTTTGTTGATATTGTGTTATGCATGATCTGCCTGGTTTGATAAATTGCTTAGTTGATTTTAAGGAAAGATATATATTTCTCGGAGGTATTTTGTTTGGGTGAGAGTTTTGAATATGAATTAGACGTGCCTCGCTATTATTTTATAAAAGTGATGTGATATAGAATGTAAGTGGAGGTTATGAGGAAAAGCTTGAGGTACTAGGTTGTTATTGATAAAAGTCAGTGAGAATCATGTGTTGCATTGTTGTTCATAACCGTGTATTTGAGATACACGAGGTCCGAAGTTCTTGTAGACCGTTCCAAATTAGAATTTAAGTTGTGCAACTATAGTGTCATTGCTTTGCATGAGCACCCTTGATAGAGTTGAGAGAGAGAATCAGGGTGTGCACCGACGATACAGTGCAGCTATAGTGTCATTGCTTTGCATGAGCATTCCTACCATGGATGAGAATGTGCACCGACGTGGGGAACGTGTCACTTGGACGACTGACTGGCATCCCTAACAAGGGATGTGTGACAGGATTAGTAGTGGCCACGTCAGCATAAAGGTTTAGTTGCATGAGTTGAAGGGTAGAGGATGTTGTTATAAAGTATGGATGATTGTAAATTGTGAGTGATGCATGTTTGTGATTGTTATTGTATTATATGCTATGAATCTTTTCCACTTATGATGATAGAACTGTTTCTTATCTCCCTATTTCTGTATTTTTGGTGTATGTCTACTTTGCTACGTTAGAAGACCATATGGACGACTATGTTACGGAGGAGATGGATGGAACCCCATACGAGACGGAGATTGTTGAAGAGTTGAACGACGTTCCGTATGAAGTTGACGCTGAAGAACCATCTACTGATCCTGATAATGTAGCGTAGTAAGTTTAGGGCCAGTGAGTCACATAATATGTTTTGTTTTCCGTAGTTATAAGCAAGTTGTGTAAATAAGTACCTGTGTGGGATCCTACTGAGAGGATACCCTAAACAGTGTTGTGTAAAATAAAGGATACTTATGTGTGTATTTATGTAAAATAGTTTGGGGTGTTGTATATTTGTAGAAGTTATCTGATTATTAATTAAGTTTTCAATTTTTACGTATTTTCAACGATAAGCGTGCGATTAAGTAAATAAATAATTAAGGATTTAATGTAATAACACAATGGGGCACAACGGGGTGTCTCAAACCAGATTGCACAGTTGACTCAGGCACACCAGCAGCTGATGCAGGCGAGCATCGAGCAGGGCCAGACACTGCTGCTGGTGTTGGAGCAGATGAGGATCCATACTCCAGTTGCTCAGGATGATGCTCTGACGGTTGTGCCGCCTGCAGCCGCTCCTCCAGTTCCGCCACCAGCTACTGATGCTGCTACTGCAGAGGACGATCAGCTAGCAGACGTTGGTGGTACGGACGCTGAGGATGATTGGATTCCTCCATCTCCCCCTCATCATGACTGATTTTTTTCCATATTTTTGACTTTAAACGATTCTTGTACGACATTTTGGATTATTCTTTTTATATATATTTATTATTTTTTATGATTGTATATTTCTTAAGTTATTTGGTGTGTTTTATTAGTAATTTTTCTAACGTTTAAAGAAAATCAGAAAAAAAAAATTATTTTAAAAATTAAAATTAAAAAAAAATAACCAGTTTAGAGACCGAATTAGAAACCAATAATTCGCTCGCTAAACTTTATTTAACATTTACAGATGAGGTATAGCGACCGAAAATCCGTCGCTAATATAGGTTAACAGTAACCAAAATTAGCGACCGAACTAGCAACCGATTATCGGTCGCTAGAAATGGTTACCCAAAAAATGCGACCAACCTAATAGCGACTGTTTATTATTATTTAGCGACTGAAAATTCGGTCGCCAATTAGCGACCGAATTAATATTTCGGTCGCTAAGGTATTCAGCCACCACCCTTAATCGGTCGCTAATTCGGTCGCTAAATTAAATAGCAACCGATTTACACTGTTTAGCGACCGAATATTACGGTCGCTAAACAGTTGTTTTTTTGTAGTGAATATGTGTTAAACTTGTTGTTACTTCTTATAATTCTTCTTAACATCATTACTTGTTACATAACCTGATTCTTGAGAATTAAAATTGAGTGAAAACCAATTTTCTTTAAAAAAAACTCTAATTTGCTTTAAATTGTGGAAAAAGTTTTCAATATCTCAATTCACCCCCCCCCCCCCCCTCTTGAGATCATAGCCACTACCAACATACTTGGCCGACTATGAGTTTAGAAACATACACCGAGCGGGCCGAAGGAAAGATTGTTTTTACCACTGAGGGCCACTAGTTGATAAACACAGAGGTTTCACCTGGTTGCCGAGGAAAAGAGGTGTACTAGAAGTGGTTTAGCTTGGCCAAGTGGGCGAGCAAAAGGAGTCACCTTGGATTCATAAGCTACGGGGATGCTTTGAATAAGTCTGAATTACCGAGCAAATAGGTTGGGAAAATAGAACTCGGCTGACGTCTTGGTATAACGAGATTTTGGTTTCAGGCCACATAACAAATCTCGGGCCACCAAGGCGCTGCCCCGGCAGAAAGTAATATCGTTTATAAGCCGAGTGTCTTCTATCTCTTCAATATTAGTTCGGCTCCAAGGCAAATGATGAAGTTTGTCGACTAGAGAAAAGAACTTAGTTGCATGACGCATGGTATGAGTGAAAAGTTCACTAGCTATTTCAAAAGCAAGTTGCTTGCAGACTGGTATGGCTTGGAGAATCTGGCTGAGGGTTAAATCAGCTGACGGAAGTGGTAACCGTTTGTGTGAAAGAGGGATGAATTCTTGAAAGTAAAGAGGAATCCAAAGCTAACGGAACCAAAGAGGTCCCGGGATGTTATACAGTTTTTCACCTGACTCCAGCTTGGTGACAAAGGTAAAGAGTCCTTTATAGAGAACAGAGAGGAAAAGGGAGCCGAGGGAGACATTCTTCCCAGAGGTAATCAAAGAAATATAGTAGGAATACTCAATAACCACAGCTACCGAGTTGGTGCATAGAAAGAATTTGCAGAGCCACAAGAGCAAGAAAGCTTGGTGTTCTTCTTCAGAAACAGTGCCCGTGGTTTTGGCATTGGATGAAAGTGGAATAGGGAGCAATGTGCTTTTTGAATTGGACACTTAAGGGGGTACATGCTAGGTGATGGAAAGATGTAATTTCCTCCCCAGAGATGGGAAGTCCGGTAATGGCTGCGACATCTAACAAAGTTGGCCTCATGATGCCTGAGGGGAAGATGATGCCATTAATGGAAGAAGACCAGAAGCTCAAGAAGCCAAAGATGGTGTCAGAATTATAAGGGATGTCTTGTTTAGACATCATGATCATGTCATAGATGTCCCATTCTTTCCATTGTTCACTCCAAGAAGCTGAAACCCGGTTGAGCCAAGTCAGGTATTGGGTATTTGGGTGAGGCCAAGTACGTATATCCTTAGGGCATCGAGAGATTGAGAACCATGGGGCTTTAATGGGAAGAGCGAAATTTTTAGGATAGAGGTGTTCTTTCATGAAGTATTGACCCATGGTGGTATCAAATGAACATGGTTTCAAGGCGTGGGAGTGCATGATCTTAATTAAGTAGGGAGAAAGATTATCAGGCTCATCAAGATGAGGAGAAGATGAAGCATTGGGAGGTGTGGATAAGATTGGTGAGGAGGTAGAGTCATCTCCATAAGAGTTTTGAGAATCGGAGGCAGAAGACATGGTTGTAGGAGCTTAAGGTTCGTTCTGACTATTACAAAAGCAAGAGGTTGAAGATGAAGTGAGAAGGAAGAAGGAGTTCGGCCGATTTAAAAGGGTAAACAAACCAAGAATTTGGAAAGGCTAACGGATAGGATTTCTTAGCTGATAACCGTTGCAAATCTTGGGAGTTGGCCGAATCACTTAAGAGGTGGTTGGACAAATTAAATGCTGAAGAGGTTGAACGCGGAGACCGAGAATAATGGGGAATCAGATACATCATTCCAGCTTCATTCCACTAAGTTGAAAGATGTAATGGGGAAATTGTTATCCCCACATTTAAATTCAACAAGCCGAGTCAAGTAGCTAGCCGAGGAGTTACTAGCCGAGGACAATATTAGCCGATACAGATGGGAGCATAATCGACTGAAGTTGGGTTGGGCCTTATAAATTGGGCTGAGCTTAGATATTAATTGGGCTAGTTGATTTTTGTCTATAAATACCCCTTGTATTTACTGTTGAAAACACATCCAATCCAATACAAACTTGTTTAGGCTTTCGCTTATTTTCTGTGCCTTTGCTTAATTTTTCCTCAGCTTTCTCGCCTTTTTACTTCAGCTTTTACTTAATTATTGCCTTTATTTTTTAGCCTTTCTTTCTTTCATGCTTTATTACCTTAGCCAATTACTACTTAGTTCACTAGTCCTTAGCTTTTCTTTGGTTCACTTGATTCCAAACGCTTTCTGTAGTGAGTTTTGGGACCCTTTGCTAGAAGGTAAGGTTTTGCGTTTTGCTTCTAGTTCAAATCGTCTGAATCCTTTCAAAACCTGCATGTGTTTATCGACTGAAGACCCCATTCGACTGATCCTTTTTCACACGCAAAACAATCACGTTAAGCTAAAAGCTATCCAAAGTGCTTCCACGTCCAAACCCCACGTCCATCTGTTTTGGACGTAATCCCAAACATGCTATCAACATGATTTCAAAGAGGCTATTAATTTGACCTTTCAAAACAAAGGCTAAAATTTCATCTTCCTCACCGAATGACCATACCAGATTTTTACTTTATTCAAAAAAGGCTACAATCCTACTTGGTATATGTTAGTTTCGACTGTGTCTAAAGTATCTAAAATCGCGTAAAAGCGACTCGTCGTTTTGTACACTATTGAACATTGAAGTCATGGCAGCGCATTGTCGCTTAGGCACGAATGCCACGTAACTGTTGATTCCATGAGACTCAACGCAAAATCCATTTTGTAGTTTCTCAAGTCTTAGCGAGGTGTCACACTCTCAAATTGATGGCAACCTCTGATCTTGACTTCGACCACTTTGTTCACTCCATCATCGCCGTTGATTATGTCGCAGCATTGTCTACGTGGTGCCTGTTCATTAATGGGTCAGACAGCATATTTTCAAGAGCAAGAATAAAATATAAAATATATTTACATTTTAGAATACAACAACCGTTTAAGATAAACTTATCAGAAAAAGGATCTTTTAGGGAAAAAAATAAACTTACATTCAGATACAAATACAATAGTAAAAAAAGTACTCACACGTCCAAAAAGAAAAGGCTTACGAATTATATTATATATTATAAATTACTTAATTACTTAATTGAGATTCATTAACTTTTAAAACAAGTAATAACCTGTACACCAAAAATAATAAAACAAGTAACAACCTATATTTTTTAATTGCGTTCAATCACACTTTAAAGTTTAAACATTTAAAAATACATATTTTTAAGAAATATAAGTACTTAAATTTTTGTTTTTGTTGAAAAGAGTACTTAACCTCTTTAAAGAAATCAAAACGTGACTCTATAATACTTAGATAACATTTACTCTTCTGATCAAACAAAAAAAAGAAGATAACGTTTACTCTTGAATTAACTTAACCGAAAACACATTTTCCAATACAAATTTAACTTTTTGAATTGAGATCTCACTAAATTAAAACTTCATATCAAATACATACATATTCTAATAAAAAATTACCATCTGTGCCACAATCAAATTCATGTCCCAGCATTCATTTTAATAAAAAAAGCTTATTTTATGAAGTTCATTTCAATGGTTGAATTTTTCTTAGAAGATTATATGAATGACATTAGTCGTGTATGTGTGTGGGTAGGCAAATAGATTCCACAAACGAACGAACCAACAGAACCAGATATCAAAGTCGCATAGTGCGCATCAAACACGGAACCAACAAAATTGAAAATTCTAAATCTTACCTTTTTCCACATTTGTGGCATAAAATTGGAGGCAGAGACGTTGACATATTGAACCGCTAAGGCCGGCACGTAATCCACGCGCTCACACTCTTTCTCCGAAACGTCACCGTATCTCACATACGTGGACCGGGTTCGCCCCTCCCCCAATTCCTCGACCCGGTCCATAAAAAACACCAGCGGTCTCTCACACGGGTCGGGACTCATGGGTCGGGTATTGAATGTGAACGGTTCGTCGCTCCAACTTCGCCATGTTTTGAATGTCCTGAACGCCGTTTCAAGCTCCTTTAATGTTACCAGAGAAGGGTACAACTCTACGCTGTAACCCCACGATACTGACACAGACCAATTTCGACGTAAGTCGTAGCATATGCTTTGCTGGAGGGTCCGACCCGGATCCGTTTTGTAGGCCGAGACCAACCTTTTGACCGAATCGACTTGAGTCATGTTTGGGAATATTGGATCCACATAGTCCAAGTGGTGAAATGATACCAACGGTGCCACTGGGTGTGCCGCTAAAAGGCCATATAAGTTCCCACGTAGATCAACCTGTAATAAATTAAAATCAAAAGGAGAATTAGACTATTTTTAATTTTTAATTTTTAATTTTTAATTTTTAATTAACAAATAAATGTGCACTTTTATGTTTTTTTCCTCCAAATATTTAATTTTTTATACGACGTTAAAATGGTTATTCAAAAACAGGTAATCTTCCCAAAAAGGTTTTAAAAAAAAAACAAAATTTTGTCATTAAATTAGTCTTTTATTAGTCCAAGACAATGTGTGGTTTCTTTTTTTTTTGGCCTCGTTTGTATTGTGTGGTTAGATTAACAAATATCCTAAAATAAATTGAATTGATCACTTTAGTGTATATATATATATATATATATATATAGACAAATGTTTTTTAGTGTTAATGTTAGAAAAACTTCTTATTCATCATTTTATCTGAGGAATCTGAGGAATTAATATTATAATTAAGAAGGCAAATTTTTATCTTAATCTTCAAAAGATTTTCAAAATACTGATTTAGTTTTCAAAACATCATTATATTAGTTTATCTTAATATTATTTGCTGGTATCAAAATAGTTAAAGTAACATTTATTGTGGCTAAATCAATTTACCAAATACCAAATATCATAATTTGAAGCGTTTCAATATCTCAAATATTTCAATTTTTCATGAAGACTAAATTGGAAGATGATATCAAAAATATCTCTTTTTCTTGACAAATCAAAAATATCTTTAAAGGATAGAAAATAGATTTACTCAAAATATGAACTCAGCAACATGAAAAACTATTATTTGGTGTTTCATGTTCAAAACGACGCCGTATCGAAGCGGAGAAACACAGAATTTCAATTTAGTAATTACCTGATGAAAACCAAGCTCTTTCGTAAGCTGAACACCAATTTCACTAATGCACGCTTGAACCTTCTGATCAGAGCCATAAAACGCAGCGTAGCGATCAATGCACCCATCCAAAATCTTCACAAGCTCCGCCGCCAAAGGGTAGCTGACGGCGAACCCTCCGCCGCCGTAAGCCATGGCGTAAGAGTGTATCACGTTTTGTTCCACGCTCTCGGAATTACCACCGATATAGTACATTTCATTGTGATCATATTTCTCCAACACCGTAACCAAATTCTCCGTGAAGAACACGGTATCATCGTCTCCCATAACGAACCACCTCACGTTTTCTAACCCCAACTCAAACGTCTCCTTCACAATGCGCGCTAAGTGAATCGCGGACCGCGAACCGTACCAACAAGTGTACTTGAATGACGATGTGTCACCGGAGATATTGTATGGCGGAGAAGTCTCCGGCCAAGTCTCGTTGGCCGGAGGTTCTTCCTCTAACCAAACAAAGCCTCTGGTGACATTTGGCTGCCACCATAGCTCGGTATAGTGTCGACGATTCTGCCAAGTTTTGGCAGAACCACCGATGCCAAATATAATGTGGGAGATATTTGTGGCTCCTTCTTTTGTAAATGGGGGCAAGCCATGTGGGGCGGCAGCGTGTTGGAGAGAATGTTGAAAGGGTGGGTGATGATAATCATGGGGGTGATAGGCAAGGGAGAGATAGAAAAGGAGATAGATGAGGAAGAAGGTGGAGATGACGAGGCCAGTTTTGAGAAAAAGAGAGAGGAGATCGGTGATTTTGATGGTGGGGAAGACTAGGGACTTCCATACCTTGACGAGAAGATCTTGATGAACTCTTTGCAATGAAGATTTAGAAGACATTTGGAAATTGGAATAAGGTGCAGTGATGTGTTTGTTTTCTTTTTCGGTCAACCGAAGTGTTGTTTGGTTTAACTTTGAGAATAGAAGTGGGAAAGGGCGTTTTGATTTGATTTATAATATGAGTAATATATAGGGTTAGTACTGTTTGGACTTTCGAGGGTAGTGGAGATAGTGATTCATTAGTGGTGTCAACGTTTTCCATCCTTATAGGAAACAGCCAATTCCGCTACTGCAACTACTCCTATGATCAAGATAATGAGATTGGTAATCATTATCATGTATTTTAAAAGTCAAATAAATTGGGAGAATATTTTATGTTGTGACTAAAAACATATATATAGTAGGTGGAGGTAGATGTTCAAGAAATGCAGTTTGATACTTTGGTTCACCAAAAAAAGAAAAAGAAAAAGAAATGCAGTTTGTTATTGCTGTGTGTACGCCATTAGCTACCTAGCTACAGTTATTATCATACAAAGAATGTGTAACTGAAGACGGCCTTGAAAGCCTAGGAAGGGACATTGACTACCCTTTATTTTTCCTGTTTGCCAAGAACTCATTCCCGAAGGATACCGCAAATTAAAAGTCTAAAATATGTATGAAGTTTAATATATATATATGTTATAAAATGATAGAAGATAGAGAGAAGAAGGAGCTAGGATTCAAAGGTCAAAGGTCCTATTTATAGAATTAAATGGATCATTAATCCTGGATAAAATCAACAGTTATAAATAAGAAGTAAATACATAGTAATGATAAAGATATTGTAAGATAACAAATTGATATAGTCATTCATAATATCTAAATATTTATAATATTATGAATATTGTCTCGTTAAAACTTTGCTAAGAAAAACCCAGTGGGATAAAAAACTTTTTTTTGACGGGGATAAAAAACTTTGGGAAGGAAAAAGAGTACAATGTTTCTTCATATATACAATGTTGTTGGCTTGACATCTTCTTTCATTTATCCACATGCATGCTCTTCTAATGTACTTGATTATAGTTCTGAGCCATATGCACTCACAACTTGCTTCATGAATAGAAAATATCTCTGAATGATTTGATGAGCTAGTTGTGATTATTTGCTTCACGGACTGTCATGAGATAGTAGTTTCTCACGGAGACAACGGAGAACGTGTTTGATTCTTGTCCAAAACTAAATCTTGATAATAAGTTCACTGCAAAAGCTATATCTAGTCTAGTACTATTTGCAAGATACAAAAGTGCTCCAATAGTACTAAGATACGGTACTTCAAGACCAAGAATTTCTTCATCATCTTCTCATGGACGAAAATGATCAATTTTCACATCAAGTGAACGAACAACCATTAGAGTGCTTAATGAATATGCCTTATCCATATAAAGATATATATAATAAGATTGATGAATAAGTATTCAACTCGTAAAATGTTCAACTTGAAATTCAAGACAAAATTTTGTTTTTCCAAGATCCTTCATTTGGAACTTGTTTTGTAAGTACTCTACGGTATTTGAGATCTCTTCTGGAGTCCCTACTATGTTTAAGTCATCAACATAAACAACAACTATTGCAAACCCAGAATTTGTTTCTTGTGAAAAACACAAGGTCAAATAGGATTATTCTCACACATATAGTCACTCAAATGAGTGTAACACATTCGTCCTGATTGCTTTAATCCATACAATAATCATTGCAATTTAACATAGTACATTTGTCGATGTCTTGAATTACATGCTTCAGGCATCTTAAGTCCTTCAGGGATTTTCATGTGTGTGTGTGTGTCTCTGTGTGTGTGTGTGTGTGTGTGTGTATATATATATATATATATATATATATCATTATCTAATGAGTTATAAAAGTAAGTTGTCATCACTTCTATTAAGCATGTGTCAAGTCCTTCAAGGACTACCAAACTAATCAACAATTTAAATGTAATTGCATTCATAACTAAAATTGACAACTTCAAGCGTCTGGACTGCTGGTCCAAATGCTTTAGTTTGGCTTATAACCATAGCTCAACTTGCATTATTCCTTTCAATTTTGGCCAATTAATTTAATGTCGACATTCCTCTATAATTTGAGCTTCACACTCATTATCGTTAATAATTTAATAAGAAATTGCTATTACACATGTAAATATATTATCAACAATATATCTTCCCCTTATATTTCCATATTTTAATGATATCTCATAATTTATCGGTAACAGAACCACTTATGGGGTTGCTTATCATGAAATATGGGGTTGTTAATCTTATAACTTTTAACCTCTTCTAGGGTCTCACTGATCTCTTTTGGAGCATCACATTGAAATTTTATTTTCCTTTAAGGAACAATATTCATTGCACCAATAAGTCTACAACGCTTTTAAAATTCATGAGTTATGTACCATACTCGCAGGTTTTCCTTCTGGGACAATTAACCATGCAAAAGTATTTGCGATTGGTACATACGACTTAGTGACCTTCTGGGTCTATGACAATTGAACTTAGATGGCAGAGGCAATCATACCAAAGTACAAAAGATGGTAAGCACTTCCGGTGCATATAATTTCACTCATTCATCATCACTTTTGTAAAGTATAGTCCTAATAAGAAACTTGAAAATTTCTATAACATGTACTTCTGGTACAAAATTTGAGTAAGTAATAAATAGATATTTTGCATCACCGTCATTTTTTTGTTTCAATACGATACCCTTTGTCATGTATATCTTTGAAACTTGGTAGATTTATTTGGGATCTACTAGAATACAACACATCAAAAAACTATGTTCCATTTAGGAACCATAATATGGGATCTTTCAAAACTTTTAATTACTTTTGCAAACATCTGGTTGCAAATTGAAAGTAATCAAACATGTGATCATCTGGCTTCTAGCCTTAATCCTTTTGCATTCAAAATGCATAACATATGAAAATTCATTATATTGAAGAATCTTCTGGTCCTTTAATGACATCAATATGAATCATCAATATTGAATTCGGATGGCGCAATTGGCCATATGCCAAATAACAAAATTACTTAGACCAGTCAACTTCTGGTTTACAACAACATAATTAACTTTGATTTTCAGTTGCATAGCAAACTTCTGGTTTATATTAGCATTGTTTCAATCGTTTAATTGATCACATGTCACTACAAAAAAAGGTTGTTTAGCGACCGAAAATAGTGACCGAATTTTTTGGTTGCTTTTTGCGACCGAAATGACGACCGATTGTAGGATCTACATGAAAGACTGATTAGAGTTAATGCTGCGACCTAAATAGCGATCGAAATAGAGCGTAGCAGAGTTATCGGTCGCTATTTCAGTCGCTAAATAAAGGAACTTAAAAGTCGGAAATTTTATGCCTTTTTAGCGATCGAAATGGCGACCGAATTAAATGCAACGGTTAAATTGTATTTACATTTGCGACCGATATTAATTCGGTCGCTAAACGGCGCGTAAAAAAAATTAAAACAGCGCGTGTTAGCGACCGATTTAAAAATCCGTCGCTAAATTTATGAATTCAAATTTCAAATTAACTCATTTAGCGACGGATATTAATTCGGTCGCTAAAGAGCGGTAAACTAAATTCAGAAACAGAGATCCCGCGACCGAATATAGAGACCGATTTTGTATTGGCGACCAAATTATAAATCCCTAAAGTCGTGAAATCTTTCCCTTCTTCCTCATTTCTGTCATCTCTTCCACCCTCGCCCCTTTTCTCTCCCTCGCCTCGTCAGGTCGCCAGTCACCATCGCCACCACAGCAGTATGCACCACCACCGCCATCTCCGGTAAGCATCCGTCCTCCTCCTCCTCTTCTTCCATCTCTTCCTCCCCTCTTCCTCTCCTCTCTTCATTTCCCCTCTTCCTGCTCTCTTTTTAATCCCCCCCCCCCTCTGTTTCAGTGCTTCGAGCAATACTCCGGCTACCAACACGCAGCCCTCTGGTCACCATGCGCAGAGCTCCTCCTACCCTCTTCTCTCCTCATTTTGTGCATTCCCTGCTCTACCTTGAGGTAACCATGGACTCTCTATGTATCATTTTTTATTTTGCTTCATTGTTTCATTTCAAAAATTTTGTGGATTGTATGTATTTCATTGCTTTATTGCTTACTACTGAGAAGAGCTACTTGTGTATTTCATGTGAGTTGTGATGATCATTTGTTTTCATGTGTCATTATTTAATCACTCCTATTAGGATTAGGAAGCTCTCATTGAGAAAGCAAGAGAAATCTGTTTTTGTAACTTTTTTTGAATGCATTGAAATATCAAAAGTCAAGACTGTGAGATTAGAATTGATGTTTACTTTAGCCACAGAATGCCATTGCTGCATGTGAGACTGCGAAACATAAACAGGTTTTGGTTTTTTGTTGATTTTTGACGTGTTGTATAATTTAAACTTTAAAGCCTCAAAGCACCCACCCGCATTGGCCGTGAAACTTGAATCCATTAGCATATTTAAGTGATGAGATAAAGATAACAGTGAGACCTAGGATTAGTGTAACTGTACCAATTTAATGTTTCAAATTTAATCTGAGAACCCTTCTGGTTTGCTTCTTGTTGATTTAGCTGTGAAATTACCTTCCATTTCAGCATCTTAGTCTTTGATTTAGATTCAGTTCCGCTTTGTGAAATGCATCTAAATTGGTTAGTGAGGATGTGTGCTATGGATTTTCAATTTGTTTTGTGCTAGGTGTCTACAATTTCAAACATGGATAGTTCATGGCTATAGTTCAAACAAATGACCAATACTGAGGCAGTTGTTTGAAGACCATTCTTGTTTAACATGTCCAGTAACAAGATTGTCCCTGTGTTAATGATGTGTTTTCTATTAAATATGGCACTTGTAATTTATGGTCTGTTTATCTTTCCATATCTTGGCTGAATTTATGTCTTTGAAGGCTGTTCATTGTTCTGTTATATTGCCTCAAGGAATATCTCACAATAGTATGATCTATAGCCTCTGTGATGCAGCTGTTTACTTGCTGTGAATAATTTCATATTGTATTGTGTATGCATTCTGATTGTATTGTATTTTGATTCGTTTGGAATCCATGAATTTGTTGGTTCTTGTTTGAATCTGTTTCAAAAATTTTAAAAGAGGGTTTTAGGGATTTCATGTTCCTGTTCACTTCTCTGTAAACAAAAAAATATTCGTTGTTGGAGTATGAAATGATCTAAAAACATTATTGTAGCCTGTAATTCCAAGAGAGCTTTTCACTCAATTTTAATCGGATTCATTTGGTAATTCTACTTATCTCTTTTCTGTTTGATGATGTAAATTTATTGAAGGCTAGTACTTATATCTGAGCATCTTCATACATTTGGATTGCTATGAAGAATAGTTTATTCTCTTTAAAATAAAAATCTTTCGATAACAATGAATCAATGTAATTAGAATAATTTGATATGTATTTGTTGATAACTTGTTTGGAAATGATTATGGAATCATATTTGTATATATTTACATTGTAAGCATTGGAATGAATTGATAAAGTGTTATTAGTTCGTAAATGGCATGACTTTGTTGTTGTTAATAAGATCATTATTCATTTACTAATTTAAAGTCCATGAGCTTAAGAAAGTCTCTTCTTGAAGCCAACAAAAGCGAGTCTCTTAGATAATGAAGGATTAAGTATAGGGTTAGATAAAATGAAGGGCTAGGCACAGTTTGCCAGGCACATGCATGACGTGCCGTCATCATTCAAACATTATTCACATTAGAAAGCAGCTCTGTACACAATATTATGAAAGCAACTCTGGTTTTCTACTCATTTGTTTCACTAGGAAATGGAGCTTTCCAGAAATAGTTGTTGATGACCATCCTTACTAGGTTATCTAGGCACTTCCGGTAGGAAAAGTCCTCTCTATGACCATCCTTCAAAACGACGTAAAAGCATCTGCTTTCCTGAAAACTATTATGTTTGCTAATCTGTAAAGTTGCATGTGAAGTTGCATTTTTTTGTTCTATTTTAACATGCTAGTATGCTACATGGATTTTTCCATCTTTTCTTATTATCACTTGATGAAGTTTAGACATATGACTTGTTTTCCTTATCATTTTATCAGAAAATGGATCTGACTAAATGTTTTGAGACAACCATCCATATAGACCAGGTACAGTATCTCATCAACGTAAGAATAACGATCGGATTCACGTAATGATGGTTAAGGCATAAACTAATCATTTACTAAATTGTTCTTGTGTATTTGCAGGATTTGATTTCAATCCCACGATCATTCTACCGTCGTTGGGGACAACAAATACCGCGTGTTGTGACTATTGAAGACAAAAGCGGAAATCTGTTCAATGGGAATATAGTAATCCATGAGGATCGTCCCATATTTTTCAATAGATACAAATGGTATCAGGGAGTTGTATTTGTTGTCCACTGGTGCATTGGCAAAGTTTAAGTACCTTGGGGGTTCTCGCTTCTACATGTTCATCCCTTTGGAAGATTGATGAGTTTTGATATTTTGATTAGTACTTATTGACTGTGGTGTGTTTTTATGTTTTGATCATTAATTAATACATTATTAAACTTTTTTTTATAAACAATTATTAAACTTGCGTTAATTAATGTATATGTTTTCTTGATCATATTGACTGTGGTGTTTTGGATCGTTAGTACATCATATTTACGTTTTCTATTTATTCAAAAAAAAATATTGGTGTATTTTGTTTATATCAGAAATTAAAAATCAATGGGGTAATAGTTGAAAAACAAAATTTGGTCGGTAGGATTAAGTTACAGGAAAATTTTTATAAAAAAAAAAAATCAAAATTTGCGACCGAAATAGCGACCGAATATCGGTCACCAAATTAGGTTAGCTGAGCATGCGACCAACTATACGGCGACTGAAATATATAATTTTGTGACCGAAATATCGGTCGCAAATTTGCGACCGAAATACAAGTTCGGTCGCTAAACATTTAGCCACCAGGGTTTCTGCTACCCCCTTAATTCGGTCGCTAATTCGGTCGCTAAACAATGTAGCAACCGAATTATCATGTTTAGCGACCGAAATCTTCGGTCGCTAAATAGGTTTTTTTTTGTAGTGTGTCAAATAATAAAATTATTTAGACTAGTAAACTTCTGGTTTACAACAATATAATTAACTTTGATTTTCAGGTGCGTAGCAAACTTCTGGTTTACATTGGCACGTGTTTAAATCGCGTAATTGTCGATATGCCAAATAATAAAATCATTTAGACTAGTAAACTTCTGGTTTACAACAGTATAATTAATTTTAATTTTCAGGTGCATAAAAAATTGGTTTACATTAGCACATATTTCAATCACGCTGTTATATCATAATTATTTATATCCAAATGCACATTATTTATATGATCATGATAAAAATAATAATTTTCATAAGAACAATTTGGACACTAATAATATTCATAAAAGAAAATATGACAACTCATAATGATTATATTATTTTATCTTTTCAAAGAATAAATGATTCTTTATAAATAATCACTGCATTTGTCAAAACAAATATTCGTACTTTACAAATGTTGTTAATTAAAATCATCATGAGAAATAATTAATATATCACTAGAGCTTAACTTACCATTAGGATTTGATAGACAAAAATCAATCTTTACCTTGATTGAAAAATCCTTCCAACAAAATGTTGACATACGACCAATATGATCGAGGTCTTTCCATACATGCTAAAAACATTAAGATAATTTTACTATTTTCAATATTTTCTCATATCTCACTCACAATCTCATACAACGATTTTAAACCATCACGGTTTTGGTAATATCTACCACATCAATTATTATAATCACGACCCTTGTCGTACCCACCCAAAATTATAATACATCGCATATGAATTCAAGCTTTGAGAGATAAATGGTGAAAACACTTGAAAAGAATTTGAATTAAAAAAACTCATATATTAAAACTATGATTAGGGAGAAGAAGAAAAGAAAATTGTTCCCTTGCTTAGAGGGAATAATGATCTCAAAAAGAAACACACAAAAGCTAAAGCCAGTTCTTCAGGAACTATACCATAAATCTTTGTGTAAACAATTATCAAGAAAAGTCATTGACTTTGTACAATCCTATAGGGACACTTGAATAATAAATTCTTCCGGAATTTATTAAGAGCGGGGAATTACAAACATGTGATTTACAACATAATTTATTATGTTTTCCTATTTTACATCTCAAGTATTTCCTTCAAATAAAATGAGGCAATTAACGGAGACAATTATAAAAGAAAACGTAGAGGGGATTTAGCAACAATAACAAATGTTAGCATGTGAAAACCACCTACGTTTAAACAAAAATGAACGTGATATATATATATATATATATATATATATATATATATATATATATATATGTGGAAGAAAGACGTAACATATCATGCTGATAACATGTTATAAAATGATAGAAGATAGGGAGAAGAAGGCAACAACAGAGATATGGATAACTAGCTATGATCTTTGTATTGATCTGATTGAGTAAGTACAAGAGTAAAACCTAAGATCCTATTTATAGAGGTAAATGGATCATTAATCCTGGACAAAATCAACAGTCATAAATAAGATGTAAATACATAATAATAATAAAGATATTGTAAGATAACAAATTGATATAGTCATCTATAATATTTAAATATTTAAAAGATAATAATATTATTTACATAGATTTTATTCATAATTTTAGATTTAATTTTGATACAATATTAGTGAAAATTAATTTTTGACACTACTATCAATCAGTCATTAGGGCTCGTTTGGTAGTCAGGATAAGATAGGGGCAGATAGGATAAGGGAGTAGGATAGGAGTATGATAGGATATGAGCAGGATAAGCTGTTATCCTATCCGACGTTTGGTGTCCACCAGATAACCAACTGAATAACATTGTAATTTTAGCATAAATTTTAAAATTTTCATTCTTGTTCGGAATGCTTTCATATTTTATTATATTTTAGTTTTTTTTATAATTTTCATTTTTGAAGATTATATAAAAAGACAAAATTGTCCCTGTGATAAAATTACATATAATATTTAAAAATTTTAAAATATTGTTTAACTTAAATTATTTTTTTTATAATTTTAAATATTCATTTTTAGTTTTTACTTTACATATAGTTAAATTATTAGAATATTTTTATTTATTTTTCAGTTTTTAAAAATAATATAAAGTAACAAAATTAGCCTTGTGAGAAGAAATAATAATTTTTAAAATTAATTATTAATATTTTTATTATTTTATGTTTTATTATACATTTTTCGGTAACATATTATAATTTATTATACTTTAATTATTTTATGTATAAAATTTTTTTATACTTTATTATACTTTAAATCACCTTATCCTATCGTGTCGAGTTCTAATACAGCTCCCCCATCAGGATATAATTTTAACTGGATGAACAAGATATGATAGGAGACATGATTGATTTATCCTATCCTGCTGGCTCACCAAACAATAGTTTCAGACAGGATATAATAGTTTATCCTATCCTGTCTTTCTTATCATGACCGTCAAACGAGCCCTTAAAGTCACTCCTTATTATCTTTCAAAAAAATAGTCACCCCTATTAATCTCTGCCAAAAAAAAAAATGTCACTCGTTATGATACATGGTTAAAAATGTTTAAAATTAATGTCTCGAGAAAAATCGTAAATTAGAAATATTTGTAATCAATTGATAGGTACTAATTATTATAGATACTATATTTTAGTAGAGTTTTAAAGAAGAATCTCGGATTCCTCAAAAATAAAAAAGAAGAATCTTGGAAATAAAAGAAATAATTAAATGGGTGTCGAGGTTATTAAGAAGTAATTAACACCCATTAATTAATATTAATCTTTGAAAAATTTCACAATAGGAAAAATGACGATTCTAACACCAGTTGAGTCAGGTAAAGGCATTAGTAATACCCTTCCCCTACTAGACTCCTGGTATTTGGAAAAAAGTTAAAGTAATATTTTGGTCCCTATACGTGATACGAATTTTCGGTTTGGTCCCTATACATAAAAAATTATTAAAATGATCCATATACGTACAAAAAATCTCCATTTGGTCCCTGCCGTATAAAATTTTAGGGACTGATTTGATAATTTTTTGCTTGTATAGGGACCAAACGGGTAACGTATAGGGACCAAATGGAGACTTTCTGTATGTATAGGGACCATTTTAATAATTTTTTATATATAAGGACCAAATCGAGAATTCGTATCATGTGTAGGGACCAAAATATTACTTTAACCAAGGAAAAATGTCTATCTTGCAGTGACTTGCACTACTCTACGCTTGAGCTATATATACCACTTTTTACACTTATGCTACTTATGGCTCGTTTGGTGGTCAGGATAAGAGAGACAGGATATGATAAGTTATCATATCCTGTCTGAAACTATTGTTTGGTGAGCCAGCAGGATAGGATAAATCAATCCTGTCTCCTATCCTATCATGTTCATCTAGTTAAAATTCTATCATGAGGAGAGCTGGGTTAGAACTCGACAGGATATGATAAGGTGATTTAAAGTATAATAAAGTATAAAAAAATGTATACATAAAATAATTAAAATATAATAAATTATAATATGGTTACCGAAAAAGGTATAATAAAACATAAAATAATAAAAATATTAATAATTAATTTTAAAAATTATTATTTCTTCTCACAAGACTAATTTTGTTACTTTATATTATTTTAAAAAACTGAAAAATAAATAAAAATATTCTAATAATTTAACTATATGTAAAGTAAAACCTAAAAATGAATATTTAAAATTATAAAAAATTAATTTAAGTTAAACAATATTTTAAAATTTTTAAATATTATATGTAATTTTATCACAAGGACAATTTTGTTTTTTATATAATCTTAAAAAATTAAAATTATAAAAAAAAACTAAAATCTAATAAAATATGAAAACATTCAGAACAAGAACGAAAATTTTAAAATTCATGCTAAAATTACAATGCTATCCAGTTGGTTATCTGATGGACACCAAACGTCGGATAGGATAACAGCTTATCCTGCTCATATCCTATCCTACTCCTATCATGCTCCCTTATCCTATCATGACCACCAAACGAGCCCTCAAGGTAAAGTCAATGCTAACTATGTTATTCATGAATAAAATAAAATAAAAACCTAACTATGTTATTTTATCATATTTTTACCATCACACTCTCAACCAATCAAGAGTGTAAAAAGGATGCAATCAAATTATGGTGAGAATACCAGGATCCCCTCTCACCAGTTAACATGTGGTTAGTCCTAGTGGTAAGGAATATGGGTATCTTAACCAAGTGGTCAGTGGTTCAAATCGTGTGATAAGAAGATGAATTTAGAAGAAGAGATTGAATTCTGACAAAAAAGAAAGCCTTGGGGGAGAGAGAGTTTTTGACCATTTTTCTTCTTCCTTTCTCATTCCATTCATTTAGATATATATACCTACCCGGATACAATATTACTTCCTAATAATAAGGGTTAAGCATCAAATCCTAACTAACTACTCATTCTAGAATATTCCTAACATAAGTAATTATGTGCCCATTTATTTAGACATAATCCTAATAGTGGGTTGGTTCCTTTTGGGCTTGGCATTGAAGCCCATATCTTGTCTCGTTTCATTACCGACCCCTTCAAATTGATCTTGTCCTCAAAATCAAAGTGACTGAAAATCCCATCATTAATGTCTACTTTCAATTCTGGGAATTTTTGCTTCACAAACATGTTGTCCACTACAGCAGCACCCCAATAAACCGTTTGTTCCAAGAATTCAAGCTTAGGCCTGTGGAGACAATATCATATGAGTGTAAAGCCCATTTACTGCAATAAGGCACAATTTTGATACTAGTCCATGATTGATATATCCTGTGAAATTTAACTCTCTTAAACAGGCAAGCCTCTAGGATAAAAAAAATTGTGGACTTCCTCTTTAGCATTCATCCCTTCAGCAAAACTGAGGCCCAATATGTGATTAGGCCAAATCATGATTGAAGTCCAAATAGATGGTGAAGCCCATAGAAACCCAAAGTTTATTGAGGCTTTTGCTGCTCCAAGGTACCCAAGGCCAGCAAGATGCTGCACCAGGTGTAACACCCTCCTTAGACATTACTTTGTAACACTTGAGGAAATAAATTAAAAATAAATTTGTTGTTTGCTTTCAAAAAATCTATTTAACTTAAGTCAGAAAAATATGGGTGTAAAATTTTTTCTTCTGAATACTTCGAAAAATGATGCGTACATCACAATAGTAAGGACTCTCTTATACTCACCAACACATATAAATTAAGTTTATTCATAATCCAACCTTCTATAATGTACAATTTTTTTCTTCTTAAAAGTCTTTTCTCATAAATTGTATGAAAATTATCAAAACACGCGTATTAAACTTCCTAAAACATACATCTTCAAACACAAACCTAAGCTGGTCGCTCTACAAGACACTCACTAATAAGACCCGACGATCATCCCTAAGATCTCACAACTCTTCCCGCAATCCAGACTTAAGACTCCAAATGACTTAAGAAACTCCTATGCAACATTTGTACTCGTATACCATGGTACAACAGCAAAATCAGAAGAACAAAAATATGCAAGGGTGAGAACCAATATATGTATTTTAAAACGATAACTACATGCGCGACACACAAACATCATATAACATGTATAGTTATAACAACATCAATGTTCAGAAATAAACAAATAGTTTATCAAATGGTTTCATACCCAACATTCACCGTCATGTTTTCTTAAAAACAAATGACACTTCAATATTCACCATCTAAACTTTTGAACCTAATCTCCGAAGATCCCAACTTCCATTCAATAACATCAATTATTTGGCCCGTCAAAGTTCTAAGTAACTCGGTAGGACACGATCTCCAACCATCATAGTACGTAGTTCACAAGAACATCCAACGATAATCGTACTTAACTCGTCCTATAAAATATCACTAATATCCGAGCTCCAGAAATAGTCGTAAGTAGCCTGGCCTTTCCTAGACCCACCTTCTATTCCATCCAAAGGCGAAATGTACACCATAACATGAATACCTACCAAGATACCATGCATAAAACCTTTAGGCACGTCTGCCGAATAATGCATGTAAAAGGCTCAAAGGCTCACTACCAACCCAACTTTTAAATATTTAAGTTTATCATCCATTTCAATAAAAAGGACTCCAAGTCCAAATATGCAAATCACGAAATCTAGACCGATGCACTAGTCTTAGATACGTAGATTTTAGCGCACAAAATCAATATAACTTTTTATAGGACATATAGTCCATAACTTCACCTTTAGGACACACCGTCCACATCATAGAATGCTAGAAACCCGACGTATCAGCCTCTAGGTTCGTTTTTCATCTTTAAAATCATTTTCGTTCTGTGAAACACAACTCGAAAACAAAATCTCCTCAACTTATCCAAGTTGTCGGAAATAACACCATTGTATAAAACTAATTTACAGAAAATCCTTTTATGTTGGAAATTCTTTTATAAAATCATCAAATCACTTAAAACTCATTTTCTTCTAAAAATCTTTATTTGAAACTTTAGTTCAACGAAAAATATCGTTTTGAGACTAATTCTCTGTTCTAACAAATACTTCTGTTTTTCAAAATTGCTTTCCATAAATGTTTTCGGAATTAACCATCGTTTTGCATTTCAAAATGTTTTAAGTCAAAATTTGACTTTTCTAGTAAAATAACTTTCTCCACACCATAATAAAATTATTTTTGAAACTTAACTTTTTACAATAATATTTTCTAATATTTGTAATTTCTTATGCAAAAATTAGTAGTACTAAAATATTTTCACGGTTACGTCCTCACTGTGACTCATAATTCCCTATTACACCGTTAAATCATTAAAATAACAGTATTTTCAACTATTACACATTTTTAACCAATCAAATAATCAAGTAATATTATATTACTTTATTCCACCAAATAAAAATTCAATATTTCTTATAAAGCTTTTTAACGCTTTTATCTGCTTAATTAATTGAACACTGAACACTGTCAGGCTTTTCAATCAACAATCAACATCCATAAACATTCCACATCAACATTATATCATATAGTACAGTTTATAACATGCATTAAAACATGATAACAATTAACTGCAGATAATCAATTAGAAGCAGATAATAACAACAAATATATTAACCACGCAAGATAATTTAAACATACCACAAACACACTCAAATAAATTATACAGACCACAATTAATAGAATATAGCTATCGAAAAAATTGCTCGGGTACTCCCCTTACCTCTTGAAGTCTCTCATTCCTTTCTCGAAGAGATTTTCCCTAATTCGCTTCTGGTTTCCTCCGTGAAATTCAGAACAAACCAACAAGGTTTCTCCTTCACAACAAATCATCACAAAATGACACGCACATCACAAAAGTAAAATAACATTATACTTTGTTGTTTTGGCTTCAACGACTCAAGAGGTGGGGGGGGAGGGTGAATTGAGTTTTCAAAGAAAATGTTTCCCTCTTAAAACTTTTTTACAAAGCTTTATAAATCAGAGTTGTGAATTTGTGTTCTCGGGATCTTTTATAAAATCGATGAAGGGTTTTTACAAAATCTTGAATAGAAGGTGATGAGGATAAGAAAGATTAATAACAAATAGGTTCAGGTTCAATAACTCAGTAATAACAAGATACAGTTTATAGAGATCAAGAACATAAATTATACTTGAACTTTAAACATTAAAGTTGCAGGTTCTTGAATCATAAACAGAAAGTAAAGGAGTTTGAGTTTAGAGATACTACACAACCAGATTTATCCTGGTTTAGTCACCACCACTGTGTCCTACATCCAGTCCCCACTCCACCTGTGGGATTTCACACACTAACACACAAGCTTTGCCAGGTAGCTTGAATAACCTTTACACCACATAACACTCATTCACCTCGAGATACCATGATGCGTTATTTTTAGAATATAAAGGCAAGTGCACCTCGTCGCAAACAAGTAATACGGTGGTGAGACCGGTTATCGTATCCACAGGGATTGGTTGTCAATTACCAATTCACAAACTTAACAACTATCTAGACTAAACTATGGTATGAGATATCAAAACAGAAAACAAAGCAATACAATATTTTTGGTCTTTTTGGACTTTTAACAAACACTTGGAGTGCAGAATTTACAAATGGTTGAGATTGTCAGGTTGAGAATACACTAATCCTCCCTTGATTGCAATGAAATGGCTAACAACACAAGTCCTAATTCAATTATGCCAATCAAGCCTTTTCTAAAGTACTCAAGCCTAATGTCTTAGGTGCATTGAGCCTAAAACCCCAAATTAAGCCCTAATGTCTTAGGTGGAATAACCTGGGATTTTGCATTAAGTCAAGACTTATAAGATTGCAAGCAGCCAACACCTATGTCTAGATTCTTGAACTACTTGGCATATGATTCATGAGCATGCCTTAACACCAACCTTTCAGTTATCTATCAAAGCAACATATCATTCCTATGGGTAGCTAAGCCAAGGAAAGCATTAAACACAGAATCACATACTCATAAAGAAATAGAAACTTATATTGAAATCAAATCAATTAACAATCAAGTTCAGAAAAGCTACATCTAAACCCAACAATGGGGGAATTAGCTATACATAATAAATTCTACAAAAGAGAAAGAGAGAAGAGAGGAAGAAAACTTCATGACGAATCCTTCAATCTCCTTCCAATCCAAGAGCAGAGAGATGTCATCTTTAAGGTCCCAGCCTTCCCCCAGCCATCAGCCCTCTTTAGGGTTTCCAAGCCTCTGCAAAAAGTCCCCTTTTTCTGTCTGCTGTGCTGTTATTTATAGATCCGTCGCGCGTCACGGCCGTGATGTCCATCACGGCCAGGCCGTGACGCTTTCTGTCCAAGGCGTGTCTTCAAGTTTTTGACTCTCGCGAGGCGAGAGAAGTGTTCGCGACGCGAGCCCTCATTTTCTGGTTAGTCACGGCCGTGATGTACATCCACGGCCGGCCGTGATGTGATCTCTGACTTTTGCCTTCTTCTCTGCTTGATCACGGCCGTGATGGTCATCACGGCCAGGCCGTGATAGGCTCTGTTTGGCTCATATTCTTCTCTCTCCAAAATCATCCAAGCTTCATTATAGCCAAATATGCCCAGTTTTCCTTCAATTTCTGCAAAACAACACACAGAAACCACCTTCACCCGTTCCAAGGTAAAAACTAATAAAAACAAACTAAAAATGCCTAAACTATATGCAAATGCATGCAGAAATGTACATGGAAAATGAGGTGAAATCACACTCATCAAATCACCCCAAGCTTAAGACTTTGCTTGTCCTCAAGCAAAAACCAAGGCCAGAAGAATAAACAGAACATTGATAGTGAACTAAGAACCCGAGTAAATGATTCAAGCAATAGGCAAATTAAACAATTCAGCAAGAGACAATCAATTCAAGTCCAATTAGAGGCTTAGGTTCCTTAGACTCATATTCTCACTGATTTGGGCACTCTTTCTCACTTGAAGCTCACCCCAAGCTTGTTCATTTGCTTGGTTCTCTTTCTACCTCACTCAAGTGTTTAGGGAATAAGACATTTCGCTCAATTTTCCTCAAGGAATGAATCCTACCATAGGCTTGACTATCAACCACATCTCTACTTTATTAATGAAAACAAATTAGAATCAAGAGGTCTTTTATTTGGTTGTAACGTGGCCATGGGATTAATCGTTAGGTGGGGATAACAAGAAAAGGACATTTCAAAAGGCTACATAAACATCAAGCATTGCAAACATGACCTTCTAAAATACCTTCTTGGGTTTTCAATTCACTTTCCACCTTTCTTTTCTTTCTTTTCTTTTTATTTCTCACTTTTTTTTTGTCATCCCCTTCTCTATTTATTTTTATTTTTTTTTCTTTTCTTTTTCTCTTCTTTGGAGAAGGGGAGATTTTTTCAAATCAAGAGAATTATTATTATTATTATTATTATTATTTTGATTCTTTTCCCAAACTTTTTTTTTTCAACTACCCTTTTACCCTTTTTGTAATACTTTAGAAGGTCCCTTATCCACATATTTATCAAAACATTTCAGGGTACCAAGAAAAGCATTTTATTCTTTTGTAGGCTCAAAATTGGGTAACTAAGGGGTAGCATTTCATCATTCAAAGCTCAGAAGGCCAGAAAAATACCTATTGCCTCAATCATTTTCAAAAATGTTTTCAAAAATTTTTTAAGCTTCAAAATGGTTTCAAGTCAAGTTCTAGAGAAATTCATCCAAGAGGAATAACACTCTAACACAAAGAATGGGGTAGATTTTAGTGAGTACCCCTTTGGCTCAAAATCTCACATTTTAGTTCAGAATCAATGAAAAACACAAATCCTCAGAACCATATGCTAATTATCAACTATCCAAGATTATCTCAAACGTTTTCATCCCATATCACAAGAATGAAAAATTGGGTTCAACAATTCACTATCACAATTTAATTTGGCACTTAGCTCTCACAATTGGATGCAAAATCTAAGCAAGGGTAATCTAATAGTGTGATCATGCAAAGCTATCATGCAAGACTATATGAATGCAACATGAAACATGCAAAATGCAAAAAATTAAAAAATTTACACCAAAAATACCCCTACCCCAAGCTTAAAAATTTACATTGTCCCCAATGTAAACAATCAAGTTGGAGAGAGGAGAAGAAAAATAAAATAAAGCAAAAAAATTGGAACGGCTTACCGAGGCGGTAATGGGTGTTGGCTCACATGCTTTTTGGCTTTGTTTCTCCCTGCTCTTTTTGCTTCTCCTTCCATATTATCCTGAAAACACTTAACAAATTTATTAGTAAAAGAAAACTCTTGATCTTCTCAAATTATTCAAGAGTTAAAAAATCAAAATCTAACTAAAGAGAAAGGTTAAGGAAAATTGGGTTGCCTCCCAATAAGCGCTTCTTTAACGTCACTAGCTTGACTCATTAAGAAGCATCCACCTGGATCCCATAACCTGTGGTATAAGGACCAAGGGATGCTAACCATGTGAGATCCTACACCCGGATCCCACGGTTTGCAGCAAAAATATGGGAGTGAGTGCTTGAAAATCCTGGTGACTTCTTCAAGTGGGAAGGACTTCTCACTCCCTCTTGGGTCAAAGATGACCCCTTCATCAACAAAATCTTCCCAATAAAAATGGGGTTCAACCTCTTGGACTGGCCATGGTGCCTGCATCTTTAAAGATTCAACATCCGGTTTCTCAGGCAGAGGCTTGAACTCCATTGTTGACTGCTTCAAAATGTGAGGTGGCAAACAAGTCGAGAGGATCACTGGTGCTGTTTTGGCTTCTGTACAATCTTCATTCTCAGCATTACCAAATCCATCACCTTCCAAATATGCAGAAATCTCAGCACAAACCACACAAGTGTTTCTCCCATCACAATCAACACATGCATAAGAGCCAATAGAATCATTTAATTCCAAAAGTTCCTCATCATCCTCAAGCATGGTGAAATAGATGTCCTCCAAATGTCTCTTCTTCTCAGTCTCTTGAGTCAAGGGTTCAATGGGAGATGGTGCAACTATGTTTTCACAAACAGGTTCTTCATTTCTTAATTCAGTTGCTCCCACTTCTTCATCTTCCTCATCATCCATTATTGCATCATCTTCATCATCATCCATCGATGCATCATCTTCATCATCATCCATCAAGTTCCCATTTGGCATTTCGGATAGTTGGTTAGAGAGTTCCTCAATACGTACCCCGAGACTTCGAATGGTATCTTCTTGGTTTTCTAAACTTTCCATTGTTGTTACCATGAAGCTCTCCAAAATATCCTCTAAGTGAGACCGACTATCCGGAATAGGTTGCTCAGAATTGACTGCGAATTCGGATTTGAAGTTCTCCCAAGCAACTTCCAATGGTGATGGTTGTGCTTCATATGTAGGTGTGGAAGATTCCCAATGTTCCTCTTGATCAATCCAAGTATTGTTTGGAGGGTTCCCCCACCATGAAGTGTAAGTGTTGGGAAATTGATTTCCCCATTCAGAATAGCCTACCACTGGTGGAGGAGAGACAATTGCCCTCGACAACTCATTACTCACTTGTTGGATGTTTATGGCTAATTGAAGCATATCTGCCCGCAGCTGAAGCTCAGACATCTCAATTTCTGCATCAGATGGTTGATAGCAATTATAGTCCATGATCCTGTCAAACCAATTTTCACCTCACAGACAATTAAGCCCAAGATCAAAGAAACACAAAAACAAATATATACAAAACTAACAAAAGAAAGATATCAATTATATACAGAAAAATAATAAAAAAAAATGTCTAAATTAGTTATCTCATTTGTTACTACTGATATTGGCAAAGCCAATCCCCGGCAACGACGCCAAAATCTTGATGCGTTATTTTTAGAATATAAAGGCAAGTGCACCTCGTCGCAAACAAGTAATACGGTGGTGAGACCGGTTATCGTATCCACAGGGATTGGTTGTCAATTACCAATTCACAAACTTAACAACTATCTAGACTAAACTATGGTATGAGATATCAAAACAGAAAACAAAGCAATACAATATTTTTGGTCTTTTTGGACTTTTAACAAACACTTGGAGTGCAGAATTTACAAATGGTTGAGATTGTCAGGTTTAGAATACACTAATCCTCCCTTGATTGCAATGAAATGGCTAACAACACAAGTCCTAATTCAATTATGCCAATCAAGCCTTTTCTAAAGTACTCAAGCCTAATGTCTTAGGTGCATTGAGCCTAAAACCCCAAATTAAGCCCTAATGTCTTAGGTGGAATAACCTGGGATTTTGCATTAAGTCAAGACTTATAAGATTGCAAGCAGCCAACACCTATGTCTAGATTCTTGAACTACTTGGCATATGATTCATGAGCATGCCTTAACACCAACCTTTCAGTTATCTATCAAAGCAACATATCATTCCTATGGGTAGCTAAGCCAAGGAAAGCATTAAACACAGAATCACATACTCATAAAGAAATAGAAACTTATATTGAAATCAAATCAATTAACAATCAAGTTCAGAAAAGCTACATCTAAACCCAACAATGGGGGAATTAGCTATACATAATAAATTCTACAAAAGAGAAAGAGAGAAGAGAGGAAGAAAACTTCATGACGAATCCTTCAATCTCCTTCCAATCCAAGAGCAGAGAGATGTCATCTTTAAGGTCCCAGCCTTCCCCCAGCCATCAGCCCTCTTTAGGGTTTCCAAGCCTCTGCAAAAAGTCCCCTTTTTCTGTATGCTGTGCTGTTATTTATAGATCCGTCGCGCGTCACGGCCGTGATGTCCATCACGGCCAGGCCGTGACGCTTTCTGTCCAAGGCGTGTCTTCAAGTAATTGACTCTCGCGAGGCGAGAGAAGTGTTCGCGACGCGAGCCCTCATTTTCTGGTTGGTCACGGCCGTGATGTCTGTCACGGCCAGGCCGTGACAGTCTCTGACTTTTGCCTTCTTCTCTGCTTGATCACGGCCATGATGGTCATCACGGCCAGGCCGTGATAGGCTCTGTTTGGTCATATTCTTCTCTTTTTAAGCTCCAAAATCATCCAAGCTTCATTATAGCCAAATATGCCCAGTTTTCCTTCAATTTCTGCAAAACAACACACAGAAACCACCTTCACCCGTTCCAAGGTAAAAACTAATAAAAACAAACTAAAAATGCCTAAACTATATGCAAATGCATGCAGAAATGTACATGGAAAATGAGGTGAAATCACACTCATCATACCACACTCTTGTGAAGAGCCTCAATGTTCAACCTTAGGGATACCTCACCCTAATCACTCAGAGAGACTCCCTTTCTCTTTACAATTGAAAAGTAAAACAAAAGTTGATTCCTAACTCTCAATAGTCAAATAAAACAAATTGAAGCACTTATGAGTATTGAAACACTCTTTTCACAGTAAGCTCAATGAAGATGATGAATGATTTTCACAATTGATTTCTCAAAATGATTTCGTAAAATTGTGACATGTTATGATATTCGTATATTTTGTAAAAGTGTTCATTTGATCCCTCTTTATATAGAAAACAAGTTATAGTCGCTGGGATCAATCAAAACAGATTTGGATATGATTTAACAGAATCTGTTTTCTTGATTCTCGTTCTTGAGATAAGATTTTAATAGTTCTTATAGAATTCGCGTCCATAAAATAACGAGTCCATTTGGAAAATAGCCGCGTCCATCTTAAAAAAATAGTCGTGTCCATTTGCCACGTCAGTAGACGGGAGTACTAACACAAAGTAATTGGACGTGCTCCAACTAGTAGACGAGCGCTTGTTATCACTTTAGTGGACGAGCGCTTCTGTCACTTTAGTGGACGAGCGCTTGTATAACTTTAGTGGACGAGCGCTTGTATAACTTTAGTGGACAAACACTTCTATCACTTTAGTGGACGAGCACTTCTGTCACTTTAGTAGACGTGCGCTTGTGTCACTTTAGTAGACGTGAGCTTCTGTCACTTTCTTGGATGCCAGTTTTTACCACTGTTGGACGTGTGCTTCTATTATTCCCAATATTAGACGAGCGCTTATATTATTCCAGTGTTGGATGAGCGCTTATATTACTCCAGTGTTGGACGAGCGCTTATATTATTCCAGTGTTGGACGAGCGCTTATATTATTCCTTCCAAAAATCATTTTCATTAACGAAAACTTATTCCTTTTAATGCAGGTTATGAAAAATTATTTTCTTCATGCATCTTTCTTAATTGAGCTATTTGTGAATAAGAGATTTCATCTCTTACACATCATCTAAGACTTAACACTAATTTCTTCATTTAAGCTCTTGTCTTGATGATTCCTTGATCTTCGTCCTTGCTCTTTGATTCCTCCAAGTTCTTCCTTGAATATTTTCCTTTGATTGCTTACTGAACTTGTTGAATATTGCTTGATACCTGTCTTTACAATTTGACACTAAACACTTGCATACACATTAAGTTGTATTTGTCATATATCAAAATCTCTTAGTCATTGAGTCTAACATACTTTACAGTACACATAAATTGGTTTCATTCATAAATCAGGCCACCACAACATATAAGTTTTCTTGAAATTATTTTCATAATGAGACATTTCAAACCATACCAAGGGTTTTAGAATCCCATAAATCGATTTTCTCAAAATTACACAACACAAGGAAGAATCCTAAGCTGGTCACTCTATAAAACATCTAATGGAAGAACTATGTAATTCTCATCACTATTACCAACCTTTGTAAGGATCGGGATTAGTATCCCCAATTGAAATTAAGACTTCCTCTGCACCATATACTATTAGTACCAAGGTACAGCAGCAATAACGAGTAAAACCCGATATATTGTAAGGGTGAGACACCAACATATGGATATAAGCATGATAACTACATACGTGACACACAAAACAGCATATGGGCATATATAGTCATACAACATAAACTTCTCAGAAATACAAGTAATTTACCAATGGGTTTCATACCCGAATAGTCATTGTCCTTTATAAAAAGATTAATGACACTTCAAAGTTTAACATCTAATTTTTATACCTAATCTCCGGAGATCCCGATGCCGTGTAAAATGAGCTGATCAAGCTCTTGAATTGCACATTGTTAACAAAAGAACAATGGTCAACATCATAATGGCACATTGTCCAAACCCTTGGTACAACGGTCAACATCATCATGGCACATTATCCCAACTCCCGACACAATGGTCAACAAAACAAATGGCACATCGCCCAAAACTCCCGGTACGATGGTCAACAAAGAAAATGGCACATCGTCCATTAAGGCGCAATGGTCAACGTAAGACATGAATATCATCAAGATACCATGATTAACAAATACATCGTGACATGATTATCTTCAAGATATCATGATTAACAAATACATCGTGACATGATTATCATTAAGATATCATGATTAACAAATACATCATTAAGTAAAAATTGTTTACAAAAAATCCTTTATGTTGTAACTCTTTTATAAAACGTCAAATCATATTGAAATCCATTTTCTTTTGAAAACTCCTTTTCCCGAAATAACGTCAAATCTTCGTAAAATTATTTCTAATATAACTTCCTTTATAAAATCATCAAATTACTATAAAACTCATTTTCTTATGAAAATATTTCTCCGAGAAACTCTAGTTCTTGAAAAAGAAGTGATCTTAAAACTAAATCCATGTGTGAATGATTACTGCTGTTTTTAAGAATGATTTCCGTAAATATTTTCGGAATTAACCGTCGTTTAGCATTTTTAAAAAAAGTTTAAGTCGAAATTTGACTTTTCCCCTTAGAATAATTTTCTAAGATAGAAATTAAGTTATTTTCGAAGATTATTATCTCAAAAAAACTTTTTATAATATTTTGGGATTTCACACGTAAAAATTTGCAGTGCTAAAATAATTTCAAGGTTACGTCCTTACTGTGACTCAAAGATCACTCCTACACTGTTAAATCATTAAAATAATAGTATTTCAACTATTTCTCATTTTCATCAAATCAAATATTTAAATGATATTATATCCCAATATTTCTCAATTAAATATTGAATATTCTTCATGAAGCTTTTATCTGATTAATTAAATGAGCACTGACCACTGTCAGGCTTCTCAATCAACAATCCACATCATCAAATATTTCACATCAATGCTATAGCGGATAATACAGTTCATATCATGTATTAAAACATATTATAACGCATAACTGCAGATAATCAAACACAGATAAAATAACATCTTAGCACAGAATTAAACAACCACCACGAATCTCAATCCAATTATTACAAATCGTACACTAAATCACACATATAATTATCGGGAAAAATCCCTCAGATAAGCTCCCACTACCTCTTGAAGTTACAGTTTTCCTCTCGAAGTTTTTCTTCTGATTCGTTTCCGATTCCACCTCACAACTTAGCACAATCCACAACAATTATCCTTCATAGTAAAACAAAAAAATCCTCCTAAACACTCATGTTGAGGTTTCTGTCTACATGGTTTAATTAGGCTAGGGATGTCAAAATTTCACAAACTCTTGGATTAATGATCCTTAAGTATTAGGAAGAAATAATCAATTGTTACATGACAAAGATTAAATCAAAAACCCATCTAACTCATATGAGTATGGTTTCAGCCTTGATTGGAAAAATAGACTAGAGAATTAATTTGGTTTCAATCTCATGGATTTAACAAACATAGGTATTAGAAAGATGAAATCAAGTGTTACTTTCCAAAAATTGAAATAAAGTTCATCCAATCTCCCTAGAGCATAGGTTCGGCCAACTTCAAATAATTAGGAAGGAAATTTTCTCTTGATTCATGCTCTTGGATATTTAATATAGGAATCATGGTGAGTTCATAGAAATTGAAACCACATTAAAAGGATTTTTCTACAATTTTCTAGAGATTTTAGAAGATTCTAGATCTAATAATAAAAACATGAAGATCATGGCATGAAACAAGTGAAATCAATGAAGAAAGCTTAGATCGATGATCAATGAGATGAGGTTTTACCACTTGTAGCTTAAAGAAATGACAAGAAATGATGAAGTTTTTCACAGCCTCAACTATGGTGTTCTTGAGAAAATGAGAGAAAGTGATGAAGAAGATGAAGTTAGAAAATGACTTAGTGTGGGGGAGTATGAGCTGCACGAAAATGAGAGAGTTAGGGGAAGAATTTGTGTTGTTTAATGTGATAAGAGAACCATGGTTGAGTTAAATTGACTAAGGTTAAGTTAGAAAATAATATAATAACTTAACTATAGTTAATTAGTAACTTAACTAGGGTGAATTAGTGATTATGGTTAAAATCATGTGGTCAAGAATTGGTGAAGGGTGTGGCTGATTTTGGACCATAATAATTAACCGTGGTTCCTTAACCATGGTTAAAATTTAACCAAATGTCAGTTAGGTTAAGCTTAGGGGTATTTTGGTCATTTCACTTGAAAATTCATGATTACCCGAAATTAATGCTTGACTCCTTGTCCTCTCCGCTACATTTATTACTCCCAATACCTCAACTCCATAATCGACTTCGTCGTTTACCCGACTAATCTCTCGACTTAGGTTTTTTCCCGTTTTCCTTAAAGATTATGCCCGAATAAAATAATTTGTATTTCTTTCCTAACGAATTTTTTCCGAAATACAGAAAATTGATGGGAGCGAAATATAAAACCTAATCGTTTTGTTCCCGAGTCGAAAATACGGTTTCTGATCAGTAAAATCTTACTGTTAGTGAAAACGTAGAAAACACAGATCGGGTTCCGTCTGAATTTTCAACCCAAAACTTCCCTTCGTAACCTTATAAAAACAAGTATAATAGAGAAATGACCTAAGTTTATCCAAAGTCATTTACTAAGTCTCAGATAAGAATATAATCATTTATATAATTATTACCGATATTAGAAAGCCAAAAAATCGGGGTGTTAAACTATTCACTATGATATGGTTCGACCTACTCATTTTAATTAGGCTAAGGATGTTAAAATTTTACCAACTCTTGGATAAATGATCCTTAAGTACTATAATGACATAATCAATGATCATAAGTCAAGAACTTGAAGAAAATCCATCTAACTCACATGGGTTAGGTTTCGGCCTTGACACAAAAATTGGCCTAGAAATTGATTTTATTTTTCAATCTTTTGGATTCAATAAGACTAGGTACTAGATAGATGATAACAAGTGTTATATTAAACGACAATAAAATCAAAACCCAATTTCCCCAAATTTTTGGAGTTTCGGCCCACTCTTGAAACATAGGAAGGAAATTTTATTTTTATTCATGCTCTTGCATGATAAATATAGGGATGATTACAAGATCATAGAAATTGGTTTCACGATCATAGGATTTTTCTATGATTTTCTAGAGATTTTTGAAGTTATAGATCTAGAAATTTCAAATGATGATCATGGCCTTGAATCAATAAAATAATTGAAGAACATAGAATTTATTGATGATGAGAAGTAAGGTATACCTCTTGGAAATAAAAAGAAAGAACAAGGGATCTACTAGTTGCTTCACAATTTGTGGTTGTGGAAACTTAGAAAAAATGAGAGAATTTTTTAGGAAGAAGATGAAGTTAGAGAGAAATGAGTGAAATGGCCTATGGAAGGTGTTTTGGCCGTGGGAATTGGAGGGTTAAAGGGCCCAAATGATGTTAATTTAGGGACAAGTGAGTAATTTCACTTAAGGGCAATTTTGGCATTTAAAACCAACTTAAGGGCATAATAGTCATTACACTTCTAATGTCATCATGACAAACATGTGGTGATGAATGGTTGGATGTGTGATTGATTTGTGACCACAAAAACAAGTTGAAGAAGTCAATTTGAACTTGTCTTGCCTCAACCATGGTTAATGTTTAACTAGGATAGGTTAGGTTAGAGATATTTTGGTCTTTTCACACCTAAACCCATCATTAAATAAATTGAATTCTAGGTGAGTCACCCCTATGACTCACCACCCTAGGTAGCAAGATGTCTCTTCATCCAATGTCGGCTTTTGTCTCTACACATTGGTTCTCGACTCCTTCGATTACCCGATTTAGGTTTTTATGCCCGAATCAAGGTATAATCACTTATTTATTTTGAAAATTTTCAAAATAACCACTATCGTTGGAAAATCGACAAAAACCCTAATCGTTTCGTTCACAAGTCAAAATTAGGTTTTCTGATCAATAAAATCTTACTGTCAATGAAAACGGAGACTGGGTTCCGTCTGAATTTTCAACCTAAAATTTAACCTAAAATTTAATCGTAACCCTATAAAAATAAGTATAATATGAATATTATAACACCCGTTTTTCGTAAATAAGCTTAATGTGTTTGTATATGTTATATATATATATATATATATATATATATATATATATATATATATATATATATATATATATATATGTTTGTATATGCTTGTTATGTTTGTTTTTTATGCCTAAGTTCATGTTTGGGGAAGTTTAGCCTTAGAAAGGTTCAATCCTTTTAGAGTCCAAGTAACATGTTTCATCGTCTTGGCCATATCTTGAGTTATAAATGTCCGATCAAGATGATCTTTGTGGCATTGGAAAGCTAAGAGAATTATCTACACGTCTTATTTTATGTGTTTTGTCCGATTCGATCATTTAGATGGTCTCGCAGGGCAATATTGGAGTGCCTCATGGTCAGGAATTGAGCACGACCGTGCTCAACAGGGAGCAAGGCCGTGCTCAGGTCCTAGAGCCTATAAATAGAGCAGTTCCGTTAGGGTTGCGACCCAAACCCTCTTTTTGGCACTTTGGGCAATACTAATGCGATAGAAACCTCTTCCCTTTCCCTTCCCTTGAACCCCTTGAAGTTCTTAGAGTTTGTGAGTCCGTTTGGGAAAGAAGTTACGCGTGTTAGCAGCATTTAAGGTAACGTAATTATCCCTCCTTAATCTCCTTTTCCCTTCTTTTAAATTGGCGATTAATTAGTTGTTCCCTTCTTGTTTGACCAAGGCTTGTAGAACCCGTCTAGCCGCTCAAGTGAACGTGTCTAATTTTCCAGGTCGTCGTTGTTTGGGAATCTTCATACCAGGTATGGGGAGAAGGAATAATATTGACATGTAGGCGTTGGGGGTAGCGTAAGATGAAGGGTTAACCCATGGCCCTTTCATATGTTGTTATCTATTTGATGTTAATTGATATACGTACGATATGATTATAATGTTAATGGCATGCTTTAATTGTTATACTGTTTTATGTTAATTATTGATGATGTATGAATGGATGGTATTGGTATGCCCAATTGAGTATGATGTTTAATGATGCCACGAATGTCTATAATGATGATGATGTTATTATGATGATGATGTTGTTATGATTATGAGAATGTTGTTATGATAATGATGATGATGTGGTGCTCCGTTTAAGTGTTGATTGTTGAGGATGTTATTGCAAACAATGATGTTAAGACGTTAAAATACGTTAATGATAATAATGATAATTAATGGATGTTTCCCCAGTTGTTCATAATATATGAATATAGTGTGAGAGGTAAGGTTATGTTCATAGGGCTTAGTTAAAGACCCTAGGATTGATTAGTGAGTGTTCTAGGAACATTAATAACAAGGCTATGATTAAATGATTAATTCCTCATAATGATAAGACATGAATATTAATGCAGAACAGTTAAGATTAATGAAACTGATGTTCGATGGATTAGTTAAAAGCCAATAGGTTGAATCTGTGATCTGTCCCAAGGGTTTGGGAAAGGGTTTCTGACCCTTTCTGCCCAGATCAGTACAACCACGCTCCATCGAGCACAACCATGCTTAATAGGGAGCACGCCCGTGCTCCAGTTTGAAATCCAGAGCAGGGCGTGCAATTGGGCGCGCCCGTGCTCAACAGGCAGCACTCCAGTGCTCAGCATGCAGCACGACCGTGCTTTCCTATAGGTCCAGTACGCCCGTGTTGAGGGTGAGCAGTCCCGTGCTCACTTGACCAGAACAGAACCAGAATGCTGAAAACAGGGGTTCTACCCCAAAGTATCCAATTAATGAAATAAGACATCAAACGAAGAAAAGATGAGTTAGATAACTTAAAGATGTTGTTCTGTACCTTGGTAGCCGAGTGGCCAAGGGGGTCTTCATGCTCAATGGTCATGGTGTTGAGCTCTGCAACTGATCTGTCGGAGTGTTAATAATTAAAGTGGAAAGATGATGTTTTGTACCTTGGTAGCCTAGCATTCGCTACAAGGGGGCCTCGATAACCAAGTGGTCGAGGTGTTTAGCTCTGGTGCTAATTGCCTAGAGTGTTGTTGTTTTGTACCTTGTTAGTCGAGTGGCCAAGGGGGCCTTGATGCATAATGTCAAGGTGTTGTTAAAAGATATTGGACCTTGGTAGCCTAGTGTTCACTCCAGGGGGCCTTGAAGCTTAATGGTCAAGGTGTTGAGCTCTGGTACTTTTTGGCCAGAGTGTAAGTGGAAATAGTACGTGATAAAAGATTAAAGACTAAAGATAAAAGATAATGTTGATGATGATGATGAACTTGGGTAGCCGAGTGGCCCAAGCAGAGGTGATGATTGTTGGTTGTGCACTGTGTTGCTCATTCATGCATTGGAGTAGTGGAGTAGTGTTGCGTCGCATAACATATTGTTTGGAACGATATATTTATATATATGATATTGATGTGATGAGATGGTTGTGTTGATATACTATGTTTACATGATGCATGTTAATCTTGCTAACTGCTTCCATGCCGTTATGTTGATATATATGTTTCTTGCTCCCCGTCTTTTATTGTTGCCTTGCAAGTACCCCATTTTGTGTTATATATGCAGAGGACGGTGAGCAGCGTGCTGAGGAGTGACTCTGAGGAGCCGCTTCTTGAAGTTTAGTTTATTTTTAGTTTAGTTGTTATCCGAGTTGTTTTATCGGATCGGTTATACCATCTCTGTAATGTGACATCGGGGTTGGGTTATATGTTTTGTTTATGTTATGTTATCCTTTAAACATGTTTTATTTCCACGTTAAGACCTTGTTACAATGATATGCATGTGTTTATCTAATTTATAAAAACTAAATTATTTTTCCTTCTATGTTATCACTTTATAAATACATGCGGGGTAGAGGGTGTCACATTTAGTGGTATCAGAGCAGTTCGACCCTGTCCGGACGTGGTATGAGTCTGTTGCGAGTCTTCTATGTATTTTGTTTGGATTATCTATATTAATTATAGATAATGATGTTTTAGTTTTAAGAACCTTTAGTTCTTCCTGCTTGGTTCTCCAAGTCCGAGGACTCAACCCAAGGCACGAGCTTAATTGGTGAAAGTTTAACCAGTTAAGGTGGTGGAAATTTCGAGGACGAAATTTTTATAAGGGGGTGGAATTGTAACAGCACATTTTTCGTAAATAAGCTTAATTCGTTTGTATATGTTATATATATGTTTGTATATGCTTGTTATGTTTGTTTTTGATGCCTAAGTTCATGTTTGGGGAAGTTTAGCCTTAGAAAGGTTCAATCCTTTTAGAGTCCAAGTAACATGTTTCACCGTTTTGACCATATTTTGAGTTCTAGATGTCCGATCGAGATGATCATTGTGGCGTTAGAAAGCTAACCGAATTATCTACTAGTCTTATTTTATGTGTTTTTGCCAATTCGATCATTTATTTGGTATCGCAGGGATATCTTTGAGCGCCTCGTGCTCAAGAATTGAGCACGACCATGCTCAACAGGGAGCAAGGCCGTGCTCAGGTCTCAGAGCCTATAAATAGAGCAGTTCCGTGAGGGTTGCGACCTAAACCCTATTTTTGGCACTTTCGGCAATCCTAGTGCTATAGAAACCTCTTCCCTTTCCATTCCCTTGAACCCCTTGAAGTTATTAGAGTTTGTGAGTCCGCTTGGGAGAGAAGTTACGCGTGTTAGCAGTGTTTAAGGTAACGTAGTTTTCCCTCCTTAATCCCCCTTTCCCTTATTTTGAATTGGCGATTAATTGGTTGTTCCCTTCTTGTTTGACCAAGGCTTGAGGAACCCGTCGAGCCGCTCAAGGGAACGTGTCTAATTTGGCCGGGTTGTCATTGTTTGGGAATCTTCATACTAGGTATGGGGAGAATGAATAGTATTGGCATGTAGGCGTTGGAGGTAGCGTAAGATGAATGGTTAACCCATGACCCTTTCATATGTTGTTGTCTATTTGAGGTTAATTGATATATGTTTGATATGATAATAATGTTAATGGCATGCTTTAATTGTTATAATGTTTTATGTTAATTATTGACGATGTATGAATGGACGGTATTGGTATGCCCAATTGAGTATGATGTTTAATGATGCCATGAATGTCTATGATGATGATGATGCTATTATGATGATGATGTTGTTATGATTATGAGAATGCTGTTATGATAATGATGATGATATGGTGCTCCATTTGAGTGTTGATTGTTGAGGATGTTAATGCCAACAATGATGTTAAGACGTTAAAATACGTTAATGATAATAATGATAATTAAGGGATGTTTCCCCAGTTGTTCATAATATATGAATATAGTGTGAGAGGTAAGGTTATGTTCATAGGGCTTAGTTGTAACACCCCCTTGGCTTTACTTCGTAACACATACGAAAATAAATTAAAAAGTTATTTGCTGGTTGCTTTCAGAAAATTAATTTACTTTAAGTCATAAAACTCGGGTGTAAAAATTTTCTTTCTGAATACTTCAGCAAAGTGACACACATCACAAAAGTAAAATCACATTATACTTGACGATACACATAAACTGGTTTCATTCTTAAATCAGGCCACCACAACATATAAGTTTTCTTGAAATTATTTTCATACTGAGAAATTTCAAACCATACCAAGGGTTTAAGAATCCCATAAACCGATTTTCTCAAAATTATACAACACAAGGAAGAATCCTAAGCTGGTCACTCTATAAAACATTTAATGGAAGAACTTTGTAGTTCTCACCACTATTACCAACCTCTGCAGGGATCAGGATTAGTATCCCCAATTGAAGTTAAGACTTCCTCTGCACCATCTACTATCAGAACCAAGGTACAACAACAATAACGAGTAAAACCTGATATATTGTAAGGGTGAGACACCAATATATGGATATAAGCAGGATAACTACATGCATGACACACAAAACAACATATAGGCATATATAGTCATACAACATAAACTTATCATAAATAACAAGTAATTTACCAATGGGTTTCATACCCGAACAGTCATTGTCCTTTATAAAAAGATTAATGACACTTCACAGTTCAACGTCTAATTTTTATACCTAATCTCCGGAAATCCCGACACCGTGTAAAATGAGTTGATCAAGCTCTTGAATGGCATATTGTCAAAAAAAGAACAATGGTCAACATTGTATATGTTGATCTTCCAAAAGTGCTTCCAAAACAACTCAACAAGGAGTTTTGATGATGGGCACCAAAGAATCATTTCCAACTTATGAAGACTTGTAATAGTTTTAGGATTTTGATGCATGATTTAAAAATTAGATGTTTTAGTAGTTGGCTCAAGAAAATTATTTTTTAAATGGTTTTAAAAACATCAAAATGATTTTAGTAAAATATAGAGAATGTTTAAAATTTAATGGAATTATTTTTGCAAAGAGTTTTGAACCAAAAACATGATTTTTCGGTAAAGTAATCGATTACTTTTGAAAGTAATCGATTACCACGTGTATCTTTGTAATCTTGCTTTTCTGGAAAAAAGTAATCGATTACTTTTAAAAGTAATCAACTACTTTTGGGTTGTTACAAAAAAAGTAATCGATTACCACGGGTTTCTTTGCAATCTTGCTTTTCTGGCAAAAAGTAATCGATTACTTTTGAAAGAAATCGACTACTTTTGGGTTGTTACAGTAAAGTAATCGATTACTTTTGAAAGCAATCGATTATTTTTAGTGTAACAGAAAAACATAATTTTTCGTTTCACTCTCTATATAAAGGGACTTTTCAGAAACAATTAAACACGAAATTTTTTATATTTGTTGTGCTGTTATGCTGTCAATATGATTACTTGAGCCTTCTTCTTCTACTTTCTAATTTTTGATCATTAATGCTTTATAAAAGTGATGCATCTTTAAAGTGTAATAGTTTTGATAGCATTAATTGATTTGTAATTGCTGTTTTTAGAATTGGGTGGGTATCCCAATTTGCATCTAAGGTGGGGTATCCTTAGGTGACTAGTTTCTTGAGTGGGGAATCTCAAGTTAGGATACAGGTGGGGAATCCTTTATGTTTGTATACTTGTAAAAAATTGTGTAATTTTTTGAAGTATAGTGGTGATACTCAAGTGTATGCTTGAGGACTAGATGTAGAACACTCAGGTTGTGTTCGAACCAGTATAAATCTTTGGTGTGATTCCCCTTTCCTTTATCTCTTGAATTTTTGCTAGTAACATTGAAATTGGGTATATGCTTTATGATATTGATGATATATTGCACATTGTTCATGTTGTGTTAAATTCTTGAATTGTGGTCATATTCTTGCAAGATTCCATATTGTTCTTGTTTCTTATTATTCTCTCTTTTCTTTGATATATTTGGTGCATCATTAAAAGAGAGGCAAAAAGTTTTTGTAAGAAATTAAGATTTTTTAAGAGTTTTGCAAAACCTCAATTCACCCCCTCTTGAAGTGCCTTTTATTTCAACAATTGGTATCCAGAGCTAGGGTCTTGATTAAGTCTTAATCGCTCTCAAGTTTTTTTTTTTGAAAATGGCACTTGACTCAAGTAGGAAACATAAACATATTTCTACAACTTCTCCTCCAATTTTTGATGGTGAGGGCTATCCTTATTGGAAAGCTAGAATGAAAATTTTCATTGAAGGTATTGACATGGATTTTTGGGAAATTATTGAAAATGGTCCCTTCATTCCTAAACATGGTGTTGGAAGTGAAGAGAAAGACAAACCCAAAAATCTATGGCCAAGAGAAGAGAAGCAAAAAGTCCAACTAGACTTTGAAGCTAAGAATATCCTCACCACCGCTTTATCAATTGATGAATTCTTTCACATTTCTAATTGCAAGAGTGCAAAAGAAATTTGGGACACTTTACAAGTGACCCATGAAAGAACAAGTGAGGTGAAAAGATAAAAAATTAACACCTTGATGCATCAATATGAGTTGTTTAGAATGAAACATGATGAATCCATAAACGATGAGCAAAATCATTTTCAACTTATTGTTAATCAATTGCTTTCTTTTGAGAAAACTTTCACTAATGAAGATCTTGTGACTAAGGTACTTAGGTGTCTTAGTAGAGAATGGCAACCAAAGGTAACAGCCATCATGGAGTCTAGGGATCTACCAACAATGTCTCTAGCAACTTTGTTTGGAAAGCTTAAGGAGCATGAATTGGAGCTAACAAGGCTAAAGGAGAATGAAGAAGTGGATAAAAGGGCAAAGGAATATCACTTATGTCTTCTTCCTCCAAGAGAGATGAAAGTGACAAAGAAAGCATTGACACCAATGATGAAGACCAAGAGAATGAGGAAATCCACCTACTAGTAAGGAGATTTGGCAAGTTCCTCAAAAACAAAGGCAATTGGAAAAGATACAACAATTCCAAGAAACCTACCAAGAAATATGCACCATCATCAACACCTCTATGCTATGAATGTGGAAAGCCCGGGCACATCAAATTCAAATGTCCTACTCTCCAAAAGAAAGATAAAGGTGACAAAAGGCCTAAGAAGAAAAAGAAGGGGAGAATGGCATACATTGCATGGGAGGACAACGACATTAGCTCATCAAGTGGTGATAGCACGGATGATGAAGTTTCAAATCTTTGCTTGATGGCAAGTCAAAAGGATGACCAAGAGGTAAGTGATGATGAATATGCATTATCTTTCAATTATGATGAATTGCAATTAGTATTTGAAGAATTGCATAAGGAATCTATAGAACTTGCTAGAAAGGTAACCAAACAAAAGTCAATAATCCCTATGCATGAAAATGATAAAATAAAATTAGCTAAGGAGATAAATGATTTGAAATTAGAAATTAATTCTATGACCTTGATGCATGCTAGTTCTAGAAATGATAAACCTAGTTACTCAAATTGTGATCAATGTATGCATCATGAAAAGGAGAATAAGTGTAACAGCTTGATTTTAATTATGCTGTTCAACCGATTAAAATATAATTAATTATATTTTAATTTGAGAGTTATAAAGTGTTTTTGATTAAAATAAAATCATATTCACTGTCGGTACAAGTTTACTGTGCAGAAAACCTAATTTTGACCCGTGAACGAGACGGTTAGTGTTTTTAATATGTTTCCTTCAACTTTGGTTATTTGGAAAATTTTCGTTCAAAAATAGAATATAATATTTTATTTGGGAGAAAACATCAGAAGAATTACGATCGAAAAATACAACCGGGTACGAAATGGAGCAGATTAGGGAGCCCAAAAGAAGTGAAGTAACTTGATGGAAATGGGTTATGACACACTCCAAAAGTGTAATCATCACACTTTTCAAATTATAACATATTATATTCTAAAAACCTATTTTTCTCTCTCTTCTCAAATGAAACATGGCACAAGGTCAAAACTTGCTCTCCAAGCTCATTCCTCTCTCCTTAATTTCGTGCCACTCTCTCCCTTCTCTATATATACACCTCTCATTTTCACTTCATCATCTTCCTTCTTCAAACTCTATTAAACCTTCATCTTCTTCATTTCTTCTAAAAGTTCAAGTTCTTAAAGCTTTAGTTTTTATTCATATTTTATACTTAAGTTCTTCATTAAAGTTCTTCCTTACACTAAGAGTAATGCTCTCATATGAATCTTTTTGCAAGTTTCATATTTTATTTCTTAGTTTACTTTATGTGTTCTTTATATGCTTTAAACTTTTGAAATCTCTCTAAAATGGTAGAAAACTCCTTTTGAGTTGAAATCACTTTCTATAGTCTTGTATTAACTTATATTTTCATACATACCAAGAGGTTATGTAAAACAAAAATCTCTACCTATCTCTTCCAATGAAGACCGAATGCTTGCATTTGTGACCTAGGAAGTTTTTGTTTCAACTTTTGGAATATGATCATGTGTTTGAGTTTCTAACTATCAATTGATCTTAAATCTATAAATCTTGGAAGTTTTGATAGCTTGATCCTATGAAGGCTGAAAATATGAATAAGTAATCCTAGGATACTATGTTTCAACTTTCCAAGTATGATCATGGATTTAGAACTCTTAATACCTTATGATTCTAAACCTAAGAGTTATTGTTAAACAAAGAATATATTTCCTCACCATCCTATGATGGCCGAAACTTAGTGTTTAGGGGCTAGGATGTTTGAGTTTTTATTTTTCCAAAATGATCAGGGACTTAAGCGCCATAAGATATTTGGATGCTAAGTCTAAGAGATTGGAAAGTTTAAGGATTTCTAACTTGTTTATTCTATGCTATTAAAGCTAGGATGTATTACTTTCATTTTTCCAAGATGATCATGGACGTGAGCTCCATAAGATATTTGGATGCTAAGTCTAAGAGATTGGAATGTTTAAGTTTCCATTGTTTTCCAAAATGATCATGGATTTGAGCTCCATAAGATATTTGGATGCTAAGTCTAAGAGATTGGAAAGTTTAAAGATTTCTAACCAATAAATCCTATGAAGGCCGAACCTAGAAGGTTATGGACCTAGGATACTTTGTTCTTATTTTTCCAAAATGATTATGGTTTTGAGCTACTTAATACATATGGATGCTAAACCTAAGAGATTGGAAAGTTTAGTGAATGCTAGCCTATTTTACTAGCCTTGGCCGAATACCCTAAGTTTATAACTTAGTGGGATTTTAATTCAACTTTGTTAAGTGATCATTGTTTATGAACACCTAAAACTTAAGGATCATAAATCCATGAGTTGTATAAGTTTCGGGAATCTCTAACCCTAAGAACTAGTCTTGGCCGAACCTATACCTTGTGGTTTAGTGTTCTGGTTTGATTTTAACTTGTGATTTTGTGTTCATAACCTTAGACTTCCATCACGGAGGAAACGAGGACGTTCATGGTATACCTCTTCAAGCATCTAATCTCCTTACCTTCACAGAAGGTGGAGTTAGTACTTTGTGGTATGACAACGAGGAGCTTCGAGTTCGGGAGTTTGGTGATAACCCAGGTGGGGGAAAGAATCAACCTATCGTCGGAATGGATAAGTAGTATATTATATAATAATTGTGTAGGGCGACCTAAACCCTACTAGTAGTCGAGTAATCGACAAGACCAAAATCACATTGAAAACCCTTTTTGAAAAACCAATGGCGATTCGGGGATTGTAGGTTTATCGATATTAGGTTGATTTTATATTGTTGATGGTTGATTTGATTTTATTACCTTTATTGAATTGATTTTATGCTATGTTGGTAATATGGGAATATCTTGATTGATATTGTGTTATGCATGATCTGCCTTGTGACACCCTAACTCAGGTCATCACATTACTACCCGTTTAAGGAAATAAAATTTAATTTGCTGGTTGCTTTCGGAAAATATTGTTTTCTTAACGTTCATCTTTTCAAAATATGGTGATAAATTTTTTTTTTCCTTTTAATCCTCAAGACAACAACAACGAAATCAAACCACACATACTTACATACTGTATATAAGTTATACAACTATACTGCCTCATATGTCTTCACACCTATATCATTATCAGTTTAGTGACACTCAAAACATAACATAACTCCATAGGACCTAAGCTGGTCGTAACTAACTGACACTACCGTCAACTGGAGCAGCACAGCATGCCTTGAACTAGACAGCCTTCTCCTTCTTGTAGAAATCTTATCCCTTGTGCATCTCTGATATGTGTTGTAAGGGTGAGACGCCAATATATGGATTTAACACGATAACTAAATGCTCACACAAAAGAAGACACATACACATATACATAAACATTTCAATTATAGCATACAGTTTATAAGTGGGTTTCACACCCCAAACATCAACATTGGAAAACTATGCATGAAAACAGGCCCACAGCCAGGATACAGGCACGCAGCCAGAATTATGCATGAATACAGGCCCACAGCCAGAATACAGGCACGCAGCCAGAACTATGCATGAATACAGGCCCACAGCCAGAATACAGGCACGCAGCCAGAACTATGCATGAATACAGGTCCACAGCCAGAATACAGGCTCGCAGCCAGAACTATGCATGCAAAACACTTTTGTTTCATTCTTTTCATTGTGTTCAATCTTTCTTTGTCGAAGCTCAAAATGGCTTACGACCCACATAATTTTAAAACATCCTAAAAACTTTTATTACAACACAGGACCTCACAGTCCGAGTGCTCAATCACGACACCTCTCAACCGATGCACCAGTCAGAGGTTCGTGGTAATGGAAAACATCTTCAATGTTCCAACACAGTATACCTCATGTATACAATATAGGCCCTCAAAGTCCAAATGACTGAGTCCATCACAACACAGAACATTAGCACCCCGACGTCTCGGTTACTAAGTCCAACTGTACTTTCAACACGGTTAAATCAACTTTTGACTTTTGGAAATTCTTTTCCAAGGTAGAAATTCATTATAAAATCCTTAAATAATAAAAACTTAGTTTTTCACAAACCAATGAGTCACTTGAGGTTTAATTTCCTCAAAATAAGCACTGCCGTTTTGAAAATACTTGCCGTCTACACTTTTCCAAATTTGCCGTCAAATATTATTTTTAAGCCAAAACTTAACTTTTTCCACTTAATTAATTTTCTAAAATAATGATTAACTTATTTTCACCAATTAATTTCATAAAAGAATATTTTGTAATAATCCGGAATTTCTTACGTAAAAATTAGCAGTGCGAAAATATTTTCACGGTTTCGCTCTCATTGTGACTCATAATTCCCTTTTTCAGAAATAAATTATTAAAATAATAATATTTTCCAAAACTCCTCATTTTCCTCAAAGTAGAATTCCTTTAATATTATATATCAATATTTTGCCGTTAAAACATTGAATATAATTTGCGTAGCTTCTTAAAGCTTTTATCCGATTAACTTTAATTGAGCACTGACCACTGTCAGGCTTCCCACACATCAACCAACAGTTATATCACATATATTCCCCAGGCAGATCATGCATCATAGCAGTATAATATACAATTGAAAATAATTAAATAAATTAAACACAACTCCACACCAATACACCGATAAACCACGCCACATATAAATCATATAAACCACACCACGTAAACAACAAAACCATTAACCGCAACCACATATAAATCATATAAACCACACCACAAGCAAATAGTTATTGAGAAAAATCCCTCAGGTAAGCTCCCCTTACCTCTTGAAGACTCCCTGATAAACTTACAGACTCCTTCGGAATTTCAGTTACCTCGAAAACGTCGTACTCAACTAACCTTCAATCATTATAACCAAATAGTTATAAATCAAGAAACTAAAACATTCTAAACCCTAATACATAGTCACGGCCTCTAGGGTTTTTGAATGACTAAACTTCTAATCATGATTAAGTTATGGATTAATGATCCTTGATTAACCTAAATCTTAGATTAGTGACTAAATAACTAAGTTTAAAACTCAAAACTTCCTAACTCTTTTATACATAGATTCGGCCTTAATAGGTTCATAGAGCTAGGGTTCTTAGTTTAACAAATCAACTTGGATTTATAAAGCATACATACTAAGAGATTGATTTCTAAGATCATTTATGAAAACCATGAACAAAACTCAACAAAACTTACCCACTTAGGGTTCGGCCAACACAAAGATATTTTGAGAAAAATATTCATTTTAAGAGACTAACATGGATTAGAGTGTGTAGTCATACATGCCATATAGAATACATGATCATACATGAAAACACATGAACAAAACTCTACCAACCCTAAGGTGATAGGTTCGGCCAAAGCTAGGTTTTCAAGAAAGAAATTTTTGATTACATCATGCTATTGGATTTAGATAATATGCATGATATCATGAAGATAGAAAGTAGTTTCATCCTTATTAGATTTTTTTCTAGAATTTATTATGACTTTTCAAAGTTCTAGGGTTAGAAACTTTAAAGTGATGAACAACCATGATATAAGCCTTGAATCAAGAAACTTACTAAAGAACATAGACATGATTAAGAATGAAGATTAGGATTTACCTCTTGAAAATCAATGACAAAGGAAATCCAAGAACTTGCTTTACAACTTAGAACTAAGGAACTTGTAAACTTTAGAGTTTTGGAAGCAAATGACAAAAGAAACTAAATGAAAAGTGAGAGTAGGGTATTTATAGTGAGAGTGGCGTCAATGTTGGAAGACTCTAGATGATGGTGAGTTGTCATATTCAAGGATCAAAATGCAATTAAGTTCTAAGGACCAATTTGCAAAGATTCCAATAGTTGAAGGACTAGTTTGCAAATTATCAATAAAGTGTCATGATGACCATTTGCCACATTTAATGCAAGCTTATCTTGACTAACTTGACTATTTTGGGCTGATTTGTGGCATTAGATATTTTAGGAAAATCTAACTTGTTGAAGAAGTTTTGAGAATGTTAAAGAATAATGTGGAAGAATGTAGAACATTCTAGAATTTTCTTGAATCATCCAACAAATGAGGGCAGCCATCAATCCCTCATGGGCTTGCGCATGGGCTGGGTTATTTTGGGCTTGGGTTCATTTTTGTGGGGCCCACTTGAAAATTTAAGCACTAAGCTTAAGATAGGAAACTTAAGGAAACTTAAATGGCTTTATGGAATCAAACCATGAACTAGAAAATTTTGGGCTTCTAAGCCACGACCATTTGAGATTGGAAACAAGGATTCTATCCCAATCCACTTGAAAAAACTTAAAAAAACTAATTTAGGGACAAAAGGGTAATTTACAGAAAGTTCAGGGGCTTAAACGTAAAATTTCTAAATTTTCTATTTAACCCTGAAAAACCTTCTAGACTTAAAAATATGATTCATCCCCTTGAATCATCTCAAAATCCTAAGATAAACCCTCTATCTACTCTTAGAAACTCTAATTTCCCTTCCGTCGTCTACCCGATTACGCTTTCCGCCCGTAATACGTAAATTATTTATTTTTTTATGAAAAAAATTCTAAAAATACAGAATTGTAGAAAATAAAATACTAAACTTAAGTCTTTCGTTCACGAATTAAAATTAGGTCTTTTGAGCAGTATTATTATACCGTCAATGGAATTCGCAGGCCGGGTTTCGCCTGACTTTCCAACCTAAATTTTAATCGTAGCTTCCTACATTCAAGTAGGATTGAGTGGTAAACTCCGTTTATTTAAAATGGTTTTCTAAGTCTCAGATAAAAATATAAACATAATTATATAAATTTCTGATATTAGAAAACAGCGAAAAGTCGGGGTGTTACATACTACCCCTCTTAAAAAAATTTCGTCCTCGAAATTTCGTGACACGGAACTAGACTGGAATGAAAGATCCCGAAGCCTTACTTTCACAAGAAAGTATTTAAAAGAATTTCATCAATCAGATAAGAATACAAGAATATTCTGTGCATAAAGATTCTTTAACAAATTCAGGGAAGTAAAAATGTATGATCAGTACACTTTTACAAACATGAATCTAAGAAAGTTTCTCCTTTCGCAAGAACATAACAATTTTAAAAGGATATCAATTAGACAAAATGCAGATTGGGTCACTTTCCCCAATGGTAAAAGTAACTAGACTAAGTCTCATCGAGAAACTCGTGTTGTCAAGAAAACATCTATCCCAAACAAAATAGGACAGTCAAACATACTAAATGTCACAGTGACCAATTGAATAGTTGAAAACACACAATCCATCGAAACAAAGTGTGAATTGTACCCGAATTAAAATAGTATAGTTAAGATATTACCGTCCTAGTTTGAAGTCTTAGTGTTCCACACATGAAAAACTCTACCCGCAACCGTTGGTTTATTTGCTCTGGTATTATTGACAGTCGGTCCTTGCTTTGGTGCATTGCAATCCTTCGCCCGATGTCCCATTTGACCACAGTTGAAACACTTAACTCTCTTTGGTGCATTGCAATCCCTTGCCAAATGTCCCACTTGACCACAGTTGAAACACTTAACTCCCCTTACAGGGCAAGTATCCATCATATGTCTTGTATCTCCACAGCTGAAGCACCTTCTAACTTGACTTTGATTTTGATTATTTTGGCCACCACTCCCCATCGCAACAAAATTCGAATGATATTGTTGTATATTCTGGTCATTTCCTGGTGGTCGGAAATAAGGTTTTCTCTGCACTTGCTTTTCTCCCTGATTCTCTGATTGATCCTTGGATCTAGAGGGTCCGCCAACATTTCCCTTATCATTTCTTCCTTTCCTCATCTGCTCAATCTTCCGACTCATCTCGACTAAAGCTTGAAAAGTTCGAAGTTGCAGAGGTAGGACAGACTCCTTAATCTCAAACCTTAATCCCGCTTCAAACCTCTCACATTTCCAGCTTTCATTTGGTAGTGCTTGAAAGAAACGGAAGTATTTGGCAAGTGATTCAAACTTAGTCGCATACTCTCCCACAGACATGTCTTGTTGTTGTAATCCCAGAAATTCCACCTCTTTCTCGATCCTATCGCTCTCCAGAAAATACTTATCCATGAATGCAGTTCGAAAAACGTTCCAAGTAATGTCTTGATGATCAGCCTCTAACAGTAGCCTAGCGCCTTTCCACCAATACTCCGCATCTCCCACCAGTAGGAAAGCAGCATAAGTGACCCTAACTTCTGCCGGCGTGACCACCAACTCGAAAATTTTCTCCAGCTCCTGAATCCATAAGTCAGCTTTCTCATGATCAGCATCCCCACCAAATTGTGAAGGATTTTGACTTCGAAATGCTATCAAAGCCTTGCCTTCCGCAGCTTGTAGATTATGAGCAGTCATAGCTGCAGTTTGATTTGCAATCGCCGCTGCCACATGTTCCATTGCTTGAGCCGCATAATCCACTCCTTCTTCATACTCCTCATTCATGTTACCACGACCGCCAACACGTCCACCTCTACGGCCTCTTCCTCGACCGCGTCCACGTCCACCTTCTGGTGCTGGTTCCATAACTGACCTGTAGAACAAAATCAGTTAGACCGCAACCAGAAAATGAAACGTGCATTGGTGTCTTAACACACATTACTTCTAAGAAGTAGTTCAAACAAAACTTAACTCAGAGAAAACACAACGTCAACACAAAAGACCTATTCCCCAAAGATCCCGAAAGACTCGACCAGCTCTGATACCACCAAATGTGACACCCTAACTCAGGTCATCACATTACTACCCGTTAAAGGAAATAAAATTTAATTTGCTGGTTGTTTTCGGAAAATATTGTTTTCTTAACGTTCATCTTTTCAAAATATGGTGATAAATTTTTTTTTTCCTTTTAATCCTCAAGACAACAACAACGAAATCAAACCACACATACTTACATACTGTATATAAGTTACACAACTATACTGCCTCATATGTCTTCACACCTATATCATTATCAGTTTAGTGACACTCAAAACATAACATAACTCCATAGGACCTAAGCTGGTCGTAACTAACTGACACTACCGTCAACTGGAGCAGCAGAGCATGCCTTGAACTAGACAGCCTTCTCCTTCTTGTAGAAATCTTATCCCTTGTGCATCTCTGATATGTGTTGTAAGGGTGAGACGCCAATATATGGATTTAACACGATAACTAAATGCTCACACAAAAGAAGACACATACACATATACATAAACATTTCAATTATAGCATACAGTTTATAAGTGGGTTTCACACCCCAAACATCAACATTGGAAAACTATGCATGAATACAGGCCCACAGCCAGGATACAGGCACGCAACCAGAATTATGCATGAATACAGGCCCACAGCCAGAATACAGGCACGCAGCCAGAACTATGCATGAATACAGGCCCACAGCCAGAATACAAACACGCAGCCAGAACTATGCATGCAAAACACTTTTGTTTCATTCTTTTCTTTGTGTTCAATCTTTCTTTGCCGAAGCTCAAAATGGCTTACGACCCATATAATTTTAAAACATCCTTAAAACTTTTATTACAACACAGGACCTCACAGTCCGAGTGCTCAATCACGACACCTCTCAACCGATGCACCAGTCAGAGGTTCGTAGTAATAGAAAACATCTTCAATGTTCCAACACAGTATACCTCATGTATACAATATAGGCCCTCAAAGTCCAAATGACTGAGTCCATCACAACACAGAACATTAGTACCCCGACGTCTCGGTTACTAAGTCCAACTGTACTTTCAACACGGTTAAATCAACTTATGACTTTTGGAAATTCTTTTCCAAGGTAGAAATTCATTATAAAATCCTTAAATAATAAAAACTTAGTTTTTCACAAACAAATGAGTCACTTGAGGTTTAATTTCCTCAAAATAAGCACTGCCGTTTTGAAAATACTTGCCGTCTACACTTTTCCAAATTTGCCGTCAAATATTATTTTGAAGCCAAAACTTAACTTTTTCCACTTAATTAATTTTCTAAAATCATGAATAACTTATTTTCACCAATTAATTTCATAAAAGAATATTTTGTAATAATCCGGAATTTCTTACATAAAAATTAGCAGTGCGAAAATATTTTCACGGTTTCACTCTCATTGTGACTCATAATTCCCTTTTTCAGAAATAAATTATTAAAATAATAATATTTTCCAAAACTCCTCATTTTCCTCAAAATAGAATTCCTTTAATATTATATATCAATATTTTGCCGTTAAAACATTGAATATAATTTGCGTAGCTTCTTAAAGCTTTTATCTGATTAACTTTAATTGAGCACTGACCACTGTCAGGCTTCTCACACATCAACCAACAGTTATATCACAGATATTCCCCAGGCAGGTCATGCATCATAACAGTATAATATACAATTGAAAATAATTAAATAAATTAAACACAACTCCACACCAATACACCGATAAACCACACCACATATAAATCATATAAACCACACCACAAGCAAATAGTTATTGAGAAAAATCCCTCAGGTAAGCTCCCCTTACCTCTTGAAGACTCCCTGATAGACTTACAGACTCCTTCGGAATTTCAGTTACCTCGAAAACGTCGTACTCAACTAACCTTCTATCATTATAACCAAATAGTTACAAATCAAGAAACTAAAACATTCTAAACCCTAATACATAGTCACGGCCTCTAGGGTTTTTGAATGACTAAACTTCTAATCATGATTAAGTTATGGATTAATGATCCTTGATTAACCTAAATCTTAGATTAGTTACTAAATAACTAAGTTTAAAACTCAAAACTTCCTAACTCTTTTATACATAGATTCAGCCTTAATAGGTTCATAGAGCTAGGGTTCTTAGTTTAACAAATCAACTTGGATTTATAAAGCATACATACTAAGAGATTGATTTCTAAGATCATTTATGAAAACCATGAACAAAACTCAACAAAACTTACCCACTTAGGGTTCGGCCAACACAAAGATATTTTGAGAAAAATATTCATTTTAAGAGACTAACATGGATTAGAGTGTGTAGTCATACATGCCATATAGAATACATGATCATACATGAAAACACATGAACAAAACTCTACCAACCCTAAGGTGATAGGTTCGGCCAAAGCTAGTTTTTCAAGAAAGAAATTTTTGATTACATCATGCTATTGGATTTAGATAATATGCATGATATCAAGAAGATAGAAAGTAGTTTCATCCTTATTAGATTTTTTTTCTAGAATTTATTATGACTTTTCAAAGTTCTAGGGTTAGAAACTTTAAAGTGATGAACAACCATGATATAAGCCTTGAATCAAGAAACTTACTAAAGAACATAGACATGATTAAGAATGAAGATTAGGATTTACCTCTTGAAAATCAATGACAAAGGAAATCCAAGAACTTGCTTTACAACTTAGAACTAAGGAACTGTAAACTTTAGAGTTTTGGAAGCAAATGACAAAAGAAACTAAATGAAAAGTGAGAGTAGGGTATTTATAGTGAGAGTGGCGTCAATGTTGGAAGACTCTAGATGATGGTGAGTTGTCATGTTCAAGGATCAAAATGCAATTAAGTTCTAAGGACCAATTTGCAAAGATTCCAATAGTTGAAGGACTAGTTTGCAAATTATCAATAAAGTGTCATGATGACCATTTGCCACATTTAATGCAAGCTTATCTTGACTAACTTGACTATTTTGGGCTGATTTGTGGCATTAGATATTTTAGGAAAACCTAACTTGTTGAAGAAGTTTTGAGAATGTTAAAGAATAATGTGGAAGAATGTAGAACATTCTAGAATTTTCTTGAATCATCCAACAAATGAGGGCAGCCATCAATCCCTCATGGGCTTGCGCATGGGATGGGTTATTTTGGGCTTGGGTTCATTTTTGTGGGGCCCACTTGAAAATTTAAGCATTAAGCTTAAGATAGGAAACTTAAGGAAACTTAAATGGCTTTATGGAATCAAACCATGAACTAGAAAATTTTGGGCTTCTAAGCCACGACCATTTGAGATTGGAAACAAGGATTCTAGCCCAATCCACTTGAAAAAACTTTAAAAAACTAATTTAGGGACAAAAGGGTAAGTTACAGAAAGTTCAGGGGCTTAAACGTAAAATTTCTAAATTTTCTATTTAACCCTGAAAAACCTTCTAGACTTAAAAATATGATTCATCCCCTTGAATCATCTCAAAATCCTAAGATAAACCCTCTATCTACTCTTAGAAACTCTAATTTCCCTTCCGTCGTATACCATATTTCGCTTTCCGCCCGTAATACGTAAATTATTTATTTTTTTATGAAAAAAATTCTAAAAATACAGAATTGTAGAAAATAAAATACTAAACTTAAGTCTTTCGTTCACGAATTAAAATTAGGTCTTTTGAGCAGTATTATTATACCGTCAATGGAATTCGCAGGCCGGGTTTCGCCTGACTTTCCAACCTAAATTTTAATCGTAGCTTCCTACATTCAAGTAGGATTGAGTGGTAAACTCCGTTTATTTAAAATGGTTTTCTAAGTCTCAGATAAAAATATAAACATAATTATATAAATTTCTGATATTAGAAAACAGCGAAAAGTCGGGGTGTTACATGCCTGGTTTTTATTATTATGCTTAGTGAATTTTAATAATATATATATATATATATATATATATATATATATATATATATATAATATATATATATATATATTGTCTAAGAGATGATTGTTTTGGTGTGAGGATAATGATGATTGAGAAGTGCCTAACCTAGATGATGTATGTTAAAGAGGTGTTATGGCATAGAATATGTGTCAAGTTCTAATGGAAGGTTAAAGCACCAGGATGTTGTTAAAACGGGTTGGTGAGATTCAAGTATAGGTGTTGTTGTCCACAACCGTGTATTTGTAATATAATACGACAATTTAAAAATGACAACAGTCCGACAAAATTCAGACTGGATCACTTTCACCAAAAGTAAAAGTGAGTAGACTAAGTCTCATCTAGAAACTTCTTTTATCAAGAAAGTGTCTATCCCGAACAACAACAGGACGGTTCACAAAAGTTTCCACAATAATTGGTACGACAATTGAAGTTTGAAAAAAAAAATCACAATCTTTAGAATAAAAATGATCTGCCCCCAAAATCTAGACTGATCTCATCAATCGAAAGAAAAGAGACGGGAATAAACTCCTTCAAGGAATCTTTGTTCTCAAAAAGACATAGATATTATACAGCAACTGAAAAAACTAACAACATAAAAGACTTTAAAGAGTCAAATACTCAAGGATATCAAGCTACGATTATACTTAGAATTTGTTACAAACTTAAAATTACGAGTCATTAAAGTACGTACTTCACCTATAGGATTCCTATTCACAACTACGTCTTTGGTTCACGATCCAGTTGATGAAATTTCCAAAGAAATCTACAAATATCTTTTATAAAACCTCTAGGTTGTGAAGCTTCAACCTTGTTCCCGATGCAAACCATCCGCCTTTGTTGCCCGTTTTTCTTTTGCCACCTTTTTAGCAGCTCGCACTTTGTTTCTATTTGCTTCAGATTTATTTATATTAAAAACTCTTGCACTATGCCCTATATTCCCACTTTGATAACACAGAATCCCTTTAAATGGACAAGCAACTGCCAAATGGTCTTGCCTTCCACACTTTGGGTATTGACAAACAGAGTCTCGGTTTTTATTCCAATAATTTTTCTGTGGTCGTAAATATGGTTTTTTTTTTATTTTGTTTCCCCTTCTGATTCTGGTATTGGTTCTTGAGTCGAGATGTTCCTCCAGTATTACTATAGTTGTCCTTCCTTTTCTTCATCAATTCCACCTTACGATATTTCTTAACCAACACATGGAAGTTGCAAATCTCCAGCGGTAATACATATTTCTTGATATCATATCGCAAACATTCTTCGAAACGTTCACACTTCCATCCCTCATCTGGCTAAACTTGGAAGAAATGAAAATATTTGGCTAGTGATTCAAATTTTGCCACATATTCCCCAACTGTCAGCTCTCTATGCTTTAAACACAAACTCTTTTTCTTTCTCGATTCTGTCGTTCTGAGGAAAATACTTGTCTAGAAATGAGTTTCGGAACACATCCCAAGTAATTTCCTGATGATCAGGTTCCAGAAGTTGTCTAGTACCTTTCCACCAATACTTTGCATCTCCTACCAATAGAAACGTAGCATATGAAACCTTAACTCCCCGCGAAACTGTGAAGGATTCTGGCATCAAAATGAAGTCAGGTCTCTACCTTCCGCAGCTAGTTGGTTCTGGGCAGTCTTAGTAGCTGTTTGTTGTGTTATAGCAGATGCAACATTTTCCATGGCCTGTGCTGTTGGATCCATCCCATCAGTGGCATAAACATTCTCTCCTACATTACCACGACCGTCAACACGACCGCCTCTACAGCCCCTTCCACGTCCACGTTTAACCGCTGGTTCCATAACTGACCTACATGACAAAATCAGTCAGTCTACAATAAGAAACTGAAACGTATACTTACGTGTTTAAAACACATTACTTCTAAGAAGTAATTCAATTGAGGTATCATCTACAATTCATGGGTTCTCACATGGTCTCAACCCAATTAGAACCCATCAAAACACACATACTTGTGTGTCAACACACATACTTGTGTGTCAACACACATTGTTTCGACAAGGAAACAATTCAAGCAAGGTCCAACTAGAGATCACACAACAAAAAAAACAGACCTATTCCCCAAGGTTCCTGAAAGACTGAACCAGCTCTGATACCATTATGTAACACCCCCCTTGGGCATTACTTTGTAACACTTGCAGAAATAAATTAAAAATAAATTTGCTGGTTGCTTTCGGAAAATCTATTTAACTTAAGTCAGAAAAATATGGGTGTAAAATTTTTTCTTCTGAACAAATCGAAAAATGATGCCTACATCACAGTAGTTAGGACTCTCTTATACTCACCAACACATATAAACTAAGTTTATTCATAATCTAACCTTCTATAACGTACAATTTTTTTTTCTTAAAAGTCTTTTCTCATAAACTGTATGAAAATTATCAAAACACACGTATTAAACTTCTTAAAGCATACATCTTCAAACACAAACCTAAGCTGGTCGCTTTACAAGACACTCACTGATAAGACCACGTGATCATCCCTAAAATCACACAGCTCTTCCCGCAATCCGGACTTAAGTCTCCAAATGACTTAAGGAACTCCCGAGCAACATCTGTACTCGTATACCAAGGTACAACAGCAAAATCAGAAGAACAGAAATATGCAAGGGTAAGAACCAATATATGGATTTTAAAAAGATAACTACATGCACGAAACACAAACATCATATAACATGTATAGTTATAACAACATCAATGTTCAGAAATAAACAAATAGTTTATCAAAGGGTTTCATACCCAACAATCACCATTATTTTTTCTTAAAAACAAATGACACTTCAATATTCACCATCTAAACTTTTGAACTTAATCTCCGGAGATCCCAACTTCCATTCAATAACTTCAATTATTTGGCCCGTCAAGGTTCCGAGTTCCAACTATTTAAGTAAGTAACTCGGTAGGACACGATCTCCAACCATCATTGTACATAGTTCACAAGAACATCCAACGATAATCGCACTTAATTCGACCTATAAAATATCACTAATATCCAAGCTCCAGAAATAGTCGTAAGTAGCCCGGCCTTTCCTAGACCCACCTTCTATTCCACCCAATGGCGAAATGTACACCATAACATGAATACCTACCAAGGTACCATGCATAAAACCTTTACGTACGTCTGCTGAATAATGCATGTAAAACATTTTGTTTTTGTTACTTTTCTTCGTGTTCATTCTTTCCTTATCGAAGCTCAAAGGCTCACAACCAACCCAAATTTTAAACATTTAAGTTTATCATCCATTTCAATAAAAAGGACTCCAAGTCCAAATATGTAAATCACGAAATCTAGAGCGATGCACCAGTCTTAGATACGTAGATTTTAGCGCACAAAATCAATATAACTTTTTATAGGACATATTGTTCATAACTTCACCTTTAGGACACACCGTCCACACCATAGAATGCTAGAACCCGACGTCTCGGCCTCAAGGTTCGTTTTCATCTTTAAAATCATTTTCGTTCTGTGAAACACAAATCAAAAACAAAATCTCCTCAACTTATCCAAGTTGTCGGAAATAACACCATTGTATAAAACTAATTTACAGAAAATCCTTTTATGTTGGAAATTCGTTTATAAAATCATCAAATCACTTAAAACTCATTTTCTTCTAAAAATGTTTATTTGAAAATTTAGTTCAACGAAAAATATCGTTTTGAGACTAATTCTCTGTTCTAACAAATACTTTCAAAATTGCTTTCCGTGAATGTTTTCAGAATTAACCGTCGTTTTGCATTTTAAAACGTTTTAAGTTGAAATTTGACTTTTCTATTAAAATAATTTTCTCCACACCATAATAAAATTATTTTTGAAACTTAACTTTTTATAATAACATTTTCTAATATATTGTAATTTCTTATGCAAAAATTTGTAGTACTAAAATATTTTCACGGTTACGTCCTCACTGTGACTCATAATTCCCTCTTACGCCGTTAAATCATTAAAATAACAATATTTTCAGCTATTACACATTTTTAAGCAATCAAAAAATAAATGAATATTATATTACTTTATTCCACCAAATAAAAATTCAATATTTCTTATAAAACTTTTTAATGCTTTTATCTTCTTAATTGATTGAGCAGTGATCACTGTCAGGTTTTTCAATCAACAATCAACATCCATAAATATTCTACATCAACATTATATCATATAAAACAGTTTATAACATGCATTAAAACACGATAACAATTAACTGCAGATAATCAATTAGAAGTAGATAATAACATCAAATAAATTAACTATGCAAGATAATTTAAAAATACCATAAACACACTCAAATAAATTATACAGACCACAATTAATTGCATATAGCTATCGGAAAAATCCCTCAGGTACTCCCCTTACTTCTTGAAGTCTCTAATTCCTTTCTCGAAGTGATTTTCCCTAATTCACTTCCGGTTTCCTGCACGAAATTCAGAACAGACCAACAAGGTTTATCCTTCACAACAAATCATCACAAAATTAATAAAAATCAAACAACAAAAAAAATCCTATTCACTATGAATGGTTCGGCTTACTCATTTTAATTAGGCTAAGGATGTTAAAATTTTACCAACTCTTGGATCAATGATCCTTAAGTACTATAATGACATAATCAATGATCATAAGTCAAGAACTTGAAGAAAATCCATCTAACTCACATGGGTTAGGTTTCAGCCTTGACACAAAAATTGGCCAGGAAATTGATTTGATTTTTCAATCTTTTGGATTCAATAAGATTAGGTACTAGATAGATGGTAACAAATGTTATATGAAGCAACAATAAAATCAAAACCCATTTTCCCCAAATTTTTGTTGTTTCGGCTTACTCTAGAAATATAGGAAGGAAATTTTATTTTTATTCATGCCCTTGAATGATAAATATAGGGATGATTATAAGATCATAGAAATTGGTTTCATGATCATAGGCTTTTTCTATGATTTTCTAGAGATTTTTGAAGTTCTAGATCTAGGAATTTCAAATGATGATCATGGCCATGAATCAAGAAAATAATTGAAGAACATACCGTTTATTGATGATGAGAAGTAAGGTATACCTCTTGGAAATAGAAAAAGAACAAGGAATCTACTAGTTGCTTCACAATTTTTGGTTATGGAAACTTAGAAAAAATGAGAGAATTTGTGAGGAAGAAGATGAAGTTAAAGAGAAATGAGTGAAATGGCCTATGGAAGGTGTTTTGGCCCTGGGAATTGGAGGATTAAAGGGTCCAAATGATGTTAATTTAGGGACAAATGAGTAATTTCACTTAGGGGCAATTTTGGCATTTTAAACCAACTTAAGGGCATAATAGTCATTACACTTCTAATGTCATCATGACAAACATGCGGTGAGGATTGGTTGGAGGTGTGGCTAATATGTGATCACAAAAACAAGATGAAGAAGTCAATTTGAACTTGTCTTATCTTAACCATGGTTAATGTTTAACTAGGATAGGTTAGGTTAGTGGTATTTTAGTCTTTTCACACCTAAACCCATCATTAAATAAATTAAATTCTAGGTGAGTCACCTCTATGACTCACCACCCTAGGTGGCAATATGTCTCTTCATCCGATACCGGGTTTTGTCTCTACACATCCGTTCTCGACTCCGTCGATTACCCGATTTAGGTTTTTATGCCCGAATCAAGGTATAATCACTTATTTATTTTGAAAATTTTCAAAATAACCACTATTGTTGGAAATCGACAAAAACCCTAATTGTTTCATTCACGAGTCAAAATTAGGTTTTCAGATCAATAAAATCTTACTGTCAGTGAAAACGCAGACCGGGTTCCGTCTGAATTTTAAACCTAAAATTTAGTCGTAACCCTATAAAAATAAGTATAATATGAATATGACTTTGGTTTTCCCAAAATCATTTTTTAATTCTCAGATAAAAATATAAATATTTATATATTTATTACCGATATTAAAAAGTAGTGAAAATCGGGGTGTTACACCAGGTGGTAGCGTCGTCGCTGGGGAAGAGACCGTTGACGGCGGTGGAATGATCCAGACAGAAGAAAGTAGAGACGCACGTGACAGAGGCACAGTGGACAGAAGCAGAGTTGACGAGCCTGAAGCATGACGTCTTGCTGGGAACCTTCAATCGTGACGAAGGCGGCGCACGGCATAGAGGTACACCTCTGGGATAGCCCCGCCTGGATCGAAACAGAAGAGGTCCAACAGGAAGGTCCCCTTCTGTGATTGATCATATCTTTGTGGAACCCCAAATTCAGTCTGTGTTAGAGCTCCAAGGAATCCATGGCGGCGAAGAAGGAACCAGAGGCGGACACCACAACAGTGTAACCGGAGGATGCCGTTTCTTACTTTGCCACGGGGTTTGCTTCCAACAAAATTTCGAGGAGGCAAATGGCGACATCGGAGAAGAGACTGAAGATAATGAGGAATCGAGAAGATTTCGGTGACCCGGTGACGACGACGTCATGCCGTAGAGGTCATCATCGAGATCCTGCACCCATGGCAACGAATGTTTGCTTAGTCGTGTAGCTACCCTCGTCTTGTTCCCTAACCCCTTATGGCTTGTTAACTCCATCTGTACAACCGACAATGCAGGTGTTAAGACCGCCCCAGTTGTTGGTTTGTCCATGGATCTAGCAAGGCCATCTGTCGCTTGGCACTGGTCAACTAGGGTGAGTGAAACACGGCAGGTTGGGTTCTGTTGGGGTGGGAGTACCTGAGTAGTGAGTGTGGAGTCGGTGAGTGGCTTGAATGAAATCACTGAGTCCAAGGATGGCACAATAACGTTGGATATGTCCAAGTACAAAAGTGGATGTGGGTTATGCTGATCTGGGATTTTAGGGATAGGAAGGAATTGACAAAAGCTTGATGTTTAAGTTTCTTTGAAAGGGTGTAGTCCCTAATTGATTTAGCGAGGGCATTGATGGAGTGTAGGAGTTGGGTGAGGTCTGATTTTACAGTATGCATTTTGTTTTTGTGTGTGTTGATGATTGAGGGTGAGTTGCAAGAATGAGAGCACCAATAATAAGAAGAGGAATTTAGAAGAAGAGATTGATTTCTCATAAAGGAGAAAGCCTTTGGAGGGAGAGAGTTTTTGACCAATTTTCTTTTTCCTTTCTCATTCCATTCATTCAGATATATATAACTACCTGAATACAATATTACTTCCTAATAACAAGGGTTAAGCATCAAATCCTAACTAACTACTCATTCGAAAATATTCCTAACATAAGTAATTATCTGCCCATTTATTTAGGCATAATCCTAATAGTGGGCTGGTTCCTTTTAGGTTTGGCATTGTGGCCCATATCTTTTCTCGTATCATTATGACTCTTGTGTATGGAAAAAAAAAAACAGGTTGGTAGGGGAGAACCCACCTTGTGTGCCTAACAGATCCCTCAACGGGGATTAGTCACTGTTAATGGTGGTGGATACTTTGTACCTATAACATGGTTAAAAAAACATTTTCTCTCTTCAAACTAGTCCCCCTTCAAAGGAAAAAAAGGTGTGGGTGTGGTTTGGTTCAATTAGTTTTATGATTAAAATTTATTTTAAGCCCAAACTAAATCGGATTAATTTCAATATTAATGAAAAGCTCATGACTCTAATATTGAAAAGTTGAATAGTAAAGCTGTTTGGGAAATATTATTTTTTTAAAAAAAAATTATTTTGAAGAAAAATGCTTTAGGTTTAATCTAATATGTTTGGAAAACCTGATTAAATTACAAAAGTTATTTTTATAAAAAAAATCAATTTTTAGAGAAGCGGAAAATTTGAATCTTAATCAAAAGGTTGTTATATTTTGAAATCAATAACATTCTTCTCATTTCACATCTGCTACCAACAAGCTTTATTAAATTATACAAATAATTTCAAACATTTTTTACAATATTGTATAAAAGTAATTTTTTTTACATAACCCAAACAAATTACTCTATCTTAAAATCACTTTTCCACAAACACATTCAAATGTAAAACTAATTATATTATAATCAATGATAGCAGTAATTGATTATCATTTAATCAATTATTGAAATAATCATCTTTTCACAGCTAATCTGAACACACACACTAGGCTGAAAGGTAAGAGTTGAAAATCGAAAGTTGATAAGCTAATTGATTGAATTTGAAGTCTTTTATAAAATTAGCTAATCAACAATCAAAACAAGTACATGGTTGGTTTACATAAAAAATTATTTATTTCGTATGCATTGTTAGTGTAAAGATCTTTTACATTGTCAATCAATCATAAATTGTTTTATTTTTACTGAAATCATAAATTGTTATATCATTAAAAATATTGTCTCTTATCATAATCACACATGAGGTGATTTGTGATTGATTGACAGTATAGAAAATTTTATAGTGATAGTATATCAGAATTATTCAAAATTAATTAATGTGGATGGATATTCGCATAACACAAGGAAATGAAGCTCTGATTGTGGAGAGATCACAAGGGACGACACAGGGACCTTCATAAAGGCCTTCTTCTGTAAAGTCACATCTGGTGAAGTTCTTTGGGATGAGGTATGGGGCATACTCTCGGGCATAAGGCTAGCTCATGAGCTATCATAGAAAGTGATTCGAAGGTGGTGGTCGACATGATTCATAGAGGGAATTCTCCAAACCCGGCTCTCAACTTTCTGATAGAGATTGGCATGTAGTTATTCATCGTATTCTTAGATCAGCAGATATTTGTGCTGATTCCCTAACTCATAAAGGCCATTCTAGCTCTTATTCTTTGACTATTGTAGATAGGCCTAGTCCTTTGTTACAATTACTGTTGTAGGATAACATCAGGGGAGCTTGTTCCTCTAGTGCTTTTTTGAATTAATAATATCCATTTTCATAAAAGAATTTAAACTAAAAAAGTAAAAAAAAAAAAACCCACAAAATATCTTTCTTGATTGTCAAAATTAAACAATAATATAACTACACAATGCCAAAGGAAAACCTGCACATCGTGAGTGAAGAGCGGATGAAGAGTGAAGGCAAGAGAGGCAGAAGCCCATGAAAGGGAAGAAAGAAAAGTTAGCTACGATTGGATAATGGCATGAATGTGATTTTAGAGTAAAATGATTCATGCTACAATGATTTTTTTATTTTGGATCAGTTTCAAAAATGGAATAAAAAAATCAAGTCCATCCAATCAATTATTTCAATTTTTATGCAACTATGATAAATTTGAGTTTTGATCACTTTTCAATTTTTTAAATGGCTTAATTATACTTTTGGTCCCTCGAGTATCACATATGTGCAATTTTGGTCCCTCAAATTTCAATTAAGAAAATTGGGTGCCTCAAGTATCATAATTTTGGTCCCTCACATGTATTGCACGTGAGACTAGTTAAACTGGAATGGTCACGTTTAAAGAGCAACCTCCTCCAAATTCTGAAATTAGGGCTCGAAAATTTATCCCCAAAATTGGACGAAGCTTTTCTCTTCTTCTCCAAGATTTCAGCTTCTTAATCTCCGGACCTAAATTGAAACCTTGTGCGTCTCTGCTAGGGTTTGCATGAAACCTTGAATAAGTCGTGATCACCATGGATTGCACATGGCAATTCTTGTTCCCCGAATCATCTATTTCCTTTCCTCTTCCTCCTTGCCCTCCTCCTCTTAATCCTATTGCGTCTGATCCATCTTCTCCTGCGACTTCTCCATGCCCTCCCCCTACAAAATCTTTTGCTCAAGCCCTTAAGAATGCTTGTGACATTCCTTAGAGCCAATTACCTACTCCTTGTATGAATGGAGATGCAGTGGCAGTTAAACTACATGTGGATGAATATATTGCAAGCGTGCAAAGTTGTAAAAATAATCTGCATGGAAGGTTCTTACTGTCTAAGGGTGATGTGTCGATTAAATCCAGTGACTTGCATCTCAAGTTGCTGAAATTATGGAACCCTACAAGCCATTGGAAGATGATTCCATTCGGTAAAGGTTTTTATGAATTTTCTTTCAGATCTTTGGAAGATATGAGGAAGATCCTGGCTATAGGATCTTTAGTAGAGTCATGTTTGTAAACGTATATTAGCTATGCATCTTTACACTCACGAACCTAATGAAGAATCTTTTTTCATATTGGAGGTTCCGGTATCTTTCAAAGTGATGAAATTCTTCTCTATGCTTTTTGTGAAGTTTAAATCAAGAAATTTATTTCTTTGAAAATTTCATTCAATGATCTTTAAGGCCATGTTTTGTTGTAGTTCGATAGAACTCATAACTTTTTGATCCTCAAGAACCTTATTTAATTTGGGATGATCGCGAACCGGCCGACGAAGTTGGCACTTTATTTATCTGCTAAGAGTAATTATGCAGCGGCAACATACAACTAGATAAGTGAGATATCTGGACATTTTTTTTAACAGAATAGATAGGAAGCGATGGGAGTTTTGATGAAATATGTAACACCCTGTATTTTACTGTTTTAAATAACAGTAATACATATAAATATGTTTATAAATTTATTTGAGTTTTAGAAAATTATTTTAAATAAACGGAGTTTACCACTCAATCCTACTTGACCGGAGGAAGCTACGATTAAAATTTAGGTTGGAAAGTCAGGTGAAACCCGGCCCGCGAATTCCATTGACAGTATAATAATACTGCTCAAAAGACCTAATTTTAACTCGTGAACGAAAGACTTAAGTTTAGTATTTTATTTTCTACAATTTTGTATTTTTAGAATTTTTTTCAGAGAAAAATAAAATAATTTACGTATTACGGGTGGAACGCATAATCAGGTAGACGACGGAAGGGATTTCGGAGTTTCTAAGAGCCAATAGAGGGTTTATCTTAGGATTTTGAGATGATTCAAGGGAATGAATCATATTTTTAAGTCTAGAAGGTTTTTCAGGGTTAAAGTGAAAATTTGGGAATTTTACGTTTAAGCCCCTGAACTTTATGTTAATTACCCTTTTGTCCCTAAATTAGTTTCTAAGTTTTTTTAAGTGAATTGGGCTAGAATCCTTGTTCCCAATCTCAAATGGTCGTGGCTTAGAAGCCCAAAATTTTCTAGTTCATGGATTGATTCCATAAAGCCTATTTGAAACTATACAAGTTCCTATGTCAAGCTTAATGTTTAAATCTTCAAGTGGGCCCCACAAAAATGAATCCAAGCCCAAATTTGCCAAGACCATGCGCAAGCCCATGAGGATTGATGGCTGCCTCATTTGTTGGATGAATCAAGATTTTTCTAGAGTGTTCCACAATTTTCTACATCATTCTTGATTATTCTATATCATTCTTGATTCTTCTCAAACCTTCATGAATTGTCCTAAAATATCTTTGACACATAAATTCAGCCAACAAAGTCAAGATAAGATTGCATTAAATGTGGCAAAATCATCATCATGACACTTTATTGACAATTTGCAAACTAGTCATTCAACTTATGGAATCTTTGTAAATTGGTCCTTAGAACTTAATTGCATTTGAATCCTTTAGCAAGACAACTCATCATCATCTAGATCCTTCCCAAGATGGCGCCACTATCTCTATAAATACCATACTCTCACTTTTCACTTAGTTTCTTTTGCCATTTGTTTCCAAAACCCTAAAGTTCATAAGTCTCTTAGTGATAAGTTTGTGAAGCAAGTTTCTTGAATTTCCTTTGTTATTGATCTTCAAGAGGTAAATTCAAATCTTCATTCTTAATCATACCTATGTTCTTTAGCAAGTTTCTTGATTCAAGGCTTATATCATAGTTGTTCATCACTTTAAAGTTTCTAACCCTAGAACTTTGAAAAGTCATAATAAATTCTAGAAAAATCTAATGATGATGTAACTACTTTCTATCTTCTTGATATCATGCATATTATCTAAATCCAAGAGCATGATGTAATCAAAAATTTATTTCCAAAAAATCTAGCTTTGGCCGAATCTAGCTAATTAGGGTTGGTAGAGTTTTGTTCATGTGTTGTCATATATGATCATGTATTCCATATGGCATGTATGTCTATACACTCTAATCCATGTTAGTTTCTTAAAATGAATATCTTACTCAAAAATCTCTATGTTGGCCGAAACCCTAGGTGGGTTAGATTTGTTGAGTTTTGTTCAAAGTTTTCCTTAATGATCTTGTTAATCAAGCTATTAGTATGTATGCTTAATAAATCCAAGTTGGTTTATTAAACTAAGAACCCTAGCCCTATGAACCTATTGAGACCGAATCCCTGTATAAAAGAGTTAGGAAGTTTTGAGTTTTAAACTTAGTTATTTAGTCACTAATCTATGATTTAGGTTAATCAAGGATCATTAATCCATGACATAATCATGATTAGAAGTTTTAGTCATTAAAAAACCCTAGAGGCCGTGACTATGTATTAGGGTTTAGAATGTTTTAGTTTCTTGATTTGTAACTATTTGGTTGTAATGGTTGAAGGTTAGTTGAGTACGACGTTTACGAGGTAACCGAAATTCCGAAGGAATCTGTAAGTTCATCAAGAAGTCTTCAAGAGGTAAGAGGGGAATACCGGAGGATTTATTCAATGGCTATATGCTATCCCGTGGTTGTTTGTAATTATTTGTTTGTTAGTATTTATTTATGTTGTTTATTGTTGTGTTATTTGTATCTGTGTGGTTTTAATTGCGTTAATTGTTTATCTGCAATTATATTATGCTACTGTGATGCATGATCTGCCTGGGAAATATCTGTGATATAATTGTTGGTTGATGTGTGAGAAGCCTGACAGTGGTCAGTGCACAATTAAGTAAGTCGGATAAAAGCTTTAAGAAGCTTCGCAAATTATATTCAATGTTTTAACGGTAAAATATTGATATATATAATATTAAAGGGAGTTTATTTTGACAAAAATAAGGAGTTTTGGGAAATATTATTATTTTAATAATTTATTTCTGAAAAAGTGAATTATGAGTCACAACGAGCGCGAAACCGTGAAAATATTTTAGCACTGCTAATTTTTAAGTAAAAAATTCCGGAATATTACAAAATATTCTTTTATGGAATTAATTGGTGAAAATAAGTTAATCATAATTTCAGAAAATTAATTAAGTGGAAAAAGTTAAGTTTTTGGCTTAAAATCCTTAAAAATAATATTTGACGGTAAATTTGGAAAAATGTAGACAGCAAGTATTTTTGAAACGGCAGTGCATATTTTGAGAAAATTAAACCTCAAGTGACTCATTGGTTTGTGAAAAACTAAGTTTTTATTATTTAAGGATTTTATAATGAATTTCTACCTTGGAAAAGAATTTCCAAAAATCAAAAGTTGATTCAACCGTGTTGAAAGTAGAGTTGGACTTAGTAACCGAGACGTCGGGGTACTAATGTTCTGTGTTGTGATGGACTTAGTCATTTGGACTTTGAGGGCCTATACCGTATACATGAGGTATACTGTGTTGAAACATTGAAGATGTTTTCTAGTACCACGAACCTAAGACTGGTGCACCGGTCAAGAGGTGTCATGATTGAGCACTCGGACAGTAAGGTCCTGTGTTGTAATAAAAGTTTTAACAAGTGTTTTAAGACTATGTGAGTCGTAAGCCATTTTGAGCTTCGGCAAAGAAAGATTGAACACAAAGAAAAGAACAAAACAAAAGTATTTCACATGCATTTGGCAGACGTGCCTGCGGTTTGTGGTTTGATGCATTAATTACCAGCGGCGAAAGGTAATTCTGATATGCATTTATCTCATGTGACTAGTGAGGACATGGAGACCCCATCTTACTTGCTATTGGTGCCCTGAGTGTGGACATTAGCAATGTGTAATAGTCTTGTGTACCTGGCCTTGTGTGCCTGTGTGGATGGGAAGAGGTTGCGTACCTATTGGCAGAGTGCCAAGTTAGCCAGTGTGGCTATGGAGCCTGATCAACTCATTATATGTTGGGATATCTCATGAGGTTAGGACGAAAATTAGATGATGAATATGAAGTGTCATGCATAATTTTCAAATTGATGATGTTTGGGGTGTTGAACCCACTGATAAACTATTTATTTATAACTTCTGGTATTTGATAAATGTTGATGTGTTCATGTGGTGCCTAGTATGTAGTTATTGAGTAAGATCCATGTATTGGTTTCTCACTCTTACACATATTCAGATGGACCCAGACATACCCTTGGTACAATCGAGGGTTCGAACGACCACTTTTGATCGTGCACAATATGGTGGTGCCTGGGAGATTAACCTTGGGGCACTCAGCGCCACCTACCATGGACCGAGTAGAGAGGTGATCGGTACAGTAGAGGAAGGACCACAACAGAGAATTCACGTAGTGGAGACGGTCGAGATATCTCTACCTCCAGTTTGGCTTTACCTACAGTACTTGGAAGAGCACGGATTGATGGATCCGCCTCAACCACATCCTCTTCAGATATTAGGACCTGCGGAACCTCCTGTTGAAGTGGAGTTAAATGAGGGAGAGGAAGATCCGGAGGAATACATTGAGGATGATCCTGAGTTTCAACCTCCTGCGGTTGATGATGAGGATTCTTCTGAGGATACGGCTGTAGCGGAGGCATCATCGTCAGATTCGTCAGTTGTAGGCGGGATTGATCATCATGATCTTCCCAATGGGTTTCAGTAGCTTGACCAGCTTTAGGTAGAGTTTTTGGGATAGTGAGTCTTGACAGTTTTGATCTAACTTCAGAGAGCCATAAGTTTTTGAATGTGGTTCTGAACTACTTGTTGCCGATGTGTATATATGTCTTTATTTTCTTTGCTTAGTTTGATGGAGAATAGCCTATACTCATGAGGGCTCTTTTGTTATCTCCTATTATAGGTTTCATGTATGCAAAAAGGGGATGTATATATATTGTGTATGTGTGCAATGGTTCTATGTTTTGTTAAAAAAAAAAAAATTCAGCACTATTTTTGTAAAGAAAAAGTCTCTTATAAGTATATTTTCCAAAAGTAACCAGCGTTAATAATTTAATTTCCGTTCTTAGGTAGTAGTGTGATGACCCTAGAGTAGGGTGTCGCAAAATATAGTCATGACTAATAAGATGTGAACCTTTAAGATTGATATCATTGAGTGAGACAAGTATGATAAACCAAATGTTGAATGAGGCAGAGTATCGTTAGAGAATTCAGGGCAATGATCAATGTCTGTAGTTAAGATCGATCTTATAAGTTTAGAAAATTGGGATGAAAGTGTTTAAAATAATTTCACCTAAGTTGAATGTAAGTGAAGAGTACAATTTTGGTTGTGCTATAAGGGTTCAAAATCGAGGAGTTAGATAATCCTAACCTGGGTAATTCTTTTGATGTTAGTTATATTAAGGGTGTAATGATGTTCTTCTGAGAATGAGATACGTGATTTTGACATAATTGATTGGTGAATTATAATCAAAAGAAATGTTATGATGTTTTTCTTGGAGACTTGGGATGTGTAGATTTGATATAACCTAGAGGAGTAGACTACACCCAAAGGGACTAAGATTACGATTGAATTTCTTGAGTAGGAAGTTGATGCATGTTACAGTAAAGTAGTATTGATTTTGGGTGTTAACGGTGAAAGATAGATGTTGGAGAAAGTTTTCTAGTGGAATCAATATTGAGAAGCGAAGAGATACGTTTTTATGATAACTTTCAAATGGGATAGACTAAGGTGAAATGTAGAAGAAAGTGGGAAAAGTGTAGTAATGGAAAGTTTGAGGATAAGTAGAACGAGGAATAAGTATGAATTTGTGTTATTAAGTTGCAATTGTCATCTAAGGAAACTTAGGTGTGGAAATTACGATATGATACCTTAGGATTGAAAAATCTTGTCTAGTTTAGAATCACAAAATTTCGAGAACGAAATTTTTTTAAGAGGGGTAGTATGTAACATCCCGATTTTTCGGCTTTCTAATATTGGAAATTTATATAAATACGTTTATATATTTATCTGAGACTTAGAAAATTCTTTTAATTAAACCGAAACCTTATTTACACTCTACTTTACCTTAAAGAGTTACGGTTAAATTTTAGGTTGAAAAGTCAGGTGAATCCCGGTCTGTGAATTTCACTAACAGTATGATTATACTGATCAGAAAACCTAATTTTAACTCGTACGAAAAACTTAAGGTTTTTATTTTATTTCCTACGATTGTGTATTTTTAGAATTATTTCACAAAAAGTGAAATAATATATTATAATCGGGTGTTGTGTTCAACCAGGTAAACGACGGAGCGAATTATGGAGTTTCCATGAGCAGATAAAGAATTTATCTTAGGTTTTTAAGATGATTCATGTGGATGAGTCACACATGTGAATTCTTTAAGTTTTCACATGATTAAGACTACATTTTAAGGATTTTGCACTTAAGTCCTTAAACTTTCTCTTAATTGCTTTTTAGTCCTAAATTAATTCTTCAAGTTATCCTTGTTAATTGGGCCAATTCCTTGCTATCCAAATCCATTGGGGGCTACGGCCATAAGCCCAATAACATGGTTATGAAGGCTATTTTCCATGAAGCCATTTTGTACTCATAAACTTTCCTTGTCAAGTATTAAGTCTTAAGCATTTATAAGCTTCAAAATCAATTGGACTTGGAGGAATTTTCTCAAGCCCATTGCGCAAGGGGCCAAGCCCAATCCCTGTCTCATAAACTTGATGAGTCAAGTGCATTCTAGTTCATTCTTGCACTTTCCTTCATCTTCTCCAAACTTCCACTTTGTTCTTACTTTCTCCTTGCACAAGAAAGCTTGGTTTGTGAAGCAAGTTGGTGATTCCTTGACATTTTCCAAATTCCAAGAGGTGATTCATGCTCCTCATCATCTTTAAGTTACATGTTCTTCAATTCATTTCTTGTTTTAATGCTATATTCATCATGATCATCTTATATGTTCTTGATTTTGAAAACTCATAGAAAATCATAGAAAAATCCTAAAAATGTGAAACCAATTTCTATGTTCCTATTATCATCTATATTATCATAATCCAAGAGATTGTTGTAAACAAAGTTTTCCTCCCCATTTATTTTGATGAGACCGAACCCTAGAAAAAGTGGGTGGAGGAGTTTTTGTTCAAATTTTTAGAAAGTGATCATAGATCTCATCTTTCTATATGTATTCATGTTGAATCCAAGTTCTTGCATCAAACTAAAATCTCTAGCCATATTTTCATGCTTTGGCCGAAACTATGCTTGGAGGAACTTGGAAGTTTTTGATTCAGTCTTTGTTGATTAATCACTAATTCATTGTCTTAAGTACTTAGGATCACTAATCCAAAGACTTAAGCAATTTTAGTAATTTTTAGCCATAAAATATGTTCATGGCCGTGACCTATCCTTAGTGATTAGGTGATTGTATTTGTTTGATTTTGATTGGTTGATTGTGGTTTGTTGTAGGATAAAGAATCGTATAGTGTACGTGCGTTGACGGTTTCCGGATTCGCAATAAAGTTTTAAATCAGAAGCTAAGTTCTTCGAGAGGAAAGGGGAGCTTACCTGAGGGATTTTTTCCAATAACTATTTGTGATTAGTGTGTGGTCTGTATAATTTATTTATTGTTGTGGTGTTTGATTAAAGTTGTGATATTTATCTGTGTTTATTTATCTGCATTTAATTAGTTATTGCAGTTATATATTATGGTGTTGTGTTGCATGATCTGTCTGGGATTATTACTATGATGTTGTTGTTGGTTGTTGTTTGAGAAGCCTGACAGTGGTTAGTGCCCAATCAATTAACCAGATAGAAGCTTTAAGAAGCTTTATAAATTATATTCAATGTTTAACGGTGAGATATTGGAATATAATATTGATGGAAAATATTATTTGGAAAAAAATAAAAAATGTTGGAAAATATTATTATTTTAATGATTTAACAGTGTAAGAGTGAACTATGAGTCACAGTGAGGACATAAACGTAAAATTATTTTTGTACTACTAATTTTTACGTAAGAAATTCCGTAATATTATAAAAAGTTATTTTATGAAATTAATCTTCGAAAATAACTTAATTATGATTTTAGAAAAATATTTAAGTGGAAAAGTTTAAGAATTGGCTTAAATAACTTTAAAAATGCTAAACGATAGTAATTTGGAAAAATATCGACGGCAAGAAATTCTAAAATGGCAATACGTGTTTTAAAACAAGACTGAGCCTCAAGTGACTCTCTTTTTTAAACATACAAATTTCAGGAAAAAAAAGATTTCAAGTAATTGATGATTTTACAAAAGATTTTCTGTAAATGAGTTTTACTAAACAGTGTTATTTCCGACAACTTGGATAAGTTGCGGAGACTTTGTTTTGGATTTGTTTTTCACAGAACGAAAACAAACGTTGAAATGCGAACCTAGTATCAGAGACGTTGCGATACTAGTGTTATTTAATATAAGCACGAAGATGTTTGATCCGTGTTACGTTGTCATGGACTTTGTGTCATGTCCACGTTGTGGGTTACGTTGTTAATGTTGAATGTTGTTTTCTATCACCACAAACCTAAGACTAATTGCAAGGTCTAAGGTGTTGTGACTGAGCACTCGGACTTCGTGTCCTGTGTTAACATTGAAAAATCTAACACGTTGAAAATTACGAATGGTCGTAAGCCATTTTGAGCTTCGACAAATGAAGAATGAACACAAAGAAAAATGACGAGAACAAAAATGTTTTACATTTGCATTTACGACAGACGTGCCCGACGTTGTTTAACGTGAGACCTTAATGGAAAAGGTATCATGTGACGGTGTATCATTATGCTTGAATGGATAATGAGACGATGTATTATCATTGTACTTAAATGGACAATGAGATGATGTATATGTATCATTGTGCTTAAATAGACAATGAGACGATGTATATGTATCATTGTACTTGGATGGACAATGAGACAATGTATTATCATTGTATTTAAATGGACAATGAGATGATGTATATGTATCATTGTGCTTAAATGGACAATGAGACGATGTATATATCATTGTACTTGGATGGACAGTGAGACGATGTATTATCATTGTGCTTAAATGGACAATGAGACGATGTATATGTGTCATTATGCTTAAATGGACAATGAGACGATGTATATATCATTGTGCTTAAATGGACAATGAGACGATATATTATTGTTGTGCTTAGCAAGTAAATGAGACGATGTATCGAGTTTGATCAACTCATTTTGAAGATGCTGGGATCTCCGGAGATTAGACGTTGAAAGTTGAAGTGTTCATGCATAGTTTTTCAAACGATGATGTTTTGGGTATGAAACCCATTGATAAACTATTTGCCTTATTATGAATGCTTATGTTGTTATAAACATATATATGTGTATATGTCTTCTTTTGTGTCGCGCATGTAGTTATTGTGTTAAATCCATATATTGGCGTCTCACCCTTACAAACATATCAGGTTTTCTTCGAGTATTTACTGTTGTACCTTAGGGTGCTAGTACTGGTACAGATGATGTGGAGGAGTTCTCCAAGTCACTCGGAGACTTAGATCTAGATGTGCGAAGGGTTGTTGGGTTTTGGGAATGACCACGACGTCTTTCCAGTAGATGTCTTGTAAGGCGACCAGCTTAGGAGTCTTCGGTCTAATTTTCTTCTTATGAAAATTTAAACTTCTTGAGAAAAAATGTATGTCGTGGCGGCCTTATTATGAATATGTTTATTTCTTTGTGCGAGTAGATGTACAATATGATTTTACTGTTTAAAGTTTGGTTGGCAAAATGATCAATTTGTCCACCATTCATCCAGTCCATCCATGAGAAAATCCATCCAATCCATCCATTTATAAAAAAATAATATAAATGGATTGAATGGTTTTTTTAGTGGATGGATTATGATCCATCCAATATTTTTTTAAATCCATTGGACCAACAATCAAAAATGTAATGGATCAACTTTTATCCATTCCAAAACCAATTTAATTTTTCATATTATTTTTCACCAAATAAAGAAAACCTCCATTTGTAACAAACAAAAAAAAAAACTTCATCTAATTTTCTCTTTCGTTCCCTATTATTTTTTCTTCACTATTTTTATTTTATTTATTTGTTTTTTTTGTTATATTAAGTATTAACTAATTAATTGTTTTCAAGCACCAGTAGTAGTCCACGTTATCACGTACGTTTTTTTTCTCGTTGCCTTTGTTTTTTTGCTGAGAAACTTAAAAAAAAAGTATTAACTAATTGAAAGCACAGAAAGTCGTAATAAGTTTCGTAAAACAATGTCATGGAACGTCGTGACAAAACAATCTTTGTAGATACACATAATCAATGACTCCCATATAATAATAGAAAAATGATTGTGAGATAGAGTAGAGAGAGAGTAAATATAGAGAAAGAGTAGGAAAAAAAGGGAGAGAGAGAAAGGGTAGACAGAGAAAGAAAGATGAGAGAGAGGGTGAGATAAAGATAATCTTTTAATTTTTTTTACAAATTATTTTATTTTTAAAAATATTTTATGGATGGATAAAAGAGATATAAAATTATTTAATTTCTTAAAATAAATTTTAGTGGATGGATTGGATATCCATCCATGAAAAGTTGTTAATGGATGGATCAAATGGATTTTATTTAACGGATCTTGGATGGATTGGATTTTTTTTAATGAATTTTTAATGGATTATAATAGATTAATGGAATGTTTTTAATCCATCCATTATGATCCGAATAAAAATTTATCCGATCCATCCATTTGTCACCCTCAGTTTAAAGTATGTATCTTAGTCTTAGAGTTTTCTCACAAAATAAAATTTTTACACCTGAATTTCTGGCTTGAAGAAGATGCTTAATGATGAGCCAAGGATGGAAAAGAATAAGGGAGTGATAAAAAAGAAGCCAGAATTCAAGTATATTTCAAAAGACAAGCAACCTGCAGATAAAGGGAAAGATATTGTAATTAATAATGATCAGGGAAAAGTAATTGGAGAATCTAGCAATCATCAGCAAAAAGTTGTTGATGGTAATAATATAGTTCATATCGAGGACATCCCTATTAAAGTAGCTAATGCTAATGAGTTCCTCCCAGAAGATACTCCTGTTGTTGTGGAGCATACTGATTTGCTTAAAGAAAATCAAGAAAACCAAAGAAGTGCAGGGCCTTCTTCTGATCATATTATTCAATTCTCTTCAAACCAGAATTTTGAATTTAGTAACGTGGAGAAATCTGTCAGTCGAGTGGCAGATACTTTTGATTCTACTGAACAAGTTCCACATTCTGTGACAGTTAAACCAACTCCTGTGAGAGAGAAGGTCGATTCTGCTAAGGATAATGCTGGTTGTAGCATTAATCCAACTGTGGCTAAAGATTTGAAGATAGTTGGAAGATTGTGGAGTAATAATGATGAGGAGATGTAGGATGAATCTGTAAATTGTACTCCAGAGAATTCAGCTGCTTTGAAAGGTAAGTCAATTTTTTATAATTATCTTGTAGATGGAAATCCTGATAATCATAGTCAGGGAAAAGATGAGGCATTTACTGTTGTGCTTTCTAAATCTAAAAAGAACAAGTTAAAGAAGAAAAAAGCTTTGTTACAGCAAGCACATAATTACAATACCCGATCTAAGGGTAGCTCTTTAGTATTTTAATGAATATTCTATATTGGAATGTCAGGGGCATTGGGAACCCTGAAACTAGATCAATGTTGGAAAATCTTTGTTTTTCTCATAAGCCAGACTTTGTTTTTACATCAGAACTTTGTGGTGTCTGTGCAAGCCTCAGTATACTCCAGATATTATCTCTTCCTCTAGCCAACAAGTCACTATTTCTGTTATGGAAAACTCTCAGCAAATGTTCATTACAGCAGTGTATGCTTCTACAAGTTACATTAATAGAAGGCAATTATGGACAGAGCTTTTAAATCTTCAGCAGCTTCAATCAGTCCCTTGGTGTTATATTGGAGACTTCAACTCGATTCTAGGAAGCCATGAGCATAGAGGTAGTGGTCTGCCTTCCAGGTTGTCAAGTGATGAGTTCAGAGCATGGACTGAGATTTCTCAGTTAGTTCACATTGATACAAAAGGAGCTTTCTTTACATGGTCCAATGGTAGGATTGGTAGGCAATTTTCAGAAAAGAGACTTGATAGGTCTCTGTGTAACTCAGAATTTTTAAATCTTTGGACTAAAATTGCTTGCTATACTCTAACAAAGAGCAAGTCAGATCACTATCCTTTGCTTCTCACATTTAATAGAGAAGTCAGGTCTTTTGGTGCTGCATTCAAGTTTCACTGGATGTGGAGAAATCATCCTGGTTGCAGAAAACTAATTTTTGATACTTGGAATGATCCTGTTATAGGCTGCCCTGTGTTCATCTTGTCTCAAAAGCTAAAAAAGCTTAAATCCAAGCTTAAGGAATGGAACAAAACAGATTTTGGAGATGTTCATTTAAATGTTGCCACTGCTAAAGTTAAGTTGAATCTGATTCAGGAGCAAATTGATATCATTGGTGGCAATGATGAGTTGCTGGTTCAGGAAAAGGAAGCTCAATTCTTTTTTCAGAAAGCATTGCAATTTGAGGAGGAATTTTGGATGGAGAAGTCAAGGGTCAAATGGTTTGCTGAAGGAGATAGAAACACAGCCTTCTTTCATAGGATGGCAAAAATAAAGAATGTCACAAAACAAATTTCTATCTTGAAGAGTGGGGACCAGATTATTCAGGATTCTACTGAAATTGAGAATCATATACTGTCCTATTATATGGAGTTATTTGCATCAAACAATGCTTGTCAAGCAAATGATCTCATTGACAATGTCATCATCCCTTGCTTAGTGACAGATCAAGACAATAGTATGTTAACCAGATTACCATCAATGGAAGAGGTCAAGGAGGCTGTTTTTGCTTTAAACAAAGATGGTGCTCCAGGCCCTGATGGGCTTGGAGGCTTCTTCTATCATACATAATGGGACATTATTGCTCAAGATGTCTGCAATTCAGTTCTCCAATTCTTCAATCAAGGCTGGTTATTTCCTAATCTAAACTCCAATGTAATGGTGTTAATCCCAAAGAATCCTGGTGCTGAAAAAGTCGAGCAGTTTAGGCCAATTGCTTTAGCAAACTTTCAGTTCAAAATCATAACCAAGGTATTAGCTGATAGGTTGGCATCCATAGCTCCAAGAATCATTTCTGAAAACCAGAGGGTTTTTTTTTCAGGGAAGGCATATTCTGGATTGTATTTGCACAACATCTGAGTCCACTAAACTTCTTGATAAAAGGTCATTTGGTGGTCAAATTGCAATGAAAATAGACATCAAAAAAGCATTTGACACAATTGATTGGAGCTTCTTATTGATGGTTCTAAAATCTTTTGGTTTCAATGATAAATTTTGCCCTTGGATTAATAGTATTTTACATTCTGCCGAGCTGTCAATCTCCATTAATGGTCATGCAGTTGGTTTCTTTAATTGCAAGAGGGGTGTTAGGCAAGGAGATCCATTGTCTCCTCTCTTGTTCTGTCTTGCAGAAGAGGTTCTTAGCAAGGGTATTTCAAAGTTGTTTGATGAAGGAAAGCTTCAATTAATGGCTGGTCCAAGGGGTTTTAGAATGCCAAGTCATGTCTTATATGCAGATGTTATCATGATTTTCTGCAGAGCTTCAAAGAGAAACCTGCAGAATTTGCTCTCTCTCTTTAATTCTTATGAGCAATGTTCTGGTCAGGTTGTTAGTACTGAAAAGTCATAAGTTTTTGACAGGTCCAATTTCAGTGAGCAGGAAAGATGAAATTGCATCATTCCTTGGCTTTACTTCTGGCAGTTTGCCTATGAAGTACCTGAGAGTTCCTCTCTTTAAAGGTAGGCCTAAGAGAGCTTATTTAATGCCAATTGCAGATAGAATAAAATGTAAGTTATCTGCTTGGAAAGGATCCTTGCTTTCTGTAATGGGAAGAGTGGAGTTAGTCAAATCTTTTGTGCTTAGCATGCTCTTATACAGTTTTCAAATTTATCTTTGGCCTTCAAACCTTTTAAATTTTGTGGAAAGATGGATTAGGAACTTCATTTGGTCAGGGGATGTGCATACAAGGAAGGTGGCTTAGGTATAAGATCAATAAATAGAGCTGGTATGCTTAACCATTGCTGGGAATTTATGTCTATAAATAATCATTGGACTGCTTTACTGAGATCTAGAGTCTTCAAGAAAGGAAAACCAGTTTTTTATCATACTGCATCATCCATCTGGCCTGGTGTGAGAAGCTGCCTTTCTTCTGTCATGGATAATCCTGCTTGGTTGCTTGGGAATGGTAAGGACATCAATTTTTGGAAAGACTGTTGGCTCTCCAAACCTATGGTAGCTTTAACGAACATCCCTGGTTCTCTGCATTCGAGCTTAAAAGCCAAGGTTAGTGATTTTATAGTAGATGGAAATTGGAATGTCCCTGCTGTGTTATATGAAAATTGCCCTGTTTTGAAATCTGAAATTGATCAGTTGGTAATTCCTATAGTGGTTAAGGCTGACAGATTGATCTGGTCCCCTTCAGCAAATGGTCTCCTCTCATTTAAGGATGCATATAGCTTTCTAGAACCTGCTGGTCAGCTTGTTTCCTGGGCAAAACTAATCTGGAGCAGTTGTTTTCCACCCTCCAAATCATTCCTTTTATGGAGAATTTTGTAAAACAAACTTTCCACTGATGAAAACTTATGGTCAAGGGGATGCATTTTAGTATCTATTTGTTCTCTATATATGGCTGCAGCTGAGACAACAAAGCATCTCTTCCTTGTTGATTGCACAAATTTCTCAGCCTTGCTATCAGTTTGTGAAAGAGGATGGTGTTCTCAAGTTAAAGATTTGGTGATTTCTGGTATTTTGAATTGTCTCTGGCAGATTTTGGCATTGTAGGAATAAGTAAAAGTTTGAAAATGTCTCAGTTTCATATCATACAGCTGTATGCTCTATCCTCTCAAATGTGTCACTCTCGGGTAGCATCAATAAAGGTATAGCTTCATCAAATATATCAGAATTTGTGATCCTGAAGTCCTTTCAAGTTTCAGGAGTTCCTCCTAAAGCTCCTAGTATTAGTCAGGTAGATTGGCTTTTTCCCCCTTGTGGTATGATAAAATGCAATGCAGATGGAGCTGCAAAAGGGTCTTCGGGTGTTTCAGCTTGTGGGGGGTTGTTCAGGGATAGTAATGGAGCCATTCTTGGCTGCTTCTCAGCAAATCTTGGGATTCAAAATGCTTTGTACGCTGAACTTTCAAGTGTGATTATGGCTATTGAAATTGCTTTCAACAAAGGGTGGAAGAATTTGTGGTTAGAGTGTGATTCTAAGCTTGCTCTCTTAGCTTTTTCTAATGTTAGCATTGTTCTTGGAAGCTGAGAAACAGATGGGACAATTGCTTACACCTCTCAAAACAAATGAAGTTATATCGTTCACACATCTTCAGATCGGACAACAACTGTGAAGACAAGCTTGTTGCTTATGGCACTAACATTAGTGGTTTTGTTTGGAGGAATTTAATTCCTAATTTCATCAAGAAGGACTTATTTAGAAACACGTACAGTCTCCCTGATTTTAGACTTAGAGATCTTCATTCTTAATGGGTAAGGTTTATCTCTCCATGATTTATTTGTATTATGTTTATCTTTTTAATAATATTAAGGCTTGTTGTAAATGATTGATAGGGATTGTAGTGTCAACCTAGTTGGGATGATTATCTCTAAGGTGATGTCTTTGCATATTTTAGAAAGAAAAAAAAAATCTTAATCTCCAATCCGAAATGTCAACAAAGAGCGAAATCTCTTCAGTAAATCAAGGCGTCAATATGAAAGAAGAACACACACACACTGCGATTGTGACGACACCGTAAGCGGCGAGGTTCAAGAGCATGTTCTCTCTGTGGTGATGGCGGAGGGCGACGAGCCTGTTCGTTTTGGATTCGGGGAATTGAATGGGTTCAAGAAGTCAGAGATGATGGCATAGGGCCACGAGCCTGTTCTGTTTGGGGTAGTGGTGTAGGCGCATGGAGGTGATGGTGGTGACGAGCCTGTTCTGCTTTGGGTTAGGGAATTTAATGGGTGGGAGAAGGGGGATTGATGAATCCAGGTCGTACCTCCTTGTTTGGTGTTGAATCTCCACTAAATAGTAAATACTGTGATTTTCATGGGAGCGAATTCCCTGACGTTGTGGTGCGCAACGTCAGGTGACTTTGAAGCTTATTAGCCGTCGGATCAATCCGACGGCTCAGAAATTGACACGTGGCCTTTTTTTTTTTTTTTAAACAAAGATGAAAAACGCTTAATTTTTTTCACCAGCGCTGGGCGCTGGCTTCTGGTTTCCACACTCGCGAGGCGAGCCAAGGTTCGCGGGGCGAATCTCCAAAGATGAAAAACGCTTAATTTTTTTCACCAGCACTGGGTGCTCCATCACTAGCGCTGGGCGCTGGCTTCTGGTTTCCACACTCGCGAGGCGAGCCAAGGTTCGCGGGGCGAATCTCCAAAGATGAAAAAGTTTAAGAAACCCGTAACCCCTCTTCCCCGTACCAGAGGCCGTAACAGGCGAATCGGGAGCCCACCCGGCTGTCTTTGGCGCCCGGCCTGCACTGGGCGCCCAAAACACTGCTCTCTTCTGACTCATTGGCACTGGGCGCCCCTTCCTGCGCTGGGCGCCCCTTCCCCAGCGGCTGGCGCCTCCATCACCGGCGCCAGCGGCGCTAAGCCTCGTTTCCACACTCGCGAGGCGAGCCAAGGTTCGCGGGGCGAATCTCCACTGTGACTTATTTATTACTTCTTGCAAGCTGCCCATGTTGACTATAACAAAGATATTTAACTGCAAAATAAGTATGTGATGATATCAATACTGTAATATGTGATGATATAATGAGTAACAACTTCAATTGTATCAATACACCAAAAATGCTGTAATATGTGATGATATCAATATCAAAAAATGGACTAAGATATCACCATCAAAAAATACATCAAGATATCAACACCAAAAAATAAAGTTCCAAAAAATGATATCTAATGTGATCAATGCTTCAATGCTTCAATTCTTTCAATGTAGATCAAGGATTGAAGACATGATATCTAATGGTGTGGTGTTCGTTTCATCAAGAGGTGCCTACACATAAAAACACAAACTAATCAACATCTCACTATCAAAAAAGTAAGGATAACACTTTTTTCAAATAGATAGATGACATTACCATCAAAAATGCCGTGAAACTAAATTGATCATCTTGTCTTTGAGTAGACTCATAACTTGGAGGTGCCGAACAAGATACTTCACAAGGCTGATGATTTCTTAATTCTTTATCCTAAAATAACTATGTAAAGTTAAAACAAATGATAGTACAAGTAGTTAGTACAAGTGATACTCATTGAGGAATATACCTGAGATGGTTGACCATGTGGTTGTCCTCTTGGTGGAGGTCCTTTTCTCCCTATCGTTTTTACACTCAACCCAACCCTTCTGTCGCTTATGTCTCTGTATGCCAGGTCTATGCTTGAATCCCTTCGGTTGCATAACATCATTAATCACAGATGGGGGGTTATCATTGTTAGGACTATCATTGTTTCCGGCTTGTAAGCGAAGTTCCATTATTTTCTTACACATGACATCTACATTGTTATCTACATGCTTGTGGTATTCTTCACAGGTCGACACCTCGGCTGCCAGTCTAATGAATTTAGAGACAAGTTGTCTAAATCTCCGTGTGCAAGCTAATTTTGGATCTCCTTCAACATCCTTTCCATTCACATCTTGCACAACGCCGCAATGGGCTTCTCTAGTCCACCTTCTTAAAATATACTTCTCAGGAATGACCTTAACATCATGTGCTTCAAACACTTTTAGTGCATGTGAACAAAGTATGCCAAATGTCTCAAACTTTCTACAACTACAAGATATTGAGGTTGTAGCACGATCATATGATACTCTCCAGGATCCTTCATGGTTGACCATATTGATGACATACTGGCATAAAGAGTGAGACTCATTTCTCTCTAATATGCATGAAGCTAAGAACAACTTAAACTCATTCTGGAACAAATCAAATACAGTGTGTGTGTACACTTTTCCCATTTGTATTAGTATTGGTGACAACTCATATCTTAACATTGCAAGCTTATGTAAGGATGCATACTCACAAGTCAACTCATTGCCTCTCTTCTCCTCAACAACCCGTTCAAAGTGTTTGAAGAATTGGATAATATCCACATTCGGTCTCATACAAGACTTAAAGTGAGAATTCAGGCTTTCACTAAGTTGTGTGCTTCGCATCCCAAGTGTGAATGCTTCTTTCATGTAACACGAAGCCCATTTTTCTTTTATAGCATAAACTGATTTAATCCAGTTATTTTCATGAACATTATACTCATTGATCATCTTAGTCCAAGCCATCTCAAAATCAGTCACGGTGTCAAAGTCATACATGCATTTCTTGAAATCTCTTAAAAAATAACTTCCGCCCTTCATCAAGTTTCCAAGATGTTTAATTCCATTCTGCGACAAGTGCCAGGTGCATAAACCATGGCGAGTCTCAGGCATCACTTCATCAAGTGCCTTGGCCATTTCCCGATCTTGGTCAGTAAAGATAGTATGAGGTTTTTTGTTGTTGTGTGCTTGTAAGAATGTCTCGAACAACCATTTAAATGATTCAACTGTTTCATCATACAATAACGCTGCACCAAAAATAATCGAACCCCTATAGTGATTGAAACCAGAAAACAGAGCAAGTGGTCTATTAGCACGGTTGGTACAATAAGTAGTATCCAATGAGACAACGTCACCAAAATACCCATAATCCAACACCATTTTTTCATCACACCAAAATACATTTGTGATTTGTTCTTCCATATCCATCTGGTATGCATGAAAGAATGACGGATTCTCTAATAATTGCCGCTGAAAATATTGCAAAAGACATCCAGCCTCGCCATACACCATACTTCTTTGCCTTCTTGCCATGAGGTAATTTCTTACATCCACCCGTGTATATCCAAGATTGGCTCTATGTCCTGCATGTGTGCTCATAAGTTGAAATGTTAACTTTTCCCTTAACCCAGAGTCTGCAGCCATATCAATCTCATATGCTTGCACTTCAGTTATCTTTCTGTGGGACGCAAGCATGTGTGTTGTCTCTGGAGGTTGTAGAGGGTGGTTATGGTCCTCTATAAATTCATGGATGACAAACTTCCCATTCCTTAATACAAGTGAAACATTTGCTTTGCAATCAGTTCTAGTCTCAGGCCTGTGTTTTTTAACAGAAGCATCTCTCTTGTCTTTCTGTCGTACTCCTTCCTTGCAACAAGTAAACCTACATGATGATATAATACCGTCTTTTTTTCTCTTGTTCGAGTAACGTTTTCTAACTCCAAAGCCAACATGTACACTATATGCACGCCAAAATTCAAAAGCTGCCTCAGAATTATCAAATTCCATACCAATCCTTGGCTTCCAATCAATATTTGAAGCTGTCATGTTTGATCATAGAACCTAACAAGTAAAAATAGAGTTCATTGTGGAATGTGAAAGCATGGACATAAGCAGCGAAACAAATAAGCAAAGACCATCTTCGAAAAGGCCATCAATGTTGAATATGCTATATGCTATATAATACACTTAACAAACATCCATCTTCGAAAAGAGATGCACTGCACTGTATGGATGGTCAAAACCAACAACATTGATTCAGTTGAAAACAGAGAACCAAAGGCCAACAACATTGATTCAGTTGAAAACAGAGAACCAAAGGCCAACAACATGTTAACATAAACAAAACCAGAAAACTAAGTCTAAGTTGATGGAATCAATGTGGGTTTTTAGTTAATGTTAAAGTCAGACAAAGAATCAAAGAAATACCACAAAAAGGGGCTACTTTTTTAACTTAGAATGTGTTACCTTTTACGGTGGCCGGAGCGGCAGCGATGGAGCACAACGGCGGTGCAGCGGCGGCGATGGCAACGTCCGGCCGTGCTGTGGCAGCGTTCCGCCCTTCCTTCCCGTTACGCCGTTACGGCCTCTGTTACGGGGAAGAGGGGTTACGGGTTTCTTAAACTTTTTCATCTTTGGAGATTCGCCCCGCGAACCTTGGCTCGCCTCGCGAGTGTGGAAACCAGAAGCCGGGCGCCAAAACGTTGGTGATGGGCGCCAGCCCAGTGAAAAAAAAATTAAGCGTTTTTCATCTTTGTTGTAAAAAAAAAAAAAATAGGCCACGTGTCAATTTCTGAGCCGTCGGATTGATCCGACGGCTAATAAGCTTCAAAGTCACCTGACGTTGCGCGCCACAACGTCAGGGAATTCGCTCCCGATTTTCATAGGTGGATCCAACTTCTTCAGATGGCACGATGTAGTAGTCAATGAACCTGAGAAGAAAATCATCAAGGGTCTATTGAGAAGGATTTTGATATATTGGAGTTAAGGGGAAAAAATTTAGTTTGAGGGATTATGCCAGTTAACAACTGAGTCAGAGGTGAAAATTTGGATGGAAAATGGATGGAAGGATCTGATTGTAAAAATTATGATACTTGAGGAACCTAATTTGCTCGATTGAAATTTGTGTACCAAAATTACACATAAGTGATATTTGGAAGACAAAAAATTTAATTAAGCATTTTTAAATTTATTTTCAGTTTTTTTTTATTTAGATTGGATTTGAGTGCCCTTGCACCCCAAAAACACCAAACATTTCTGTTATTCCCTCCTATCCTTTTCTTCTCCCCACCCTGTTGTCATGTTTCCTCATTCATCACCGCCACAAGCCACAATACCACTCGGAGTCCCCAATCCACTGTAGTCAACACCGAGGTAGGTGAAAGAAAAAAAACTCTTTATTCATTTGTTATTCTTCCAACTATAATTTTCAGTGACTTTTTGGAATCTGATTGGTATGTCCCAGTAAAGTTGTGAGACTAACCCTATGATCATGTGTGATGGTTAGATAAAACTCTCCCCAATTTGACAACTCTAGAACTCGAACCCTGACCTTGTATGTAAAGTTCACCCGAAGACACAATCGACTTCCACCGTAACCAACCACTTTGTTAAGTCTCAAAATGTCTGATATGCATTTACCCTAAGTTTTGATGAAAACTAAATATTTGTCAATGATTGAACTCCTTTTTGGTTCCTGACCTGTCTACTTAATGTGCAGATTATTATTTCAACTATATTTATCACTTGTCTGCCCTGAGACTATCTTGGTCAAAAGTGGAGAACACGAGGTTGGTGAGTAAAGCCAACCCGTCTGCTGACTCAACTGAATTGTTGAATTTCTACATAGAAGAGTCAACCTGTCTAATGAAGCTCTCACCCGTCTATGATCCTTCGAGGTGGAACGCGTAAGGACTGAAGAACTTTTGTGAGCTATCTACTCAGTCAGAAGATGTTGAAGCTTTCTTTCTCACAAGGATCAAGAATTTCAAAAGGTCAAACACTCGAGCAACCATGGAACTCAGAAAAGGAGTGCTTCCAAAATGCTTTATTCCCTACTACATCTGGGAGTTGCACGAAAAGGGAAATATGCTCAGCAAAGTACAAAAGCAACCTAAACAACTCTGATTTGACTGTTGCACAAAGCATAAGGCACTAGTCATCTCTGTTAGAGTACAACCAACGTTCCTATTCATTAAATGATTGCCCAAAGTGACTCTATTGTATTTAATGGAGCTCGGCTTAAAGCCAAAAATCAGAAGGAATGTCTCTAACGGATTCAAATTGATTGAAGTCTATAAATAGAGAAGACATTGAAAATAAAGATATAAAACACAACATTCAAAGAGCCATTACTCTGTGCATTTATTTCTTCATTCCTTCGTTCTTTATTCTTCAATCATTTGAAGTTATTCCGAACTCTTTCTAACCTTCACATCAAATTCGCTCTTTTGAGTGTTAGTGAAAGACTTACAAGTTGTATTTATTACAATCTTCTTTCAAACAAACCTGAGTGAGCCTGAAGAGGCTACGTGTGCAAATAATACTTGTCTTGGAGCCTGAAGAGGCTGGGTGTGCAAAGAATGCTTGTTTGTAACCTAATCAGTTATAGTAGAGAAAACTTGGTACTGCCAAGGACTGGATGTAGCCCTAATTGTTAAGGGGTGAACCAGGATAAAACAATTGTGTCTATCTTTATCCTTTTCTTTTTAGTTAATTTGTTAACCTTATCTGTTAACTAACTAATGGGGTTAAAGTGTGAATATCAAACTAGTTTTAATCTTGTATGCTTGTGTGTTTTCCATAGATAAACCATCAGACAAGTCACTTGTATGTGTACTTTTAAATCACTCTTTTGTCCCTGACTCCTGTGTGCGAAAAAGTTTTTAACTTTAATCTAAAGTCTGATAAACACAATTCAACCCATATCTTGTTTATAGTTTTCTATTTGACACTTTTAGATAACTAAGGAACTCACGTTTTCATCGTTTTTAATTGACTTTTGATTTTTTTTTTTCTTCTCTCCATTGTGTTGTATAATGACTGGTTCTTTTTATGCTAGTGTCTTCTGCTTTTTCATTTTCTGCAAGTATTTATAAATTATGTATATGGCTCTAACCTACTACCATCGTTTTTATTTTTTTGTTACTCGTATACCAGTTCTGTTCTATTATGATTTATTATATCTTGATTGTTTTTCAATTCGGCTGCATGCAAATCAATTATGTTTTATTATCTCTTTGTTATTTAAATTTATGTTGGCTGTATTAACTGATTATATTTTTATTTTTTTCCTTTTTCAGATATACCATATTTCTTGGCTGTATGGACTGAATTCTGTTTTTGTTCACATATACCATATTTTGGTTGTTTTTTATTTCTATTTTTTGCTATCAGCCTATCACCATACTCATTCCATTTATATTCTATTTTTTATATTCTTAAAAGTCAGTTATTTTCGATTTCTGCCACCTATATTACTTATTGTAATTCTGTTTCCTGAATTAGATTCATTTTCTTCTATTTTCTTTCATTATTCTTCCGAATCTGCTCTTATTTGATCCACATTATCTGCTATTTGCTATATGTGAGGTATTTGGATAAGGGATCATTATTTTGGGAAGACCCTGAAAGTTGTACATTTAAATTTTGGACTTTGGAATTTGATAATTTTAGGTTATTATAATGTTGTCTTTCGGTAGGCTATATTTAGATTAGGTTTAACTATTGAGTTGGTCCCTGAACTATTTGAGAATTTTTAAGTAGATCCCTAAATTAGAAAACTTTAATTGGGTTCCCCAACTTTTATAAAATTTTCAATTGGGTCCCTGAACTAAAAAAGTTTATAATTGGATCCTTGAACTCATATAAAATTATCAATTGAGTCTAAGGGCTAGGTTTCATGAAGAGGTCGTTAAGTTCGATGATGTGGAATGTCACATTGAATCCACCCCGAATTTGTATTTAGGGTTGCAAGAGACCAAAATAATGAATCAGAAGACCAAAACGTATCTTGCGATTGTTTCTCCTCCATCTGATTAAATAGCTCATTCATTCCCCAATCTTTGCTTCACGATTGCATATTCCTCCGTCGAAATAGCTTCGTCCAAAATACTTTCACCACTTGCAACTCACTACATCTCACTTCATCTTGTTGCATCTTGCAGTGATAATATATCAAGATTCATCTTCCACCCAAACCACCCATCGATCGCTGATATGAGTATCCAGCTTGGATGGAATCAATAATATCCCGTCCAATTCAATGGATCACTAACGGATTTTCTACTTCAGGGATCCGATTGAAAATTTTATATAAGTTCAGGGACCCAATTAGAAACTTTCTTTGTTCAAAGACCCAAATAAAAACTTTATAAAACTTCGAAGACCCAATTAAAAACTTTTTTATTTTGGATACCTACTTAAAAATTCTCAAATAATCCAGGGACCAACTCAATAATTAAATCTTTATATTACTATAAATTACCTATACTCTCTCTGCAATCCAATAACAATTGGTGGATGATTCAAAATATAAAAAGTGGATTCTCAAGTGTTTTACACACATCAAAACACATTCACACTTTGGCTTAATGCCATGTATAAGGCACGTGACTTTTGAATAAAAATTTGGTTTCTAATGCCTGAGCTTAATTCTAGATAGAAAGACTGAGCATTTTAGTAAAAGTTTTTTTCTTCTTTTTTTTTCTTCTTTCGTATTTTAAGCCCATGGAACTCTATGTTTTGGCGCATCTTGGAAGGGAGCGTACACAGATCAAACACATAGCATTTTTGCGTGTCCCTGGGGCATGTTTTTCAATTCTTTTCTTATTTTAGGGTCTGTTTGTTTTGTTTTCAATTTCTTGTTTTCATTTCCTGTTTTCAGAAATAATTACAAAACTGACACCTTATTTTTATTCTGTTTATTTTTTTCAAAAATTTGTACAGGAAACATGTTGTAAACAACCTTTTTATGTTTTCAGTGTTTCCTGTACAAATCTTTGAAAACAGAAAACAGAATGAAAACAAGGGTGGTAGTTTTATAATCAATTTTTTTGGGTGGAATGCATCGTCCCGACTGGTTTGTCTTTCCTGAAATGAAACCGGGGCTCGACCTTGTAGTTTTTTAAAGGAGCGCAATGCTCAACCTTGTAGTTTTTTAAGGGAACACAATGCTCGACCTTGTAGTTTATGAAGGGAGCGCAATGCTTGACCTTGCAGTTTTTGAAGGGAGCACGATGCTCGACCTTGTAGTTTTTGAAGAGAGCGCAATACTCGACCTTGTAGTTTTTGAAGGGATGGCGGTTGAATGGCGCTTGAACTTAAGGATATATAAAAAGATTCGCGAAACACTCTTTTGATTTATATAAGGGAGGAGCCTCATTAAAATCCTCTGACTGATGGAATTGACGGATGGGAAAAAGAGTACCCCCTTTCTTACACCCGCTTTGCTTCAGTATCTCGGGTACGAGGTCTTCTAATCTCTTCAGAGTTGATGCAATTATTCTTGTCTGTTGGGTCTTGGGATGAATACCTGATCTTCCTGGCCGCCCGCGGCCCCGACTGGGTATCCTTCTTTCATGAGATCCGTTGTTGCCTTCTGCAGAGTTCTACAGTTTTCGGTAATGTGTCCGAAACACTGATGGAAAAGGCAACGCTGTGATCAGTTGCTTCTGCTCTAGCGTCTTCCCGGTATTGAGGACCGCGAGATGTGTTCCACATAAAATTCTTGCTAGTTCCCAGATCCTTCCCTACCATAGATAGCGTTGTCATCATGTTTTGACCTACTTGACTTTCCCCATTATTGTCAGCTTTCTCTCCTTAACCTCCTCCTTGTCGGGTTTCATAAGGCGACTGCCAGCTCATTCAAATTACTTTGCCTTGACCTGAATATATCTTCCATGTTGATGTACTCGGCAGCTCGGCGCCTAAGCTCGTCAATTCTCTCAAGAGGCCCGCGAGCTAACAAATCGGCGAATGGCCCACTTCTTAACCCTTTCAACAGTGCGTGCAATAGCACGACGGGGCAGAGATCTCGAATCGGAAGAATTTCCTGGCTGAAGCGGGACATAAAGTCCCTCAAGGATTCCGAACTACCTTGCCTGATATTAATGAGACTTGCCGAGGTTTTGGGATATCCTTGGCTAGCGGCAAACCAGGCACTGAAAAGTCTAGCAAGGTCACCGAAACAGGAAATTGAATTTGGGAAGAGTCTAGAATACCATACTAGAGCCAACCTCCCTAAGGTGGTGGGGAAGACCCGGCAGCAAACCGGATCTGTGGGATTAAAGAGTAGCATCCGAGTACTGAACATGATAAGATGTTCCTCCGGATCTCCAGTCCCATCATATTTTTCCATTACCAAAGTTTCAAAAGTTCTTGGTATCGGTGCCTCCATAATGTTTTCAGTGAAAGGATGCCTTAGGTAGGGAAAATGTGGGTTTTCGTGGTGCCTGAAGTCTTCGTGTCCTTCCCTTTGGGCACGCCTCTGGCCTAAGAATGGAATTTGGGTACTCGTGTGCCGGGGTAGGTACCCCCTATCTTCGCGATCTTCCTCTCTCTATTCCTCGCTAAGCTGGTTTGCGGGATTGGAGTTACCAATAGGTGCTTGCGACTCCAGGTTGTCTCCGCAGTTGTTCCATGGTGTCCATCAGTTGTTGGTAGACTCGTTCGGCGGAGACCTTAGAATCGATGACTGACTCGGGATGATAGGTGGGAGTTGCCTCCCTGAGCTATGTTTCTCATGCTTTTCCAAGGTGGCGGCGAAAAGTTTTACTGGAGCCCCACGGTGGGCGCCAATTGTTTGTGCTAAAACAATAAAAAGGAATAGTATATGGGGTTGTTGTATTATTGATTGAGAACTAAGTACAGAACAATGGTGATTACAATACTATTTTGTCATTCTCAGTACTTGGGTGTGTGTGTATACAGCGTGTGTGTCAAGGATGAAGATCCTTCTTTATATAGCCTACTCGGCGTGTACTGTTCACGCGAGTTGGTTACACTGGATGGGTCCCATTGGGCCGTTAGCGTGATTTGCGGAATCGTGCATGGGATCGCTATTTTACCAATCATCAGGAGATTCTTCTAGAAGCACTAGTGCAATAAGTGCTTTTTACGTCAGTTAAAATTGATTTTTTACGTCAGAATACTGACTGACGTAAATACAGCTGACGTTAATAGTTAATATTTTAACGTCAGTTTAGAACTGACGTTAAATATAACACTATTAACGTCAGTTCCTTAACAAAACCGACGTTAATTTTGTAAGAATTAACGTCGGTTTTTTAAACAACTGACGTTAAACTAAAACTATTAACGTCAGTTCTTTAATACAACGGACGTTGATTTTGTTAAACTAACGTCAGTTGTTATAAAGAACTGACGTTAAATGTTTAATTTTAACGTCAGTTGTAATAAACAACTGACGTTAATAGTGTACTGTATATTTTATAAAATACTATTAACGTCAGTTGTTTGATACAACTGACGTTAATAGGTTTTTTTTTTTTTAAATTCAGTTTTAAAATATCACTCCCCTCAGCTATCCCTGCATTCAGTCCCGAGAATACGAATATCACACACATTACAGAATTGCAAAGGAAAATTGAACAATGGGGGGACTTAAAACCAAAACCCATGTATATATATAAATAAATTTTAGTTCCAATGTCTAAAAAACAAAACTATCTAAGGATATATGTATACATGTTATTAATTAGTTTCTAAAGTCTAACAAAAAAACTATTTATCTAAGTAGTGCGGAGGTATGTTGGCAATTCCTTTTTCAGCCGCATACTTGAAGAAGAATTCAGCGAAGCGCATCCTCAAGTCTCTTAACTCATCTTCTTGAATAGGCGATTGGTCGATAAACGCCTAGACACGTTCAAATAATAACAATAACATCAATGCAAGTCATCTTCAAAACTATAATATATAATTTAACAAGTTGTTTAAATATTACCTTCTTCCATCCATCCGTAATAGATGCGGAGACTATGTTCAGCATATGAAGCATCACATAATAGCCGCACGACCAACTGTCAGGTTGAAATCGAGACTTCCAACAAAATTAATTTCAACGTCAGTTGAATATACACATAAATTAGTAATTATAATAATAATTATTTGATAAATAAACTACCAAACCTTGAGGATGTTCCATACAGGATTTGCTTTAGCCTTAGAAGTCCTACTTCTCCCGTTGGCGCAACTTATGCTACTCGCCTTCAAACGCTATCATAAACAAATAATCATGTCGATCAATTAACAAACTCATTTATCATGTGTGTAATAAACTAAAAACAACTGATATTAAAACTTAAATTAAATTTAAGATTAGTTACTTACATATTTACAGCTTCCACCACCTTCGGTGGCGGATCATGGTGGAGAGAGCGGGAAGAATATGACAAGTATGCCTAGACGGGTGAAGTACCAACAACTGCCAATGGTCATCCATACAGTAGGGAGCCAGATATAATTCTTTCGGATTGTCTCCCAACAACTTCCCTATGTATTTACTCAATGCATCGCCAAAGAAAGAACTCGGGCGGAAGGATTGACGGATCTAAGAAACCCTAAACGATGCAACGCCCTTATCAAGTCAAGACGATGGAGATACCTAAGATATGAAAAGGGTGTGGATGTTAATTACATAATATATATATTGAAATTAAAATAAATTATTAAATGGAAAAATACCAAAAATAAATAAGTTATAAAATTAAAATTAACTTACGTGCACCGTAGACCGATGACATTGTTGTTCATCCAGACGTTATTTCGCAGCGTTCCGAGATCGTCACCAACAAAGGAAAATATCCTCTGTTGATCTGGGCGTGCCACCCATCCATCGTGATCCAATGGACATTCAAAAATCTCATACGCATAATCCTCACCAAGTGAGAACAAACGAGTGATAGGTGACAGCGACACCGACGTCGACTTGGCCTTCAGTTTAGGAAAAATAAAATATATAAGTTTTTGATAATTAAAAAAAAACACAAGTAATTATTTGACTAATTTGGACATTAATAATGAATAAATACCTTTGCTAACATTTCGAGCTCACGTCGTTTGGAGTCTAACTCAAGCTCACGCCTTTTCATTTCCAACTCATGCTTATGGCGCTGGACTTCCAACTCCCGCACCCTAGCTGCCAACTCATCGTCCTCCACATGTGCCATACTAAAACTCTCTTTTGTGCTCACATGTGAAGCGTTGGCAAGCCTTGCGGTGTCCTGGGATGTACCGACGGAGGAAAGCTCTCTGGCAAGCGCCTGCTTGAATTCTGGGTTGGCTATTAAGCCTTGCATCAGATGTGTTGTAATATCCGGGTTGGTCATGAGGTGCTTGAGTAATGTCAGCCAAAATTGATGCTTCATTGACCACCCGCTTTCGTGAAGCAGACTTGCCATAATATTGTTTGATGGTCACGTTCCCGGGAACACCGAGAACCCGACCAGGTGATGGTCTTTCTTGCCTAGAGCGGTCATCAAGACGTCCCGCCGTCCGGAAAGGGACGAATGCGCCCGGGAGGATTTTGCTTTAAGATCCATCTACAATGAAAAAAATGAAAAAACGTGTAAGTGAAAATTGTTGCAAATATCTATACAAATATCAATTGAAATCAAGTTAATTATTTACTTACAATCTTATACGCCACTTCGCGAGTGGCATCGACTTTAAAAGATCCCGCCTTTGTCATGCGTAGGCTAACCGTGACATCCTCGCGGTCGATGTCCGACGGAGGACTTGATGGTGTGCCCTCGTGCACCTCTCCTCTTTCAATCCTAGCAGAGTGCTCTTCCCGCTTCGCCTCGCCTATCCGCCATCATCTGCTGGATCCGAGTATGGTACCCACCCCGAGACATGGTGTGGCGGTGGATGTTCTTCGCACTGATTCTGCCAACCCTTATTTGCCTTAGCCTATTCAAACAAAAACACATAATTAAATATAGTTAAATGATCTATAATAAGCATACAAAATTAACTTAATCAACCAACCTGAAATTCTTCATCCTGTCGACTCTCCTGGCAAACATATCCCAAGTATCCCGATCAATCCAGGGGATAATCCGAGAACATTTTATCAAGCCGCTTCTTCCCGGATAGATAGTACCTGGTAAGATCATGCTTGAACCCATTCCAACGCTTTGATGCCATTTTCATACATTTATGACGATGATCCTCGTCATTTGGCACGATCCAAGCTACCTACACATTAGATACATATATAACAACTGGATGGATTATAACTCGGATAATTATCTAATAATGTAAATCAAACGAATGTAAAGGTAAAATACCGTGATAGCCTCCCAAATCTGATCCTTAACGTTACGTGGAACGTCATTCCGATGGTTGTAGTTGATGCTTACGTCTTTGCTTCGCTTGTAGAAACACCCACTTATTAAATTCTTTAGCATGGGGTCCCTGGGCATTTAGATTAGCATCGAAGGACACCTCAAGCTTCTATCCGCTCTGCCTGTCCTTCTCTAGTTTCTTCAACGAGGTGGCTCCTCTACCCCGTTTCCAATGAGCCTGTGATGTCTGTATGGACAAAAAAAATGATAAAATAGAGGGTTGTAACATTATAAACTTACATTAACAAGAAGGACTAAAGATAGTATATAACATGCATGTAAACTTACACTAGAATCAGCAGGCGTAGGCGTGATCGGATCCTGCGAAACCCCCACAGTGTCCTCCCGTGCATGTGGGCTATCTGACTGATCCATATGTATGCCTGTTCAGAAACAATATATATGTATTAACATAGGTTATAACTCAAAATAAATATAGAAGTATAAATAAAAATAACTAGATAGGTCCTGTAGATATACAAACATCTATATATCCAATATAAGGACAATACGGGAGATTGAAAACTATAGTTTTTGAAGATTGCCAAGCACTGGTCACGGCCTGGCCGTGATGTCCATCACGGCCGTAACGTGCCAACTGAACCAAACCCTCATAGGCAGAACTGATCACGGCCTAGCTGTGATGAGAATCACGGCCGTGACAGATAACCAGCAGAGCAACATGCACTCAAAACCAAAAATAGAGACATTCCAAACAACTCAAACTCACGGTTTAAAGTTACAACTACTGAGACTACAGTTTCAACATACACTCAAAACCAAAAATAGAGACATTCCAAACAACTCAAACTCACAGTTTCAAGTTTCAACTACTGAGACTACAATTTCAAACCAGCAGAACAACATGCATGCACTCAAAACCGTGAATAAAAAAATGTGCCCTAATTAAAGACTCACCAGAAATAGGCGCTCGCGTGGTGGTGGGGGGGAAGCTCGAGTGGTGGCCAACGTTCGATGTGGTTACTGAGAGCAGAGGGACAAGGAGAGTTAGTGGGAGGGAAGGCCAGGGGAAAGAGAGATGTCAAGTTATTTCAAAGAAGGAGCGGGAAAGACAGAGTTAGGGGTTAAGAGTGTACCTCACGGTGGTGGCGAAGAAGCCCTCGCGGTGGTTGCGGTGGAGATGAGCTCGCGATTAGGGCAGAGTGAGAGCGAGAGTGAGGGTTGAGCGTGATGAAAAGAGAAAAGACGTAGAGAAGTGGAGGAGGCGCGCGGGGGTAAACATTATAATTAAAATAAAACAACATTTTACGTCAGTTTTTGGTAAAACCTGACGTTGAAGATCATATATTTAACGTCAGTTGTCTTAATAAACTGAAGTTAAACACTCTCACACTTATTACGTCAGTTGTTAGTAATAATCGGCGTTAAAGGTCATATATTTAACATAAGTTGTATTAAGAAACTGACGTTATAAACACTCACAACTTCTTACGTCAGTTGTATTACACAACGGACATTAAAGGTTTATTAGTTTCTGCAAAAACATTCATTCCCTTGACTACTGTGCTACTTACCCATTCACCTTTGTACCTAATCCTCTTAATGAGCATTAAGTTTATAGATAAGTTTTCAAGAAAATCAGAATAACTTAGTAACTTCATCCACTTGCTCCTATAAATAGCTTCCTAGCTTCCATCTCCTTTTAATTAATTTTCTGCTTCACAATATGGCTCTGTAGTGGAGATTAACTTCATCACTCTTTCTTCCTATTCCTAGACTCAAAGGTCTTTGTCTTAATGGTCAAACAACTTCGAGTTTGAGTAAATTACATTGCATGGATATTAAGGTTGGGTGAATCACGTAATGTGATTCTCTCACTTTATTTCATCCCCGTCATCCCTTTCACTTTGCTTTGGAAGCAAGTGATTGTGGATTCAAGATGATGCATCAAGGAACTCCATCAAGAAGAAAGATGCAAAGATCCATTTCACTTTGCTTTCACCGCTAGTGACTGAGGATTTACTTTGCATCTTGGAATTCAAGTGAGGGAGGTGATGCATCCATTGGAGTTTCGATGACAGGACCGAGAAGAAATTGATGTTGATGCAGAAACTTTTTTATATTTTAGGGCTATGTTGCAGAAATTTTTTATCTTTTAATCATGTAATTTTAACTTATGAATCGCTTCAATGTCATACGATTTGATTATACATATAACTTGTTTTATGTTAAGTGTTTATTTATTTTAATTTGCACAATAATTTGTTTACTAATTCAAGCTAATTAATAAAAATTAAAAATAAACTTGTATAAAAAAAGGTTTAGAAATAAACTGCAGTACTATATGGAGTGATCTGCGTTAAGAGGGACAACAGGGACATGACAACCAATGAAATGAGTTTCATAATTATTTACGTCAGTTATTTATAGAACTGACGCAAATAGTTTACCCACCACCTCATTTTTAACGTCAACTTAATTGATGACTGCCAAGTTCCCGTATATTAATTACATTATTTCCAATATTCATTCTGCACGTTTATAATATATAGGATTATTTACGTCAGCTATTTATTTAACTGAAGTAAAAATCAAACTTTTAACGTCAGTTGTATAAAAAACTGACGTTAACAATTAATATTTTTTATTTAAAAACACTTTTAACGTCAGTTTTTTTAAAAAACTGACGTTAAAAGTGTATAGATATCTGCAAAAACATTCATTCCTTTGACTGTACTGTGCTACTTACCCATGCACCTTGTAACTCAATCCTCTTAATGAGCATTAAGTTTATAGGTAAGTTTTCAATAAAATCAGAATAGCTTAGTAACTTCATCCCCTGCTCCTATAAATAGCTTCCTTCCATCCTTTTAATTTTCTGCTTCACAATATGGCTCTGCCGTGGAGATTAACTTCATCACTCTTTCTTCCTATTCCTAGACTCAAAGGTCTTTGTCTTAATGGTCAAACAACTTCCGAGTTTGAGTAAATTACATTACATGGGTGATAAGTCTGAGTAAATTACATTATGTGATTTGCTCACCTTATCACCTTCCGGAGAATCAGCTGCTGGAGGGCTAATCAGGTGCTCGGGGGTCACAGTTCCAAAACCTCAGCTTTGGCAGCAAGTGACCGTCTTGGAAGTCTCTGGAACCACTGCCTTTGCTTGAAACAGATCTAGTGCACCTGTTTTTGCCTCTCTCTTGAGCTCTCTCATGCCCCCCAGTTTTCTGAGGTCTTCGGAGTATATATAGTTTTCCCTTTGGCATATTTCATAAAACTCTCTGATGGGATGTAGCTTTAATGTTTAGGATTTTAAACCCTTTCAATGTAACTTTTTATAGGATTTTAAACCCTTTCAATGTAACTTTTTATATGATTTTAAACCCTTTCAATCTTCTCAGATCGATCACCATATTACACTTCATGAATGAGATCCGGTTTGGGTTATTGATTCAACTTATACTTCGCACATATATTTTAGTTTTCAAAATAGAAACACAAAACATCAAAGCAATTCATGTGAAACTGAAACTTTGAGGAAGGCAATGCGGAAGGAATCGTATACTAGATAAAAAAAAATTATTAAAATAACGTTTAACGTCCGTTGATGTAGGGACTGACGTTAAAAGTGAAGAGACTTACTTCTAACGTCAGTTCTTTATCGAACTGACGTTAAAATGTTCACTTTTAACGTCAGTTCTTTATTGAACTGACGTTAAAAGTGAGTCACTTCACTTTTAACGTCAGTCATTAAAACAACTAACGTTAAAATTGAATTAATGAAGCCTGATATTTACAAGACTGCCACCGCCTCCTTTTTAACGTCTAGCTTTTGGTTAACTGACGTAAACCTTTACCGTCTAATGTATATTTTCCACTAGTGAAGGGGGTGAAGAGTACTTTGGCTTGTCCTATTATGACCGTCACCTTTGCCCGACCGAGGTGCTTTATCAAGTTCGTTACCTTCGACCGACTGACGTGTTCCTTGGTTCTCAACCCGAGACACTCTCGCCCTGCCAGGGGTCCTTGGCCGAAGACTTTTAGACTGGTTATAACGTGTAACAGCCCGGGTGATTGCCTTCTACCCTTTACCGACATGACCTTGCCTTAAAAAATGACTTTCCCGACTTCACGGACATAGACAATTTTTGCACTATCCCGACCTGGATGGCATTGTGCTATTTCGGTTAGGAACAAATCTCTAATTGCATATAACCTTTGAAGCCATTCAATTTTTCTGTAAATTGTACAAAATCATTATTCACCACCAATCCTTTGAAGTTGACACAGGCAAACATAAGAAGGGGGGTTGAATTGTGTTTGTTAATAATTTTCGAAAACAACCTTTAAAACAAATTTTTGCACACAAGGAGATTTAGAATCAAAAGCAAGCACAGAGAAATAGATCTTTTTAAAGGCTTTTAACAAAAGCAATAACAAAACCCCTCAGTTAGTAAGAAACAAATAAAGCTGTAAGAGTTTAGGAGTAGAAGATTCACACAAGATGTTTTATCCTGGTTCACTCTCTCCAACCAAGAGCTACATCCAGTCCCTTCTACTTGAAGGTTTTTCTCTACTATTTTCCAAATAGATTACAACCAAGTATTCAACACATCTCCAGGCTACAAGTATTTCTTTCTTACCATGCCTCTTCAGCCTCTAACTCTAACAAAAAGATTGTTTCCTTTTGATTTTCTAACTCACTATGTGTGAGGATATGAAAATTTAAGATCAGATGAATATTCTCACAATATTCAAGCTAAGGAATACAGACTCTTGCTTTTGAAAGAATACTAGAATGAGTGATTATCGACTGGCAGAAGTCGAGCTAGCAAGGTTGTGCGGGCAAGAATCGTCCTTCAGTATCTCAGGTCTTCTATTTATAATGACCTTCTTCTTCACTTGTATTTCTTCAACGGTTATTTTGAATAATCCCATTTAGAGATAGCATTTAATGCATGATATCCGTTGTGACTGATAGCTTGATTGTGGCAATGTTGAATAGTACTCTTGGTTATTGAGGTAGCATGAAGGAGGCTCACTACTCTGAGTATTACAGCTTGAGAACTTGTTGTTCCTCCTTTGTATACAATCCAGTTTTTTCAACCATAAAGTTGTCATCATACAGATCGTTTTGCAGTATCTCATTGTACGATTCTGCTTTTTGTATTTCTTAATGGTACTATGTTTCTTTTACAACAAGGTAAAACATTAAAGCAGATAGGACAAATGTGAAGAACACATATTTTATTGAAATAAATATCAATCATTTGAAATAAATACAAGAGATTTGGCTTGCATTTAATTCACTCAAAGATGGAGCTCGTCTAAGAAAAAACATCGTCTACTTAGTTATAAGTGAGACTAAGTCTGTTTCAATAGATTATTTTGCTCATCCGATGACGTGGCATATCCTCTTGTCTATCAAGTCTTTGGACTTGTTATTCCTCAATGAGTTATAAAGATCTCCGTCCAGTGACGAGGCAGTTAGAGCTCGTCTACTAGATTACTTTATTTTTTCAGTTCATTTACTTCTACTAATTATTTCCATCTACTTACGTGGCAAGATGGACACGCTTATTATCAAGTCTTTGGACTTGCTATATCTAATAAGTTATTTTGGTATTCGTCTAGCAAACATTTAGAGCCTCATCTACTTAAGAAAATCAGTCTACTAAAATAAATAAATAAGTAACTTTACCAAAATATTGAGCAGCCTGTCTATAAGGGTGGACGTGTATTTTTTCAATGAAAACTTATCCCATGTTTCTTTTACTTATATTTAAATATTGCTGCATAACTGAAATCACATGTTAGATCTCAACTAACACTTTGCCAAGCAAATTTAATCCTTTTGTTAGCATCAAAACTTAGAGATTATTTAATCCAAAACCACTTTGGTTCCAACAATCTCCCCCTTTTTGACGATGACAAAACTAATTAAATTTGAAAAACAAAGTCTAAGAGAGCTTGCAGGGCTCCCCCTAAGACAAAGCATTCAAATGATTAAGCAGAAAAAGCACATGAAAAACAACTGCATATAAGCTAACAGATAGGTACAACAGCTTGTCATACTTAGACATAGTCAGCAGATATCAAAGCAAATAAGCAAACATAAGTATCAGAGCAGTTAGCAAGTAGAAAAGAATGTACATATGCAGACAAATATGAGCTTTTCAAAACTGACTTTATATATATATATAAACAAATCTCTTTCATTTCCTTTCTCCCCCTTTTTGTCATCAACCAAAAAGGTAAAAGGAGTGGATCATCATTGTCAGTATATATAAAAATAAGGATAAAAGGTTAAGGTTAAGCAGGAGGTGGTGGTGGAGGTGGAGGGTTCTGAGTCTGGCTTTTCTTGGAATCCATGTGGAATTCCAGTATTTTATTCACAACCTCTCAGGTTGGAGCCATAGAAACTTGGACTCTCTGAGAGACTTCTTCTATGATTTTCTCTGTCATCTTTTCAACTTTTTCTTCAACTAATTTTCCAACCCTTTCATCAACAATTTTTCCAAGAACCTCTTCAAGATTAGGTGGCAGAGCTTGTTGCCTTGAGCTTTCAGCAGACTCTTGAAATGTGCTTAATGTTCTTGAATGATCTGAAGGGTGCATCACAGCTAGAGATAATAGTTGAGAAGAGTGTTTTTCTGATGAGTTCTGATTGTGAATGGATTCAGCTGTTTCTTCTAAGCCAACAGTAGTGGCATTTTGATCAGGTTCTTCAACAACTGTTTCATCTGCGAGAGGCTCTGAAGTAGGTGAAGGGATCACTGAGAATTCTTTTGCCCATCTAATGGGGTAGATGAATTCCACATTTTTACTATTTATGGGAAGTCCCCAAAGGTCTTTATAGATCATATACCTGAAATTTGAAATACCACACTTCCCTCTGACCTTAGGAATTTCCTTCTTCTCTTATTCAGTTAGTCCAGAGGAAGATGCCTCTCTTGTGCAGTGAATAATGTGAGATTTCTAGAAATCTGCAGCACGATGTTCATTGATCAACCCAATGGATTCAGTATGCAGAAATAAATCTAGCATTGAGTAGTCAAAAGTTTCTTGATGTAGATCAAGCATTGCTGATTCAGCTTCTGGCATAACTCCTTTTGATCTTCTGTTATTCTTGTCCTTGTCCTTATTCAGATCCATCATGTACAATCTTAGACAGATTCTGTAAGGCACAATTCCAACTTTGGTTGCTTCACTATGTCTCAACCAGGTTAGATGGACAAAGTGTGCGACTCTATCAACTCTGAAATGGCTGAATTCCCACTTCAGTATTTCGTAGATGAGATGATCCAAGAAGAAATCGGAGGCCCTCCCATAGACTCTGGGGTGCTTAAAAGTTACCCATTTTGTGTCCCTTGGCATGATCATGGGAACATGATTTGAGGATCTTGCTCTTCGCTCAGGGATGGTAGAAAGAGTTTTTCTTTTAGGGTCAGTCTCCCAAACAGGTATAATGTGCCTCTCAACTCCATCAGTGGGGGGTATGAAAGGAGGACTTTTGACAAGGTTAGGGTTAATTTTTCTGGGGGGGAATTTGTTTAGGGGTAGGTGAGTGACTAATGGTCCTAAGTTGTTGTGCATTTGTGAAGGCACAATTTTGATTAATTTACAGTAAGGATGAGGTAGGTAAAGGGTTTCCACAAGTGGGCTGACTTCTTCCTCATACTCGGGTAAAGGATATCATCTGTTGGGAATGTGTTCAGGTTCAAGTTGGTGAGAGTGAAACAGAACTCTCCATTCCCTTTTTATCTTGGCCCAATCCTCAGATCTGCCATCATAAAGAACATAATTTGGGGTGAAGGGAAATAGGGTTCTCAAGGGTTTGGGGAAAGGAGCACCAGGGGAAATGCCATCATCTGGTTGATTGAACCAAGGATCATCGGCAGGGATAATAGGTTGAAATTGTGGAGTGGCTATTTGTGTTGGTTGGGGTGAAAGGGGTGTGGGAATGTATACTTCATCTGGAGTGGAGATAGCAATGTTATCATCAACAGAAACAGCATCAACTCTAATTTCTAGACTAGACACTAAGGCATCTACTGCTATTTGAACAGGATCACTAGCAGAGATGGTTACCTTAGAAGTCTTAGTTGTTCTGGTCTTTCTTGCTGGTTACCTTCTAGGTTTTGTTGGGACAGGCACAACAGCCTCAGCAGCAGTAATAGAAGTTTTTTGCTTCTTCAGGATGAAATTGATAGGAACTCTGTCCTCATCAGCTTCCTCATCTTCATTGTGTGAGAAGATAACTCTTCTTTGCTTCTTCACAGCAGGAGCATCAGAAGGTTCCCTGATAATAATGCCACCAGCTGGTCTCTTGGCAGGCTTCCTTGCTGCAGTGCTCTTTTTCTTGATATTCTTCTTTGGCTCCATAGCCTCAGCATTGTTTTGTTCCACCATTTCCTCTTTCATTTTCATCAGCTCCTCAGTTTTGCCCATTGCAAAGAAGGCATAGGTACCTCAAGTTCATATTAGCTATATTCATTTTACCAAAGCCTGCAACCGACATTGGTTTTTCAATTAAGATCCTAGTTTGCTCCTCAGGAGTTCTTGAAACAAGAATTTCATGAATTCCTTGAGCCTTGAAAATCTTAGACAGAAGATGTCAATAGGGAAATTCTGAGAGTCTTTTCTTGTTCATCACAGCATCTCTAAATCTTCCATACAAAATTCTTGGAAAATTGATCTTTGTCTCGGTGAGAAGATGGCAGAGGCAGAATTTGTGCAAACAGGAGAGGTTGTCTTTGGATCCAACCTTATGAAGAGTTACCTTATTAAGAAGCTGATGAAGGATGCGAACAATGTCCTTCATTTCAACAGCTTTCCAAGTGTGAGTTCTAACTGTTTCTTCTTTCATGAGACAGATTTCAATGGTCTCAGAGCCACCCAAATCAGCTTCCCATGACTCAGTAAAAACCAATCCTTCCTGAGCACAGAAAATGGCATCAGTAATAGTCTTCTCCGAGACTAAAATCTTCTTTCTCAACATCGTAGAGAAGAAGTCAGTATCGGTCACTTGAACATTCCTCTAGAAATCCCTAATCAGGTTGGGAAATACAGAGACTTTCTCTGTGAAGAGTCCTCCCCACCCAGCTGCATTAACATACTTGCTTATGTCTAAGTTGTAGTCTTGCAACACTCCAAAGTTGAAATGATGCTCAATTGCTAAGTTAAGCTTGTCCTCGTTGAAGGTTGAAGAAGAAGCCATTTTAGGTGATTAGAGAGCTTAAGGTTTGAAAGTAGAGAGAGAGAGCTCGAGAGGTTAGGGAAGTGTAAAGTTTTTCTCAGAGGGAAAATATTACTTTTAAAGGAATTTTGAATCCCAAAGGTTAAATTTTTTTTGACATGACATGTCATTATGGATAAAACGGTGTTGGTAACTTGGAACTATAAAAAGGTCTTGATGGGATTGATGGAAGTACTGACTCAGCAAAGAATAAAGGATAAATTTGTCATTGAGACAAAATAAATGCATTTATTAAAAAAAATAAAAAATATGCATAAACACAGGTAGATGTGGACTCGTCTGAAACTATACAATGAACCCATTAAACAATACCAGTAGACGTGACATATAGTAGATGTGCAACACAACATGCAATAGACACACAACTTTTAATAGTTATTAGACGTGCATAAGTAATAGACGCAAGATTATTGAAACAAATTTTTCTCAAGGCTGGACACCGAAATTAATCCACACATATCATATTAAGATGCTTCCTAATAAAGATAAATATGTCCTCTGCAAGAGGTTCAGTAAAGATATCTGCCCATTGATGATCAATATCAACAAATTGTATATCAAATACACTTTTTTGCACATAATCCCTAATAAAATGAAGTTTAATCTCTATATGCTTAGCTCTAGAATGCAAAATTGGATTCATAGATAGATTTATTGCAGCAGTATTATCATACATAAGTAGAATACTACTTACAAACACATTGTAGTCCTCCAATTGATGTTTGATCTAGAGAAGTTGTGAGCAGCAACTTGCAGCTGATATATACTCAGCTTCAGCAGTTGATAAGGCAATGGTACTTTGTCTTTTGCTTCACCATGAGACAAGATTAGCTCCAATGAAGTGACATCCTCCACTAGTGATTTTTATTTCAATTATATCTCCAGCATAGTCAGCATCACAGAAACCAACTAATCTGTAATCTTCATTTTTCTTGAAGTACAGACCCAGATTAGTAGTACCTTTTAAATATCTAAAAATTCTCTTAACTGCTGATAGGTGAGATTCTCTAGGATCATATTGAAATCGAGCACATAAACATACAATGAACATAATATCAGGCCTAGATGCGGTAAGATATAAGAGAGATCCTATCATACCTCTGTATACCTTTTGGTCTACCTTTTTCTCTTTATCATCTTTGTCCAATATGGAAGTGTGCATAACATAGACTTCTTCATTAATAAAGTCATTTATAAAAGCACTTTTAACATCCATCTGAAAAAGCTTAATACTATGATGTGCATCAAATGAAAGTAGAATTCTAATAGCTTCTAATCTAGCAACAGGTGTAAAAGTTTCAGTATAATCTATACCTTCTTCTTGAGAGAAACCTTGAGCAACAAATCTTGCTTTGTTTCTTATTACCTTACCATTTTCATCGAGTTTGTTTCTGTAAACCCACTTTATTTCAATCACTGATTTGTCTTTGGGTTGGGGAACCAGAGTCCAAACATCACTTCTTTCAAACTGATTGAGTTCTTCTTGCATAGCTAGAATCCAACCATCATCTAGCAGAGCCTCGTCCACAGTATTTGGTTCCAACTCAAAGACTAGTGCAGAAATATCTTGTTCTCTGAAGGTTGATATGGTTCTTAGCTTGTCATTGGGGTTTCCAATGATATGATCTTGTGGATGATAATTCTTGAAGTACCAAGATTTGTGAACTGTATCATGTTGAGAAATGGAAGTTTATGGTTGTTGAGTGGGGTTATCTGCTTGATCATCAACTTTTATCTCTGGTGAGTCTCCTGGAATGTTTAGATCAAGATCTGCAAAAGCTTCATCTAGCTCTGATAATTTCTTATCAGGTTGTTTGTCATCAAACTTGACGTGAATACTTTCCTCTACTATCAGAATTCTGGAATTATAAACTCTAAAGCCTTTAGATGTTTCAGAATATCCTAATAGTATTCCATTATCTGTTTTAGCATCAAACTTACCAAGTTGATCTTTAGTATTCAGTATATAGCATTTACAACCAAAAGGGTGAAAATAAGATATGTTGGGTTTTCGTCCTTTCCACAGTTCATAAGGAGTCTTATTCAGGATAGGTCTAATGTATATTCTTGCTCAATGTAGCAGCAAGATAATGACTCCAGCCCAGAAGTGTCTAGGGACAGAGTTGTCATTGAGCATAGTCATAGTCATCTCTTGAAGAGATCTGTTCTTTCTCTCTACCACACCATTTTGCTGTGGTGTTCTAGGTATTGAGAAGTTGTGAAGGATACCATTTTCTTCACAGAACTTATGAAATAGCTCGTTTTCAAACTCTCCCCCATGGTCACTTCTGATTGAAGTGATACACATGCCTTTTTCATTCTGTACACGTTTGCAGAATACATAAAAGACCTTAAAAGACTCATTTTTGTGAGTTAGGAACATAACCCATGCCCATCTAGTGTAATCGTCTACTTTGACAAGACCATATTTCTTACCACTGACAGAGGTAGTCCTTGTTGGACCAAAAAGATCAAGATGTAGCAACTCTAATGGTCTATTGGTACTTACAACATTCTTAGATTCAAAAGAACCTTTGACTTGTTTTCCTTTTTGACATGCATCACAGAGAGCATCAGATTTGAACTTAAGGTTTGATAGTCCTCTCACGAGGTTATGCTTGTTTAGCTTTGAAATTAATTTCAAGCTTGCATGACCTAGCCTTTTGTGCAAAATCCATCGCTCATCTCCAATGGACACTAAACATGAGACACTTTGATTTGAGAGGTCCTTCAAGTCAATCTTATAGAGATTGTTTTACCTTTTAGTAGTGAATAAAAGTGATCCATCATCTTTCTTGACAGTACACATGTTCTTATCAAAAGAAACTGTACATCCACTGTCACATAATTAACTTATGCTCAGTAGATTGTGCTTCAAGCCATTTACTAAAAGAATATTATCAATGGAGGGGAAAGGATGTTTACCAATTTTACCTATACCAATGATTTTCCCTTTCCGATTTCCTCCAAATGTGACCCAGCCACCATCTTTGGGCTTAAGGCTTTGGAACATAGACCTTTCTCCCGTCTTGTGTCGTGAGCAGCCATTGTCCAAGTACCAAGACATCTGTTTTCTTCCTATTGTTAAGCAAATCTGCAACAAGTATTATCTTATCTTTAGGTACCCAAACTGACTTGGCTCCTTTCTTGTTAGTTGTTAATGGATAAGTATGCTTAGCATGTTTATTGTGTATGCATCTAGATGTAATATGCCCACTTTTTCCACACACTTAGCAAAAGGTGCTGGACGAGCTAGATGTTGTTTTGGCTTCACGACTCAAGAGGGGGGGGGGGGGGGGGTGAATTGGGTTTTCAAAAAAAATATTTCCCTCTTAAAAACTTTTTCAAAAAAACTTTACTTTTTAGATTTGTGACCTTGGGATCTTTTACAAAATCAGTGAAGGGTTTATATAAAATCTTGAATAGAAGGTGATGAGGATAAGAAAGATTGATTCAGAATTAATAGATCATAGAATAGGTTCAGGTTTAAAACTTAATAATAACAAAATACAGAAACTGATTAAACCTTTAAAGATTAAGAACAAGTTATGCAAGTTTCAGATACAAGCATTAATAATCAAGAACGAACTTGCAGGTTTCAGCTTCAGTTATAGTTCAGTTTCAGCAATCAAGAATGGTTTTGATCAACTCAGTTTTGAACGCAGATATATCAGACTTGATTACAATCAGATTCAGGTTTCAATACAGTTTATACAGATCAAGAACAGAAATTATATTGAACTTTAAACATCAAAACCTTAGGTTCTTGAACATAAACAGAAAGTAAAGGAGTTTGAGTTTAGAGATACCACACAACCAGATTTATCCTGCTTCAGTCACCACCACTGTGACCTACATCCAGTCTCCACTCCACCTGTGGGTTTTCACACACTAACACACAAGCTTTGCCACGTTGCTTGAAAAACCTTTACACCACAGAGCACTCCTTCACCTCAAGATACCACACTCTTGTGACGAGCCTCAATGTTCTTCCTTAGGGATACCTCACCCTAATCACTCAGAGAGACTCCCTCTCTCTTTACAATCAAAAAGTACAACAAAAATTGATTCCTAACTCTCAATAGTCAGAGAAACAAATTGAAGCACTTATGAGAACGAAACACTCTTTTCACAATAAGCTCAAGAAAGATGATGAATGATATGTGTATTGTTCTGTTGTTATGATATGATATCGAAAGTGTTCCTTTGATCCTTCTTTATATAGAAAACAAGTTATAGCGTTGGGATTAATCAAAACAGATTTGGATCTGATAACATAATCTGTTTTCTTGATTCTGGTTCTTGAAATAAGATTCTATATTGGTTCTTATAGCAATCGTATCCACCTTCAAAGTAAGCGCGTCCGTCTAGCCATTTTGAATTAAGATTTTACATCGGACGAGCTAGTAGACGAGCTCCATATGCCACGTCATTGGACGGATACTCCTTTAAGAACTTAGCAAGTCCAAAGACATGTGTGGACGAGCACTTCCTTCACTTTAGTGGACGAGCACTTCTGTCACTTTAGTGGACGAGCGGTTGTATCACTTTAGTGGATGAGCACTTCTATCACTTTAGTGGACGAGCGCTTGTATCACTTTAGTGGACGACCACTTCTGTCACTTTAGTGGACGAGCGCTTGTATCACTTTAGTGGACGACCGTTTGCGTCACTTTAGTGGACAAGCACTTCCATCACTTCAGTGGACGATCACTTCTATTACTTGTGTTGGACGTGCGCTTCTATTACTTTATTGGATGACCTCTTCTTATTTCCAAAAAAATAATTTTCATTAACAAAAAACTTATTCTTTTTATTGCAGGTTATGAAACTTGATTTTCTTCATGCATCTTTTTAAATGAGCTATTTTGTGAATAAGAGATTTCATCTCTTACAAATCATCTAAGACTTAAATCTAATTTCTCCGTTAAGCTTTTGTCTTGATGATTCCTTGATCTTTGTCTTTGCTCTTTGATTCCTCCATATAGCTCTTTTGATTTCTTCAAGTTCTTACTTGAATATTTTCCTTGTCTTTACTCACTGAACTTGTTGATTACTGCTTGATACATGTCTTTGTAATTTGACACTAAAACACTTGCATACACATTAAATTTTATTTGTCATATATCAAAATCTCTAAGTCATTGAGTCTTACACTAGACTTAGCTTTAGTATATTTATTTGGAACTTTTGAAGCTCTATACTATGTAAGTGGTTTTGACCTTTTGTGAGATGCATCTTGCTTCTCTTTGTCATAACCAAGACCAGATTTATCATGAGGTGACCTAGAGTACCTTAAAATGAGAATAAGCTTATCCGAGCCACCTACAAGCTTTGACAGAGAATCTATTAGATATGTTACGTCTTGTTTCAATTTTGCAACTTCACAAGATCAGGTTCACACACTATTTTGTCAGCTAGACTGACATTCACTGATTTTAATATGTCATTTGCATCCTTAAGGTTTTGTTTCTCAGTGCAGACCCTATCATATTCTTTAGTCAGTTTAGAAAATTTCTTTTTGAGACTCTTATATTCTCGTGATAGTATAGATGATTCATGCAACAATTCATTAAAATCATTGTGAAGAGTGGACGGGTCAGAGTCCATTACATCAGCATCAGTGTATTCACTTTCTGATGCAGTGTCTTCCATGAGACAGATATTTGCCTCTTCCTCAGCTTCATTTTCTTCATCTGATGAAGACAAATCAAGATCCTCCCATGTACCTATTAAGTCTTTCTTCTTGTTAAAGAATTTCTTTTTATCCTTTAGCTCAGGGCAGTCAGCTTTGAAATGGCCAGTTTTCTTGCATTCAAAGCACAAGGGTGGACCGTTTTCCTTGGAGTCTGACTTCTCCTTGGAAAACTTTTTGTTGATTTGCTTCCTTCTGAAACCACCTTTCTTTCTCCACATATGTTGAATTTTCCTGGAGATAAAGGACAATTAATCCTCATCTGATCCTTCATCATTATCAGAAGATTCAGATTCATTTGATGACTCAGCAACATTGACAACTTTTGATGAACTTGCTTTCTTTGCCTTTAGGGCAATAGATTTTTATTTTCTGGAATTTTCTTCTTCATTAAGTTCAAGTTCATGAACCTTGATAGATCCAAGAAACTCTTCCAGAGAGAGTGTATTCAGGTTTTTGGCTTCTTGAATAGTAGTTACTTTGGGTCCCCATTGCTTGGATAGACTTCTCAGAATTTTTATGACATGCTCTCTATTTTCATAAACTTTTCCAAGAGATTTGAGACTGTTGTGGATGGTTTGGAATCTTCCAAACATTTGGTCTATTGTTTCATGTTCACCCATCTTGAACAGCTCATACTGATGAACCAGCATGCTGATCTTCGATTCCTTAACTTGTGAGGAACCATCATGAGCTAGGGCAAGAGTATCCCAGATTTCTTTAGCGGTATTGCAACTGTGAACTTTGTCATGTTCAGATCTGGTTATAGCACACATGAGATAGTGCTTAGCCTTCAGATTCAGCTGATGTTGGTTTTTCTTCTCTTGAGTCCATTAGGATCTAGGAACAGCAGCTCCAGCTTTATCTCTTGGTTCAGTGTGGCCGGATTCAATCAGCTCCCAAATATCTACATTCTGTGCATCCAAGAAGGCCATCATTCTCTTCTTCTGGTAGTCATAATTTGTTCCATCAAAGAGAGGAGGTCTGTTGATAGCTTGTCCTTCTGCATCCATGGTTGTCGGATCGTACTCCCCCGGCACTTGTTAGATGCTCAACCCTTTCGAGGCTAAGCTCTGATACCAACTGAAGTTGACATAGGCAAACACAAGAAGGGGGGTTGAATTGTGTTTGTTAATAATTTTCGAAAATAACCTTTAAAACAATTTTTTGCACACAAGGTGATTTAGTATCAGAAGCAAGCACAAAGAAATAAATCTTTTAAAAGGCTTTTAACAAAAGCAAAAACAAAACCCCTCAGTTAGTAAGAAACAAATAAAGCTGTAAGAGTTTAGGAGTAGAAGATTCACACAAGATGTTTTATCCTGGTTCACTCTCTTCCAACCAAGAGCTACGTCCAGTCCCTTTTACTTGAAGGTTTTTCTCCACTATTTTCCAAATAGATTATAACCAAGTATTCAACACCTCTCCAGGCTACAAGTATTTCTTTCTTACCAAGCCTCTTCAGACTCTAACTCTAACAAAGAGATTGTTTGCTTTTGATTTTCTAACTCACTATGTGTGAGGATATGAAAGTTTAAGATCAGATGAATATTTTCACAATATTCAAGCTAAGGAATACAGACTCTTGCTTTTGAAAGAATGTTAGAATGAGTGACTATCGATTGGCAGAAGTCGAGCTAGCAAGGTTGTGCAGGCAAGAGTTGTCCATTAGTATCTCAGGTCTTCTATTTATAGTGACCTTCCTCTTTACTTGTATTTCTTCAACGGTTATTTTGAATAATCTCGTTTAGAGATAGCATTTAATGCATGATATCCGTTGTGACTGATAACTTGATTGTGGCAATGCTGAATAGTACTCTTGGTTATTGAGGTAGCATGAAATTGGAGGCTCACTGCTCTGAGTATTGCAGCTTGAGAACTTGTTGTTCCTCCTTTGTGTACAATCCAGCTTTTTCACCCATAAAGTTGTCATCGTACTGATCGTTTTGCAGTATCTCATTGAACGATTCTGCTTTTTGTATTTCTTGATGGTACTATGTTTCTTGTACAACAAGGTAAAACAGTAAAGCAAATAGGACAAATATGAAGAACACATATTCTATTGAAATAAATATCAATCATTTGAAATAAATTCAAAATATTCGGATTGCATTTAATATACTCAAAGATGAAGCTCGTCTAAGAAAAAACTCCGTCTACTTAGTTATAAGTGAGACTAAGTCTGTTTCAATAAATTATTTTGCTCGTCCGACGACGTGGCATATCTTCTTGTCTATCAAGTCTTTGGACTTACTATTCCTCAATGAGTTATAAAGATCTTCGTCCAGTGACGTGGCAGTTAGAGCTCGTCTACTAGATTACTTTATTTTTTCAGTTCATTTACTTCTACTAATTACTTCCGTCTGCTTATGTGGTAAGATGGACGCGCTTATTATCAAGTATTTGGACTTGATGTATCTAACAAGTTATTTTGGTATTCGTCTGGCAAACATTTAGAGTCTCGTCTACTTAAGAAAACCAGTCTACTCAAATAAATAAATAAGTAACTTTACCAAAATATTGAGCAGCCCGTCTACAAGGGTGGACACGTATTTTTCAATGAAAACTTATCCCATGTTTCTTTTGCTTATATTTAAATATTCCTGTATAACTGAAAGCACATGTTAGATCTCAACTAAAACTTTGCCAAGCAAATTTAATCCTTTTGTTAGTATCAAAACTTAGAGATTATTTAATCCAAAACCACTTTGATTCCAACATCATTTTCAAAATCTTTGATAGTTGATGATTCTCGAATGCACCTCTTCAACTCACACTTGAATGTTGAATTTTTGTTATATATATATATATATATATATATATATATATATATATATATATATATATATATATATATATGTGTGTGTGTGTGTGTATGTATGTGTGTGTGTGTGAAAGCTTCTCAGAAAACTTCTTTTTAATGTCCCACAAGCATATATGATGTCGAGTTTTTGGAAATAACTTGACCACAACATCTCCAATAGCTAAATCATGATTAGCAATTATAGATACCGTCTTCTTTCCATTCATTGTCTCAAGCGAAGTTTCAAATAGCCACATAAAATCTTATAATAATGCACAACCAAAAAAAATGATTGAAGATGATGGTTCAATCAAGTAAATGGGGCAAACGATATTCTATTTTTATTGGTTTGATATGTGGTATCAAAATTAACTATATCTCCAAAATGTTGATGAGTTAACCTTGATCTAGCATCCACCCAAAGAAAGTTTATCATTTTAACATCATCATCACATTGTATTGCATAAGAAAAAAGTCATAATTTTGAGCTTGCTTTTGTTTGCAATAATGAAAAATGGATTGTGCATCTCCAACATCCAGATACTTCATTCCAATATTTACCATATATTCCAATATTTTCATATGATTCGAACAATTCATATTAGAAAAAGCTAAGTTTTTTTTATAAGTAAAAATGTATTGAATATGAGTACAAGGGGTAATCTAACTCATATACAATAGTAACAAAAACCAGATAGCATGTAAGTAGAATGGATACAAATCTGTTGTCCCAATAAATGATGTCTCGGTGTCCCCAACCAATCAAAAATTAAGAATGTGCATGAATATTAATGAGTTGAGATTTTATTTTATTAAGTAGCGGATTCTAATTGGTGAGGGACAGGAAATGTGACAGGAAAATGGGACAAACGATCTCCATCCAAGTAGATTACTGCTAAAATGAAGCAGTATGCATATTACACAAACCTCGCTACAAGAAGGGTAAAACTAAAAAAAAAAATTCCATCCCACAGGCAAAACCCATAGACAAGATCGACACCACAACCAAACATCACACTTCCAAGGCCACCACAATTGGCACGCACCAAAGGTCTAACACACCACATAAAAGAAAGAAATTGCAAAAACTGGAGGAAAAAAAAATACAAATTCAGCATCAAGCCATTAAGTAACATAAGGTAAAGCCACTCCTAGATGTTTAATAACCACCCGCATTTCACAAGAGCAGCCCCAAAGAAGATTGGAATGTTGAGAACACTAACAAAAAAGTTGCAGTCACCATATGCAGAGAAAGCCAAAACATAGAAAAAAGTCTTTCAAAACTTTTGTTAATCCACAAGTGAGGCCCACAATCAAAAGACAGCAAGATCAAGTGCAAAGACCAATTTTGAAGGAGATAGCCATCCACTTTTGAGAATAGAAGCCTTCAAATAACCCAAGAAAAATACCAGATTCACAACCAGCAGAGCAGAAAAGACAGCCAAAGCCTTAGGCCATAGTGATTGTGTCAGGCTCTCAGTCAAAGTACAGATCCCAAATATGTATCAACACTTCCAAGAAAAATCAAAACAGAACAGCTGAGAAAGAACAAAAGAACCTTACAAATCCACTGTTAACAGCCACTCATGAGTTTCACTCCCTCACAGCCATTGAAGTGTAACCTCACCATAAAAAAACCAAAACACCAATTGTTTCACACCCTCACCATTTACACTCAAACTCAACAAAAGAAGCTAATTGAAAATCCTTCAATCTGCTATTCTGCAAAAAACCAACTCTGGGGGTAATTCCTAAAGACTGTTCGAAGTTAGTATAATGATAAAGCATTAAAGACTTGGTACACCCCCTTTCCTATATATACTCAAGAAAATCACACTCTCACCAAGCCACTAGTCACACATGTTGAGAGTCCTACGTCGACTAGAGATAGTCTCTAATAAGAGTTTATAAATAGTAGGCGAGCTAACTTTTGGGATTGAGTTAAACCCAAAATCTAATATGGTATCAGAGCCTCGTGTTTACTTTCCCTCACAAGTATTTCACTCAATCTGCAAAACAGCTGCTCATGAAATTCTGATACAAAGCCCCAGGAAAAAACAGAGCAGCACCCAAGAAGCATATGTAGAAACAGATAGTTAAGAGAGGCAAGGACGAAAATACCAATAAGTATAAGAGTGACATGAGGCTCCAACTTCCACAGGGAACCATGACCATGATCTATGTTTTATCATTTCCTTAATAGTCAAAAAATCTACATTTGTATTTTTGAAAATAATCTCATTTCGCAATAACCAAATTGACCATACTGTGGCATGCCAAAAGAGATTCGTCTACCTTTTCAATTTCTTACCCTTGAAGAAACTTCTATGTGAGGAATAATGACTAGGATTGTCCTGAGGTAACACAAGGACAAAACCTAGCCACCTATAAACACAGCCCCACACCCTGTACGTGAAGGAGCAGTGAAGGAAAAGATGATCCACGGATTCCTGAGCTTGACCGTATAGGACACGTCCACAAAGCAAAGCACCCATAAGAACATTCCTATGCAGAAGATTCACCCTTGTAGGTAGACGATCAAGAAGAATCTGGCAAGAGAAGGCGAGGACCTTACCCGACACACAACATGACCAAAAGTTCTTAAAAATAAGAGGTATGCAAAAGCATCACTATAAAACAAGAAATCTCAATTAGGTTGGCATCTTAAGCTTTATCAATCATATACCTTAATTTATTGAAAATTAAAAAGAAAATACAGAATACAAAACATGGGGGAAAAGACCAAAACCATGCAAATAAAAGTAACTATTTAAATCTATACATAGACAGACTCCGTCTATTATGAAAAAAATATGTCTTTATAAAGCAAGGAGTAAGTCCCACCAAGTGAAACACTTTGAGGAGACACCATTGGTAGCTAATTTGTCAGTACTAATATTCCCCACCCTATAAATGTGAGAAATTTTTAGGGACAAATTAGAAGCTGCAAGAATACAATTTCACCATTTAATCCTTATATTCCATGGCACTATCTCAGGAGAAGCAAATGCTTGAACAACAAGAGAAGAATCATATTCAATCCAAAGTCTGTTCCAATCTTTCTCAATGGCAATATAAACAACAGACATCACAGCAGATAATTCTGCATGGAAGGCATCACAAATGTCATAATACTAAGCAAAGCAACCAAGAATGGCACCATTTCTTCCTCTAAAAATTGCACCACCATCTGTAGCGCTCGGGCTACCCATGGCTGAACCATCGGTATTCACTTTTGTCCAACCACAATTAGGAAAAGACCAACAAACTGGAATTATAATTGGTGCTTTCCTTGGATTTCCAGTCACTTTGAAAGCTCTCAATATAGCTAGCTATTGCACATAGAAGGACATACACTTCTTGGACTGATTTCCTGTCAAAGAAACAGCAGAAGCTACCAAAGTAGTTGCTGCCCGAAAGGAAACATTTTTATCATCAAATTTTACTTTGTTCCCGCAAAACTATATGATCCAAATGATGTTCACTACAGCTATTGAAATGGTCTCTTCCACCTGAGGACTTCATCCTTTGTTACAAATGCTCAGAATTGAGTTCATACTTGAATGATCCACATTACAATTAATTAAAGAACTCAGCCAGTACCACAACTTTTTAGCAAAGGAGCATTGGAAAAACAAGTGCACAGAAGATTCAGCATTCTGGTAGCACAAATGACAAACTGAAACTGAAATGCAACCTCTCAATTGAAGATTAGTAGAAAGCTTGTTATGGAGCAATCTCCATGAGATAAATGATTTTGAAGGAGGAATATTTTGACTCCAAATAACTTTGCACCAAGAGACCTTAGGCATTGCAGCCTTAAAATGAAGAAAAGCATGCATAAAATCCGAGATACCAGAATTTGAGTTCCTCCAAATCAGCTGGTCAACATCACTGAATTTAGGAACAATGGAAAGAGACAAGTCTATTCCAATTGATTCCAGCTTAGATTGCAAATCAATTGGAATACTCCAGCTACCATCCTCAATGAAGTATGCAATAAAAGCACTAAGAGTTTTCTGCATACTCAATGGAATGTTCAACAATTCGACCAAAAGAAGATCAAACCAATTATCCAACCAAAAGTTAATGCTTCGACCATTGCCAAATAGAGGACTTGACATACTTGATGATTGGTTTGTTAAAATGCACAAACTTGCCTCTGAAAAATACAGCCCATTCTTTTGTAGATGCTGACATTTCCTAGGATAACTTTAAAAGAACATCAGCATTTAAGGCTTTTAGAGGCTTAATTTCCAAGCCACCTTCAGAATAAGGAGCACACACTTTCTTCCATGCAACTGTCACAATCCTTCTTGTAGAAGTTTCCCTTGCCCAAATCAAATTCCTGATACAATTATCCAAATGTTTTAACAAAGAAGCAGGCCATACATAAACTTGAAAGTTGTATAACAACATGCTGTGTATTACAGATTTAACTAATTCCAATCTTCCCATTGTCGCGACCGAAAGGAAAAACTTGGTTTTCCTTTTAGATAAAAAAAAATGGAGTCGCCACCAACTTTATTTAATTTCGGGAAAGTTGGAAAACCCTTTAAGAAAAAGGTTTGGGTTCGGGAGTCGATTACGTCTAGGGAAGGCATGGAGACTTAACCCCACGGCACCCTAGAACATCCATAAAAATGGTTACCCAAAATTAGTTGTGTAAATTATTAATAACTTTGAAAATATTTGTTTTACCCCGAAAATCGTTTTTTTAAAACATCTTTAGTTGTGAAATTTTTTATTAAACCTAATTGAGTTTGAACATGGCACGTAAGTCCACAGGGCAACCTCAAAATCTAAAGGGTTGAACATGACACTTGTCATAGGACAACCCGAGAAATAAGATTGTTTTAATTAAGTGATCATCTTCTATTTTTATGTAAAATAAATAATTTTACCTCTTGGAAATAGAACAAAAATGAAACGTTTTACTCACTTATTTAGTAAACAGAGACACAAAAATAAGAATGTCAAGAAAAACTTATGAATAATATCAACAAAGAGAACAAGGATTACCAAATGACAGCAGAATAACAATGATTTTGTTTTATCCCAGTGGTAAGATTTCAAGATCAAAACCCTTACATTTCAATTTCACTGACTCTTTTAACTCTTCCTTCTTCTAAAAATTTGGAACCACTCTAACGACAGAGAAGAGAAAAAAAAACTCAAATACCTAATCTCTTTTCTTCACAAAGAAAATATCAAATAAAAATCTCTCTCTCCATCTCCGTCTTCGTCCCCTCTGATTTCTTCTCCCTTTTTATAGATGGAGGAGAGGGGTTCATGCTTCTTCTTACCCAATGGCTTCAAGGTTGGTCTTCACGAAATCCGAGGCTTGGGTGGTTCTGAGCAGAAATAACGTGTGTCCAGATGGGGGCGGCGCGAGCAGCGGAAATGAGGTAATTTGATGTGAAGGTTGCGTGTTTGAAGAGAGAAGGAGGTGGGGGTTTTGTCTGATATGTAAGATGTGTTTTTTAGGATTAGGAATGGGGCTGTTTGGTTAAAATGAGGGAGGAGATGAGGAAGAAGAAGAACCAATGGGTAGAGGAGGCGCAGAGGCGGTTGGAGAGTGGGAGGAGGAAAAGAGTTCTTGTCTGATATGTAAAATAGGGTTTTTAGGGTTAGGAGAAGTAACTCCATCTCATTTCTTCTTTACGCTGATTGTCCTTTTCTCCTTCTTTTATTCGTCCTTTCTTCATTATCTTCTTCTTCTTCTTTCTTTATTCTTTAGCCTCCAGCCTGAAAATAAAATTGCAGTGGACGGAACCTCTTCGTCCAACAGAAACTTAGATATGCAAAATTAGATATGCACTGGACGGACCTCCTCGTCCAACAGAAGTTTAAACATGCAATGGACGGAACCTCCTCGTCCAACAGAAAATTAGATATGCAATGGATGGAACCTCCTCGTCCAACAGAAAATTAAATATGCAATGGAAGACATACTCGTCCAACAGAAACTTAAACATGCAATGGAATGGACGGGACCTCCCCGTCCAATAGCAAATGCAATGCAATGGACTGGACCTCGCTGTCCAACAGCAAATGCAATGGACGGGACCTCCCCGTCCAACTGCAAATGCAATGCAATGGACTAGACCTCGCCGTCCAACAGCAAATGCAATGGACGAGACCTCACCGTCCAACTGTAAATGCAATGGACGGGACCTCCCCGTCCAACAGCAAGTGCAATGTAATGGACTGGACCTCACCGTCCAACAGCAAATGTAATGTAATGGACTGGACCTCGTCGTCCAACAGCAAATGCAATGGACGGGACCTCCCCGTCCAACAGCAAATGTAATGTAATGGACCTGACCTCGCCGTCCAACAGCAAATGCAATGGACGGGACTTCCACGTCCAACAGAAATTGCAATGTAATGGACGGGACCTCCCCGTCCAATAGCAAATTAGTTATGAGCCTCCTCATTTCTTCATTTTTTTCCATTTTCTTCTTTCTCTCTTCACTATTATTATTAGTCTCCCTGAAACATAATAACATAAAAATTTGAATAAAATGAAGACGGACAAAAATGGGTGTTCACAGTTGCCCCTTTTACTTGTTGCATACTAGAAGACATGATTAGTCATGACTTTTCATGTATTGTAGTAATGAACAAGTAAAGAAGATGAACACATATTTTGTTCGAAAAAACGTGAGGAGCTAAGAAGAAAACCTTATAGTTTGAAAATAAAATTACAGTGGACGGAACCTCCTCGTCTAACAGGAAAGTAAATATGCAGTGAGACTCAGCTCAAAAATAAAGTTGCAGTGAGCCTCATAGCTCAAGAATAAAAATGCAGTGAGTTGCGGTGAGCCTCGAGCTCGAAAATAAAAATGCAGTGGAGCCTCGGAGCTCGAAGATAAAATGCAGTGAGCCTCAGAGCTCGAAAATAAAATTGCAGTGAGCCTCAAAGCTCGAAAATAAAATTATAGTGGACGGAACCTCCTCGTCCAACAAGAAAGTAAATATGCAGCGAGCCTCAGCTCGAAAATAAAAATGCAGTGAGCCTCAGAGCTCGAAAATAAAAATGCAGTGAGCCTCAGAGCTTGAAAATAAAATTGCAGTGAGCCTCGGAGCTCGAATAAAAATGCAGTAATCTGAAACTAATGAGAATCCTTTCCTTTTGAAGACAGCGGAACCAAATGCTCCATGGAAAAACTTCCACCAACCAAACCCTTGTTCACCGACCTTTCTGGGACGAGGCATCGTTCATTCCTTTAACAACATGGGTCACCCAAGAATCTGAATCATATGAGGTGGATGTTATGTTTATTCTCCCCAGCTTATCTGCATCATCCTTTTGTTGACCAGTGCATGCAATCTCTTCCATTGAATTTGAAGTATTGAGTCCTTTTGGTTCAAACCATTCATTGGTGCTACCATTAGAATTATCAAATCATACCATTAAACTTATATTTACTTTTATTAAGTCATGACCATAGTGATTAAACATGAGAGTGAACATGACAGGGGAGTGTGAAAGAAAAACCTCTTACCTTAATACGAGAATTTAGTTTGTTAAGAGAAAATAACAATATGAGAGCAAAGAAAATTACGAGAATCACATAAAATTTGCTTTAGTGTTGGTCCTTTGATTTTCATTTAATTAATTCCCCACAGCTTTTTGATGACACAGATATCGGCTTCCGTTTCTGATTCTTCAAATACACCTTCTCCAATCATTCTTTATCAATCTTGCCCTAGTATACTCAGCCGGATAAATTGCCCCAGTGTGGTGAGTGCTTGTAGAAATGTTGGACCATATCCTCCTCCTAGGCTGCCTTTGCAGGTTTTCAGCCTAAGGTTTCTTTACCCTAACTTTTTCCTAGGTTGCCCTTTTGGGTTGTCAACATAGTGGGCCTTTTATTTTCTTTTGTTTTCATTGTTCTTTGCCCTAACTTTTGCCTAGGTCGCCCTTTCGGGTTTTCAACCTAGCGGGCCCTCAAGCGTAGCACTTTTTCACAGCATCAGAGTTTATCGGTCTTGATAACTCTTCCCCATCCATGTTTTGCAGAATCAAAGCTCCTCCTGAGAATGCTTGCTTGACGATATAAGGACCTTCATATTTCGGCACCCATTTTCCTCGGGCATCCTCCTCGAGGGACATTATCTCTCCATCTAGGAACTCGGAATTGACAGGCCATCCATCCTCAAGAGGATTCTCTGCTAAATGATCAGCAATCACACTTCCTTTGATGGACTTCTGAGTCACATATTTGATGTCAAATTCTGACAATATCACTTGCCACTTCGAAACTCTTAAGGAGATATGAGGACTTTTGAAGATATACTTCAAAGGATCCATTCAAGAAATTAGCCAAGTGGTGTGATATAACATGTACTGTTTGAGTCTTATGGAGGTCCACACTAGCGCATAACAAGTCTTCTCGATTGCCATATAACGAGCCTCACAGACATTAAACTTCTTACTCATATAGTAGATTGCCTGCTCCTTCTTGCCAGATTCATCATGTTGTCCTAGCATTGCCCCTACTGAGGTTGGCAATATAGTGAGATAGAGTAACAATGGACGACCTTGGGTAGGTGGTACCAATACTGGGGGATATAGTAAATATGTCTTTATCGTGTCAAAGGCTTCTTGACAGTTATCATCCCATCTTCCCGGATTATTATTCCTGAGGAGTCTGAAGATTGGCTCGCATGTGCTGGTCAAATTTGCAATGAAGCGTGCAATGTAGTTCAACCTTCCAAGAAAACCCCTTACTTCTCGTTCGTCCTTAGGTGCTGGCATATCACGTATTGCTTTTACCTTGTTAGGGTCCACCTTTATTCATTCTCTACTGACAACAAAGCCAAGTAAATTCCCTGTCGATGCACCAAAAGTACATTTTGCAGGGTTGAGCCTCAACTTGTACTTCCTTGGCCGCTCGAACAGCTTTCACAGAACCACTACACGGCTTTCTTCTTCCTTGGACTTAGCCACTATATCATCAACATATACTTCTACCTCCTTATGCATCATATCATGGAACAATGCTACCATAGCACGTTGGTAAGTGGCCCCAGCATTCTTTAATCCAAAAGGCATCACTTTGTAACAAAAAGTTCCCCGAGGAGTGATAAAAGTTGTCTTTTCTTTATCGTCATCATCCATGAGGATATGATTGTACCCAGAATACCCGTCCATGAAAGAAAACCTATGACTTCTAGATGTACTGTCTACAAGGACATCAATATGAGGTAGGGGAAATCATCCTTTGGACTGGCTTTATTCAGATCTCGGTAGTCCACGCACATTCTGACCCTTCCATCCTTCTTTGGTACTGGAACAATATTAGCTACCCATTCCGGGTGTCTAGCTACTTCCAGAAAGCCAGCCTCTAACTGCTTGGTCACTTCTTCCTTGATCTTCAACGACATTTCAAGATGCATCCTCCTTAATTTTTGCTTCTTTGGAACCACATCTGGGTATAAGGGAATTTTATGCTATGCTATCTCAGGATCTAAACCGAGCATATCTCTCTAGGACCATACAAAAATATCCAGATACTCTTTGAATAGTGCAACCATTTCGTCATGCTCTGGGTTATCCACTATTTTCAACTCCTTTTTGTCTTCCTCGGTTCCCATATTGATCACTTTTGCAGCCTCATCATTCGAGCTAATCCCTTCTTCTGACCGTTTCACCATCTTTAAGAATTCTTCAATGTCTTCTTCTTCCTCATCGGATTCAAGGTTGTATTCATCAACGGCCGCGAGGGAATCAATAAATAAGTTTTCAAAGTTCCTCTCCTGAGGTAAATCTTTAGTGGAAGAAGTATTCCTGGAAGAAAAAGTTGGGAATAGGATAAGTGTAGGCAAGAGTCTTATTCATGAAGGAAAAGCTTAAACAAAGTAAAGAAATGAAAGAGAGAGAAAAGAAATGATGGAATCAAAAGGAAAATACCAGACAAAGTGCTGCATTCTCATTCATGTCTCAAACAAAGTAAACATCAGTTCATATTTAGTACGATAAGATAATTACTTCATGGAAATACCATCAACAAATGATTCAGGCCGCCAATTATTGAGAACTTCATTGCTAGCAAGGCTTAAGTTTCTTCCTTCCTTAGGTATGCGGGCAGCTATCCAAGTCCGAGATCTGGTATTGTGAACTCGGGTTTGATTGGTGTCACCTTTCCTAGGTCGCGCAACAGTTCCCAAATCCTCAGAAGGATGTGACTCTGTAAAGCATCCTAGAATCTCATTAGTAAACCCAAAATTTTTGTGTGTGTGTATCCATGTGCAAGTTAACACCCTTTGTTTGATCGCGAGAGTGCTCTTAGGAAGACTGTCGTATACACCCATAGTAAGAATACTTACCCTGCAATCAAATCTAGTGGTATGGTTCCCTCTAGCTTGAATGCAGTTGGTGTCAAGTCCAAGGGACAATCCACTCCTCGATAGACCACACTCGTACTAGCAACGTCCTTATTTTTACTTAGAAAACACGTCGTTTTTAGGGTAAAAATATAGTTGATGACGTATCTAAGGGAGAATGCACTCCTCGATAGATATCATCTAAAAAACGCTCGACAGACATTGATGAAAACTTCCATTCCTTCATAAATATTTCGGTACAAATCATGAGTCTTTGATCAAAATAAAAGAAGTACATTAATAGTTTCCATCTTTCTCCGAGGTCTACAAAGTACTATGTTAAGAGTCTCATCTTCTTTTTCCTGAACCCTTTGGCAAGTTTCCTAAAATGATTGAAGAACTCGGTCACCTTTGGTGGTAGCTGAAGGAAATGGTTCATACGAATGTGGATGGATGCCTCTTCAAATTGCTCCACTAGCTGGGAAGTGTGATATTGGAGCTTATCTATCATGTCCTCGTATTTTCTTTTCCATGCTTCCTTTTCATTTATTACATCCTTCACTACCAATTTCCATCCCTTTACCCATTCTGCGTGATATAGAGCTTCAACTCTTTCAGAGTCTTTTATTTTGGTTCTGAGCCAATTTTCTCTCATGTTGGCTTCCGCTAGTAGCTCGCGATACTTGTCTGCTTCGTTCCATCCTCGATCAGAGTACAGTTCTGTTTGGGTCAAGGATTCTTGCAGGGATTCAATTCTCTCTTCTAGTATATGTATTGTTTCAACATGAACCCCTAAGTTTGTCTCGAGGTCTTTTTTCTTCCTTTGAAGTTTGAGAAGCATCTTCTCTTGATATTCTATCTTTGCCAGCAGCTCTAGAATTTCTGCTTCTTTGTCTTTTCTTGCCCTTTTTGCATGACTCGAGGCTTCGTGGGCATCGGCGCATTCGTCTTTCAAATGCTCAATCTGTAAACTTAGCTTCTGAGCTTGGCTTCGGAGTGTGACAATAGTTATTTCGGCAGCTTGGTTCTTCTCATCTAAAACCCTTATCTGAGCTTTTAAAATTCTGATTTCTTTCAACATCTGATCTTAAGTAAGAGGATTATTTTCACTACGGAGAGGGGATGCAGGTCTTAGGGGGAAACCTCTTCTTGATTCTCTCCATACTTCATATCTTTTTGTGTGAGCTATGATTCGCCTCCCTAATTCCTCAGGTCCTTTCATATGAACATCATTCCATGCTAACCTTACTGCTATTATTTGACTCTTGATGCTTTCACTTTCTTGGTATAGGAAGAATACCCCACCAAGCAGCTCTTCGGGGAGTTCATCCTATGTCCACTTGAGCTGACGCATCACCAAAGCCGGTGAATATGATACACAACCTCTGGGACCCATCAATGGAACATTTGAAAAGCTTCCACAGCTGAACACAACTGAATCCCCATTGTACCATGGACACATCCAACTAAATGACCGCGGGTCGATCTGATCAAACTCTTGTTTCCATTCACATAGCTTACATAGCTTTAGATGCATGCGAGCGAATCCTTTCATCGGGTCATTTGTTCTATCAATTTTATCGCGAGCGTACAAGTGAGTCATGATCCAAACATACAATATTGATGCGCAACATCATAGTTTCCTTTGTTGATTATGATGACAAACCTGTAGGGAGAGGAAAGTTTCAGCTAAGATAGCAGGGACCGGGTTCACACCATGTTCTTCAACCCTATAGAAAACATCCATGGATGACTGACCAATCAGATCTGGTACAAAAGGAAAGAACATCAACCCATATATCATGAGGGCTAGTACTTTGTTGAAAGTAACCCATCATTGTTGCTGGGCCAACTTGTTGAGATACACTTCCAAAAATCACCTCTTCAATCCTTTGGTGGTTCCTTTTTCCACTTTCTCTAGTTGTTCGGGTTGGAGCTCCAATAGACTTGCTATCTTCCAATCTGTTACACATTGGCCATAATACATGTAGACGGGGGTCCTCTTTTGAATTGGCAGTCTTAGCATATAAGCATACTCTTCCATGGTCGGAGTGATGTCTAAGTTAGGCAATTCAAAACACCTCAAAGTTGAATGCCAATATTGGGTCAATGCACTCAGAGCGGGAGCTTCCACTGGAACATGCAATAGGTCCAATATTCTACCATACTTGCTGACAAAGTCTGAGCGTGCTTTTTCTGGCATTTGCTGGCTGAGTTCACATAAACCCTTCATGTCATTGAGTGTCACATCAATCTTGATACTTTTCTTGGAACAACTCGCATTGCTAGTACTCTTTTCGGAACCAAACTTTTCCATTTTCTTGCTATAACGTGAATACCAAAGTCTTCCAACAAAGAGGCACAAGGGAAAAAAACAAAAAAATAAGTATAGTGAAGCAAATATATCTTGCATGATTCATGTTGTATGAGACCCAATGGGGTTGAAAACCCTGATGGGCATGCTGCCAATCCATGATCTCATGTACAATCTGAGTGGTGAACCGACAAGTGTCAGGGAGGTACAAGACCTCTTCAATGACAATGTCGGAGCACCGTCTAATCCTTGGGTTTTGGAGCAAGCTCGGGTATAGAGCTAAAAGTGTGTGCAATATGTGATAATGATGTGTGTGAAGGGGGCATACAAACCTGTAACACTTAAAAATAAAAAGAAAAGAAAAGACAAGAAAAATCTGCAAAACAAACACATAGGTATATAAAAATGGTTATAAGTCCTCTACCATATTGTTAAAATCTAGGAAAGAAGAAAAGAAAGGAGGAGGAAACAAAAACATTGGTAGTGAAACATATACAAGAATAACATGAGTTAAAAAGTATGTACAACTAATTTTTCTCATTTAAATAAAAGGAAAACCCAAAAAAAGGACAATCCAAACAAACATCACTAAAAGTAAAAAACATTTTTTAGTTTTGTCATTTAATTATTATAAGGGAAAAAACAGCAAGATATAGCAATAAAAGGTAAAACAAATAAGCTACCAGTTACTAAAAATTTGCAAAACCAATTATTACGGGCTTGACTCTCTTAAAAGCTCCCCAGTGGAGTCGCCATTTGTCGCGACCGAAAGGAAAAACTTGGTTTTCCTTTTAGAGAAAATAAACATGGAGTCGCCACCAACTTTATTTAATTTCGCGAAAGTTGAAAAAACCCTTTAAGAAAAAGCTTTGGGTTCGGGAGTCGATTACATCTAGGGAAGGCATGGAGACTTAACCCCACGACACCCTAGAACATCCATAAAAATGGTTACCCAAAATTAGTTGTGTAAATTATTAATAACTTTGAAAATATTTGTTTTACCCCGAAAATCATTTTTTTTTAAAAACATCTTGTGAAATTTTTTATTAAACCTAAATGAGTTTGAACATGGCACGTAAGTCCACAGGGCAACCTCAAAATCTAAAGGGTTGAACATGACACTTGTCATAGGGCAACCCGAGAAATAATATTGTTTTAATTAAGTGATCATCTTCTATTTTTATGTAAAATAAATAATTTTACCTCTTGGAAATAGAACAGAAATGAAACGTTTTACTAACTTATTCAGTAAACAGAGACACAGAAAAATAAGAATGTCAAGAGAAACTTATGAATAATATCAACAAAGAGAACAAGGATTACCAAATGAGAGTAGAATAACAATGATTTTGTTTTCTCCCGGTGGTAAGATTTCAAGATAAAAACCCTTACATTTCAATTTCACTGACTCTTTTATCTCTTCCTTCTTCTGAAAATTTGGAACCACTCTAATGACAGAGAAGAGAAAAAAAAACTCAAATACCTAATCTCTTTTCTTCACAAAGAAAATATCAGATAAAAATCTCTCTCTCCCTCTCCGTCTTCGTCCCTCTGATTTCTTCTCCCTTTTTATAGATGGAGGAGAGGGCTTCATGCTTCTTCTTACCCAGCGGCTTCAAGGTTGGTCTTCACGAAATCCGGGGCTTGGGTGGTTCTGAGCAGAAATAGCGTGTGTCCAGATGGGGGAGGCACGAGCAGCGGAAAGGAGGTGATTTGATGTGAAGGTTGCGTGTTTGAAGAGAGAAGGAGGTGGGGGTTTTGTCTGATATGTAAGATGTGTTTTTTAGGATTAGGAATGGGGCTGTTTGGTTAAAATGAGGGAGGAGATGAGGAAGAAGAAGAACCAATGGGTAGAGGAGGCGCAGAGGCGGTTGGAGAGTGGGAGGAGGAAAAGAGTTTTTGTCTGATATGTAAAATAGGGTTTTTAGGGTTAGGAGAAGTAACTCCATCTCCTTTCTTCTTTACGCTGATTGTCGTTTTCTCCTTCTTTTATTCGTCCTTTCTTCATTATCTTCTTCTTCTTCTTTCTTTATTCTTTAGCCTCCAGCCTGAAAATAAAATTGCAGTGGACGGAACCTCTTCGTCCAACAGAAACTTAGATATGCAAAATTAGATATGTACTGGACGGACCTCCTCGTCCAACAGAAGTTTAAACATGCAATGGATGGAACCTCCTCGTCCAACAGAAAATTAGATATGCAATGGACGCAACCTCCTCATCCAACAGAAAATTAAATATGCAATGGAAGACCTACTCATCCAACAGAAACTTAAACATGCAATGGAATGGACGGGACCTCCCCGTCCAATAGTAAATGCAATGCAATCGACTGGACCTCGCCGTCCAACAGCAAATGCAATGGACGAGACCTCCCTGTCCAATAGCAAATACAATGTAATGGACTGGACGTCGCTGTCCAACAGCAAATGCAATGGATGGGACCTCGCCGTCCAACAGTAAATGCAATGGACAGGACCTTCCCGTCCAACAGCAAATGCAATGTAATGGACTGGACCTCACCGTCCAACAGCAAATGCAATGGACGGGACCTCCCCATCCAACAGCAAATGCAATGTAATGGACTAGACCTCCCCGTCCAACAGCAAATGCAATGTAATGGACGGGACCTCCCCTTCCAATAGCAAATTAGTTATGAGCCTCCTCATTTCTTCATTTTTTTCCTTTTTCTTCTTTCTCTCTTCACTATTATTATTAGTCTCCCTAAAACATAATAACATAAAAATTAGAATAAAATGAAGACGGACAAAAATGGGTGTTCACACCCATAGTCAATAGCAAAGAGCCTTTCCAAGAGGCTAGTTTAGAGATGATTTTATCTGCAATAGGTTGCAAATGGCATCTCCTAAGCTTGCCTTTAAAGATAGGAAGACCTAGGTAGTTGAAGGGAAGAGAACCAGGACCAAAGCCAAGAATATTTGAAAGCTAAACTATTTTTCTGGCTGAAGAATTACCTATATAAAACTTGCATTTGTTCAAGCTTAGGTTACATCCCGGAAGCCATCTTGTATTATTTAAAAAGCATCATAAGATTCTCCAAATTTATCTTAGAAGCCTTGCAAAAAACCAAGAATATTTGAAAGCTAAGCTACTTTTCTGGCTGAAGAATTACCTATATAAAACTTGCATTTGTTCAAGCTTAGGTTCTGTTTCAGAAGCCATGCTGTATTATTTAAAAAGCATCATAAGATTCTCCAAATTTCTCTTAGAAGCCTTGCATAAAACCATGACATCATTTGCATAGAGAGCATGACTTGTAGTGTTTATATTTTTAGGACCAGAGATAGTTTTTAACAGACCAACTTTCACTAAAAAAGAGACACCACGACTTAGGACATCCTCTTCAAGGCAAAACAAGAGAGGGGGAAAAAAGGATCCCCTTGCCTAACCCATGTTTTACAATAGAAGAACCAACTGACTTACCATTGACAAGGAAGGACAACTTAGCAGAGTTTAGGATGATTGTGATCCAAGAACAGAATTTGGAATTGAAACCAAATGCATTCAAAACCAGGTGAACCGAGAACACATTTTCATTTCCTAACAACCATACCCAAGCATCTTCCATTTCCTTACAAATAAAGGCCTCATCCATGGTATCCGAAAACATCTTCATAACATCCACCTTCCACATGAAAAAATCCCTCCGCCACCTCCACCTCCACCTCCAACGCCAAACATTTCCATTCCAAGACCCTATATAGCAAACAAAGAGTCTTTATTTAAGGACAAAGAGAAAAGCCTAGGGAAAACATCTTTGAGACATTTAACCCCAAACCACACATGATGCCAAAAAGTATACTTGCCCTATTACCAACCTTTTTACGCACCTCATTAGAGAACCAATTTACCTGAACCACTTTATTAGAGTCAATAGCACACAAGTCCCTCCACCAAGGAGAAGAGTTTTTAGAATTCCACTCTTGAAACCTCGGATTAGGACTAGGTACCCCATACCTAGATACAAGAATGTTGTGCTAACAAGCATCTTTATCAACTAACAATTTCCACCTCCATGTCCCGAATAAGATAAGATAAAAAACATTTAAATTCTTGACCCCTAACCCACCAAGTTCTTTTGGAGAACATACCTTGTTCCAACTTACCCAAGGAATGCTCTTTTTCCCATCACCACCACCCCACAAGAAAGATCTCTGGATGCCAACAAGAATATTAAGCACTTTTCTCGGGATCCTGAAGAAAGAAAGGAAATACAATGGTATGCTAGATAATACCAATTTCAAAAGCACAATTCTCCCACTGAGTGATAAATGAATGCCTTTCCATCTCCCTATCCTTTTCCACATAACCTCCACTACCGGTTTCCAAGTAGTAGCTTTCCTCAGATTTGCTCATATCGGAAGGCCAAGGAATATAAAGGACAACTCACCTGCTCTGCAACACAAAAAGGAGGAGCCCGCAGAAATAAAGTCCTCATCCACATTAATACAAAAAAGGCGACTTTTATGACATTGACCTTTAACCCAGATACCAGCTCGAAACTTGTAAGAACTGTTGGAACCAAAGTGGTTTTGGATTTAATAATCTCTAAGTTTTGATGTTAACAAAAGGATTAAATTTGCTTGGCAAAGTGTTAGTTGAGATCTAACAAGTGAGTTCAGTTTATGCAGGAATATTCAAAATAATATAAGGTATACAATGCTTGAACTCGTGCAGAGAATTACCCGTCCAAAGGTTATTTAAACTGTTTATAATTTAATTGATAAGTAGACTGGTTTTTCCTTAGTAGACGAGGCTATAAATGAATACCTAAATAACTTGTTAGGTATAGCAAGTCCAAAGACTTGAAAATAAGCACGTCCATCTTGCCACATCAGCAGACGAGTGCTATCCTTGTAACTCAAGTAGTGCCTAACTATAATTCAGTAGACGTCCATAGTGCCACATCACTGGACGGAGTTTCTCTAAGGACTTAGCAAGTCCAAAGACTTGTGTGGACGAGCGCTTCTATCATATTAGTAAACGAGCGCTTCTATCACATTAGTAGACGATCGCTTCTACCACTTTAGTGGACGAGCGCTTATGCCACATCAGTGGACGAGCAGAATTAAACTCTTGTATGGATGCGTTCTTAAAACTAAGTAGACGGCTATATATGTTCTATATGTTTGCTACCTTGAATATGAGAGTTAATGCAATCTGGTCCACAATGAATTTATTTCAAATGATTGATATTTATTTCAAAAGAATATTTGTTCTTACCATTTGTCTTTATTCGATTTAATGTCTTGTTTCCCTTGAGAAAACTCATTGTACTATCAAGGAAATATAAAAAGTAAATAGTACAATTGGAATTGCAAAACGATCTGTACGATGACATCCTTTTTGCTGAACAAAAGCTGTGTTATACACAAAGGAGGAAAGAAAGCTTTTAAGGTACAATTGCTCAGAACAACAAGCCTCCATTTTGTGATTTTTTGATAACCAAGGATACTTGTCAACTCGCCTAAATCAAACTATCAGTCACAACGGATATCATGCATTAAATGCTATCTCTAAACGGGATTATTCAAAGTAACCGTTGAAGAACTACAAGAGCAGAAGAAGGTCACTATATAAGTAGAAGACTTCAGATACTGAAGAACAACTTTTGCTAGCCTAACTTCTGCCAATACAATTCTTGAGAAAACAAGATCTTATTCTTTCATTCTTTCAAAAGCAAAAGTCTGTAATCATTTAGTTTGAATATTGTTGTAATATTCAACTGATCTTAACTGTCATACTCTCACACTTAGTGAGTTAAGAAGATCAACTTTTAAATCTCTGTGATAGAGTTAGATCCTGAAGAGGCTTGGTAAGAAAGGAATACTTGTAGCCTGAAGAGGTGTTGCATACTTGTTGTGTAATCTATTTGGAGAAATAGTGGAAAAATCCTTCAAGTTGAAGGGACTGCACGTAGCTCTTGGTTGGAAGAGAGTGAACCAGGATAAAATCTCTTGCGTGAATTTTCTATCCCTAAACTCTTCAGTTTTATTTGCTTATACTAACTGTGGGGTTTTGATATTGCTTTTGTTGATCTTTTAAAAAGGATTTCCTGTGTGCTTTATCTTTTTATCTTCTGCTTGTGAAAAAGTTGTTCAAAAGGGTTTTTGCAAAAAAATTAACAAACACAATTCAACCCCCCTTCTTGTGTTTGCATGTGCCAACTTCAGTTGGTATCAGAGCTCAGTCTTGACAGGGTTGAGCATCTAACAAGTGCTTAGGCAGTACGATCCTACAATCATGGATGCAGAAGGACAAGCTATCAACAGACCTCCTCCCTTTGATGGAACTGACTATGATTATTAGAAAAGGAGGAGGATGGCATTCTTGGATGCACAGAATGCTGACATCTGGGAACTGATAGAAAATGGCTACACTGAGCCATGGAGTGAAGCTGGAGCTGCAGTGCCTAAAGCTGAATGGACTCAAGAGCAGAAAAGCCAACGTCAACTAAACTTGAAAGCTAAGCATAATCTCATGTGTGCTATCACCAGATCTGAGCATGACAAGGTTCATAGTTGCAACACAGCTAAAGAAATCTGGGATACTGTTGCACTAGCTCATGAAGGTTCCTCACAAGTGAAGGAATCAAAGATAAGCATGCTGGTTCACCAGTATGAGCTATTCAAGATGGCTGATCATGAAACCATAGACCAGATGTTTGGAAGATTCCAAACAATCACCAATAGTCTTAGGTCTCTTGGAAAGGTCTATGAAAATAGAGATCATGTGAGAAAAATTTTGAGAAGTCTCTCAAAGCAGTGGAGACCAAAGGTAACTGCTATTCAGGAAGCAAAGAATCTAAATACTCTTTCTTTGGAAGAGCTTCTGGTGTCATTAAAAGTTCATGAACTTGAAGTTAATGAAGAGGAAAACTCCAGAAAAGGAAATTCCATTGCCTTAAGGGCCAAGAAAGTTAGTTCCTCAAAGATGCTTAAAGTTGTTGAGTCTTCAGATGAAGCTGATTCATCAAATAATGAAGATGACTCAAACGAGGATGAACTATCTTTCATCTCCAGAAAAATACAACACATGTGGAGAAAGAAAGATGGATTCAGAAGGAAGCAGCTCAAGAAAAAATTCTCCAAGGAGAAGTAAGATTCCAAGGAGAAAGGTCCACCCCTGTGCTTTGAATGTAAGAAACCATGGCACTTCAAAGCTGACTGCCCAGAGCTGAAGGAGAAAAAGAAATTCTTCAAAAAGAAGAAAGGCTTTATGGCTACTTAGGAGGATCTTGACCTGTCTTCTTCAGATGAAGAAGATGAAGCAGGAGAATAAGCAAACATTTTCTTCATCGCTGACACTGCATCAGAAAGTGAATTCACTGATGTTGAGGTAATAGAATCTGATCCATCTACTCTTCAAACCGTTTTTGATGAATTGCTGCATGATTCATGCATACTGTCTAAAAAGTATAAGAGTCTCAAAAAGAAGTTTACTAAACTTTCTAGAGACTATGATAAGGTCTGCACAGTAAATCAAAACCTCCGGGATGAGAATGAAACATTAAAGTCAAACAATGTTAGTCTGACTGACAAGACTAAGTGTATATCTAATAGCTCTTGTGAAGTTGAAAAACTGAAACAAGATGTGACATACTTGACAGACTCTCTGTCAAAACTGGTTGGTATCTCAGATAAATTAAATCTTATATTAAGATATTCTAGATCACCACATGACAAATTTGGCATTGGTTATGATAAAGAGAAGCAGAATGTATCTCTGAATAAACCAAGAGTTCATACACAAAATAAGGCTTCTAAAGTCCATCCACAGCATACTAAGTCCAAACCAAGCCCTTCCAATACTTACTGCAAAGTATGTGGAAAAAATGGGCATGTGTCATCTAAATGCATACATAACAAGCATGCAAAGCATTCACGACCTATGATCACTAACAAGAAAGGACCCAAGTCAATTTGGGTACCTAAAGATAAGATAATCCCTGTTGCAGATCTGCTTAACAATAGGAAAGAAACAGAACTCCTGGTACTTGGACAGTGGATGCTCACGACACATGACAGGAGAAAGGTATATGTTCCAAAACCTTAGACCCAAAGATGGTGGCTGGGTCACTTTTGGAGGAAATCAAAAAGGAAAGATCATTGGTATAGGTAAAATTGGTAAACATCCTTTTCCCTCCATTGATAATGTTCTATTAGTAAATGGTCTTAAACACAATCTATTTAGCATTAGTCAATTATGTGATAGTGAGTTTGCTGTTTCATTTAATAAGAATATGTGTTCAGTCAAGAAAGCTGATGGGTCACTCTTATTCACATCCCAGAGGCAAAACAATATGTATAAGATTGACTTAGAGGACCTCTCAAATCAAAGTGTGTCATGTCTAGTGTCCATTGAGGATGAGCGATGGATTTGGCACAAAAGGTTAGGTCATGCAAGTTTGAGATTAATCTCCAAACTGAAAAAGCATAACCTTGTAAGAGGTCTACCTAACCTTAGTTTCAAATCTGATGCTCTCTATGATGCATGTCAGAATGGAAAACAATTCAAAGGTTCCTTTGAATCTAAGAATATTATTAGTACCAACAGACCGCTAGAATTGCTACACCTTTATCTCTTTGGTCCAACAAGGACTGCTTCTGTCAGTGGGAAAAAATATGGTCTTGTCATAGTAGACGACTACACTAGATGGACATGGGTTATGTTCCTTGCTCACAAGGACGAGTCATTCAAGGTCTTTTCTGTATTCTGCAAACGTGTACAGAATGAAAAATGCATGTGTATAGCTTCAATTAGAAGTGATCATGGGGGAGAATTTGTCAATAAGCTATTCCATGAGTTTTGTGAAGAAAGTGGTATTCAACACAACTTCTCAATACCAAGAACACCACAGCAAAATGGTGTGGTAGAGAGACAGAACAGGTCTCTTCAAGAGATGGCTAGGACTATACTCAATGACAATTATGTCCCTAAGCATTTCTGGGCTGAACCTGTGAACACTGCCTGCTACATTCAGAACAGAATATACATTAGACCTATTCTGAATAAGACTCCTTATGAATTGTGGAAAGGTATAAAACCCAACATTTCATACCTTCACCCTTTCGGATGTAAATGCTTTATCTTGAATACAAAAGATCAACTTGGTAAATTTGATGCTAAAGTAGATAATGGAATCCTTCTAGGATTTTCTGAAACTTCAAAAGGCTTTAGAGTTTATAATTCTATAACTTTAGTTGTAGAAGAATGTATTCATGTAAAATTTGATGACAAACAGCCTGATAAGAGACTATCAGAGCTAGATGAAACTTTTGCAGATCTTGATCTAAACATCTCAGGAGAGAAAACAGAAGTCAAGACTGATATCCAAGTAGACGACACTTCTCAACAACAACCTGAAACATCTACCTCTCAACAAGAAAATGCTCAGAAATCTTGGTATTTCAGAAATTACCATCCTCAAGATCAAATAATTGGTGACCCCAATGACAAGCTAAGAACTAGGTCAACCTTCAGAGAACAAAGTGATTCTGCTCTTGTCTCTGAATATGAACCGAAGACAGTGGACGAAGCTCTACTGGACAAAGTATGGATTCTTGCTATGCAAGAAGAGCTAAACCAGTTTGAGAGAAGTGAAGTCCGGACGCTTGTACCCCTGCCTGAAGACAAGTCAGTCATTGGAACAAAGTGGGTTTACAGAAACAAGCTTGATGAATATGGTAAGGTTGTGAGAAACAAGGCAAGACTTGTTGCTCAAGGCTACTCTCAAGAAGAAGGTATAGACTACACTGAAACTTTTGTACCGGTTGCTAGGCTAGAAGCTATTAGAATATTACTTTCGTTTGCTGCACATCATTATATTATGCTTTTTCAAATGGATGTTAAAAGTGCCTTCTTAAATGGCTTTATTAGTGAAGAAGTATCTATCGTGCAACCTCCTGGCTTTGAAAATACAAATCACCCTGAACATGTTTATAAGCTTAAGAAAGCATTGTATGGACTTAAGCAAGCTCCTAGAGCTTGGTATGATAGGTTAAGTTCATTTCTAATGGAAAATGGTTTTAACAGAGGAAAAGTAGAGGAAAAGTAGACACAACTCTTTTTAGAAAGTCTATTAAGTCAGATTTCATTATAGTACAGATTTATGTTGATGATATCATTTTCGGTGCTACTAACGAATCTCTGTGCAAGGAATTCTCTAAGTTAATGCAAAAAGAATTTGAAATGAGCATGATGGGAGAACTCAAATTCTTCCTTGGACTTCAAGTTAAGCAGTCTATGGACGAAGTGTACATCCATCAGACTAAGTATACAAAAGGAGCTTCTAAAGAAGTTTAAGATGGATGATTGCAAACTAATGAATACCCCTATGCATCCCACTTCAATACTGAACAAAGATGATAAAGAGAAAAAGATATACCAAAAGGTATATAGAGGTATGATAATATCTCTTTTATATTTGACTGCGTCTAGATCTGATATCATGTTCAGTGTTTGCTTATGTGCTCGTTATCAATCTGATCCTAAATAGTCTCATCTCTCAGCATTTAAAAGAATATTTAGATATTTAAAAGGTACTACTAATCTGGGTTTGTGCTTTAAGAAAAATGATGATTACAGATTAGTTGGTTTTTGTGATGCTGACTATGCTGGAGATAGAATTGAAAGAAAAAGCACTAGTGGAGGTTGTCACTTCATTGGAGCTAACCTAGTGTCTGGTCAAGCAAAAGGCAAAGTATCATTGCTCTATCAACTGCTGAAGCAAAATACATATCAGCTGCAAGATGCTGCTCACAACTTCTATGGATCAAACACCAATTGGAGGACTACAATGTATTTGTAAGTAGTATTCCACTTATGTGTGATAATACTGCTGTAATCAATTTATCTAAGAATTCAATATTACATTCTAGAGCTAAGAACATAGAGATTAAACATCATTTTATTAGGGATTATATGCAAAAAGGTGTGTTTGAAGTTCAATTTGTAGATACTGACCACCAATGGGCAGATATCTTCACCAAACCTCTTGTTGAGGACAGATTCATCTTTATAAGAAAACATTTGAATATGTTGTATGTGGATTGAGGTAGTATATTGATAAGCCTCTGGCTTATCTAGTTTTATGACTAGATGAACTAGGGTTTATATGCCAATTTATTCGAGTTCACTCTCGATTTCGCCAGAAATTGCCTTGTTTTGTTCCTAAGTTGGACTTTGACTCGTTTTGCGTCTTCTGTGTAGTTTTTAGGTTATTTTGGATAGAATTACGCTTGTGGTTGCTTGTGTTGTTTTCAGATCCATAAGTGAAGCTTTAAGAGTTAAGAAAAGTGAAGAATATGAGCCAAACAGAGCCCATCACGGCCTGGCCGTGATGACCATCACGGCCATGATCAAGCAGAGCAGAAGGGGCAAAAGTCAGAAGCTGTCACGGCCTAGCCGTGATGTATATCACGGCCGTGACCTAAAACCCACACAAGTCGAGAAGTGTCATCACGGCCTAGCCGTGATGTCTATCACGGCCGTGACAATCCAGGAGGCAAAAGTCAGAACCTTTCACGACCTGGCCGTGACAACCGTCACGGGCGTGACAGAACAGATGGTGGAGACAGAAGCTATCACGGCCTAGCCGTGATGAGGCTCACGACCGTGATGTTCAAGATTTGAAAGCGCGCCCAACCCAGAATGCGTCACGGCCTGGCCGTGATGGCCATCACGGCCGTGACGCGTGGCCTCCCTATAAATAGAGCAGATCAGAACAGATTTGAGGAGTTTTTTGGATCAGAATTCTTCAGAGACTTTTTGTAACCCTATTTCTGGGATTTCTTCTTCTCTTCTTTTCTCTTAATTCATAGGCTTAGGATGGATTCCAATTGTACGTTCGTTGTTGTTACGGACATGAGGAACTAATCCTCTTGTCCAAGGGACCGATGAAGCCACCCATGGCGGCATAGTATTAATGTAATGTACTTCTCTCTCCTTTAATTCAATTATGATTTTCCAATTCTGTTTTCATTGTGTCGATTATATGCTAGCGTGATCGACTAGTTAAGCGTGATGAGGCCTAGCGGCGATTCGCGTTTGTAACTTGAATTGGGAACATCGGTCAGTATTGCACGAGAGTGAATAGGAGATCGGTGCAACCTATAGGGAACAAGAATTAATAGAATTTGAGATTAGGGTTAAGAGACCTAGCAAGTAATTAACCCAAATCATCGAATACGTCCTAATGAGCACGGAAGTGGATTTAGGAGAATTTAGGGGTCCCGGTTGACATTAAAATTGAACTTAGGGAGGAGAATATCATCACTTGGGTACTTTGCATGAGTGGGTAGGTGGATTCGAAACCTTGGATGCTTTTATTTCTGAATTTAATCACCCGTAGCTTTAATTGATTTGATTCCTGAATTGGCAATCTCAATCTCTTTCTATCAACCTCCTTCTATTGCTTAACTAACGTGTCGGATTTCTTGACAATTTAGTATAATTGGTAACCCAATCCTTGTGTTCGACCTCGGTAGAATACTACCGTGTTTTTATTACTTGCGACGACCCGGTACACTTGCCGGAGTCACAACAAGTTTTTGGCGCCGTTGCCGGGGATTGGCACAACCAATTTTCCTAATTTTTAGGAAATTCGGCTGTTTGGTTAAGCTGACTTTTAGTCTTATTTTCTTTTATTTAATTGCCATTATTTTTCTCTGTTTCTTTGATTCCACTTGGTCTTTGCCTGTTTTTGTATGCGAGGTACTCTTCTACAAGAGGACGTGCTATTCGATTCAGAGATCACCAGGACCGAGAGGCAATTAAGAAAAGAGGCCAGAGAAAGGAAGAGGTTGGAAGCAATTAAAATAGAGGGCATGGCTGAAGAAAATCCTCCTCCTCCTCCTCGTTACAAGCCTCTCTTTGAGTACGATCTACCAAGCTTGGTGGATTGTGACTCTTCTATTGTGAGAGGCAACTTGAACACAGACTCCTTCAGAGTTGAAGCATGTGTCACATTCCAGCTCCGGGAGAATCAGTTTGATGGGAGTGGAAAGCAAGACCCGCATAGACACATCACTCGCTTCCTTGAGGCGTGTGACTTACAGAAGACAAGAGGAGTCTCACAGGATGAGTTTCGCTTGCGACTTTTCCCTCTTTCTCTTAGGGATGTCGCTCGCGATTGGGTTGACAGTTTGGATAGGAACAAAGATCGTAACTTGGGAGCAAATGGCACGAAGTTCCTAACCAAATACTTTCCTCCTCGGAAAGGCGGCACAAGCAAGAATAGCCGTCACTTCATTCAGGCAAACGGAGGATGAAACATACAATGAAGCATGGGAGAGGTACAATGGTTTGTTGAGAAGATGTCCCTCTGCGTTCTTTGACCCAGTTTCCAAAGTGCAACATTTCTTTAATGGGTTGAGAGGACGCTATCAGATGAACTGTGATGCCGCAGCTGGCGGTTCTTTTGTATATTTATCGGCTGAGGACGGATGGGCACTGTTAGAGAAGATGTCATATAATGATTACAACCGTGGTAGGGAGACCTCGAGTGGAATCAGTTCTGGGACAATGGAAGCCATTTTAGAGCAAAACAGACTTTTGAAGATGCAAAATGAGGCTTTGTCTGGGAACAAGAGGGTTAATGCTATACACGAGGGAATGCCTCCAGGTTGTGCAAATTGCAATGGAAATCATGACACTCAGAATTGCCCGCTAAATTTCCCTCAAGAACATGTGGACTCTTGCCACAACTTCTATGACACTGTACCCCAGAACAATTATCAGAGGAACAATCAGAATCAGAATAGGGGCTACATGAGAAGAGACCATCCGGGATTTGCTTGGAGTGATGTTAATGGTGGTCTAGCCGGTCAACAACACCCTCAACAGAATTGGCAACAACCTCAACAGGGTCCGAGACCGAACATTGGAATTCAAGCAGGCGCAATACTCAGCAGGTCCTCCTGGGACTAATCAGGTGCAAATAACAGATAGTGGAAGACAACCGTGGGAGTTGGCTTTTGAGAAAATGAGTGCAGCAGTGGAGAAATTGTCAATTAACACGAACACTGCCATTGACAAGTTGGCCACTCATACAGGTTCAGCAATTCAGAATATCGAGACACAAATAGCACAGCTCTCGAAGCAATTGAATGAGCGTCTGCCGGCACTCTTCCGGGTGACACCGAGAACAACCCCAAGGGACAATGCAATGTCATATCTACTAGAAGCGGAAGGGTGTTAGGACCTAGCAGGGGTACCACTAGTTCTCAGGATGACAAGGGGCCAGAACAACCTCATGTTGAGGAAGAGCAAACTGAAAAAGAAGGATTGGCAAGTGACAAGGGACCGGAGCAAGGGGGAAGGCTGAAACTTGTGGATGAAGAATTCCGAAGGAAGAAGTGGGTTGAACCCCAAGACCTCCCGCCCTACATGAAGGTTCCGTGATCCTAAGAAAGATTAAAGAAGCCTCAACAGGATAAGCAATTCAATAAGTTCCTTGATGTCTTCCGAAAACTTCAGATTAACATTCCATTCGCGGAAGCCTTGGAACAAATGCCATCATATGCTCGGTTTATGAAGGAACTTCTCACTAAGAAGCGGAGGATTGTGGATGAAGAAACGGTTGCTTTGACCGAGGAGTGTAGTGCCATTCTTCAACGGAAACTGCCTCCGAAGTTGAAGGATCCCGGTTCCTTCTCGATACCATGCACCATTGGGGGAATTACCTTCGGAAAGGCATTATGTGATCTAGGGGCAAGCATCAACTTGATGCCCCTCTCGATGATGAAGAGGCTTGGGATCAAAGAAGTAAAGGATACGCGAATGTCACTCCAACTGGCCGATCGTTCTATCAAATATCCCTATGGAGTAGTTGAAGACTTGCTCGTGAAAGTTGACAAGTTCATATTCCCAGTGGACTTTGTGGTGCTCGATATGGATGAAGACGCTGAGATCCCTCTCATATTGGGTAGGCCCTTCTTGGCCACCGGGGGTGCCTTGATAGATGTGCGGAGAGGGAAACTCACTTTAAGGGTAAATGATGATGAGGTGGTCTTCAATGTCTTTGAAGCGATTAAGCACCCGGAAGAGAATTCAGCTGTGTATCGAGTGGATGTGGTGGACCCAACTGAAAAAGTAAAGGTAACTCGAAAAGACCATGATCCTTCACTTGCAACAGTATCGGTGGAATCTCATGAGGAAGACAGTGAGGAAAAAGGCCCTTCGGGGGATGAAGTCTACCTTGAGTGGCTACGAGACATGGAACCCATACCGAGTCTCCCAAAGGAAGAATGTGCAAGGAAAGAACTCAGCAGCAAGGGAATGAAAAAGAAGAGTAAGGCACCAAGGGTGAAAAGTAGTACAACCGTGGTGGTCAAGAAGGACAACAAGTTGATCCCAAAAAAGACCATCGCGGAGTGGAGAGTGCGTGCAGATTATAGAAGGATGCTGGCCTTGAATGAGCTGTCCGGGAACAGCTTGCGAGTATATAAAAGTGCACAAACCTACAAAGAACAGGCCAAGGAATGGAATGGCAAGCAGGATCTTCCTCCAGATTAACCCTTAGGGGCGACTTGAGTCAGGCTCGGGACGTTAAACAAGCGCTACTTGGGAGGCAACCCAAGCTAGGTACCCTCTACTTTCCTCACTCGTATTTTTGTTTCGTTTTTGTGTGTGTTTTGTTTTTGTTGTCACTCTTGAATAATTTGAGAAGATCAAGAGTTGTTGTATGAATGTCGTGTCGGCAAGCTTGTTAGATGTTAATTGAATTGAGCATGATTGATTGCATGAATTACTTGATCATTGATGATTTCCCCCTAGGGTCTGAAAATAGAAAAGTTGATCCCCACTTAAAAAAATTGAAAATTGAACTTTGAGATTTATTATGATTACTTGATTTATGATAAGTTTGGGGTGAGGAGGTGCACACACTAGGAATCGTATCTCGGTCAAACAATTTGCAAAATGTCCAGGTGAGGAATTTGAGCCTCCAACTCTGTTTTTGAATGTGGGAATCACTGTTAAGTTGCACTTTCCCGAATTTGCTTTAATCTCTATATGGTTTGCATGATTACGTGTTGCATCAAATGATTTAGGCAATTTTCTTTGAATTAACTACTTGGCCTGAAATGAACCGTCCCTAATGTATGTTCCCTAGTTAGCCAAATTGAGCCCAAATTGACCTATTGTTTCTTGATGACCCTACATTACGAGCCAAAATCTGAAAAACCATGTTGACCCAATCTTAGGATTAGGAGAGCATGGAAATGAGCAAGAGAAAGGTTGTGAGAAACTAAGTTTGGGGTGGCTACAAGGTGTGTGTCATATTGGGATGAGAAAAAGAAAATAAAGGTTGACCCAAGGCAAAAAGAAAAAGAAAAGAAAAGAAGAAAACAAAAAAAAAAAAAAAAAAAAAATTTGCCAAAAGAAAAGGGGCAAAACAAGTAATATCAAGGAAAAGGTTGTAGTCACCCGAGCCCAAATGAAAAATGGAAAGAAAGGAATTTGAGTGGAAAAATGTGTTTAATGCTCATGCTCTCTTAGTTCCTAGGGACTTAAACCTAAATATCCTTGATTATCCTACCCTCAGCCAGGCCCCATTACAACCTTTAAAAGACCTTTTGATGTTGCATGCATGTTTTCGTGGGAACTATGTTTGAGATGAAAATCAAATTCATGGGAAGTGCTCTTGATAAGCGAAATTGAGTGAAAAAGTTGAAAGCCTAGACAAACTTGAGCGAACGAGTGAAATACTAAATGCCCTTGGGAGGAAGGCAATTGTTTGAAATAGGTGATCTTTCTTTGTGTGTATCTTTGAGCCTCAACTTAGAGTAAGGATGGCATGAATGATAATTTCTCAATTGTTTAAAGTGGATGAATGTGGGGACTACATTGATAAAAAAAAAGGAGGGGGGAATCAAAGAAGAAAAATTGTTTTGTAAGGTCGCATGAAATTTGTGCGAAATTGATTAGATCTTTCAAGCTTGCCAAGTCTTGAGTCGTTTTTGAGTTTTAAGCTTGCTTGGGGACAAGCAAGGTTTAAGTTTGGGGTATTTTGATAAGCCTCTGGCTTATCTAGTTTTATGACTAGATGAACTAGGGTTTATATGCCAATTTATTCGAGTTCACTCTCGATTTCGCCAGAAATTGCCTTGTTTTGTTCCTAAGTTGGACTTTGACTCGTTTTGCGTCTTCTGTGTAGTTTTTAGGTTATTTTGGATAGAATTACGCTTGTGGTTGCTTGTGTTGTTTTCAGATCCATAAGTGAAGCTTTAAGAGTTAAGAAAAGTGAAGAATATGAGCCAAACAGAGCCCATCACGGCCTGGCCGTGATGACCATCACGGCCATGATCAAGCAGAGCAGAAGGGGCAAAAGTCGGAAGTCATCACGGCCTAGCCGTGATGTATATCACGACCGTGACCTAAAACCCACACAAGTCGGAAGCTGTCACGGCCTAGCCGTGATGTCTATCACGGCCGTGACAATCCAGGAGGCAAAAGTCGAAACCTTTCACGACCTGGCGTGACAAATCCGTCACGGGCGTGATGAACAGATGGTGGAGACGAAGCTATCACGGCCTAGCCGTGATGAGGCTCACGACCGTGATGTTCAAGATTTGAAAGCGCGCCCAACCCGAGAATGCGTCACGGCCTGGCCGTGATGGCCATCACGGCCGTGACGCGTGGCCTCCCTATAAATAGAGCGGATCGGAAAGCATTTGAGGAGTTTTTTGGATCAGAATTCTTGAGAGACTTTTTGTAACCCTATTTCTGGGATTTCTTCTTCTCTTCTTTTCTCTTAATTCATAGGCTTAGGATGGATTCCAATTGTACGTTCGTTGTTGTTACGGACATGAGGAACTAATCCTCTTGTCCAAGGGGATCGATGAAGCCACCCATGGCGGCATAGTATTAATGTAATGTACTTCTCTCTCCTTTAATTCAATTATGATTTTCCAATTCTGTTTTCATTGTGTCGATTATATGCTAGCGTGATCGACTAGTTAAGCGTGATGAGGCCTAGCGGCGATTCGCGTTTCGGAACTTGAATTGGGAACATCGGTCGAGTATTGCACGAGTGAATAGGAGATCGGTGCAACCTATAGGGAACAAGAATTAATAGAATTTGAGATTAGGGTTAAGAGACCTAGCAAGTAATTAACCCAAATCATCGAATACGTCCTAATGAGCACGGAAGTGGATTTAGGAGAATTTAGGGGTCCCGGTTGACATTAAAATTGAACTTAGGGAGGAGAATATCATCACTTGGGTACTTTGCATGAGTGGGTAGGTGGATTCGAAACCTTGGATGCTTTTATTTCTGAATTTAATCACCCGTAGCTTTAATTGATTTGATTCCTGAATTGGCAATCTCAATCTCTTTCTATCAACCTCCTTCTATTGCTTAACTAACGTGTCGGATTTCTTGACAATTTAGTATAATTGGTAACCCAATCCTTGTGTTCGACCTCGGTAGAATACTACCGTGTTTTTATTACTTGCGACGACCCGGTACACTTGCCGGAGTCACAACATATATATTGTTAATTTGGTCATCCATTGCATGTTCTCTCTGCACGTCCACTAGTCATGACGTCCAGAGCAAGTGGATTCTACGCGTCCACTACCTTTGTCTTTGCACGTCCACTCTTAGTCTTGTGTGGACTCGTCTATGCACACATTTATTGCTTATATTAATTTGTTCTTGGACACTTTTATATAAAACGCTTCTCTTTCCTTGCTGAGTTAGCAACCCTCATCAATCCCATCATAACTTTTTACGATTCCAAGATTACCAACGTTGTTTTACCCTTAATGACATGTCTTGTCATTATCTTTGTTTTGGAAACTGTTGGTTTTCAGAAATATTTAAAAGCAACCTCTTTCCCTCTGAAAATCTTTTCGTATCTCTTCATCCCTATCAACCTCTCTCTCTCTCTGAACCCTTCGAACTCTCAGTCTCCCTTGTTCTTCCAAAACTCTTCTTACTCAACAATGGCTTCAACCACTGCTCCCATGCCTGCTTTTGCAACGGATACTATGTCCATAGCCGTGGAACACTATTTCAATTTTGGAATTCTTCAAGAATAAAATCTGGATGTAAGTAAGTTCATCAATGCTGCTGGTTGGGATGGAATCTTCTTGGAAAAGGTCTCGGTGTATCCCGATCTGATAAGGGAATTCTGGAGGAGACCGAAGATCTCTGAAACAAAAGTTGTTAGATTTGTTCTAGGAAGAAAAGTGATAGTATTAGAGAAAATCATCTCTGATGCCATTGCTTGTGCTCAAGAAGGATTAATCTTCACTGAAAACTGGGAAGAAGACCAAGGTGGTCCAGAAACAATTGTTGTTACCCTTATGAGGCAAGACAACGTGAGAAATCATTCCTGGAAATCATCTGAAATGAAAGATCACATAAGAATTCTTCACCAGGTTCTGAATAAAGTAGTGCTGCATAAGATTGGCTACAAGGACAATTTATCAGCTTTTCACAAATTCTACTTGTGTCATCTGGTTTTTGAAACCAAGATTAACCTTCCATGGATCCTATTTCATCGCTTCAAGGATGCCATTACCAACAGAGAATCCGCCTCTCACATTACCTTCACCCATCTCTTATAAAAAATTCTCAAGCAACAAGGCTTGTACGATGTTCTGAGTGCAAAGCCGAAGGATGAACAAGAAAGACTCCTTCGTGAGAAAGGATTGCAAGTTGTAGACTTTGGCCAAGTAAATCTCAGTGGCATGCAACTCAGCACTTACAAGCAAGTGGAGTTGGCAAAGCTTGAAGAGAAGATGAAGGTTAAGGAAGAAACTCTTGAAGCCAACGAAGCTGCAATTCTTGGTTTGAAGAAGGGAACCAAGAGAAAAACTATGGCTGTGAGGCAACCCCTTCCCAAGAGGACTACTAGAGGATCGGTCCCCTCTGTATCCTCTGGTACTGTTCGTCCATCTGCACCAAAAAGGGCAAGGAAAGTCATCATGTCTAAAGATGAAGATGATGATGAACTCCCTATTGCTACTATTCTTGAAAAGCAAGCTGTTGTTGTTGCTGGTCCAATTGCTAAGAAGAAAAGGCAACCAGCGAAGAGGGCTAGAACAACTTTGACTTTTGAGGTAGTAATCTCTGCTAATGACCATGTTAGGTTAGCAGTAGATGAACTAGTATCAAATTTGACAACTCTTGATGATAATTTCTCTGCTCCATATGATGTGAATAATGCTTATGTTCCTACCCTGCCACAATCACCACCTCACCACTACCACACATAGATAACATCATTACCATTGAAGCCCCCTTTCCAAAACCCTTGAAAACTTTATCTCCACCCATCATTCCCTCTTCCACTCTCTATGCTGGCAAAAATTGGGCCAAAGTACAGAGAGAATGGAAAGTACTCTTCCATACCATTCCACATGAGCCAAAACTCATTCTATCAAAATGGTATCCCCTGGCTGAATATGAGTTTGAACCCCTCAACATCTAACCTTACTGGGTCAACCCTGAACCCCACACTCCATCTGGCTCATTCCCTTCTCAAATGTTCAATGAACATGCACTTCTCCTCACCCACCTTCCTCAACAAAGATTCCCTACCAAGAAAATCTCCCCCAACCTAGTGAAACTTCCACCTCTTAAACCCTTCACTGATGGAGTAGAAAGAGTTATCATATCTGATTGGCATACAGATCCAAACAAGAAAAATATTGGAAGTGTTCTTGAGAAAAGAGACAGATCCTCCAGGAAAATTCCTTTTGTCATGGATCAGACTGCAAAATGGATGACTTTCAAACATCCAAGTATATATGGAGCTGCTGTTGACCGGTTTGTGAACACACTGATGTATGAGATGCTGAAAGGGAATTCAGTCAATTCAGAGCAGACTGGGCTGCATGATTTGTCCCTCCCACCTGGTTAAGACACTCCACGTCTACAGATATTGGTGTTATTCCCTACAAAATCTGTCCTAAATTAACGATGATTGATCTAAACAAGGACAAGGATAGGAAGCATCCAAGGCACAAAGGAAAGATGGCAGTTGTTGAAGACATCATGCTGGATCTCCATTCTGAACCCTTTGACCACTCACAGATGGATTATATTCAATCCTTGCCAATTGAGATGGTTAATAAAGCTAACTATGTCGGTGCCTTCTGGCAATCCCACCTAACTTACTGCACAAGAGAAGCTTCCACTTCTGGCCTGTCTACTGAGGAGAAGAAGAAAACTCCTAAATTCAGAGGCAGATGTGGACTCTCGAGTGTCAGATATCTGATCTTTAAGGATTTGTGGGGTCTGCCTATAACCAGTCGAGATGTGGAAATTCCTAAATAAATTCACTGGGCAAAGGATATCCCTGAGCCAGTTATTCAATATGCTTTTTCCACAACTTCAACCTCTTCCTATGGACATACATCTGAAGAATTAATTGTAGAAGGCCCTGAGCTGAATATGGAAATCTTTTCAAAACCTGTTTTTGAGCCGTCCACTCCTTTAGTTGATGCAGTTGCTGTTGAGCCATCTATGACAGAACTATCTGATGAGATATGTGCTTCTAAGCATGGTGTTGAGTCTGCTAAGACATCTTCTCAACCATTATCTCTTTCTATGGTTCATCCTCCAGACCAAGCTCAAGACACTATCTCAGACTCTGCTGAAATCTCAAGACAATTATCTTTGCCATCCAATCTTGAGGACATCATTGGCAAAATTGTTCATGATAAGGTTGGAAAGATAGTTGAAGAGAGAACTAGCAAATGGCACAACAAATTGAAGAAAGAGTGCAAAAGCAAGTGCAAGACACCTTGGCCCCTACAAATGCCATGGTGACTCAAATGTTGGCCTTGCTAATGGAATTTGAGAAGAATCAAAATCCGCACCAACCCCCTCCACCACCTCCTTCTTCTTAGAATTTCTTCTTTCTTATTGTATTTTGCTGACGATGATGGTCCACTCCATTTTTACCTTTTTGGCTGATGACAAAAATAGGGAGGAAGGAAAAGAAAGAAAATTATAAATAAAGTCAGTTGTTGAAAAGCACTTATATGTTTGCATTTGCATTGATCTGCTTTACTTATATTATTTGCTCTGATATTTGTGTTTATATGGATTCTAAGTATAATAAGTGTTTGTACCTTTCTATTAGTCAGCTTAAATATTTGAATGCCTTGTCTTAGGGGAAGCCTTGCAAGCTCTCTTAGACTTTGCTATTTAAATTTAATCAGTTTTTGTCATCATTAAAAAGGGGGAGATTGTTGGAACCAAAGTGGTTTTGGATTTAATAATCTCTAAGTTTTGATGTTAACAAAAGGATTAAATTTGCTTGGCAAAGTGTTAGTTGAGATCTAACAAGTGAGTTCAGTTTATGCAGGAATATTCAAAATAATATAAGGTATACAATGCTTGGACTCGTGCAGAGAATTACCCGTCCAAAGGTTATTTAAACTGTTTATAATTTAATTGATAAGTAGACTGGTTTTTCTTTAGTAGATGAGGCTATAAATGAATACCTAAATAACTTGTTAGGTATAGCAAGTCCAAAGACTTGAAAATAAGCACGTCCATCTTGCCACGTCAGCAGACGAGTGCTATCCTTGTAACTCAAGTAGTGCCTAACTATAATTCAGTAGACGTCCATAGTGCCACGTCACTGGACGGAGTTTCTCTAAGGACTTAGCAAGTCCAAAGACTTGTGTGGACGAGCGCTTCTATCATATTAGTAAACGAGCGCTTCTATCACATTAGTAGACGATCGCTTCTACCACTTTAGTGGACGAGCGCTTATGCCACATCAGTGGACGAGCAGAATTAAACTCTTGTATGGATGCGTTCTTAAAACTAAGTAGACGGCTATATATGTTCTATATGTTTGCTACCTTAAATATGAGATTTAATGCAATCTGGTCCACAATGAATTTATTTCAAATGATTGATATTTATTTCAAAAGAATATTTGTTCTTACCATTTGTCTTTATTCGATTTAATGTCTTGTTTCCCTTGAGAAAACTCATTTTACTATCAAGGAAATATAAAAAGTAAATAGTACAATTGGAATTGCAAAACGATCTGTACGATGACATCCTTTTTGCTGAACAAAAGCTGTGTTATACACAAAGGAGGAAAGAAAGCTTTTAAGGTACAATTGCTCAGAACAACGAGCCTCCATTTTGTGATTTTCTGATAACCAAGGGTACTTGTCAACTCGCCTAAATCAAGCTATCAATCACAACGGATATCATGCATTAAATGCTATCTCTAAACAGGATTATTCAAAGTAATCGTTGAAGAACTACAAGAGCAGAAGAAGGTCACTATATAAGTAGAAGATCTCAGATACTGAAGAACAACTTTTGCTAGCCTAACTTCTGCCAATACAATTCTTGAGAAAACAAGATCTTATTCTTTCATTCTTTCAAAAGCAAAAGTCTGTAATCATTTAGTTTGAATATTATTGTAATATTCAACTGATCTTAAACTGTCATACTCTCACACTTAGTGAGTTAAGAAGATCAACTTTTAAATCTCTGTGATAGAGTTAGAGCCTAAAGAGGCTTGGTAAGAAAGGAATACTTGTAGCCTGAAGAGGTGTTGAATACTTTTTGTGTAATCTATTTGGATAAATAGTGTAAAAATCCTTCAAGTCGAAGGGACTGGACGTAGCTCTTGGTTGGAAGAGAGTGAACCAGGACAAAATCTCTTGCGTGAATTTTATATCCCTAAACTCTTCGGTTTTATTTGCTTATACTAACTGTGGGGTTTTGATATTGCTTTTGTTCATCTTTTAAAAAGGATTTCCTGTGTGCTTTATCTTTTTATCTTCTGCTTGTGAAAAAGTTGTTCAAAAAGGTTTTTGCAAAAATAATTAAAAAACACAATTCAACACCCCCCCCCCCCCCCCCCACCCACCCACCCACCCACCCACCCAAAATGTGTTTGCCTGTGACAACTTCAGTAAGAACTACCTTCAGAGTCTAGAGATTGTGGTAAGACACCCTTCCAACTAACAAAGTATCATCCGCATATGGTAGATAATACAAAATAGGACTGATCAAAATTAAAACCGGAGAACCTACCACAATCCACTGCCCGGTACATGAGGCTACTAAGCCCCTCAACAACAATAAGAAATAAAATGGAGCCAACGGATCACCCTGTCTCAGACCCTTTTGCAGACAAAGTTCCTCCATCGGACTACTATTAACAAAAACCGATACTTGACCTAAGAAAACACAAGCTTCCATCCAACCTATCCGTTTATCAGAAAACCCATCATTCTCATCATATACTTGAGAAAGTCCCGGTTAATCTGTGGCACCCTCTACCCCGCACGTAATTATAAAGCGATAACATAGAAGGAAATAATTTAATTTTTCAAAATAAGATAAACACATGCTTATTCTTTATAAAAGAAAACCAACGGGTAAAGGATACCACATTGTAACAAGGTCTCAATGCGGAAAATAAAACATAAAAAATGTTTTAAAAAGAAAGGCATAACATAAACATAAACGAAACCCAACCCCGGTGTCACATTACAGAGCTGGTATAACCAATCCGATAAACAACTCGGATAAACAAACTAAAACTAAACATAACTAAACTACGAAAAAGATACATGCAAAGCAAACAACAAAAGACAGGGAGCAAGAACCATAAATATAAACATAACGGCAACAAGATAGTTAGCAAGATGAACATACAACAAAGCAATATCATACACATCATATCAACAATAATAAGTATATCACATATCACATTCATCACTCATATAATGCAATGCGACTCACTACTCCGAATACATGTAGATCCATCTACACCGGGCATACGACTTTGGAGTTACATTTCCACATTGGCCAATAAGCACCAACACCGAGGCAGTTCACCTTACCATGGGTGGACCCCTTGGAAACCAAAGCACCATAATCTAGGATGCGCCACCACATGGGGCCACGATTCACCTAACTCTCGGATGAATTACCGCGGATGGTCAGATCACCTTACTCTAGGACGACCTCCCCTATGTCGTATCTCCCCCTAATAACTTCATGCATGATGCATGCACACAAACAACCAACTGTTTATCCACTACCTCCATCAACACCATTTATTATGGCTTAACGTCTTTGGCCAACAAGCACCAAAGATAACATCATCTTTAATCTTTTAACTTTAAACGTTAAACAACACTCTGGGCAAAAAGCACCGGAGCTCAACACCTTGACCATTAAGCATCAAGACCCCTTTGGCCACTAGGCTACCAAGGTACAACATCAACAATGTTATCTTCTCATTTTAGTTATTAACACTCTAGTTCTTAGGCACCAGAGTTCAATACCTTGACCATTAAGCATCAAGGCCCCCTTGGCCACTCGGCTACCAAGGTACATTATCATCTTTAAGTTATCTAGCTTGTCTTCACTTTGTTTGGTGTCTTCTTTTATTATTATTAGGGACAACTGGGGTGAACCACCCCTGTCCAGCTTTCTGCGTTCTAGTTAGTACAGGGAAGCACGGTCGTGCTTCCCCCAGCACGGGCGTTCTACCTAATAAATCAAGCATGATCGTGCTGACTGTTGAGCACGGTCGTGCTCAATGGATTGTGACTGTACTGTATCTGGGCAGAAGAGTTGAAGAACCCTTTCTAAGTTTCCTAGGGCATTCCAGATCAATCTTATTGGCTTTAACTACACCATTGCTCATCAGCTTCATTATTCTTAACTATTTTTCATGTCTTATCATTATGGGGAATTAATCCTTTAATCACAGCTTCATTATTAATGTCCCTAGAACACTCACTAATCAATCCTAGGGTCTTTAACTAAGCCATATTAACATAACTTTGCCTCTCATACTATTTTCATGTCTTATGAACAACCGGGACAATATCCCATGAATCTCATTTATCATTGTTAACGTATTTTAACGTCTTTAACATCATTAACATGACTTATTAATTAATTAGAGACTTAATATAATCATTGTTGGCATTAACATCCTCAACAATCAACGCTCTTTAAGAGCACAACATCATCATCATTATCATGGCAGCATTCTCATCAAAACAACATCATCATCATAGCATTCATCATCATGAACATTCACTCATGGCATTCATCAAACATATCAACATCACCATCATAGTAACAAGTCTAAATACGCCAAACATAAACACTTAAACATACAGATATCAAATAGGCAAATATAAACATGTTATCAAGCAAACAGTCATATAGGCATTTAATCAAACACCAGGGTCATGGGTTAACCCTTCATCTTATGCTACCACATAGCCTACATGTTCATACTATCCCTTCTCCCCATACTTGGTATGAAGATTCCCACCACGACAGCACAAGCAAACTATCCTCATTCCCTCGAGCGGCTCGATGAGTTCCTCAAGCATTGGCCAAACACAAGAGGATTAACTAATTAATCCCCAATTTAAGAAAAGGAAAAGGAGATTAAAGAGAGGGATAACCAGTTTACCTTTAGAGACACTAGTGCGTGTGACTTCTCTCTCAAACGGACTCAAGAACACCAAGAACTTCAAAGGGTTCAAGGGAAGGGAAAAGGGAGAGTTTTATGTCACACTAAGATTGCCCAAAGTGCCAAAAAAAGGGTTTGGCTCGCAACCCTCGCGGAACTGTTCTATTTATAGAGTTTGTGACTTGAACATGGTCGTGCTCAATTTCTGAGTATGGGACGCTCAAATATTTCATTGCGAGACCGTCTAAAAGATCGAATTGGCCAAAACACATAAAATATGACTTGTAGGTAATTCTCTTAGATTTCCAACGCATCAAAGATCACCTTAGTCGTACATCTAGAACTCAAGATATGGCCACAACGGTGAAACATGTTACTAGGACTCTAAAAGGATTGAACCTTTCTAAAGCTAAACTTCCCCAAACATGAACTTAGGCATCAAAAACAAACATAACAAGCATATACAAACATATATATATATATATCATATATAAATGCATTAAGCTTATTTACGAAAAACGGGGTGTTACATAATCGAGTCATATGCCTTTTCAAAGTCAATCTTTAAAATGATACAATCCTTCCTCTTTTTCCTAGGGAGGTTAACTAATTCATTGATTGCCAGAACCCCATCAAGAATTTGTCGATTAGATAGAAAATTGACTGGCATGAAGAAATAAGAGGACCAATCACCTTTTTGAGTCGAGCATCCAATAACTTGGAGATGGGTTTATGAATACAACCTATAAGTGATATGGGTCAAAAATTTGAGACCTTCTAGGGATTCTCTCTTTTAGATACCAATGATATAAAAGAAGAGTTGACTCCTTTATGTAGGGTAGAATTAGTATTAAAAAAAACACTCTGATACAAGCATACAAACCTCTTCACTAATAGAAGACCAGAATGTCTTGAAAAATGAAAAAGTGAAGCCATTAGGACCTAGGTTCTTGTCCCCATCACAACTCCATACTGCCTCCTTAATTTCCTCCAAGGAGAAGGGTGCTATTAACAATAGAATTTCATTAGCAGAAATTCTTTTAAAAGAAAGACCATCCAAAGCTGGCAGTTGAACATTTTGATCTATAAACATTGACTTGAAGTAGTTCTTTATCACCTCCTTTACACTTCCGACCCCTTCAACCCACACAATTATCCGAATCAAGAGCCAAAATGGAATTTTTCCTCCTACAGTAGTTGACACAAGAATGGAAAAAGGATGAGTTAAAATCTCCTTCCATTAACCACCTAACTCTTGATTTTTGAAACATAAGGTTGTCATGCCGCCTTTGAACATTCCACAAGTTCTCATTGATCTGCCTCCTCACACAAAGTTCCTTATCATTAAGATCCCTAACACAAGCTAAGGCATCAGATTCATTCAGTTTACTCGTCAGCTTTTTTATTTGACTGTCCAGATTCCCAAACACCTCCACATTCCACACCTTAAGCCTCTCTTTTAGTTGTCTTAATTTTTCCTTGAACCCGTGTATTTTCCAGCCACTAACATGAATATCAGACCAAGCATTTTCTACAAAGGACTAAAATTCCCAATTTGTACAAAATCCCTTAAGCATAATAGGACAATGATCTGAGACGTCCCTCTTACCCACCAACTGCACCGCAATACCCAACAAAGTGATCCAGTCTTCAGATAGCAAGAACCTGTCTAATATGCTCACAACTGATCCATCAGGTTTGAACCAAGTGAACCGGTTCCCAAGGACAGGAAAATCAATAAGATTAATATCATTTATGAAATCCTGAAACCGAACTTGTTTTGCAGACAGAGAGCTCCTAATTGCTCCATCCTTTCAGAGCTACTTTTTACAGAGTTAAAATCACCGAAAACACACCAAAACGCACCTCCAAAACCTTGCTTCGACATAAGTAACTCAAGCCACGCCTGCTTTTCTACCGAGAAATCACAAGAAGAGTATATATTAACGACAATACAGGAAGTGTTGGTTTTAATCCAATCACCACAAACCCCCCAAGAAACCATTTCCAGAAAAGAAATATTTAAAGGAAAAAAGTTTGGAATTCCACTTACTAATTATACCACTTGAGTTCCCCACCGCCGGCACAAATTCCCAACTAACATCCTGATCACCCCAGAGAAATTCACACAAACCTCTATCCACCACAGACAACTTTGTTTCCTGGATGGCCACAAAATCAGCATCCTCCTCCTTTATTAAAGATCTAATTTTCTAATTCTTTGTTCTGCCGCCCAACCCTCTAATATTGAAAGAGATTATATTCATTGGACATCATTATGTTCACCTAGGCAAGACACTACCTCCTTATCTCTGGCTTCCAATTCCACCACAAGATTCACTATATTCTCCTCACTCCCTGAAAAAGAGACTCCCAACTCCTTGCAAATGTCCCAAATTTTCTTTGCATTACCAGGCCCATTATCAGATAAAGACATGTCTTCACTAGAACTCACTCTGTTAGCAGAATAGCTATCCATAACCTCAACCCCTTTACCCAAGCCATCGACCCCCAAAACTGAACATGCTTATAAGATACAGAAGTTGCATCCTTGGCTAAAGCCGGAGAGCGAGGAAAAATAGAAGAGGCCAAAGCGTCATGGACAACTTGAATGGAACCAACATGCCTAGGAGACAAAGCTAACCGATACCCCCCATGCTTCAAGATAGGATGAGAGCAGTTCCTAGAAAAGCAATGTCCACTGAGAAACTTTGCTTTGAATAACCTTTTTTCTTTTAAGATAAGCTAGAGCAAAAGGCCCCTTAGAGGGAAGCCTTGACATCCTGCCATTTGAGTCAATTTCGGTTCTAAACCCTTTCCCTCCTTTGATATAGTTACCTTCCACATTAATGAATCCACTCGCACACGCTTGGAACATCTCTTATCAAAAGGTACAATAGCTTTGTCACCCATCTGAACCAAATTGTCTGACTTTGCTACTGAACCTACAACCTCCAGAGACCTACTGCCAGAACTTTTACCTCGATCCTGCTGCATATTACCATTTGAATTTGAATTTTTTTACCTATAGACGTCTTCATCCTCCAACCCACCACCGCCTGAAACCACAGTCTCCGGCACCTACAAGAGACTGTCAACCACCGACTCGCTGCCATCTGAAAAGCTGTCTTCACTCCGCCTGAAGTCCCTTGGAACCGCTGACTTTCACGTTGGATCATATAATGTATCTTCCATCAACCAAATCGGATAAAACGGGCCATTAATCTTCCATCAACCACTGCCTTGCCAACCGTTTGAGACAACATTAGCATAGGAAATTCCCCTTCTGACACTTGGTACCCCCTCCACATTTTTACTCTCAAAATGTTGTTTTGGTACGAACCCCACATCTTGCCTGGCCTCAAACTTATTGAGATTGACTCTCAGAAGAAATGTGCCCATCCAAACTTTTGTAAGCTGCCTTTCTAGGACCATCACGTTTTGAACATGTAGGAAACGTATAAAACCAAACTTTCTACCCAACTTGTCTCTCTTAAGGGGAATACACACATCTACCAATTTTCCATATTTAAAAAATACCTTCCACAAGTCTTGGTTACTACACTCCTCAGGAAAATTTGTTACAAAGAAAGAAGTAGAACCTGTCATGATTTTCTTCTTGTTTTGTTCATAACGTTGATGGTGATAAACCTCGCCTATGGTAGGATTCGGCCTAGCAGAACGATCAGAACCCTCCCTCGCCGTGTTTCTATCTGACAACTTGTGTGATTATCCATTGAAATGGAATGGGTTTGGTCTCTCCCCCACTGGATTACTCTCAGTGATTATATGGCCATTGCATAAAAGCCATTGAAAGGGAATGGGTTTGGTGTCTCCCTCATAGGGTTACTCTCGCTGTTCATTGGGGGAAATCGCCTTATGTCTAATCTGCTCATGGTTCATGTGATTATGTGAGTTAACTTCTGGAATATATTAGAAAAAGCTAAGTCATTGCCATCAAACATTGTGTTAGAGTTAGTTAATCCAGCTGTTAGAGTTAGTTAATACAGTTAGAATTCAGTTAGCATTCAGTTAGATTTCAGCTATATATTTTGTTGGCTATAGCTTTATCTCATACTTATATATATGAGACCTTGTAATAGACTCAATTCAATCAATGAATATACTTGATTCATCTCTAAATTCTGAGTCTTGATTTCTCTACATGGTATCAGTTTTTCTCACCATTTTTTTACTTCCGCTTCTTTTCATGATTCTTTGATCTTCCTCTTCCTCGAGAAACCATGGCTGAAGAAACTTCATCAGCAAGCACTGTTCAACAACCACCGCAAGTTGATCCATGTCAAAACCCTTTGAGTCCGTATTTTCTTCATCCTGGAGACCATCCAGGTCTTGTTCTTGTATCACCTCCAATGAATGGTTTTAACTATTATTCATGGAGTCTAACCATGAAACGTGCCCTATTATCAAAGAACAAGCTCAAGTTCATCAATGGCGCAATTTCAAAACCTAATTCTTTTGATCCTTTGTTTGAACCTTGGGAACGATGCAATGTCACAGTTGTCTTATGGATTACTCGCACTCTGGATCCCCAAATTGCTCGCAGCACACTCCATCTCACAAATGCGAAAGTTCTTTGGGATAACCTGAAGGTTCGATTCTCTGTTGGTGACCAATTTCGAATTTCTGATATTCTCCAAGAACTTCATTCAACCAAACAAGGTGAACGAAGCGTTTCCACTTTCTTTACTGATCTTCAAATTCTTTGGGATGATTTCGAGTCATTATGCCCTGCACCTTCTTGTTCTTGTTCTGGCTGCACCTGTGATCTTTCAACAGATAGCCGTTCAAAAACTTAGAGAAAATGAATATGTGTTGTGTTTTTTGAAAGGGCTTAATGACTCTTACAATACTGTGCGCACAAATATCATGATGATGGAACCCTTACCATCCATTACCAAAGCTTTTTCCCAAGTGGTTCAATAGGAAAGGCAATTATCCAATTTTGTTCTTGAGGACTCCAAAGCCTTATTCAATGCAGGATCTGATAATGGCAAACAATCACAAGGCCAAGGCCGAGGTAATGGTTTTGCCAACAATAGAGGCAGAGGCAGATCACAAGGTAGAGGTCATAACTCTGGAAAACTATGCACTTTCTGCAACAAACAAGGTCACACAATTGATCAATGCTACTTTAAGCATGGCTTTCCACCAGGATTTAAGCCAAGATGTCAACAGAATAACCATTCAGTCAACAACTTTGTATGTGAAGAGGTTACAGACACATCTGAAATCGAAAAGGATCTTTCAATGGTTGTGGCACAACAGCCTATGGCACCAACCAAGTTCACTCCTGAGCAACTCCAACAGATACAAGTCTTACTTCAACAATCCAACCTGATTTCACATAACCCTCCACCGAATCACACATCAAACCATCATGTAAACACTTCCTTTGTGGGTGAGTCCTCCACTTATCCACAATCAGGTAATCCATCACCCCCTAAATGGATTCTAGGTACCGGTGCCACGGATCATGTCACACACACTTCATCACATTTCACTAGTTTTTACAAAATTAAACCAATCACAATTCACATGCCCAATGGCTCCACTGTTACTGCACAATATGCTGGCACCATTTCTTTTTCCCATAATCTTCACTTATACAATGTTCTTTATGTCCCTGAGTTCAAGTTCAACCTCATTTCAGTTCAACAACTAACTTCTAATCTGAATTGCAAACTCACCTTTTACAATTCCTCTTGTGTTCTTCAGGACTTGAATTCATCGAAGATGACTGGGATTGCTGAACTGGAAAATGGTCTCTATTACCTCAAGCATAATTTTGTTTCCTTTAGCACTGCAAATACTGTATCTGCATTCCCTTTTATTTCCCAAATGAACTTTGCCCCTTCCCCATCTTTTGATCTATGGCATTTTACAATTGAACATCCCTCTGCCAAGGTCATTAGACATGTATCTTCCCTTTTTCCTTATATACAATTTGACAGCAATAAAATTTGTGATCATTGTCACATGGCCAAACAACAACGATTGCCCTTTCAATCTAGCACTACAAAAACTATGCATGCTTTTGATATGATTCATGTTGACATATGGGGCCCTCTTGCTATTCCCTCACTTCATGGACACCAATATTTTTTAACCATTGTTGATGATCACACATGCCACACATGGCTCTTCCTTATGAAAACCAAATTTGAAGCACGCCCATTACTTCACAATTTTGCTTCTCTATTTCAAACACAATTTCACAAAACAGTCAAAACAATTCGGTCTGACAATGGAAATGAATTTAACTGTCCAATTTACTATGCCAAACTTGGCATAATTCACCAAACTTCATGCATTGAAACACCACAACAAAATTCTATTGTTGAAAGAAAACACAAGCACATTTTAAATGTCACTCGTGCCTTGTTGTTCCATTCACATTTACCAAAACTGTTCTGGTGTTATGCAGCCACACATGCAGTGCATATCATCAACAGATTACCATCGACTGTTTTACATAACAAATCACCTTTTGAACTTCTTCACAACTCACCTCCTACACTAATGGACAAAAAAGTGTTTGGTTCCCTTTGTTTTGCTTCCACACTAGTTCATGGCAGAACTAAACTTGATTCACGTGCACACAAATGCATTTTTCTTGGACATAAACAGGGAACAAAAGGTTACATTGTCTTTGATCTGAATTCAAGAGAGTTATTCGTTTCTAGAAATGTCATATTTCATGAGCATGTCTTTCCTTTCATACCTTCTCCACCAACCTCTAATCAAGACGAAGATACCTCGCCACAAACATTTGATTTTCTTTTTCAACCACACATCTCTACACAACCTTCATCATCAATTCCTTCAACAAACCCATCCTGCACCACCTCATCTCCAAACCAACACCCTACTGAAACCCTGCCATCTCCTCAACAATCTCCCCAACCACAACGCAGATCAACCAAACCCCACAAGCCGCCTCAATACTTAAGAGACTTTCATTGCAACTTTTCCAGTTCATCCAAGCTCACATCATCTCTGAATTCTGGTAAGAACATCAACTATCCTCTGTCATCTGTTCTTTCATATCAGTCCCTCTCCCCTACTCATCTTAAATATACCTTAGCAATCACTGCACACACTGAACCTCACACATACAAACAAGCTGCACAATCTGTTGAATGGGTTACTGCTATGAAGGATGAACTTAAAGCTCTTGAATCAAATAATACTTGGTACCTAACTACTTTGCCACCCGGAAAGGTCCCTATTGGTTGCAGGTGGGTCTACCGAATCAAATACAAAGCTGATGGCTCTATCGAACGTTATAAGGCACGACTAGTTGCCAAAGGATATACTCAACAAGAAGGAGTGGATTATTTTGATACTTTCTCCCCGGTTACAAAACTCACAACCATTCGATTGGTCCTTGCTCTGGCTGCTGCCCAAAATTGGCATCTCCAACAACTTGATGTCAATAATGCGTTCCTCCATGGTGATTTAGATGAGGAAGTATATATGGCTTTTCCCCCCGGACTCACTGCCACTCAACCAAACCAGGTCTGCAAATTAACAAAGTCATTATATGGCCTTAAGCAAGCAAGCCGCCAATGGTTTGCCAAACTATCTTCAGCCTTACTTTCTCTCGGTTTTGCACAATCACCATCTGATCATTCTCTCTTTACCAAGAAGACCAATGCTTCATTCACAGCATTATTAATTTACGCGGATGATGTCATTCTAACAGGGACAAGCATCTGTGAGATCAACTCTGTCAAGAAGTTTCTTGATGACAATTTTAAAATCAAAGACCTTGGATCTCTTAAGTATTTTCTTGGCCTTGAAGTGTCCAGATCACACAAAGGAATACATCTTTGTCAACGAAAATATGCTCTAGATATCCTCTCCGATGTTGGTCTTCTTGCAGCAAAACCAAGTTCCACTCCTATGCTTAAAGCTCATCAAAAATATTCAGACACAGCACCTTCATTTCCTGACCCCTCGGCTTATAGAAGACTTGTGGGCGGGCTTCTTTATTTGACCACAACAAGGCCAGATATATGTTATGCAGTCCAACATTTAAGTCAATTCATGTCCAACCCATCTACTAAACATCATCAAGCAGCCACTAGGATATTGCGCTATATTAAAGGATGCCCGAGGCAAGGAATTTTCTTCTCTGCTGCATCTCCAATACAGTTGAAAGCTTTTAGTGACTCCGATTGGGCTACGTGCCCAGACACTAGAAGATCCATCAGTGGCTTTTGTGTCTTCCTTGGAGAATCACTTGTTTCATGGAAATCTAAGAAACAAACCACAGTTTCTAGATCTTCCTCTGAGGCCGAATACCGAGCCCTTGCAGCCACCACCTGTGAACTTCAATGGCTCACATATCTTCTTCGTGACTTGTCTATCTCCTTCAAAACTCCAGCTTTGCTCTACTGCGACAGTCAGTCCGCACGACACATAGCCTCTAATTCTAGTTTCCATGAGCGCACTAAACACATTGACATTGATTGTCACATTGTGCGTGAAAAATTGCAAGCCAAATTGTTTCATTTCTTTGCTGACTTCAAAAATGCAAATGAGCGATTTCTTTACAAAAGCTCTTGACCCTCAGCAATTTAACCACTTACTGTCCAAGCTGGGTGTGCTCAATATTCACCCTCCAGCTTGCGGGGGGGTGTTAGAGTTAGTTAATCCAGCTGTTAGAGTTAGTTAATTAATACAGTTAGATTTCAGCTATACATTTTGTTGGCTATAGCTTTATCTCATACTTGTATATATATGAGACCTTGTAATAGACTCAATTCAATCGATGAATATACTTGATTCATCTCTAAATTCTGAGTCTTGATTTCTCTACACATTGAAACAACCTTCTCCCAGTAGGTAAACCTTCTTCACTAAACTTTTCAACAAGATTTTTTTTGCAGCAACATTCATCATTTTATGGCACCTCAAATAAGACATACTCTTAGGGCTAGCCATAACATGATTATGAATATTGACGAAAGATTTTATAACCCATATGTCTTGATTCTTATCTTTTGACACTAAGTGACGTTTGACACCCCATGTGTATGGTTGAACACTTTTTTTTAACTTCTCTTGTGTTGCCATCTTCACTATCACATCCAAAAATACAACAATTCTTTTTAATTGAGCGGGTATGAATCCCAAACCCTTTTCCCCTTTGCAAATAATATATAAAATTCTTCGAGTTTTTCCTAAGAATGAAATTCCATTCCAACATGAGGATCAACAATAGAAGATTGTGGTATATCAACTAAATAGATTTCATTCGTGTTGGACTGAATAGATTCCATCTTAAGTTCTTTGGAAGCCTACTCTCATATTTATGTCATTCGTGCAAGAATCTTAATGTTTATTATTTAGAGAGTTCATTTCCATTCATTTCTATACATGTCAATTGTCATTAATTATTCTTTATTAAACCACCAGTGCAACGTAGGGTTTATAAGTATCAAACCAAGTATAGAAAGCGAAAAACATGTCCCAGTTGCATTCCAAAAATTGGAAGAATTAGTTCTGTCCATTAATTCATTTAGTTGCTCGAGAGAGAGAGAGAGTAACAAATAACTTCTTCCATATTATAAAAAGCAACTTCAAATAATATATATAGCTATATATAAGAGATTATATAAAGATATACAAAAATTTACATACCATCTGCAACATATGGAAGGTATACAAACAATACTAACCTAAACGTTCATATGATAATGTCCCATATTATTGAACTAATTAATATGACACTTTAATTACCTTCAAATATATATATATATATATATATATATATATATATATATAAGGGAGGATAGAAGAAGAGGTAGGTATGGAAAAACAACAACCTCTTGCTGAATTCCCAATAATTGGATTTCTATAACCAAATGGCTCAAAAGAATTCTCTGGTGCTCAAAGTTGGTGCCTCCTGTGGCTCAAGGCCTAAACGAAGTTCAAGGTCTAAATCAGTTTTCTTCTCTTCATTCCTCTCCACAACACTACCTCCTCTTATTTCATTACTAGAAGTTGGCCTCCCAACAAATAAAGGAAGCTGAATTGCCTTGCCCCTTTGAACTGCATGATCATCTTTTTCAGGAACATGATCAGTGGGGTTGTTCTTGATTGAGATATCTAAAGAGAGAGAGTTTTCTTCACAAGATTGCCTAAGCTTTGCTCTGTCTCTTCTATGAATATTCATGTGACCACCAAGTGCCTGTGCATTTGAGAATCCTCTTTTGCAAAAAGCACAGGTAAAAGATCTAACTTGTCCAGGACCACCTTGATCATCAGAGTTTTGGGGATTAAACTCCATTTTTTTTTAAGTAGCAATAAGAGAAACAAAGAAAAAAATTATAATAATATGAGTGAGTGTTTAAAACTGAGGTCAACAGGTTCGGTTGTTATAAATTTATAGTGGCATTGGAAAACAACATAAGACATGCATGTACGAGTTTATTTTCCCACTTATATTAATAAGTCAGTTGAATAATATATATCTAACAACTTAGCATGTATGCTTTCAATTAAGAAGGTTAAAGAATCGTAAAGTTACTAATTGAATAAAATAATGGTAGAATCAGTTTTTACTCATTCATTGATTCTACTAGACATCTTTCCTTTATATTGCCTGGAGGGGATCAATAAGAATTAATATGATTTTTATCTTGTGCTCTTTTAAGCTTTATGAAAAGCTAATAAACTTTTTCACTATAGGTGAAAAGTTAAGTCAGGTTTTTAGTTATCGTATTGCAGTTGATCACAGTTGCAGCTGTCATTTGTTTTATTTTTTTAGGTAAATAATTAAAATATTTGAAAATTGGGAAATCAAATAGAATCTTTGGCCTTTTGTAGTGGCACTAAACTCTTCATTTACAGTTAGGAAATATGCATCTATTAAAGATTCTGAAACACACAATTCAGGGAGATATATATAATTGAAGCTTTGATATGTCAGAAACATAAATCATTTTTCCAACATTAACTACAATAAATTACTAATTATATATAGTTAATTAAGTCTAGCCCTTCTTTCGTAAAAAGATTTAAGTAACCTTTTCAGTAACGTGGTAATTTATTTGTATGATAATAAGATTTTTTTTAAGCACAAAAAAAAAAGAGTTTTATTAAACTAATCAGTCTCTCATTTTTTAAATTTTGCAATTACTAGAAAAGAAGTTACTACTTTGCAAGCAGGGTTAGAAAGACATAAAAATAGAATTAACTCAGCGTTGTTTGATCCTACTACTTGAAATCCTATAGTTGACAGTTTCTAATGCCTGTAATCTTCTTGTAGTCATTTCCCTTATTAAATTTATCATTATTTAAGGTGGGTCTATCATATGTTCGTGACTTCATGTGAATGAATAAAGTGCATGGATACGGCTAGGGCATGCTTATAATTAATGGGTTAAAATCAGGGTTTTGAAAACCGGACCGGACCGGCCGGTCCGATCGGGAACCGGGACCATGGCCGGCCCGGTCAGTAGGAAAAACCGGCCATGCATTGAACCGGTGCAAAAACCGGAAAACCGGTTCAAAACCGATAAAACCGGTCATAACCGGTAGTGAACCGGCCTGAACCGGTTTTCTTAAAAAAAAAAGAAAGAAATAGTATAAAAGGATTTGAATCATCCTAGTCAAAACCCAATTCTTTTGTTTTCTAACATATGTGGGCTGGTTGTAGATTTTGGGTTGGTTTTCCCTATGAAGATGATTTTAACATATATCTTTATATTTATTTAGTTTAATTTCAAAATAATAAAAATTGTGCTTAATAATTTTAGTTGTTATGTTGTTTTTTTGTTTAATATTATTATAAATATTATATTAAAAATTAAAATAATATTATTTAATTATAACAGGTTCAACCACGGTTCAACCTCGGTTGGACCATTGAACCTCGAACCGCTGCCTTCACCGATTCGATGACCGGTCCGGTTTTGTAAACCTTGGTTAAAATGACAATTACCTTTTTCAATTTTTATTTTTTAATCAATACCTTCTTACAATTTAATCTTATCAAATTATTCATCAACCTCACCAACATGTGGTTGGTCTAAGTGGTAACGAGCTTGAGCTCCCTTAAGCAAGTGGTCATGGGTTCGATCCCTGACTCTTACATATGAAAAAAAATCTGATTGGAAGAAGTCAATCCTTAAATGTCGTCTTGTATCTCGAGGGATTAGTCTCCACGTTTATAAGTAAAGGATACCCAAAAAAAAAATTTATTCATCAACCTCCATATCTTAAATCAGAATCACCATTGTTAAATGTAAGTCTCGACAATCTACCCCCGCCTCCACGTAATTTTGCCACGTGTCATTTATTAATTACATTTTCAAATATACAACTTATTTTAATTTTTCTCTTCAAAAATATATTTCTAATAATTATAACAAGTACTATATTTTATCAATTATGTTATAAACAAACTGATTTAGTGGATGACTATCTTATTTTATATTCTATCTTATATTATCTTATCCTATCCTATCATATCTTACAGGAAACTGATTAATTAAGATTATGAGTCTATTATTATGTTATAAATATTAGTAGTTAGATTGTATTGTATACACACTTGATCATTAATATCAATAACTCAAAAAAAAGAAGATGATGATGATAGCTAATTCTTGAAGACCTAGCATTTGAATCCTAGTTCCGGAAAAACTAGCATTTGATTATATATTTCTATTCTCTCCATCTCTCTATTTTCTTTTCTGTTTATAATACGTTCTCAGCACGATCGAGTCTCTAACGATGTAGTAAAATCCTTCGTGTTTTGTTTTAGGAAAGCACAATACTCAGCCATGGGAGTGATGACTTAATTAGCTTAGGAAAACACGAGACTTCATACTAAAATTATCTTAGAGGTTCTATTGCAAGAATTCTTCTTATACACACCCTCTTTTGGGTTGATTTAATCTATGACTGTATTTTTTCTCATGGCTTGATTTTTCATGTTAATTTTAGCATGAAAAACTTTTAGCGTTTCATCCACAAATTTTATGTCAATTTTATTGGCTTAAATAAGTTTTTGGTCCCTAAGAAGTTCCCAATTTTTGGTTTTAGTCCTCGTACTATTTTTTTATAGGTTTGCATCCCCACATTGTTCAGAGTTAAGGAAATGGTCCTCATCGTCAACCTGCCTCCGTTTTCTGCTGACGTGGCTAACAGAGGCCACGTCAGCATCGCCACATCTTAGGGATGTCAACGGGGCGGGACGGGCACGGATACTGGTTACCCGCTACCCGCCCCATTGGATAAAAAATCTGCTCGTACCCGCACGGATAGCCGCTTAACGGGTTCTTAACGGATTCGTGAGTTTTCACGGATATCCATGGGTAGTTATGAAAACCAAACAAATATGTTTTTTAATTAAAAAAAAATACACAAAACTTAAACAAACCACCACATTAATATCTTCCGGTATTTGAACAAAATAGCACCTACAAATTAGTACATCACACTTAAAATATCCATGAAACAACATAATAGATGAAAATTATCTAGGAAATGATATAAGAGCTTTGAGAGTAGATATATATAATAAAGGGTATTATAGTAATTAAGTAACGGGTGCGAGTATCCGCGGGCATGGATAGTGTGATACCCGCCCCCGCCCCGTTTATAGACGGGTATTGGAATTGCCCGTTTATTTTACCCACGGGTACCCGTTTAACTACCCGCCCCGTGCCTGTTGCGGATTTTATCCGCGGGTACGGATAAAATTGTCATCCTGGCCACATGTGTGACACCTCATCACCACGTAGGTAAATAATTTTTTTAATCCACGTGTAATTTTAAAAATAAATAAAAAATAAATTTATTTATTTATTTTTTATTTCGTTTTTAAATAAATTTTTATTAGTAATTTTTATTTATTTTATTTTTTTCGTTTAAAAAAAATTTTAAATTTATGGAGTCAGAATAGGGGGGAGACGAATCACTCTCTGGCCAAGTTAAAAAAATTCTCAGAGGCGACAAACCCTTCCTCCTTACATTTTCATCTTCTTCCATTTCTCCGCATTCTCCGTTTTTCTCTCTCTTCTTTAACTCCCTTTTCTGGTTCAAACTAAAACACCCAACCCACTCATTTTCTTCTTCAAGCAGCAGACTCCTACCCATACAGCCATCGCTCCGCCACCGTATCCGCCCCTGATGTCCACGCGCCGCCAGCGTCAGTCGCACCTCGGATCTGGATCTCCTCTCCGCCACCTTCTCCCTCGAGAACGAAAACCCAGACCTGCTTAGCCGCGTCGCCCTCCCAAGTCCGCCGTTGGCCGTCTCTGCTCCTCTCTCCGTCTCGCGCGCGCTGGTTAAGGGAAAGGACCTTGTTTCCTTCGTTTGTTTTTGTTTTGCATTAAGGTGTCTATACCTGCTGTCGGCACGTGGACAGTAGGGCGCGGATGACGGTGCTGCAAGATGGCCGGAACGACGGGATACAAGGCGCTGAAGGAGCGGCGGCTGTATGGGTAGGAGTCTGCTGCTTGAAGAAGAAAATGAGTGGGTTGGGTGTTTTAGTTTGAACCAGAAAAAGAGAGTTAAAGAAGAGAGTGAAAAATGGAGAATTAGGAGAAATGGAAGAAGATGAAAATGTAAGGAAGGGTTTCTGACTCCAGAATTATTATTATTTTTATACGAAACAAAATAAAATAAATAAAATTTAATAATAAAAAATTTATTTAAAAACGAAATATAAAAAATTAAATTTTTAATTTTTAACTTTTTATTTTTTTTAAAAATTACACGTGGATTAAAAAAATTATTAACCTACGTGGCGATGATGTGGCACATATGTCGTGATGCCCTTCGTTTGATGGTAGGGATCATTTCCTTAACTTTGAATAATGTGGGGATGCAAACCTATAGAAAAATAGTATGAGGATTAAAACCAAAAATTGGGAACTTTTTTATGGACCATAAACTTATTTAAGCCCAATTTTATTTAACTAACCCAATCATCACATTTTATCTTGTTGCCCTTGATAAATTCCGGAAGAATTGATTATTCAAACATTCGTGAAGGATTCCACAAAATCAACGATTTCTCTTGGTAGTCGTTTAAATGAAGATTTATAGTATAGTTTCTGAAGAACTAACTTTCGAACCATGAATGAAATTCAAAAGATCATTTGATCATGGTATATTTTAAAACAAAGGAAAATGATAAAAATTCATGTATGTCTCTCAGGCATGCCCCTGGAGAAGCAAAAATGAGAAAGACAACCAAATAAATTGAACTTCATTCCTGTACTGACATAAAAATATATGACCTTATTACCAAATAAGCCCAATAAAGAGCCGAGAATATTAAGGCCATCCCGGTATAATCCTGGGGCCCAGGTCCGATGAACTCCTTCACCCGTCAAGAGACCCTCTACGAACCGAATGAGTCCGAGTTGCCCATTAACAGAGCAAAAGGCCGAGATAAGATTATTAGTAAGAGGATAAGGCGTATTAATGGCTCAATCCCCACAATCAAGGGATTGTGACAGGGACAGAGAAAGCCCAGGAAGCGCCCCCGCTCACGCCCCTCATCATTAGCAAATATTGCCCATAGTAATGGGCATTAATGAGTCTACGTCAAGGAGTTGATTAAGGGGCACGTGTAAAACATGTTCAACGACCCTTCAACAAAGATTCCCTCCACTCTATAAATAGGTAATCACTCAAAGAACTACGTCTAAGTTTTGATTCCACATAGGATACGTAGGAGCAGAACTTTGGTTCTGTCAAGCTTAATATCAAAAACACCCAAATTGTGAGAGAGAGTGAGTTGAGTGATCAGTTTCTTCCAGAATCTCATTACAGAGGTTTTTTGGACGGAACATTTGGCACCCACTGTGGGCCTAGGTAAATTTCCTTCGGCCACACTACCTGTTATGGACAATATGGTTTTAACTAGGAGCATTGTTGGTGGCGAAAGGCGGGATCTGGAGTCGGAAGGTGATCAGGAGCAGGGAGATCCTCCAGCCTGGGAGAATCATCCTTCAGAAGATGAGAGCCCATATCGAGACACCGAGGAGGGAGAATGAGGAGATAAGGCGGGATTATCAACACCTCCATGATGAACGAGATCAAAGCCAACAGAGAGAATGGAGCCGAAGTAGGGAGTGGACTGCATCATCGAGGAGGGATGAGGATTACGTGCCCAGTTATCATTTGGGAACCTATACTAACACAATGGCAACGGAGGGAGACACCGAGCGCATGACAAGAGCGTCTCGAGAAAGGAGTAAGCGATCATATTCTGCTCAAGCTGCTCCTACTGAATTCTAGGATGAACAATAGGCTCACGAGTGGCGAGTATATCGAGACAGGGAGGCGCAACATGTTCACCCTCCTCTGCCCAATGCGGTCATAAGGAGGAGTCCATTAACAAGTCGAATCATGAGAACTCGTCTCCCCTTCGGATGGAAGGCTCTGAACATCGAAAGGTACGATGGAACTACAGATCTGGATAGTCACTTAGATGACTACGTAACCCAGGTAAACACAGTTACTGATGATGATTCCATCATGTGTAAGGTATTTCCTACGTCTTTAAAGGGGGCAGCCTTGAATTGGTACACTCGGCTCCCCCCAGCCTCTATTGACAATTTTGAAACTTTAGTTTCCAGGTTCAACTCTCAATTCGCAACAAGTTGAGCCAATCACATGACCTCGGCGGCCCTGGTAACCCTGAAACAAGAAAAAGATGAATCACTAAGGAGCTTCGTGGATCGGTTCGCAGCCATCTCGGCCAATATCCGAGATCACTACAAAAAAAGGTCATTTAGCGATCGAAAATAGTGACCGAATTTGTTGGTTGCTGTTTGCGACCGAAATGGGGACCGATTGTAGGATCTAAATCAAACACTGATTAGAGTTGATACTGCGACCAAAATAGAGCGTAGCAGAGTTATCGATCTCTATTTCGGTCACAAAATAAAGGAAAGTAAAAGCCAAAAACTACTGACTTTTTAGCGACCGAAATGGCGACCGAGTTAAATGCAATGGTTAAATTTTATTTACCTTTGCGACCGATATTAAATCGGCCGCTAAACGGCGTGCAAAACTATTAAAATAGAGCGTGTTAGCGACCGGATTTTAAATCAGTCGCTAAATTTATGATTTCAAATTTCAAATTAACCCATTTAGAGACCGATTTAGTGACCGAATAATTCGGTCGCTAAAAATGAAATCCCTAAAACCGGTGCAGCCCCCTTTCTTCCTCACTCGCCCGAATCTCTCCTTCTCTTTCACCGTTTCTCTCCTTCTTCCTCACTCGCGAGCTCCGGCCACCACCTCCTCTAGCTCCTCTCCGGCCACTACCTCCTCCACACGGTAAGCATACGTCTCTCTCTCCCTCTCCTTCTCTCTCTCACTCGCGTCTCTCTCTCCCTCTCCTTCTCTCCTTCTCTCTCTCACTCGCGTCTCTCTCTCCCTCTCCTTCTCTCCTTCTCTCTCTCCCTCCGTCTCTCTCTCTTTGCAGGTTTGATTCGATTTGCAGGCTCTGTTTGCAGGTTTTGCAGGTTTTCTGTTATGCTGAGTCACTACACTAGTCACCAATTATGTTTTGCATTTGTTATTAGATTCAGTTGCATATATGAACTTCTTGATTAGGCTTGTTTTCTGTTATGCTCAAGGTGCTATATATGTGTAGATATCTGATGAATGAATAATAGAGAAGAAAGATGATGAATGAAATTAGTATTTTTCAATAATAGCTTAGCTCTTACATTTTCCTAAGCTTAGCTAGTAGATATTACTTCCCATTACATTAGCATGTACACCCACGAGTAGATATCTGATATGTAATGAAAATGTTTTGTTTATACTTTCATGAGTGGCAGGTGTGCAAGTAGGTTAATGATTTCCAAGTTTATACTTTTATCACAAGAGCCTTTGATGATGTTATTATTTTTTCTTACAGTTTTCTTTGTCGGTTGACAACCGCTCTAGTCATCACCCGTTTTCACTATTTGCTTGGAGTTGAGGTAGGTCAAATACTCTATCTTTTTCTTTGTTGCTAGTGGTGCTTGAAGACTTTGAATTGATTTGTTGATTGTTAGTGAAGAGCTGAGCTCAATAGGATTCTGGTTGTGTGCTGGTAGATTAGAAATGATGCATGTGGTTGCAATTCAATATGTTGTTTGTTAGTGGAGAGCTGAGCTCAATAGGATACTGGTTGTGTGCTGGTAGATTAAAATTGATGCATGTGGTTGTAAACTTTATATGTTGTTTGTTAGTGGAGAGCAGAGCTCAATAGGATGGATGTGTCAATTCTATGCCTTGATTTCCATTAGTGAAGAGCAAAGCTCAATAGGATGTGATCCTGTCAAAAAGGCAGGATGCTTGTTGTGTGTTGCTAATTTAGAAGTTATGCATGTGTTTGACAATTATGTGTTACTTGTTAGTGGAGAGCGGAGCTTAATAGGATGTTTGCTACTATATTTTATCTAAGTTTGTATTGAAATATGCTTCAACATATATTTGTTGAAGTATGCTGCAATCCTTATAAGTCAATGGTTTTATTTTCTGCTAGAGTTAGTTATTAAGCTACGAAAGCCTTAGTTTCCTATTTGAGATTCAATATTAATGAGCATGCGTACCTTCTCAAGGCACGCATGCTCATTCAATATTTTGGATGTGCTTGAAAGATTCTTGAAGTTTGAGGTTTTTCTTTAATTCCGCCTTAAGGCCAAGGTCTTAGATAATGAAGGATTAAGTATAGGGTTAGATAAAATGAAGGGTGGGGCACAATTTGCCAGGCACATGACGTGCCGTCATCATTCAAACATTATTCACATTAGAAAGCAGCTCTGTACACAATATTATGAAAGCAACTCTGGTTTTCTACTCATTTGTTTCACTAGGCAATGGAGCTTTCCAGAAATAGTTGTTGATGACCATCCTTACTAGGTTATCTAGGCATTTCCAGTAGGAAAAGTCCTCTCTATGACCATCCTTCAAAACGACGTAAAAGCATCTGCTTTCCTGAAAACTACTATGTTTGCTAATCTGTAAAGTTGCATCTGAAGTTGCATTTCTTTGTTCTATTTAAACATGCTAGTATGCTACATGGATCCTTCCATCTTTTCTTATTATCACTTGATGAAGTTTAGACATATGACTTGTTTTCCTTATCGTTTTATCAGAAAATGGATCCGACTAAATGTTTTGAGACAGCCATCCATTTAGACCAGGTACAGTATCTCATCAACTTAAGAATAACGATCGAATTCACGTAATGATGGTTAAGGAATAAACTAATCATTACTAAATTGTTCTTGTGTATTTGAAGGATTTGATTTCAATCCCGCGATCATTCTACCGTCGTTGGGGAAAAGGAATACCGCGTGTTGTGACTATTGAAGACAAATGCGGAAATCTATTCAATGGGAATATAGTAATCCATGAGGATCGCCCATATTTTGCAACAGATACAAATGGTATCAGGGAGTTGTATTTGTTGTCCACTGGTGCATTGGCAAAGTTTAAGTACCTTGGGGGTTCTCGCTTCTACATGTTCATCCCTTTGGAAGATTGATGAGTTTTGATATTTTGAATAATACTTATTGATTGTGGTGTGTTTTTATGTTTTGATCGTTAATTAGTACATTATTAAACTTTTTTTTTATAAACAATTATTAAACTTGCGTTAATTAATGTATGTGTTTTCTTGATCATATTGACTGTGGTGTTTTGGATCGTTAGTACATCATATTTACGTTTTCTATTTATTCAAAAAAAATATTGGTGTATTTTGTTTATATCAGAAATTAAAAATCAATGGGGTAATAGTTGAAAAACAAAATTTGGTCGGTAGGATTAAGTTACAGGAAAATTTTTATAAAAAAAATTCAAAATTTGCGACCGAAATAACGACCGAATATCAGTCACCAAATTCGGTTATCTGAGCATGCGACCAATTATATGATGACGAAAATATATAATTTTGCGACCGAAATATCGGTCGCAAATTTACCATCGAAATACAAATTCGGTCGCAAAACATTTAACAACCAGGGTTTCTGCTACCCCCTTAATTCGGTCGCTAATTCGGTCGCTACACAATATAGCAACCGAATTATCATGTTTAGTGACCGAAACGAAATCTTCGGTCACTAAATAAGGTTTTTTTTGTAGTGGATCTCAACCTGGCAGTAGCGCTACATTCCATGCTGATGGCATTGAAACCAGGACCTTCCCTTGATCACATATGCAGAAAGCCACTGTTGGACATGGATGAATTTCATGAAAAGGCAGTCGGGTACATTCAAATGGAGGAACTCACCGATTTCCAGATCGAAGCCCTAGCTGGTCCAACCGGGAAGAGTGACGGAAAGGACAATGGGAAGCAAGTGGCCGAGAAAGGAAGAGGCAGAGGGGGGAAAAGCCAGTGCGGGGACCAAAATATGACTTCTACACTCCCCTGACCTCTAACAGGGCAAGGATGTTAGAGGAAATATGTCACATGGAATTGCTGAAGTTACCCCCGCCAGGCAGAACACTAGAGTCGGCTGACCGAACTAAATACCGTCGGTACCACGAGAATTATGGGCACACTACAGAAGAGTATGTCACTCTGAGAGACAAGATCGAAGGGCTCATACAGGTCGGACACCTCGGCCGACTTGTTCAAAGAGCCCTCCAGGGTCGTGCTTTTAATCACCAGCCAGACCGAGGTGGAAGAGAAGGGTCTGGTTCAGCACACGGGAGAGGAGGTACTAGAGGACCAAGGAATGGAGGGGACAGAAGAAATCAGGATCCAGATGGTAGAACTGAAGGAAATCAGGAGAGAAGGGTGATAAATACCATTGCTGGAGGGTTCGCAGGAGGTGGTGCAACAAGCTCCACCCGGAGACGACATCTCCGTACTGTGCGAGCTATAAATACGGTGGATTTCAAATCGGCCAAAATCTCGAGATCCATCATTTTCACTGACGATGACTTTAGAGGTGTAAGTCCAAATCAGGATGACCCAGTGGTGATAACAGTAGAGATCGCTAATTTCTCGGTTCAGAAAGAATTGGTAGATCAACGAAGCTCTGCTGATATCCTATACTATTCGACCTTTCAAAAGCTCGGAATCCCAGAAAGTTTAGTGCAACCTTACAACAATAAATTGATTGACTTTTTCGAAGAGCAGGTGGATACTCAGGGTTATGTCGACTTGCTGACTACCTTTGGAACTGGAAGTTTATCTCGGACCATCTCGGTTCGATACCTAATCATCAATGTCGCGACTTCTTATAACCTCTTGATAGGAAGGCCGGCCTTGAATGATTTAGGTTCCATCGTCTCCACGGCACACCTGACTATGAAATTTCCTGCAGTATCTGGCGAGATCGTGGCAGTTAGAGCCGATCAGAGAGAAGCCAGGAAATATTATGTAGACAGTTTGAGAGTCGGCAAGGTAAAGGAACAAATCCAAAAGGTGGACTTAACAGTGGAAAGTAAAGAGAATAATGTTAAAGATAGTTCGTAAGTTTGGTAGAGCTGGATCTGAGAGAAGAGATGAGAGACACAATACCAGAACTGGTTGAAGAGTCTCAAAGATTTCAGGTGGGAGATCAGCCAAATCAGCAGGTCAAACTCGGTGTACAGCTAGACCCCAAGCTGAGGGAAGAACTACTCTCTGTGCTTAGGAAAAACGTAGATCTCTTTGCTAGGAAGGTCTCAGACATGCCGGGAATAGATCCTAAGGTTCTTAGCCATAAGCTATCCGTATATCCGGAGGCTAAGCCTGTTGCCCAGAAGAAGAGAAGGTTGGGAGAAGAAAGAAGAAGGGTAGTTGAAGAAGAAACATCTAGGCTACTTGATGTCGGGTTTATCAGAGAAATCAAATATACCACCTGACTGGCAAATGTTGTACTTGATAAAAAGGCAAAATGAAAATGGCTTATGTGCACCAACTATATCGACTTAATCAAGGCATGTGCCAAAGATTCATATCCTCTGCCTAGTATAGATCGGTCAGTAGACGGGACCTCGGGATACAGACTACTTAGCTTGATGGATGCATACTCCGAGTACAACCAGATCAAGATGGACCAAGCTAACGAAGAGAAGACAACATTCATAACCGAGAGGGCTAACTATTGCTATAAGGTTATGCCCTTTGGGCTGAATAATACGGGAGCAACATACCAGCGGCTCATGGATAAGGTGTTTACCAAACAAATCAGAAGGAATGTAGAGGTTATGTAGATGACATGGTGGTTAAATCTGATGACCATGTGAATCATCCGGTTGACCTTCAAGAGGTGTTCGAGGAGATACGCAAGTACAATATGAGGCTGAACCCTGAGAAATGCACCTTTGGGGTGCAAAGGGGAAAGTTCCTTGGTTTTCAGTTGACTTATAGAGGGATCGAAGCAAATCCAGTTAAATGTCAGGCGATCATAGATATGAGAAGCCCACAAAATATCAAGGAGATCCAGAGGCTGGAAAGGCGATTAGCCGCACTATACCGGTTTCTCCCAAAATCGACTGAAAAAGGAAGACCATTTTTTAAGCTATTGAAGAAAACAGAGTTGTTTCACTGGAATGAGGAGTGCGGGTGGCATTCAGGAATTTCAAAACATTCCTATCATCACCACCCATACTCACTCGACCACACCCTGGCAAGGAGTTGTTGTTATACCTATCGGTCACGGAAGAGGCAGCGAGTGCAGTCTTGGTTCAGGAAGAAGACAAGATTCAAACTCCAGTATACTTCATAAGCCGGGTTTTACAGGATGCAGAGATCTGATACCAAAAAATAGAAAAACTGGCATTTGCCTTGGTTGTGACAGCACGACGACTAAGGCCGTACTTTCAAAGTCATCAGATTGTGGTAAAAACCGATCATCCCATCAAGCAAGTGTTGAGAAAACCAGATCTGGTCGGGACGATAATAGCATGGTCAGTGGAACTATCAGAGTTTGGGTTAAAATATGAGCCGAGAGGGGCCATGAAGGCCCAATATCTACCCAACGCATTGAATGATGTACAGTTTCAAAATATGACCGTAATAATGATATACGTTCTCAAAGCAGTCGAAGCCTCGCAAGCTTCGAGACAAAACATGCGGAAAAAGAATAAATGATGTAACCGTTAGAATCCAAAATGGGCCCAACATTATGTAACGTAATCAGCCCAAAAAGATTTGAGGTAACAATCATGAAAACATCTCGGCCCAATATGTAAGCTCTTACTTTCGTTAAAAATCAGAGCTTGGGGGCTGGACAATCATATATGTAATTAAAATATGAAGCACAATAAATTCAGAGTTAAAAGACACGATTAAAGTTATGGGGCATATATATTTCAAGGTCGTAAGGCCGATAAGTCAGAATTACAAAAATATGCCTCAAAAGACCAAATACACAGTCAAAAAGGGAAAAGCTTAAGGTACAGGAGGAGTCGGGTCATCATTCTTAGCCGAGGTAACCTCATTTTCTGGATCTTCAGTACTGTCCCCTTCCTCGCTGAGCTGACTTTCATTAACCAATTCTCCACGTTTGACGTCTTTGTCCACATCCATGAGGGAGAAGTCAGCATCAGGGACAATGACATGGGCTTGACGTCGACCCTTCTCAAAACCAGCTATATGTTGAGTCATGAGCTCCTCCTTGGCAGCTTCTTGCTATTGTTTGTAGAACTTTTTCTTCTCTCTTTTCCTCTCCAAGGCCGAAGTAAGCTCGTTAATCTTCTTCTTCTCCTGCTGCTTGACCTTGGCAACCCGCTCTAGCAATAGCTCGGCCTCTAAGGTCTCCTTCCCAGCATTACAATCCTTCAGTTTCTCATCGAGGTCAGCTTTCTGCTTTTCCAGCTCGTTTACTTGGGAGAGGGCCTCGGTTTCAGTAGCTTGAGCCTCAGTAAGGTCGGCCTTTGCCTTGTTCTTATTTTCAACAAATTCTTGAAGAAGGAACTGAGTCGCAGCGATGGTTCGGAAACACATAACCTGGATACCCTCGACCTCCTCCTCGGGAGTGCACTTCTTCAGAAGTTTGAGGTCGATCCCCTTCAAGAAGTCCGGCTTAAGAGTAGAAGAAGGTCAGAAGTCATTACCAAAGACGGCCGAGGATCTGGGACGTGCCGCGGTGTTATACAACTCAGTTGGTCCTGGAGCAGGAGGAAGGTTTGAAGAAGCGTGTGGAGGCGGAGAAGAATCTATCAAGTCTTTAAAATGTCTGATGTGCATTTCCCTAAGTTTTGATGAGAACTAAACAATGGTTAATGATTTAATTAACCTTCATATTGGTTGCTAACCTGTCTATCGAGTGTGCAGATTAAATAAGAGAATCATCCGTCCAACGCAAGTGATTGAAACGCACGTCCAACACTGTAGTGATAGAAGCTCACGTCCAACACACAAGTGATTGAAACAAACGTCCAGCACTGTAGTGATTGAAGCGCACGTCCAAAATGCAAGAGATAGAAACTTGCGTCCACTAAAGTGACACAAGTGGTCGTCCACTAAAGTAAAAGCCAGCGTCCATTAAAGTGATAAAAGCCAGCATCCACTAAAGTAAAAGCCAGCGTCCACTAAAGTGATAAAAGCCAGTGTCCACTAAAGTGATGAAAGCCAGCGTCCACTAAAGTAAAAGCCACCGTCCACTAAAGTGATGAGAGCCGGCGTCCACTAAAGTGATGAAAGCCAACGTCTACTTAAAGTATCAGAATGGCTCGTCCAATGACGTGGCATCTGGAGCTCGTCCATTAAGGTATCAAAATAGCTCGTCCATTAAGGTATCAGAATGGCTCGTCCAATGACGTGGCATATGGAGCTCGTCTACTAGGTTACGTTAAACCAGTTAAAGGAGTATCCGTCCAATGACGTGGCATATGGAGCTCGCCCACTAAAGTAACAGAGGCTCTCGTCCACTAAAGTAACAGAGGCTCTCGTCCACTAAAGTAATAGAAGTGCTCGTCCACTAAAGGTGACAGAAGTGCTCGTCCACACCAGTCTTTGGACTTGCTGAGTCCTTAATATGGAGCTCGTCTACTAGCCCGAATGAAAAATCAAATGGCTAGATAGACCCGGCTATTTTCAAGATGGAAGCACTTATCTTATAGACGCGAATTCTATAAGGATTATCAGAATCGCAGTTTAAGAACCAGAAAGAGACTTGAAGCCTTCTCTCCTACTCAGTTTCACGTCTATCAAGAAAAGTCAGAAGCAACCTTGGATAATCAGAACCAAAGACCAGTTGAAGAATACTTACAACATGCTTTATTCCCTAGTAACTCTGGTCCTTACACGAAAAGGGAAGTGTACTCAGAAAAATACAAAAAGCTCTCTACACTACTCTGATATGGCTGTATCACAATGCATGAAGCCATGATCCTTCATGTTAGAGTACAACCAACGTTCCTATTACATTAATGGCTGCCCAAAACGACTCTATTACATTGAATGAAGTTCTGCTTGAAGCCAACATCTGAGGGAATGTCTCTAACGGATCCTAAATGCTTGAAGACCATAAATGCAGAAGTCATTGAAGATGAAGAAAAGAGAATACACATTGCATTAAAAAGCCATTACTCTGCACATTAATTTCTTCATTATGTATTATTCAATCATTTGAAGTTATTATGCAGACTTTCTTAAGCTTTACATTTAAACCACTCTCTGAGTGTTAGTGAAAGTTCTGTCTGTCTAAGTTGTATTCATTACAAACCAAATCTCTCAAACAAACCTGAGTGATAGGAGGTGGAGGGTCCCTCTCTACCCATTCATATTCCGGTATTGTGATAGGAGGTGGAGGGTCCCTCTCTACCCTAACCACTTTGCGGTGGGGGTGTTTAGCAGGAGCAGGGTTAGAAGTCATCGCATCCTCCTCCGCTGCCGCCGGACAATTACGAAGATGGAAAGAGGAAACCTCAAGTTCAGCAGAAGGAAAGGAAGAGTTGGAAGGGGAAGCACCCTCCCCAATCTCTCGAACTTCAGGCTCTGTTATAATTTCCCGAGAGGAAGACTCGAGAGAAGAACTCGTGATAAAGATGCCGAAAAAAGGAAACTTAGAGAAGAAAAGGAGCGTACCTGGAAAATTAGAGGGAAAAGAAGAAAGAGATTTGCTGGGAGAGAAGATGAACAGGGAAAATGAACAAGGAAACGTAATGGCGAATTTCTTGAAAGAACTACTTATAGAGTGGCTTGCACAGATTCCTGAAACGGTGTGTCGGTTGAATCGCATTGATGATGCCCCTTCACATTTGAACGCCAAAGGGCACATCTTTTGGCTTTCCCGGGTTGGAGCAGTTGAGATTTGAAAAGTTAATAAGATAATTGTCCAATCAGAAGACACCCGTCGCCAGGGGAAAATGCTTTGGAAAAAGCCATCATGAAAAGTCATGATGACTCCTGAAGAGTAGGGAGCTACAACCCAAAGGCCAGGGTCATATGTCATAAAATGACAGTCACCTCGGTCAGGCACTGATGAGCCTCTGTTTGACTGGTTTTATAACTAGTAAAGACCTTGGCTTTGTGCTAATTTTATATCATTTTCACCCAAATTAGACTTGATTGTCCTTAAGTAGTATTTTGAGTCTGTAAATTGTTTTTAAGTTAATTTAGTTGATTTAGAGTGAATAAAGTATTTACTTATATTTTCTTATTTTCAGGTTAATAAAAGGAATAATTCTGGAGTTTCTCGCCCCGCGAGAGGGCTGCTCGCCTCGCGACCCCGAAGCTGACTGTTCCAAGAAAATGCAAAGTCTCTGGCTCGCCGCGCGAAGAAATCTCTCGCCCCGCGAGTATTGCAACCATGAAAAAGTCAGAGACGATCACGGCTTGCCCGTGTTGAAGATCACAGCCGTGGCAATTCTGAAGTTGAAGCGTTCGCCTCGCGAGTCTTGGAAGATCAGAAGCCATCACGGTTTGGGCGTGTTGAATGCCACGGGCGTAACAGTTGGAAGCTGAAGAGTTCGCCTCGCGAATATATGCTCGCCTCGCGAGAAGACAAAGAGTTGCAGACCTTTCATGTAATTCGCCTCGCGAGCAGTGCTTCGCCTCGCGAGTACTCTGACTCCAGAAACGTGTATATAAGCAGTCTTAGGCAGAAATAAAGAGGAGAATCAGAGTTAGCCAGTTTTGGCTAATCTTTGTTAGACAGTAGTAGTAGTTTGTCTTCTTTTTAGATATGTTTTGTTTTCCTTCTGTAATGGAGAATTAGTCTCCTAGATTAATCTACTGTGATTGGTTTCTGTTAAGACTTGAGGTTTCTGTAATCCTGTTTCATTTGCTTTTCTCTTTTCAATGCCATGCTTTATATTTCTGTTTGCTTAATTCAGGAGTATATTGTGTTGTGTTGGTTTATCTCGGTGATATCATGTTCCTATAATTAATCGCGTTTGCTTAATTCGCGTGTGTTCGTTTCGTGTTCGCTTAGTTCACGAAGGGCTTAACCCCGTTTGCTTAATTCGGGAATAGGGACATATATTTGTAGTAGTGGTTTCGCTTGTAAATTGTTGCTACAACCGGGAGGGGATTAGAATCTGCTTAGGGTTGCATGAACCGATGATAGTTGGGAAACCGAGAATAGTAGGTTAATCGCTTAGCTATTTGGTAACTGCTCTGTTTTCTTGCTTTGTTTTCTGTTTTGCTTCTTAATTTAGTTCTCAATCCAAAACCCTCAATTCTGACTTTTTCTAACTTTTTCTGTTAATAATAACAACAACTAAAGAGTCCTTGAGAGACGATCCGAGTTGTCGCTCTATACTACATTATTTTGTAAACGCTCGTTCTTTTTGGCGCGTGGCGACAGCGCGGTCAAAAATTGGCGCCGTTGCCGGGGACTCTGGTTTGTTGTTATTAGCAGAAAATAAAAAAAAAAAAAATTTCTTTTCTAATTAGTTTTGTCTGCTTTGTCTGGTCTGTAAATTTTATTTATCCCCCATGGATAGTCAAATATATGGGTACATGCCTAATGTTTACTATGCACCACCACCATGCATATATTTTCCTGATTATGTTGGTTTATCACACTGGTTGCCAAGGTTTAGTGGTTTTGCAGGTGAGAATCCGCAGGAGCATCTGAGGGAATTCCAGATTGCTTGTACTATAATGCTGAGACCTGCAGGAATAACAGAAGATGATATCAAGATGGAAGCTTTCCAGTTCTCGCTTGAAGGTGCTGCTAGAGATTGGCTGAATTGTCTTGACGAGAACTCCATCTTCAGCTGGTTTGACTTGAAGAACGCCTTCCTGTTGAGCTGGGGAAACTATCCACTGAACCCTCCCCAAGTAACCACCGCTGCACCTTCCGAACCTTCCCTAGAGGACTGTGCAAGCAGATGACCGCATGAGATAAGTGCAAATATGGAAGGACTGAGGCAACAAATGGCCGAGCAAACTCAACGGATGATAGAGGAATTTCAACAGAAGATGGAGGCTGAATACCAGAGGAGCCAAGCTGAATCTCAAAAGTTGTGGGCTCTAATTGATCAAGTTACCGCCAACTCAGCTGCACTGCTAACTCCACAGCCTCTTGAGGAACATACAGATTCTAAAATAGTTATTCCTGAAAATACTTTTGATGATATTTCTGATGATTTTGATAATGTGTCTGTTGATGATGATTTATGTGTTGAATCCCCTGATCCTAATGCTTGTTATTGTGATGGAACTGCTCTGTGTGTAGAATGTTTTACAGGTTTATATTTTTCAGGAAAAATAGAAAATGCAGATCGGTTTGCAGGATTATTTTCTTCAGGAAAATTAGATCAGGAGGATCAAGAGAACATTTACTCCACCGTGCTTGAGGATAAAGAAGACTCTTTGGTCTTAGATGCATGTGTTGAGAGTAGTGGGGTGGATGATGAACTAATTGCAGAATTTCCAGACATTGTAGATTTTTCTGATTCATTTTCTTGTAATATATGTACTAACTCTAACCTTTGTTTGGTGTGTGCTGAAATTTCTGCGTGTATAGCAGGTGAAAAATTTGTTAGTACAGTGGATGAAGACCTTGCAGAAGTTGCAGCAGCACCGGAAACACCAGTAACCCCAACTAACTGTTTGCCACCTCCCCCTGAGGAGCCACCAGTGATGGATTTTGCACCCCTGGATTTTGCACCATGGCCAATCCAAGAGGTTGAGCCCCACTTCTATTGGGAAGATTTTATTGAGAAAGAGGTCATCTGTGACCCCAGAGGAAGTGAGAAGTCCGCCGCACTGGGTGGAGTTATCATGGTTGTCAAGTGCTCACCTCCGTATCAAAGCTGCAAGTTAGGGAGGCTTGGAATGAATTTTTGTCCTTTGGCTACCATGTGGGACTTATGTTACAGGCAGTGGGATCCTGGTGGAACGGGCCTCAATGAGCTTTTCTTAACCCTTTCTCCTTAGTTTACTTTCATTTGCTTTGTTAGTTTTTGTTTGCTTTATTTCTATTTTATTGTCAATAATGCTCCTGAATAATTTGAGAAGCTCAGGAGTTGTGTTTGTGTCTTAGTATTGGCAAGTTTATTGGATTTGATTAATTTTTGCATAGATGATTGCATGATAGTATTGACTGTTTACCCCTAGGATTTGAAAAAAATTTTGAAAAAAATGATCCCCATATGATTGAAAACTGAACTTTGAGATTTTATTATGATGGCATGATTTATGATAAGTTTGGGGTGATAGGAAGCACACACGAGGGATAGAATCTCTTTCAAATAATTTGCATAAATGTCCAGGTGAGGTTTTTGAGCCTCCAACATGTTTCAAACTGTGTGAAAATCACTTTTGATTGCACTTCCCTGGATTTGATTGAATCTCTTTTTGGTTTGCATGATTATATGTGTGTAGCAAATGATTTAGGCATTTTCTTTGTAAATAGCTACTTAGCCTAAAAATAACCAATTCCTAATGCATGTTCCCTAGTTAGCCCCATTGACCCTATTAGCCTGTTAATTCTTGATAACCTAATGTTATAAGCCCAAAAATCTGGAAAACCATGTTAACCCGATCTTAGGATTAGGAGAGCATGTAATCTTAGAATGGGTGCAAGAAACTAAGTTTGGGGTGGCTACAAGGTGTAATATGTTGTTGGGATTAAAAAAAAAAAGAGAAAAAAATATACAATAAAAAGGATGGAGCCAAAGGCTTGTAAAAAAAAAAAAATAAGAGAAAAGTGGAAAAATGCCAAAAAGAAATAAAAAGGTTGTAGCCACTCAGAAGCATAAAGAAAAAAATTAAGAAAAGGAACTTGAGTGGAATTTCAAAGTGTAAATAATGTTCATGCTCTCTTAGTTCCTAGGGTCTTCAGCCTAGTACCTTTGTATATCCTACCCTTAGCCAGGCCCCATTACAACCAATAAAAGACCTTTTGATGTTGCTTGCATGTTTTCTGTGGGAACCATTAGGAGATGAAAATCAAATTTATGGGAAGTGCTCTTAAAAGTGAAAATGAGTGAATTGTTGATAGCCTGACAAAAACTGAGCGTTTGAGTGAAACACAAATTTCCCTTGTGAGAAAGGCAGTTGTTTGATTTGGTGATCTCCCTTTTGTGTGTAACTTGGATCCCCTGCTTAGATTTCTGATTGTCTGAATGATTAATTTCTCAATTGTTTAGAATAAATGAATGTGGGGATTACTTTGCTTGAAAGGGGGGAACATTGAAAAATATTTTGATAAATTGCTTGAAATTTGTGTGAAAGTTGATTGAATCTTTTGAGCTTGCCAGGTCTTGAGTCTTTTTAAGTTTTTGAGTGTAGTTTGCTTGGGGACAAGCAAAGTTTAAGTTTGGGGTATTTTGATGAGCCTCTGTTTGACTGGTTTTATAACTAGTAAAGACCTTGGCTTTGTGCTAATTTTATATCATTTTCACCCAAATTAGACTTGATTGTCCTTAAGTAGTATTTTGAGTCTGTAAATTGTTTTTAAGTTAATTTAGTTGATTTAGAGTGAATAAAGTATTTACTTATATTTTCTTATTTTCAGGTTAATAAAAGGAATAATTCTGGAGTTTCTCGCCCCGCGAGAGGGCTGCTCGCCTCGCGACCCCGAAGCTGATTGTTCCAAGAAAATGCAAAGTCTCTGGCTCGCCCCGCGAAGAAATCTCTCGCCCCGCGAGTATTGCAACCATGAAAAAGTCAGAGACGATCACGGCTTGCCCGTGTTGAAGATCACAGCCGTGGCAATTCTGAAGTTGAAGCGTTCGCCTCGCGAGTCTTGGAAGATCAGAAGCCATCACGGTTTGGGCGTGTTGAATGCCACGGGCGTAATGGATTGGAAGGCAAGAGTTCGCCTCGCGAATATATGCTCGCCTCGCGAGAAGACAAAGAGTTGCAGACCTTTCATGTAATTCGCCTCGCGAGCAGTGCTTCGCCTCGCGAGTACTCTGACTCCAGAAACGTGTATATAAGCAGTCTTAGGCAGAAATAAAGAGGAGAATCAGAGTTAGCCAGTTTTGGCTAATCTTTGTTAGACAGTAGTAGTAGTTTGTCTTCTTTTTATATATGTTTTGTTTTCCTTCTGTAATGGAGAATTAGTCTCCTAGATTAATCTACTGTGATTGGTTTCTGTTAAGACTTGAGGTTTCTGTAATCCTGTTTCATTTGCTTTTCTCTTTTCAATGCCATGCTTTATATTTCTGTTTGCTTAATTCAGGAGTATATTGTGTTGTGTTGGTTTATCTCGGTGATATCATGTTCCTATAATTAATCGCGTTTGCTTAATTCGCGTGTGTTCGTTTCGTGTTCGCTTAGTTCACGAAGGGCTTAACCCCGTTTGCTTAATTCGGGAATAGGGACATATATTTGTAGTAGTGGTTTCGCTTGTAAATTGTTGCTACAACCGGGAGGGGATTAGAATCTGCTTAGGGTTGCATGAACCGATGATAGTTGGGAAACCGAGAATAGTAGGTTAATCGCTTAGCTATTTGGTAACTGCTCTGTTTTCTTGCTTTGTTTTCTGTTTTGCTTCTTAATTTAGTTCTCAATCCAAAACCCCCAATTCTGACTTTTTCTAACTTTTTCTGTTAATAATAACAACAACTAAAGAGTCCTTGAGAGACGATCCGAGTTGTCGCTCTATACTACATTATTTTGTAAACGCTCGTTCTTTTTGGCGCGTGGCGACAGCGCGGTCAGGCACCGAACTTAAACTATGAAAGCTCCTTCCTTGAAATCAGTTCGGAACTTGGGGGCTTGTGTACTGACATAAAAATATACGACCTTATTACAAAATAAGCCCAATGAAGAGCCAAGTATATTAAGGCCATCCCGGTATAATCCTGGGGCCCAGGTCGGATGAACTCCTTCACCCGTCAAGAGATCCTCTATGAACCGAAGGAGTCCGAGTTGCCCAATAACAGAGCAAAAGACCGAGATAAGGTTATTAGTGAGAGGATAAGGCGTATTAATGGCTCAATCCCCACAATCAAGGGATTGTGATAGGGACAGAGAAAGCCCAGGAAGCGGCCTACTCACGCCCCTCATCATTAGCAAATATTGCCCATAGTAACGAGCATTAATGAGCCTACGTCAAGGAGTTGATTAAGGGGCACGTGTAAAACATGTTCAACGACCCTTAAAAAAGATTCCCTCCACTCTCTAAATAGGTAATCACTCAAAGAACTACGTCTAAGCTTTGATTCCACATAGGATACGTAGGAGCAGAACTTTGGTTCTATCAAGCTTAATATCAAAAACACCCAAATTGTGAGAGAGGGTGAGTTGGGTGATCAGTTTCTTCCAGAATCTCATTATAGAGGTTTTTTGGACGGAACATTTCCCATAACTGAATTTATGTATTATAATTTTATGGCCAGAAGCTAGATGGTTATATGTTTGCATATTTTTAATTTGCAACCAGATGGTTGCAAAAGTATTTAAAGGCTTTAAAAGAGCTCATATTATGTTCCTAAATGGTACAAGATAATATTTTGTTGTGTTATGTTCTAGTAGATCCCGAAGAAATCTACCAAGTTTCAAATATATATATATATATATATATATATATATATGTCGCAAATGGTATTTTATTGAAACCATAAATAAAGGAGATGTAGAATATATCTGTATTATATTTTACAAAAGTAAGGATGATTGAGGCAAATTATATACACTGGGAGTGTTTATCCTAAAGTTATTATGCTTTGGCATGATTGTCTTTGTCACATGAGTGCAACTATGATGCTATGTATCACTGAAAATACATATGTATACCATAGAAGTTTGTTGAAAAACATCAACATTGTTCATTTTTTTATACACACACAAACCAATGTGAACTTGAAGTTCAAAGAATAATTCATTTTCACAATGATGCAAATCAATTGATAAATATTTTTAAAGATACCAAAAGGGTCATTAAATCATATATGTTAGCTTCAAATATCATTGCATGTTTAAATTATTGTCTCTGCCGGACAAACTGCGATTGTGAAACTCATGAATATAAAGTATTTCGAAAGCGTTATACACCTATTGGTTCAAAAGTTATTGTTTCTTAAAAGGGAGGATATGAGAAATTTTCAAAGTGACGCTCTATAAGAGGTCACTAGCACTCTAGAAGAGGTAAAAAATAATACAGATGAACAATCTCATGTTTTTATATAAGCAACCCTAGAAGTGGTTTCGATACCAAAAAATTATGATATCTCACTACAATTTAGAAATATGAGGGGAAGATATAAAGTTGTTGTTGATAATGTATTTGCGTATGCAATAGCAATTACTTATGAAATTATTAATGTAATGAGCATGAAGCTCAAATTATAAAGGACTGTCGACATTAAATAGATTGGACAAAATGGAAAGAAATCATACAAACTGATCTAAATTTATTAGCCAAACATAAGCACTTGGACCAATAGTCCAAACACCAGAAGTTGCTAACCTTTGTTGTAGGTGCAATTACTTTTAGATTATTGATTAGTTTGATAGTCTTTGAAGGACTTGACATACATCTAATAGACGTAATGACAACCTAGTTATATAGGATTCCAAACTTGATTTTGTAAGAAGTCAGAAACCAAAAATCCAAGGTGAGGGCTTGCATGATGATTTAGGGTTTTGCATGTCATTGCATTGTGGCAACCACCTCCGATTGTCCATGGCAATTTCGTTTCCCTGAGTCCTCCTCTCCTCTTTGTGCGCTTGGCCACCCTCTCTTGCACAACAACCGTCATCTTCTCCTTCTCACCCTCATTCCTCTTCTCCTTCCTTTCCTCAGAAGAAAACTTTTGTACAAGCATTGAATAATGCTTATGATATTCCTTTGAGCCTGTTACTAGTCCCTTGTGTGAAAGGTGATGCACTAGCTGTGTACTTGATTTCCCTGATAAAACTTGCTCTTTTTAACTTCTTGGATTCTTCTTGCACCACTCTTTTTCTCTCCTCTCCTAATTTTCTTGTACGATCGGCCTGGCTTCTGGGAAAATAGCTAGCTTATGGAACATAAAATCTGGATCAATGCCTGCCATGTCAAAGGCTTTCCAGACAAACAGATCGACATCGGCCCGAACTGTCCGCATGATGTTCTCCCCGAGTTGCGCATCAAGTTGCTTTCCAATTTTGGTGGATTGCCCAACTTCTAACCCCAACTGTAACCTATCCATCTCCTCGGCTAGCTGAGGTCTTAGCTCCCGTGCATTTATTCTCGTATCTAGTTCTACTGAACTAACCGACATGGGTGGACTCCCTTCATTGACCCGTCGCACCTTGTTCGAAACCTCACCATGTTTTACTTTGCACACATGGAGGCTATCAGCGTAGCATTGCCTAGCCAATTTCTGACCAGCTTGGATGGCAATTAACTCGCCAATTAAAGAGGGAAAATTCATGGTTAAATGTGTTGTGGAAACAACTACACCTAACTTATTTAGAGAAAGGCGTCCAATAAGAAATATTATAAGATGTTACAATATTAACTATTACGTACCTTACTGAGATAGTTCTGGATGTTTTCCCATCCCCAAGGTTGTTAGCAGATCAACATATCCTCGGGTGTCTACTTGCTCTCTCGAGAATTCGACCAATTTCTTGTCAGGACTTTTCACTGCTTCATCCGTCATCCCCAACTTCTTCAAGGTTGACAAATAAAGGATATATGCCGAGGTTCCTTGATCTACCAACGTCATTTTGACCGAGTAATTTTCAAGCTCCACATTAATTAACTTGGGGTTATCTTGATTGGGATCCACTCCTCGGAAATCCTCGCCGGTTAATGTGATGGATAGTGAATTTTTGGGTGGTGCTCCGCAAATATTATTATCACTTCGAAGGGCCCTAAGATGTCTCCTTCGGGCCAAACTAGTGGGCCCTCCCCCACAAATCCACCTGCAATAGTATTAATTACACCTCTTGCCTGTCCATCTCTGCTTTCCCTGTTGTTCTCCTGGTTTCTCCTTTCCCTGTCATTTTGTTGTCCCCTTCCGCCCTGGCCTCGACCTCTACCTCGGCCACGACCTTGCTGATATTACCTGTTGGAATTACTTCATTGCACGAACTATCTGAGGTGTCCTTCTTGTTTTAACTCTTCAATTTTGTCCTTGAGTGTCCAACACTCCTCGGTTGTATGGCCATAGTTACTGTGATACCGACAATGTTTTGATCAGTCAGGATTTTCAGGTGTATGTCAAGGCCTAGGTAATGGCAACAACTTGATATGGAAGATCTCCTTTAATACTCGGGCTCTGTTGGTGTTGAGCGGAGTATAGAACTTATACTTCGGCCCCCTCTGGGTCCTCTCTTTTTGAATCTTCCTTTGTTTGATGAATGCTTTCCCTTCTCTTTGTGATCAGATCTTCGGTCTATATCAGCCCGAATTTTGTGTTGGTATTCAGATAACTCTTCCATTTGAATATAACCATTAGTTTTTTCTCTGAACTCGTCCATATCTATTGGTGGTTTCCTGCACATGTATTCAACAAATGGTCTTGGCTTCAACTCCATCAGCATAGAGTGTAGAGCAATGACTGGATTGAGATCTCGGATTTTTGCAGATACCGCCGCAAATCTGTTCATGAAACTCCTCAAGGACTCAATCTTTTCATGTCTAAGACCGGCCAACGTAGCCAAGGTCATGCGATGAGCCCGACTGATGGCAAATTGGTCACTAGACCTGACTGCTAAAGCTTCAAAACTATCAATAGACGCATGTGGCAGCCGAGTGTGTTTGAATAGGTGGCTTCGACTAAAGAGGGGATAGGTGAATTGAGTCCAAAAGTTTCTTTCTAATTTCTCTAAAAATATTTTCTTTAAGAAAATTAATCAAGTAAACGAATATATAAAATAAATAATTTAAAAGAGAACAGAAGAGAATACTTGCACAAGAATTTTATTCTGGTTTAGGCACCCACCGTCAGTGACCTACGTCCAGTCCCAACTCCTCCTGTGGGATTTTCTTCCACTAGTAAACAAGCTTATAAACTGATGCTTGCAACCTTTACACAATATAGCAGTCTAACCACGCCTTCTGGGATACCTCACCCACCACGTGTAAGAGCCTCAACAAACTCTAGCACTCTCCCTCACGCCTTCAGGATACCTTACCCCTGCTTCTGAGTCTAAAGTCATACACCAAATGGATGCCCCACCCTTTGCAACAAAAGGATACCTTACCTTCTAACCAGAGGGATACATCACCCTCAACCTAGGGATACCTTACCCTATTTCAAAGTTGACACAAGGAGTATAGGAAATTGAAGCGCTCTAAATAGTGCATATAATACATGTTGAAGTCTTATGAGATTGATCAAATAAGGTATCAATGATGGCTCAAAGTGTTTTTAGAATATTTGTGAAAAAACTCTTGAATTAGAGAATGAAAAAACATGAAAATGTTCACGTCTCTCTTTTGCTGGTTTGTCTCGCGCATTTTTTTATTGTCTGGTAGGTCTCCTTTTAAAAGCATTGAAAATATGACCGTATGAAAGCAGAGAAAGGAACCGGGTTAATGCTTGAGGATACTGATTTTCACTTTAAAAGCACTTTAAATTGATTCTAAGAATTGAATGAATGAATCAATTTTCAACCCAATTGTCCCATTGTGCTCTAATATTGACTAAAGATGCAATGTTAAAATATTCAATATGTTACTGGTCAAAAGTTAGAGAATCAATTTAAAAGAAAACGTAATCAATTGAAAAGGATTAGATTGTTGTATCCTAGAGTGAGTTGGGCTTTTAGGATGGTAATCCGGTATGTAATCTTCATTGTGTTGAGATGACACCATCATTTCCCTTCTCCTTCTCCCCTCTCTCTCGGTTCTCGTCTCTTTTCGCCCCCGCAAGCGTTGGCAATCCTGTCTGACCTCGGCATTCTCTCGTCGAAGTACCTCCATTTAAGCCCTCATTTCCTGGAGAAGTGGGTTGTCCTCCAGGGAAAGGGCCCTCTCATTCTACGAACCATCCGTTACTTCGTCCCTCTGATTTTGATCCTCCTATTTCCTCCTATCACCTCCTGCACTGCTTCTCGTCAATATAATTGTGAATAGCTATGTTCCTGCCAAAATCAGGGGACTCAGAATTTGATATGAACACCAAAACTCTCTCTTCAAAGTACTTTTGCAAACTCTTTAACAACTAGTGAAAATATTGGATATGGCTTGGCAAATTTACTCTGCTCCTACGTATCCTTCTGGGGAATCAAAGCCTAATGTAGTTTTGATGAGTTTCTATCATTTATAATGCCTACCATGTCCGTTATTGATCAGTCGTGGTGACTTCACGTTGGATGTGAGCGGTTATTCCCAGACATTGAGCATCGTGCTCCCATGTGGTGGTTACCAGACAGATGCTATCCCGTATTTGTAGGAACATGGGTAGTCGTATGAGTACCTACCTCGATCCCGAGGTATTATCCTCAGAGCCTTTGGGTTTCACGGGAAAAGCATGCCAACTCGGCATTAAGTACTCCTCGATTATAACATGCATAACTCGGCTAAGGATAATTAACTATCCTTAATTCTTTTATGTTAACATTCTCGGTTGAGGCTCTCAGTATACTCGGCTACTGACTTTTAGCTCTCGACTAGTACACCGATTATGATAACATTGGATTGGAAAAATGCAAGGACGAAAAAGGAATAATAACTGCTGCCACTAAAACCATGGATGAAAAATATAGATCGGACCGACTGATTCAATTGGTGAAGTCAGTGTTATTAAAACTGGACCGGTCATCGACTCGATCAACTCACTGGGTTAATGAGTCAATGGTCGAATCAGTGAGTCACTGGTTGAACCGGTATATATTAAATTAATAATACAACATATATATATATATATATATATATATATATATAAATAATATTTTTGAGGGAAATACCAAACACTTTGACTAGCCTAGTGGTATTCCGCATGTTTACCTTCAGTCTGGTTAGTGTCCGAATCCTTCCATCTGCTCTCCTAGAAAGATTTTTGCAAATTTCATCTGAATTTCTGATCCCGCACGCGTGCATGAAAACCGGCCCGAGTGGAGGTGCTGTTCGTCCGTCTGGTTCAGCCGGTTCGCGGGTCGATGACTGCAGCCTCAATTCGACATCTTAAACAGTCCGACATGCTGACCGGACTGGTGGGTCCGGCCCGATTTTAATAACACGGGGTGAAGTACCATTCAGTCGGTCCCACTAAAACATGACCCCCTTTTTTTGTTTTCCCAAGTGAAACAGCGTCGTTTGGTACATTTCGTTTTCTCCTTCCTTGTTTCGGAGGAGACGAAACAGAGAATCCATCCCAAGTTCCAAACTTTGCGAAAGTCGAAACAGAGAAGCCATCGTCACTTCCTTCCTCTTCCTCGGTCGTTTCGTTTCTCAGTCTGCGTCGTTTTGGAGAAGACGCAGCAAGCCAAGTTCCTCAGATCCTCTTCCAATGAGAATTGATTTCAGCGAAGGCAATTATTAACAAGACTCGGCAGATGAAGAAGGAAGCAATCAGTAATAGTGGTCGGAGCCGGAACTTCCCGGTGGATCTGAATGTCCCTCGATGGGTTTGTCAGAACTGCCGCAACTCCCTCTGCATCGTCGGCGTTGATTCTTATGCTGACAAGTTCTTCAACGACCCTTCACGCTCCGGTCAGTTAGGGTTTTCATCATTTGTTGATTTAATTAACTGTTGATATTGCTTTAAGTGCTCCCAATTATGTTTTAACCTCTTGGAATTTTTGTTGTTGATGAGGTTGATTCTGTTACTAATTTGTAATTTTGTTGCATTTAATTTAATGCTTACCTTGAATTATCTTATAAGAACATTGCATTCATCTTATGTTGTAATTCGGTGGTTGTTTCTTTAGCATAAATGTTTTTTTTTTTCAACAAAATTTGACAACATTCCGACAACTGGTTAATGGCTTAATGGGTACACCTGGAGTAGATTAGTAGCTCGTTAACTGACAACTTGGTTAATGACGTATAAAATCTTGGTTAATGGAGCTCAGTGGATGGTTAATGAGTTACCCATTTTACTGTACCCATTAACTAAGTCCAACACGCAATTAACCACGATTTTGAACGTTGTTAACCAGGTGTCGGAATGTAATCAAATTTTGTTGTCCAAATAACATTATTGTTTCTTTAGTTATCTAAGCAAGAGTGATTATGGTGATTTATTGTTAATGAAGAGGCAATGAACGCATGTAGGGATGCAAGGGTCATCCACTCATGGTGCCAGCAGTGTCCTAAGCACAACTAGAATGGACAATTCATATGTTGTGTTGCCGAAGCAGAAACCTCAGGCTCAAGGAATTCCTCCTCGGCCTCGTGGTGGGACTGGTCAGCCTGATGCAGCCCAGCCTGGGAAGGCAATGGAAGAGTCATTCGTGGTTGTGTATAAGTCTGAATCTGCTTCTGATGGAAGTGGGGCTCACTCATTGTCCCCCGGGGCTGATCCCGGTAGTCATTTGCAGCCTCAAAACTCTGGGTTTAATTCGACTATTACTGTCCTGACTCGTGCATTTGAGATTGCCACAACGCAGACACAGGTTTGGAAGAAAAAGCCTATAATTGTCAAAATGTAGAAAATCTGTTGGTTTGATAAAATTAATTTTGAGGGAATTGGATTATAGATTTATAGTCTGCATGTTTCTATATGTTTTTCCAGGTTGAACAGCCTTTATGCCTTGAGTGCATGAGGGTATTGTCTGATAAGCTTGATAAAGAGGTTGAAGATGTAAACAGGGACATTGAAGCATATGAAGCCTGTCTTAAACGCTTGGAGGGGGAGGCCAGAGATGTCCTCAGTGAGGCTGATTTTCTTAAGGAGAAATTGAAGGTGCTCTTTAGGTTTACTATCTCAAATGTGTATATTACTATTACTATGGAGAGAAATCAAAGTATCAAAACATAACACTCTTGACTCTTTTTTGAATCTATGACCGATACGTGTTTGCATGCTATATTGGTTTATTCTGAGATGTAGTTTTTGAACACTCATTCTAATTTGGATTTGGAAGCATTTCAAATTTATTTTCCTTGGTTGATGGGAGAAAAGGTGACATCACACCATGTCACCATAATCTATTGTAAACATTTAGGTATAAAAAATACATATGCTGTTGCAACAATAGATACACACCAGGAAAAATTCACTTGGATATTATTCTTTGTTGTTCCCCATTTTGTTAAAGCTTTCAAGAGCTGCGGGCGACTTGATTTGGCAGCTACACATCAGTTGTGTTACATCACTTCTCCCTCCATCCTTTTTATATCTCCTCTGTTGGAGTTAAATATGTATACCAAAAACCCAGCACGTAAAGTATTTTTCTTTTTCATATCTATGAGAAATATATGTTATTCGTTTAAATCTTGAAATTGAAATGATTGGTTCACAACATCTTCAAATGTCAAAACTATGCTTGTCATTATTCGTAGTGGAAATTTGCAGTTTTATTCTGAAACGTCTTTGTCCTAAGAAGCACTCCTTGATGAACATGATTTTGTTTAGTTACCTTGAAGTTTTCTTCCAAAGCCTAATATTGTTTTACTGCTTGAATGCTATTCAAGATTGAGGAAGAAGAAAGAAGGCTTGAAGCGGCTATTCAAGAAACAGAAAGACAGAATGCTGAAGTAAATGCTGAACTGAGGGAACTAGAGTTAAAATCAAGCCGCTTCAAAGAATTGGAGGAGCGGTATATTTTTTCCAGTGCCTTAAGCATATGATATTCCCTAATAACACAATGCTATAGCTAGATGCTTAGATCCTTCCCTCAAATTCCCAAAAGAAAAAGAGTTCTATGAATATAAATATATCTTTATTTTTTTCCTTCCTTCCTTCTTCTGTCTGGATGCTCGAGATGCTTGATGTCAATGATTAATTTTGCATGTCTGAATGTGTGATAGGTATTGGCATGAGTTCAATAATTTCCAGTTCCAATTAATTTCTCATCAGGTTTGTCTGTTTTCTTACCCCTGGTTGAATGCCTCTTTTACATACTTTATTATAGTGTTGATCAAAAAAAAAAAAAACTTTATTATCGTAAGGGAAAATTTATTCCTGCAAGTCTTCTGTCGCTTTATGACTTAGCCAGTTTGGGTGATTTCTAAATGACCATTGCTTAAAACTATGAACATCGTTTTTGCTATTTTAACGTGCCTCTACTTCTACTGCCTTCAATGGTGAAATATAGTCATATTGATAACATGGAGGAAGTTAAACTGATTATATATACTATCATGAGAGGATCATGCTTTATGAATAAAATTTTGTTTTTGACCAGAGTTTTGCACTTTTCTCTTCTGGGTATTTTTTTGTAAATAGAACATGAAATATTATTAAACAAGAAGAGAAGAGTACAAAGAAAGGGGTTAAGACATCCTCACTAACATACCAAAAAGAAACAACTAGACCTATGAGATTGAGTCACGCAACAAAGCCTGCCAAGCTCTTTGCATGTCTAACAAAGAAACACCACTAAAGAGACCATGAGCAAAATACCAAAGGGAAACTAAAAAAGTAACCCTAACCCAACTGATGTACCCTGAATTCCAGACTTGAACAGCACATAATACACATATTCTCATATTACGAGACAAAGCAGTGAGAGGTTTGCCCTTTTGGAGCATGTCATTCTGTTAATAATAGCGGTCTAGACAAAAGCTTTGACCTTTGAGGGAGCTTTGGACTTCCAGATGAGTTTGTCCAGAAGAAACCTATCTCTATTAGGAGAGTGAGTCAAGAACTAAAAATAAGCTTTACAGAGAAAACTCCCAAAGAGTCAAGATTCCAAATTCTTTTATCAGGATCAAAAGAAAGATGACATTCAAGCAAAAGCGGAAGAGACTCTAACTCACTAAACCTCTCTATCAGGCAACTTTATGAAAAAAATAAAATTTCCAAGAGGAGTTAAACAAAGAAGAGGAATAAAACTGACAAACAGGGGCATGATGTAAAGAAGAGAGACGAATGAGCCTTCTAGCATGGGTAGCTCTACTTACAGAATTGGCATTCCACACATTCGGTTGACTCTAAATAACTTGTTGCCACAAAGAAGAGGACTGTAGAGGAAAATGCTAAAGCCACTTAGCTGCGAAATCCCACATAATACCTACTAGAGTCTCTTGCCCCCAACCAAAGGAAATCCCACATAATTCTCTCTGTCTTCTGAGCCACAACCATCGTAATACAAAAACGGGAGACAAAATATAAAGGGATGCTAGTGTGGGCTTCACTTATTGTGATACTTTGGTAACAAAAGGTTTAAGCAAGTTACAAAATAACATCTTTGTCTCCTTTTGTTGTGTAAAAGTAACTTCCAAGTCTGAGCATTGAGCAAAAATACTTCGATCAACAGGAGGAGAGAGATGCAATTTTGGCCAAGATTGAAGTTTCACAAGCACATTTAGAATTGTTAAAGCGAACAAATGTGCTCAATGATGCCTTCCCCATTTCACATGATGGAGAGTTTGGAACAATTAACAATTTTCGGCTTGGAAGACTCCCTAAAATTCCAGTAAGATGCTTAGCATTTTTATGAATTGTTTTTAATGTTGTGTCAATGTGTTGTTGAGATTAATATGCATGGCTGGCTTTCTTCCTTGGGATCTTAGGACTTTAAGATAATTGATGAGCTATCATAGCATATGCACAAGATTGTTTATAAGGACTTTAAATATCTCTTTGTTTTTGCTTTGTGTTGCTCAATTTTCTTGTCCGGATGCAATTGCATATGGATGAGAGTATGAAAGTTTTGGTGTGTTAAGCTCACTGTGTAAAGTTTTTTTTGTTTACTAACAGATTAAGCATTAGGGACGTTTGGCTATCAAACAGTTCACATTACTGCATGCATACCCATATATTCACATGTTTGAGGCAAAGAAATTATTTGTATTATCTTAGGTAAAAAATTGTTCAACTCTATAAAGCCGTGTGCTGGCAGAAAATGTGTTAATATACCACATATGCCATACCCAAGTCATGCCTGCAAATTATATTTGTCGATGGGAACCTGTAGATAGCAATGTATGCTATTTGAGATGTCTAACTTGGATTATAATTTAATATCATCGTTACTGAAAATAGATTACATTGCTTTAGTTATCAAGAATCAAGAATTTCTAGGTCTATATGAAACTGTAATGGATGTTGATGAACTTATACTATAGCAACATCTTTTATTAAATAAAATGTTTTTCCAATAAAATATCAAATTTCTTTGGCTAATTATGCTGAAAGTTCTTTTTGAACAAGACTACTATTGGTGTAACTTTTTCAACTTTGTGGTGTGTGCACTCATGTTTTGCTATGGTCGTTCAATAAAATGTTGTAGCTGCATGTGTCATTTCCTTATTTGAAGATTTAGTTCAAATTTTTATCCTGAAGTTTCTTCTTTCTTGTAGTTTTTTATGTTAAATCCTCTCTTGCAAATTTGAATATTTAAGCTTTTTATGATGATGTTTTACTATTTTGGAAATGTTTAGGTTGAATGGGATGAGATAAATGCTGCTTGGGGCCAAGCTTGCCTTCTCCTTCATACGATGTGCCAGTATTTCCGACCAAAGTTTCAGTATCCTTTTTCATTAAGCATAGAGGGTTATTTAGTTATTATTGATAGTTTAGTATAACTTCTCTTTTATATCCCCATATTAAAAAATTGTTCATGTCTTCATAATCCAGTTCAAAACTGGATTTTACATTTAATGATGAGCATTGCTAAATGCTTTTTGAGATATAAAGTTAAGCGATCAAAATCATCTGCTAATTACAGCTGTTTTTCGTGATTCTTTTGAGTGATTTATGCTAGAGTAAACATCACGGGCAATGATTTTGTCTAGAAAATCATAAATTTGAACTAGACTACAATGTCATTGTAGTACAAAGAAAAAACAATACTTAATAAACTTTGGCTTGACTTCCATACGAGATTTCAACAAGTAACTATAGAAATATGTGGTGACAGAGAATCTAGATTGCTAATCATACTTAATTTACAATAAGGAATCTTGTCTATTTTAAGTGATTTTTGTTACTCTGTAAGTTGTGGACAAGATGGGTTTTAGTTGAATAGAAATTTTATAGCAAATTGGAATTTGTGATATCTTTGCTTGAGTCGGAAGCTCCCATTTTCATATTATTGTAACATTAAATTTTGTATAATATTGGGAATGAATTGTAACATCCTAAATTTATCACTCCAGATATAGAATAAAAATAATTCCTATGGGTAGCTACCCTCGTATCACAGACAGCAACAACAGTACTTATGAGCTGTAAGTATGCTTCATTGTGATTTCTGACTTTATTTGGATTTGTGCTATTCATATTGTCTCAGTTTTAGTTTTGTTACTTTTTTTATTTATTGAACATCAGGATAAACTTGGAGCGGGCATTGGTGTTTTTGTAATATCTTGGGCCGTTGTAGTCGCTGTTAAGTTATACTGATTTAAAATGTTATGAATAGAATATCAATGAACTTTCGGTCTTTAGATTTGTTCCTAAACTTCGTCTACTGAGTCATTATTAATGGATGCTAGGGTTTTGCAGGTTTGGTCCAGTCAACTTGTTCTGGAGTACTCGCTATGACAAAGCAATGACGTTGTTTTTGGCATGCCTCAAGGATTTTGCGGAATTTGCAAATTCTAAGGATCAAGAGAATAACATACCACCCGAGAAATGTTTCAAACTACCTTATAAGTAAGTGATGCTTATAATATATGCATTAATGTCAGTGAATTTTATCTTTGGGGATTGTGTAACCATTTATCTTTATATGCAACTTTCTCATTTAAATTGGGTAAGAAGAGTAGACCAGATGAAGGGCAATCCAATCGCTAGATGCAGAGGAAGACCAAGAAAAACTATAGGAGAAACTATTAAAAAGGACTTAAGAGGCCAATGGTTTAACTATAAACATGATTCATGATAGAACATTACGACGTCGTTTGATCCATATAGCCGACCCCACCTAGTGGAATAAGGCTTGGTTGTTGTTGTTGGTATCATCAAGCTCAACTCTACTTGATTTAAGCAGTTTATGCCCTTTGCTAATCCATGAAGGAGAGGAAATGATAGGAACTATTCCTATCTAACAAAGAAGATTGTATTATTAATAAAGGAAGTAAAGGAGAATGCAGAAAGTAAGAGCAATGCTCCCAGCCAAGCTATGGCCCAAGCTATCAGCCGAAACTATAATGGAAAACACACATACCACCTCCCCCTCTGAAACTGCCTCCCTCCCTCCCTCCCTCTCCCTCCCTCCCTCCCCCCCTCCCCCCCCATCTCTTTCTCTCCCTCCCTCCCTCTCTCCCCTAACAAACTTTCCCTCCCATTTGTTATTTACAAGTTAGTCCCTTCCCCAAATGGATAATCAGCCCATTTAAGTGAATCATTGGGTTTATCCGCCCCTTATAACTAACACGATTGGGAACCTATCAGGAAAGGATGATGATTTTATGAGTTTTTGCTTTGAGCTTATCTTTGAGGGAGTATTCTTACTTCAGGCATGACTTAAGATCTTGATGAGCATCTTTGTCCAGTCATGGCTTCATGAAATTTATGGCGCCTTTGAACTTGATCCATCACAGCCGCCCTCAAGAGAGGAAGAAACAAAGAGAGGATAATGATGCCTGCTTAGTGTCCATATGTCCATATTCTGTTTTGGTGCACAGAGAGCCCAGATTCCCTACCCTGCCTTTCCCGCTCATTTTCCTAATCATAAAAATAACAAATGGCCTGTAGAAGGGTAACGAGCCAGCTTTACCATGCTTACGTTTTCAATGGAATTAATTAGTACTTACAAACACTTTGTTGTATAGTGTTTTTTCATGAGTTCTAAGTTGGCCAGTGAAATAAAAGAAATCTTCAAATATCTTATTATGCTTTAGTGCACTGGTAAGTATTATGGAATGCTTTGAAATGTAATTTTGGCACCGCATCCAAAGTTGTTGTTTCAAGAGTTCATGCAATAATGTTTATCATATTAGGTGTGCTTGCTAATTTATCAAGATAGATAGTTGTAATTTAAGTCTGTAACTATTGTGTTTTAGTTTGTAGTATTGAGAATGACAAACATTTTGGGCTGATTTGTAGGATTGAGAATGACAAAGTGGAAAACTATTCCATCACCCAAAGCTTCAATAAGCAGGAAAATTGGACTAAAGCTCTCAAGTACACTCTTTGCAATTTGAAATGGGCTCTCTATTGGTTTGTTGGAAACACGAACTTCCAGCCTCTTCCAGCAATGGTATCTTCACATGCTGAAGTGCCAGCTGTAGGGTCTTTGTACACAAAGCGTGGTAGTGAAGCCAAGTCTGTATCTGGAAAGTAAACATATGCTAGGATTTAGGCGATATACAAATGTGTACATAAAAATATGTAGTGTTTAGAGATCTGTATTATCATCTCTATATTGCAGCAAATTCATGTGAGAAGTATTCATTATTCAATACGTAATGGCATATCTACTATTTTATTCAATAATAATAGAAGTTCTAATCGAGTCTATTTTATGGTCAAAATACAGTATCTGTTGTACATGTTTATTGGAGATCGCGGATGATATGTACTAGTGTAATTTACCCGTATAAATTTTCATTAAGATCATTTCTCGTTAATTGTTAATAAAAAGAGGATCATTATTTGATATGGTAAGACAATGGATATGAAAATTGTATTTTGTAGAAGAGATACAATAAGTGTCTGTTTATTACGGATTATAAAAAATGATTTTCATATTTTATTCGGATTTTAGGGTTTATCGAATTATTGATAGCCTTATGTCCCTAAACTTTATCGAAGAAAACGTTAGCTTTGCTTCCTTTCCTGGTTAAAAATATTATAAAACAAAAAAATTATAAACTTTACAAAGTAAATAATAAAATAATATAAAAATCCAAACCAATCAAAATTGGTTCGGTTCAGTTCGATTCGGACTCGAAAATAAAATATAATTAATATTAAAATATTAAACTATTAAATTATAAATAAATATTAAAATATAATAATAATTAATATATATATAATTAAAATATAGTAATTGGCTCGGTTCAAAAATCCGCGAACCTGATAATCGAATCAATCATCATTGGGTTTGGTTTGGTTCGGTTTAGAGCTAAAAAAAAATGAATCAACTTAATTGGTTCGGTTCGAATTCTCGGGTTATAAAAAAAGATTTTCATATTTTATAATTAAATTGGTTCGATTCGGATTTTAGGGTTTATCGAATTATTGATTGGGTCTTATGTCCCTAAACTTTCTCGAAGAAAACGTTAGCTTTGCTACCTTTCCTGACTAAAAACATTTAAAAACAAAAGAATTATAAACTTTACAAAGTAAATAATAAAATAATATAAAAATCCAAACCAATCAAAATTGGTTCGGTTTGGTTCGTTTCGATACGGACTCGAAAAATAAAATATAATTAATATTAAACTATTAAATTATAAATAAATATTAAAATATAATAAATAAATAAATATATATAATTAAAACATAGTAATTGGTTCGGTTCCAAAATGAATCAACTTAATTGGTTATGTTCGGATTCTCGGGTTCATCAAATTATTGGTTCAGGTCTTACACTCTTAAATTTTCCCGATGAACATGGTAGCTTTGCTACCTTTCCTATCTAAAAACATTAAAAAATAAAAACATTATAAATTTTAAAAAGTTAATAATAAAATAATAAAAAAATCGGAACCAATCACCATCGGATTCGATCGGTTTGGTTCAGTTCGGACCTGAAAATATTAAAAAATATATATATATAATATATATAATATTAAATTATTAAATTATTAAATTATATTAAAATATAATAAATATTACATATTAATATTAATATTAATATATAGTAATTAGTTTGGTTCAAAAATCCTTTAACCTGATAATCAAGCTAATCACCATCGATATTGGTTCGGTTTGGACCCAAACACAAAAAAAATCCGAACCAATTTAATTGGTTCAGTTTGAATTTTCGGGTTCATCGAATTATTCGTTTGGGTCTTACTTTCCTAAACTTTTCAGAAGAACACATTGTGCTATCTTTTTTGGCTAAAAAGTAAAAACATTTAAAAAGAAAAAAATTTCCCTAAAAAATGTAAATAATAAAATAAAATGAAAAATTCCTATGCACCTTTACTGTTGCGCTATAGTAAGAATGCGGTTCAACCTTATTAATTATATAGAAAAATTATAAGCTTTAAAAAATAAATAATAAAATAATATCAGCAATTCCACAATATGACATACACCCCTTTACTATTATAGGAAAAGTAAAAGTCAAGTTGTCCATGATATAATAGTATTGAAGTATGTATGATATTGGTGACTGATTTAAACAATTAAGTTTTTTTTTTTTAAAAAAATCCCAAAAAATCATAGGAAGACACGTCACAAAGAAATATTTCACCCTTATTAAAAACAATCATTACAATTATAGGAACAATAGAGGTAAAGTTTACAATTAAATTGTATAGATAAGTAAAAATAATAATATATATAAAATAAGATATATATATATATAAAATAAAAATATTACATATTAAATTATAAAATTATATATAAATATTAAATATTATATATATACATACATACATATATATATATATATATATTAAAATATAGTAATTTGTTTGGTCCCAAAATTCTTCAACTTGATAATTAAACAAATGACCTTCGGTTTGATTTGGTTTTGTTTGGACCCGAACACAAAAAATACGATCAAATTTAATTGGTTCGGTTCAGATTTTCGGTTTCATCGAAATATTGATTTGGGTTTATGCCCCTAAACTTTCCTGAAGAACACGATAGTTTTACTATCTTTCCTAACTAAAAATATTTTTAAAAAAATATAAACTTTAAAAAGTCAACTAAAAATAATATAAAAATCCAAGTCGATAAAAATTGGTTCGGTTTGATTTGGTTTGGATCCAAAAAATTAAAATATACATAAATAAATATATATTAAAAATATAAAAAATATAAAAATATTAATCTATAAATATTAAATATAATATATATTAAATATTAAAATATATATTTAAAATATAAATTATATTAAATTTTATATATATATAAACATTGTATAATAGTATTTATATAAAAAATTATAAATATTAAAAAGTACATAATAAAATAATATAAAAAAATTGACCTCATGACACATATCCCATTACTGTTACAGGAAGAGTAATGGTGGAGTTCCCAATTGTTAAGTGTATTAATTGATTGATAGTTTTGAACACACGCTCTTTTAAGGAATTTCTACGGAACCTTCCCCGTTTCCTCTCCCGTGGATCATCCTGATCCATTGGAGTTTGCTGGTTTTGCATTAACTTTTTTGCAAGAAAGGTAAATTGGTTGCATTTGATGGGCATACCTCTACATTTGTAAATGATATATAGAACATGTTAGTTCTGAGTTTAATTTTTATATACAATGTTGGTGTATAGATTATATTGCCAATCAATGACAAATCATCTTATGTGTGAGTTTTAAAGAAGTTATCAAAATAGTCTAAGATTTTTAATGATATGACAATTTATGATTGATTAATTGTATAAAAAAATCTTTACGCTGACGGTGCATACTAATTAAATTCTAGTTCTTTATTATTAGCTTGTGCAATAAAGTGTCACAATGTTGTGCTCCAAGATGAGCTTTTCCCAGCATAATTTGTTCCTCGGTTCTTTTAGGTTTTGTTTGGGAGTTAGGAGAGAAAGAAAAGGCATCAAGGAGGAAGGGAGCGTAAGGAAAAGGGGAAAAGTGAAGGGTAATTCTTTAACTTTGTTTGAGACTTATAAATTTACAAGGTAGGAGAAATGGAGGGTTAGTTAAATTAAAATTACTCTATTTACCTTTATCACACTCTCCTCGCCTCCTTGGATTCCACCGCTTTACGATCTCTCTTGCCCATTCATCTTCTTTTTTATTCTTCAAAATTGTGCAGTTCATCCTATCCATAGAAACCTTCAGATCAACCACAAACTTCTGTCTCACCGACTCGATACCACATTCTCCCTCCCTGTTGTCATTGTTCTTTTGTTGCATTGCTATCATCATATGCTTCTTCTTATTGGATCCCCTTGTACTCACCACCCGATTCTTCTTCAGCTCTAGTTCCCTATTTTGAATTGATTTCATGTCATCTGACTCTGGTGCCGGAGATCGGTGATCACCACCATCAGGAACTCCAGTACTGACAACCGCGGTCACATTCGTGTGCCTCTAGCTCACCCACTGTTGTCATTATTCTTTTGTTGCATTGCTATCATCATATGCTTCTTCTTATTGGATCCCCTTGTACTCACCACCCGATTCTTCTTCAGCTCTAGTTCCCTATTTTGAATTGATTTCATGTCATCTGACTCTGGTGCCGGAGATCGGTGATCACCACCATCAGGAACTCCAGTGCTGACAACCGCGGTCACATTCGTGTGCTTCTAGCTCACCCACTTCACCGTCCGTAATATGAAATTGAAAAGAGATTTCGAGCATTATATGAGACTAGAGTGAGAAATATGAACATGTAATTCCCAAAATTTAGTATGGGCATATGAGTAACCGAAATTTTGAAATGGGGAAGGGTTTTCAAGAGTTAATAAAAACCCCTGTTAACTTCTTGCCTCCAAAAATCAAACTCCCAAACAGGAGAAAGACCTACACTAAACCTTCTCCTTCCCTTCCTTTCCATCACTGCAAGAAAAATGACATTTACTAACGGCCAAATTATACCCATCGAAAAGGCCAAAAAGTCATCGATAATGCTCAATTTCCGACGGGCAGTCGACGACCACTTAGCGGTCGAAAATCCCTTCTTCGATGTAATAATGATGGTACGACCACCCGTTTGTAAAAAAGTCGTCGGTAATAATGATGGCTAGAGCGAACAATGAATTATGTTACTTACCAAAGGCACAAGTCGTTGGTAAGGCTGTAAGTTACCGACACCTTAGGCTCTCAGTAATTAGAATGAATTACGTACGACCCGTGCCCTCAGTAAATGGAAAACAATATTGATGTGTTTTCCAACGGCAAGCCGTAAGAAACTTAAGTTTATTTTTAAAAAAAATATTTTCTATTAATTATAATTTCTAAAGGTATATTACTGTTAATTAATTATAATTTCTATTAAAAAATTATAATTAATATTTGATATTAATTATTAATCAATATTATTATTATTATTTTAAATATGATACATTAAATAAAGATAAAATTAAAATTGAAATGATAAATAAAATTTATAATTAAATGAAAATGATGTTACTTACGAGTGACTTCAATAAAAAAATGACATCGTAAAATTGTATCTAAATACTAAAAAAAGACTAAAATAATCTAATAATCATCTCGATAAACGTTGAATATATCATCAATTGATGGCTCCTCCTCCTCGGTGGGCTGGCTCCTATGAGGCTACGACAGCAACAGATGCAGCTGGGTGGGCTGATGACATGGGTCCTGCAATATGGGCTACTATGCGATATTTGGTGATGCACTTCGGGTACAATCTGTTGCATGAACTCCCTCTCCTAGGCCATCATAGCCTCCAAGGTCGGTATCGTGCAACACCACACTCCTCACTAGCAACAATGGCCTCCATCGTCCGGTGTCCACATTCCTCACTAGTTGTCACGCTCTACCTCTGCTCGGTAGACTCTTCAGATAGGTGGCTCTGACTGGTAGACACTTGAGTATGCTGAGTGAAAATGCTAGAGGCCCCTCATTGATAGTTGATGGCGAGGTCTCCACTATTGTAAATGCGGCTATAATGGACTGAAAAAATAAATACTTAGATTAATTAAATTTTTTTATAAAACTTTCAAATTATATATTTGATCAATTTTCAAATTGAAAAGCCATCTTTACTTTGTAAATAGAAAGTAAAAGATTAACTTTTTAAAAATTGTTTTTAGTATATAAATATCAACTAACTAATTTTAAATAGTTTTTTTTATTTTTATTTAACTTAACAGTATTAAGTCAATAATTAGTCTAGTCAACACTAAAAAGGGGGATAGAGCGTAGTTTATAGTCATCTCCAGTGTTTGTTATTTTAATAAACTTAAAGATAATAGAGTGTAATTTGTTGTTCACAAGTCAAGTTTAAAAAATTTCAAAGGCTTGATTAGAATCGACTTATATTTAAACACTTACATATGTGGGGACTAGGCAGGTTCGGTCGGTTTCGAGTCGAAAAAACCCAACCTGAGGAAAATCGAAACCCTAAATATCTAACCCATTCCCGACCATTTGTACCATTGGATTGGGCGACTGGCGGGTCGGCAAGTCGGCTGGTGCACGAGCGGGTTTGCACAGTTTAGATAAAAAAAACGAGTATGAAGAGTAGAAGACAAAACGGGTGAACAATAACAAACCAAGAAGCAAAAAAATATACATATGAAGATGCCAGTGCTACAAATAAAAATTAGACAGATCGGAGACAAAACTCGGAAGAGAAAACATAAAACATTCAACAAAATCCCAAAGAAATCAACTCAAACAAAAAAATAATTAAAACTTGAACAAATCTGCAAGTGTCTTATTCTTTATTGTTGATTTTTCAATCTTTCTTCTGCAATATATGACCGAAGAGTCGAAGACGAAGCCTATGAAGACTATTTTGCTCAGATTTGAAATAGATATGAATCTGAGATAAACCCAAAGCAGACACATGCATTGACAAGGGATAGGGGAGCCAGCTTCGACGATAAGAGGAGGGAGCCCGAGCTTCGACGGCTAGGGGAGGAAGCTTTGATGGTGAGGGGAGGGAGACACTAGGCTAGGGAGAATGAGAGACACAACGGCAACGAGGGAGCTGCAAAGGTGATGTGAGGGAGTTGTGATGGCGATGTGAGGGAAAGGGAGACACGTGGCGGCTGTCGGTTAGGGGAGGGAGAGGGCGAGACGAATGAGTTTTGGAACTTTGGTAACAGACTAATATGAGAGAGAATGACCAATGAAAGTATGAAACATGAATGAAATGAGAGGTCGCCTAGTGAAATGAAACAATAAACAGAGGTCTGTTGGTTATAGTTGGGAACGAAAAAAATTCAGGCAACCCGAACCCGCCCGACTGGAGTCATTCTAAGCCGAGACTTCTTTTGACCGACACGACCCACCAATGTACTTATTTTTTGTTCGATTTTTTGGATTCAGGTCGGGTCTCGGGTTCATTTCCGTCCATCCTTTAAAAGTGAGACCTTCTTTGACCCTTTATAACATTGCCAATCCTTGTTAGCATTCTGCTTCAATTCTATATAAACATTTGCTATCATGTTAATCAGACAATCTCCTGGCTAACCTAGGCCATACAACACGACTCTTCATAGAAATAAAACTAAAAAAATAACCTCATTTCATAATACAGATATAATCATCTTACTTTTTATTTCTTTTGTTCCATTTTTTTAATCAATAACAAAACTTATCAACCGGAAATAGAATGAAAAATTCCATTCCTAATTTTTTTTGAGGGGCCATTCCTAATTGTACTTGGGTAAAATCGCAACGACAACGGATTTATCCACACGTCCAAGGATTTTCGATGAAACACACGAACACATCACAAAGAAAATGATAAAGAACACACAAACATTTACGTGGTTCGACACCTCTTGCCTACGTCCACGGGAACAACTTGACAAATATATTCATTATCTCAAATAATTACAAGATTTTAACACACCCCTATTTGTGTAACACCCTACAAACCCGAGTACCCCTACTCAAGAGTTACCAGGAATGATAGACACCCATCTCACTACAACTGATCATCCATACTAGTCCTCCTCTCTAGGACATGGTTGGGGATGCCCATCTTCCTCACATGACCCCTTTATATAGTGAAGGAACATGACTTCCATTCATGAATGAGAGATAATGGATGTTAATTACTTCTCACATTTCAAGACCATTGAAAATATCCATCTCATTCTTCCAAAGATGAATGTAGACTCCCCACGAGTCAAAACATTGAATTCCACTAACATAGCAATTTACCGTGCATTGTAATCACTCACTTGAATTAATTTTTAGAAACTCGAATTGCTTTTCCCACTCCCTCAATTAAAATTTCCAAACTTCCACATCATCAGAAAATTTTACCCTTCTTCTTAACTTTGCTATCACGACCACTTTCCCTTCTCAAAGTTTGCCCTTCCAAGTAGCAAATGTTATTTTTTTTTGTGTATTTCACAGTGTCACCAAGAGCCCGGTCCGCCTCCAAATTAGGCCACACACATGTTCTTCTTCATACTTGTACTATCGTTGTCTATCATCCACAACAGAACACACCGCTAGCCTCCACATTACTAGGAAGACTTTCAACACAAGGGAACCCACACATGGATCCATTGACTACCGCCTTCTCTTCAATACTTGTCCCAGTCGAACCATATCGGCTCTGATACCACTGTTGGGTAAAATCGCACATGGCAACGGATTTACCCACACGCCCGAGGATTTTTGATAGAACACACGAACACATCACAAAGAAAACGATACAGAACACAAAGATTTATGTGGTTTGACCCTTCTTGCCTATGTCCATGGATACACATCAACAACTATATTCATTATCTCAAATAAGAGTAGAAGATTGTAACACACCCCAATTTGTGTATCAACCTACAAACCCGAGTACCCCACTCAAGAGTTATAAGGAATGATAGACACTCATATATCACTACAAATGATCACCTAAGACATGGTTGGGGATGCCCATCTTCCTCACATAACCCCTTTATATAAGGGACATGACTTCCATTCATGAATGAGAGATAACATATATTAATTACTTCTAACATTTCAAGATCATTGAAAATATCCATTTCATTCTTTCAAAGATGAACGTAGACTCCCCATGAGTCAAAACATTGAATTCCACCGACATAGCAATTTATTATGCATTGTAATCACTCACTTGAATTAATGTTTTCAAATTTGAATTACTTTTATTTTTCTTATAAAAAAAAAGAAAGAAATTTGAATTGCTTATAGGAATAAGTATTTCATTTTACTCCATTATTCTTGTCCCTACCTGATCTCATTTCCATTTCCCATTTCATCGAAAACAATTTCATCAAACTACACATGACTCCGGCATGTGTATATAATAATTTATCTTTATGTACATATGTGTATCAAAAAATAATGGCAATGCACTTAGAAATGGCGTATGCTGAATCTAATTCAGCATTGTTCCTGCCGAGATCCGACCTGGCGGAGTCTCGCCGTAGAACGTCTAACCAAGAGTGAACACCGGGGATGTTTTAGATTAAGGCTTGACAGAATATTGTATTCCGGTCCTACATATCCCAATGGGAATCAAAGCCAGACGTAGTTCTAGGTTCAACCCTTGGTCATATGGTGATCTCAATCCCCTAATCTTGTATCTGATGAATACTAGTGAGCAAGGACTCTTTAATAGTCTCTTGGTCGATCTAGTTTCTCTAATACGCTTAAGGGAGAGTCACCTGGGTCAGTGAAAAATGAGTCTCTCCTTTGGGTTCTACTCTTTTTATAATAGGATCCTCATATCTTTAAGAGATATGGATTTATCTCCTTTTATCTCTTAAATCTTCGTAGAGATGTGATTTCCTTAATTTAAGGGATGTTATCTTTTCTAATCGGATAATAATATCAGGATTATTAAAGATGATATCAATATCTTAAAATGATTTCCTAACCGGATAAGGTTATTTGAGATAATATAAGGTTATTAAGGATAATATTAATATCTTATCCTTTCCACCTTGATTGGGTTGGGTATCCAAGCTCGGTGGTCGGGTTTTACTCCTCGGCCAGTACACAAGCCCCCCAAGCTTTGAGCTAGTAGAAGCATAAAAGTTTTCATTGCAGTAGCCGAGCTTGGCCTTTTAAAAACCTTATTTGGAGGATCTAAGGTCTATGGTGTAGGTTCTCTCTCCCCTATTTACCATAGTCTTAATGACCGATCTCGTCCCTCGACCAATCGTTTAACCTCGGTGACCGAGCTTAGGAACTTGGTTTCTTCTTTAGCCTTTCGAGTTGGCGAGGTAATTGGCTGAGCTTCACACTTCGGTACATCTATATATCTTTTACCTCGATGAACACCTCGAGCGACCGAGTTTCACGCTTCGAGTTGGCGAGCTTTACACCTCGGCCCATATACAAGCCCCCCAAGCTTTGAGTTGAATGCGTGGAAGCTTTTTGAAGGAGCCGAGCCTAGCCGAGCTAGTCATCTTAGTTTCACACTGTGACCATATTTTCTCGGTTCCCGAGATCAAAAGAGACGTTGCCCTTTGTTATTAAGGCAAAACTGACTTGGGAAGCGTGGCTTTTATGGCATCATTTCCGAGGCCTGCGCTGTATCTACGTGCCCATATTTTTAATTGATGATAGCATATATTCCGATGTCTCTGCCATGTGTTTCGTTTTCATTAGTGCGCCGAATTTGCGCAGACTTGAAGGGACGTTTCTCTTCTCTCGCACGTCAACAACCACCATCATTTCGCCAAAAGGAACGTTTCATTTATTTTTGAAGCTTTGCTCTTTTTCTATAAATTGAGCGAGCCCCTAATACAGGGCTTTACGTTCCTTGAACCTTCGATTTTCTTCTCTTTCATGCCCTTTCTAGTCCAAGCTTTCACACTTCCTTTCTTATTCGAGGTGCGCCCTTCTCATCTCTTTTTTCCAGTTTGATTTCTGATTTTTCATCCATGGAGACTTCATTCGAGGTATCCCAGAATGCCTCTTCTGGGGTTCAGATCGTAGAGCCCGAAATCAATCCGATTGGGGGCTCTCCTCGTCCTTCTCCATCTCCCTCTCATGGTGGTGGCGGTGCTAATGGTGCCTCCACCTCCTCTAATGAGAGTAGCTCCGTTATTCCCAATGCCATACCCATCTCCAAACGCTGTAAGCGTACCAATAGGATGCCTAGAGTCCCATACCCAGACATCACTATACCTGGGTATTTCTGGGTAAGGCCGGATGCGGGAGCCTTTCATTCAAATTTTAGGGATTCTGTATCCCCGTCGTCCATGAAAAACAAAGTTTCTTCTTCTAGTGGCACTGTAGAATGTTTGTCGTGTTCTGAGAATGAACACGTCTTCCTTCATGATGCTCCAGATCAACCTATTTTCACATACATATATAAAATCATGTTTGAGCATATTGGAGTTACCTTGCCTTCAAAACATCACACTCAAATTGGGTAAATGACAAGGTAACTCCAATCTGCTCAAACATGGTTTTATATACGTATGTGAAAATAGGTTGATCTGGAGCAGCATGAAGGAAGACGTGTTCATTCTCAGAACCCGGCAAACATTCTACAGTGACACTAGAAGAAGAAACTTTGTTTTTCATGGACGATGGGGATTCAGAATCCCTAAAATTTGAATGAAAGGCTCCCGCATCCGGCCTTACCCAGAAATACCCAGGTATAGTGATATCTGGGTATGGGACTCTAGGCATCCTATTGGTACACTTAAGGCGTTTGGAGATGGGTATGGCATTGGGAATAGCGGAGCTACTCTCATCAGAGGAGGTGGAGGCACCATTAGCACCGCCACCACCATGAGAGGGAGATGGAAAAGGACGAGGAGAGCCCCCAATCGGATTGATTTCGGGCTCTACGATCTGAACCCCAGAAGAGGCATTCTGGGAAACCTCGAATGAAGTCTCCATGGATGAAAAATCAGAAATCAAACTGGAAAAAAGAGATGAGAAAGGCGTACCTCGAATAGGAAAGGAAGTGTGAAAGCTTGGACTAGAAAGGGCTTGAGAGAGAAGAAAATCGAGGGTTCAAGGAAAGTAAAGCCCTGTATTAGGGGCTCGCTTAATTTATAGAAAAAGAGCAAAGCTTCAAAAAGAAATGAAACGTTCCTTTTGGCGAAATGATGGTGGTTGTTGACGTGCGAGAGAAGAGAAACGTCCCCTGAAGTCTGCGCAAATTCGGCACACTAATGGAAAAGAAACACGTGGCAGAGACATCGGAATATACGCTGTCATCAATTAAAAATATGGGCACACAGCTACAGCGCAGGCCTCGGAAATGATGCCATAAAAGCCACGCGTCCCAAGTCAGCTTTGCCTTAATAACAAAGGGCAACGTCTCTTTTGATCTCGAGAACCGAGAAAATATGGTCACAGTGCGAAACTAAGATGACTACCTCGGCTGGGCTCGGCTCCTTCAAAAAGCTTCCACGCATTCAGCTTAAAGCTTGGGGGGCTTGTATATGGGCCAAGGTGTAAAGCTCGCCAACTCGAAGTGTGAAACTCGGTCGCCCGAGGTGTTCACCGAGGTAAAAGATATATAGATGTACCGAAGTGTGAAGCTCGACCAATTACCTCGCCAACTCGAAAGGCTAAAGAAGAGACCAAGTTCCTAAGCTCGGTCACCGAGGTTAAACGATTGGTCGAGGGACGAGATCGGTCATTAAGACTATGGTAAAAAAGGGAGAGAGAACCTACACCATAGACCTTAGATCCTCCAAATAAGGTTTTTAAAAGGCCAAGCTCGGCTACTGCCATGAAAACTTTTATGCTTCTACTAGCTCAAAGCTTGGGGGGCTTGTGTACTGGCCCAGGAGTAAAACCCGACCACCGAGCTTGGATACTCGACCCAATCAAGGTGGAAAGGATAAGATATTAATATTATCCTTAATAACCTTATATTATCTCAAATAACCTTATCCGGTTAGGAGATCATTTTAAGATATTGATATCATCTTTAATAATCCTGATATTATTATCCGATTAGAAAAGATAATATCCCTTAAATTAAGGAAATCACATCTCTAAGAAGATTTAAGAGATAAAAGGAGATAAATCCAGATCTCTTAAAGATATGTGGATCCTATTATAAAAAGAGGAGAACCCAAAGGAGAGACTCACTTTTCACTGACCCAGGTGACTCTCCCTTAAGCGTATTAGAGAAACTAGCTCGATCAAGTGACTATTAAAGAGTCCTTGCTCGCTGGTATTCATCAGATACAAGATTAGGGGATTGAGATCACCATATGACCAAGGGTTGACCCTAGAACTACGTCTGGCTTTGATTCCCATTGGGATACATAGGACCAGAATACAATATTCTGTCAAGCCTTAATCTAAAACAACCCCGATGTTCACTCTTGGTTAGACATTCTACGGTGAGACTCCGCCAGGTCGGATCTCGGCAGGAACAATCCTTATTCCTCATTCACAAGCATGAGAGAGAGTAGAGAGATTTTATTTTATGCAATGTGTTTTTTTTTATAATCAAAAAGTATATTGATGAGAGTACAAAGGGTACTCCAACCCATATACAAAAAAACATCAAAGATAGTAGCACCAGTGTAATAAAAATACTAGCCACAATTGGTCCAGTATTTGTTATACAGAGCCCTACACCAAAAAGGTTAGCTAAACAAAAGAGGTTCAATGAATTGATCCCAAAACAATTTAAACCTCTGCACAGAACATTAAATATTATGTAACTGCTAGCATCCCAAGAACACCTGTATTCGGATCATCAATAATATTCTGTGGCCTGATGCATTTTCATCCTAATTAGCATCATAGAGTATTTACTCTTTTTTTTATAATCAAAAAGTATATTAGATTGAGTACAAGGATACCCGAACCTGTATACAAAATAATAGTATGACCAAACTTCCAACAAAAACCAAAGACCAACCCAAGATATTAATTCAACTTGAAGCTCAGAATAGCTAATAGGTTGAAAAATAACTAAAGTTTCCCCACAAATGTCCCATTTGCTGCCCCTAAAACAGAACAATAACAGAACCAAAAATTGGCAACATAGCCTAAACCAAATAAAACCACCACAAAATCATCCACCCTTATAGATGAATAGGTGACTTGCATCAAAACCACTGTCAGCAACACAGGCCAATAAATGAAACAGATTGCACCCATGTCAATAAACCATATCATCACCAAATGACATTTCTTGCTATTGAATTTCTACCAAAGCCGAGGAAGCACCTCCGAATAATACTATACTAGAGCTAGTACCAACTGTTCCTGCCAAGATCCGACTTACCAGAATCGAGACGGAGAACGTTTAATCGAGAGTGAAGAACATGGGTTGTTTTAGATTATGGCTTGATAGAATATTGTATTTCGGTCATATGTATCCCAATGGGAATCAAAGACAAACGTAGTTTTAGGTTCAACCCTTGGCCATACGGTGATATCAATCCCTTAATTTTGTATACGATGAATACCAGCGAGCAAGGACTCTTCAATAGTCTCTTGGTCAAGCTGGTTCCTCTAATACGCTTAAGGGAGATTCACCTAGCTCTATTCAAAAGTGAGTCTCTCTCTTGGGTTCTCCTCTTTTTATAATAGGATCCCCATATCTTTAAGGGATATGGATTTATTTCCTTTTATCTCTTAAATCTTCTTTGAGATATGATCTCCTTAATTTGAGGGATTTATCTCTTCTAACCGGATAAGGTTATTTAAGATAATATCAGGATTATTAAAGATTGATATGATCTCCTTAATTTGAGGGATTTATCTCTTATAACCGGATAAGGTTATTTGAGATAATATCAGGATCATTAAAGATAATATCAATATCTTATCCTTCCCACCTTTATTGGATCGGGTATCCAAGCTCGGTGGCCGGGTTTTACTCCTCGACCAGTACACCAACATTGCTCATTACTGATATGCAACCACAATCATCATTTTTTAACTTTCAAGCACTCCATGGGACTTACACACCAATCAGAGAAAGAGTTGAACATGCCACAAGATGCTGAAAAACATTCCCAAGACCTGCACTTGATTGTGTCCAGAATTCTAGTAAAATTAAATGTTGAATTGTTAAATATGATATTGTTTCTTTGAAGCCAAATTGCCCAAATGACCATGTACCAAATTAGGTAACCCCGCCTTTTGTATCTTCTGCCCTTGAAAAAACCTCCATGCTGCACATATAGACTTGCAATATTGGATGGCGAAACTACTTGTTGTCCCAACCAAGCATATATCTTCACCCAAACTTGAGAAGTAACTCTACATTTCAAGAACAAGTGACTTGCATGCTCTATATCCTCACCACAAAAAACACACAATAATGATTGTTCACCCATCAATACATTTCTGGAAAATTAGTTTGATTTTGTAGGTAACCTATCCAAGAGCACTTGCCAAGAGAAAGCAAGCGCTTTCATAGGTGCCTTGCTCTTCCAAAAATGTTTCAAGAGTGAGATATCCAAACCTGAATCTTGCACTGAACCGCAACACTTGAAGTACAACAACTTGTAGGCCGAGATAGAAGAGAAAGACTTTGAGTCATCCTCAATCCAAATCCAATCATCATCCATCGAATTAGATAGTGTAACCGAGTGTAGGAGATTTATTAATTCATCCAAAATAGCACACTTCCAACTAAAAAATCCCCTCCTCCAATTAAGCTTCCATACCCAATTAACCCCTTGCCATTCACCTAACAAATGTATGGCCTTTCCTCTATCCACCGACACGTTATATAGCCTAGGGAAGACCTCCTTCAAACAATTATTGCCCACTCACACATCCTCCCAAAATTTGATATTGTTTCCTCTTCCCAACTTTCGCCTCACTCCATCTTGAAACCAATCTTCCATTGATTCAAACCTCCCTAACAAACAAATCCCCTTCCACCAAAGGGAAGCACTCCTCTCCAGTCTCCTATTCATAAGACAAAAAGATAGATCACCATCAATATTCCCATACCTCGAGACCACAACCTCTCTCCACAAACCCTCTTCCCCTTTTAACACCCTCCATTTCCATTTTTTAAAAAGGAAAGATTAAACCACTCTAAGTTTTTAACTCCCAACCCTCCTTCCTCTTTAGGCCTACAAACCAACTACCACCTCACCCAAGGAATCTTTTTTCTCTCCCTACACTCTCCCCACAAAAAGTCCCTCTGAATTCTAACTAGTTTTTTCAGAATCTTTTTAGGCATTCTAAAAACAGACATGTAATAAATCGGTAGGCTATTGAGGACCGAGTTGATAAGTGCAATCCTACCTCCTAGAGATAAGTGTCTGCCTTTCCAAGATTCAAGTCTTCGTTCCACAGTATCTATAACCGGCTCCCATGTAGAAGAGCGTTTCGGATTAGCCACAACTGGTAGACCAAGATATTTAAAAGGTAGCCCTCCTCTTTTGTAATTGAGAAATCTTGAAGCAGCACAACTGAATCTTTCATCCACATTCAACGTTACCAAGATACTTTTTTTAAAATTTACCTCAAGACCATATACCAATTCAAAACATCTTAACACCAATTTGATAACCCACAAATTTTCCCAACTGGCCTCCCCCACAAATAAAGTGTCGTCTGCATACTAGAGGATAAACACCTCCGATCCTCCACTTCTAACCTTAAAACCTTTGTATTTTCCTAAAGAAATTGCATTCCTCAACAACCCTGATAATCCCTCCGAATGACAAACTCATCTGTAGGGCTCCCATTCACCAACACTGAACAACTACCTGAAAAGATACAACCCTTGATCCAAGCTCTCCATCTGTCATTAAAACCTAGCCTTCCCATCATGTATTTCAAGAAGTTCCAATTAACCGAGTCATACGCCTTCTCGAAGTCAATCTTGAATGTCATGCATTGTTTCCCAGACTTTCTTGCAAAATCGACCACCTCATTAATAATGACCACCCCATCAAAGATATTCCTTTTCGGTAGAAATGCTGATTGGTTAAGTGAAATAATTGGGTTCATCACCAGCAACAACCTAGATGCCAACAATTTTGACACAATCTTGTTCAGACAGCCTAGTCGAGATATCGGTCTATAATTCCCGAGTTTCTGAGGATTACTCATCTTCGGAATCAAGGCCACAAAGTAAGAGAGCAAACCTTTCGGAAGCCTCGCTTGATCATAGAACTCAGTCACTATACCCCACACTTCAATCTTCATCATCCCCCAAAATCTCTTAATGAAATTGAAATTATACCCGTCCGGTCCCGGGCTTTTATCGCCATCAAAGCTATCAATAACCTCCTCTAATTCCTTCATAGAGAAGCTTAATGAAATTGATTCCATAGCCTCTTGTGATAGATTTGAGAATGCTACCCCATCAAGAAGTGGTCGTGACCCACCACCCTCATGGTAGATAGTACAAAAGAACCTAATGGCCTCCGCTTTAATATGCTCTACCTCCTCAATCCAGAGATCCTCCACCTGAATTGCCAACAGGAGATTATGCCTCCTATTCTCTGTAGTCGATTGTGGCCGCTACACCCGCTATCACGGCGGTGCGGAGCGTTGCGAAACCACGCGCTACGCAAAACAATGGTGAGTTGCGATTTTGAGTAGCGGTCGTTGTGCCTCTGTTAGCGGCTGAATCGCGGTCGAAATCGTGCCTGTTGCGGGTGCAACACTGAAGAATGGGTGAAAACCCAAAAATGCCCTCGATTTATAGTCGTTTTAGGGTTTTATTTGGGGGCTTTTGGTCATTTCGACCTAAACTTCTTCTGAATGAAGTAGGGTTCCCTCCTCTCTTCTTTCGACCTAAACCAAACAAAAGGACCCTTGCTGGTCTCTGCGATGGCAACCCACTGTGCGAGTGCGAGACCACCTTGAGAGCTGCGACTTCCACTGGCGGCCATCCTTACTACTGACGACGAAGCTCCCTGTGACTTCCGGTGGTCCTGCCACTTCCGTTTCCTCTGTGCGACTGCGACCTCCTCTATTCGTCCCATCTCCTCTGTTCTCTGTTTCTAGATGGTGTCCCAAACAGTACCACGATCCTCTACTACCGCTTGTGGTTTGGTTAAACCCACTGGGGATAATATTGACCCAGCTTGGGAATGGAATAACCTCAAAGACATCAATAACAAGAGGGCTGTTACATGTGATTTTTGTGGGAAAACTACTACTGGTGGCATCACTAGAGCGAAAAAACATCAAATGGGTTTGAGGGGTGATGTTAATGACTGCAAGAAAACTCCTCCTGATGTAAGGAAGAAGCTGATAGAATTGTTTGATAAGAAAAAGGCTGATGCTTCACATTTGTATGAGATTAATGAATATGATGAAGAGCAAGAAGAGGTTCAAGAAATTTACAATATTCGAGCCGGAAAACCTACTGCTGATGGTGCTGCCCCTTCTGCCAAGAGAGGAAAAACAGTGAAAGGACCCATAGATTTGAATTATGCTAAGAAGCTAACAAGTGTCAATGTTGCTTGTGATAAAGAAGCACGGGCTAAGACGGTTCAATTTATTGCTCGGTTCTTTTATAAGTGTGGAATTCCTTTTAATGTAGTGCGTGACAAAAGCTTCAAGGCCATGCCTGATGCTGTTGGCAACTATGGTCCAAATCTAAAGGTTCCAAGCTACCATGAGATGCGGGTTCCACTCTTGAAAAAGGAACTAGTGATCACTCAAAAATGTTGCGGCCACATATGGAATAACGAGTTAAAAGCGGTTGTTCTATAATGTCCGATGCATGGACAGATCACAAGAATAGGACATTGATCAATTTCATGGTCAATTGTCCACTTAGGACAACGTTTGTCAAGAGTGTTGATGCTTCTGGGTATGTGAAGAGTGGACAGAAACTTTTTGAACTGTTGGACTCTTTTGTGGCGGAGGTAGGAGAAAACAATGTTGTGCAAGTTGTCACCGACAATGGTAGCAATTATGTTTCAACGAGTAAGAGCCTTTTTTTTATGCTAAGTTAGCTACCTATTGGACACTTTATTTGATCTTATAGGTCATTATTTAATTAGTTATTTAATTAGTTATTTAATTATGTCCATTTAATTTGATCTTATAGGTCATTTTTTAGAAGCAAGAAGGCAGAAACTGTTTTGGACACCGTGTGCTGCACATTGTATGGATCTAATGTTAGAAGACATCGGTAAAATTCCAAGAATCAAAAAGGCATGTCAAAGAGGGGTCTCTCTTGTAAGCTTCATTTACAATCATACCATGGCCTTAAATATGATGAGAAAGTTCACCAACAAGACCGAATTGGTAACGGTTGGAGTTACTCGGTTTGCTACTCACTTCCTCACATTGCAAAGATTGCACAAACAGAAAGGCAACCTTCGTAGGATGTTCATCTCGGAGGAGTGGGGGGAGACAAAGGCAGCTAAGGACCCTAAAGGGAAAAAGGCAAGGGATGTTGTACTAATGCCATCATTTTGGAATGATGTGCTGTACAACTTGAAGGCTATGGAACCTCTTATAGAAGTACTAAGGCTTGTTGATAATGAGAAAAAGCCAAGAGTGAACACCGGGGTTGTTTTAGATTAAGGCTTGACAGAATATTGTATTCCGGTCCTACGTATCCCAATGGGAATCAAAGCCAGACGTAGTTCTAGGTTCAACCCTTGGTCATATGGTGATCTCAATCCCCTAATCTTGTATCTGATGAATACCAGCGAGCAAGGACTCTTTAATAGTCTCTTGGTCGAGCTAGTTTCTCTAATACGCTTAAGGGAGAGTCACCTTGGTCAGTGAAAAGTGAATCTCTCCTTTGGGTTCTCCTCTTTTTATAATAGGATCCCCATATCTTTAAGAGATCTGGATTTATCTCCTTTTATCTCTTAAATCTTCTTAGAGATGTGATTTCCTTAATTTAAGGGATATTATCTTTTCTAATCGGATAATAACATCAGGATTATTAAAGATGATATCAATATCCTAAAATGATCTCCTAACCGGATAAGATTATTTGAGATAATATAAGGTTATTAAGGATAATATTAATATCTTATCCTTTCCACCTTGATTGGGTCGAGTATCCAAGCTCGGTGACCGGATTTTACTCATCAGCCAGTACACAAGCCCCCAAGCTTTGAGCTAGTAGAAGCGTAAAAGTTTTCATGGCAGTAGCCGAGCTTGGCCTTTTAAAAACCTTATTTGGAGGATCTAAGGTCTATGGTGTAGGTTCTCTCTCCCCTTTTTACCATAGTCTTAATGACCGATCTCGTCCATCGACCAATCGTTTAACCTCGGTGACCGAGCTTAGGAACTTGGTCTCTTATTTAGCCTTTCGAGTTGGCGAGGTAATTGGCCGAGCTTCACACTTCGGTACATCTATATATATTTTACCTCGGTGAACACCTCGGGCGACCGAGTTTCACGCTTCGAGTTGGCGAGCTTTACATCTCGGCCCATATACAAGCCCCCCAAGCTTTGAGCTGAATGCGTGGAAGCTTTTTGAAGGAGCCGAGCCCAGCTTAGGTAGTCATCTTAGTTTCGCACCGTGACCATAATTTCTCGGTTCCCGAGATTGAAAGAGACGTTGCCCTTTGTTATTAAGGCAAAGCTGACTTGGGACGCGTGGTTTTTATGGCATCATTTCCGAGGCCTATGCTGTAGCTGCGTGCCCATATTTTTAATTGATGATAGCATATATTCCGATGTCTCTGCCACGTGTTTCTTTTCCATTAGTGCGCCGAATTTGTGCAGACTTGAAGGGACGTTTCTCTTCTCTCATACGTCAACAACCACCATCATTTCGCCAAAAGGAACGTTTCATTTCTTTTTGAAGTTTTGCACTTTTTCTATAAATTGAGCGAGCCCCTGATACAGGGCTTTACTTTCCTTGAACCTTCGATTTTCTTCTCTCTCAAGCCCTTTCTAGTCCAAGCTTTCACACTTCCTTTCCTATTCGAGGTACGCCCTTCTCATCTCTTTTTTCCAGTTTGATTTCTGATTTTTCATCCATGGAGACTTCATTCGAGGTATCCCAGAATGCCTCTTCTGGGGCTCAGATCGTAGAGCCCGAAATCAATCCGAATGGGGGCTCTCCTCGTCCTTCTCCATCTCCCTCTCATGGTGGTGGCGGTGCTAATGGTGCCTCCACCTCCTCTGATGAGAGTAGCTCTGCTATTCCCAATGCCATACCCATATCCAAATGTTGTAAGCGTACCAATAGGATGCCTAGAGTCGCATACCCAGATATCACTATACTTGGGTATTTCTGGGTAAGGCCGGATGCGGAGCCTTTCATTCAAATTTTAGGGATTCTGAAACCCCGTCCTCCATGAAAAACAAAGTTTCTTCTTCTAGTGGCACTGTAGAATGTTTGCCGTATTTTGAGAATGAACACGTCTTCCTTCATTCTGCTCCAGATCAACCTATTTTCACATACGTATATAAAACCATGTTTGAGTAGATTGGAGTTACCTTGCCATTTACCCAATTTGAGTGTGATGTTTTGAAGATTATGAATGTTTCCCCGACTCAATTCCACCCGAACAGCTGGGCCTTTTTAAAGGCTTTCCAAATTCTTTGCGGACAGATAGGAATGGTGGCTACTGCTCCTATATTCCTCTACTTTTATAAAGTCAGGTTTGGGGATTGGGTTGGTTGGATCTCCCTTAGTGGGGTTGAGGGGAGAGGAATCATTGGCTCTACAAGAGTTTGTACAAATTTTTCAAGTCGGACTTTTTCAAAGTCCGACCTGCTGTAAGAAATGAGTCCCTATTTTATGACTCGGATGGAACCTCCAAATTCCCTCTTTACTGGCAACCCCATCCCACTAAATTTTCTAGCTACGACGTTGGCTGCATGACAACTCAAGAAAGAGCCAATGTTGAGCTCCTCAAGTTCTATCCTCGGCCATTGCCTTGTGGGAAACTTTTATTGCTTCCTAAATCGTCAACTCGGCAAGCCGATTTTGATTGTAAGTAGCTTTTTAGTGGGTACTTTTACTTACCTTGTAGCATACTTGTATCTGAAAGATTTCCCTTTTTCGGTGATAATGGGGAAGTTCAATTATAAAGATTTGATGAAGAAGTCGGCTAACCAAGCTGCTGGTGGGTCATTTCCGGTTGCTGAAGCTAAGGGGAAAACGAAGAAGGTTACTAATGTTGCTGACCCGAACACACGCATCTCTAAAAGGACTCGAGAAGATTTGCAGTCCGAGGTTCCAGGGAGAAGTCCTTCTCCCCTACTGGTTGTTGAAGAAACTCTCGCCGCCGAGAGGAGGTCGGGCAAGGTTCCTGTGGTGGCCGATTGATGCGTATTTTTTAGAATAAAGGCAAGTGCACCTTGTCGCAAACAAGTAATACGGTGGTAAGACCGGATATCGTCCTTTGGGATCGGTTTCCGATTACCAATTCACAAGCTCAACAACTATCTAGACTAAACTAAGGTGTGAAGATAGATAATAAAATAAAGAAATAAAATATTTTTTGGTCTTTTGGGAATTTTATCGAACAATTGGTATGCAAACAGAGATGTGGCTAAAATTGTCAGGGTTAGACTACACTAATCCTTCCTTAATTGCAATGAAATGGTTTCTAACACAAGTCCTAATTCAATAATGACAATCAAGCCTTTTCTAAAATACTCAAGCCCTAATGTCTTAGGTGGAATGAGCCTAAAACCCCAAATTAAACCCTAATGTCTTAGGTGGATTAACCTGAGATTTTGCATTAAGTCAAGACTTATAAGATTGCAAGCAGCCAACACCTATGTCTAGATTCTTGACCTACTTGGCATATGATTCATGAGCATGCCTTAACATCAATCTGTCAACTGTCTATCAAAGCAACATATCATTCCTATGGGTAGCTAAGCCAAGGAAAGCATTGAGCACAGAATCACATACTCATAAAGAAATAGAGACTTGCATTAAAACAACCAAATCAAAATACAAACAAGTTCAGAAAAGTAATCATCTAACCCCAACAATAGGGGATTCAACTACTCATGAAAAATGAGAATACAAAAGAGAAGGAGAAAAGAGATGAAGAACACTCATAGAGGAATCCTCCAATCTTCTTCCATTCCCAGAGCAAGGAAAACATCCCCTACTAGGGTTGGAACCTTAGTCCAGCCGCAGCCTCCAAGTGCTCCAAATGCCCAACTCCTCCAAAAGTCCCCTCTTTCTGCCCTAAAACAGCAACTTATACCAATCAGTTCTGCGCGCGATCGCGAGGCGAATGGCCTCTCGCGACGCGAATACTAAATGGTTCCCAGTTTGAATTTCAATTCTCGCGACGCGAATGGCGATTCGCGAGGCGAGATAGAAAGAGTCTTCTCATTACGCCCGCGATGAGCATCAGGGCCTGGGCGTGATGGCTTCTGTTCCTCAGGCTCGCGAGGCGAGACATGGTTCGCGTGGCGAGACAGAAATGCTGACTGTTGCTGTTCAGCTGGATTTCAGGCTCGCGGGGCGAAGCTTCAGAATTCTGCTTGGCTCAATTTCTTCTCTTTTCAGGCTCTGTTTCATCCAAGCTCCATCAAGGCTGATTCTGAGCATTTTTACATTAATTCCTGCAAAACAACACCAAGAAACCGCTTCACCCGTTCCAAGGGAAAATCTAACTAAAATCAAATAAAGAATGCCTAATCTATATGAAAAATGCATGCAAAAGTGTACAGAAAATATGATGTAAAATCACACTATCAAATCACCCCAAGCTTATTCAATTGCTTGTCCTCAAGCAATCACTAAGGCCAGAAGATCAAAATAATCAAAGCGTGGATAGTGAACCAAGAACCCGAGCAAATAATCCAAGTAACAGGCAATTCAAACAATCCAGCAAGAGACAATCAGGTCAAGTCCAATTAGACGCTTAGGTTTCTTAAAGTCATGTTCTCACTGATTCGGGCACTCTTTCTCACCTGAAGCTCACCCCAAGCTTGTTCATTTGCTTGGTTCTCTTTCTCACCTCACTCAAGTGTTTAGGGATATATGACAATTCGCTCAGTTTTCCTCAAGGAGTGAATTCTACCATAGGCTTGACTATCAACCAAATCTCTACTTTATTAATGAAAACAATTAAGAATCAAGAGGTCTTTTGCTTTGGTTGTAACGTGGCCATGGGATTAATCGTTAGGTGGGGAAATCAAGAAAAGGACATTTCAAAAGGCTACACAACACATGACACCTTCTAAAATACCATTTTGGGTTTCAATTCCTTTTTCCACCTTTCTTTCTTTCTTTTCTTTTATTTCTCATTTTCTTTTGTCATCCCCTGCTCCATTTATTTTTCTTTTTCTTTTGTTTTTCTTTTGCTTGGAGAAGGGGAGATTTTTCAACTCAAGATAAATATTTTTCTGATTCTTTCATCCCAAACTTTCAACTACCTTTTTACCCTTTTTTGTAATACTTTAGAAGGTAACCTATCAAGCACATTTGTCCACATATTTCAGGGTACCAAGAAAAGCATTATTTTTTTTTCTTTTCATGTAGGCTCAAAATTGGGCAACTAAGGGGTAACATTTAGTCATTCAAAGCTCAGAAGGCCGGAAAAATACCTAGTGCCTCAATCATTTTCAAAAATGTTTTCAAAAATTTTCAAGCTTCAAAACGGTTTCAAGTCAAGTTCTAGAGAAATACATCCAAGAGGAATAACACTCTAACACAAAGAATGGGGTAGGTTTAGTGAGTACCCCTTTGGCTCAAAATCTCACATTTTAGTAGTTCAAAAATCAGTGAAAACACAAATCTCCAGAAACACATACTAATTATCAACTATCCAAGATCATCTCAAGAATTTTTATTTGAAGCCTTATCACAAGAATAATAAAAATTTGGGTTCAAAAATTCACTACCTCAAATTTAATTGGCACTCAGTTCTCACAATTGGATGCAAAATCTAAGCAAGGGCAATCTAATTGTGTGATCATGCAAAGCTATCATGCAAAACTATATGAATGCAACATGAACAATGCAAATTCAAAATACCCCTACCCCAAGCTTAAGAATTTACATTGTCCCCAATGTAAACAATCAAGTTAGAGAGAGGAGAAAAATAGAACGGCTTACCGAGGCGGTAGCGGGTGTTGGTTCACATGCCTAGTCAGAATGAACTGCATGAAAATTGGGTTGCTTTTTCTTGTCTTCTTGCTCTTCCTTCCTTTCCCTGAAATCACTTGGCAATTTTATTAGTAAAAGAAAACTCTTGATCTTCTCAAATTATTCAAGAGTTAAAAATCAAAAACAAAATCTAACTAAAGAGAATGGTTAAGAAAAGTTGGGTTTCCTCCCAATAAGCGCTTCTTTAACGCCACTAGCTTGACTTATTGAAAAGCATCCACCTAAATCCCATAACTTGTGGTATAAGGACCAAGGGGTGCTCAAGATGTGAGATCCTCCTCCCGGATCCCATGGTTTATGGAGTGGAGATTGCAGAAGTAATATGACTTTATCCTCAACTCCACCCAGCCAGTGTGTGAAAACTCCATTGACCTCTGTAATTATGAACTCACTTCCTCCCTGGTCAAATGGAATTTTCAGGAGGAAATTTGACAGACAAGTGGAAGGGGTTAGTTTTGCAGCATCCACACATGCGTGTAAGCAAACATATTTGTCCAATGCAGAAAATTCAGCAAACATGGTGGAGGGAATGCTTTCCAAATGCCCTGCCTTCTCACTTGTTCCTCCCCAAGGGTGCGTGAAAGGTAATTCCTCTTCTCGTGGCTCATCTACCACCACCACTTCATCTTCAATTTGATCCATTCCCACAACCAGATTCTGCTCAACTTCTGCTTCATGTGGCTCTATGGGAATCATACATAGTGGTGGAGGTGGTAGATACGAGCAAAAGGTTTCCCAATCCTCCTCGAAGATATTATACATAAGCCTACCCGACACACTATCAACTTGTGCTGGAGTAATATGATTCAGCAAATCCATGCAGTCTCCCAAACACCAGTCGTCCTCCAAGGTGTGACTTGAGTCTTCCTCATCAGGTGGATAATAGTGATTGTCCATGAATTTCGTCCACCTGGCACAACCAAAACTCAAAACAAAAAGATCAAATATATACAGAAAAATAAAAGATAAAAATGTCTAAATTAGTTGCCTCCTTTGTTACTAATGATATTGGCAAAACCAATCCCCGGCAATGGCGCCAAAAACTTGATGCGTATTTTTTAGAATAAAAGCAAGTGCACCTTGTCGCAAACAAGTAATACGGTGGTAAGACCGGATATCGTCCTCAGGGATCGGTTGCCAATTACCAATTCACAAGCTCAACAACTATCTAGACTAAACTAAGGTATGAACAGATCATAAAATAAAGAAATAAAATATTTTTTGGTCTTTTGGGAATTTTATCGAACAATTGGTATGCAAACAGAGATGTGGCTAAAATTGTCAGGGTTAGACTACACTAATCCTCCCTTAATTGCAATGAAATGGTTTCTAACACAAGTCCTAATTCAATAATGACAATCAAGCCTTTTCTAAAATACTCAAGCCCTAATGCCTTAGGTGGAATGAGCCTAAAACCCCAAATTAAACCCTAATGTCTTAGGTGGATTAACCTGAGATTTTACATTAAGTCAAGACTTATAAGATTGCAAGCAGCCAACACCTATGTCTAGATTCTTGACCTACTTGGCATATGATTCATGAGCATGCCTTAACATCAATCTATCAACTGTCTATCAAAGCAACATATCATTCCTATGGATAGCTAAGCCAAGGAAAGCATTAAGCACAGAATCACATACTCATAAAGAAATAGAGACTTGCATTAAAACAACCAAATCAAAATACAAACAAGTTCAGAAAAGTAATCATCTAACCCCAACAATAGGGGATTCAACTACTCATGAAAAATGAGAATACAAAAGAGAAGGAGAAAAGAGATGAAGAACACTCATAGAGGAATCCTCCAATCTTCTTCCATTCCCAGAGCAAGGAAAACATCCCCTACTAGGGTTGGAACCCTAGTCCAGCCGCAGCCTCCAAGTGCTCCAAATGCCCAACTCCTCCAAAAGTCCCCTCTTTCTTCCCTAAAACAGCAACTTATACCAATCAGTTCTGCGCGCGCTCGCGAGGCGAATGGCCTCTCGCGACGCGAATACTAAATGGTTCCCAGTTTGAATTTCAATTCTCGCGACGCGAATGGCGATTCGCGAGGCGAGACAGAAAGAGTCTTCTCATTACGCCCGCGATGAGCATCAGGGCCTGGGCGTGACGGCTTATGTTCCTCAGGCTCGCGAGGCGAGACATGGTTCGCGTGGCAAGACAGAAATGCTGACTGTTGCTGTTCAGCTGGATTTCAGGCTCGCGTGGCGAGCTCCAGTCTCGCGGGGCGAAGCTTCAGAATTCTGCTTGGCTCAATTTCTTCTCTTTTCAGGCTCTGTTTCATCCAAGCTCCATCAAGGCTGATTCTGAGCATTTTTACATTAATTCCTGCAAAACAACACCAAGAAACCGCTTCACCCGTTCCAAGGGAAAATATAACTAAAATCAAATAAAGAATGCCTAATCTATATGAAAAATGCATGCAAAAGTGTACAGAAAATATGATGTAAAATCACACTATCACCGATCTTACTTCGGACACCAAATGGTACAACAGGAGTTGCAACCCGGGCTTCGGCTCTCTTTGGGGTAGTGAGTTTAACCCCTGTTCGCTCATCGACGGCCAGGTGCTCAAACCCGCGGATGCCCGTCTTTTGCTGGAGCAAGGGCCTGGTGAAAGCATGGAGGCTGCTGCTGCCTATGCTCTTCGGATAGCTTCGATTACCCGCTTCTGGAGTTACCAGTTCTCAGAAAACGTCAAGAAGATGGAGGTGATGAAGGCCGATGCCGCTCATGCCCTGAAAGTGAGGGATGAGTTGGCTCAAGCTGTGGCCAAGTGTGAGGAGCAAGCTTGGGTCATTGGCCAGCTGAAGGTCCAAAAGGTGGAGCTGGAGAAAGGCAAGACTGCCCTCCTGGCCGAGCTAGATATAGAAAAAGTCGAGCGGCTCAATCTTCAGAAGGCCGCAGAGGGACTTCAAACCGAGAAGGAGGCCAGTCTTGAGCTGCGAAAGTCGCTAAAGGCCAAGGAGGAGGTCAATCTCAAGCTCCGGTCTGATCTGGTTGAAGCCGAGGCTTCCATTATGAAGGAGCACGTTAATGGCTTCTCCCGAGCCGTGAAGCAGCTTCAGCTCTTCAACCCGAATGCTGACTTCTCCCTTGTTGACGTGGACAAGGATTTTAACAGAGATGGAATTCTAGTTCCGTTGTCCGAGCTGGAGGATAAGGAAGATGAAGCTCAAGACTGGGAGGGTGAAGGGCAAGCAACCGAGGAGGGAGCCGGTGGTGAAGGCGAAATGGGCCTACCTGACCAATCTTCTGTTATACCTCCGAGTGCCGAGGATGACCCTAACTTTTGAAATCGTTGCTCATGGGGATGCCCATGAGTAACCTAGGAAACATGTTCCTAGGGCAATGCCCTTTTTATTTTGAACTCTTATGTATTCTGGGCTTTGCCCCTCTTTATTAATAAAATCACGTGCTTGCTTACGAGTTATTTTTTACTTAGAAAATTTTCTAATGCCTTTTCGGCTTTTGGAGCTCGAGTTTGTAACTATTTTTCTAAGTTAGTGCTCGGCTTTTATAGTTTGGCGTGTTACTCGGTTTACTCGTATTTTTGGAACTCGGAATACCTGCAGGTATTTACTTACCTTCTTAGGCATTGGTTGCCTTTTTAGGTTTAGCCATTCGACCTTGGTTTGGTCGATCTTAGCTCGGATTACCTCTTTTAGGTTTAGCTCCGTTAACATTTTTAGGTTTTTAACCATCTTTAGATGTCGTTTACCTTTACAGGCTCGGCATTTCGACCTCGACTCGGTCGATTTTAGCTCGGTCAACCTTTTTAGGTTTTTAACCATCTTTAGATGTCGTTTACCATTATAGGCTCGGCATTTCGACCTCAACTCGGTCGATTTTAGCTCGGTCAACCTTTTTAGGTTTTTAACTTTTCATAAATAAATTTTTAACCATAACAGTATTCTTGCCTAACAGCGCAACTAGAAATGATTCTATTTATTTATTTTTCCGGGTGTGCCTCATTAAAACCTTCCTAGCCAAAACCTCGTGGGAAAAAGACCGGGATAGGAAAAAGAGTACATCACCTACTTATATAACCTTAACTAAAATAACACTTAAGGTGGGAAGTGTTCCATGTTCTTGGAACAGCCTTTCCTGACAATTCTTCTAGCCTATAAGCACCATTTTCTAGATTTTCAACTATTCTGAATGGGCCAGACCAGTTCGCTACGAGCTTACCTTTTCTGGAGTCTTTTCTCGCGTCATTTTGTAATCTCAGCACTAAGTCACCTTGCACAAATTCCCTTGGCTGCAACCTCGAGTTGTACTTCCGAGTTACTTTTTACTTGCATAGCTCTTCTCTGATTTTCACCTCATCTCGAACTTCTTTAACCATGTCAAGCTCAACTCGGATTTCTTCTTCGTTCTTACTTTGGTCGTGATGCTGCCTTCGGAAAGAGAGTTCATCGAGCTCAACTGGGATCATTGTATCGGTTTCGTAGGTTAGCTTGAATGGCGTTTCACCAGTTGATGACTGCGGTGAGCAATGGTAAGCCCATAGGATGCTTGGTAATTGTTCAACCCAAGTCCCTTTTGATCGGCCTAACCTTCTTTTGACCTCGTTTAAAATGACTTTATTGGCTGCTTCTGCTTGTCCATTTGTTTGTGGATGCTCAACCGAGGTCACTTTATGTTTAATTCCGAGGTTGGAGTAGAACTCTCTAAGCTCTTTATCGGTGAATTGCTTTCCATTATCTGTGACAATTGCATAAGGGAGGCCATGCCTGCATATGATGTTTTTCCATACAAAACTCTGAACCTTTTTAGCAGTTATCGTAGCTAATGGTTCTGCTTCAATCCACTTGGTAAAGTAGTCTACTCCTACCAGCAAGAACTTGACTTGACCTTTGGCAACTGGGAAATGACCGACTATATCCATCCCCCACATAGTAAAGGGCCACAGCGAGAACATGGAATGGAGCTCTTCTCCTGGAGCTCGTGCTACATTGGCGAACTTTTGACAGGACTCACACCTGTTAGTCCAGGTAGCACAATCCAATCTCATGGTCGGCCAGTAAAACCCCGTTCGCAGAACCCGAGCTGCTAGAGATCGGTCACCTGAATGCATTCCACAAATTCCTCGGTGCATCTCATCCATTACGTATTCGGACTGCTCCTTTGTTATGCACTTTAGTAATGGCATGGAGAATCCTCTTCTATACAGCTCTCCATCTCGGATGGTGTAATGGCAAGATTTTAGACGAATTCTCCTCGCCTCCTTAGGGTCATTGGGCAATTTGTCCGAGACTAAATATTCCCAAATTGGCGTCATCCAGCCACGATCATAGTGCTCGGTCATTATCACTTCGGTATTTTTTATGCTCGGTTCGAGAAGATTTTCCTGAATGAAAGTTCTTAGCTGGCCAGCTTTCTTGGTGCTAGCCAACTTAGACAACAGATCTGCCCTGGAATTTTCTTCCCGAGGTATATGCTCAATAGTAAAATTATCAAATTCAGAAATTAGACTATTAACCTTGCAGAGATACCTGGTTAGTTGGGGATCCTTTGTTTGATAATCACCCAAGACTTGTCCTATTACAAGCTGTGAGTCACTTCGGCATTTTACTTCCTGGACTCCAACTTCTTTAGCTAGCGTCAGTCCTGCAATAAGGGCTTCATATTCTGCTTGGTTGTTTGAAGCAGCAAACCCAAACTTTAAAGATTGTTCCAAGATTAGCTCATCAGGCCTTTCGAGAATTATTCCAGCTCCGCTTCCCTTCAAGTTAGATGATCCATCAACATATAGAAGCCAGATGAAGGATTCCGACCTCGGCTTAGAAGAGAGCTCGGCAATGAAGTCGGAGAGGCATTGTGCTTTCATCGGTCCCCTTGGTTCATATTGCAAACCAAACTCTGACAATTCTACTGACCAAGCTATCATTCGTCCGGCTAGATCGGGTTTCCTGAGCACCTGCTTTATTGGATGATCAGTTTTGACTATAACTTGGTGTGACTGGAAGTAATGTCGAAACCTCCGAGCTGCCATAATTAAGGTGAGGGCTAGTTTTTCAATTACTTGATGTCGTGTTTCTGCATCTTTTAGGATTCTACTCACATAATACACCGGCATCTGTTGTTCTTCTTCTTCCTGGATGATTACTGCACTGATTGCATAATCGTTGACAGATAGATACAAGTACATATCTTTGCCGAGCTTAGGCCGAGTGAGGATCGGGGGAGAGGCTAGAAAGAGTTTCAGATCCTCAAAGGCTTTCTCACACTCCTCAGTCCAGGTGAACTCTTTTGGTTTTTTCAAAAGCTAGAAGAAGGGTCTTGCCTTTTCTGCGGACTTTGGGAGAAAGCGGGATAGAGAAGCTAATCGGACAGCTAACCTTTGAATTTCTTTCACAGCTTTGCACTTATCTGGATTAGCTTCAATTCCTCTATGTGTCAGCATATATCCTAAGAACTTTCCTCCTTGCACACCAAAAGAGCATTTTTCTAGATTTAACCTTATGTTGTATTTTCTGAGTTGACTGAAAATTTCTTCGAGGTCGTCGGCGTGTTGCCTTAGGTCATCGGATTTTACCACCATATCATCAACATATACTTCTAGGTTCTTTCCGATCTGGTTGACAGACTTTGTCCATAAGCCTTTGATATGTTGCACCAGCATTTTTTAAACCGAAAGGCATTACCCGATAGCAGTAGTTTGCCCCATCCATCATAAATACCTTTTTTTCTTCATCGGGTGGATACATCCTGATCTGGTTATAACCTGAATATGGGTCCAAGAAGGACAAAACTTTGTACCCTGAGGCTCCGTCTACCAATCTGTCAATGTTGGGAAGAGGATAAGAATCCTTTGGGCACGCCTTGTTGAGATCGGTATAGTCGGTGCACATTCTCCACTTACCGTTGGCCTTTCTAACCAACACCACATTGGCTAGTCAAGTAGTGTATTTCACCTCTCTGATGAAATTTGCTTTGACCAGTTTGGCAGTTTCTTTGGCTACTGCTTGGCGCCTTTCTTCGTTAAGTTTTCTTTTTCTGAGCTACAGGCTTGGCTTCGGGACATATAGATAGCTTATGGCACATGAAATTGGGGTCTATGCCAGGTATATCCGATGTCTTCCAAGCGAACAAATCGGCATTCTTTCTTAAGACCGCTTGAATCCGTTGTTTGAGCGAGGGGTCGAGCTGACTGTCGACCTTGGTGCACTGTTCAGCTTGGGCTCCCAACTGGAACCTTTCTAAAAACTCTGTTGGTTCGGCTCTGGACTCGTACATCTCCATCCTTGGGTCTAGTTCAAACATGCTGACCGAGCTCATCGAAGTTACCGATCTGACCGAGCTTATTACTTCTGCTTTATCATCCTCGGCATTCTTTGCGATATCCCGGTTTCGGGTAACCTTTAGGCTATCCACAAAGCATTGCCTGGCTATCCGTTGGTCAGCTCGGACAGCGACTATATCTCCGGACTCGGCTGGGAATTTCATTGTCAGGTGTGGGGTAGAGACAATCGCTCTGAGTTCATTCAACGTCGGTCTTCCAATAAGGATGTTGTATGACGTGCTGGCATCCACAATAACATACCTGACAAATAAGGACTTGGAGAGTTTTCCTTCTCCAAACGTTGTTAAGAGGTCTATGTAACCTCGGGTTTTTACTTGCTCCCCAGCGAACCCTACTAGCTTGTCTTCCTGCTCTTTTATCAGCTTTTCTGGAATTCCAAGTTTCTTGAAGGTCGCCAGTTATAAAATATCAGCCGAGCTCCCCTGATCAATAAGTGTTCGTTTGACAGAGAAGTTGGCTAATTCGACCGTTATCACCATTGGGTCATCTTGATTTGGATCCAGCCCTTGGAAATCATCATTCGAGAAAGTTATTGGAGGTCTTGTCCTTGTAAGTTTTCCAGACACCGTGTTTACAGATCGGATGGCTTTTACATGACGCTGCCGAGCTGAACTCGTAGTTCCTCCACCTTCAAATCCTCCTGAGATTGTATTGATGACCCCTCTGACTCCTTCTGATTCTTCATTAAGAGCCCTCTGATTATTCAACCGAACTCCGTTCTGATTATTTCCTTGCAGGTTTGCATCTCGGTTACGATTGTCATAACAGCATCTCCGTCGTCGTCGACCAGCTCATCCGCCTCCATTATCATCTCGGCGAACGAACCGATCAAGACGACCTGCCCGTACCAAGTCCTCAATTTTTTCCTGGGTTGTTCTACAGTCTTCAGCGGAGTGACCGTAGTTTTGATGCCATTTGCATTCTTTACTTCAGTCTGCATTGGCCGGTGTTTTGGATGGTTGAGGTAAGGTGAGTAACTCGGCGTTGCACACCTCCTGGAGAATGGTTGCCCAAGATCGGTTTAGTGGCGTATAAGACTGGTACCTGAATTGCCTCTCCGAGAGCCCCCTTTCATTGGTCTTTTGGGCCCTTTGTGGATTAGCCTCCCTATCTATTTCTTTTCTCGGAATTGAGCTCTTGTCTTCAAAACCTCTTTCTCTCCTTTTGAATTCTACCATCTCTTTCGAGTTGATGAAACCTGTAGCTTTTTCCTGCAACTCTTCAAAATCTCTCGGTGGCTTTCGAGATAAATACTCAAAGAATGGCCTCGACTTCAGACCGCCCATGACGGTATGAAGAGAGTTCCGAGCTCATATTGGGAATTAAAATTTTTTTGGCACTAAAACAAGCCATATAATCTCTGAGTGATTCATTCCTTTCTTGTTTAAAATTCACCAGCGAGACCGAGTGCCTTTTATGCTTTCGGCCCGCTGCGAATTGTGCAGTGAACTTAGTTACAAGCACATCAAAGGAATTAATTGACCGAGGTGGTAGATTCGTAAGCCAAGTTAAGGCAGAGCCTTGCAAAGTGGTTGGAAAAATTTTGCACATGATGCCTTCCGAATCCGTCACCTGGTAAACAGAAGAAATAAAGGATTCTACATGCTCGGTTGGGTCGGTGGTGCCATTGAAGTTATCGATGTTAAGGGGCTTAAAATGTCCAGGCATGATTACCTCATCGATGTCATCCATGAACGGCAACCTCGGTCGTCGGTCTGTTACCCTTTCTTTTTGGATAGTCCTTTCTGCATGAAACTTAGCTTCTGAAGCCTCTGGGCGAGGTTTGGTCTTGGACAATCGGTTAGTATCATGAGGAGAAGGTACGTAGGATGAATCCTTTTGGCTAGCCTCGGGTGAGGATTGCTCTTCCTCGAAAGGTGTCTCTGATCTTTCTATTTTCCGAGTTCTTAGAAGCCTTTGATTCTGAGCACGTATCTCCTCATTCTCCTTCTGCAGCTGCCTTAACTGTGCCATAACCTCTCCCAGCCGAGGGTTATCTTCATCGATGGGAGGGGGAGGGTGATTGTCATGGTTCTGGCTCGTGTTCGAAGCCTCATGATCTTCATGGTTCATGCTATTCGCCCCTCCTCTCGATCCATTCCGTGTAGTCACCATCAAGCTTTCTTATGGAACCGGGGAAATTTTTTTCTCGGCCCCACGGTGGGTGCCAAATGTTCCTGCCGAGATCCGACCTGGCGGAGTCTCGCCGTAGAACGTCTAACCAAGAGTGAACACCGGGGTTGTTTTAGATTAAGGCTTGACAGAATATTGTATTCCGGTCCTACGTATCCCAATGGGAATCAAAGCCAGACATAGTTCTAGGTTCAACCCTTGGTCATATGTTGATATCAATCCCCTAATCTTGTATCTGATGAATACCAGCGAGCAAGGACTCTTTAATAGTCTCTTGGTCGAGCTAGTTTCTCTAATGCGCTTAAGGGAGAGTCACCTGGGTCAGTGAAAAGTGAGTCTCTCCTTTGGGTTCTCCTCTTTTTATAATAGGATCCCCATATCTTTAAGAGATCTGGATTTATCTCCTTTTATCTCTTAAATCTTCTTAGAGATGTGATTTCCTTAATTTAAGGGATATTATCTTTTCTAATCGGATAATAATATCAGGATTATTAAAGATGATATCAATATCTTAAAATGATCTCCTAACCGGATAAGGTTATTTGAGATAATATAAGGTTATTAAGGATAATATTAATATCTTATCATTTCCACCTTGATTGGGTCGGGTATCCAAGCTTGGTAGCCGGGTTTTACTCCTCGGCCAGTACAGGTAAAATTCCAAGAATCAAAAAGGCATGTCAAAGAGGGGTCTCTCTTGTAAGCTTCATTTACAATCATACCATGGCCTTAAATATGACGAGAAAGTTCACCAACAAGACCGAATTGGTAAGGACTGGAGTTACTCGGTTTGCTACTCACTTCCTCACATTGCAAAGGTTGCACAAACAGAAAGGCAACCTTCGTAGGATGTTCATCTCGGAGGAGTGGGGGGAGACAAAGGCAGCAAAGGACCCTAAAGGGAAAAAGGCAAGGGATGTTGTACTAATGCCATCATTTTGGAATGATGTGCTCTACAGCTTGAAGGCCATGGGACCTCTTGTGGAAGTACTAAGGCTTGTTGATAATGAGAAAAAGCCAGCTATGGGTTACATCTAAGAGGTGATGGACAGGGCAAAGGAAGCCATGATGATATCTTTCAATGGAAATGAAGACAAATATAGAGATATTTGGGCCATCGTTGATAGAAGATGGGAATGCCAACTTCATCATCCAATGCATGCAGCCAGCCATTTCCTTAATCCTGAGTTCTTCTATGGTAACCCAGATATTGAATGGAATTCTGAAGTTAATTTGGGGCTCCTTAAATGCATTGAGAGGCTTAGTGATAATGAACAAGAAGAGGATAAAGCTACCAATGAGTTGCGATTTAAAGGAGGTCTAAAGGACGCTTTAACTTGCCCGCTGCAATAAGAAGTAGAACTACTATGGCTCCCGATAAGTTAAAGTGTATTATTTTGATATTATTGACTAGATTCACATGAGCTTGTGTTGATAGTAATCCTAGTTTGTTATTCATTATAGCTGAGTGGTGGAAGACTTATGGGCATCATGTTCCAAGCTTGCAAAAATTGCAATTAGAGTATTGAGCTTGACATGTTCTTCTTCGGGTTGTGAGCGTAATTGGAGTACCTTTGAGCAAGTAAGTAAATCTGAAATGGTTTTAATTTGTTGTAAACATTGATATAGTAGTTTTGTGAAAGAAACTAACATTCTTTTTTTTCAAAATTTAAAATAGATTCATTCCAAGAAAAGAAACAATCTTGAGCATCAAAAGTTGCAAGATTTGATTTTTGTCAAGTATAACAAAAAACTTAAGGAACGCTTTGAGAATCGTAAGAGGATCGACCCCATTGCCTTAAATGACATTGATATTTGTAATGAGTGGTTGACGGGAGAAATGGTTGAAGATGGAGAAGGTGCTGAAGATGACTTGGTCTTTGGGGATGATATATTGACTTGGGGGGATGTTGCTAATGTGGCTGAAGTTGATGAGCCATCAACAATGGCTAGGCAGCAAACAAGAATAAGGAGAAGGGACCAAGAAGCTCCTATAGAGGCAGAAGAAGTTGAGGAGGTTGTAGAAGAATTGAGGTCTAGTGGTGGTGAACAGACTGACCATGAAGATGAAGACCTTGGAGATAGTGATTCCAAATAAAGGATTCACTAGTATTTATTTTAAATGCTTAGATGACTAATTTTGAGCCTTGGAGGCTAGAACTTATTTATTTTGAGTCATGGAGGCTATAACTTATTTGCTTTATATTGGGTTTGAACTTTGAATATTTAGGTAACAATGAACATTGAATAGTAGTTATGAATATGTCTTTAATTTTGTGTATTCTTTTATTTTTTAGCTTTCATATGTGTATGGTATAAATTTCTTATATAGTTTCCCTATACTTCGGCGTAGCGGCCATACCGCTACCCGCTACACCGCTATTGCGTTTCAGGGGTCGGCCGCTACGCTACGCAATCCGCAATTGACTACATAGCTTCTATTAGATACAGTAGCATGAAAGTACGACGTATTCGCATCGCCCTCCTTCAACCACCTAACCCGTGACTTTTGATGAAGCAAACTACGTTTATCATTAAGTCCCTTTCTCAACTCAGCAAACTTTTCCCTTCTCAAAACCACCCCTTCCTCCGACAGCCCAACTGATTCTGCCACCAAATCTAACTCACATATTTCTTTTTCTACCTCATTGATTTTAAGATCAATGTTTCCAAATACCTCATGATTCCACTTCTTCAATTCAATATTAAGAAGCTTCAGCTTTTCCTTAAGAGTGAACGCCTTCCACCCCCGTATATTTGCATCCTACCAGCACCTCTCCACCACCTTTTGAAGTCCCGGATGAGCCAGCCAACAATTGTTGAAGCGAAACGGCCTTGGGCCCCAATCCTGTTTCCCTGGCTTTAGCATAATTAGGCAATGGCCCGATACATCTCAGTTCAAAGCCCATTGCCCCTCAACCTCCCACTTTTCTATCCATTCATGGGAAAGGAGGAAACTATCTAATCGACTCATAGCCGATCTATCCGCTTTATACCACGTAAATCTCCTACCCAGTAGTGGTGGATCTATCAGTTCCATATCTTCAACAAACCTTCTAAACTCTGAAACCTCCTAAGAACCCAGATAATTTCCAACCCCCTTTCTTTCTCTTGAATTACAGACAGCATTATAATCCCCCACTAAACACCACAAGCCATTCCCCAATCTGCTTTTGACATTTCTCAAATCCCCCTGGAATTACCTCTTGCAACCAAAAAAACTCCAATTACAATCTGGATTACCCCACAGCAACCGACACAAATCGTCATTAACATCCTCCAATTTTGTTTCTTGGATCGCCAAGAACTCCAACCTATGAACCGTAACCAGAGAATGGATTTTTCTTTTTTTTAACACCGCTCCCAGCCTCCTGATATTGATTGAGCAGACCTGCATTAAGAACCTTTTCCATCCCCACCGGATGAAAAATCAATTTTGTCTCGGTTTTCCATATCTACAAATTTTTGAATGACTTCCTCCTCATCCCCCTCAAACGTTACCCCAAGTTCCTTCCCCAGGTTCACGGTCATCCTCATCCTCCACCAACTTTTCATCCCTTTCCTTTTTCCAGTCAAAGACAGCCCAGTGAATTGCTTCCAATTGAACACTTCCCTCCCTGAGCCCAATTACCCTGGCCCAAATGTTTCTTCAGATTGTGCTCTATAATTTTCTGACCGTTAGCTTTATCCGGGCCAAACAACTCAATAACAAAAGTCGGGTTTCTATTTTGCTTGTCAACCTTAGGCCCAAAATTTCTTTCTAAGTGAGCTCGTGATCAAAGGAACTTGCCCCTATGCAAATATACTCTAATAAGACCTTAGTTGTCATAACAATTATTATAAAGAATAAAATCCTTAACAATACCAACCCCCATGCCATAGGAATTTTTCTCCAAACAATGATTTGGTATTAAATTACCCAAACATTTCTCAAGAATTATACACACAGTACGCAAGCTCATGAGAATAATAATATCACATTCCCCTCTTTAACTGACTCACTCTATAGTCCTATTCTACAAGTGAACAGAGAAACGACACATTCTTCCCATGTGCACTTCTGCCACTGCACCCCAAAACTTCACTGGTTCCTCTCTGTTTATATTAGACCTACCCATCTCACAACCCCAAAAGAAGACAAAGCCCACCAACTGCCTTTAAAACCCTCTTACACACATATAGGACCTCTCATTTCCTTTTATATTAAGCGTTTATTGCTCTCTGCGTAAAGTTTTTGTCGTCCAATCAAAAATCATGATATAGATAATTTTTAAGATGAGTCAAAGATTTTTAATTTTTAATGATGTGACAATTTTGTGATTAATTGACAGTGTAAAAAAATTTATACAGATAGTATATATCAATTAAACTCTTATATTAATTATACCACTCATTTCTCTTCCTTTCCCAATCACATGCAAAATTGAGAAAACAAACACTCAAATCGAAAATAAGAAACGCCAAAACAAAACCCTTCAAATCATTAAATCAGTCTTCATTTTCTAGCCTACAACGGAATTTAAATGTTGGGTGTGGCTTAAGTTCTTCAATATGTATATATGTATATGTGAAAGCTATGTTTGAATGACCATGCTAGGTACAAAAGTTCATTTAAGTCAAAGGGTGTTCCATCAAATTCCTATTAACGGTAATGATCAGAAAGAAGTACCCAGAAAGAAGTACTGAGTATGCAGCAAACTTGACCACCTAGGGTTAGGGTTTATAGGTGAATTGGAGTTCACGCTTCATTGTTTATAATTCAGGGCTTGTCATCAAGTGTATGTATGTGTATATCTAATTCTTACATACAGAAGAAGCAACCAAAAAGTTGCGTAGTTAGCGCCTGTGAGTCGTGATTGAATAATATTCTCTTTGTGATTATAAAAATGCAAAAGCATAATATCATTGTGAATTTTTTAAATGGGTTGATTCCGGAGTAGGTGGCAAATTTTGGAGGGATTTAGAATAGGGATCAAGATTTGATGTCTCATTTTGGTGTACCTTATCCTACTCGGTTGTTTATATCAATAATATATTGTTATATAACTTTTTAAAATTTCATGTAATTTTAAAAAGGTAGAATATATGACAATATATTATTGGTAGAGATAGAGTGTATTATTATGCCAAAATGAGACAGCAAATCCTCATCTAATAGAATAGAGGTAGTCAATGTTTTAAATTGCGGTTGCATTGTGTTGCAGATATTGCGTGAAAATACGATCGATGCGACTGCAATTACGGTCGCGGTTTCGGCGACCGCCAAAAGCAACACGTTGCAGCCCATATTTCGATTTCGGACCCAAATTTGAAACCTTGGAGCAAAGTGGTTGACCTGGTGGAAGCGTGCTAGGTCCGTCAATTAGGAGAGTCTCTGTCTCGAACTCTGACGAAAAAAAAACTCTCCGGGGAGGGGCCGTACCCATGTGGCTCCCGGCTTCGGAGTGATAGCTTATTCGCCACCATTTTTATATATGTTTAATTAAAAATAGAATAGAGGTGGTGGATAGGAGAGGGAGAGGAAAAAAAAAGGTGAGAGAGAAAACGGAAGCAAATGGATTTTTGTGCACGGTATACTAGCTACTAACTGCAACAGATCTGAGATTATGAGAATAATACAAATGAAAAGGGAATCAATGTTGGGATGTATCTGACTTTTTGTGCTGTGAAAAAGCTTTATGGGTTAGTTTAGTTGTCTGTCTGATGGAATGCCAGTGAGTTACTGAATGGAAAAAAGAGCTAGAGCTCACGATATTCCATGCAGTTCTCACTCAGTTTCTTGACCCCTTAAACCCCACAGACACATGACCTAATCTCAGCACTTAAATAATTTTACACACAGTACATTCTCTATTTGCCAAATTCTCAAACAGTGATTCCACACTAACCCATGTTTGCCTGAAAATCAGTGATGTGCATTTGAAGTTCAGTCTTCAAGTATTCTTGCCCACATGCAGAATAATGCCAGTTTGCATTAGTTTTGTTCGTTAACAAAGTATATAGATAGAAAAAATTTCTTTGTAAAACTGGGTTATTTTCCAAGATATTTCTGTTAGCATAAAGATAAAGATAAGAGAAACTTACATGGGAAAACCCTAATTAACTTTTAATTTTTTTATAATCAAACTGAATTAATAAATAATCAATAAGCACAAGCGGTGCTGAAACCCATTTACAAGATGACCAGATTCAAGAGATTATCTACCAAGTTACAATCAATTGGATTTACACACCAATCAAAAAACATTCTACCTGAATTTCTACCCTCTATTAATAAACCAACCCCATGAATGTAAACTAATTACTTTAAAATGTAAAATAATTACTAATGCAAGAAAATTAAAATACATTTGTCGGATATATATATGTATTGTACTATTAAAAGTAAAGATCCAGCCAAAATATCATTATCCGTGTGTTAAACTTTTATATGATTTATGATCCTAGTAAAAATCGATGGAACCATCAATTGCAATGTTTATTCCACAGTTATTCAAAACAATCCACCATTTGGTTTGGCCACTCTATCTAATTAAGAAGAAGTAAGTTTACAAGCTTGTCTATAATTGCAGTATCGTTATTATCACACCCTGCAAATATATGAGATCACTCTTAGGAGATCCAATCAAACATATTGATGAAAAACTTCATTGTAAACAACAACCTACAAGAATGAACATAAAAGAAGTAATTTATATTCATAATTAACATTGGGTAATTTTCTATATATGCTATAGTACTATACCTTGGACCTGTTACCAAGCCTTAACTCCAGATCTACCTCTTCAATGGAGCTAGGGCTAAATTCAACAGAGCTTGATTTTGGGAAGAATGGAATTGATGAAGCTTCTGTTTTCCTCTTCTTGCAACTAATATCTGCTAATTCTTTGGTCTCAAACTGCACAGGTGAGTGATCTCTACAAACAAACAAATTCAAGTTCACAGCCTCAGCAGTATCATCACTATCCCACTCACCCTTACACCAAGAGTTCAATCCCTTTGGGGCTTTCTCAATATTAGCTTCAGGGTTGAACTTATATGAATATAATTTGTGATCTCCATCTAAATTTGACCATGATGAAGAAGAATGGAGAGTAGAAGATTTATAAAGAGGAATCAAGGTTTCCTCTCTACAAGTAATTCCATTAACTGATGAAGCTAAAGCCTTATTAGGAAGTGATTGCAATGAAGGTGAAGCAAGAACATCAGGATCAGAATTAGGGTTAGTTTTGTAAGCCAATCCACAAGCAGGAGAATTAGGTAGGTAACCCAAAGATGTAAAAGGGTTATTTTGATGAGATTCAAGGTCATGATGATATAGAATTTCACTCTTGGGGCTAGAGGGTTGCTTTAATCTTGCTCTATCCCTTCTATGAACATTCATATGGCCACCTAAAGCCTGTGCTGACCTAAACTCTCTCCTGCAAAAGCTGCAGGTGTATGATCTTGGTGGCCATATACAGCCTCCACCAAGAGAATTAGCTGCATCTTCTGCAAAAGCTTGTTCTTCCCATGATGAGTCATCATAGGAAGGGTTAGTTGGTGAAGTAAGATTAGAGCTTAAAGAGTACTTCCTCTTTGTCTGCATCCAAAAACATTGACCCTGTTCCATTGGGAAGTATAGATCACAAGAGAGAACCCCAACCTTCAAGGGAAAGAAAATAAGGGTTTTGAGAGAAGAGAAAGAAGAAGAAGATGAAAATGGTGTGGTGAAACTGTGCAAGTGATGCTATATCTAAGAAAGGAATTGAAAGCTACATGAAGTCTACTATGTAGGGATCTTAGATATAGAGATAATCAAGTTGGAGGAAAGTTTGTGTGGAAGAAGGTTGGGTACTCAAACTTGTTTGTCTTGGTGTGTATAGTTAACCTTAATTTTTGGTTTTTCTGTGTGTTGGCTTTCCAACACATATAGTCAATGAGACCCTAGAATGGATACTGCTCCAAGTTCCCTTTTTTTCTGCATTTTGTTTGTGAGGGGAAGCAACACAGCCATGGCTTTGAAAATTACTGATGTGGGACCTGAAATGTCATATATAAGATGTGAGGTGGGGGTGGCTACAGATCAGTACAGACCTAAGTCAAGAAATCTTACTGAAAATCTTCTCTGAGTGATCATCCAGTTATGTGTGTTGTCCTTTATTTTTTAATGTCCTTGTTTTTCATTGATCAGAGAACATATGGGGGCTTTCAAGTGCATGTCTTTTTAATAATAATAAATTAATAAAAATATTATTAAAATAATAATAATAATAGTAGTAGTAGTAGTAATAATAATAATAATAGATTCTATGGCTAATTTTGCCTGTATGTTTCCAACAGTACTCAGTGTGATTTTGGAACTTAGTAATTCAAAACTTATTTACTTGTTTTGAAGAAGAATATTTAAAAAAAAAAATAGTTGAAAGCGAATCTTGTGAATTTTGGGTAAAAATATAGAATTTTTTTTGTGAGATATTATTTTGGTCCTATTAGGTTTTTCATTGAGTGTAATGTTAATCCTCTAGGAATGCTCATACCTTCTTTTTTTTTTGGGTGAAGTTAATAATATTGTTTGATGTGAACACTAAAAATAATGATTATAAATTATTGGTTTTGACGTGTTTTATTTTCTTGTAAAGTATGTTATGTTTTGTTTTCCTATAAAGCATATCTTGTTTAATTAACATATCTTGAATGGTAATTTTTTTATAAAAAAAAAACTCTTGTGTTCTTTTAGATGCCAACGAATTGGGATGATTAATATATCACTTTCTTAATGTAGTAGTGGAAAGATATATTTCTCCAATCAATGAAGACCAACTGTGTAAACGGAGGAAAATGACCAACATTCATCTTTCTTACAAAAATAAAACAATTAGTGTGGAAAAGAACCCAATTTCTTCAAAAAACTGTTTAACTACTCTAATTTCTTCCATGTTCATGTTTTTCTACATGTAAAAGATAAAAGATCAGGGGACATTTGGATAGAAGAGCGCTTACAGAAAGCTTATATAAATTTTTGATCGGGTTATCATGTCATTGTTATTGGTATGAAGTATTTGCTATCATAAACAGTGACTAATCTCTATCAGGTGATCTGGAGTTGAACCCCTGACCACTCACTCTAGGGGTCTGGACCCATTACCACTCGAACAAACCGCCGACTTAGTTCTTCACGTGAATTTATAAAAATAACTTATGCAAATAACTTATAAAAATGGTTTATGATTTTTTTTTTTCTATAAATTCTTTTTAACCTACTTCAATAAACTTATTAAAATAAATAGTTTTTAACTTATTTAAAAAACATTATTAAATAAGTACTTAACTTTTTTTTTACACAATAAGTATTTAACTAAGAAACTATACATAATATACACACTAATTTACAATAGAAAAATTCATATGGTTCTTTGTATTATTGTGATGTTGCATGTCATTTTGCTTTTTAAAAAATAGGTCTACACATTTATTGTCTTGTTCAACGTTTTCAAATATTATCGAGAAAGGTTAGCAATTCATTTTTATGTACATTTTTAACACAATTTTTTATATTTCCTACTCTTCTATTTCTAAATTGTGTGAGTGTGTAAAAAAAAAAGTATTAAAAAGAGTATGTTACCGTTATTATTTAGTGCTTTTATTAAAATTATGTTGTTAGAAAACATAAGTCAATAAGAAAATGACCAAGAAATTGAAGAATTTGTCACAATAGGGAAGAGAATTAACACTTGTATAAACTTTATCATAAATCCTTTATAGGTTTTTAAGCAAGTAATTGGATAACATATTAGTCCTTTTGATCATTCTTTGAGTTGGAATACCGTAATTCTTTTTGAATGAACAATTGGGTCTACTCTATTTTTTCCACAACATTATGTTACACTACTTAATTTTTGGATTTACCGATTGATTTTCCATCGGTAACAGGATATCTCTATTACCGACGACTTTCTCCATTACCGATGGATTTTTCCGTTGGAAACTACGATTTACTGACGGAATCGAAAATAACGAAATTGCAATTAGGGTTCAAAGGAGGAATTGGGGTTTGATCAAAATTGGAGGAAAAGATATTTGAAGGTGAAATTGAGAAATTGATGGCTTGAATTTACAATTGGCCTCTTGAGTCACGAAAAATAGAGTCAAAATTGAAAATTTTGAAATTTGGGGTGAGGGTTTCCAATGAGAAATTGAGGGTTTAGGTTTCCAAATTGATTTGGGGGTAATGTGAAAGTAAGAGTGAAATGGAGTGAAAATTACTCACCAAATAAAGAAGAAGAGAATTGCAGTAGTGGCAGTGCTCCGATACGATGGTGGACGACGGTGGCTCCTAACCAAAACAGTGAGTTATGGACTTGACATCAAGGGGTAGAGAATGAACCAAACAAAAATTGAAAAAAAAATACACAATGACCGAAAGCTTACCAACTGAGGATGGAACGACGACGACGAATGGAAATTCCAAGACCAAAACAGATATGAGGTTGAGAGGAGTTCAGATTTGGGCTCCTTTTTGTCAACTATATGGCTAGAAATCATCGTGAGTGGTGGTGAAAGTGGCGGTTTTGTAGAGGGAAAGGAGAGGATTTGAGTTTTTGTGAGAAGCGATGAGAGAGAAAGAAAATGAGAGTGATGGGGGTGATGTGTGTCAAATTTTTGGGGAGGATATAATGTGGATTTTGGTTGATTGGTTGGATGGATGGTTGAGATTTAATATTGAATAAAGGGTCGATCTGGACCCTTGGATCTAAAGGATAAAAAGAGAGTTTTGAAATTCAAATATAGGGATTAATAGTTTTTTTTGATCAACTAACCCAAATTATTTTTATATTTAAAACTTAATAGATTAAAAATCAAAAAATACTTTCTTTCAACAATATTATTTAAAATAGTAGTTTCTAAATAATAATAATAATAATACATTATTACTTCCTCGAAAACCATGCATACACTACTATACATAATGTTGACACATTAAAAAGTCAAACAAGTCTTATTGGAGATATAGTTAGTTGGAGATATGGTTAGTTAGTTGATAGTTAGTTGCTAGATCATTAACCTATATAAAGGCTTAATCTCTTTGTAATCAATTAACCCATTCTATCAATTTCATATTCATACTTTCTCTCAATTTCTTTTCTTCTCCAATGGATGTCATATTTCCTAATATGGTATCAGAGAGATATCAACCACCATGAGAGAAAATTTTCCGCTGCTCTTTCTTAATATTATTCATTTTTCTTCCTTTTCTTTTCCCCATTCTTTCATCCTCCACATTGTATCTAGTCACCATTCGTAAAGAAACAATCATTCATACACTTTTTTTTTTTAATTTCAACTCTCGGAGGTTATTTCTCTAATATTCAAGCTTCAAGACCATGAATATTGCTCATTTCTTGTTCGGTATATTCGGAGATGCTTCTGGTCTATTCCTCTTCTTGGCACCAACAATCACATTCAAGAGGATTATTGCCAACAAATCCACAGAGAAATTCTCAGAATCTGCAATTCTTGAATCCTATCCGTTTGAATCTGAAATCTCGCATTTTTCTTTTCTTGAGGTCACCATCCTTTGAGACCCAGAAATAGAAACCACAAAAAGATTCAATCTTTAAATTCTGTTTTGCCTTCCACCCTTAGAATTGAATCGAATTGAACTTAAATCCAATTGAAATGGCTTCATCTATGATCTCAAACCCAGTACCGAACACGGATCGGTCACGTGACTCAAAGAGGAAGAGGAAGAAGAAAGCTCAGCTGAAACATCAACAAGAAGATTCACAGAGCCACGCCAAATGGAAATCCCAAGCGCAGCAACAAATATACACCTCTCATCTTCATCCACTTCCCCATCAAAATCCATATCACTCAAGGTTGCAGCAAGAGACAGAAAAGGTTGAATTTACAACAATGGAGGGTAATGCTTTTCCTAACCTTGAATCTGAAGCATCTTCAGAGCTCATACCAGACAACCTCTCAATAAACGCTTCCAATGCTCTCAGAAAAGCTGGTTTCACAGTCATGGCTGATATTCTCCACCGTTCACCACCATTCTTCCTTCCTCCTCAAAACTCAACAATCTTCGCCATCAAAGACTCAGCCATCAAAAACCTCCTCCTCTACCACACCTCTTCCTCAAAAGCTTCCATGCAAGACCTCTTGAACAAGGCACCATTGAGTTGCATACCAACCCTCTTTCGTAAAAAGAATGCAGTAATCACAAGAGTTGACCCCAAGAAAAGATCGATAAAGATCAATCACGTTTTGACGGTGCAAGAACACCATGAATGGCGAGTTGGTCTCCAAGAAATATATCAGGCTTTGATACCAAAACGTGATTGAGTGGAACCGGGTTGTGAAGTTGCTTAGTTCAAAAAGGGTATGTATCGTTTTCTATTGCACTGCATTCTGTTCTTGATGGTATTCAGAAAGATTGGGTGGGTTTGGATTCTGCTACAATATTTGTTCCTCCTGATTTGGCATCATTAGTAGCATATCCTTCAACTTTGCTTGATAGAGCTGTGAGGCTTCATATTCTGCCTCAGGTTCACTTACACAGAACTCAGTTCTATGCCGGTTAGGACTTTGTTGAACACGCTGATGCCTGATGATGATGATGATGTTGAAATTGATTGTGGTCAAGTATTTTGCATAAAATTGGCATTGAAATTCATGAGGCTTAACAAGCCCATTTTTTAGAGCGACTTTTGACTAATGTTAATTCTAGCGAGTCGACTCATTATTAATATTTGGAGGCTAAATAGCCCATTTTGGAGCAACTCTTGACTGATGTTAATTCCAGCGAGTCAGCTTATTTCATATACAAATTCCATTCTTTTGCCAATGTTCATTCTGGCAAGATTCATATATTTTTGGAACGAGATCCGTGGAGACGACGGAAGAAGAACGAAGAGGCCCAAAAGAAGGTCAAAGACTTCTCAGATCTACGAACTACGGTCGTTACCTATATCATTGTTAGACTTTTCTTGATTAGCCAATGTAATTAGGCTTATACATTTGTAATTTTCATTCATTGTTATTTCTTTTTCTTGCATTATGTTGTACACCCCAAGCTGGATTTGCTAATCCGCACTTCCAGTTTGCGGGGGGGCTATTGGAGATATAGTTAGTTGGAGATATGGTTAGTTAGTTGATAGTTAGTTGCTAGATCATTAGCCTATATAAAGGCTTAATCTCTTTGTAATCAATTAACCCATTCTATCAATTTCATATTCATACTTTCTCTCAATTTCTTTTCTCCTCCAATGGATGTCATATTTCCTAATAAGTCTCCAAGTCGTAAGGGACTTGGACACCTTAAGCAAGTGGTCAGGGGTTCGAATCATGACACTTGTGTATGGAGAACCCACCTTGTGTGCCCAACATGTTCCCTGACGAAGATTAGTCACTGCTAACGGTGGTAGATACTTCGTACGAATAACATAATTACCACAAAAAAAGTCAAACAAGTCGAATAACATAAAAATAAACATTTAACTAATTAATCACTCTAATTGCGTACTAAATAAACACATATATAAATATCATGATGTTAAAATATTCTCCCTCTCTCAGTGGGACTCCCTCCTTCTATTCGAGTGTTGCTCATCTGCACGACAGACTCAATATATAACAGAACACTTTCTTGTTGTGTGTATTGATATCCTCCCTCCTTGTATGCGTGTTTTCGAGTTGCTCTCTATAGATTTGAATCTATGTTTGTATTATGTTCTGGATGACCCTTTTTGCTTCACTCCCTTCTCTCCTCTTTGTTTTGTCCATTAGTTCCTGCTTTTTTTTTATGTGTTGTTGGTGACTTTGTATCAGATCGTGGGTCTGTCCCCCACTTTGTATGTGTTTACGCGGTTCTCCCTTCCCCTCTTTCATGTTTGTGTGTTGGTTAGGATTTATAGAGCACAAACTATATCAATCTGCAAAAAGAAACAATAAATAAATAAAATCGCAATCATTTTGTGATTTGAAGGTTAAAAAAGAAAGAAAAAAACAATGTTTACCTTCTCCCTCATGGTCAATACGTGCAAAAATGGAAGCTTCAATCTCGTGATACAGGTAGAAAAGGAAAGAAATGCTACCGCCCCAAGCCTGATGCGCGTAACTGACGGTAACTGAGACATCCCGCTGTGTCTCTTTATGTCATTAGATTAAAATCTCATTTAATTATTTAATCACACGCTTAACGTGAAAATACATAAAAATTAAGACTTAACTTATAAAGTATACAACTTCATATAGAATGGCATATCACAATATATTATGCATATTACAAAACATTGTTGAGGATATCCTATCAGTAGGATCCCTCACAGGCATATACTTAGACAAAAAGTGAAACAGTAGAAAACATAATAAAAATACGTCTCACGAGAGGCACTGGCTATAACTAACTAGACCCTAATCACCATGGGTCACAGCTCGTCCTCCAGCCTTCGGTTCGTAGGGAGTTCCATCCAACTCCTCCTAGTTACGCTCATCCACAGGGTCTTCTCGTACGATTCCACAAGGAGATAAAATACAACATACAGAAATATACATGGTATAAGAAACAGTTCTATCATCAAAAAGCGGAAAAGAGTCATAGTAAATTATACAGTAATCGTCACAGACAATCAACACACATAACTAACGAATCATCCTCAGGTTCATATATATCATCCTCTACCCTTACTCTCAGGCAATCTAACACTTTATTTTAACATAACCTCTCTAATCCTGTCACCATGTCTTTACGTTATCGTGGCCACTACCACTCCTGTCACCATCCCTCATTTGCATCTGGGCACACCCTCATTCCCGTTAGGATGTTCCACCTAGTGCCCACCTCCATTCCCGTTAAAGTGTTCCACCCTCATTCTCTAAGGTGGAAGTGATCTCGTGAGAACTCTTGATTTTACGTGTATTATATTACCAATACACAAAAATGTTTTACGTGTATTATATTACCAATACACGGTGTATTATATTACCAATACACGGTGTATTATATTACTAATACACAGATGTCCTTGTGTATTACATTACCAATACACTTTTGTCCTTGTGTACTATATTACCAATACACGGTTGTGGACAACAACACGTATACTTGAATCTCACCAACCCGTTTTAACAACATCCTAGTGCTTTAACCTTCCATTAGAACTTCGACACATATTCTATGCCATAACACCTCTTTAATATACATCATCTAGGTTAGGCACTTCTAAATCATCATTATCCTCACACCCAAAATAATCATCTCTTAGACAACAAATATATCTTTGCTTAAAAACCACTAAGCATAATAATACAAACCAGACAGATCATGCATAACATAATATCAATCAAAATATTCCCACATCACCAATCATAGCACAAAATCAATTCAATAAAGGTAATAAAATCAAATCAACCATCAACAATATAAAATCAACCTAATATCGATAAACCTACAATCCCGGAATCGCCATTGGTTTTTTAGAAAAGGTTTCCAATGTGATGTTGGTCTTGTTGACTACTCGACTACTAGTAGGATTTAGGTCGCCCTACACAATTATTATATAATATACTACTTATCCATTCCGACGATAGGTTGATTATTTCCCCCACCTGGGTTATCACCGAACTCCCGAACTCGAAGCTCCTCATTGTCAAGTCACAAAGTACTAACTCCACCTTCAACCAATCAACATAATAACCAATAAATCAAACAAACTCATCTATGTTCTCTTTAGGCTAGGTTCGGCCATTTAATTCAAATTAGAGTTAGGATTCTTTTCTCAACATAAGCCTTTGGATACTTTCACTTAGGTTCTAGGTAACTTAGATAAATTGCTATAACTTGAAGATATGGAATAAAAATCATCCAACCACTTAGGGTAGGTTTCGGCCTTGTATTACAAAATAGGCTAGAAATATTTAAACTTTCCAATCTCTTAGACTTAGCATCCAAATGTATTAAGGAGCTTAAGTCCATGATCATATTGGAAAATGAAAACAAAACATTATAGGTTCACAACCATCATAGGTTCGGCCATCATAGGATAAGTAGGCTAGAAATCTTTAAACTTTCCAATCTCTTAGACTTAGCATCCAAATGTATTAAGGAGCTCAAGTTCATGATCATATTGGAAAATGAAAACAAAACATCCTAGATTCACAACCAGCATAGGTTCGGCCATCATAGGATAAATAGGCTGGAAATCTTTAAACTTTCCAATCTCGTAGACTTAGCATCCAAATGTATTAAGGAGCTCAAGCCCATGATCATCTTGGAAAATGAAAACAAAACATCATAGGTCCACAACCTACTAGGTTCGGCCATCATAGGATGAATAGGTAAGAAATTTCCAAACTTTTCAAGACTTTAGATTTAAGATCAAGAGGTATCTAGAAGCTCAAATACATGATCATCTTTCAAAAAGTTGAAACAAAACTTCCTAGGCCACTAATACATAGTTTCGACCATCCTTGGAAAAATAGGTTAGAGATGTTTGTTTGATACAAGCTCTTAGAATATGAAAGTATAGATTAATAGAAGTCCATAGAAATTGGTTTCAACTCAAACAGAGTCTTATACCATTTTCTAGAGATTTTAGAAGTTAAAAGAGCTTTTAGAACATTTTAAGAAGACATAAAGTAAACTCATGAAATAAGTGTAAAACTTGAAATAGAAGAGTATGAGAGTATTACCCTTGAAACTAGAAAGAAAAAGTATGAAGAACTTGAAGCTTGAAACAAATTAAAAATGGAAACTTTACATATTAGAAACTTACAAATGAGAAAGTGAAAAAGTAGGAAAGTGATGAATAGAAAATGAAATGGGTACTTATAGAGGGAGAGGGGAGTGGGACGTCCAAGAGGAGAGAGGGAAGAGCTTGGAGAGCAAGTTTGGTCTTATGCCTTGTTTGGTTGAAGAGAAAAGAGAAAAATAGGTTTTTAGAATATAATATGTTGTAATTCAAGAAGTGTCATCATGACCACTTTTTAGGATGTGACTTAGGCCATCCCCCTAGTAAGTCACCTCACTCTCACATGTCACCTCATCACTTTGGTGCTCCCTACTCTGCTCCATTGCGTATCCGGTTCAAGTTTCCGATCGTATTTTGCCCGGAATAAATATTATATTTTATTTCCGAACTCGAATTTTCGAAAATTTCCAATATCATACAAAACATCACAAAAATACTAACCGTTTCGTTCATGGTTCAAAATTAGGTTTTCTGCTCAGTAAACTTGTACCGGCAGTGAAAACGCAGATCGGCTTTCGTCTAAATTTTCAACCGAAAATTTTACCGTAACCTTCTACCATAAAGTAGACTATGAATATGATTTTATTTTAATCAAAAATACTTTCTAACTCTCAAATTAAAATATAATTAATTATATTTTAACCGGTTGAATAACATAATTAAAATCAAGCTGTTACAGTAACAAATCATGTTCGTGATTCTAGTCTCTCCTGTAGCTATTTGGATGTTGCGGCTAGGATTTCACTTGGAGAGAAAGAGAGTTGATTCGGGTCATAGGTTTGGGGCAAGGAAATGAGTGATGGGCTTGGAAAAGTCATTGGTCTTGACCCAATAAAAAAAAAAACAAATCTTTTGAAATAAAAGACAAATATAAATAAAAAATAAAAGACTAAATAAATTAGAGACAAAAATATTGTTCTAAATTTTGAAAAAATTTAATAAAATAAAAAATTTGTGATTTTTGCTTTTAAACTTCTTTTTTAGTTTTTTTGAATTAAAATTAAAAGTAAAAACAAACACCACTTTCTCTGCTTTTTGTTTTCATAAAAATAAGATATTTTAATGATTTTTTATTTTTTTTCCTTCAATATTTGGGATTCTTTCTAAATTTAAACAAAAATTAAAAGGGATCCGATCAAAATGGGGTGTTGACACTTACTAACTTAGCATCTGGCAGAATTGGAGTCAGAATACCTAATGATGTCCAATTGGCCTGATGACCACCTATATGTGAGCAAATAATCCTTTGTTCTCTTCAAATACCTCATAACCTCTTCAAGTACCTATCAAATATCTGCCTAACACTCCAACAATGTTCGTTGTGTCCAAACATGTACACACTTGAGCATACACTAGATTCCCCACACTTGATGCATAGGAAATCTTCTGCATTTTTTGAATTTTTTCTAAATTTAATTTTGGACATTGACGGAGACTAAATTTTCCTCCCTTGGCAACTAGAGTAGCCCCCCAGTTTGCAGTCCTGCATGCCAAACCTTTTTTAGAACCTTATCGATATAATTCTTGTATGACAATCCTAGAGTACCCTAAGACCGGCCCTGGTGTATTTGGATCCCTAATAAAAAGGAGGCATCACCAATATCTTTTATATGTCTATAAATTTCCTAATAGAAATCTTAGTTTTGTGCAACATGCCTATATCATTTGTGGCAAGCAGTATGTCATCAGCATATAATACCGAGAGTGCTCCCACTAAATTTGTGTTACACACAATCGTCAACAACATTCATCTTGAAACCAAGTGAGAGAATTATAGGATGAAATCTATGGTACCGCTGATGAGACACCTGTTTTAGCTCATAGATAGATCTCATCAGTTTGCAAACCATCTTATTTGGGTCTCACAACTAGTTTTTCAGGCACACCAAATAGATCGTTTCATCAATCTTGCCATTGAGAAACGCCGTCTTGACATCCATTTGATAAAGCTCTAAATCAAAATTGCAACTAGAGCCATGATTTCCTTAAAAGAGTCTTTTGATGAAACCGAAAAGAAATTCTCTATAAAATCAATTTCTTCCTTTTGAGTATAGACCTTAGACATAAGCCGAGCCTTATACCTCTCCACATTACCTTTGGAATCTCGTTTGACCTTAAATACATGATGCAACCAACGGGTTTCACACTTTCTGGTAATAGGACAAGTTCACAAACCTTATTGTCTTATATGGGCTTATAGTCCTTGTTCACCACTTTAATCGATTTTTTCAAGTTGGGATGTTGCATGACTTGAAGGAAGTTGATTGGACCATCTTCCATCATATCGTCATTTTTCTCATGTTCATGGAGAAATACCGTGTAATCATCTAGAATAGTAGTTCTGCTTTCTCTAGTAGATCATCGCAATGGTACTGACTCTTGAAGCATCGGTTCTTGAGGTTGCTGAGTTTGTCCTTCAAGAATAACTAACTCATCTTGAACGAGAGTTTGAATAGAATTGTCTTGTAGAAGTCTCAGAATTGCTTCACCGGAAGTAATTGTATGAATCGGTTCTGCAACTGAAAGAGGTTTTTCCTCCAAGACAAAGTCCCTAACCTTATTTCTTGAGCCCAAACACAATATCCTTAAAGAATGTGACAGATCTTATCTCAAAAATTGTCTTTAATTTTGGATCATCAAATTTATAGCCCTTGGATCATTTAGAATAACCAATAAAGTAGTTGTTCATTGTGCGAGGTTCTGATTTCTTTTCATTTGGCCTGTAAGGCCTTGCCTTAGTTTGACAACAGCACACATGAAAATGCTTCAAACTAGGCCTTCGTCCTGTCCAGAGCTCGTAAGGTGCGTGTTTTGGCACCTTCCTTACGTGGTATTCTATTTAGAATGTAACCAACAGTCTTTAGTGTCTCTCCCAAAGTGAAACCAAAAAGGTAGAATGATAAATCAGTCTCCTCACCATCAAGGTCTGATTTGAGACTCTTAATTATTTTGTTGATTTGATTCTCAATTTTATCCTTAAATGATTTGAACACATCCAACGATGAAGGAGTTTTCTTATATAAGAAATAGGCACACATAATTAGAATAATTTTTTACGAATGATATAAAATATTGTTGATCATTCCAAGACCATGTTGGAAATGACCACAAATATCTGTATGTATCAGTTATAAGACGTTTGCATCTCTATGTGCTCTTATTCTTTATTTTGGTCTAATTACCCTTATTGCATTCAACACAAACATCACCTTCTTTGAAGTCGATGGAATCTAAAATCCCATTTGACACAAGTCACTCAGCTCTATTTATAGAGGTGTGACCTAGGTGTTTGTGCCATAATAATGTTTAACTTGTATTTTCAATTTTCACTAGTGGAAAATATACATTAGACGGTAAAGGTTTACGTCAGTTAACCAAAAACTAGACGTTAAAAAGGGGGCGGTGGCAGTTTTGTAAATATCAGACTTCATTAACTCACTTTTAACGTCAGTTGTTTTAAGGACTGACGTTAAAAGTGAGGCGGTGGCAGTTTTGTAAATATGAAATCACATTATTTGCGTCAGTTGTTTAATGAACTGACGTTAAAAGTTTTTTGCATGAAATTATTAACACTTTTAACGTCAGTTGTTTATAAAATTGACGTTAGAAGTGTGATTTTTACTTCAGTTAAATAAATAACTGACGTAAATAATCAACTCATTCCTGTCTTTCTTTCGTTGTCATCTCCCTGTTGTCACTCTTAACGCAGATCATCACTCCATATAGTGCAGTTTATTTCTAATCTTTTTTTTAAAAAAAGTTTATTTTTAATCTTAATTAATTAGCTTGAATTAGTAAATTAACAAATTCTTGTGCAAATTAAAATAAATAAACACTTAACATAAAACAAGTTATATATGTATAATCAAATCGTATCTCATTGAAGCGATTCATAAGTTACAATTACATTATTAAAAGATAAAAAATTTCCGCAAGATAGCACTAAAATATAAAAAAGTTTCTGCTTCAACATCATTTTCTTCTCAGTCCTGTCCTCAGAAACTCCAACATTGAATGCATCCCCTCCCTCATTTGAAGTCTTTGATGCTCCATCTGAACCACAGTCACTTTGGAGCCGTGGCAGAGTGAAGGGTGCACTCGATCTGTTTCAACAATATTCTTGGAACAGCCACTTGGTTCCAAAGCTGAGGTTTTGGAACTGTAGCTGCTGATTCTCCAGAAGGATGATGGTGTGTGCAATTCACATAATGCGATTTACACACCCTTATCACCCATGTAATGCGATTTACACAACCTCAAAAGTTGTTTGACCATTAAGACAGAGACCTTTAAGTCTAGGTATAGGAAGAAAGAGTGATGAAGTTAATCTCCATGGCAGAGCCATATTGTGAAGCAGAAAAATTAAAGGAAGGAAGGAAGCTATTTATAGGAGTAGGGGATGAAGTTACTAGGCGTCGTAAGTTGCTAAAAAATTAAATTGATCATTAAGAGCATTAGGTTCCAAGGCGCATTGGGAGTTGGCAGTCATATATTATAAACGTGCAGAAAAGAAAACGCCAGAAGGATTAGGAAGAAATAAACCTTTAAGTCTAGGTATAAACTTAGTGCTCATAAAGAGGATTATAGGTTACAATGTGCATGGGTAAGTAGCACAGCAGTAATGGGTAATTTAGTAGCAGAGTAGTCAAAGGAATGAATACTTTTGCAGATACACTTTTAACGTCAGTTGTTGAATAAAACTGACGTTAAAAGTGTTTTTAAAATAAAAAATATTTATTTTTAACGTCAGTTGTTTATACAACTGACGTTAAAAGTGTGATTTTTACTTCAGTTAAATAAACAGCTGACGTAAATAATCCTATATCCCTATCTGAAATGCCCTGTTGTCACTCTTAACACAGGTCAATGGGTAAGTAGCAGAGTAGTCAAAGGAATGAATGTTTTTGCAGAAACTTATACACTGTTAACGTCAGTTGTTGAATAAAACTGAAGTTAAAAGTGTTTTTAAAATAAAAAATATTTATTTTTAACGCCTCATTGTTTATACAATTGACGTTAAAAGTGTGATTTTTACTTGATTAAATAAATAGTCGACGTAAATAATCCTATATCCCTATCTGAAATGCCCTGTTGTCACTCAATTAACACAGGTCTCAGAGCCATTTTGTGAAGGAATAGAAATATAGAGGAAAAGAAGATGCAGTATTACAGACTGATACAGAAGAATGTTACTTTACACAACACTTTTAACGTCAGTTGTATTCAACAACGGACGTTAAAAGTGTTTTTTTTAAAAAAATATTAATATTTAACGTCAGTTTGTTAATAAAACTGACGTTAAAAAATTAATTGTAACGTCAGTTGTTTAATACAACTGACGTTAAATGTTGTTTTATATAACGCTTACACCCGCGCGCCTTCTGCGCTTCGCTCCTGTGCGTGCGTCTCTTTTCTCTTTTCATCACGCTCAACCCTAAATCACTCTCAACCCTCACTCTCACCCAGCACAGAACCCTAATCGCGAGCTCATCTCCACCGCAACCACCGCGAGGGCTTCTTCGCCACCACCGTGAGGTACACTATTAACCCTAACTCTGTCTTTCCATTCATTCTTTGCAATAACTTGACGTACATCTCTCTTTCCCCTTCCCGCGCACTAACTCTCCTTGTCCCTCTGCTCTCAGTAACCACATCGAACGTTGGCCACCACTCGAGTTCCCCTCCCCACCACCACGCGAGCACCTATTTCTGGTGAGTATTTAGGGCACATTTTTGTATTTTTGGTTTTGAGTGTATGTTGAAACTGTAGTCTCAGTAGTTGAAACTTGAAACCGTGAGTTTGAGTTGTTTGGAATGTACGTCTCTGTTTTTGGTTTTGAGTGCATGTTGCTCTGCTGGTTGATCTGTCACGGCCGTGATGCTAATCACGGCTAGGCCGTGATCAGTTCTGCCTATGATGGCATGGTTTGTTCAGTTGGGACGTTACGGCCGTGATGGACTTCACTGCCAGGACGTGACCAGTGCTTGGCAATTAATCTTTAAAAACTATAGTTTTCAATCTCCCGTATTGTCCTTATATTGGATATATATATGTTTTGTATATCTACAGGACCTAACTAGTTATGGATCGTAGTTGGATGGTTTGTAAGCGTACTAGTGCTGAGTATTTGAAGGGGGTGGGAGAATTTATAGAATTTTCTCAAAGGAATGTTCCTAATAGTAATGGAATGTTCTGTTGTCCTTGTGTCAAGTGTTTGAATATGAGGAAATGTACGGTGAAGGATATACGTACTCATTTGATTTGTGAAGGGATTTGCTTGAGTTATACAAGATGGATATGGCATGGTGATATGTTGTTGAGTAGTAATACGGCGAGTGTCTCCCAAAGTGAGGACGTTGACATAGATATGGAGGATGATCGAGTAGAGGACATGATCCGTGATATTGGACAAGAATCTTTTCATCGAGCGCATGTGTATGATAGGTTGTGCGGTGATGCGGATAAGCCTTTATATCCAGGGTGTACTACTCATACACGGTTGTCGGCGGTGCTAAAATTGGTTTGTGTGAAGGCGAGAAATGGTTGGACCGATAAAAGCTTCACGGAATTGCTTGAAGTGTTGAAAGACTTGCTTCCGGATGACAACACATTGCCTGACCATAACTATGAGGCCAAGAAGGTATTGTGTCCTATGGGTATGGAGTATAAGAAGATACACGCATGCCCCAATGATTGCATATTGTACACCGGTGTTCATGAAGACAATCACGATTGCCCCAAATGTGGGTTATCACGATACAAAGTGAAGGGTGGTGATGATGATGATGATCTTGATGATGTGAGAAAAAAGGGTCCTCCTGCGAAGGTGTTGTGGTATCTTCCAATAATTCCAAGGTTCAAGCGATTGTTTGCCAATGCGAAAGATGCGAAGAATCTTAGATGGCATAATGATGAGAGGAAACGTGATGGAAAGGTTCGTCATCCTGCTGATTCTATTCAATGGAAGAATATCGATACTATGTTTCCGGATTTCGCCGATGAGCCAAGAAACCTAAGGCTTGGACTTGCTACGGATGGAATGAATCCTTATGGTAACATGAGTAGTATTCATAGTTCATGGCCTATTCTGTTGGTAATTTACAACATGCCCCCTTGGTTGTGCATGAAGCGCAAATACATGATGTTGTCTATGATGATTTCGGGCCCAAAGCAACCGGGAAATGACTTAGATGTTTATCTAGGTCCCTTGATTGAAGACTTGAAAACGTTGTGGGTGGAAGGTGTTGATGTAGTTGATGGGTATTCTCATGAGACTTTCAAGCTTCGTGCCATGTTATTTTGCACCATCAACGACTTTCCAACATACGGTAACTTGTCCGGGTACAGTGTCAAGGGCCATAAAGCATGCCCTATATGTGAAGAAGGCATGAAAAAAGCTTTTAATGGATGCCAAGAGACAGAAGAAGCGCCGACGACCTTAATTGGAGAGCAGGTTTATCAGAGGGTAAAGGACATCAATGTTATATTCGGCAAGTCCAAAAAGAAAGGTAAAGCTGTTGAGAAAAACATATGGAAGAAGAGGTCGATATTCTTTGATCTTCCATACTGGCGCAAGCTTGATGTCAGACACTGCATTGATGTGATGCATGTGGAGAAAAATGTGTGTGATAGTGTGATCGGGACGCTTCTCAACATTCAGGGAAAGACAAAGGATGGTGTGAATGCTCGTCTCGACCTCGTTGCTATGGGTATACGAGAGCAGTTAGCTCCAGTTGTTGAGGATGGTAAGCGGACTTATTTGCCGCCAGCATGTCATACTTTGTCAAAAAAAGAGAGACAAAGTTTCTGCGGGTGTCTTCAGGGCATCAAAGTTCCACATGGTTACTCTTCAAATATGAAGAGGCTTGTCTCTAGTGATCTTAAATTGGTTGGCTTGAAGTCTCATGATTGTCACATCTTGATGCAACAACTTCTGCCCGTTGCTATTCGTGGTATTGCTACAAAAAATGTGAGACATTCCATTACTCGGTTGTGCTCATTCTTCAATTCTATATGTAGCAAAGTCGTTGACCCCCGTATGTTGGATGACTTGGAAGTTGAGGCTGCTACAATCTTGTGCCAATTGGAGATGTATTTTCCTCCTTCCTTTTTCGACATAATGGTTCACTTAATTGTTCATTTGGTGAGGGAGATTAGATTATGTGGGCCGGTTTTTCTGAGATGGATGTACCCAAATTGAGCGCTACATGAAGATCTTGAAAGGGTACGTGAAGAATCCTCATCGTCCGAAAGCATCTATTGTTCAAAGGTATGTTGCGAGAAGAAGCTATTGAGTTTTGTTCTGGACTGCCTTCATAACACGGATCCTATAGGGGTTCCTAAGCCTCGGCATGATGAGATCGAGATGTCAAGGTAAGGGTACACATGGCTTAAGAATTAATAGGAAGGATCGGGAGGAAGTGCTTCAAGCACATTTGTATGTATTGAACAACATCGAATGTGTTCAGCCTTTCTTATTTGAACATAAAAGAAAAGTCAATCAAGAAAACCCTCGAATGAGCGAAAGGTGGTTGTTGAACAAGCATAACAAGACTTTCTTACCATGGTTCAAGGAAGAAATGCTTAAGGATGGTACTACTGCTTCTGATGACGTAAAATGGCTAGCACGTGGGCCTAACTTCAACGTCATATGTTGGAGCGGATACGACATAAATAACTTTTCCTTTTATACAAAGGAACAAGATAACAAGAGTACCATGCAAAATAGTGGGGTTATGATCGTGGCCGAAGCAATGCACTTCTCTAGTGCAAAGGACACAAAACCCGTTACAGCACCGAGACCTTACTTTGGATATATTGAAGATATTTGGGTGCTCGATTACACTAAGCTTACGGTGCCGGTATTTAAATGTAAGTGGGTTGATAGTAACGGTGGTGTACAAACCGACGAATTGGGGTTCACATTGGTAGACCTCAACAAGTTAGGTCATATAAATGAGCCTTTCATAATGGCTTCCCAAGCAAAACAAGTGTTCTACATCACTGATCCTTCTAACAAAAGGTTGTCCGTGGTTCTCCAAGGAAAAAACATGTATAATGGTAGTGATGAAAATGAAGATTCAAATCTTGATATTCCTGAGACTACTTCTTTTTCAACAAACATGCCTACTATAATCGAGGAGACACAGGTGGACGATGTACATGCCACTCGTGATGATCATCACGAAGGGATATTGATATAGGTAGTTTAAACTTAGTATACATTTATAACCTATGTTAATAAATATATATTTTTTTGAACAGGCATACATATGGATCATTGTTCCATTTTTCCTTTGCAATTCTGTAATGTGTGTGATATTCGGTGTTACTGGGATATTTACTGAATGCAGGGATGGCTTAGGGGAGTGATATTTTAAAACTGAATTTAAAAAAAATAATACTATTAACGTCAGTTGTATCATACAACTGACGTTAAAAGTATTTTATAAAAATATACAGTACACTATTAACGTCGGCTGTTTATTACAACTGACGTTAAAATTAAGACCTTTAACGTCAGTTCTTGATAACAATTGACGTTAGTTTTAACAAAATTAACGTCGGTTTTGTTAAAGAACTGACGTTAATTTTGACAAAATTAACGTCAGTTGTGTTAAAGAACCGACGTTAATAGTGTTATATTTAACGTCAGCTCTCAACTGACGTTAAAAGTTTAACTTTTAACGTCAGCTGTATTTACGTCAGTCAGTATTCTGACGTAAAAAATCAATTTTAACTGACATAAAAAGCACTTATTGCACTAGTGTTTGTGCTTATTAGCACGTGATTCCACATTTAAAGATTTATATAAGAAGCTATGGGTAGTGAAAATGGGCCAAATTTGGAGGCAGTTGGGTCGTATATCCAGATCACTATGGGTAGCAACTTGGATGGCTGTCAAAGGAAGTACGACAAAGCATATATGGAGATAAGTCTCAAATGAATCAAATGAGTATTGGAGATACAAATGAACAACATATTGAGGTTAGTGGGGGCTATGTCTGAATATCATGGAATGATAATTCAAGAAGTTGCGTCCCAACAGTACTTAGTGAAAACCAAAACCAGACCAAGCCAGAGTCAAGTGAATATTCTCCAATTAACCAAAAGAAGAACATTGAAGGAAGTTAAGGCAACTATATGAGTGTCGTGGAGGGAAGAAGTTAAGGATTACAAGAATACCAAATAAGCCACTCTTAGTGTACAACAAGGTAATTCTCTGTTTGGAACTATAATCTCAGATAGTGATATTTATTGGAGGAATTGGATAACTTACACAAGGGGACAACTAAGCCTACAAAGGAGGTAGGAAAGTTAGGGAAATTGTTAGGGATGGCTAGTAAAGGAAATGATACAGAAGTTATTTCTCAACTGTTGTGGGTGGAAATCAGATACAAGAAAGCGTTCGATAGACTTGAAGTAACAGCAGGGGAGGTGGAAAAGGGGGAGTTATCTTGAAGCAAGGGGTGGTAGTGAGGGAGTCATTCGAATAGTGATGAAGTTAATAACGTTCAATGTTATGAAGGTTAAGGGGAAGAGTGAAGAAGAGAGAGGTTAATCAACCGATAAAAGCCCAAAAACCAGACATGCATTATTTACAAGAGACTAAATAAGACTTGTAGATAATTCTCTAAGCTTTCCAAGGCATTTAAGATCACCTCAATCAGACATCTAGAACTCAAGGTACGACCAAAATCGTGAAACAGGTTACGTGGACTCGAAAGGATTGGCCCCTTTCTAAGGGTCAAACTACCCCAAACATTAATCTAGACTTCAAGAACAAATATAACAATCATATATAAACATATATAAGCCAAGACTAACATATAACAACATAAGGTGAAATTTAGGGTGTTACAGGATATCTTATATCTTAAGGAAACGTACTATAGGATATTATTTCTACGACCCCTCCGAGGACAAAGTGTTTGTCGCTAGGACTGAAGTGTTCCTTGATAAGGCATACATCTCCGAAGGAGCCAGTGGGAGGAATGTAGAACTTGAAAAAAAATCCAAGTAACACAAAATATTGATCTGCCAGCTATGAAACAAGAATCAGTTCTGCAAGATGTTGTGGTTCAACCGTCGGTTCAAGTAACACAAGACTTGCGTAGGCCTAATAGGCCACGTCACCAGCCCAAAAGTTATGGACTTCTCCTGACTCAGGAAGGTGATGTGCAGCTCATAGATCAAGATGAGACTGTAACCTACCAAGAGGACGTAATTAGGTCGAAATCTGAGAAGTGGCTTGAGGCCATTGGATTCGAAACGGAATCCATGTACACAAGTTAGGCATGGACCTTGGTTGAGCCACCCGGCGGGATAAAACTCATAGGTTGCAAGTGGGTCTTCAAGAAGAATACTGACGTGGATGGAAAAGTGAGTACCTTTAAGACACGACTGGTCATGAAAGGTTTCAAGAAAATTCATGGTGTAGACTATGATGACACTTTCTCCCCAGTAGCGATGCTTAAATCTGTTCGAATTCTACTTGCTATTGTTGCATACTATGACTATGAGATCTGGTAGATGGATGTCGAGACTGCATTCCTTAACGGGAATCTTCTCGAGGATGTGTACATGACACAACCCAAGAGTTTTGTCGATCTAAAGGATGCTGGAAAGGTGTGTAAGTTGCAGAGATCCATTTATGGAATAAAGCAAGCTTCTAGATGTTGTAATCTTCATTTTGATGAAGTTGTAAGACAGTTTGGATTTATCAAAGAACGAGGATGAACCTTGTGTGTATAAGAAGGTTAGTGGAAGTGAGATTGCCTTTCTCATATTGTATGTGGATGGCATACTGCTTATCGAAAGAGATATCCCTACACTACAAAATGTGAAAACATTGTTAGCGAACTGTTTCTCGATGAAAGACTTAGGTGATGCTTCCTGCGTGTTCGAAATGAGGATCTATAGAAATAGATCGCTGAAATTGTTGGGCCTTAGTCAGGCTACGTTACATACTAGACCAATTATCTTGTATGCTTTGAATATGACAAGAAGGTACCAATTGATTTCAGTTAAGGTCACTGAGCTGTAGTCAAGAACATCCTTAAGAATTTGAGAAGAATTGAGGATACATCCTTAACAAATGAAGGTGAGAAAGAAGTTGTTGTAAGGTGCTACATCGATACTATTTACAAACCAATAAAGACTATTCCATATTGTAGTATGGATTTGTGTTTTGTCTAAATGATGACACTATGAGCTGAAAAGGTTCCAAGCATGAGACAGTTGCAGATTTTCTTACAGAGGCTGAGTATATAGTTGGCTTAAATGCAGATTTAGAGGTTGTTTGGATTAAGAAGTTCATTTATGAACTAAGCGTAGTTCCTAAACTTTGCGAACTCCAGTGATCTCATTGCAATGATGATAGAGTATTCGTGTCAGCTAAGGAAACTTGGTCTTACCGACAATCTGAACATATACTTACGCACTTCCATCTCATGCGATAGATGATCGATATAGGATATGTGAAGATATGCAGAATAAAACAATACGCTAATGGAGTTTCTTGCTCAATGGTAGCATGACATTCACACTTGAACAATAGGTGTTAGATTGATGCCTGATTGACCCTGGTGCTAGTGAGAGATTGTTGGTGTAAGCTCTAGTAGCCAAAATATTTTATGTCGCATTTCATTTATTATGTTATTTATTTAATTATTTATTTATTTATTTTAATAGCATAATAAAGTCCTTAGAATGAGTAGTTTATTCAATGAAGCATCAAGTGCGTGACTTAATCGTGAGACCTCATTGAATAAAAGAATGTCATTCTTAAATATTTGTAGTCGAGTATTATTGTTAATTAGAATGATAATAATACGTAGAGACTATTGTGTGAGTAGACTGATGACCTTATCTCACGGGTCATGGATATGTGAATCAAGTTGGCACATAATTATAAATATTAGGAGTAACATTTATACTGGATTGACCCACTATGAGAGTACTTCATAATAGTTATGTAAGTGTCATAAGTATTCTCATGGAGACCATAGTGAAGTAGTCATTCGACTTGAAGTCGCTACGATTCCTACATATGGAGTTGTAGGCTTTAACGCTATCATACATCATGCATAACATGATGATCATAAAGGTAGTTATTGGGCCTACAATGAATCATGTTGAGGGATGTGGGTGATGCAGAAAGGATTCGTCCATCCTACATAACAAGGGAAATGTCTTGGGCCACTCGATAGAGTGAGACATGAAATAAGCATGGTCACGCGAAAATGGGTCAATATGTGATATTGGGTCCATTTGTGATTACACATCTACCCAAGGATCGAGGAACAAATAACTGAACATAACAAATTAGATGACATCCATGGTCGGTCTAACGGTGAGGCTCCTAAAGCAAGGGCTTTAGCCCTCACCCAAAACATACATATACCTTATATGGTTAATGTTATATAATTAACTTATTGAATAACAATAATAATTTATTTGACTGTATAGAATAAGTCAAAAATCTTGACACTTGTGCTCCAAATTTATTGATTGTAATGAATAATAAAATCAATTTTACTGTACTAAATATGATTTTTGCGTTTGGAATGCAAAATATTTATATAACTACACTGAATAAGCCTCAACTAAGAGTTGCTTAAGGCTATACAAGGGTTGGGTCGGCCATCATGACACTCTCATGCCTTGTGTTCAATTAGGACATATGGAAGAAGGGACATTTAGTGTACGGTAAATTTTGGTCGCGGTAAGTCTAAAGTTGGATCATCTGCACTCTCATAAATTTGGTAGCAATGATGCATTGCTAGATGTTGTTCATTGTTTATAATATTTAATATTATTGTCAACTTAGTGGGAGCTTATAGGGTCACACACATAGAGCAAATGCGTAGCAGTTAAATTAATTAAATACTCCATCTGGACTCAATTATAAGCAAAAAAATACCTATATTTTTTAGACTCGAATATAAGCAAAATCCAACAAATTCAACTCTATTTAATGTAAGTATTCCAAAAATCAAGAAAATTAACCAATCAAACTAATTCTCCCTTTACCTTTTCAAGAGCATTTTACATTCCCGGGACAATTAAATGGTAGTTTAGTAATTATAACTCATTTTTTTACATAAATCAAGACAAACAAACTAAATTAACTAATTTCCTTAATAAGTGTGAAATTAGTTATTTTTGCTTATAATTGAGTCCGGAGGTAGTATGACATAATTAATATAAAGGACAATTGGGCTTGTAGTGTACGAGGCCCAATAGGGTAAGCAATTAAGTCAAAGGGAGATGACAACTTATAAATAGGCTAGTGCTCTCCCCTCTAACCTAGACTAGCTAACTGTGCTTCCCCGTAGCCGTCAGCTAGCACAAGGTGCTTTGTTCTGATGCCCGTTTGCTCGTGTGGACTGAGTAGAGGTGTCGCCCCTTAGTGGCACTTGTGATCCAAATGAAAGCATGTTTCAAGAGGTAAACACAATAGCCCTTATGTGATTCATGTTTGTAATGCATGATCAATATGGATGATTTTCTTTCGTCTTGAGATATTATTTTAAAAGAGGATTATCTAATGAAAACCCAACAGAATGTTCCATGACTTGGCCATGGATTGTTCCACGGTCATGGAATGTTCCATGGGCTACCCAAGGAACTTACCATTTCACCTACATTTCAACACTTTTTAAGGACCACGACCATGAATCATTCCACGGCCTACCCGTGGATCACACTGTGACAAACACGCACGGAAAACACAAAAAATGCAGGTAAAAATCCAAAAAATTTAAGCCAAACTCCAGAAATTTGAAGCCAAAATCCAGAACATCATCAAAACTTAATACAAAAACATCAAAAAATGATAGAAGAACACAAATAACGATCATGATCATGTATCAATAAATACTACGACATCAAAATCCCAATTTTGGAACCCTAATTTCAAAATTCCCAAAATAACACATGAATCAAGTATGAATAGCTCTAGTAGCACTTGTTGAAAAATCAGGATTGCCTAATCACATGTTTGCAAACTAAATAGCAAAAAAGAACCAATTTATATGTCACAATCCAAATCAATTTAATCATATGAACCTCATACCAAATCATGAGGAAAAGAATGCAGAAGCATACATGGATTCTCCATTGGAAATCGATGAAGGTGATGAGATTGACAACAGGTTTGAAATCTTCCAATTGCAAAGTGCCTTAGGTTCCTTTTTAGGATTTCTCTTTTGATAGGGATGAAGAGAAAAAGAACCAAAAAAACACGTTCTTCTATATTCTCTGCAATGGGGACCATAAGACCCTTATTGCAGCTGCTGTCTTAGCAGTTACTCCCTTTAATTTTCAACAATTTCTAATTTGATACCTCATCAATTTAGAACATTGATTATGGTATCGTGACAATAACCATTAATGAAAATTATCCCCTTAGTAAAAAACCTTATATCGAACATACCACTTTAATTTTAGCTAGTTAAAATAATGACTATAATACATTTAAACATTATACATGTCACCCAATATTTTCAAACATGACACTCAAAGTGCATAAGCGAGAACAACAGATCATTGGGCTATAAGGAAAAGGTTCTAAATTGTGCCTCGCTAAATGCCAACCAACATCTAATATCCCATTAACATTTACCCTTTTTTGAATCTATAGTACAATTGCAACTGTATACTACAATCGAGTTTTGCAACAGTCATATGATTGCCTCACTTGAAGTACTGCATCATAAGATCTGGTTATATTGTCATTGACCCGCGACTGAGAATTAGTGCTTCAACAATTAAATTGGATCCGATTGCAACATAATTTCGCACCAACTGCTCAACTTGTAAGCTCTTGAAGTAGCAATGCATACATCTAGGGTTTTAAAATGAGTTCCGCAATCGTAATTGAGGATGCTAACGTTGTGGTTTTATTGTTATCCATAATCACATCATGATCGCAAGAAGCCGCATCGGCCACATTTCCCCCTAATTATCCACGGTGGCAGTAAATGCAACATAACCGCAATCGCAACCACAAACAAAATTTAAAATCTTCATACATGATTAGAAAGATTTTCATAATTCATTTTAAGCACATTCACCTAAATTATAAACAAATCACCTTAAACCAATGGTGGACATATTGAAACATGCATTTATTGATGCTTGATGAGTATGCTAGAATCTTTTTCAACAATTAAGGTTGATATGCACAACTATGTTTTTTTCGTGTGGATGAATTGAATGCTTAAGGAATTTTGTAACCCAACATCAAATTTGATGAAATCAACAATCGATCTTCTCCATATCCAACTTAATAAGAAATGTCATTAGCCCTACAGAGAGGGTCTGTTTAGTGGATAGTGTGGCCATCATAGGTGTACAAGTATGGGATACTTTTTTCCCCAAACTGCATATGCATTCAAGGATAATCATAGATCTATAACCATGAAGTGTGAAAAATTGATTATACAATCACTGTCATAACTATAAAATCCAAACATTTAACCTCACAAATATCCTGATATTTACTTGTTCAAAAGGTTGATTATCATTGAGGCTAGTTTAGTGTATAAAAGAAAAATAAATAATTTGAAATAAAAGTCACCTATATTTTACTGCTTGTAGGTAATAATAGCGTGCATGCACCTAAGAATGAGTTTTTTGGGGAGGAGCTAGGTGGATGAAAAAACTCAAAAAAAAAAAAAAAGTACCTTAGCTTCTTCATCCCTGAGTGGTGAACAAAATTGGCCTTTGATATCTTAAAGTAGGTAGAAGATCTCATTTGCTTTAAGGATTAATACAACATCTACGAAAATACATATATAAGTATATTTGAGAAAAAGTACTCATAAGACCAAAACAGAAAATGATAAAGTAATAGAGATGGCCAAATATAGCCCCACATACAAAAAAAAAACCTTAGAGAAACCTTTGCAACTAATTTCAATTACATAAATTTTAGCTCACAAATTTCATTACATTCATAAGTAAGCCAATGAACAATGTAAGCAAATACTGGTTAACATTGAAAACATATCGTCAAACAAAAATATATGAGTATCATCAAATAACAAAGAACTCAAATCCTTATCCCACTTGTTAAGTTACTATTTTACTTGCTTTACAAGATCCATATATATCTTTTGCAATACCAATAACCTAGAGTCTATGACAGTTTGTTGATGACAAGTCAGAACTTATCTAGCTCAAAAATTACTATAGAATGTTGTATTGTAACAACAAGTGTAAAATTATTTTGACAAGTGACATGTAACACTCATATCCATGAAACTAGCTGGGTATGTCTTGTATGTCCTAGATGTGTAAATAACTTGATTCTGACCATAAACCCGGGTTGAGTCGAGTGTTTTCTGATTCGTCATGTTGTCCTGCACCTAAAATTGAATCAAGACGGTGTTCAATTTAAATAACTTGGCACCACATCAGGAAGTGTACAAGCCAAACTTTGAATTACTCAGCCCTACTCGCATATATACACTAGATATTTAAACTCATACTAGCGGAGTATATGCCTTTTAGGGGTGTTCATATCCAAATCGATCCAAAAGAAAGCGAAAATCAATCCAAAAAATTAAAAAACCGAACAAAACTAATGTCTATTTGATTTTTTTAGATCTTGTTTTGTGAAAATCAATCGATCGGATCAAATTTTGAATTCTTTTTTATAAATCAAACCAAACCAAAACGCATATATAAAATTAATATATGTTTATTCTAAGTTTTTGCATTATTAATTTTTTGTTGTTGTTTTTTTTCATAATAATACTTACTTGTTTGACTTGACGTAATTTTTTATTATTTTTATTGTTCCAAACATAAAAGAAAAAGATGTTATGAAACTAGATGATGATATTTATTTATTTCATACATATTTTATGATATGCTATTACATGAATGTATCAATCAGTATTTACAGGTTTAAGATTTTTGTTCAATTTAGCTTATTTTCTTGATTCTTTTAGCTTATTTTCTTGATTCTTTGATGTAATTTAAATATGTAATGATGCGTAGGTAAAAACCAAATCAACCGATCAAATCTAAACCACATTTAATTGGATCAAATCGGGTCAGATTATTGAAGGAAGCAATCCAAACCAAATCGAACTACATGTTGTTTTAATCTTTGAATCAGATGACTTTTTACTTCAAAATCAATCCAAACCGACCCGCGAACACCCGAACTTTATTTGGTTGGGGTGAACAAGTGAGGAAAGAAATTGGAAAAAGAGAAAGTATATGATTTTTTTCACTTTTCTTCTATTTGGTTGGGTAGAGAAGAGAGAGGAGAGAAAAACTATAGTGGGACCACATCATTTTCTTTCTATTCTATAATATGAAATGTTGCCTTTTACCTTATGTTTTATCTGTTTTACTGTATCGGTAATTAAGTATCTGTTTATATTTTTATCGGTAGTCAAGAAAATGAATTTTGGAAAAACAAAATTATATCTAGAACCTACTATATTGTAGGAAGTTAGGGTTCAATTTTGGGTTTAAAACTCAGATGAAAATCAATTTACGTTTTTATTAACATTATAATTTTATACCAAGAGAAACCCTAATTTGACCTGATGTGAACACTAGATTTTGTCCTCCCCTTTCCATAAAAAAATAAAAATATATATAAAATCAAATAAAAAATAAAAAGAAAATGACAAATAATTGGAAAATAGAAACAATGGCATTTTGCTTGTTGTAACAGATCTGTAAAGGAATAAAGAGTGATTAAAATGCTCATGAATCATCATAAAATTATAACAATGTAACTGAAAAAAATAAAGGCAATAATTCACCTCTAATGACTAATGAAGCCTGGGTTAATGTGATTTAGTCAAGGTTAAAGTAGAATTTTGGTCCCTATACGTGACACGAATTCTCGATTTTGTCCTTATACATAAAAAATTATTAAAATGATCTCTGTACATACAGAAAGTCTCCATTTGATCCCTATACGTTACCCGTTTGGTCCCTATACGAGCAAAAAATTATCAGTCTCTAAAATTTAGTCTCTAAAATTTTGTACGGTAGGGACCAAATGGGGACTTTTTGTAAGTATAGGGACTATTTTAATAATTTTTTTTATGTATAGGGACCAAATCGAGAATTCGTGTGAGGACCAAAATATTACTTTAACCTTTAGTCAATTACAAAAGAGAAGATCATTCAGATGTGTTTTAGAATAAAGAGAAGGATTTGATATCGAGGGGGGTACGTTTTCTGACTTCTAAGTTACAAGACCAGTTATACTCTTTCTTTTCTTCCTCTTCATTCCTTTTCTTTTCAACCATTCTCATCCTTCAAAAAAACATAAAACAGTCATACAACAACAAGAATGTATGACGAGGCAAGGACCAGTATTAGCCACTATTAGCTTTAATAGCCTTTATTAGTCTCGCATAATATCATATAACAACTATCAAGGGATACAAATCAAATGTGACTTTGAATGGCAAAACTCCATATGAAGTCCTGCACGGCCAGCCACCCTCCTACACTCTTCTACGCATATTCGGCTCTCTGTGCTATGCTCGCAACCAAGGCACTAAAGGAGATAAGTTTGCAAGTTGCAGTCGTCGGTGTGTTTTTGTTGGGTATCCTTATGGGCAAAAAGGATGGCGAGTTTATGACCTTGATACCCATGATTTTTTTGTGTCAAGAGATGTAGTCTTCTTTGAAACACAATTTCCCTTCCAACACAGTGAATCTACATCAAACTCAGCGAATCATAACGAAGCAGCGGGTGAAGTGGATGATTCTTGTCTAGACACATTAGAATCGGCAACAGAAGCAAGTCTTAACGATAGGGGGGAGGTGATGTAGAAGACACTGGTGTCACGACAAATCCTTCCTATGATTCTGGGCCACTGGGACGAGGTTGTCGTGTTAAACGTCCATCTACCAGGTTGGAAGGTTACGTCACGAACACTGTTCAAAAGTTGAGTCCTCCCACTCGTTCACTAACTCCATCACATTCTTCAGGTACACCCTATCCTATAACACATTATGTAAACTGTGATAAATTTTCTCTGCCACATAGACAATTTCTTGCAACAATTACTGCAGAAAAGGAACCACTATACTTCCATGAAGCAGTGAAAGATGTTCGGTGGAGAGAAGCCATGGAAGCCGAGATTGAAGCCCTTGAACGTAACAGCACCTGGACCATACATCAACTATCAAGGGATACAAATCAAATGTGATAGCCACAAAATCTGCTATAATAACTCCTAATAATGTTACAGCAACTATCAAGGGATACAAATCAAATGTGATTGTTGTTATCTGATATTATGCGAGACTAATAAAGGCTATTAAAGCTAATAATGGCTAATAACCAGCTTCGCCATTCTCCGCCGTGCTCGTCTGAACCACTGGCCTCCACCGCCACGAGTTTGAACACCACACCGCCGACGACGCAAAGTTCGGTCTTGTGCGTCTGCACGAACCGACCGCTCTCTTGCTCTTGGCCGTGAAGCACCGCACGCCGCCGTCGCTTCCCAGAATCGACGTCACCACCGCGAGTTGCGAAGTCCTCCACCAATATACTATTGCTTCTGGTTTGGTTTCTCTCATGTACACTGAGACCCTTCATTAACGTTGCTATCTGTTTTTTGAATGATGGTGACTGATGCTTGTGTGTCACATGTTTGATTAGGTTTATTTCTCTTGTTGGGCCAAAGTTGTTGGGCTTAGGAGATTTAAGTTAATGAGTTTTTTAAAACCATGTTAAGTCAAGTAAAATAAAAAACAGAAATAATAACAAATAAAATATAGATCCTAAAATCAAAATGATAAATGATAAATGTGTCAAAAAATGATATTAGTTGTTTAAATAATTCAGGTTTGTAATATATGAATGGAAATGATTTGTTGAAATTAAAGTGTTTAGTTAGATTTATTAATATGATCATGAATGTTTTATAAAAAAATACAAATTTTTCTCTAATTAAAATATTTATTCTAGTAAATCAAATGGTCTATAACATTAAATAATTTTTATAATATGGGTTGTTAATGGTGGCCACTTTGGATCTTCTTCCTGTTTGGTTATCATGAACACCCTTTTGATTCTAAAATAGGTTTAATTCTAAAATAGGTTGTTAGTGGTAGCCACTTTGGATCTTCTTCCTGTTTGGTTATTGCAAACAACCTTAAATTTTTAAAATTAAATTAAATTGCTAACGATTGCCACTTTGGATCATCTTCCTGTTTGGTTATCATGATCAATTCTATTTTCAAAATAAACATAAGTTGCAAACGATAGTCACTTTTTGGATCTACTTCCTTTTTGACTATCGCTGGCGTTTTGCGTTAAAAAACTAAAATATAGGTTATTAATGGTAGCCACTTGGGATCTTCTTCCTATTTGGTTATCGCAAGCAACCTTAAATTTCAAAATAATTAAAACAGGTTGTTAGGATTACCATTTTGGATCTTCTTCCTATCTGGTCATCATGATAGCCTAAATTTCTGAAAAATTTAAAAAATCAAAAATAATAATTAAAATCAACCAAACCAACAAATATTTTTTAAAAGAACTACGTAGCTTTGAATTCCCTATTGCACACAGGGATACGTAGGAGCAGGATTTGATCCTGTCAAGCCCAAAATTTTTTTTTCATAAAATCCTTTTTAATTTCTCATCAATATACATTTTCTTCTCTTGAAAAATAATAATATCTTTTATGGTTTATCATTTGTAATTATATTTTTAATTATTGTTGTAATAAAAAGGGTGAAATAAATATTTTTGAAGTTAACATAGATTTGAACATTTAACTAGAGGTAACCATTTTTTAATGGATGTTGTAGGGTGCTAACACCTTCCCTATGCATAATTGACTCTTGAAATCTAAATCTGTTTTCGAAGACCATTCACTTAAAAAAGGTTTTTCCAATGTTTCCCTAAATAAAATAAATTTGGTGGCGGCTCCATTTTTGCAATGCTTATTAATTTTTGTTCGCCGCTCCCGTCGCGATGTAGTTGCGACAACCAGAAACTGAGAAATTCTATATTTTAACATGATTTCATTGATAAAGTCTATTTCTAAAATTTTAGCACAAAAATAAAATATTATATTTTATTCGGTCGAATTTTCGAGCGAGAAAACCTAAATCGGGTAAACGACGAAGCCGGATACGGATCTGCAGAGACTCGCTAAAAGATAGGAACAATGAGTCATCCATGATGACTCATGGAAGGTGAGTTACCATGGTGAGTCATGCTATGACTCACCATGGTGTGACTCTCCATAATAATGATGATTTCAAGTGAAATAACCAATATGTCCTTAGTTTTTCATGGAATTTCCATCTTTGTCCCAACAATTTGTGACCCTTTTTCCCTCCAAAATTCGGCCCCTTCCTCTCTAAATCACTTAACCAATTCATTTTCTTCACTTTCACAAAATACATCAAGTTCTCTTTCTCCAAAAATTCCAAGTGATCCTTAGTTGATTTTGACAAATTTCATCCATTCTTCTTCACTTCCTTCAACATCTAGAGGTATAAACTCATGATCCATGATCACCTCTCATCCATCTTAAGTTACTTTGCTTCCATTCATTTTCTTTTCTAAAATCCATTTTGTTAAAGTTTCATGAAGAAATTCATGAAAAATTTTATGAATGGAATTATGGTATCATGACAATTTCTATATTCTATTTAAGACCCTAGGATCATGTACCCAAGAGTTTGAAAAAAATGAAAAACCCTAACCCTATTTTCTTGTCTTGGCCGAAACATTTTATTCATTTACAACTCTCTCTTTTTCTTTTGTTCTGTTTCTTCTTGTTTCATTCTCTTTTCATTATTTTCTTTTTCATCGCTTGTATTTTTGTCTTTTTCTTTACTTTTGTATACTTTCTCTTTCCTTTTCCTCTTTTTGGCTTTTTCTATTTTTCTTTTTCTTTGTCTTTCTTTCACACTTTGTTCTTTTCTTTTCTTTTGAAATTATTTTTTTTCATAGTAGGCATCTTTAGTGACCTACTCACACCCCAAACTTAATTTGCTTGCTTGTTCCTAAGCAAGAGAACAACCCCAAACTTAAGTCCAAACATTCCTCTAAGCCTAAGTAGTGGGGCAAAATGGTTTTTTCGCTTTTTGGCTTGTAATGTGCTATCATTCCAAGAAAAATAGGCCAAGGCTCAATTGGGCATAGCAATGGCAATATGATAGGGTATCAATTATGACACTGAGCTTAAACAAAGAATTATTGCCTCAATCATTTATGCATATGCAAGAACATTGCAACAATGACAAGCATTCAAGACAAGAAAAAAGTGAGAACAGGCAAGTGGTGGAAAATCACACATGAAAGAAATCAAGTCATCTGGATAATGTGCCAGAGCATTTGGGCTCAAGAGCTCACAGTTTATGGTTATGTGCAAGAGAAAATCCATGCATTCAACATTGCATCAATCATAGCATGAAAAACTGTCACAAACAATTCACAAGGATCAATGGTTTCAATGAAACCATATACTCACAAATTATAAAATGCATAATGTTAGAAATTTCAGCCAAGCAAATGTTCTATGCTCACTAGAGAATCTACACAAAAATCCACTCAAAACAAAGTTTGTGCAAAATATGCAAGTTTGGGCAATTTATTCGACTACAACTAAATAACAATTAGGGAGGGCAAAGAAAATTAATAAAGAGTTTAGAGCACCCCCTTTCTTCTGTACAATGGATGAGCATGTAGAAAAAAAAATTTATTTTTTATTTTTTTGGAAGTCTAGCGCTCAGCGCTAGAAAGTCACGCTCAGCGCCCAGGTGCAGTTTTTTTTTTTCTGTTGAAACTGCTTTCTGTTTGCGCTCAGCGCTAACAGTAGCGCCCGGTGCCTGTACAGGGCCATTTTCACCATTCTAGTGTGTCATTTCTCCCCTTCCTTTGCTCCACTTTCCTTAGATGTGCCTGCATAACAATTCCAAGCAATTACACCACATTAGATGGCCTACACATCAAGGAACCACTCAACAACTCAATGAACTACTTATTTTTTCATGCTAAGGGAAAAAAATGAAAGAAATGCAAGAAGAAAATGCTTGGGTTGCCTCCCAAGTAGCACTCCTTTAACGTCACTAGCTAGACATATTGTCACCCATTAGGGCGAATAATATGATAAAAAGAAAATTTCATCCTTCGGCTTTCTTCTTTTAGGTAACAATCCCATGTATTTGACATAGGGACAAGAATGTTCCCATGCTCCAATAATTAAGTATTTGGGATATATGTTCCCCATTTTTGAAGCATGTAAAACTCATCTTGCATAGGACTCATCTCTTCAATCACCAAGGGTTGAGTCTTGGTCATATGAATCTCTTCATGCCTCACCCTTGGCTTCTCTTCGATGTCACTATTTTTGTTTTTCTGTTTTCCATCTACTTCTACAACTACACTTTCTTTTTGTTTTTCATCCACCACTTCTCTTGAGTCATGTTCACTTTCCATTTCTACAAATACTTCTTCTTCTTGCTCAACCATTTCCCAAACATGTGACTCTTGCTCTCTTACCAATTCTATCTTTTTCTGCACAACACAACCCAATTGCTCAGTTAATGTCTCAACTTGAATCTCAAGATTCTTGATTGAAGCTTGTACGTCCTTGAATTTCGTTTGAGTAGCTCCAATAAATTGAATTAAAACATTTTCAAGGTTGGACACTCTATCTAGTGACTCATTGGATTGATGGTGAGGTGGTGCATCTTGCTCCCACATAAGGTTCTCCATATAATAAACCCCCTCATTTGCATCGAATTTCGCCTCACAATCTTCAAATTTATGGTGTGCACACTACTATAAAAAAGGGCTTTAATAGCACACATTTAATAGCGTTTTAATAAGAAATGCTACTTAAAAATAGACTGAAGGCTTTTAATAGCGTTTTTTCAAGGAAGCGCTATTTATTCCTTATCCTAAGACAGCGCTCCCTAAAGGAAGCGCTGTTGAATGTTTATGGATAGGAATAGGTAGCGCTTCCTTGAAGAAGCGCTATCTTAGAGTAATGAATAGATAGTGTTTCCCCAAGGGAGCGCTATCTATTCCTTATCAAAGATAGCGTTTCTCTGAGTAAACGCTATCTATTCCTTTCCAAAAATAAAAAACCTGTTCCCTCTTTGGGTCTGACGTTACACGAAAACTCAAACACTCCTTCCCTCTTCTCTCACTCTGTGACTCCCTCGCTCCTTCCCTCTTCGACTTTTGCACGAAGGTTGTTGTCGACCAGGGGTAGGGACAGCGGTTGTTCGAGTTTGACACGGCGGTCTTGGCTCAGAACGGCAGTGCTGCTAGCGAGGTACTGGCGGATGGGGAAACCAGATCTTGATCTGTGATGCGAATCTAAACTCGTGTGGATCTATCTTTCGGAGTAAGCCACTACAAACACACGGCGGTGCTTGCTCGGGACGGTTGTGTCTCTCGCGGTGTCGCGGTAGGGGGTACGACGGTGGTGGCTCGGGAAGGCGGTTTTGTTCTAACTAAGACGGCGCCTTGAGGCGGCGGCACGCGACGGCTGGGGCTGGGAACAAACCCTTTGTTCTTCTAATTCAGAAATTTCCCCTTTGTATAGCGTATCTATCTTCTTCTCTCGGAACATTTTTTGTTGTTCTCTCTTCTCTTCTTCTTCTCATTATTCAGTCCAGGCTCATTCTGTGATTATTGAACTTGTTTCATTGTTCTTGTGATTATCCAATGCTTATTTCTTCTTTTATTTCTTCATTACGATTTGATGCTCTTCTTCACCTTGTTTTCTTACGCAGTTTTGGAGAAGTCCATGAATAAACTCTGATTTCACCTATTGTTTGAGAAGAATGTGAACAAATTCTGCACACTGCACTGATTTCGTCCTTGCAGGTTCATTCCTCGACTTTGTTTCATTGTTCTTGTGATTATTCAATGTTAATTTCTTTTGGGTATTCTGGGTATGCATGTATGTGGGTATATATGTATGTGAAATTGTGTATAGAGTGACCCATTTGAAACATGATTCAGTGTTGTGGATACCCTTTTGGTTTTTAGCTGAGAAACTGTTGTTTTCTATGTGTGTGAGTAAGTGTATGCCTTTTGGATAATATTTGAAACATTTATCTGTTTTTTGAGTACCCTTTTGGAGTGGTTGTGTTGTGTTAAGAAACCTGGGAGTAGGCTACATGAAGAAAAGCTTTAATAGAAGTTCAACAATGACATACAATTGAAAGTATAATATAGTATAACATAAGAAGAACTTAGAAGAAGAAAAAGACAATAGAAGAAAGCATAGGAAGAACCAAGAGAGAATTCATTGAAACTCAAAAGAAAAAAAGTAAAAAGAAAATCAAGTAAGACAATATAACTTTACTATGACCTTGTATGACTTTAGCTGCAAGAATTAAGGTCAATAGTAGCATGAGTACTTTGGATAGTTTAGTGTTGCTCATTCTCCCCTTCTGTGTTGTAACAACTTTGAAGGGGATATGAGTATTGTTGGTGAATATACTTGAGAGATAAATATGAGTTTGTAGAAAGATAAAGAGAGAGTGAGAGATGAGGATTGTGCTATCAGTTCTATTTTGATCAGCAATAAAATTCAAAGTTCTACAATTCTCCTATTATAGAGTTCAATTTAGTTTTAGGTGTATATATAGGTGTAGGCTTTCACGGTCTGTGCATCATATGGTGCCTTCATCGGTTCTTACATCATCATAACCTTAATACTCATGTCTTTTCTCTGATTTGGTTTCCTTGCTTCTTGAATGTATTATTGATGCTTTTTTCTTTTACTTTTTTTTTTGGCTATTTTCTTACTTCTTGCAGGTAAAAATCCGCTACATGTTATGACTATCAATCTCCTCTTAGATTTTTTTGGGTATGTGCATAATATTTTTACTTCTGCGTATTTTGTGTGTTGATGTTCCCTTAGAATGTCCATTTATTAATTTAGTTCTTACCAACTTTGCTTTAAATGTTGTTGTCAGCTTTGCATTCTAACCATTATATTATTTAGTGTTACTAGCCAAGACAATTTGGTTTTTCTATTCACTTGGTATATATGCTGACTTAGTTTTTCAAATCTAGGCTGGTTTTCTTTGAAGGTCATCAATGCTGAAGAAGCTTAAGTATTGCGTCAACTTGGTAGCAAAGTGGAAAAGATGGAAAAGCTGTGCACCAGTGACATTCTTGTAGAGGTTAAGAGAGCTAGGAAGCTACAAGACAACAACCTAAGGAAAATGAAGAACTTGACAATTTGATTGATGTTTCAATGGATGATTCAAAACTAAATATAAGCATTGAGACAGAGTTATAAAGATGGGTCTGTTTCTTCAAATTTTAATTAATCACATCAAAATTGAATAGCGTAAATGGCCTGGGAACAGTGGCTAGGGAGCATCCTTATGGAGAGCATCCGTCAAGGTGAGGAACATCAACAATAATGTGGAGGACTCTGAATTGAAATCACTATTGGAGGTATTTTACTTAACCCGATGCTTCAGTAGAGTTATCACTCCATTGTATTGACAATGTGTGTTGGATCAGGTATATGCTGATTTGAGGAAATGAATTCATGACAATGTCAATACTGAAGTTGCTGCATCTGTAATAATTATCTATCAAGGTACTCCCCTTCCACTTTACCTTGTATCACTATCATATGCATTTACTTAGATTTCAAAGAATAAGCATGACCTGAGTTTTAAGGCATTAGAGAAAGGCAAGGAAAAATGAAACAAGTTTATTATTTATTTTCAAGTCTATCCATTTAGGCTGTTCTGACCTTAATTTTTCTCATTACTAATTTCCGCCTCACTCTAAATTGACCCATCTCTCTGCTTATTCTTTATGCATTTTGTGGATGAAAGAACTAATTGTAATGCTGAAAAAGATATTAGCAAAAGAGTACAACAAATTTTGGGTTCCCGTATCCAATCCAGTTGAAAGTTGAAACCACATGCTTTGGTTCAACTTATTTCTTTGCTAACTGATAGAGATTTGCAAGTGGCACATTATATTAGTTAAGTTGCCATTTGGATGGTTTTGATTAGTTAGTTATTATCTTTTTTCCATTAAAACTATTATTCCTAGAGACTGAAGTTCTATTTAGAATTTTGGGGAGAAAATTTATTCCAAATCCTTTAAAAAAAACTATCATACAGCTTGCTATAGGAGAAAAGTTGCATCAGAAACTCACAACATAAACAAAACAAATAGCATGTTACTTACAACAGTGTAATGCAATATGTTCTTTGTATAAATATGTGCTTACTTATTTAACTAACTTATTCAACTCTTAAAAATGTTGTGGCTGTAGATGGTTTACTTGGTTTAGGTTTTGGCTTTGTGGAAGTTGGCTCTGTTACTCCTGTCCCCCAAGATGGCAATCCGAAGCCTCGCATCTTCAGGTTGCCAAGTGAAGGGTATGAGTTTGTACTTTCTTTCTTTATTATTCTGCTTCTGATTAATAGTTTTTATCTGTTTTATCTTTTCTTTTTGACTTTTGAATTTCTTTAATAAAACATTGCAGAAGGTTTTTGGAGATGTGAAAGTCGATACTTTTGATAGGATGGACCTTTTAAAGTTTGTTTGTGTTATCTATATTGCAGTGCTATTATAAATAGATGTGGCTTTAATAGCGAGGGAATTGTTGCTGTTGCAAAGCGTTTGGGTGCTCAACATGGTAAGAGGAAATTAGATGAAACCTCTAGCCGTTCAACATCTTCCAATAATGAAGTCAAACAGGGTGGAAAAGCTGGCCCTGGCATTCTTGGTGTCAATCTTGGAAAGAAATGATTTGGAGCAGAACTGTAACTTGACTGATTGCTCAGAAACTGATAAGAGTGAAGAAAACTTAGGTCTTCACAGTGTCAGTTTAAGAGATATATAACTGACGAATCTGGGCAAGTATACCCAGTCGTGCAAGTAATACGGTGGTAAGACCGGTTATCGTATCCACGGGGACTGCAACAAGTACTAGCACGTACCACTTCAACTACTATCTAAGCGATTCTTGGATTGAAGAGAGTTCTAAGCTAACAAAAGCTAGAACTAACAACAAAAGAAAAACAAACTCTTTTTGTACTTTTCTCAAACACTTGGAAGGCAATAAAAGATGGGTTTCAAATATGATAAAAGATGTTGGGATTAGGTTCACCACACTTCATCCTCATGCAATGAAATGATTAATAAACAGTTTCCACTTCAATTATGACAATCAATCCACTAAATTACTCAAGCCCCGATTCCTCGGATGACAAAAGCCTAAATCCACTAATAGACCCTAATTCCTTAGGTGGCCTAGATTAATGAATTTGCATTATGATTAGGGATTACACGATTGCTAATAAACCTAGTTCCATTCCTAGATACAAGGCTTATCAGGTGATTAATCTCAATTCCGGTTTTAACACGAATTTTCCAATTGCATATCAAAACACTAATCATGTTATGGGGGTGCTAGCCACAACAAGCATTAAGCATAGAGAATCAATCACTCAATAAAGAAGTAAAAACCATATTACAAGATTCAAGTTATATGCATAAGAATTCAGAAATGGCTACCCTAACCCCAACAATGGGAGTTTAGTTACACATCATCAAAGGAGAAGGGAAAAGGAAAGATACTAAGATGAAGGAAGGGAAACACCCCATGGAAGGATGAACCCAGCCACCACAGCAACAAAGAATCGTCCCCTAGGGTTTCTCTGGGCTGCCTCCTTTTCTCTGCTCCAAAAAACTCTCCCAGTTCTGTCTGCTGCGTTTCTTTATATAGACCTGCTGCGCGTCACGGCCGTGATGGCCATCACGGCCAGGCCGTGACGCGTTCTAGAGTGGGCACACTTTTAACATTTAGACTCTCGCGAGGCGAGCCCAATTTTCGCGTCGCGAATCCTAAATTTTCTGGTTGGTCACGGCCGTGATGTCTATCACGGGCAGGCCGTGACAGCTTCTGACTTTTGCCTTCTGCCCTGCTTGATCACGGCCGTGATGGGCTCTGTTTGGCTCATATTCTTTACTTTTCAAGCTCTATTTCCTCCAGGCTCCACCATGGCTGATTTTGATCATTTTTACATTGAATTCCTGCAAAACAACACCAAGAAACCGCTTCACCCGTTCCAAGGGAAAATCTAACTAAAATCAAATAAAGAATGCCTAATCTATATGCAAAATGCATGCAAAAGTGTAAAGAAAACATGATGTAAAATCACACTATCAATAACAAAGAAATAGCTTTTTGGATTCTTAGGTTATACAGATTTATTTATTTCTGTTCCTAGACGGATTTGTGTAAGGACTCTGTAATGGCAATGCTGGGCAATTTGGAGTGTAGCATTTTAGTTACAGTGGTTCTTCCTTATGTTGTTGGGTTATTATTGTATACGGGTTGGGGTACCCATTGTACCCTTTAATCAATATACTTTTAGCTTATCGGAAAAAAAAATTGTATTTAAGCTTTTGTATATAAATGTATGGTTTGTTGAGTTTTTCTAAGTGCAATGGGATGGATAAACTGTTTAATGTCTTAGTTTTGCTGAGTGCGTGTGGGAAATATTGAAAAATAATGTAAATAATTTAAAAAATAGGGAGAATAGGTAGCGTTTTCTTGAAAAAATGCTGCCTAAAATTAAAAATAGATAGCGCTTCCTTGAGAAAGCGCTATCTATTGCAAACTTTAGACAGCGCTTCCTTGAGAAAGCGCTATCTATTGTAAACTTTAGACAGCGCTTCCTTGAGAAAGCGTTGTCTAAAGTATGTAATAGACAGCGCTTTCTCAAGGAAGCGCTACCTATTCCTACTTTCAGTAGCGCTTTTTTAAGCGTTATTGAATCTCTCCCACCTTCAGTAGCGGGTGAATAGATAGCTCTTAGAAGCGCTACTAAAGGCTAAAAAAAGCGCTATTAAAGCCCTTTTCTGTAGTAGTGGCACCACGAAAATCACATGTAGGTTGCAATGGTTTCATTGCCTTCACTTGCATGACTTGAAGTTGTTTAGACATCAACTCCAATTGTGGTGCAATAAGTTTTCTTTGAGCAAGAAGAGTAGTTTCAAAGATGTCCATGAGCTATAGTGGATACTTTCCTCACAAAACAAAAATCCAAAGTAAGGAATTATAACAATGAAAACCAATTTCTAAAATGAGAATCAAAACAAAACAAAAATAATGTCCAAATTAGCAATGCCTTTGCTTCGTTGATGTTGACATCAACAATCCCCGGCAACGGCGCCAAAAACTTGTTGATCGTTTGGCAAGTGCACCAAATCGTACAAGTAATAAAGTGAGAGTAGAGTATCGTTCCCAACGAGGATTGTGTTTCAAGTATCAACTTAGCCTAGGCAATAGCTATTTGAACCAATGGATGTCGTGTTTGTAAAAGAGTTTTTATGAGTTTTTGATTACAGGTTGTCACAAGAATGAATGAATGTAATGCAAGTAAAGAATGAATTCAATATAGGTAAAAGCGGTTAGGTGTGGAAATCCTCCGATTCTCACTTAACGTAACTTTATTCAATCCAATTTCCAATTCATTCCACTCAATTGACATTCAAATCACTAACTTAGATTTATCCCTAATTCCTTAGGCGATAATCCTTTTATACCAATCAAGGAGCCTAATTCCTTAGGTCATTCAAGCATTAGCACAAACATTAAGCATGAGATTCATAAGAATGCATTGAAACATAGTTTTATTCCTAGAATCAACATTCCAATGGTAATCTACTTCAATTCCAATTCAATAACCAATTTTCCAATTGTGAAATTGAATCTAACATCAATCTAAAGTTGATCAATCAATAGAAGCATTAAGCATAGAAGTAAATCACTCTAATTGAATGGAATAGAATTGAATTCAGAATCAAACAACGATTACATCAAACTCCAAACTGAAATCATCCTAACCTAACCTAACTGATCTAGCAACTCATATTAGAAAGGGAAGAGAAGAAGAAACTTGAGTGGATGTGAGTGGAGGAAGCCATGGAAGCTCCAATTCTTGTTCCCAAGCTTGGATCTTCAAGGAAGTAGAGAGAAAATGATGAACCACGGTGAGAAAATGTGAAAAATGATGCCAAAGATCTTCTAACTCTGCTCAAGTGCGAATTTATACAGGTTCTGTGCGTCGCCCAGCGCTGAGCGCCCCTGGGCAGCGCTGGGCGCCCTACTGTACGCGAAACAATCTTTTCTGTCGTTCCTGGCGCTGGGCGCCCAAAACTGAGTGCTGGGCATTGGCCGGGCAGCTCTCTGTACTGATGTTTCCTTTCATTTCTGTCCGGGCTGAGTGCTTGGTTCCAGAGCTGAGCGCTGGACTACTATTCCTGCACATTTTCAACATATTTTGAGTGTCTTTTTCACACAAATAAAGATCCAATGAACCCAAACTTTATTCACATCAAAGTATGTATTTTCCTATCACTTTTCCTATGATTCCTAAGATTATTTACAAACTCTTTCCTAATTACACTTCCAAACTAACATATTTTGTACATTCATCACGGCCTACGGGTCCCGTGGTTTTTACTTGCTCACATTGAGGAGGTTTTTCCACGCTAAAAATTGTCCGGTGTTATTACACTTATTTTTACGCTTCCGCTTAGTGCCTATTTTTGAGTTCACAGAGGAGGGAAATTATGCTGGTATTTCCCAACAGTGGTATCAGAGCTCTCAGAGCTCTGGAATACTAGGTGCCGGATTTATAAGAAAATTCTTAGTATGCTCTGTGGCTGCAGCATTTTCTGATCTTCCACATCAGAAAAGAATTATTCTTGTTGCTGGAAATAAAGTGCGGTAGTGTGAAAGTGCATGCCTAAAAAAGTTCTGGCTAGGAAAGACTTGGTATTTAAGTGTGTCTATTGACCCACCTCTCTTTCCTGGGAACTTCCTCGGTACGTACTGTTCACAAACTACAGTAATTTTCAGCATTCGGTACAAGTCACCTATACAACACCATTCACGTATAGTGTTATTTTTATCAAAACCCACCTGGTTGGAGGAGCTATTGGCCTGTGTAACTCAAGATGGAGGGAGCTATCACTCATGATGGAGACATGTTCAAGCTAACTGCAGATAATTACTCCTATTGGAAGCCGATGATGGAAGATCATCTATACTGCAAAGATTTGTATTTGCCAATTACCCAGAAGGATATGCCGAAGGATATGCCGGATGTGAAGACTGACAAAGATTGGGAGCTTCAGAATCGGAAAGCAGTGGCTATGATCCGGAAATATATTGATCGAAGCTTGTTCGAGCATGTATCAACTTATACCAATGCGTATGAGTTGTGGACAAAACTTGAATCCTTGATTCAAAAGAAGACGCCCAGGAACAAAGCCCACCTTGTCAGACGATTGGTAAAGTTGGAGTACATGAACAGTCAAAATATGATCGAACATCTGAACACTTTCAAAGGCATTTTTAATCAATTAACAAAGGCAGGCATGAGTGTTGATGATGAGTTTCAAACTCTTCTACTCCTCAGTTCTCTACCTGAGAGTTGGGACACTCTAGTTGTCACTCTCGGCAACTCCGCTCCCGGACGGAAAACTTAGCATGGATTCTATTACAGACTGTTTGCTAAATGAAGAGTCAAGATGGAGGGAAAGAGGTTTGAACAATCAGTTTGAAGCCAATGTTGTTGAAAATAGAGGAAGGAGTAAGAATCGTGGAAAAGGATGTCGTGGAAAATCACAAGGTAGGTCCAAATCTCGAACCAGACTAAATTGTTATTATCGTGGCAAACCAGGACACGTAAAGCCCGAGTGTAGATTCTTGAAAAGAGACCAACAAGCTGGACACAGTCCACCCCGACCGGATTGACCCAAGAAGAAGAAAGAAGATGGAACAACTACTTTGCGGTGGCCTCGAATGATGAGAATATATTTCTTGTCAGAGAAGAAAATTATCTAAATGTTGCATCAAATGATTGCATATGGATAATTGACTTAGGAGCATCCTTCCACATCACACCTCATGAAGAATTCTTCTCATCATACCAAAAAGGAGATTTTGGTACAGTGAAGATGGGAAACCATGTCACAAGTAAAATCGTCGGTATTGGCGAAGTAACTTGGATGACTGAGAATGGAAATAAGCTTGTGCTGAAAGAGGTCAGGCATGTACCCGAGATGCGTCTGAACCTTATCTCAGTGGGAAAGCTAGATGAAGCTGGGATGATAAACCAATTTGGTAGCGGCAGATGGAAACTCAGCCGATGAAGCATGATTATTGCTCGCGGCAGAAGGGAAGGCTCTCTGTACATTATGCAGGGAAAGATGTGCAAGGGGGAGACGAATGTTGCTCAAGACGCAACCAAAGAACTGTGGCATAGACGACTGGGTCACATGAGCGAGAAGGGTCTGGAGATCCTTGCAAAAGATCATCTCCCAAACATAAAAGGGCATCCACTTGAATCCTGTGAAGACTGTCTAGCAGGCAAACAACACGGAGTATCTTTTAAAAGATCAGATGATACAAGAAGAAGAAAGCATATTCTGGATCTTGTTCATTCAGATGTTTGCTCAACGTCTGAAAGGCCTGTTGGTGGTGCTCAATACTTTGTTGCCTTCATTGATGATCACTCTAGGAAGGTGTGGGTGTATCCATTGAAGACGAAAGATCAAGTTCTTCAAGCTTTCAAGGAGTTTCATGCTTCTGTAGAATGAGCATCTGAAAGAAAACTGAAATGCTTGAGAAGTGATAATGGGGGAGAATACATAGGTCTGTTTGAGACATATTGCAAAACTCATGGGATAATACATGAGAAAGTTCCTCCCAAGATACCTCAGATGAATGGAGTAGCTGAAAGGATGAACATAACGATCGCAGAGAAAGTCAGAAGCATGCTTTCTCAAGCAAGGCTTCCCAAATCATTTTGGGGCGAAGCAGTGAAAACTGCAGTTGATCTGATAAATCTGTCTCCTTCAAGACCTTTAAATGGAGAGATTCCAGATGAAGTATGGACTGGAAAGAAAGCCTCCTATGATCACTTGAGAGTCTTTGGGTGTAGTGCATTTGTCCACATTCCTAAAGATGAAAGAGCAAATCTAGATGCAAAGACGAAGGAATGCATATACCTTGGTTCACCAAGAGATGAACTTGTTTCAGATTATGGGATCCTGCACACAAGAAGATTGTTCGAAGCAGGGATGTGGTGTTCTTTGAAGATCAAACGATCCAAGACATTAAGCAATCTGAGAAGCCAAAGCACAAAGTGATTTCTGATTCAAGTCCTGTTGTGATAAACAATTCAAGGTGAGAGAATCCTCAAAGGAATGATGAACATGATCAGGAGGAACAATCTGATCAGACAGAACAACCTGACCAGATAGAACAAAGTCAGGATCAAATGATGGAGACTGATGAGACAGAAGAAGAATCCCAAGTAAGACGATCCAGAAGAGTCAGACAACCATCAAGAAGATATTATTCAGATGAATATGTCAATCTCACTGATGAAGGAGAACCTCAAAGCTTCATAGAAGCAATTGAGACGAATGATAAGGAGAAATGGTTGCAAGCCATGGAAGAAGAAATGCAGTCCCTGAAAGAGAATCAGACGTATGACCTGGTAAGATTACCAGATGGACGAAAGGCGTTGAAAAACAAATGCGTGTTCAAGCTCAAGACGGAAGAGAACAACCCAAACCCCAGGTACAAAGCAAGAATTGTTGTAAAGGGGTGCAACCAGAAGAAAGGCATAGATTTCAAGAAATCTTCTCACCAATGGGTGAAGATGACATCTATTAGAGCAATTCTCGGTCTAGCTGCAAAAGTAGACTTGGAGATTGAACAACTTGATGTAAAAACAGCATTCCAACATGGAGACCTAGAGGAGGAAATCTATATAGAGCAACCAGAAGGTTTTGCAGAACCAGGCAAGGAACACCTAGTGTGTCGTCTGAAGAAAAGCCTCTATGGCTGAAGCAAGCTCCAAGGCAATGGTACAAGAAGTTTGATCTCTTCATGACCCAATACAATTTCAAGAAGACCTCCACACACCATTGTGTGTTTGTGAAGAACTATGAGAATGGTGAATCCATCATACTTCTGTTGTATGTTGATGATATGCTAATTATTGGGAAAGATAAGGCGAAAATAGCTGCTCTCAAGAAGGCATTGAGCAAGTCTTTTGCCATGAAAGATATGGGTGCAGTGAAGAAGATTCTTGGAATGAAGATAACTAGAGATCGTTCTAGAAGGATGCTGTGGATGTCACAAGAAGACTATATCCATAAAGTTCTTGAAAGGTTCAACATGCATAATGGCAAACCTGTGCATGTTCCATTACCTGGTCATCTCAAACTGAGTAAGACGCAATGTCCAGGGAATGAAGAAGAAAAAGAAGAAATGAACAAGGTGCCAAATTCTTCTGCAGTGGGTAGTCTTATGTATGCAATGGTCTGTACAAGACTAGACATTGCTTATGCTGTCGGAGTTGTGAGTAGATTCCTATCAAATTCAGGAAAGGAACACTGGAATGCAGTGAAATGGATACTACGATATCTGAGAGGAACTGCCAAAAGCTGCTTGTGTTTTGGCAATGGAAATTTAAAGCTTCTTGGGTATTCAGATGCAGATATGGCAGGAGATGTGGATTCAAGAAAGTCTACATCAGGATATCTAATTACTTTTGCAGGGGAGCTATCTCATGGCAGTCAAGACTACAAAAGTGCATTGCTTTAAGCACTACAGAAGCAGAATTCATCGCAATCACTGAAGGTTGCAAAGAGATCTTGTGGATGAAGAAGTTCCTACAAGAGTTAGGACAGGATCGTGAAAGTTATATTCTCTATTGCGACAATCGAGCGCAATCCATCTCTCGCAAGAACTCGACATTTCATTCAAGGTCGAAACACATTGACGTAAGGTATCACCGGATCCGTAATGTGTTGGAAAGTAAACTGCCGATTGAGAAAATACACACAAAAGATAACGGGGAGGATATGATGACAAAAGATCTACCGAAAGAGAAGATAGAAGTCTATAAAGAAGTTGCATGCTTAGCATCAACCCCAAACTCGATTCAATGATATTTTCCCTTTGGTCAAGGGGGAGATTTGTTGGAAATTTCAGCCAAAGCAAGTCCCACATTGTATGGGAACGAACTTGGAGAGCCCCCTAAGCCTATATAAAGAAGCTTAAGGGGTGCTAACTAATCACACCAATCCTCACAAGAGAGAGTGAGAGATAATAGAGAGAGAGCCTCACAAGAGAGAGTGAGAGAAAAATAGAGAGATCCTTAGAGAGAGTTTTCTCAGAGAGAAAAATAGTGAGCCAATTTGTGAGTGTGTTATCCACAAATTGAGGATGCAATATTCTTGTATTTTTGTATTCCCATTATTGTTATAGTGGAAGATTAAGCGGCCTACGGGTCCGTGGTTTTTTTCCTTGCTCACATTGAGGAGGTTTTTCCATGCTAAAAATTGTCCGGTGTTATTACACTTATTTTTATGCTTCCGCTTAGTGCCTATTTTTGAGTTCACAGAGGAGGGAAATTATGCTGGTATTTCCCAACAAAATATTGTTGCTCTGTAAAACCTGTAATTCGTAATCATTCTGGCTTATTTTCACCTTATTTCTTTCTTTACTTTCTTGACTCAATGACAATGTTAAGTAGACTAAATTGCTAACATTACGCCCCAAATTATAGAGACAAGCTACAGCAAGTGAACAAACCAATTGTTTAAAAATCTCATAATATATCATAATGGACGTAAAGAGTATAACTCTTTCTTAAACAAAATTGAGCATAACAAAAATAAAAACTTAAATTAGGAAATTTAATACAAATAGATAGAGGTGACAAAATGAGTTGGGCTCGACGGACCAACCTATTTAACTCTAGAATTTTTACGGGTTGGGTTGAGGTCCCCTACCAACCCATTTTGACCCGTCCTATCTAACCCATCAAGAAAATGGGTTGAGGACGAAACGGATTGGTCTGTCAACCCACTTTTTTTTTTTAATAAAAAAATTATGTGCTAAGCTTTTTTAAATTTACCCACCTACAAAGTCATTAATTAGTCCACTTCATTCACTAATTATTTATATATTTTAGTTTACAATACGATAGAACAGACCCTAAATCAACAAGTTGACCTTCTCAACGTGTATGTCAAATGGTCAAAGAGTAGAAGTTCTGATAGGGTTATCATCATCAAAACCTCAAAAGCCTTTTGTCATTATCAATTCGTTTCTCTAGCCTTCTCAAAGTGCACTTCTTCAACCTTCAATCCTACTAAGGTATATAAATAGGGAATTAAATTCTTAAAAGGTTAAAAGAGATAATTTTTTATTAGAAAATAACATATTGTATTTAGATTAGTTTAATTGTTATATATTAATCGGTGTAAATGTTTTTTTATATATTAATCATTGTAAATGATTTTTATATTGATATTTAATAATATTTTGATATATCAATATTATTATTATTTCTCTCCCTTAGTTATTAAAAGAAAAACATAACTTCAAAATATTAATAGATATCAATATAAAACTTTTTACACATATCATACATATTACTTTAATCTATTTATATTTCCAATAAAAACCTATTCTTTCTTAATTCTTTAACACACCAGTTAGCAAATTTTATATTATATATACTCAATTTTTTATATTTATTACGGAGTAATAAAAAATTTACATACAGATCCGTATACTGCACATGCTAATACTAGTATGAAACTGATATTGATTTTTATTGGGTAAGAATAAAACATTTCTCAGTAATAGTTTCTAGTTTTTTCCTCTAGGATTTTCGTTTTTTTCCTCTCTACACCGTGATTACTTTGTTTCACCCCACTTCTCACGAATAAAATTCTCACCTGGGCATCTGTAGTGTAGCTTGTCTAGCTGTTCAGCACACACGTGTAAATTTCCAAACCACAAATTCTTATTGACCAGACACGTAACCCTTCTCACGTGGGGAAACAATACACAACTCGTGTCTTTGGCCCCTTATAAAATCTATTGCAGCCCTTCACTGCTTGTACACAATTAATAGGGTTTCTCTACAGCTGCGTTTGTCTCTGGCGCCGCCGAGTTCGGTTAGCAGAAAGTTGCAAAAGGGGCCTTCGTTTTGCTATCTGTCACCGATTAACAGAAGGTATATTCACAAACAACTATGATGTATGGAAGAGTTCATCTGCTGCCGCTTCATTTTACTCAGACCTGGACTATATATATTTCTAGCTCCGTCCCATTTATCGCTGATTAATGTGCTTTTTTTTTTTTGATGGCATCTTTTCTATTGTTTATAATTGTAGTGCTGTCTTGCCTTTGTTAGATTCATGAACGAGGCTGTAGATCCTTATTCGTGGTGGATCATTGATGTTGGGCTGGATAGATGGAAAATGTATTTTGTTTTGTCGCCTTCTTTGCTATGCTTTGCTCTAGTGGTGGAAATTATGCAGAATATTCAACAACTATGATTTCCTTTATTAAGGTAAAATAATTAATTTATTCTATTTCATATTTGTGAATATAATTTATTTTGAAGATTAAATTTATAGCTTTATTTTTTTGTAGATTTGTAATTTATAATATTTACTTAATGATATGATTTAATTAGTTTTGTAGCTGATCAATTGATATTTGATACTTGAAGAGTGGAAGTCTTTGCTTAGTTGAGAGCCGCAGCAATTTGAGCAGAGCCAAATGATTAACAATGGCGTGTGCAGTTTACGCGCGTGTTTGCGTCTCCCGGAGAGGCCCCCGTTCCGAACATCACCGCCGCTCTCGTTCCGTCGCCTCCGGCGGTTTTCAGCCACTGCTTCTGCCGTCGCTGCGACGGAGAAGAAGGAGAGAGTGATAGTGATATCTGGACCCACGGGTTCTGGTAAAAGCAGGCTTGCACTGGAGCTTGCAAAGCGTCTCAATGGAGAAATTGTTAGTGCCGATTCTGTTCAGGTATATAGGGGTCTAGATGTTGGATCTGCAAAGCCTGCCCAAAATGAAAGAAAGGAGGTACCTCATCATCTGATTGACATACTACACCCATCTGAAGATTATTCTGTTGGACAGTTTTTTGAGGATGCAAGGCAAGCTACAAGAGGTATTCTTGACAAAGGCCGTATTCCCATTGTTGTCGGGGGCACCGGATTGTATTTAAGATGGTTCATATATGGAAAGCCAGATGTGCCTAAAGCCTCTCAGGAGATTACATCTGAAGTATGTCTAGAGTTAGCTGAACTACAGAGAAATGAAGACTGGGATACAGCTGTGCAGTTGGTGGTAAAAGCAGGAGATCCAAAGGCTCAACTTTTAACAGTGAATGATTGGTACCGATTGCGACGTAGCCTAGAGATTATTAAGTCTAGTGGATCACCTCCTTCTGCTTTTCGGGTACCATATGATTCTTTCAGGGAACATGGTGATTGTAGTGCTGTTGATGGTTCTGAGTCCTCTGAGGTGAACACTTATGGTGATGCAGTGGAAGAAACCAACTTGTCAGGCTTAGACTATGAGTTTATGTGTTTTTTCCTTTCTAGCCAAAGACTTGACCTATATCGATCAATTGATTATCGGTGTGAAGATATGCTATTAGGTATTTCATGAACTAGAAATGCACGTGATTTGTTTTTTGTACATGAATCCCATGCATTTTGTAGTACATTATTTGGTGTTATGTTAAACAGTCTTCTCCTTCTCCCTTGACATGTACTTTCTGTTGGGATACCAATGTTCCTTTCAAGCAACTGATTAACAGCAGTCCAAGTGTATGCATGTGCATATCTGTCTGTGTTTGCTGTTAAAACAATACATGCCAGATGCCATGTTATTCATCAATATAATGTGAATATTAGATGCAATGATTTTATTGGTTATCTTTGACTGCAGGAAGGGATGGGATTCTGTCCGAGGCTCGATGGCTTCTTGATATGGGTCTTCAACCAAACTGCAATTCCGCAACGCGAGCAATTGGTTACAGACAAGCCATGGAGTACTTACTAAGATGTAGACAGCAAGGGGGTCAGAGTTCAGTTGGGGAATTTTACAAATTCTTATCTGAATTTCGAAAAGCATCACGGAATTTTGCAAAAAGACAGTTGACGTGGTTTCGCAATGAAAGTATATACCACTGGCTTGATGCTTCTAAACCTCTGGAAACAGTTCTAAACTTCATTCATGATACATACGTTGATTGTAGTGGAAGTATTGCTGTGCCTGAGCACCTAAGAATGACGAGAGATATTGCTAATCACCGAGAAGCTATTTTACTTAAGTCTTACCGCACCAAAAATAGGCATTTTGTGAACAGAGAAGATTGTTCTCATATTCTGGACTGGATAAGGAAGACTCAAAATTCCCCTGAACTGGCCTCAAGTTTGAAATTATAAAGAGAGCATAACTATATTTTTTTTGACGTTAGGATAACCATGTTTTCAGGTTACACAGAAAGTTTTTGTTGCCCTTGCTTGATCACATCCTTTTGTCAGCTATGATATGATGTAGTTAGGGGTGGAAGTAGGTCAGGCCAGGCTTTAGCTAAATAGGCCTGGCCTGTTTCAAAAATATCAAGCCTAAGCCTGGCCTATTATCTGACATAGGCTTTTTTTAAGGCCTGGCCTGACCTTTTTAAAAGCCTGGCTCCTGCTACCTCGCGCTCCTTTTAAAAGCCTATTTCTTATGAAGGCCTTAATAAGGCCACAAGCCTGATGCTAAATAGGCTGAAGCAAATAGGGCAATGATTAAATAGGCCTCAGGCCATAAAATACAAAATTCAACCACTAGATATTCAAGGTCTATGACAAAAACACAAAATTGTAGCAAATAGACCTCAGGCCATAAAATACAAACCATAACAAATAGGCCTCAGGCCATAAAATCAAAATACAACCATAGTCAAATAGGCTTCAGGCCATAAAATACAAATAACAAATGCAACAAGTAGCAAACACATCAAATCTTCAAGGTAATCTCTTCACGTCCTTCATTCACCTTCAAAATAATAAAACAATTCATGTCATTAGACTAAAATAATTATGTTAACAAATATAAGAAATAACACATGTCACAATGCAAAAATTCTAACCTTTAACTTTCTGTTCAAATTAAACTTATGACGAAGCCAATCCCCACCACAAATGAGTGCCTCAATAGATTCCTCATTTAATTTAGAGCGATATTCATCAATAACTCTACCCCCAGCACTAAATGTAGACTCTGAAGCCACGGTTGAGATTGGAATGGCTAGTATATCAAAGCCCATCTTTGACAAAATCTTGTATTTTAGGTCAGTTACTCCTCCACCACTCCAAGGCACTAAAAGGGTTATTACCATCAGGGAATATAAACGCCTTCATCAAAGTAAGCTTGTAATTCCGATTTCATTGGAGGAACTGCTTCCTTCTCACGCACAATGCTCATAATTTGGTCAAATCCAGCTTATGATCAAGATTTAGGCTTAGTGGAAGATGTTGGATTGTTGCCACCATTATTTCCTTCATTGAGGATGACTCTTCCGACTTAGACACACATACTCATCATATAACTCTTCCAATGAACTTCGTACCTTCTTTATATTCTCTTTTGCTACTTCGTCAGGCTTATATATCAAGGGAAAACATATGTCAACAATGTGAAATTTGCACTGGGATCCAAAACACTAGCAATCGCCATAAGCAAATTACATTCCCCCAATACTTGTCAAACTTTATTTTCATTGGAGATGCCAATTCTCTCATGAAGAGATCTCGATCCTCGGTCGCATTGTCAATCACTTGTTTCACCCTCCAAACTTCAAAGAAGATACAAATTAGCAAGAGGGATACTCACTACCCGAGATCACATGAGTAGCTAGATCAAACACCTCAAGAAGTTTACAAACTTTCTCAACTTTGTCCCAATTTTCAAGTGAAGGTGCATAATCATAGTGCGGCTCTCTTTCCTTATAAGAAGCAAAAACAATCTTAAATTTTAAAGCGGGTTGATAACATATGAAATGTTGAATTCCATCTTGTTGGACAATCAATGATAAGCTTCCTATCTTTCAACCCTTTCGCTCTCAACAACATCACAAAAAGACTTTAGCCTTGCATCATTATAGTTAATATACTTCACACTTTCACGAATGTTGAAAATGATATCCTTGATCTTACTAAGTCCATCTTGCACTAGCAAATTTAGTATGTGTGCACAACATCTAACATGAAACAAGGCACCACCAAGGAATAACTTGTTACTAAGAGACAAATTCTCCTTAAGATTTCTCAAGCATGAATCGTTATAAGCAGATTATCAACGATACCGAAAAAACTTTATTTTCAATTCCCCAAGCTTTTAAACATTTAAAAATTGCATCAGCCTACATCAATTCCACGTCTTGGAGCAGGCACTTTCACAAAACTCAACACTCTCTTTTGAAGTTTCCACATCAGCGTCAATGAAATGGCCAAGTGATAACCATATATTCTGCTACTTGATGGCTTGATTTCCACATATCTGTTGTTAAACTAATCTTACTCACACTTTTCAACAACGACTTCAAATTTTTCTTCTCCGCCTCATATATTGCTAAACAATCATTTCTAGCAGTTTTACGACTAACTTTTTGAAAATCCGGGTTTGCATATTGGAAAGCCCACATCCAAACCTCATCCTCAACAATACTAAAAGGATGTTCATGAACCATAATAGCAGTGGCAATTATTTCTCTCATCTTCTCATTAGAGTATCTAACACTAGAACTCACAAATGGATTACCTGGATTAGAAGGCTGAAATGGAATGACTGTTTGCTTCTTTTCTTGAGCCATTTGCAACCTCCTTCGCAAGCAATTCTCGGAGTGTCTCTTAAGATGGCTAGTGCTAGACCCTTTCCCACCAGTAGCGAATTTATCTTTACAAAATTTGCAAACAGCTTTCCTTGCACCTCCAGCAATTTCCACCTCATCAAAATCTTTCCATACAACTGACGTTTTCTGCCTCTTCCTCTTAATGACAACCTCTTCAGCTACTTGATCTTTGTCTTTTTCATGTCCTTGTGTGTTATCTTCTGGTTGACTTGAATTTGTTGGTGCACGTTCACTCACCTCATTAGTACAAGTAGGAGTAGATGAAATTGTTTCATTGCTGCCCCCAAATGGAGAAGACATTTTGTGGACCTGTAAAACAGAATGCAGACATCAGATTGTATCATTGTTATCTATAATTTGATTCTGCCACTAATCATCTAGAAGAAACGTCAGAATGTTGATGAAAATTATAAAACACGGTTAAACACAACAAACGTACATGCACCAATGGCAACCCAGAATGTATGATGGTTTGCCATTTCCTCAATTCTTATGAGTAAAGGAACTACAGCTTAATAAAATCAAGGGCATGACAAGTAATGGTTGATGCTAATTAGGAGGGTAATTGAGGAGTTATCGATTGACAACTATACAATTGTATACTCTTCCCTCTTGTCAGGTGCAGGCTAGAGGCAAATTGCGCTTCAACCTAAAGCCTTTCTATATTGTCGCTATTTTATATTTTCCAGACCCTTATTTTCTCTCTCGTTTTTTTTTAATAAAGCAGTAAGGTAATAATAGAAACTAGCAGCATATAAGATCATACCCCTTCACCAGCATGAAAGGATGGTAATGGAACGCAGAGCTGATTTTATACAAGGAGTCAAGCTTTGATATAAAGCATCCCTTGAATTTGCAGGCTTAGAACTGGATCTGGCTATCTAACAGCATCAACACAGACTCAATACAATGCTTTTCAATGCACAAGCTTAACAACACCTGGCAGCCAGCAGAAATTTGAAAAACTATACTACACTTGATACAGAGCGGGAGGGTAAATGTACTGTGAGAACTTGATGCAGAACAAACTCTCCATCAAAAAAAAATTTAAGGTATATTGTTTGATGCTTTGACAAATTGAGAAGTTCAACTACAACAAAGAAATAGTTGAAAGCCAAAGAAGACATACTTTTCCAGGCACGACATATTTTCAATGCTTTGAAACAGAGACAAACAAAGACATAGCATCTTCATTGAGAACTTGAGATCAAAGGTACAGAGGTTTACCTGACGAGGGACGGCGAAGCGACGGCGAAGCGATGACCGAACGAGGCAGGCGAAGGAGGCGAGGCAGAGCACGGCGAACGAGGCGAGGCGAAGGAGGCGAGGCAGAGCACGGCGAACGAGGCGAACGATCCAGTGACGGCAGTGACGAATGAAGAAGAAAGAGTGAACCAGTGAGCACTGAGCAGTGACGGCAATGAGGGATGAAGAAGAAAGCAGTGACGGCAGTGAGGGATGAAGAAGAAAGAGTGAACCAGTGAGCACTGAGCAGTGACGGCAGTGAGGAAGTGAGGCAGACTTTCTAACTTAGGGTTTAGTCTGATTAGGTTTTTTTTTGGTTTAATTTGATTATTATTATATTATATATTATATTATATTATATATATTTAATATTTATTTAAAAATATTGTTAATCAGGCCGGCCTGTCAGGCTTCGTAGGCCTTTTTTGAAGCCCAAGCCTGGCCTACTTATTTAAAAAGGCTTTTGAAAAAGTCTTTATCCGACCTTTTTATTAAATAGGCCAGGCCAGGCCAGGCCATAAACAGGCCAGGCCATAGGCCCCTGTCGGGCGGCCTGGCCTACTTCCACCCCTAGATGTAGTCTCTTTTTGATACAGTATTGTAATGACGGCTGAACTTGTTATTAGCCCCCACTAAGAAATTTATCGAATGAGATGCCAATTTTAATGGTGCTAAAAAAAAAAAAAAAAATTGTAGCCTGTTTTTCGTATGCTTCTTTATTAGTAAATACGTATTTTAATGTGTTTATTTTTGATAAAATCCAGAGGATGATTTTATTTAAAATAAAATCATTTTTGTGTGTTGTTTTACCGTTTGAAGTCAGAGTAAAATTTTCTATCGAAAATTCAGAAGAAAACCTTTTTGGGTTCTCACTGTCAGTACAAGTTTACTGAGCTAGAGACCCAATTTTAATTCGTGAACGAGACGGTTAGTGTTTTTATGATGTTTTGTGTGGGTTTGTAGTTTTTCGAAAAATCTTGTTCGGGGCCAAATCTTAGGGATTTTCCAGGCGAAATCGTCGGGAAATACGATCGGGGAAGTCATCTAATACGCAATGCAGCAGAGCATCAAGAGGATGAAGTGACATGAAGTGACTCGATGTGAAGGTTATGACACACCTCAAAAGGTGAATCATGACTTTTTTTTTCTTTTCAAAATCTCACTTTTTCATCTTTCTCTCTCCAATCATATCACATCACCTTAACTCCTTATCCTCTCTGCAAGCAACCCACATTCTTTCTTCTCTTCTTTCTTCCTCTCCCAAAATCGTGACCCTCTCCTCTCACTCTTTATAAACACTTTTCACTTCCACACTTCATCACTTTCCTCCATTTCTCACATTTGCACTTTACTACATTTCTTCTTCTTCTCTCTTACAAAGTTTGCATTTTTATCAAGCTTTTCTCTCAGAGTTCTTCATCAAAGTTGTTCATCTTGTTAAGGTAATACTTCTATGTAGTTCTTTTTCAAAGTTTCATATTTTGTTTCAAAGTTTTCTTCGTATGTCCTCACTACAGCATTTTGTACTTTAGGCAACAGTATTCTTACCAACGCTTGAAAAACTGTTCCTAAAACATAGAATGAGCAACAGTTTTGTTGTTGTACTCAATAATTTATATATTTTGTATATTTTTTAAAAGAACATTACAAAACTGTAGCTTATCTATGTTAGGCAACGATTTTAAAAACGTGGATGGATCAGATACAAAGGTTTTACACAGTGGACACTATTGACAACTGTTTTTCTAATAATTAAAATTAAAATTAAAATTAAAAATAAAAATAAAATTAAAAATGACTCCCCCAAATATATATTTCTCGCGCGCTGCAAATTATTCCCGCATTCTTTTTCGTAAGAGGTAGAGACCCGAGTACGCTACCTCTGCCCTCAAACAAAAACCCCTCAATTTGAATCAGAGAGCTAGGGTTTTGATTTGATTGACCAAGGTAACCACCCTTCTCTTGCAATTATATCTATGTTTTCTCTTTCATTCTCTTTCTCGCTTGATTTGCTTCTCATACTTACTCTCCATTCTTCTTCTTTTGGAGATTTTTATTTTCTGTAACATTCCTCAGCGTTGAAAGAGAGATTGGAAGAGAAGGTTCAGAGTGCCCGTAGTAAGGGTTCTTCCCATTCCCTATTTCTTTTCATGCTCTTTCGCAGTCTCTCGAAACTCTGTCAGGTATGAGATTGAGCGATTGGCTCTAGTTTTTCTTCGTTTTTTTTTTTTTGATTGCGATAAAAACTGATCGCTTTTTGATTTTCGTTCCTTTGTCATCTATCTACCGATCACCACCTGCATCTTTTGGATTTGGATTTCAAACTATAGGCATCTACTCACGTAATTCCCCCTCCCTTCTTTTGGTGTGATTCTCTTTGGAAATCAGTTTAGGGAGTCGCCTGTTGATTCTCTCTTATATTGATTTCTTAGGATTGGGTTTTAGTCTTTCATGACCTGGAAGAGAATGGGTTTCTTTAAAATTCTCTTTGTGGTTCTGCATGTGGTGTGGTTCTCGCATTAGTGTTTTATTTCAGGGCTCGGTTGCCACCACACTCTAGTGGTGAGCAAGCAGGAAATTGCCAAAGAATGCCTCAAAATAAATGACAAAGTTTTTGCCTCGAGACCAAACATAGCAGCAGGGAGATACATAGGTTACAACAATGCCATTCTAGCACTTGCCCCTTATGGACAATACTGGCGTGAGACGAGAAAAATAGCCACCCTTGAGCTTCTTTCAAGTCACAGGCTTGAAAAGCTTAAACATGTTACAGACACACAAATATATTCTCCTGTCAAAGATTTGTACTTAACATCATATGATTCATCAATTAAAGTGCCTATAAGCAATTTATTAGAGCACATGATTTTTGGGTGTAGCAGATCAAGAGGATTATGGAATGCAATTTACAATTGGGCTGGCTTTGCTCTTGTCATGTCTGTAGAAGGAAAGGAACATTTCTCACAACATAGGGGGATGGTTAGGGGAAAATCATTAAAACAAATGTGGATGATTTTGTGGTTTGCAACTGCCTGGTCCATTTAGACTTCTAGACATGGAATTATCTTTAATCAAGAAGTTTTTGATGCTTCACAAACCTTAAGAGTTAATTAAGGTTAGAGCATGGAAATGGTTCAAAAACAGAGGGAAAAGGAATAATCACTGCTTTTCAGATTGGTGTATTTCACCATTGGACTGCATGAAGTCTTGTTTGTAGCTCTTTCAGGTGCAGATTGGTATGATGAATAGATCCAGGTACTGTCTCATGCGGTTAGATGCTCACAAGCAGGATTTTAAAGTGGGACGCATGATGCAACATTTTGGCTAGCGGCTAAAAATTTCTTTCACTGAACAGAACATGTCAATTGCAGCAACATGGGCTGAAACTGGTCTGGTAGTGGCTGGTTAGTTTGGTTGCTCGAGTTTAATTTGGGTTGGGTGAAGTATGCTACTGACGGGATTTGGGTCATAGTGGATAGGGAGGATTTAATGCTTTTGATGCATGGGGTGTCTTAGTTATGTTATTAATCTATTTTGTTTGGGTTTTTGGCTGTTGTAACATATATACTGAGCTTTGTCACAGTATCTTAGTTACAGCTTGCCTCCCTTCTTTGATTCACTTTTTTATATGGGTTAGAGTACTCATCGTGCTCTTGTCAATATATTTTTGTCATTTGGTTAACAAGTTTTGATTTTGAACCTTACCCATATGCCATTGAGGGGTGATGACCAGTTGGGGAAGTTTGGTTTTATGTTTATTTCAACTTTTTACCCGTTTGGTTAGTGAGAATGGAATTCGAAAATGGATGAAATGAAAGAGTTAGGGGCTTACCTTTCATTTGTTTCAATCTAAATGAATGTGAATCTTTGTGGACATTATTGTCATACATATGTTTCATTCTATATTTTTGGTAACTGATGTTTTCTTCTTTTTAAATTTTTCAGGTTTTGAAATTATTACTTACTCAAACTGAACAAAAGGTTAGCTCTTGTACTTCATCTTCTTGAAAGCCAACTTGAATGCTTGTCTGTAAAAATGCATTTGACTGTTACAAGGAAGCTTCTCCTTCCATAAAAAATAGTTACAATTGTTTTCATAAATTGTTCATTATTGATGGGATCCATGTGACTTATTCCAGATAATATACAAAAACATTGATGCAGTACCTGAGGATCGAGAAAAAGAAAATCATGGATGAAAGTTAAAAAACAAAAAATAAATTATTTTCGATGCATCACCTAATTGTACTACTGCAATGTAAGGGATTACTTTATGAACAATGGTTATGGTCAAGCCCAGGGTTTCAGCCACTGTGTAGTCTTGGAATTAGAGTTTATGTGCATAGCAAGGGATGACTATACTATGCAGTCATCGTGCACTTCTTTTTCCTATCCTTAGAAAAGACTTGATATTCATTAGTGTGTCAAGTTATGAATCCCTTTGTGTTCAGACTAACTAAACATATTTTTTTTTGACAATTCAGAACTCTTCTAGAACTATGTAATCCAAGTTTAATAGACAAAAGATCCCAAAAGAGTGAGAAACAGTTTAAACGGGCTCAGTAGAAAATAAGATTCCAACCAACTCAACTGTAAAGTACTATACTCTCACTAGCCAAAAAAATAGTATAGTATCTCTGAAAATCATATCAGATAACTTCGTTACAATTTCAAAAGTAACAAAGGCCTGTCTGAGTATGTAAAGGCCTGTCTGAGTATGTACAGGTCAAACACCATCATTTTTTTACGGAACTTTTACTTCATCCATATGCCACAAAACCTGCATTAGTGTTTGATGCCTATGTACTTAATTCCCCTAAATCACAGTAGTCTCATCTTGCATGACTAAAACCTTTAGCAAACAATTTCTTCAGTGAAACACCTTTGTTCTCCTTCTTCTCCATGCTCAAAGATATAATAAAGTCTAAAATTATTGACTTTGAAAGAATCTATTGATATGCTTCTTAAAAGTATAGAAAAAAGAGTGAAGGTACAATAAGTTAAAAAAAAATAAATAACTTTTGATTGGTTATTATTTATCATCAATCATCAAATGTAAATTGTTTTGGTTGCAGATAGCTAGCGGTTATGGTGTGACAGCTCTCTCTTACAAGAATATTGGGCCATTACTTGCTTCTGGAAGTAAGTTGCCACTTACTTTAGCTTGAACATGAAAACCTTATATTTTGAATGTAAAATGTCTTTTGTGAAATGTGAAATTTAACCTTCAACCTTTTTTTATTTTCTTTTTTAATATTGTTGACAACCTATACTTTGTTCCTTTTATTATCACAATTTTTCCTAATATGCTAATTCTAAGGATATGTTGTTTGTTATAGAATATAAAGTTTTGAATAACTTAACGCATTAAATAAAACTTATAATGACATAGTGCATCATTTTATTTTGTATTAGATTAAAAGTCATGGACAAAGAGTGGACTAAATTGCCAAGGTTTAGTGAAGAGTATTTCAATGGTGTTGAGTCATTCTTAGATTTTGCCTACACTATAGGAAGACCTCAAGGAGATGAGATTTTGTGTCATTGTGCCAAATGTAGAAATCGTTTTTGGGCAAAAAGAAATGTGGTTTATGATCATTTAATAGGCACAGGATTTTTAAAAGGCTATGATGTTTGGGTAAACCATGGGGAGCGAATGCTGCCAATGGAAATCGACAATAACATGGAATATCAAGAGGACTCACATGATGACATTGATGGCTTATTGTATGACACATTCAGAGATGTGGCAGAAGTAGAGGGAGTTAATGAAGGTCCTAATGAGGGTGCAAGAAAATTCTACAATTTGGTTAATGAGGCAAAACAAGAATTGTATCCGGGATGCAAAAAGTTCTCTACTTTATCATTCATAATTCGAATGTACTTATTGAAGTGTCTTCATGGATGGAGCAATGCATCATTCACCGCGCTTTTAGAACTATTGAAAGAAGCGATGCCTCATCTAAACATTCCTGAATCTTTCAACAAAACAAAGGCCATGATTAAGGACTTAGGTCTTGATTATAAAAAGATTCATGCATGTCCGAATGATTGCATGTTATATTGGAGAGAGCATGAGAATGACGATTCCTGCAGGTTTTGTAAAGTTTCACGATGGAAGGAATTCCCTAAAGTAAATTGTGAGTTTGAGCAACCAAAAAATGAGCATAAAGTCCTTGCAAAGATTTTGAGACACTTTCCCTTGATTCCTAGACTTCAAAGGCTATTTATGTGTTCAAAGACAAATGAGTCAATGAGGTGGCATGAAGAAGAGCGCTCAAAGGATGGGAAATTGAGGCATCCCGCTGATGGCCAAGCATGGAAAGACTTTGATAGGATTCATCCTGATTTTGCATTTGAGCCTCGTAATGTAAGACTTGGCTTGACTAGTGATGGATTCAATCCATTTAGGACTATGAGTATATCTCACAGTACATGGCCTGTCATGATGATGGTATACAATTATCCACCATGGTTTTGCATGAAGTCTGAATATACTATATTGTCATTACTAATTCCTGGACCACAATCACCCAGAAATAATATCGATGTGTACCTTCAACCATTGATCGAGGAGTTGAAGGATTTGTGGGAATTAGGAGTGGAGACATATGATGCCTCAAGAAATCAAACATTTTCAATGCGTGCAGCTCTTTTATGGACTATTAGCGACTACCCTGGGTATGCTATGTTGTCTGGTTGGAGCACTAAAGGAAAGTTAGCATGTGCATCTTGTAATTATAACACTTCTTCAATCTACTTGAAACATAGTCATAAGATGTGTTATATGGATCATCGTGTTTTTTGCCAATAGGCCATTCTTGGAGAGCTAATAGAAAGTCTTTTAATGGAAGAACAGAACTTAGATCTGCACCCCCTTTGTTAGAAAGGTCAGAGATCTTAGAAAACTTAAAATCTTTCAACAATGTATTTGGGAAGAAGAAAAAACAGAAAATTGATGGTCCGTGGAAAAAGCGGTCAATTTTTTTTGAGTTGCCATATTGGGCACATAATACATTACGTCATAATCTTGATGTGATGCACATAGAAAAAAACATATGTGATAATATTATTGGGACTCTTTTGGATATCTCAGGGAAAACAAAAGATCATGTCAATGCTTGTTATGATTTGCAAGAAATGGGAATTAGAAAGAAACTTCATCCAAGGGAGATTGGTGGAGGTCGTGCAGAGTTTGCAAAAGCATGTTTCTCAATGACTCCGGAAGAGAAGGGTAATTTTTGCAGTGTTTTGAAAGATGCCAAATTACCAGATGGTAGTGCATCAAATATATCAAAATGTGTCCAGGTTGCTGAAAAGAAAATATCTGGTTATAAGAGTCATGATGCACATTTTATGTTACATTACTTGTTACAAATAGCAATAAGAAGCACAATGCCCAATGTAGTGGCTCACCCTCTCATTCGTCTTGGTTCTTTTTTTTCGCTCTCTATGTCAGAAAGCTATCCAAGTGCAAGATTTGGATTACTTAGAAACAGAGATTGCGGAAATACTTTGTCAATTGGAGATGATTTTTCCCCCTGCCTTTTTTGACATAATGGTTCATTTACCTATTCATCTACCAAATGAGGTCAGGTTAGGTGGTCCAGTTCAATTCAGATGGATGTATCCCCCAGAAAGACATTTATGTAAACTTAAGACTTATGTTCAGAAATAAGTCATCCTGAAGGTTCTATTGCTGAGGGGTATTTGGCCGAAGAAGCTTTAACTTTTTGCTCAAGATATTTGCATAAAAGTGTAGAGACAATGCTAAATAGAAGGAGTCAAAACTATGATCATAACGATTCGTTTGAGTTAGATTCAGCTGATTACTTTTCAAGTATTGGTCGTCCTTTGGGGAAAGAAAAATGGTAAACCATTTTCTCTAGATTTTAAATCAAAAGGCCAAGCCCATCGATACCTCTTGTTCAATTGTGATGACGTTCAAATATACATCAGGTATCATAATAGCTCATCATCCGACTACTCGTCTATAAAATATATTTTAGAGTAATCTAATAAATAACATTGTTGTCATTGTAGAGAGCATGAAGACACTGTTAATGATCACACTAAAGGAGGAAAATGGACCAAAGCAAAAGCTCAGAGTCAAGATTTTGGTGAATGGTTTAAGGATCGTGCCATGAAAGATGATATATCAATTCGACTTAAACAATTCTCTAGAGGACCAAATATCGCAAAAGAAGTTTTCAGGATACCTCATTAATGGATATAGATTCCACACTAAGAAACGAGACGCAAGACGTAAAACCCAAAATTCTGGTGTGACTTTGGTTTCATTAACTCCAAGTTTTGCAAGCTCTAAGGATGAAAATCCCAAAACAGAACCTATTACTTATTTTGGAGCAATTAACGATATAATTGAGTTAGACTATTATGGTCACTTCAAATTTGTGTTGTTTAAGTGTGATTGGTTTGAGGTTGAAGAAGACAAATATGGACTTACTTGTGTACACTTCAACAAAAAATGTTACCACGATGATCCTTTTGTACTAGCTAGGCAAGTTCACCAATGTTTTTATGTCAACGATCCTTTTGAAGCAAATAGGCATTATGTTATAAAGACAGTTCCAAGAGATTTATTTAACATGGGTGACCCATCAGATTTAGATGCTCAAGAATCTTTTTGGAGTGAACCATATGATGATAGAAGAAATATAAATGCACCAAATAATGATGGTGAACTCAATTTGATTAGGGAAGATATACCTGCAACCATCACCGAGAAGCCTTCCCATGTTATGCATGCAACAGAACATGAAGAGGATTCTGATTTTGATGACACTTTGTTGGACTTCATGGACTAATGCATATAAGTTTTGACAATGTCAAGAATTCATTTTGCTTCCATAATCTCTTCTCCAGATTTAGCTTATTTTATGGTTTACTTTTAATAATTTTTTTGGATCCTAGGTCATTGTTTTTGGATCCTTTAGAAATGTTTTAAGTTTGAATTGCTACTAGAACTTTTTCTAGGGCTGCCAATTTAGCTCAGAAATCTTCGAGGAAACAATGGTCATTTGTGTGGGTGGGTGGGTGGGTGTTTTGGTGATCTTTGTGTTGTCTCAAGTAACACAAAATCTGCAAAACACTTGTTATGCTATAATATCTAGGTGTATAGATGGCTGGATGGTTAATATCGATGTTATAAAATTCACTGTTATCTATTAATTATATGTTGCATTTCCTAAATTTGTATTATGTTTTTCTTGTTAGAAAATGAGCTTAAGAGGTTTAAAATCAAGCGTGAGAAGCTGGTTCGCAATGCTGAAAGTACTAATGCAACTAGGATGGAAGTTCAAGGATCCATACACAAGCCTATGTTTAGGAGTCAATTTGAGAGTACAAGTCAAAACAAGTTGCTAGTGGAGCCAGCCATTACTCAACCTAAAGGATCTAGACAAAATCATGATCCAACAAAGTTGCCCATGGAAGCAATCCTGACATAAAGCAAAGGATCTAGTCAAAATAAAGATCCAAAGAGCCAATCTATGAGTACAAGTCAAAAGAAGTTTCCAATGGAACCAGCTATCACTCAACCTAAAGGATCTAGACAAAATAATGTTCCAAAGAAGTTGCCAATGGAAGGAATCATGACTCAAAGCAAAGGATTTAGTCAAAGTCAAGATCCAAAGAGCCAATCTGTGAGTACAAGTCAAAAAAAGTTGCCAATGGAACCAGCTATCACTCAACCTGAAGGATCTAGACAAAATAATGTTCCAAAGAAGTTGCCAATGGAAGCAATCATGACTCAAAGCAAAGGATTTAGTCAAAGTCAAGATCCAAAGAATCAATCTGTTGGTACAAGTCAAATGAAGTTGCCAATGGAACCAACCATCACTCTACCTAAAGGATCTAGACAAAATCATGATCCAAAGAAGTTGTCAACCATGACACACAAAAGGATCTAATCAAAATCAAGATCCGAAGAGCCAATCTGTGAGTGCAAGCCAAAAGAAGTTACCTATTAAAGCATCCATGGCTGAAATCAAAGGATCTAGCCAAAAGCAAGGTTTAAAGAGGCAAGCTGTGAAAAAGGCAATGACTCAAGATGATGAATCAATGGCAATGCAGCAAAGCCCTATGAAGAAGACAAAAAGAATCCCAATTTGCCCACCAATGTTAATTGATGAGTTTCTTGAAGAAAATGGAGAGGTCGGTGAGCAAGAAGAGATAGGAAATGAGAGTGAAGATGAAGAACAAAATGACATCGAACAAGAAGAATATGCACTCCAAGAGGAAGGTGGTGAAATAAATGGTAAGGAATGTATGTATGCCATATTTGTTTAGTTATATGGAATTGGTTAGTTATAATTTGTTCTACACCTTATATATGTATGCCATCTTTTGTATTTTATCTTCTGTTGCATAACTTCTATGTCAATATAGGGGCGTCTAAGAAACGAACGCGAGGACCGACACAATGCTTGAGCATTCATGCAAGACCTACGCAAGATCGTCAAGAAATTATCTTAGATGATTATGGAGAGCCAATTGGGCCCACTGACAAAATAGTTTCTGACTTAAGTTATTTCTTGGGCGCTATAGCAAGGAATTCAGACTTTTGTCCCTTGATTTACACAAACTTTAAAGCTGTTCCTGTTGATTACAAGGATCGTATGTGGGAATATGTTAATGTATGGGGAAGGCATTTTTCATATTTCATTGGATTTCATTGAATACTTTAATATTTAATAATTAAGTTGATGTCAATGATATTCTTTTGTTTCTTTCTTTTTTGTAGGATAAATACCTTGTTCCCAATAAAGGAAGGAAAGCGGTATTTTCTCGCATAAATGATGCTTGGAGACGCTACAAGAACTCTATCAAGAAGAAGCATTTTTTGAAATACTCTAATTTGAGGGAAAGGTTAAAACATCGTCCAGAGACCATACCTGAAGCCCATTTTAGACAATTGATGGCTTATTGGAACCACGATACTATCCAAGTAAGATAATTATACACTTTTTAATTTTAAATTATTTTATTTTCTCACTTTCATTTGTTCCTCTATAATGCAGAAAATTAGCAAAAAAAATGCTGCGAATAGAGCTAAGCAGAAATATATTCACCGGATGGGGCCAAAAAATTTTGCTAGAATTCGTGTTTCGATTGGTAGTGAATTTATAAGTGTGTATGTGTGTGTTATTTTCCATATCTAAAACAAATAAATCTTCTAATCAATATGTGTTCCCTATTGCTCAACTAATTGATGTAGCGTGCAAACAAGAAGGGAGGGGATGTCCTTCAAGCTGAAATGTTCGTCGAGACTCGCCAAAGCCGAAATGGAAAGGAAGTAGATCCAGAAACGCAAGTTGTTATTGTAAGTCTAGTGTTATCCATCAAGTGTATTTAAAGTCTTGATTTTATCCTTAACATTAATGTTCTTTTATTAGACTACGCTTAAAGATTCAATTCAAAACTCAACTGAATCTGCTGGACAAACTTTTCGATCACTCTTTGGCAAAGAAAAGTCGGGAAAGTGCGTTGCTTTGAAAGAACCGTCACACCATCTATGTTAAAAAGAAATGAAAAAATTGCTGCGATTAAGAAACAACATTCGCATGAGATGAATAAGATGTTTAAGAAGGTTGATGGATTGGAAGCACTTGTAAGAAGTTTATTGAAGCAAAACAAGCCAAATTTGGATGAAGAGGATTTGGATGATATGATGGCAAATGCTTTAGGCAACGAAAACAATGCAAGCATCACATTCTTCTACATCAACTCATGTTCCAAATAACGAACAGGTATAACAATATTTATCAAAACTTTATTTGTGTATTTAATTTGTCCGCTAATAATATTATTTGTTCCAAGTTGAGGAAGCAATGGATACTACTATAAACAAGTTATTAGTTGTAGCTACTAGTTAAATAGGTTTCAAGTCATTAATAATAGCTTTTGACTATTATTGTGCTCAAAAGTTGTGCAATTTGTAACATAATATGAATTCTGGTGATGGAGGATTGGATTACTTCTTTATGTTTTAGTTTGGATTCTACATGAATTAGCATTTAAAATATCCTTAAGATGCATAATTTCAATAATGCAGTTCACTTAGAAAAATTGAAGATCCTTTTCATTGTATATAAATTGCTCTAATATAAATCCCTCATTCCGTCTAAAACTTGTTTCCTTGGCATCCCTCATTCCTCTACAATCATGATTTTTTCTAGTTTGAAGGCTTTACATGGTTTATGCTTCTACTGATATTAGTTTGTACCTTATATGGGTAGCTTTTGTTTCTTGTTTTTTCGTTCCATGGTTCTTCAAGTCGGTAATGTGGTGTTGTGTAATTCTGGTGAGCTTTGGTCTTTTCAAAAAATTCTTAAATATATCTGGTGGGCCTTTGAATATTTAGCTAGCTTTTACACTTGAGTTTGGTTTTTGGTTTTGGTTTTGGCCTTGTATGGTCATTAGATGTGTTGGGTCCTGTTGGTCTGTACTATGTCCATGGGGATGTGTTTTTGTTGGATCACAAGTGAGAATTTCAACCTAGTTGTAAATTGTTACTCTTGGTTGAAATTTTACCTTAGTGTTCTCTTTTATTATATACGGGTTCAGGTACCCCTTGTACTCAAATATAAATACAGTTTAGCACACATAAAAAAAATGTTGCTTGTCATGCTTTTGATACTTGATATAAAATGGTGGAGAATGACCTATTATATTATTGGTTCATTACTTGGCAATAATGCTTGAGACTTGTTTTCTTGGTATCATTAGGGAGCGAAGAGACTAGGTAGCTTATAAAGGCTCGTGTTATATAAAGTACAGTAGCATGATTCCATTTTCTCCTCATTTCATAATCTAATTGAACTATATAACTCAGCTTCTAACTTATATATCTTTTGTCATATATGCAGGAAGATTTTCATGGTGAGGAAGAACAATATCAAGACATAGAAGACGAATGATGATATTAACATACATTGAAGCATATAATCTTTATGAATGTTTTTCTTTTTTCTTTTGGATTTTAGAAGAAAACTATTATGTTAGCTTTTTTAAGTGGTATTAGTTCAGATGGGTGGTTGCTCTGTTTGTGATGGCTCTCATAGTCTAAGAGTGTCATTTGAAGACTCTGTTTGTTGTGCAACTAGGAGTATGCTCTGCAGGTCTGGCTGTCTTTGGCTTTGGTGTATTATTGAATCTGTGATATCTTGTTGCAGAATTACATGTGACGAGTATGTTTTTCGGTGCTTGGGAGTTGAAAGAATAAAAAACAGTTGATATCTTGTTGCAGAATTACATGTGACGAGTATGTTTTTAGGTGTTGTAATTGAAAGGTTAAAATATATATTTAGTTATGTATAAACATATAAAAGACTTTCCTCGCAATATAATAAAAGCTAACATCGTTGTCGATTTATTCTATAATAGTTACAAAAATGTCCCCTAAAGTTGAGTTAACCGATTTCTATATTATTTACCAACAGTAAAATAAGTGTTGTCTATATTAAAAAGTCTAGCAACAGTTACGAAATTGTTGCCTATACCATCCACCAATAGTTAAATAAATGTTCCTTATTCTATTTGCCAACATTTAAATAACCGTGGCTGAAACATCTAGCAACAGTTAAGAAACCGTTGCCTAAATAATATGAACGAAAACCGTTGCCATTGGACGGATTTAAAAACCGTGGTATGTGGTTTAATATGTTTTTGTGTTGGTTTGGAACCCTAAGTGTGGGGTTAGGTGCTTATGTCTATGTGAGCCTCTAAGAGGATTTTGTTTAATAATTATGTGGTGTATGTTGTGTGATGAAAATTTATGGATTATATGCTTAGTTGATGTATGCTTGTTTAGAAAAAATTATAGTTGGCTTAATTGATCATTGGTAGGAATTATGCCTAATGTGTTAAAGAAATTAATGCATGATTTAGTACTTTGATACATGAATATGTTTATGTGGTTATGGATGGTTTGGTGAAGTAAGAATCTTCACAATTGCTTGTGAATTTGTTTCGGCCAATACTTGAAAAAAAGCATGACAACATTGTTTCTTACAACTAGGTAATTCTATGAATGTTAAGGTGTTAAAAAGTAACAAAACAAAGAAGAAAATACATTTCTTTGAAAAACGGTTTTTAAGGTAATATAAACTGCCTTGTCTTGTTTTAAAGATTTTAAATTGGGTTTAATTTGAGTTTAAGACTTAAGAGAATAAAAATCATGTTTTAGCGGACTTAAAAACGGGATTTCCACGAAATCGGACAAGTAAAATGAACAGAAGTTCCAAATTCGACCAAAACTGTCTTTGAAAGTTTTAAACTTTTTTTCAAGTCTATTCAAGTATCCTAAGACTCCAAAATGAGTTTTGTAACATTTGGTTTAAAAATCGTTAAAAAGGAATTACGCGATTTTCGTATTTAACGACGTTTGGTCGAGTTTTAGAATTTTTGTACAACCGTGAAGTGAAACTCGAAATTATCATTTTAATACTTTAATACAAGTATTTGAACCTACGAAAGTGAGGGATTTGAGAAAAACGATCATATTTTGAAAATACAGAACTTGAGTTGAAATACAGTAAAAAGCAGCAAAACTGTGTTTTAAGTATTTCAATGTTTTCGAGAAACTGTTTTTGAGAGATTTGGTACTTATGTACTTTTGGTGAAATTTTATTTCAAAATGGTTGGTTTTAACCAAAGGTTTTAGTTTTAAAACAAAACGGATTTTAGTCCTTGAGGACAACATTTATGGTAAAATGCAAAAACCTAATTAAGTCATGAATGACTTAGTGGAAACTCGAACTTAATAACTTATGACGTGGGGTGGAACAAGACTTTATGTCATAAAGTATGGATAATTCATTATCCATACGTCCATAATAGTTAATGGACTAAGAGTTATTTGTTTTCCTTGGAAGCCAAGAAAAAGGCTTAACTAGAAAAGTGCAGAGAAATAAATAATTGGACTTATGATCCAATTTCATAATGGGTTAGGATTTGTAATCAAGTGATTTAAGATACTTTTGCACAAAGATGAAAGGTTTCTTGAGAACTTTAGCTAGATGTTAAGGGCCGGTGATTCGGACCTGAAAACATCTAGCATCTAAGAACAACATGTCGAATGGATTCTGGTGGAATCAAGAGGTCAGCCAGAGGATGGACGAGAAGAATGTATTTCCGGAAAATTTTGCCTAAACACATAGTGAAACTATGTTCTATAAGGACGTTGTACCTAGGAGATTGAGCTGACACGTTAATGCGGGTGTGAATTCCGTAGTGACGATCTGGTTGATGCTTGGGGATGTCGGGGTATGAAATACTCATATAGGCCCAGTTGGTAGCTCCTCTGTGGCGTGGTGATCTTGCAATACACCAACATACTCGACTAGATGCTACGTGTGTTCTGGTAGTGTAGGATGTTTCCGAAAAAGCCTATGTGCATGTTGCTGACTGTTGACCCATTTTACCCAAGGCTCGAGCCTTAGATGTCTCCTATCTAGGTGAGCGTTGCCCGTTGATTATGTTTCTTTGAAACATTATGATTCTAATATAAGTGATGATATAACTGAATGTTGATAGTTATACGTACTTGTGTGTTGTACCACTGCATATCTGCATTATGTGTATGATGAATGGAGATCTCACCTCATTTTCTGTATTTTCTGGTTTTCTGTTTTATTTTACGTTCTACAAAGACGATGACAGCAATGTTTCGCCATCACACTCAGCTGGAGTTTGAGATGACTTGAATGCATGGACACAATCTTCATGGATTTGGTATAGTAGACGTGGGAGTATACCCACGACATGACGACGTATCATCCATGACTGTTACTATTGTGTGGGGATGACATTCCGTCATTGTTTTGTATTGGCCAGCATGCTAATTCTTGTGTCTATATTTATATTTTGTGGAGCTGCGTCTCCAATTCTATTATTATTATTATAAACATATTTCCAGTTTGTTGTTAATTTACTGGCGTTGGTATTTCCGCCCTTTTCTGGATATTTATGTTTAGGACTATCAGTACTTGAAGAATGGTTTGTAAAATATCTATGCATAAGTTTGATGATGTATGTTAAATACTATTTATCGTGCTATTTGGAAAAAGAAAAGAAAAGTAAACCTGTATTTTTTGGTCGAAAATATTTATTTTCCACTTTACTCGGTTTTATAGAATGTAAGTGTCACAGGCAATGTAGTGCCAGAAAAGGGTGTTACATTATTTGGTATCGTGAGTGGCCGAGTCTCATTAGGGTTTATGGTTTAGGTCTGTCTTTGTTTGTGCTGTGTGTTTTTGATACTATTTCCGAAAGAAATGATATTATTTTGTGATGAGTTTATTAAAATCTGCATGACTAATTGATTTTGGTCTTGTAGGATTATAATGGCTCGTGGCGGAGGAAATATGGTTGCAGCTGTGCAAGCGATGACACAAATGACTACCGCGTTTGTGAAAAGCGAAGAAAGGGGAACTGAAAGCAGAGGACTGGATGAATTCCTACGCAGAAATCCATTGGAATTCAAGGGCGAGTTTAATCCTGAGCGAGCTGAGCTTTGGATTCAATCTCTGGAAAATATTTTTTGCTGCTATGAGATGTGCTGATAATGATAAGGTTACCTATGTTGCCTACAAGTTGGTGGGTGATGTTGAGAATTGGTGGAGAGGAGATCGCCAATTGCTTGAGCATGATCAACAAGCAGTCAACTGGGAAGCTTTTCGGAGGAAGTTTCTAGAGAAACATTTTCCAGCAAGTGCAAGGGATGCCAAAGAAATGGAATTTCACTGCAAAGCAAGGCAAAGATGACTATAGTTGAATACGACACCAGATTCGAAAGCTTGGCGAAGTTTTCGGGCTATTTGTGTGACAACCCACATGAGGAGTGGAAGTCGCAGGTTTGAAGGAGGTTTGCGGTATGATCTGAAGGAAGCAGTAGTTCCACTGGAAATATCTATATTTCCGAAGTTGATTGACAAGTGTAGGCAAATTGAAGACTTTAAGGTGAGTCGTGACACCAGACAGCAAGGTTTTGAACCGTCTAGGTTCAAGAAGGGAAGCTACAACTATAACAACCGATTTCAGAGGAAACCATACAACAGGCCGCAAGGCCAGCAGCAGTGGCAACAACGATCTTTTGGAGGAAGTGGTGGAGGTTCTGGAACATCAGGGAATCTTCCACGAAAGTACATGAAGTGTGGCATGGGTCATGCAACAAAGGACTGCAACATTACTTGCATCATTTGCTTTGAGTGTGGACAGCCTGGGCACCTCACTAGGAATTGTGGACAGCCCAAGACGAAACCTTCTGTGAGCATCATGCGAGCTGCAAGGCCTAGGACTGGAGGAAGGGTTTATAGGGGCTGAGGCCTCTCATAATGAAGATCTGATTTAGGGACAGTGTGTCAGCAGAGGTAAATCTTTAACTGTACTGTTTGAATTGGGTGCGATGCATTCGTTCATTGCATATGACTGTGCTAAATTACTAGGATTACTTGTGTCTTCCTTACCTTTTGACTTGATTATATCTGTACCAACCGCTGAACTTGTTTTGACTACTACAGCTTGTTTGAATTGTGCCATCTTGGTAGAGGATAGAAAATTTTTGGTTGATTTGATCTGTTTGCCTCTTTTGCAAATAGATGTAATACTAGGGGTGAATTGGTTATGTTCTAACCATATCCTGTTAGACTGTGCAATAAAGCCTTAATTGTCCCTAAGGATGAGATTTCTAGATTTTTGTCTGCTAATCAAGTAAGAGCTTCTTTGAGAGAGGGAGCTCAAGGATACATGTTACTGTTTTCTTTGGATGTCAAGAGTGAGTTTGACTTACAATCCATACTCGTCGTCAATGAGTTTCCTGAAGTTTTTCCTGGAGATGTACCTGGACTACCACATGTTCGAGACATTGAGTTTATGATTGATCTGGTATCGAGTTCTGGACCGATATCCATGGCACCGTATTGTATGTCGCCATCAGAGCTAGAGGACTTGAAGAAGCAATTTGTGGAACTAATGACGAAAGAGTTCATTAGACCTAGTGTGTCACCCTGTGGAGCTCCAGTTTTGCTTGTGAAGAAGAAGGATGGGACTTCTCATCCATGTGTAGATTTCCGTCAGTTAAACAAAGTGACGATCAAGAACAAGTATCCACTTCCGAGGATAGATGATTTAATGGATCAGTTACGTGGAGCATCAGTTTTCTCGAAGATAGATCTTGTAACATCCTAAAATTTAAATATAGTCTTTTTATGAAAGATAAAGCTATTATGAGGTTTAGTGTGAAACATTGTTAATATAAGAATTTATTAGAATTGTTTAGTTTAGTAATTAAATAAATGCAATATTAAAAATAAATATTATATATATAAATAAATAAAAAGAGAACATGGAGTGTAGAACTTACTCACAGGAGCTTGGTTTGTTTGGTCTCCTTTCTATCTATTAAACATTAAAAGTGTGTGAGACCCGTAAGGGATGAAATTGTTTTTCATAATTGAATTGCAATATTTGTTTTGGCTCAGCACTATGCTCCAGGAGCATTTCACGTAAAGCATGTCTAGAAAGTTTTGTGTTTTATTTCTTTATAATAGAGTGGGGGCAATTTAAATTGAATATGATATTCTTGATAAAAAAATTGAACAGGATATTCAATTTTGAGAATCAGGTGCTCACTAAACACGAGATTGGGCTTTAACAAATAGGGCCCTGCTATTTGCACTAGTTTTTTTTTTCTTGTTTGGATCTTGCATAATTTTTTGTATCGCTTTCTTTCCAAAAATATCCTTTGAGTGAAATCTCCTTCCCATACCTTATCCGAAAAACTTCCAGAATTCACCCTTATCCTTCTACAAAATTAATTTCAAAAGTTCTTTCGGAAGTACATAAATGATTCAATTCTCAGATCTTAGCACTATCGAGGCATGTTCTTAAAACTACTGAAGCTATTTTTGGTTGCTTCAAGAGCTCGAAATATTGTCCTGGAGATAGATGACGTTGTAGTTTCTCTTGCTTCGTTTGTATCTTTGGGAGATAAGAACCAAATCACAGCAACCTTATTAAGACTTACAATGGACTTGCTTATACTGGACAACCAAGTTTGTGGATCAAGAATCTTCCTTTAGTTTGTAGATCTTTAATAGGTATATATGCTTCATCCATGTACATCAATAGATAGTCCGAAAATCTGTTTCCGGGAAACTTCCGGAATTCCTTATCCGGAAAACTTCTGGAATTCACTCTCCGGATGTACAATAAAAGTTAAATCATGAAATTTAACACATCCAGAATTTACTTAATAGATGTATAATTTATACATCCGAAAAGTAAAATCCGGATGTGTTAAATTTAACACCTCCGTAAAACTGTTTCCGGATATACAATTGTAACAAATATGCAAGTTATGTATCCGGATTTTGAATTTCGAAGGTGTAAAAAATGTCGGGTTTCATTTTCCTGAAGCTTCCGGAAAGTAATTTCCGGAAGTTACATTAGGTAAAAACTTGCCGAAGGTGAGTGAGTGAAAAGGATATTTTTGAAAAAATAAAAATCAAATTGAAGCTGCAAGGTGCAAATAACAATTTGTAAGGTGTAAATAGTGGTGCCCAAACAAATATAATTATGGCCCACACGAAAATTAGTTTTCTAATAAACAAATAAAAAAAAAAACTAACGCAGAACCAGACTAATATATTTGGGATAGGAATAGATAAACATAAACCTACTTAGAGATCCTTGCGCCGCGGAAGAGCATAAACATGGGAAGGGTGTTGATTATAGTATTGAATAGGGAGCTGCATAAATTCAAGAACCTTAGCAAGAAGTGATCAAGGATTTTTATGGTGTTACTTTAGGAGTTATATTGGATAATATTTAGAGCTTTTGGATGTCTATAGAGGTGAGTAAAAATAACTTTTGTTCACTCTTTCATGATACAATTTATTCGATATTTCTACATGTAGATTTGTCTGTTCTAAAATACTAAAATATATTTTAGGGTTCTTGATTCTTGATTTGAGGTTCTTAAAATATTTTGGGGTTTATATGAATTTTTAAAATATGTTTATATTATTTGATGAATTGATTTAATGAATATATTTTCCTTGTTCATCCTTTTAATTGTTTGATGACAAAATTTGTCAATGGAAATTTCCCTCCACTGTGCGTCAGCTCCAATTCACGTTTCCAACTTTTGTTTTTGAAGTCAATATATGAAATCATGTTCAGGTCCCTGACGCATAGTTTAGGGCTGAGGTGTCTTTATTTATTTTAATTTTTATATTATTTGGACTCTAACTTATTAATGTTAAATTATAGTATATATCAAATCATACTTTAATTATTATTAACAAATATGTTAGAGTGGTATGAGTCGTGATTGTTTGACATGCTTATATGTATTTTATGATATTATAATGTTGGCTTGGCATGACATTATGTCATTATTATTGACAGATAAAGTTTGATGATCATCTGGGATGACATATTGCATTATGCATGAGTTGGTTATCACCTTCTGTGAAGGGATGACGGTATAAATTATATTCTGAGAATAGGATGAGAGATATCACCATCTAGGATGAGATATCAAATTATTAAAATATTCACATCTGGGATGTAATATTAGATACCTCTATCTGGGATGGAGAATGCAGTGGGACACCATAGCATGGATATGAGCTCATAGACCTTAGTGGATCTGGGATTCACACCGGTTCTGGGAACCAAAGTGTCAAGTAAGTGATTCTGGGAATCACTGATTTATGTTCATGGAATTGCATTGCATATAGTTTGCATGGTGAATGTGATTAAATGTAATGAGATGTGACCGTAGTTGATTTTATGAGTTTGTGGTTTAAATGTTTGATATTGATTAATTTATATGTTATTATTTTGGAGATTTATTATATTTATTATTTTGAAAATTAGCGGGTACCGTGGATGTTTTTCCGATTACTGCACCGGCTGAGAACAACACTATTTGTGAACCTTTTTATTAAATGATTTTTATTCACTAAGATTATATCTCATTAAAAGTGTTGTTTTCAGAGCACGAGGACGACATCACTGAAATTGAAGTGGCCTGAAGACTAAGTGAATTCTGTTAGTTATTTTTCTAGTTTGGTTAACATTTCCTTAAATAAGGAGCCGTTTGTGGCTAGACATGTTTATTTATTTATCATTGGGTTTATTAGTAGACGTCCGGTTTTGAGGCAAATGAATTTATTTTATTAGGATTTATTAACCTTGCTATTTATGATCAATGAGGTATTTATTTTAAACTATTTTATTTTGTAAAATTTTTATTTTGACTATATTTTAATTATCTTTTATTATGGGTCACTATTGTAACGAAGGGCATTACAGATCTACCATCGGGTTATCATCAGATTCATGTGAAGGTAGAGGATATCCCGGAGACTGCGTTTCGAACACGCTATGGGCATTACGAGTATCTTGTGATGCCGTTCGGAGTGACGAATGCACCTGCTATATTCATGGATTACATGAACAGGATTTTTCGTCCTTATCTAGATCAGTTTGTCGTTGTCTTCATAGACGACGTTCTAATCTATTCTCCTAATCAAGAGAAGCATGTTGAACATCTCAGTATGGTTCTCCGAATCTTAAAGGAGAAGCAGTTATACACAAAACCCGAAAAGTGCGAGTTTTGGTTAGATAAAGTTCAGTTTTTAGGACACGTTATCTTGAATGAAGCTATCACAGTGGATCCGTCAAAAGTTGAAGATGTTCTAAAATGGGAGGGACCAAACACGGTAACGGAAATCCGTAGTTTCGTGGGTTTAGTTGGATAATATAGGAGATTCATTGAGGGATTCTCCAAAATAGTATGACCTCTTACCCAACTAACTCGAAAGGACCAAGTGTTTGCATAGACCAAAGCATGTGAGGAAAGTTTCCAAGAGTTAAAGAGAAGGTTGACTACTTCACCTGTGTTAGAGTTACCTGATCCTAAGGAGCCTTTCAAGGTATACTGGGATGCTTCACATCAGGGGTTAGGTTGTAATTAAGCTAATGCATAATCGGAAAGTGGCAGCTTATGCTTCAAGACAATTGAAGATTCATGAGAGGAACTACCCAATGCATGACTTGGAGTTAGCGGCTGTAGTTTTTGCACTAAAAATTTAGAGGCATTATTTGTATGGAGCAACGTTTACGTTTTCAGTGATCACAAAATCTTGAAATACCTGTTTGATCAAAAAGAGCTCAACATGCGGCAAAGACGTTGGTTGGAATTTCTAAAGGATTACGATTCACAAATACAGTACCACCCTGAAAAAGCAAATGTGGTAGCGGATGCCTTGAGTAGAAAATCAATGCACGTGTTTGCAATGATGGTCAAAGAACAAGAGTTGTTAGAGCAATTCTGAGATATGTGATTGACGGTTGAGATAGCATCAGGAAAACTTTGCTTAGGTATGATTACTGTTTCCAATGGATTAATGGAACAAATACGAGAGAAACAAGAAAGTGATCAGTACCTACAGGAAGAAAGGGAATTGGTGCGACAATAAGCGATATCAGAATTTAAAGAGGGGACATATGGAATCTTAAGGTTCGGTGAAAGGATTTGTGTACCGGACGATTTCAAGCTCAGAAAGTTGATTTTAGAGGAAGCCCACAAGAGTAAACTGAGTATGCATCCGGGATCAAGAAAGATGTATCGAGACCTCAAGCGGTTGTATTGGTGGTACGGGATGAGAAAAGACGTGACAGAATATATCGCTTCCTATTTAGTTTGTCAAAAGGCTAAGACTGAACATCAAAGACCAACAAGAATGCTACAACCTTTGAGCATCCTAGAATGGAAATGGGATGGTATCGTAATGGATTTTGTAACAAGTTTTCCATGGACTCGGAAGGGACAAGATGCGATATGGGTAATAGTTGATCGACTAACCAAGTCGGCTCACTTTTTACCCATCAACATCAAGTATTCAATTGAGAATTTGACTCAGTTATACATCAGGGAGATTGTCAGATTACATGGCGTACGTTCGAGTATTATTTCGGATCGAGATCCGAGGTTTACGTCAAGGTTCTGGCAAAGTCTGCAAGAGTCGCTAAGAACAAAGCTCATATTGAGATTGGCATATCACCCACAGATGGATGGACAATCAGAGAGGAAAATCCAGTCGCTAGAAGATCTACTGAGAGCTTGTGTGTTGGAGAACACCGGGAGTTGGGATGAATTTCTACCATTGATAGAATTCACCTACAACAATAGTTTCCACTCGAGCATAGGAATGACACCCTATGAAGCTTTATATGGTCGATGATGTAGAACACCTTTGTTTTGGTACCAAGATGGAGAAAGTTTAGTGTTGGGACCAGACATCATGCAACAAAAAACAGAAAAGGTAAAAAATGATTCAGGAGAAAATGCGGACAACTCAGTCGACAAAAGAGTTACGTGGAAAAGAGACGACGAACTCTTGAGTTTGAGGAAGGCAGGCATGTGTTTTTAAGAGTCACGCCTATGACTGGGGTTGGCAAGGTGATTAAATATAGGAAACTCACTCCTAAATTCATTGGACCCTACCAAATTCTTCGTCGAGTAGGTCCTATAGCTTACCAAATAGCCTTACCGCCTTTTTCTTTCAAATCTTTATAGTGTTTTCCATGTGTCGCAATTCCCGAAAGTATATTCTTGATCCTAGTCATGTTATAGCACCTGATACTGTACAATTGAAAGATAACTTAACCTATGAGGCACTACCTGTAAGGATCGAGGACTAGAGAGCGAAACAGCTAAGAGGGAATGAAATCTCAATAGTTAAAGTGATCTGGAATGCAACATCGGGAGATGCTACATGGGAATTAGAGGAAAAGATGAAGGAACAATATTCACATCTATTTTAAGGTAACTTTAATTTTGCGGATGAAATTCCTTTTAGAGGAGTAGTGTTGAACAACCTGTCTTTTACCTTACGTTTTATCTGTTTTGCTGTATCGGTAATTAAGTATCTATTTATATTTTTACCGGTAGTCAAGAAAATGATTTTTGGAAAAACAAAATTATATATAGAACCTACTACATTGTAGGAAGTTAGGGTTCAATTTTGGGTTTAAAACTCAGACGGAAACCGGTCTGTGTTTTTACTGACAGTATAGTTCTATGTCGGTAGAAACCCTAATTTGACCCGAAACTGATAAATTCTAGGTTTTATCATAATTTCATTGATAAAGTCTATTTCTAAAATTTTCACACAAAATAAAATATCATATTTTATTTGGCCGAATTTTCGAAGAAAAATATGCAAGAAAACCTAAATCGGGTAAACGATGGAGCCGTATACGGAACCGCAGAGACCCGCCAAGAGATAGGAACAATGAGTCACCCATGATGGCTCATGGAAGGTGAGTCACCATGGTGAGTCATGGTGTGACTCACCATAGTAATGATGATTTCAAGTGAAATGACCAATATGTCCTTAGTTTTTCATTGTATTTCCATCTTTGTCACAACAATTTGTAACCCTTTTACCCTCCAAAATTCAGCCCCTTCCTCTCTAAATCACTTAACCAATTCATTTTCTTCACTTTCACAAAATACATCAAGTTCTCATTCTCCAAAAACTCCAAGTGATCCTTAGTTGATTTTGCCAAATTTATTCTTCTTCACTTCCTTCAACTTCTAGAGGTATAAACTCATGATCCACAATCACCTCTCATCCATCTTAAGTTACTTTGCTTCCATTCACTTTCTTTTCTAAAATCCATTTTGTTAAAGTTTCATGAAGAAATTCATGAAAAATTTTATGAATGGAATTATGGTATCATGACAATTTCTATCTTCTATTTTAGCCCATACGATGATGTATCCAAGAGTTTGAATAAAATGGAAAACCCTAACCCTATTTTCTTGTCTTGGCCAAAACCCTCACAAATGGGTTAGGTAGGTTTTTCTTCATTCTTTAACTTGTGTTGTTGTTTGTTTATGAAGGTGATTGTTAGTTGTTTGAAGTAACCTTGTGTGAGTAGAAGGAGATCCATTTCAAGAATTTAATCAAGAGGAAATTTCACTTCAAGAGGTATGGGGGAGATTACCACCATCCTACCTTAAAGTAGATATGTATGTGGTTTAATATGTTTTTGTGTTGGTTTGAAACCCTAAGTGTGGGGTTAAGTGCTTATGTCTATGTGAGCATCTAAGAAGATTTTGTTTAATAATTAATTGGTGTATGTTGTGTGATGACATTTTATGGATTATATGCTTAGTTGATGTATGCTTGTTTAGAAAAAACTATCGTTGGCTTAATTGATCATTGGTAGGAATTATGCCTAATGTGAGAAAGAAATTCATGCCATGCTTTAGTGCTTTGATACATGAATATGTTTATGTGGTTATGGATGGTTTGGTGAAGTAAGAATCTTCACAATTGCTTGTGAATTGGTTTCGGCCAATACTTGAAAAAAAGCATGACAACATTATTTCTTACAACTAGGTAATTCTATGAATATTATGGATGTGAGTGTTTCATTCTGAACACTAAGAGTCAACTTGGAAAGTTTGATTCCAATTTGGATAAAGGTATCTTTGTAGGCTATTCTGAAATGTCTAAGGCCTTTAGAATCTATAATTCCAGAACTTATGTTATTGAAGAATATGTTCATGTTAAGTTTAATGATGGTTTAAAGACTGATAGGGAACTATCAGATCTAGAAGATGATGTTGCAGGGCTTGACATAAACAAGCCAAAAAGTCAACAACCTGATCTAACCAAGACAGAACCTGTTAATGAGCAAGACAGACAAGTGGAGCAGACAAGTCATCAGAAAAGTCAACCGTCAAGTCAGCTGACAAGTCAAGATATTCATGATGATTTCAGGAGAGACTGGAAGTTCAAATCTCATCATCTTAAGGATCTTATCATTGGTAATTCCTCAGAAGGAGTAAGAACCATATCTACTCTAAGAGAATCAAGTAATGTGGCATTTATGTTAGAAATGGAACTAAAACGCATTGAGGAAACTCTTGATGATGAAAACTGGATTCTTGCCATGCAAGAAGAACTCAACTAGTTCACCAGAAATGATGTCTGGACACTTGTCTCCAAGCCCAAAAACAAATCTGTCATTGGAACAAGATGGGTTTTCAGAAACAAATTAGATGAAGATGGCAAAGTTGTCAGAAATAAGGCAAGGTTAGTAGCTCAAGGCTATAACCGGTAAGAAGGTATTGATTATACTGAAACCTTTGCACCTGTAGCTAGAATAGAAGTCATTCGCATCTTAATGTCATATGTTGCACAACACCAAAGCACTCTTTTTCAAATGGATGTTAAAAATGCTTTTCTAAATGGTATAATTGAAGAAGTGTATGTTAAACAACCCCCTGGTTTTGAAGATAATGATAAACCAGATCATGTTTTCAAACTTAAAAAGGCATTATATGGTTTGAAACAAGCACCTAGAGCATGGTATGATAGACTTAGTTCTTTTCTCATGTATAATGGTTTTACTAGAGGACAAGTAGATACTACTCCATTTAAGAAAAGCTCAAAAGAAAATTTCATTATAGTCCAAATATATGTTGATGATATCATTTTTGGAGCAACTAATGAAAAGTTGTGCAAGGAATTTTCCAAGCTAATGCAAGCAGAATTTGAGATGAGCATGATGGGAGAGTTAAAGTTCTTCCTTATACTGCAAATCAAACAACAAGTGATGGAATCTACATCCATCAACAAAAGTATACCAATGAGATACTTAAGAAATACAAGATGGAAAATGTTAAACTCATGAAAACTCTTATGCAACCCAATGCAAAATTAATCAAAGATGGTGAAGGTAAAAAGGTAGACCAAACTGTCTACAGAGGTATGATTGGCTCTTTACTTTACTTAATTTCAAGCAGACCTGCCATTCAGTTTAGTGTCTGTATGTGTGCTAGATTCCAATCTGATCATAGAGAATCCCATCTTAAAGCTGTTAAAAGAATATTTAGATATTTGCTTGGGACTACTAATCTTGGCTTGTTGTATTTAAGAACTAAATAATACAGATTAGTTGGATTTTGTGAGGCTGATTTTACTGGAGACAGAATAGAAAGGAAAAGCACCAGTGGAGGATGTCACTTCATTGGAGCCATCTTAGTATCCTGGTCAAGCAAGAGCCAGACAACTATTGCCCTGTCTACTGCTGAAGCAGAATATATCTCAGCTGCTAGTTGTTGCTCTCGACTCTTATGGGTAAAACATCAACTTGAGGATTACTCTATTTATGAGCATGATATATCTGTGTGGTGTGATAATTATAGTGCTATATGCTTAAATAAAAATCCAATTCAGCATTCTAAGGCTAAGCATATTGAAATCAAACATCACTTTATAAAGGATTATGTTCAGAAAGGTATATTTGATATTAAGTTTGTTAAAACTAAAAATCAATGGGCTGATATTTTCACTAAACCATTAGCTGAAGATAGGTTTATATTCATTAGAGACAATCTGAACATGCATTGCATTGTTGAATGACCTGTCTAAATGTTATAAGTTTGACATGTCTATGCTACCTGTCTATTGTTTTTATATCACCTGTCTATGATACCTGACTGACTCTGCTGAGTCACTCTATTGGAACCCAACAGTTTTGGTTAAAATGGTTATTAATTATTTAATACCATTTATTAATTTGAAGCTAATCATGTGCACGACAGTTTTAATTCTCGAAACCATGTTTTCAGTCTAAGTGGGCACTGTAGTTCCCCACGTAACTCGTGCCGTTTAAAAAATTAAAAATATTTTCTTTCTCTCTCCCGACTTTATGACTATGAAAGGCAAATAGTCAGAAAGGTTACATCTTTACGCTTTCAAAACCTTGAATCTCTTCGTCTTCGTCTCTCTCTCTCTGTCAAACCCTTCTAAATCTTCAAAACCCTTGAAATCTCTTCTCTCTGTAATGGCACCTTCAAAGAATCTTTCTCCCAGTGAAATTGCTGGAAAATACAACATGAGACTTTCCTACTGGGACCTATTCCCAAGGAGAAGAAGACTCTCCTTCTGGGACCTATTCCCAGAAAAAGAAGGTCAGGCTACACAGTGCCTACTGTTGTGGCAACTGCTGTAAGGGTAGAAGTACCTATAGAAGCTCAAGCTGCAGAAGTTGAAGTTGCTACTACAACTGCTGAAGACATGTCTGTAGGAACACAAACAGTTGTCTATCCAGAGGTTGACCTTCTTAATCCTCCTCTACCAAGGAAGAAGCTGAGGATGTCTGAAAACCAAGTGGTTCTTCTATCCACCTCTCTTGAACCATCTTCTCCCTCCCAACAAGGTATTCTTAACCTACCTGTCTCATCTCCACCTCCTTTGTCTGTTCAACCCATTTCCCATGTGTCTCCATCTCCTTCACCTGTCCCTCTCGCCAAACCCAAACATTATCTTATGATGTAGTGTCTGATATATGTCAGTACACAGTAGTTCACAGGGATTCAACTCCCAAGGAACAATCTGGCATATCATCAAATCTTTTTGTGTCAGACTTGCAATCTCTAATGACTGCTAGCTTATCAAATCTATATGTCATTCCCTCACCTCCACCTCATATCCTTAACCTGTGTAGGGAGATTTTCTTTTATCCCTTATAGTCATCTTCATTAGAACACTGGAAGGAACTCGCTGTCATGCCTCCGTTGTAACGTTACCTTTTGTTTCTAAGTATTTATTTTTGTTAGTCACGGTTTCCTCCTCTTTCTTTCTTTATATCGACTCTTGCTTACCCCTAGCTCCCTCTGTTCTTGCTAACAAACCACCCCCCCCCCCCCCTCTTTAGATTAGAGTCACTCGTCTGTCTCTATTTGAAAGACTGTCTTCTGTCTTTTCATCTCCTGATACTAGCTATGTCAGAATAAAACCTCTGTTTAAAATTGCTTTTCTTCCTTTCTTTTATTATAGCCTTCGTCAATGTGTCTTCCCTCGTATCTCTTCACCTTTTTTCTGTGCCCAAAGCACCCCTAGTTTTAGCTTTGCCCTAGTACTTAGACCAGTCTGTTGTATCAACTAGCTTGACCACAGAAGCCTCCACTACTCAGCTGGTGGATCTACATCGCTTCAATCTGCTTCAAGCTCAGCTAGAAGAAACCGGAAGACAAGTGGATGAAGAAAGGCATGCTAGGCTGTTGTTAGAAAATAGAGTAGAATCTTTGTTTTTGCTTTTTATTCAGCCTCAGTAGTTTTTGTTTTTTAAAAGTTGCCTTGTACAATGCTTTTGATGAATAAAATATAACTTTTGTCTTTTCTCTTTACTGTTTTATGCTTTTCTGCATTATAGTTGTTTCCTTTTTGTTGTTGACAAAAGGGGGAGAAAGTAAAAGTTTAAGATTATTAAAATTGAACTTGTGTAACTTAAAAGTTTAAGATGATTAAAATTGAACTTGTCTAACTTATCTTAATTGTTGTTCAACTAACTCTAAGTTAAAAAGTTAAGTGCACTCTGAACTGGTAAAAATACTTTGTGCTTTTTGCTCTAATAGTGGACTACGTTCTAATAAATTGAACCTAAGTACACCTGTCTGCACAACCTATCTGGTTAAGAAAATTTCAACCTGTCTGAATCTTGTTGTCTTATCTGTTGATATTTTCTAAGGTTCATTAAATCATCTGAATGTTTGTCATCATCAAAAAGGGGGAGATTGTTAAGTCTCTAAAATGTCTGATGTGCATTTGCCCTAAGTTTTGATGAAAACTAAACATTTGTTACTGATTTAATTAACCTTCATATTGGTTGCTAATCTGTCTATCTAGTGTGCAGATTACAATGATAAGAATTATTATCTTCACCTGTCTGCCCACATAGAAGGTCATCTGTCTGTTGAGTAAAAGTCAACCTGTCTACTGACTAGGATGTTGACTGCTTGCATTGAAGATTCAACTTGTCTCTACTAAGTTCTCACACTCGTTTGTGGTTCTTCGATGAGGAACTCAAGTACAAAGAACTTTTGAGAGCCGTCCCCTCATGCAGAAGACTCTAAAGCTTTCTCTCTCGCGCTTATCAAGAAAGTCAGAAAGTCATTCTCACAAGCAACCTAGGAACTCGGAAGTGAAGTCTAGTTAAAGAATGTTTCCAACATGCTTTATTCCCTAGTACTAAAGAGAAATGTGCTCTGTAAAGTACAAAAGCATTCTGCACAACTCTGATTTGGCTACTGCACGATGCATAAAGCCCTGATCTTCCTTGTTAGAGTACAACTAACATTCCTATTGCATTAATGACTGCCCAGAACGGCTGTATTACTTTTAATGGAGCTCTGCTTGAAGCCAATATTTGAAGGAATGTCTCTAACGGATCTTCAATGCTTGAAGGCTATAAATACAGAAGTCATTGAAGATGAAGATAAAGAACTCACAGCCTTAAATAGCCATTACTATGCGCATTCAAATCTTCATTCTTTCATTCTGTATTCTTCAATCATTTGAAGTTATTACACAGTCTTTCTAAACTTATATTTAATTAACTCTTCTGAGTGTTAGTGAAAGACTTGCAAATTGTATTTATTACAATCTTCCCTCAAACAAACCTGAGTGATCCTGAAGAGGCTATGTGAGCAAAGAATACTTATCTTGGAGCCTGGAGAGGCTAGGTGTGTAAAGAATACTTGAAGTCTGTAACCTGATCAGTTATAGTGGAGAAAACTTGGTACTGCCAAGGACTGGACGTAGCCCTAGTTGTTAAAGGGTGAACCAGAATAAATAGCTGTGTTTATCTCTCTTCCCTTAAACTCTTTAGTTGCTTTGATTGTATTATTTGCAACCTAACTAAAGGGGTTAAAGTGTGAATATCAAACTTGTTTTCAAGTTGCGCGTTTGTGTGTTTTTCTGTTAAAGTTACACTAGACAGGTCACCTGTCTGTGCAGTGTTTTTCACACTTGTCTGAACCTAACTTCTATGTGCAAAAAGTTTTTAACTTTGTTTTAATTTTGATAAACACAATTCAACCCTCATTCTCATGTTGATAGTTGTCTATTTCAAGTTTTAAACTTCTTTTCAAGTCTACTCAAGTTTCCTAAGACTCCAAAATGAATTCTGGAACATTTGGTTTAAAATTAGTTGAAAAAGGAATTACGCGATTTTCGTATTTAACGACGTTTGGTCAAGTTTTAGAATTTTTGTACAACCGTGAAGTGAAACTCTAAATTATCATTTTAATACTTTAATACAAGTATTTGAACCTAAGAAAGTGAAGGATTTGAGAAAAAAACGATCATATTTTTTAAAATACGGAATTTGAGTTGAAATACAGTAAAAAGCGGCAAAACTGTGTTTTAAGTATTTCAATGTTTTCGAGAAATTGTTTTTGAGAGATTTGGTACTTATGTACATTTGGTGAAATTCGATTTTTAAATGATTGGTTTTAACCAAAGGTTTTGGTTTTAAAACAAAACGAATTTTAATATGTGAGGACGAGCATTTACGATAAAATGCAAAAACCTAAGTCATGAATGACTTAGTGGAAACTCAAACTTAATAACTTATGACGTGGGGTGGAACAAAACCTTATGTCATAAACTATGGATAATTCATTATCCATACCTCCATAAGATTTAATGGACTAAGAGTTATTTGTTTTTCTTGGAAGCCAAGAAAAAAGGTCAACTAGAAAAGTGCATAGAAATAATTAATTGGACTTGTGATCTAATTTCATAATGGGTTAGAATTTGTAATCAAGTGCTTTAAGATACTTTTGCACAAAGATGCAAGGTTTCTTGAGAACTTTAGCTGGATGTTAAGGGCCGGTGATTCGGACCTGAAAACATCTAGCGTCTAAGAACAACACGTCGAATGGATTCCGGTGGAATCAAGAGGTTATCCGGTGGATGGACGAGAAGAACGCTTTTCCAGCAAACTTTTCCTAAACACATAGTGAAACTATGTTCTGTAAAGTCGTTGTGCCTAGGAGATTGAGCTGACACTTTAATGTGGGTGTGATTTTCGTAATGACGATCTGGTTGATGCTTGGGGATGTCGGGGGTATGAAATACTCATATAGGCCCAGTTGGTAGCTCCTCTATGGTGTGGTGATCTTGCAATACACCGACATACTCGACTAGATGCTACGTGTGTTCTGGTAGTGTATATTGATAGTTGTACGTACCTGTGTGTCGTACCAATGCATATCTGTGTTATGTGTATGATGAATGGGGATCTCACCTCATTTTCTGTATTTTCTGGTTTTGTTTTATTTTACGTTCTACAAAGACGATGACAGTAATGTTTCACCATCACAATCAGCTGGAGATTGAGATGACTTGAATGTATGGACACAATCTCTTAAGAGACCCAGTTATCTACCAACTGTGCCACTATGTTATCTATTATTTATGTTTGAGATGATGTATGTTAAATATTATTTATGCTATTTGCGAAAATAAAAAAAAGTAAACCCGTACTTTTTTAGTCGAAAATATTTATTGTTTGCTTTACTCGATCTTATAGAATGTATATGTCATAGACAATATAATGCTTGAGAAGAGTATTACATGAAATGAGAAGAGAACGAAATGTTAAATTTACTCTTCATCTAATATAAACATAATTTTCATTCAAGAAAAACTTATCTTTTTTTCTTTCAACATTCTCTCGTACTAAAAAATCTTTTAAATTCATTTTTTTCTTGTCACTTCCTTTCTTTTCTATCGACATTTTTTTATTCCGTGCTTTCCAATTTCTTTCTTAAAAAAAAACAAAGTTTACGAGTTGAGTTACCTCTTTGGTAAATTTCCAAGTTTGAGAATCTTATTTTATTATTACAGTTGTATTATTTGTACAACTAAATGTTATATTTTTTTTAGACAATTTTTTGTTAATGATTAATGCAATTCAAAATTATGGTTAATGATGTATTGAACTTGGTTAATGAGTACACATGTAGCAAATGGATAACTCGTTAATCATCCAGTGAACTACATTAACCATTAATAGATATATTAGTGGATGGTTAATGAGGTACCCATTTACCATATGTTTACCCATTAATCATGTTCAATACATCGTCAACCACAATTTTTGAACTACATTATTACATGGATGCACTACAAAAAAAGAAAGAAAGAAAGAATAAGTGTTAAGGCGGTTGGGCCTCTCTGCCCTGCCATTGGTTAAATGACGTCACTTTCACTTTTTTATTATTGTTTGGGACTCAAAGTTTTTAAAACCGGACCGATAAGGTACCTGTTCAAGGTTCAATGATCTAACCATGGTTGAACCGCAGTTGAATCGATAATAATTAAATAATATTTTTTTTAACTTTTAATATAATTTATTAAGTAATAATAACATAAATTTTAAATTCTCATATTTTGTTAACAATATAAGATACTTTTTGTATTTTTTGATAATTTAAAAAAAAAAAATCTTGTATTTGTTCCCATTAGTGTAAGAAAAACCAATTTCAAGGACCCTTCATAAAGCTTCCTTATATGTTTTTTGGTCCAACTATAAAAAAAAAAAACTGGCCTGAGTTAAGCCCAATCTACATTAGAGAAAGAAAACAGAATAAATGATTTTTGTTGAACAATGATGAGCCCAGCCCAAATCCATTTCTGCACATATTAAACTAAAACAACCCTAATTTTTATTAACATTAATTAATTAATTAATTAATTAACATCAGCCGCCATCCTCCCCCTCCCGTCTTCTTTTCTGGTTCTGCCAACGATTTCTGGTACTTAACGGTAACACATTCAGGTCTACGTGGTTCCACTTCACTCTTCTTCTTTCTAACGCGTTCTAGTTCTTCGATCTCTCTCCTTTTTCTTGCCCCATCATCACTGTATCTCCTCGTCTCTCAAGTCCAAGGTCGCCGAGTTGCTGGAATCAAAGAGAAAACAATGGAGCAAAATGCTTTTTTCTCGGACCGGCGAAAATTTGTCCGGTTTCGTACCGGTTCGACGGTTTTTATCCGGTTTTTTGGCAGAGCGGTTGCGAGGGTTGTTGCGACCGGATGACAGGCCGGTTCCCGGTCCGATCGGTCGAACCGGCCTATCCGGTCCGGTTTTTTTTACAAAAGAAAGTGTTATAATTTAGAAATTGAAGCAGGAATCGGGTTTTGCAGAGTGCAACTGCGGAGAGAAGAGAATGAAGAAGGTTATGTCTTTTGATCTGCTAATAATATTCCTCTTTTTTTTAAACAACTCAAGTGCCGAAGAAGCTTTCGATGTTCGCAAACATCTCTCTACTGTCTCCAGGTATCTCTTTCAATCCCACATCACAAAAATCACAATTTACTTTCACCATTGCTTCAATTTATTCTGCAACAACATTTCTAGTTTTTGTTCATATTTCTATTTGATCTTTGATTCAGCATGTCTTCTGTTGTGGCTTGTTTCTGTCAACATGTCTTAAAACATCCTAGGATTTTAATTTTGATAACAATTTTGTAATTTTTTTTTTTGTTTAGTTGTTGAACAATTAAGGTGATTTACTAAGGAGACATAGAAAAACTATGAAGGATTTGGATGTCAATGGTTTTTTTGTATAGACATGATTTAAGATAGAATACTATGCGTTGTTTGATCCAGCTGGCGAACCCCACCTGGTGGAAAAAGGCTTTGATGTTGTTGTAGTATTGAACAATTAACCTAACTTGTTGTGCGCACTATTCTGAGCTTATATCAATTTTAAATTAAATTTTCCTTGTTATTTTTCTCTGCAGATATGGTGCTATGAAAGATATTGCTGACAATAACTTTATACCTTCTAATATTCCTGAAGGATGTGTTCCAATCCATTTAAATCTCGTGGTAATTTTCTCAAACAATGTGAGGATAATGGTTTCATTTATTATGAATTATGAATGATATGTTCCGATACAGGGTCTGTTTGGTTTAACCGTTTACCATTCTCTGTTACATTTTTTCAATAAAAACAGAAAATATACTTGAAAAGATGTTTGGTTGGATTTTAGAAAATATTTTATTTGAAAATTGTTCCGTCCAAATATCTCGGATATGAGATACTCGGCTGAACGAGGATTAGTGGGGTGTTTTTGGATTGTGCTTGACAGAATGTGGATTCTGCTCCTACGTATCCAAAAGGGAATCAAAGCAAACGTAGTTCGAATGAGGGTAAGCCCCCTATTTATAGTGATCTCTCAGATCAAGCTCCGAAATAAGCGGAGGAATATTTGGATCGATCGCGATCATGGGGAAAGATATCCTGAGCCCGATTATCCTGGAGTGACATTATGGCTAGCGAGATATTCGGCCCAGCTTAGTCATGGATGGATAGCTTGGGGGTCGAGTAGTTATCCCGGGTGTCGTGTCGTGTGGCCGACATGTCCTCGGCCAGAGGAGTTTGGGCCAAGGCCCATTCGTGGGGGTAAGATCTTTTTGTCAAGTGTATAGACGAGTTCTCGGTCTAACATTCTCGCCAAGACACAAGCCCCCCGAGCTCCGAGCTTGAATAAGCGAAGGAGCCGATACGTATGAAACCGAGCTTATTTTTCGGCTATGCGCTTATCCACATTCTCACTGTCGTTTCAATCAAGTCCTCTCTCTTTTGTCGAGAAAGCAATTATTCCCCTATTACTTCTTCTACACGCCATAGACAAAAAACCCTAGAGTTCCGCGCCCATTTAATGGGGGAAAATCAAAAGTCGCGTCGGGACAATCAAAAGTTACGCCTTTTTGGGCCCGATGGACAATGGGCTTCCAATCGCAGGCTATAAATATCTCTCTCCGCGCCCACTCCCTCCTACTTTGCTTACCCTTCTTTGCCATTCACCCTCGTCTTCCAAGTTTACGCCATTGTCTCTCTCGCTTGTCATCCTCCGTACGCTCCGTCTCTTCCTTTCCTTCGTGCTTCTAAGCTCTATTTCTGGGTTTCCGAGATATGAGTTCATCTCGTGTCTTCCGAGTCGAATACTTCGCCTCTGGTTGAGCGAAGTTTCCCAATCGGGGATCCTTTTCGCTTTTCTTACGTGCCTTCACGGAATCGAGCGTCGGGAGGCGGAACCGTCCTCCTCCGGGTCATCTTCGATCGACTCGGATTCTTCCGAGTCCCGATTCTCCTAGGTCCGGTTCTCCCCCTCCTGCTGAGTGTCCAAACCCGCCGCAGAACAACGCCCTAGGGTCCCAAAAGACCCTATTCCTGATATTACCCTTCCTGGGTATACCTGGGTAAAAGGGGAGGTTGGAACCTTTTTTTCTGACTACCAAACTCCCGATTCAATTGTTCAACTTCGGTCCCATATCAATATCTCGGCCTGAGGACGAGTCCGAAGTTTATTTGTTCTCCGTGCTCGGCACCGAGTGTGTCTTTCTAAGGGCTCGCCCTTCCGAGCCCCCTTTACATATATGTATAAAACACTTTTTGAGAAACCGCATGTGTCTCTTCCTTTTACTCGAGTTTGAGTGCGACGCTCGAGGACCATGAACGTCGTACCTACTCACCTTCACCCTAACAAATGGGCTTTTATGAAAGCCTTCGCATTCTATGTAAATACATAAGGATAGAGCCCACCACTCCAAAATTTTTGTACTTTTATCAAACCAGATTTGGCGAGAAAAAGGGATGGGTATCCCTTAATGGGTTGAACCAAGAGGTCTTCTTAGTTTATACGCATCGTCGTATAAAGACTTCAAGGTTGGCTTCTTCCGAGTTCGCCCCCTCGAGTTCTCATACCTCCCACTTTTTTACGAGAATAAATATGCCAAGTTTCCTTTATACTGGCAATCCTCTCCCACAAAATTCGGCTTGGCTTCGAGTATCATTCCCTGCCACGAGGATAGGCGGGATATAGATGTACTAGAAAATCTTCCTCGGCCCCTCCATTGTGCACGCCTTCGAAACTCCCCTTCTCCTCCACCCCAAGGTCCGACCTTAAAAGTAAGTGCTCGGCTTTTTAGTTTCTTAAGTATTTTCTCGCATGTGTTGTTATACTAACAACTCTTTCTTTTTGATCATCATCATGGGAAAATTCGACTTTTCAAAGCTTGTCAAGGCTGGTGTTGGTAAAGAGGGTCGTGGTCCCTCTTCAACCGAGAAGAAGCGAAAAGACCTCCTCCCACCAAGGCTTCGCAAAGGGGGCTTCGCCATCCGCCCTCAAAAAAGAAAGAGGCGGGAGGTTGAAGTGGTCGCCGAAGATTCTCCCCTTCCTCGGCCCAAGCTCCCCGCCCTACTACTCGGGGGACGCAAATCGCGGGGCGAGAATGCAGCCACCTTCCGCCCCTCGAGCCAAAATGGTACAACACTACCCCGAAGGCGGGGACTTCATCTCTCCGGGGTGAAGACTTCAACCCCTCCTCCTCTTTCGACTCGAGCCTCTTAAAAGCCGGATCTTCGGTTTATCAAGCAAACAGGGGGCCCGATCTAGCATGGAGGCCTCTCGGTCTCATCGCCTTGTGGCTGCAGCCTTGGCTCAGTTTCAGAGCCGAGAGGTGACGGAGACCGAGAGGAAGTCTCAACAATTGGAGTCTGAGTTTGCTGCTATCGAGAGGTTGAAGGGGGATCTTTCCCGGATTTCCTCCGAGAATGAACGCCTGACTACCACCATTGCTGACATTAATACTCGGAACTCTGAGCTAGACTCTCGGGTAAAATCAGCCGAGGAAGGCAGAGTTCGGGTTGAAGAAGACAAGGCTCGTGCCGAAGGAAAACTTAAAGAGGCTCAGGCTGAGATTGATCGGCTCAAGGCTGCCTTGGAGGCTGAGATCCAGGCTAAGATGCTGCTCGAGGAGGACGTAAAGGAGGCCACCAGCTGCATTGTCATCGAGCACCGGAAAGGTTTTGACAAAGCCATTGCCCAAGCTGAGGTTCTAGTTCCCGGCATCGACCTTTCGGGGGCCGATGTGAACATGGAGGTGGTGAATGGGGAACTTGTTCCCATTATTCCTGAGGGAGAGGAAGAGGTGGACGTGGTGGGGGGCTCTCCCGAAGGTCACATAGAGGCCGAGGAAAGCCATAGGGGGGAGTAACTGTTGTAGTTTCTTGTTTTTTGTCCATCCTTTGTACTGGGCTCATTCCCTTGTAACCTGACATTACTTAAATGAATACCATTATCATTTTGCTGATTCTTTGTTGTGTTTGGAGTGTCAATCGAATTTTCGGCTAAGGCCAAAATACTCTACCGTCCAAAAATGGACGGTGGTTGTTACACGACAAGCACGTGTTTTACATTTTGCGTTGTCATGCATTAAATGCTTTGGAAACCGTAATGGGTTCACGCAATCGCTGCCTTTTGCTTAGTTTCGAGGTTTGTTTTCCCAACAAACTCTCACGCATGCTACTTCCTTCCTTGCTTATAAATAGGGTCCTTCTGCTGCCTCACTTGTTCATCCCTCATCCTTTTCCCTCAGCCAAGTTCGTTTCTTACTTCTCTTCCACCCGAGTAGTTCTATGCTAGCGTCAGGGGTTTACGTTCCCCTCTCCCAGTTAACATCCTTTTTTGGGTTTCACATCCGCCAAAAAGGATGTAAGTGGGAGACGGGATCTAGAATTCCTTGATCCTTCAAGAAGGATGTTAACTGGGAGAATAATAATCTTCGGGAGTCGAGAATGGGGTAGAGGCCGTCTACTCCCTGAGTTGGCCGAGCACCTCATCATCCAGCTTTCTCAGGGAGAAGTGACTACAGCCTCCCTTAAGAGAAACTGGTGGCGCATGATTAGGGGGATTGGGGGCCGTCCGGAGTTGCTCCTGCTCTGACTGGGGGGACTACTGTCCCGCCGAGCGGCCCTTGTTTTCAATTTCGGCTTTCGACTTCATAGTAGTGCTCGGTCCCCTGAATGTACTTTTCTAAGAGTCAAACTCGGCTTTATTTTTGCGCATTGTACTTGGTTTCCTTGAATGTACTTTTCTAGAATCAAACTCGGCTTTATTTTTGCCTTGCGCATTGTACTCGATTTCCTTAATAAAATAATGGCTCGTACTCGGCCTTTCCGAATTTTGTTCTTTGCTCATATTCGGCTTTACTAATTTCGCGGCTTAAATTCAACGCCTATAACTTAATAATAACTCGGATTCGGCTAGTAAGATCGTGCTTGACCTTTATACTTAACTTTATGGCTCGTCCTCGGCCACCAGGCTCAAACTTGGCCTTTAGAATGAAATTGGCTCGGACTCGGCCATCAGGCTCAAACTTGGCCTTTAGAAGATAACCGGCTCGAACTCGGCCGTTGCCTCGTACTCGGCCACCAGGCTCAAACTTGGCCTTTAGAAGATAACCGGCTCGGACTCGGCCGTTGGCTCGTACTCGGCCACCAGGCTCAAACTTGGCCTTTAGAAGATAACCGGCTCGGACTCGGCCGTTGGCTCAGACTTCGCCACCAGGCTCAAACTTGGCCTTTAGAAGATAACCGGCTCGGACTCGGGCCGTTGGCTCGTGACTTCGGCCACCAGGCTCAAACTTGGCCTTTAGAAGATAACCGAATCGAACTCGGCCGTTGGCTCGTCCACCGCCACGAAGATAAGATGCCTGCAAAATAAATACTTCGGCAAAACAAGAGAAAATAAAATCATATTCATAATAAATTTTGTTTTTTATTGGATGGAGTCCGCGGTGTGCCTCGTTAAAACCTCCCCGGTCAAAACCCATTTTGGGAAAAAAATACCGAGGTAGAAAAAAGAGTATAGCACCCGACTATATACATCAGCTGTAATAAAACTTTAAATGAGAAGCATTCCAAGTCCTCGGGATAGGATTTCCTGACAATTCTTCTAACCTATATGCCCCGTTCCCCAGGTTTTCAGCTACTCGGAATGGCCCTCCCCAGTTTGCCGCTAACTTGCCTTCCGTGCGGTCCTTCCTCGCTTCCCCTTTTATTCTCAGCACTAAGTCTCCGCGCAGAAAACTCCTTGGCTTCACTCTTGAATTATACCTTCTAGTGACTCTCTGCTTTTGTGCTTCTTCTCTCGATTCCCGCTTCCTCCCTAACTTCTTCTACCAAGTCAAGTTCGATCCTCATATTGCTCTCATTGTCGTTCGCTCGTGTTGCATACGCTCGGAAAGACTCGTTCACCAACCTCTACTGGGATCATGGCGTCGCTTCCGTGACGTCACCGAAGTGGTGTTTCTTGAGTGGTAGATTGAGGCGTACAGTGGTAGGCCCAGAGGATACTCGGAACTCTTCTCGCCCAAGCTCCTTTAGATCTTCCTACTCTTTCTTCTGCTTCCCGAGGATGATCTTGTTAGTCGCCTACCGCCCATTAGTTTGGGGGTGCTCAACTGATGTAACTTGGTGCTTAATCACCGAGGTTGTCATAGAATTCCCGCAGCCTTCTTATCCACAAATTATCTTCCGTTGTCGCTGACGATTGCAAAGGGAATTCCGTGCCTACAAATAAGGCTCTTCCACACAAATTTCTGCACTTTCTCGGCGGTAATCTTGGCCAAAGGCTCTGCTCGATACATTTGGTGAAGTAGTCCACCGCTACCGCAGGGAATTTGACTTGGCCTTTGGCTACAGGGAAAGGCCCCGTATGTCCATTCCCCACATAGCGAACGGCCAAGGCGAGTTTAATGTGTGAAGTCCTTCGTGGGGGTATGATTTACATTGGAAAATCTTTGGCACTCATCACACCGCTTTGTCCACTCCGAGGCAATCAGCTCGATGGTAGGCCAATAGTACCTGCTCGGACTACCTTGGAGGCCATTGATCCGCCTCCACCGTGAAAACCACAGATTCCTTGAACCTCTTCCATGACATACTTGGATTGTGCCTCATCGACATTTTAGCAATGGCGCCGAGAATCCTCGCTTATACAACTCCCCAACGATTATGGTAAAGTGACTTGCCCCGAGCCCGACTTTCCTCGGCTTCTACCGATCCGAGGGTAGAGTTTACGAGGATAAATACTCCCATATGGATGTCATCCACTCTCTGGCCAACCAACTCGTTAGCCATCACCTCTTCTCGTCCCAATGCCTTGGTTCATTGAGGGTTTCTTGAATAACTGCTTCCGGGTGTCCCTCTTTGCTTTGTGCTGGCTAGCTTAGACAAAGAAATCAGCCCGAGTGTTTTCTTCCCGGGAATGTGCTCAATAGTGAATTTTTCAAAGCCGGAGATTAATTTGTTGACCTTACACAAATATCTCGGTGAGTCGAGGTTCCTTCGCTTGATAGCCTCCTGGATATTTGTCCTGACTAGTTGTGAATCACTCGGCACTTAATGACCCTTTGCCCCCATTTCATTCGCCACCTTAGTCCCGCTATCAAAGCTTCATACTCGGCTTGATTGTTCGAGGTTTTGAATTCGAACTTTAACGATTGCTCCAAGATCAAATCTCCGGTCCTTCCGAGAATCACCCCCGCTCCACCGCCCGACATTCGAGGATCCATCCACGTATAAATTCCACCATATATCCTCGCCATCGGGTCGTGGATGGAGCTCGGCTATGAAGTCGGAGAGGCATTGTGATTTCGAGAGGTCCTCTCATCTCGTATTTCAAGCCAAACTCGGACAATTCTACCGACCAAGCAATCATACGCCCGCCAATTCAGGCTTTTTGAGTATCTCATTTAATCGGGTGATCCGTCTTAACAACCACTTGGTGACTCAAAGCACGGGCGCAACCGCCGAGTCATGCGGTCACCAAGGCTAAGACCGACTTCTCAATGACTTGATACCGAAGTTTTCGGATCATGAAGCACCCTACCGATGAAGTATACTGGCATTTGGGCTTTCTCTACCTCCTCCGACGATGACTCACACTGATAGCATTCTCGGAGGTCGATAGATACGAGATACAATTCTTTCCCGGGGATGGGTCTTGTTAATATCGGGGGGAGGATAGAAAGTCCTTGAAGTCAACAAAGGCTTTCTCGCAGTCCTCGGTCCACTTGAAGGTTTGGGGCTTCTTCAGCTAGTTTGAAGAAAGGCCGAGCTTTCATGCGATTTGGGTAGGAACCGAGATAATGATGCAAGCCGTCTGCCAATCTTTGTACTTCTTTAACGCTCGCGGGCTTCTCATCTCAATTACGCTGCCCGGCACTTATCGGGATTGGCTTCAATTCCCGGTGCGTCAAGATAAAGCCGAGGAATTTACCCCCGGACACCGAAAAACACACTTCTCCCAGGGTTTAGCCTCATGTTGTACCTTCTCACCTGGAATATTTCTTCCGGATCTATAGGGTGGTGGTCAGGGGTCATCGGATTTCACCACCATATCATCCACATATACTTCCATGGTTCTCGCCAATTTGCTTCTCAAATACCCGGTCCATAAGTCTCTGGTAAGTAGCTCCCGCATTCTTCAAATTTCAAACGGCATTACTCAGAGCATAATTTGACCCCTCAATAATGAAGGTCACTTTCTCCTCATCCGGGGTACATTCAATTTGGTTGTACCCGGAGTATGCATCCAAGAAGCTTAGAATTCTGTGATCCGAAGCCCCACAACCACTGTCAATACTCGGCAAAAGGATAAGAGTCTTTTGGGCAAGCTCTGCTTCGGATCTGTGTAATCGGTGCACATGCGCCACTTGCCGCTTTGCTTTTTTGACGAGAACGGCGTTGGCCAGCCCATGTGGTGTATTCTACTTCTCGGATAAAGTTGGCCTTGACCAACTTCGCTTGTCTCCTCTTCTACCACTTTTCTCCTTTCTTCACCTAATCTCCTTTTTCTTCTGGGCCACTCAGCCTCGGGACAGATTGCCAATTTATGGCATAAGAAGTTGGGATCGATTCCGGCATGTCGATGTGGTCCAGGGCGAATAGATCGGCATTTCTCGCAGCAGACTTGCTTTATTTCTTCTTTCAAAGTAGGCTCAAGGTGACCACCGAGTTTAGTGCACTTTGTTCAGTCGCGCGCCGAGTTGGAATTTCTCTAACTCCTCGATAGGTTGTGGACGTTGTTCCCGCATGTCAATCCCGGGATCCAGCTCAACGGAGTTTCTCGAATTCACCGCCTTGTCCTTCCCCCCGTCTAGGGGTTTCTATCGGTGCGGGTTTAAGTTTGCTCACCCGCAAACTATCAAGCATAGCATTGTCTTGCCATCCTCCGATCCGCTTCGGACAGCCACTATATCCCCCGAGCTAGAAGGGAACTTCATCGTGAGGTGGGGAGTAGAGACCACAAACCCCCAACTCGTTCAGGGACGGTCTTCCGATCGGGATATTATACGATGTAACAAAGATTAACTAGCACATACCGACCATGATGGTCTTAGAAGCTCTGCCATCGCCAAAAGTAGTCAAGAGGTCAATATATCCCCGAGTATCAACTCGCTCCCCTCGCGAAGCCAACGAGCTTCTTTGTCAGACGCACTGAATTGATTTCTCCGGGATCCCGAGCTTCAAACGCCGAGTAATACAATATATCCGCAGCTCTCCCGATCGACGAGGGTTCTTTTGACCGAGAAGTTGGCCAACCTGTGCGGTGATTACCATGGGGTCTTCCCGGTTGGGATCTACTCCCACAAAATCTTCATCTAAAAAGATAATAGGTGGGGAACTTCGGGAGGCTTGCCGGATACCTGAGATTGACAACTCGGATGGCCCGCAGATGTCTTCTCCGAGCTGAACTTGTTGCGCCTCCCCGCGAACCCTCCCGAGATGGTGTTTATCACTCCCTGGATGACATTATCCTCTTCCCCGTCTTTCATTCTCGCTTTCTCTGGTCTCTCGCTCTCTCATCATTTCGCCGATCGCGCCCCTCCTCGAGCTTCGGCCACCCTCTCTCCTTCTCGTTTCCACCGCGCCTCTCACCTGTTGTTGTTGTTTCTTCTGGACAAAGTTATTGAGGTGGCCACTGAACCAGCTTCTTCAATTTTATCCCATAGGACCCAAAGACTCCTCGGTGGTATGACCATAGTTGCGGTGATACCGACAATGCTTCCGGCAATCTGCGTTTGGGGGTGTGGCCACGATTTGGGAGTCTGCAGGTTCCTTCACACAGACGCTTCCTCGAACACCCGAGCCCGATTTGTATTGAGGGGAGTATAATGCTCATACTTCGGTCCCCTCGGGAAATGCTCGCTAGGGCCTTTAAATCTCGGTTTATCACCCCCTGCCCTCCTCTTGTCTCTACCTTCTCGCCTGTCGGCATCATCGGTCCGATCCCTTTTCTTGGACTCCTCCACCTCCTCCATATTGATGAAACCTGCAGCCTTTCTTCTCAGTTCGTCCATGTCGGCTGGTGGTTTCCGAGCCAAGTGCCTAGCAAAAGGGCCGGGTCTCAACCCGGTCAGGATGGTGTGTAGTGCAACATCGGCACTGAGATTGGGGATGAGTACCGCCTCCTTGCTGAATCTGGCCATGAAGTTGCGCAGGGATTCATTCTTCTCTTGCCTGAAGTTCACCAGTGAGGCCTAGGTTTTTTGGTGGGCTCGGCTCGTGGCAAACTGAGTCCACCGAGGCTGGGGGTAGCTGGGTGTACCAAGTCAACGCTGCCTCCTTCAGTGTGGTTGGGAAAACTTTGCACATGACAGCGTCGTCATCCGTAAAAAGGTACATCTGCGTGGTGAAGGCGTCCAAGTGACGCTCGGGGTCTGAGGTGCCATCATATTTGTCAATGTTGATGGGCTTGTAGTTGGCTGGCAAAGGGACCCCCATGATATCATTCGTGAAAGGATGCCTCGGCTTCCGCAGGCTGGCCTTGTCATTAAGCCTGTTTGTTTGGAGTGAAAATTCTGGGGCATGCCTAGGGAATCCCTCTTCCCTTGCTCGGTTGTCGTGGTGGGAAGCCCGGAGGTGGGACCCCCTTCCCTATACAAGTTTCTGGACCCCTCAATCTCGGGAGGTCGGCGCTCTCTTTCATGTGAGGAAGAGACCGACCTTTCCCTGCTCTGCTCTCTCTCACGACGGCCATTCTGCCGGCGGATTTCTTCGTTCTCTCTTCTCACGCAACTGCGCGCGAGAAGCTCTCGAACCACGGGATTGTCGGTCATTCTCGCTGGGCCTACGGATTGTTCTCCATTATCCCCGTTAACTCCGTTGTTGGCATTCCTTGGCTCCTCCCTCCTCCGCAGCTTCCGCTCCTCGTCCTCACCATTTTGTGTGGTATGGGAAAATATTTGCTTCGATTCCCACAAAGGGCGCTTAAATGTTCCGTCCAAATATCTCGGATATGAGATACTCTACTAACGAGGATTAGTGGGGTGTTTTTGGATTGTGCTTGATGGAATGTGGATTCTGCTCCTACGTATCCAAAAGGGAATCAAAGCAAACGTAGTTCGAATGAGGGTAAGCCCCCTATTTATAGTGATCTCTCAGGATCAAGCTCCGAAATAAGCGGAGGAATATTTGGATCAGATCGCGATCATGGGGAAAGATATCCGGAGCCTGATTATCCGGAGTGACATTATGGCTAGCGAGATATTCGGCCCAGTTAGCTGCGGATGGATAGCTTGGGGCCGAGTAGTTATCCTTGGGTGTCAGGTGTGCTGACATGTCCTCGGCTTCAGAGGAGTTTGGGCCAAGGCCCATTCGTGGGGGTAAGCTCGGTTGGTCCAGTGTATAGACGAGTTCTCGGTCTTACATTCTCGGCCAGTACAAAAATGTTACTTGAAATGAACTCAAATATGAAAGCAATGAAAGATGTTTTCACTGTTTTAAGAAATACACTGCAGAAATTTTGCAATTTCAAAGACATCCGAACTTTTCTTTCTTATGTAATACTAATAACATACCTGTTTCTAAATTCATGGAAGCTGAATGAAAATGATTTTCTGATAATTAAAATTAATAGAGGCTGAAAACTGAAAACATCTCCACAAACACAATGCAACCTTAAATTCTTGTTCTCATTTTTGCAACAATTCTTATATTCATGTTTGTAAAGTTATTTGCACTTCGCACAAGAAACGTTGAATGAATGGTTAATCTTTCTTTTCTAGAATGTCATGCTTGTTGTTATTGATAGTTTTGAACTGTCTGGCCACACTTTTTGACCTAATGTAAAGGATAATGCTACTCTACTTTCCCAGGCAAGGCATGGAACTCGTTCTCCTACAAAGAAAAGGATAAGGGACTTAGATAATTTGTCAGCCCATCTAGAAGTTCTTATAACGGATGCAAAAGAGCGAAATTTGCCTATGGAGAGAGTTCCTTCCTGGCTACATGGATGGAAATCTCCTTGGCAAGGAAGGCTTAAGGGTGGTGAGCTAATTAGCAAAGGAGAGGAAGAATTATACGAGCTTGGAATCAGGATCAGAGAAAAGTTTCCAAATTTGTTTGATGAAGAATACCATCCAGACATATATCCTATAAAGGCAACTCAGGTGAGGTTATCTTCTCAAATTTCTTTACCTTGTCTAGGTAGATTTTGGTGTTCTAAAATTTTTTGCTGGCTCGATTTACCACACTTATAGTTTTGGGATTGGTCAGGAAACCTTAGATCCCAGGCCCAAAGAAAAAATTAAAAATCTTATTTCTGTTGTTTTGAGTTGATGAAAGGATTCTAAGACGTGATGATGATAAGTTGCAGTGCCACTGCATCGTTAACTGCAATATAAGGCATGGATTTTCTTGTTTATTTTTGGAAGCTACAAACATATAATTTATGCATCTCTTTCATGGAAAAAAGGTTCCTCGAGCGTCGGCTAGTGCTGTGGCATTTGGAATGGGACTTTTCAGCAACAATGGAAGTCTTGGACCTGGGCATCATCGAGCTTTTGCTGTTACAAGTGAAAGCCGTGCTAGCGACATCATGCTAAGATTTCATGACTGTTGTCATAACTACAAGGTATGTTGTGGCCTCCGTTGATTTCTTATGAGGACTTTTAACACAAACCCTTACATGTGTATCTGACACAATTACATGTAATCATAAACTTCATAGTTGGCCAATATCATACATTTTTATGTCTATTTGCAAATATGCTTGTTATACATTATATAATCACCAAAACTGCATGTGTTACCCTTTTTGCTCAACAATTCTTGATGACCATGTTTCTGTGTCTGCCCCTTTCAGTGATAAATTTGTTCCCATATTGCTGCAAGGTGCTTTTTGTTTACAATTTTGTCCTGCCGTACCATCCTGATGGAACTTAGTTTAAATGAATTTAAATTGCCCCCATTCACCTCATAAAAGGGATGTCACATGTTGAACATGAAAATTGTTTTGTGCTTTGAAGCGGCTATCTAGAGTAAACAATAGGCAGCATACTTGATTACTTATTGCTAAAGCTTCAAGCATAAGTGCATGTTTACTTGGACAATAAATTCATGAAAAGGGGATTAATTCCATATTATTTTTATTTTTCCGTAATGGTTGCTTAGGACATTTCTTGATCTTAAATGTTCATAAAGTATCAATTGTGATATATTTTTGCTACCTTTTTTTGCCTGTTTATATAATTTCTTGAGTTTTGGGTGCAGACTTTTAGGAAAAGGAAGGAACCTGCAGTTGATAAACTTAAGGAACCTCTCTTGGATGAGATTACATCTGCATTAGTTGGGCGCTATGGGCTAAATTTTACAAGGCAGGATACATCTTCTCTGTGGTTTTTGTGTAAACAGGTGATTACATTTCTTTATTCCCAATTCCTTTTGGTTTTCACCGTGCTCTTTTTTGTTTCTTGAATTTACATATAATCATTTACTGATGCAGTGGAGATTGATTAATTTATTTTCTTTCTTTCAATTGCCCAATTGTGGTTATTTTGACAGGAAGCATCCTTACTGGATATAACTAATCAAGCATGTAGTCTTTTCAGCCCTTCTGAGGTACATTTGTAGTTACAATTTTGTGATGCAATCTGTGGTCTAATGTCTAATTTTTCTCTTTAGTTCTCCGTAACAGCATGTTTGGATGAGGTTAAATCTATACGGAAACTGCTTTTGTTGAGATAAAAGTTGTTCCTAGTTTCATATGACATATTTAGGAAGCCTGATTAAGTAAAAAAAAATAAAAATTTGAGTGAAAAAAAGTGGTTTGGTGTTTGAAATCACTGTTTGATTATTTGGAAATCAATATAATATTTCCATTTTACCCCTACAAAACCAACTACCATTTTCTACCATTTATGATGAGAGAAACAAGCAAAAATATGACATGGCTATTTTTGTGTTTGAAGCAAGAAAAGAAAGGAGAAATAAGACATGTATAGTTAGAGAGAGATGTACTGGTAAGAGGAAGTGCTGAAAACATGTTATCTTTCCTACTGTGTCTATTTTTTAGCTCTCTAACCAAAAAAAACAAAGCAATGCAGAGAGAGGACCAAAACAAAACAATGAAAGAAGGAGACGCGACCATGTTATCATTTTTTTTTTTTTTGAAAAAATAAGACACAATTGCGTCTATAAACAACATGACCGTGTGTTCGTTGTCAATGGACACAACCGTGTCTTTCATAAATAACTTCATATTCTTTTTTGTAATTTACTATATAAAAATTATTTCTTTTTACAATTCAAACGAAACGGTTACCCTACAATCATTTTCAGCAAACATATCCAAACATAAATATGATTATATTGTAATCGATTATATTTATAACAATTATCGATTATTGAACATACATTAAAAATTTAAAAAGAGAAAAGAAAATTTATAAAGGGGTTTGAAAATTATTTATTTTGACCTTATGATATAAAAAAGCCAAGTTTTGAATCTTTGATGACACAAAATGTTTCCTACTTATAATCAAGAACCATGTTAAACTTGGCTGGGTTTTTTTCTCAACGGTTTGCATGGTGCATGATTAGTAAAATGCTAATTCCTGTGTATATAGGTTACATTGCTCGAGTGGACAGATGACTTGGAAGTGTTTATTCTAAAGGGTTATGGTAATTCAATAAACTATAGAATGGGTGTACCATTACTTAAAGATGTTGTTCAATCCATGGAGGAAGCTATTAAGGCTAAAGAAGGTAGTTTAGATTTGTACTTTTAAGTGTGTCCAATATATCTTTGTTTTGCATGTCCTATCCTTTTATTGGTTGAAATTATAGTTAATGCAAAATCGGCAAGTCTTTACAAATGATTAATTCTCCTTTGAAAGCTGTTTCTTGAATATGTGAACCTAAAGCTCATTTCCACTTTCCTGATTGCTTCTGTAGAAAGACATCCTCCTGGTAGCTTTGAAAAGGCAAGACTTCGCTTTGCACATGCTGAAACTGTGATTCCATTCTCATGTCTGCTTGGTTTATTTCTTGAAAAATCTGGTGAGGCTTTAATGGTCTTTGCATTACATGAATAAATGCGAACAGAATTAGAAATGTGCTGTTTTAGTTTTACTGATAGTGGCTGACTGACTGAGTGTGCTTATAGGTGTTCTCTTTTGAAAATGTGCAGAGTTTGACAAAATTCAGAAGGAACAACCTCTACAGCTCCCTCCAAAGCCTCCACAGGAAAGAAAATGGCGAGGTAACACAGTGGCCCCATTTGCTGGCAACAACATGCTGGTCTTATATAGTTGTCCTGCTCATGACAAGTCTACCAGCAAGCATTTTGTGCAAGTTCTGCACAATGAACACCCCATTCCAATGGTGGTAAGCTTTTTCAATTAATGTGAAGATTATATAAATCAAATTTGTTTTCTTAATTAACCAATGTGAATAGCTGAATATGGTTTTTGAGTTGTATGATTTCACTGCTGATTGTTTAAAATCATATTTGTTGTTAACTTGTTGTGCATCAATAACAGTTTGTGTTATTGTGCACAGGGTTGTGATGGTTCTGATTTCTGTCCATTTGAAGTATTCAAGGTATTAGTGTAATCCCACTCTAATGGTCTAGATGATGAATGTGTACGGAATGTTGTTTTTTATTCTACTATTCTGACTTCTGATTTGCGTTTTCTTCACAGGAAAAAATTGTTGCACCTCATCAAAAGCATGACTATGATGCAGTCTGTAATGCAAAGCTAGAGCCAAAGCCGCCGGGAGGAAAGTTTTCTCAAATATTTCGGTGGTTTTTGTCTTTGGGGAAAGGTGATAAATTCCCCAAAGATGAATTTTAGTTTGTTTCGTGGGAAAGGGTCCTCAATTCTTACGTTCTGTTTCCTTGGTGGTACCACTTTTTAACAAATTTTCAGACATGAGCACCTACTAGCAGAGAACCAATCATTAGAATGTGCTGCCAGTGTGGGAATGCCTTTGTAATGCTAAGCTTGCTGCTTGAGCCTTGAACACCGGATAATCTGGAGGTGGAAAGGAGTTGATTTCTCAATTTCATTTTTTATTTTTCCTTATTAGAGTTACTCCCCATGGCAATACGTGACATATCACAGATAGTGTAGCTTGATGTGTCATATTTCGCTCAGTAGTCAGTACTCATCATATCATCTGTTCTCTTGAACTCCAGTTTTTTTCTTATGGAATAGTAGATGCTGGACCAGCTAACTTTTTTGACTAGTAATTATTGCATCATCTTTTTTTTTTTTTTTTTGGTGGTTGCTGTGGCTAAATGATATGATTTAACGAGACAATAAGCTTAGATGTGAAGCACGGGTCGCTTGCAACAATGTTGTCGCACAGTAGTTAGAAGTAATATGTTTCTGAAGCCGACAACTTTATTACATTTGCTGTTCTAGTAATGGTACCAAGAGATGGTGATACTGACTACCCAATTTTCACTTCTCGCCCTACCCAGAAATCTTGTTTGTTTCATATTAGACATAAATGCATATTACCAAGTTATATCTCAACCCAGTTGGTTCATTCTTATGCGCCATGGTTTAATGGAATCGTATCGCATATAGAAAAATTATTTAACAAATTTTTCACGAGGTACATGAACCTGTACTAAACTGCACAATTTCCCATCCTCAAAATGCTTGATGATTCCATGAACCCAGCAGAGCTATTTAGACTTTAGAGACTCAAAAAGTAGTAGTATAGTGGCCGACAATTGGTTTTTCCTTGGGTAACCAGCAAATAATCTGATCTTTCTGGTGAAAGCGCCCCATCAAAACTCAAATAACGACCTCAAGTTCATGACATCCCATATGCTTAATTATTAATTGCACAGAAAATAATTTCACATAAATCCTTACGACTTTAAATCATTGGATGAAAAAAAATTTATCCATTTCACACAATCCCAAAACTTTGGAGCACTGATTTCCTATTTTATGAAGGGTCAGTCCATAATTATGAATTTATATTTTATCCCCCTTTATTATATTGTCGTTGGCTACGTCTAAGGTTCCAATGTGTTAAGGCATGACAGCAAGAAATGTCGATCAATACCTTTTGTAAATGCTAGAACCTAGATATCAGAATATGCATTTTTAAACATCAGAAATTAAGTCACACATTACCTATAATCGACGGAACAAACTCTTTTTCAAGCTTCAAAATCTAGGGAGTGATCCAACGTCTTTCAGGATTTTCTACACTTTTAATTACCCATTTCTAGAAGGACAAGAACTACTTAAAGATGTTACCTCATCTATACTCTTTTGGAACTTGGTTACGATGTCAGATCCTCTAGACCTGCTACTGTTTGATTAGACTTTCACAAGTTACATGAACTAATGAATCAAAGGTATCCGAGTAAAATTGGATCATCTCCTGCCTCCAGCAGCCGAATTTTCCTTGATGACTCCTATATGCAAAACTGCTACCGCATGCAGTACTGGTTAAAAACACTTCACTGCATCGTTGAAGATGATCCAGATCCAGATCCATCCAGAGCTTGCTGATGCCTTTGATACGTGGCTCATATTTACTGATAAATATTTTGACAGCAAATCAAATTTGAACCTCTGGAATACTTGCAGAAAGCACAAAGAACCACACATCAATGTTACAAGTACACAATCACAAGCCAATTGGCTGTTTTACCATTAGAAGACTATTCGCGGAAATATCCACAAGGATAACCTCTCAACAAATGCCGGGGAGTTATTTGCAAGTTAAGCTGAACAAAGTTTGAGAATTCTCAGTGCCAATCAAGGCCTTCTATAGTAGCATTACACCAGTGCATGAATTGAGTTTCATACACCTTTGCCATGTAATGAGCATCGACTTATATATTATGACCCCCAAGGGGTAATCTCTAGTCAGAAAATGGAACCCTGGGAAAGTATTTTCAGTTTGGATTTAAAACGACAAGGAAATGAAAATATAGTACTGTCCATCCGGCGACAGACAGACAGTAAAAATGTTTAATGCTAGAGAACAACATAAAAAGAAAAAGAATCTCAGTTGTGAACCCAGCCTCTATGAAGGAGCTGAGAAGCTGAACCTAAATCCAGTTTTCCCGCGATCATGCTCATCCTGCCTGAGTATGTAGTAGAAGTTACCCTGAAACAAAGATCAGTATGTCAGTAAAAAAGTCATAAAATGTCTTTATACATGATAAGTAAATACCAAATTAGAATTTAGGAGAGAGGTAAGGGAGAGGTACATCAGAAAAGTGATCGATACTTATGAGAAACAGTACCAAACATGCAACCATGACAGGTTGCTTACCTAAATTGCATTACTATATATAGTACTACATGCTGAGCATAAAAAAGCTAACAAGTGCATAAGCTAAGAGTTGCAAAGATGAGGATGTTGTTTTACATTAGTGAGCATACAAGACAAGATAGGATGAGAAATAAAAAACACGAGAGAGAAAGTAGGGGCAGCATCTATTGCAGAAATGATGACAGAATCACGTCTTCGATGGTTTGGCCATGTGAGAAGAGCATTAGTAGCCCCAATAAGAGTAACCTAGGTGGAAGATTAGCCTAATAGCAAGGAGACCAAGAAAAACTATTGATGAAACTATTAAAAAGAACTTAAATTTAAATGATATTTCTGAATATATGGTTTAACACAATGGCATGGTCTGATCAAGGTGTCCAATCCATGTATCCTTTCCTTCCCTTCATACTAAGACTATCTAACATCCAAATATGAGAAATAAGACTACCCATAACTCCATCATTAAGATTTCACTTCAATTATCTCCCCTCTCTGGAAGTTTGGGTTTGTTTGATCAACTGCTTAATTACGTAAAAAGAAATTGAAACAGAAGCAAACCTCTAGGCGGAAAAGTCTAGTAGGAACAACAAATCCACATCCCACCGATGTTCGAAAGGATTCTAAGAACTTCCGAGGAGAGAAGTGCTTATATTCATTCTGAGTCAGTTTGGCAGCATTCCCAGCACCAGCAAAAACATGCCCATGGATTCCATGTTCCCTCAACCACCGAATTGGAAGATCAAAAGAGAGGTCTGCAAAAGCAGTAACAGCAAGATCTCCTCCAACAAAGTCCCATCTAGAGGAATCCTCAGAGTCATCATTAATTCCATCTCTGCTTTGCCTTCGTGGTTCAGTAGGACCTAATCCCCTAGTTTTAAATCCCCACAATGTCATTGGCCCTCCTAGGGAGCAAACTGGAGAGAAATCACCACCCAAATAAAACCTTTCAGGAAGGGGAGATGGCTTGTTCATGAAACCATTCCCCCATGGGAAAACAGCACCAGCAGAAATTCCAAGGTTCAGTGCTGTATTATAAAACCCAAAGGGGACAGCATAGCGAACATCAAACTCCTACATTCAAAGTTAAAATAGTTAGTCACGAAAAAAATGTTTGAAGATCAAAGAATAACAAAGAAATATTAAGATGCATGAGGGTTTTATTACAGCAAGTCAGCAACAAGTAGTTATACACGTTACTGAACATACCTTGAAGTCAGGATAGCCCTATCCCCAACATTTTTAAAATATATATAAAGTCCCCATCCCTTACAATTACCAAAATCAAAAACATTTCCAGACCAGGTTGTGATGGAATTATATTATATACAATCAAGTTCATAAAATATGGTATCTAAATTACCCAAGATATACCCATTAAAGAAGTATAAGGCCACAAGTAACTAATCATGCTTTAGCGGCAACATTTTTCAGACAGCTGGAATAACCAAATAGATTGTTCTACATATAAGCATCCTCCTCAGCCAAAGAAACGTCTTTTCATAACATAGAATGGTCACAGCCCCAGGTGAAACAAGTACCACCTACTCTCTCCACAACAAACAAAATTAAAACTGAATGATGAATCATGGATGAAAAAAGAAGAATGTTACTACAGATCCGTATATGGAACCATTTTCTGAACTTTGCGTCTCAATCCAAGGAGACAGACTCTGTCTATACCCAAAAAATAAAGTTTTAAACCTTAGTTTCCTACTCCTTAAATTAACTAATTCATTGAAAAATTTCCGGTCTGCATCAATAGGGAAATTATAGACAATTATTTTAATAATCATTACACTGCTATCACTTAAGTGACTTAACAGAAGGGTTATTATGTTTTATTCATGAGACATGCAATTGCTTGAAGCAGATAACTCAAAGGAAAAGAAAAGGATTATATTGCACCTGACGCAGAAACCGCAAGCTCCGATGATCTGGTGTAAGGCCACCAAAGTGAGTGGTAGAAAGAAAAGCATATCCTTTTGTAGGCCTAATCGGTGAGTTTCTCCTGTCAACTTTAAATGTATACTTCAAAGATGACAGTAAACCATGCCCAAGCTGCCTCCTTATAGACCTGGCTGACATTTGTGATGGATCTGTTAAGGTACGCCATCCAAGAGTGTATACTAAGTCATGGTGCTTTGTGGAGATTAAGCCAAGAGACATGCCCAGCAATTGCTCTTTGTACGAAGAAAACTCTTGCCAATCTTGGGAAAGCATGGATATTCTTGCTACGAGAGGAGTTAACAATCCCTTAAGTCGAGGGGCATACACCCCTACACTCAACTCTGTCGCCTGGTTGGCACCATAGGCTACAGACGCATCCCATAGATCACCATAACCTAATAAGTTTTTGTACTTAAGAGTGCCTTCAGCAGTCCAAGAACTAGTCTACAAAAGCATTGCAAATTTTCCAAAATAATAATAATAAGAAAAAAGATATTAGCAGATTAAGACAAATAAATACTCAGCATATAAATGCAAAGCTTCCAATAAAAAAAAAAAGTCTGAAGCAAAAATGTTTAATACATCACAAGGAAAAGATTAAAGGTAAAAATTCATATCTACCGCAAAAAACAGTCATGCATATACTACCAGAGCCTAGCATTTGATCAATAGGCAAAAGGTCATATCTTTGTATCAATTTAATTACAGGTTTCCTTTAATTAATGATTACAATTTTGTTCAATTGATGTCTGCACTAAAAGGAAAGAAAAGCAATGACCTCATACCTAAGAATAGAAGCAGTCTCCTAAAAAGTATTACTTAGTAGTTATTCGGCATGAGACACGGATAAGATACGACACAACAAGTCACAGACATGGGGATACAGAAAATTTTAAGAATTAATCTAACGCTAACAACAAAAAAACATAACTCTTAAATAAAAAGAAAGGAATAATGTTGTAAAAGTTAGTATGAGTCACTATAAACATAATAAAATGCCAACATTTATCTAATTATTGTGACATTTCAATCTACAACGGTATAAGAATTTTGAAAGTAAATGTAAAGAAGTTAAAGAATACGAGTGTCTGATACAGAGATGACACGGACACTGCAACCATTTTGAAGTGTTCCTACCTCACAGCTTAGTAGTAACAACAAACAATACAACAAGTTCTAATATTGCATACATATCATTTCATTCATCCCTACAATATCTGCAACATCACTGATTTTCATTTTCTTAATTTTCCTTACAGTGCCGCAAAAAAAAACACTACCATCTCTCACTCCGAACAAATCTAGAATCTCATAAACTCCATTCTCAATACCACACCAATATGAAATAAGAATAGAGAACAAAGATTTTACCGAGGGTTTGGTATAAACGCCGAATTCACCGGAGACTTTGTTGACGGCCTCGACGATGTCGATGACGACATTGGCGGTGTCCGGTAACTCCGGCGGCCCGGCCTCAAGTCGGACCTTACTGGAATCGAAAATCCCGAGGCTCTGAAGCCTGACGAGTGCGATTTCCGATTCGCGAAGCAATTCCTGAACGGTGGTTGCGTTCTCAATCCCTTTCAGCTCTGCCTCTATGACCCAATCTTTGGTCTTCGTGTTGCCGTTTATCAAAACGTCGTGGACTCGGATTGGGACGAGTTCCGACGACAATCGCCGCGATAGGGTTTCGAGCTTCAAACGCTGCTCGCGCAAACTAGATAATTGGGATTGGGGTTTTCGATGCGAAACGACGCCGTCGTCTTCGTCTTCGTCGTCTTCTATGTCTTCGTCTTCTTCTTCATCTTCGGCGTCTTGTTGATCGATGTTGTTGCCATTGTCGTTGTCTTCGGCGTCGCCGTTGGTGGCATTGTTAGGGTTTGGAGGGAATGGAACTTCGCTTCCTTCTTCTGAGGATTCCATTGTTCAGAATCAGAGGCAGTTGTTACTTTGCTTGTTTGGTTGGAGAAGAAAAATGTCAGCACCGAGTAAAAGTAACCGCACTAAGTAAAAATTACATGAAGGTTTTCTTTCTTTCAATTTTTGTTTTTTGTTTTTTCAATACATTTATTTATAAATTAGAAAATATTATCGATGTTAGGTGTGGGTTTGCAAATGATTATTATTATTATTATTTGTTTAAGAAGTTATTTTGGAATGAAAATGATATGATTGAGTTAAAGTCATTAAAGTGATAAAAAAAATTAAGGTTTGCATTTGCTTTTATTGTGTGAATAATAATCATACATGTAACGGAGTTCATTGACTCTTTTTACTACATGTCATCAAGGAACTTCCTTAATGTAGCATTTGTTACTTGTAACAAGTTTTCCTAAAAATAAAACATTACAGATAACAAACGTTACCTAAAAATCCATTCTCATACTCCCTTTCTTATTGGGAGGTCGGCCAAGCCCTTACTTAAAGCTCACCAGCAAAAAAATTAGTTATTATTAATATTTATAAAACTTATTAGTTAACCCAATGTAGTGGTAATTAGCGTGTGTTTTTCCTTGAGAACGAAGTTTGATTCCTGCTTAAGCAAAAGCCACATTTATTTTAGGTTAAAAATATGTTGGGTCAATCCTACTATCGAGATCTATACAAAATGAAGGTTACAACTTATAGCGTCGATGCTTGTTATCGATAGATAAAGAGAAACCAAGACAACAAATGGATAGAAACAAGTTTTTTAGTTTGTGTAACTTTTAATACTTCACGTTTGACTCCACTTGGTAAGCTTTTTGACCAAATTGACATACTTTTAGAAATTATATATTTGCCAATCTAATCTGATTTTGAAATTTGAAACTATTTATCAAACTAACCTAATTTTTTCCAATCTGATTTTTTTTTTCTGACGTGGAAGGCATCAAATGAGTTGGCATTTTTAAAAGAGTCAACTCATCTTGCACCTTCCACTTTTTTATACAAAAAAAAATGACACATGTCAGTATCCAGTTGGTTACTGCAACTAGAATTTTGTTAAAAAACAAAAAGGTTTCATGTGTGCCACCTGGTGTATCCTAGTGGAATGCGTCACTACAACTGGTGTCACATAAGGATAATGATTTCTCCTCTTCCTTGATGCATTATCGGCGACTTTAATGACTTGCTTTGGTTCGAAGATAAGAAGGGTAGAGTGGAACACCCGGCTTGGTTCTATAATGGCTCCAGAGAGGCGGTTTTGGATTGTGGTCTGAATGATATCCCTTTGCAGGGCTACCAGTTTACTTGGTGGAAAATCTTGGGGTCCAATAACGTTGTGGAGGAGAGGTTAGATCGAGCCATGGCTTCTGATTCTTGGTTGCACCTATTTCCCAATGTGTAGCTCAAGAATTCGGTAGCTCCAATTTCAGATCATTCACCTATTGTCTTAAGTCTGGATATGCAAGTCAAGATGGGTGGGAAGAAGAGTTTTCGTTTTGAGAATTAATGGTTGGAAGAAGGCTCGGTTTATGAAGTAATTCGTGAGAGTTGGGAGGATAATCCAGGTATGGACAACATGTCTAAGCTGGCAGTGGTCAGTAGCAACTTGGAGCAAGCAGTTGAACTTCAATTTTCGGTGCATCATTACTGATTTTAAGGAGAGTATCGATGAACTCCGCGGAATGGATGATGACCAATTGGTTAGGTTGTTGAATGAGTAGAAGGAAAGGTTAGCCAAAATCCTTACTCAAGAAGAGACTCACTCTTGGCAGCACGCTAAGGCCTTTTGGTTAAGGGATGATGATTCAAATACCAAATATTTCCACGCTACAACAAATGCTAGAAAGAGAAGAAAGATTATTGAGAAGCTAGTGGATGTTAATGGGGTTTTGGTTGAAGATCATCAAGGTCATAGAGATATGGCCAAGCTTTATTTTGAAAATCTTTTTGAGGAAAATCAAAGTTTCTATGATCCTGTTATTGAAGTAGTGCACCCCATGATTGGCGAGGACAATCAAGCTCTTCTAGCCCCTTTCTTGGAAGAGGAGTTCTTTGTTGCAATTTCGCAGATGCATCCCGATAAGTCCCCAGGTCCGGATGGCCTTAATCCAGCATTCTACCAGCATCTTTGGAATATGTGTGGTAAGGATGTTTGTACTACTTGTTGTTCTTGGCTTGATAGCGGTACGTTCCCTTCTTCTCAAAATGATACAAATATTGTCCTTTTTCCGAAAATTGACAATCCTAGCTCTATGAAGGATTTTAGCCCTATCTCTTTGTGTAATGTATTGTATAAAATATTGGCTAAAGTCTTGACCAATAGATTAAAGAAAGTGCTTCCCGTATGTATCTCTGAGGAGCAATCTGCCTTTGTGGAGGGTAGGTCCATTTTAGATAATGTTATTGCGGCATCTGAAGTAATTCATTATTTGAAATGCAAGACAAAAGGTGGTAAAGGAGAGATAGCCCTTAAGATAGACATTAGCAAGGCCTATTGTAACGTTACAACAGTGACCCAAAATAGATTCACAAAAAAAAAAAAGGCTAAATAAAATTTTTCATAAATATAATATTCTGAAAATACCTCAATAATTATTAAGGTAAAATAATGATAATAAATCCTTACATAAATAAAAACGAATTGCCTCAAAACCCGGACGTCTGCTAAAATTAACCCAATGTTAAAAATAAATAAAATAAACGTGTCTAGTCACAAACGCTCTTTATTTTAAAAAGTACTAACCAAGCTAGATAATAAATAATAAAAATTCACTAAGTCTTCAAGTCTCTGTGACATCGTCCTCGTGCTTTGAAAACAACACTTTTAATGAGATATAATCCCAGTGAATAAAAATCATTTAATAAAAGGGTTCACAAATAGTGTTGTTCTCATCCGGCGCGGTAACCGGAAAAACATCCATGGTACCCGCTAATTTTTCAAAATAATAAATATAATAAATCTCCAAAATAATAACATATAAATTAATCAATGTCAAACATTTAAGCCACAATCTCATAAAACCAACCACAGTCACATCTCATTACATTTAATCACATTCACCATGCAAACTCTATGCAATACAACTCCATGAACATGACTCGGTGATTCCCAGAATCACTTGACTTGACTCTTTGGTTCCCAGAACCGGTGTGAATCCCAGATTCACTAAGGTCTATGAGCTCATATCCATGCAATAGCGTCCCACTGCCTTCCCCATCATCCAGGATGGAGGTATCTCATATCCCATCCCAGATGTGGATATTTTCAATAATCTGACATCCCATCCCAGATGGTGATATCTCTCATTCTATTCCCGGAATAGAATGTATACCGTCATCCCTTCCCGGAAGGTGATGACTAACTCATGCACAATACAATATGTCATCCCAGATGACTATCAAAACGGGTGTTCAAACTCTATGTATCAATAATAATGGTATTATTCCATACCAATACCACACTTTAATTAACATTACAAAAACCAATTAAATAATAAAGAACAATACACACACACAATATTATTATTATTAAACCACAACACTTTACGAGCAAAACAATTCAGTCATTTAGAAAATTACATATTAGGCAAAACAATTAGGATTTTAATCCATCATATACTTTCTCATTGAAAACTCCTTAAATGTTTTAAGAATCTCAAATCAAGAATCAAGAACACTACATTAATGGTACCATAAAAGGGTGAACAAATATGTTTTTACTCGCCTCTTGTAGACCTCTAAAAACGCTAAAAATATCAAAGACAACTCGCAGCGTAACACCAAAAATCCTTCTTCTCTTTGCTGCCGTTTTTGGCTATGCGATTCCACACTTCTCACTGCAACAGTACTCCTCAACCTGCTTTTGGTGTTCGACAGCTCTAGTGTGATAGGCTTCTATTTTTATTTGTGCCAAGTGCAACCCTTTTTTTTTCAATCTATCATTCAATTGTAATTTGTATCAGGACCTATTTTCTAATTGTAAAGAGTTTCATATTTATCAAATGAAAAGCCTGAACATGTATGTGATTGAGATGTGTTTTATTCTTTCCTTCAAATCAATTTAACATATGTGGATCCCGCTATTATTATTGTTATTTCCTTTTTTTATATATATTCCAAATGGTATTTCACGTGATCCACCTCTATGTGAGAATTTGGATTTGGCTTTAACCAAATTCTCCAATTGGCTGCCAACGTGAACCCGTGTGTGTGTATTTTTCTTTTCTTTTCTAATTTGCCCAATTACTTCACTTTTTAATTAAATTTGATCTACACTATACCTTTCAATAAAATAATTAATTTTTTTATATATTTAAATTTTTGGATGTTACATTTTCTCCCATTCTTTAAGAAATTTCGTCCTCGAAATTCTTACATTCTACCTAAACAAACAAGATTGAAGGTAATGCAACGCTAAGTTATTTACCTGCGCTGAAAAGATTTGGATGATGTTGTCTGACTTATTCTTCAAGTTCCCAAGTGGCTTCCTATGAAGTCAATCCTTCCCAAACCACCTTCACCAATGAGATCGTCTTGTTCCTCGAATTTTAGTGCTCTTGTCAATGATCTAATTAGGCCTGAATTTAAAGATCAAATTATCCCTCAATTGTACCGACTCAGAAGCTATCACATGTGAGACATCTGGTACGTACTTCTCAAGTTGAGAACATGAAAGACTTTATGGAGATTTGACAACTGTGGTGGAAGAGCCAATTAGTAAGCAACGAGCCCGACTCTTTTAAGAATTTGGAAAGGTCCCTTGAAATGAGAATTTAACTTGCGGACACTTATTGACTTCCCTACCCTAATCTTAGGAGTGACTATTAAGAATACATGTTCCTCTTCCTAAAATTCTAAGACTTTCGTTTCATGTCGGCATAACACTTTTTACTTATTCATCGCAGTGTCCATCTTTCCCTAAACTAATAATACTAATATATTAACACCAATTACAAATATGGTTTAATTACTTTGTAGGTCCTCTAATTTTTGGGAATTTTAAAATAGGTTCATATACTTTTAAAATTTGTAAGTAGGTCCCTGAACTATTATTTCATTTGTAATTAGGTCCCTATTGTAACATCCCGATTTTTCGGCTTTCTAATATAGGTAATAATTATATAAATGATTATATTCTTATCTGATATTTAGAAAATGACTTTGGATAAACTAAGGTCATTTCCATGTCATACTTATTTTTATAAGGTTACGAGGAAGTTTTGGGAAGAAAATTCAGACGAAAACCGGTCTGTGTTTTCTGCGTTTTCACTGACAGTAAGTTTTTACTGATCAGAAACCCTAATTTCGACTCGGGAACGAAACCATTAGGTTTTATATTTTTCCCCAGATGATTTTCCACATTTCGGAAAAATTCGATAGGAATGAAATACTATTATTTTATTTGGACGTAATCGTTAAGAAAACGCATAAAACCTAAGTCGGAGAATAAGTCGGGAAAACAACGTAGTCGGTTATGGAGCTGAGATATTAGAAGAGGTTGATGTAGCATATAGGACAAGGAGTCCGGCCTCAAATTTTATTGATCGGGAATTTTCAGGTGAAATGACCAAAATACCCCTACGCTTAACCTAACCGACGTTGAGTTAAATTTTAACCATGGTTAAGGAACCAAGGTTAGTTCTTGTGGTCTAAAATCAGCCACACCTCCCAAAAATTATTGACCACATGATTTTAACCATAGTTAGCAAAGTAACCCTAGTTAAGTATTAACTATGGTTAATCATATATTAATTAAATAATCCGAAAACCCATTAATTCAATTCCTAAAAAGCAAACAAAGCCTAATATCTACCCTATTTATACCCCTTGAAACTGCAGCATCCCTTCCCCATTTTTTATTCTCTTCATCTTCTTCATTTTTTCCTATTTGCACTTTGCTAAAAAACTCATAAGAACACCAAAACCCCACCGAAAAGATGACCCTCTTACTTGCTGAAACTAGATAACCTTTATACATTAAAGTTGTTCCTCTTTATCTCTTATTTCCAACGAGCTAAAGATAATAAAAAACGGATAAGTATATTGGGAGATATGCCCAAATTACCAAAACTGCCAAAATTCTCAGCATCATACCAGAACAGTGGAAAGAAAGCCCTTTATGCCCCTGTTCTGATCTGAATAAAATAAAACCTTCAACATCAAATTTGTTCCTCCACTTCTTGTCTTTCCAAAAAGCCTAAGTTTGTAATTTTTGGATGGGAATATCCTGAGATACACTCACAAAACCACCACATCCTCAAAGCTGTCTCAAAAGCTTTCATTTTGAACCAAGCTTGTATTGATCATTTTCTTCATTTATTCAATATTCAAGAGTTAAAACCTCATCACCTTACTTATCTAAGCCTTCATCTTTTTATTTTACAATTTTATGCCATGATCATCATTTTAAATTCCTAGATCCAGAATCTTGTAAAATCTCTAGGAAATTGTATAAAAATCCTATGATCATGAAACCAATTTCTATGATGTTGTAATCATGTATATATTGTATATTTAGAAGCACGAGATCAAAAAAAAATTCCTTCCTATTCTTCCAAGCTTGGCCAAACCTATGTATAATAGGAGGAAGAATGTTTTGTTTCAATTTCTATCATTTAACACTTGATCTAGTCTATTCAATACTTCTACTTGCTAGATCTAAAAACTTAAAATCAAAATCAATCCCTAGCTATTTTCTTTCAAAGAGGCCGAAGCCTAACTCATGAGAGTTAGATGGATTTTCTTCAAGTTCTTGACTTATGATCATTGATTATGTCTTCCCAGTACTTAAGGATCATTGATCCAAGAGTATGTGAAATTTTGACATCTCTAGCCTGATTAACCTATGTTGGCCGAACCTAAGTATATAGGTTAGAAGAGATTTTATTTTATTGTTTAACTCGTGTTGTGATTTACTGTGAAGGCTAATTGTTGTGGATTGTACTAAGTTGAGAGGTGGAATCGGAAACGAATCAGAAGGAAAACTTTGAGAGGAAAACTGTAACTTCAAGAGGTAAGGGGAGCTTACCTGAGGGATTTTTCCCAATGACTGTATTTGATTAGTGTGTGGTCTGTATTATTTATCTGTGGTTGTGGTGCTTGTTTAATTTGGTTCAAGTTGTATTATTCTTATCTGTGATTGTTTATTTGCATTAAATTGTTTATTTGCAGTTATATATTATAGTGATTGATGCATGATCTGCTTGGGATAATTGCTATGATATTGTTGTTGATTGTCGTGTGAGAAGCCTGACAGTGGTTAGTACCCAATCAATTAATAAGATAAAAGCTTTAAGAAGCTTTATAAATTATATTCAATGTTTATGAGAGAAATATTGAAATATAATATTGATGAAAATATTACTTGTGGTAAAAATAAGAAATGTTGGAAAATATTATTATTTTAGTGATTTATCAGTGTAAAAGTAAACTATGAGTCACAGCGAGGACGTAACCGTGAAATTATTTTTGTACTGCTAATTTTTACGTAAGAAATTCCACAATATTATAAAAAGTTATTTTATGAAATTAATCTTCGAAAATAACTTAATTATGATTTCAGAAAATTATTTAAGTGGAAAAGGTCAAGAATTGACTTAAATGACTTTAAAAACGTTAAACGACGGTAATTTGGAAAAGTATTGATGGCAAGTAATTCTAAAGTGGCAGTACATATTTTAAACTAAGATTGAGCCTAAGTGACTCTTTTTTTTTGAAACATGCAGTTTTCAGTAAAGATTTTAGTATCTGATGATTTAATAAAAGAATTTTCCATTTGAAATGATTTTCCGAACTCAAGTTTTATGTAAACGGTGTAGACGGTGATATTGAACTTAGTAATAGAGACATCGGGATACTAGTGTTCTTACGGTATTATGGACTTCGTGTCCTTTTGGACTGCGTGTCCTGTGGACTTCGTGTCCTACTTACGGTGTAAATAACGTTATTCAAAGTGAACATTGTTTTCTATTACCACGAACCTAAGCCTGATGCATCGATCTAGGGTTTCATGATTGAGCACCCGGACTTTGAGTCCTGTGTTAATAATAAAAGACTTAAGATATTGAAAATGGTGAATGGTCGAAATCTTTTGAGCTTCGACAAGGAAAGATTTAACACGAAGTAAAATGACAAGAACAAAATGTTCTACATGCATTTTAGGCAGACGTGCCTATTTGTTAATAATGATATCATGGCGATATTCATGAATCGGTGTATCATTATGCCCTGGTTGGACAATGAAAAACCATATTCGGTGATCACTGCTCCTTAAATTGGACAGTGTGCTATGGTAACCATATTCGGTGATCACTGTGCCTTGCGTTGAACAGTGTGCTATGGTATTTAACGAGTGCCTTATTTGGCCATCGAGCTTGATCAACTCATGACGACGTTGGGATATCTCATGAGATTAAGTATGAATTTAGATGACGAATATGAAGTGTTCATGCATAGTTTTTCAAATGATGATGTTTGGGGTATCAAATCTAGTGATAAACTATTTGCCTTATTATGAATGCTTATGTTGTTATAAACATGTATATGTGTATATGTCTTCTTTTATGTCTCGCATGTAGTTATTGTGTTAAATCCATATATTGGCGTCTCACCCTTACAAATATATTAGGTTTATTTTAGTCTACTGTAGTACTTTGGTACACTAGTACGGATGAAGCGAAGGAATTCACTAAGTCACTCGAGGACTTAACTCCTAGATGCTTGAAGAAATATTCGTTAGTAGGAATGACCACGAGGGTATTTCCAATAACTGTCTTGTAGAATGATCACCTTAGGAATTTATGTTGAGTTGTATATTTAAAAAGGTATTTACCCGTGGGGTTGTAAGTTAGTCTTTGGCATAGATTTTCTCTTTTGAAAATGAAACTCTTTGAGAAAACAATGTATGTCGTAGAAACCTTGTTATGGATGTGTAGAGATATTCAATATGATCTCACTACTTTAATATGTGTGCATTATGTTTCTAGAGTTTTCTGTTAAAGAAATTTTTACACCCGAGTTTTCTGACTTAAAATAAATAAATTTTCCGAAAGCAACCGGCAAATTTCTCTTTTATTTTTTCCCGCACGTATTAAGAAGTAATGCCCAAGGGGGTGTTACACCTATACTAAAAAAATTGTAATTGGGTCCTCAAACTTTTATAAAGTTTTCAATTGGGTCTCTGAACTAAAAAAAGTTTTTAATTGGGTCTCTGAACTTATATAAAATTTTCAATAAGGTCCCTAAAGTATAAAATTCGTTAGTGATATGTTGAATTGGACAGAATATAACTGATTTCATCCAAGCTGGCTATTTAAGAGTAGTGTGGGTGGAAGATGAACCTTGAGACATTGTCACAATAAAATATAGCAAGATGTAACAAGATGAAGTGAGATGTAATAAGTTGCAAGTAAGGAAACTATTTTGGACGAAATTATTTCATGGAAGAGATATACAACCGTAAAACATAAATCGGGGAAGGAATGAACTTTTTGTTCAGATGGAGGAAAAGCAATCACAAGTCAAGTTTTGGTTTTCTGACTCAACATTTTGGTCTCTTGCAACCCTAAATACAAATTTGGGGGAATTCCATGTCACGTTTAACATCAGCAGACTTAAATACCTCTCCATGGAACCCTACCCCAGGGACCCCATTGAAAATTTTATACAAGTTCATGCACCCAATTAAAAACTTTTTTAATTTAGGGACCCAATTGAAAACTTTATAAAAGTTCGAGGACTCAATTACAAATTTTTTTAGTATAGGGACCTAATTACAAATGAAATAATAGTTCAGGGACATAATTACAAATTTTAAAAGTATAGGGACCTATTTGAAAATTTCCAAAAAATATAGGGACCTACAAAGTAATTAAACCTACAAATATAATAGTAATGGTAATAAAAAAAATATTAGAAATAATAATAATAATAATAATAATAATAATAATAATAATAATAATAATAATAATAATAATAATAATAATACCAGCATGATAACATTAATAATACAAGTATTAACAATGATAATGAAGGGGAAACCTGAAGGAAAGAAATCTGGTGCATGCTCCTTTGGAGCCTTTGGAAAAGCCGAAACCTGAAGCTTTGGGAGGGGAAACAAGAGCTCAGTGACCAAATCTCCAGTCGCGCGTTTTGTCTCCTTCACCAATGGAAGCATGCACATGTGGATAGGTCCCAACGGAATGCAGCAGCAACGGACGCCAGTATCCTAGATATTGAGCTCCGAAGGTGGAAGAAGCCTATGCATGGCAACCTGAAGTACAACATGGATGCGTGTTTTACTGAGCAGAACAAGGTTGGGTTGGGCTTTTGTATCAGAGATGAGTGGGGATCCTTCATCAAAGCCAAGACACTGGTTTGCAATTCTCAGTTACAGGTCCATGAAGGTGAGGCTTTTGGTTTGCTTAATGCTCTTGAGTGGGTGAAGGAACTTGATCTCTCCAACGTTACTTTCGAGCTTGATGCAAAGTATGTAGTGGATAATTTCCATACTAGCCATGCAGACTGTTCAGTTTTTGGTGCTATTATTAAAGATTGTAGGAACCTCTTTTATTCCTAGAGTTCACTAGGAGGAAAGCTAATGTAGTTGCCCATACCTTGGCTAAGGTGGCTACAAGTATGGCTAACCCTCAAGAATTTGATTTTGTTCCGGATTGTATTGCAGTATTGATTTTTAATGAAATGCAGTAGCATTTTTTCTCTAAAAAAACAATGATAACGAAGATATTAATAAAAATAATAGGTAGGTAGAAGAGTGTTTGGTGTGTTTAGTGCTAATAACAAAGATAATATCAACAATATTATTATTAATAATAATAACATAAATAATATTTTGCTATTAACAAAAAATAATGTAAATATAAATAAATACCTGAAAACAAATATAAGAGTGTGTGATGTGTGAATATAGTAGGTAGAGAAGAGTGTGTGACGTGTGTAAAATGTGAAAGGAGGTGGGGGAATATATAAAGACACAAAGTAAAGACTGGTCTGTTGCGTTTGTGTTTGATAATATGTTTGCAAAACTGAGTTTGTAGTAATTGATTTTATTAGATATTTTATTCTTAAAAGTAATTCTAGTAGAATGCATGCTCTCTGGATTGTGTCATTCAAATTAACTTCTAAATGATTACTAAGTTGTCCTTCAATTTTTAGATGAGTATGAAAAGGGTAGTATGATAAAAGTAGTGCGTGTTTGGTTCTATGTTGAAAATCTTCAGAATTGATTATGTCTTCTGTCAAACATGATTTTAGTAAAAATGGAGTGTTTGATTACCGTCAGGTAGAATTGATTTTGTCTTAAGAAGTGATTTTGACTAGAAGCTACAAAAAGTAGCTTTTGTATCGGGTTGAAAACTTTTCACTGAGTTCTACATCAAACTTTCTTTCATAATGAAAACATTTAAACATAAATCACTTCACTTCGAACTCAATTCTAACCAAATCAATTTTATATAATCAATTCCATTCAAAATCACTTTTATCAAACGCTTATCCAAATCCACTCATAGTAATTGAAAAACTCAAATTAAGTTTTGGCAAACCCAAAATGACAAAAGCAGCAAATTTTACTTTTGCTCAAATCTAAGTTTGACCTTAAAATTAATTCTTCCAATTTTTTTTAAGCTAAAAATGTATTAATGAGACTAGTGGTGTGTTTGATTTGCAAAAATTCAGGGGACTGGACAGTACAAAAATTTTTGTCCCCTGTTTGATTTGAAAAGAAGTCAGGGGACATGACAAAAAAGGAGGTGAGGGACATGACAAAAACCCAAAATTTTGTCCCCCACCAAACCATGGGACAAAAAGTTGTCCCATGGACAGGCTAACAAAAGACAAAATTATCCTTACATCTCTCTCCTCCCTCCTCTCTCTCTCCCCTCTCTCCCTCCCTCCTCTCTCTCTCCCCTCTCTCCCCTCTCTCCTCTCTCTCCTTGCTCTCTCTCCCCCTCTCCTCTTTATCTCTTTCTCTCTCCTCTCTCTATACATAATTATATAAAATTATATATTGTATATCTATATATTAAATAATATATATTATAAAGGGTATTCCGGTAAATTTTATATTATTTTGTTTGTGCTGTCCATTATCCATCAAACAATGTACAAGACAAAGAATTGTTCTGTAACTCAAGGATTTGTCATGTGCTGTACTGTCTGTCCTGTGCTGTCCTGATACTTTTTGTAAATCAAACGCACCCTAGGAGTTAATTCTTCCATCTATGTTCAAAGTAAACCAAACTATCTAAACATCATAAAATAAAATGACAAAAGCAAGTTTGGATTTCTAACACACCTTCAGTCTGAAATCCAAACACATGCTAAAAAGGATGAGTGCAACAGATTTTTTGATGATGATATACAGTTGTAGTCAATAAATATGAAGGAGGTCGGTCATGAATGCTATTAATAACATGTTCTGGGAGCCATTAGTGACTGATGCGTCAGAATAAATTGGACGTTTTTGTTGATGAAAACTTTGATGATGGAATCAAACCATTTGGTTCCTTATCTCTGCAGCAGAGAACTGAAGCTAGCCAACCTCACCAAGAACCACTTCCAGACATATATTGATGATGAAGGACATTTGAGATCCTAGAGAAACTAGAAATGGCTGGATTGTTTTATTCATTATCACAAATCATACCTTTATAGAAATATTACAGAATAGGATCCTAACATTATGTCTAACATTATGCCTATACTTACGTATATTAAAGAAAATGTGCAATAAGTGTTTTTTACGTCAGTTAAAATTGATTTTTTACGTCAGAATACTGACTGGCGTAAATACAGCTGACGTTAAAAGTTACACTTTTAACGTCAGTTGAGAACTGACGTTAAATATAACACTATTAACGTCGGTTCTTTAACACAACTGACGTTAATTTTGTCAAAATTAACGTCAGTTCTTTAACATAACCGACGTAAATTTTGTTAAAACTAACGTCATTTGTTATAAAGAACTGACGTTAAAGGTCTTAATTTTAACGTCAGTTGTAGTAAACAACTAACGTTAATAGTGTACTGTATATTTTTATAAAATACTTTTAACGTCAGTTGTATGATACAACTGACGTTAATAGTATTTTTTTTTTTAAATTTAGTTTTAAAATATCACTCCCCTAAGTCATCCCTGCATTCAGTAAATATCCCAAAGAATACGTAATATCACACACATTACAGAATTGCAAAGGAAAAATGGAACAATGATCCATATAATGTATGCCTGTTCAAAACAATATATATTAATTTATTAACATAGGTTATAAATGTATACTAAGTTTAAACTACCTATATCAATATCCCTTCGTGATGATCATCACGAGTGGCATGTACATCATCCACCTGTGTCTCCTCGATTATAGTAGGCATGTTTGTTGAAAAAGAAGGAGTCTCAGGAATATCAAGATTTGAATCTTCATTTTCATCACTACCATTATACATGCTTTTTCCTTGGAGAACCACGGACAACCTTTTGTTAGAAGGATCAGTGATGTAAAACACTTGTTTTGCTTGGGAAGCCATTATGAAAGGCTTATTTATAAGACCTAACTTGTTGAGGTCTACCAATGTGAACCCCAATTCGTCGGTTTGTACATCACTGTTACTATCAACCCACTTACATTTAAATACCGACACCGTAAGCTTAGTGTAATCGAGCACCCAAATATCTTCAATATATCCAAAGTAAGGTGTCGGTGCTGTAACGGGTTTTGTGTCCTTTGCACTAGAGAAGTGCATTGCTTCGGCCACGATCATAACCCCACTATTTTGCATGGTACTCTTGTTATCTTGTTCCTTTGTATAAAAGGAAAAATTATTTATGTCGTATCCGCTCCAACATATGACGTTGAAGTTAGGCCCACGTGGTAGCCATTTTACGTCATCAGAAGCAGTACTACCATCCTTAAGCATTTCTTCCTTGAACCATGGCAAGAAAGTCTTGTTATACTTGTTCAACAACCACCTTTCGCTCATTCGAGGGTTTTCTTGATTGACTTTTCTTTTATGTTCAAATAAGAAAGGCTGAACACATTCGATGTTGTTCAATACATACAAATGTGCTTGAAGCACTTCCTCCCGATCCTTCCTATTAATTCTTAAGCCATGTGTACCCTTACCTTGACATCTGATCTCATCATGTCGAGGCTTAGGAACCCCTATAGGATCCGTGTTATGAAGGTAGTCCGAACAAAACTCAATAGCTTCTTCTGCAACATACCTTTGAACAATAGATGCTTCCGGACGATGAGGATTCTTCACGTACCCTTTCAAGATCTTCATGTAGCGCTCAACTGGGTACATCCATCTCAGAAAAACCGGCCCACATAATCTAATCTCCCTCACCAAATGAACAATTAAGTGAACCATTATGTCGAAAAAGGAAGGAGGAAAATACATCTCCAATTGGCACAAGATTGTAGCAGCCTCAACTTCCAAGTCATCCAACATACGGGGGTCAACGACTTTGCTACATATAGAATTGAAGAATGAGCACAACCGAGTAATGGCATGTCTCACATTTTTTATAGCAATACCACGAATAGCAACGGGCAGAAGTTGTTGCATCAAGATGTGACAATCATGAGACTTCAAGCCAACCAATTTAAGATCACTAGAGACAAGCCTCTTCATATTTGAAGAGTAACCATGTGGAACTTTGATGCCCTGAAGACACCCGCAGAAACTTTGTCTCTCTTTTTTTGACAAAGTATGACATGCTGGCGGCAAATAAGTCCGCTTACCATCCTCAACAACTGGAGCTAACTTCTCTCGTATACCCATAGCAACAAGGTCGAGACGAGCATTCACACCATCCTTTGTCTTGCCCTGAATGTTGAGAAGCGTCCCGATCACACTATCACACACATTTTTCTCCACATGCATCACATCAATGCAGTGTCTGACATCAAGCTTGCACCAGTATAGAAGATCAAAGAATATCGACCTCTTCTTCCATATGTTTTTCTCAACAGCTTTACCTTTCTTTTTGGACTTGCTGAATATAACATCGATGTCCTTTACCCTCTGATAAACCTGCTCTCCAATTAAGGCCGCCGGCGCTTCTTCTGTCTCTTGGCATCCATTAAAAGCTTTTTTCATATTAGGATATGGGTGACCACGTCTAAGAAATCTCCGATGCCCAAGGTAAACCGTCTTCTTTCCATGATGCAACTGAGTGTAGCATGTGCCTTCTTCACATATAGGGCATGCTTTATGCCCCTTGACACTGTACCCGGACAAGTTACCGTATGCTGGAAAGTCGTTGATGGTGCAAAATAACATGGCACGAAGCTTGAAAGTCTCATGATAATACCCATCAACTACATCAACACCTTCCACCCACAACGTTTTCAAGTCTTCAATCAAGGGACCTAGATAAACATCTAAGTCATTTCCCGGTTGCTTTGGGCCCGAAATCATCATAGACAACATCATGTATTTGCGCTTCATGCACAACCAAGGGGGCATGTTGTAAATCACCAACAGAACAGGCCATGAACTATGAATACTACTCATGTTACCATAAGGATTCATTCCATCCGTAGCAAGTCCAAGCCTTAGGTTTCTTGGCTCATCGGCGAAATCCGGAAACATAGTATCGATATTCTTCCATTGAATAGAATCAGCAGGATGACGAACCTTTCCATCACGTTTCCTCTCATCATTATGCCATCTAAGATTCTTCGCATCTTTCCCATTGGCAAACAATCGCTTGAACCTTGGAATTATTGGAAGATACCACAACACCTTCGCAGGAGGACCCTTTTTTCTCACATCATCAACATCATCATCATCATCACCACCCTTCACTTTGTATCGTGATAACCCACATTTGGGGCAATCGTGTTTGTCTTCGTGAACACCGGTGTACAATATGCAATCATTGGGGCATGCGTGTATCTTCTTATACTCCATACCCATAGGACACAATACCTTCTTGGCCTCATAGTTACGGTCAGGCAATGTGTTGTCCTCCGGAAGCAAGTCTTTCAACACTTCAAGCAATTCCGTGAAGCTTTTATCGCTCCAACCATTTCTCGCCTTCACACAAACCAATTTTAGTACCGCCGACAACCGTGTATGAGTAGTACACCCTGGATATAAAGGCTTATCCGCATCACCGCACAACCTATCATACACATGCGCTCGATGAAAAGATTCTTGTCCAATATCACGGATCATGTCCTCTACTCGATCATCCTCCATATCTACGTCAACGTCCTCACTTTGGGAGACACTCGCCGTATTACTACTCAACAACATATCACCATGCCATATCCATCTTGTATAACTCAAGCAAATCCCTTCACAAATCAAATGAGTATGTATATCCTTCACCGTACATTTCCTCGTATTCAAACACTTGACACAAGGACAACAGAACATTCCATTACTATTAGGAACATTCCTTTGAGAAAATTCTATAAATTCTCCCACCCCCTTCAAATACTCAGCACTAGTACACTTACAAACCATCCAACTACGATCCATAACTAGATAGGTCCTGTAGATATACAAAACATATATATATCCAATATAAGGACAATACGAGAGATTGAAAACTATAGTTTTTAAAGATTAATTGCCAAGCACTGGTCACGGCCTGACAGCGATGTCCATCACGGCCGTAACGTGCCAACTGAACGGACCATGCCATCACAGGCAGAACTGATCACGGCCTAGCCGTGATTAGCATCACGGACGTGACAGATCAACCAGCAGAGCAACATGCACTCAAAACCAAAAACAGAGACGTACATTCCAAACAACTCAAACTCACGGTTTCAAGTTTCAACTACCGAGACTACAGTTTCAACATACACTCAAAACCAAAAATACAAAAATGTGCCCTAAATACTCACCGAGAAATAGGTGCTCGCGTGGTGGTGGGGAGGGGAGCTCGAGTGGTGGCCAACGTTCGATGTGGTTACCGAGAGCGAGAGGGGACAAGGAGAGTTAGTGCGCGGGGAAGGGGAAAGAGAGATGTACGTCAAGTTATTGCAAAGAATGAATGGAAAGACAGAGTTAGGGTTAATAGTGTACCTCACGGTGGTGGCGAAGAAGCCCTCGCGGTGGTTGCGGTGGAGATGAGCTCGTGATTAGGGTTCTGTCTTGGGTGAGAGTGAGAGTGAGGGTTGAGAGTGATTTAGGGTTGAGCGTGATGAAAAGAGAAAAGAGACGTGCGTACGGAGCGAAGTGTAGAAGGCGCGCGGTGTAAACATAAAACAACATTTAACGTCGGTTGTATTAAACAAGCGACGTTAAAATTAAATTTTAACGCCGGTTTTATTAAAAACGGCGTTAAATATTAATATTTTTTAAAAAACACTTTTAACATCCGTTGTTGAATGCAATTGACGTTAAAAGTGTTAAAGTAACATTCTTCCAAAACGATCAGTATCTGCCTCTTCTTTTCCTCTATATTTCTATTCCTTCACAAAATGGCTCTGAGACTGTGTTAATTGAGTGACAACAGGGCATTTCGGATAGCTAGGGATATAGGATTATTTACGTCGCCTATTTATTTAACTCAAGTAAAAATCATACTTTTAACGTCAATTGTATAAACAATGGACGTTAAAAATAAATATTTTTTATTTTAAAAACACTTTTAACTTCAGTTTTATTCAACAATCGACGTTAACGGACACTTGTGTGACAACAGTGCATTTCGAGATAGGGATATAGGATTATTTACGTCACTGTTTATTTAATCAAGTAAAAATCACACTTTTAACGTCGGTTGTATAAACAATCGACGTTAAAAATAAATATTTTTATTTTAAAAACGCTTTTAACGCCGGTTTTATTCAACAACTGACGTTAAAAGTGTATCTTCCTATTCCTTCGGACATTTTCTTTTCTGCACGTTTATAATATATGACTGCCAGGCCAACTCCCAATGCGCCTTGGAACCTAATGCTCTTAATGATCAATTTAATTTTTTAGCAACTTACGACGCCTAGTAACTTCATCCCCTACTCCTATAAATAGCTTCCTTCCTTCCTTTAATTTTTTTGCTTCACAATATGGCTCTGCCATGGAGATTAACTTCATCACTCTTTCTTCCTATACCTAGACTTAAAGGTCTCTGTCTTAATGGTCAAAACAACTTCTGAGGTTGTGTGAATCACGTAACATGGATGGTAAGGTTGGGTGAATCACGTAATGTGATTTTCACACACCATCATCCTTCTGGAGAATCAGCAGCTACATTTCCAAAACTTTGGCTTTGGAACCAAGTGGCTGTTCTAAGAATATTGCTGAAACAGATCGAGTGCACCATTCACTCTGCCACGGCTCCAAAGTGACTGTGGATTCAGATGGAGCATCGACTTCAAATGAGGGAGGGGATGCATTCAATGTTGGAGATTCTGAGCACGGATCGAGAAGAAAATGATGTTGAAGCGAAAACTTTTTTATATTTTAGTGCTATATATCTTGTGGAAATTTTTTATCTTTTAAACATGTAATTGTAACTTATGAATCGCTTAAATGAGAAGAATCAATGTTGGAGATTCCGATCAAGACAGACCGAGAAGAAAATGATGTTGAAGCAGAAACTTTTTTAATTTTAGTGCTATATATCTTGCGGAAATTTTTTATCTTTTAAACATGTAATTGTAACTTATGAATCGCTTCAATGAGATACGATTTGATTATACATATATAACTTGTTTTATGTTAAGTGTTTATTTATTTTAATTTGCACAAGAATTTGTTAATTTACTAATTCAAGCTAATTAATTAAGATTAAAAATAAACTTTTTTAAAAAAGAGATTAGAAATAAACTGCACTATATGGAGTGATGATCTGCGTTAAGAGTGACAACCCTGAGATGACAACGAAAGAAAGATAGGAAGGAGTTGATTATTTACGTCAGTTATTTATTTAACTGAAGTAAAAATCACACTTATAACGTCAGGTTTATAAACAACTGACGTTAAAAGTTTTAATAATTTCTTCCAAAACACTTTTAACGTCAGTTCATTAAACAACTGACGCAAATAGTGATTTTATATTTACAAAACTGCCACCACCTCACTTTTAACGTCAGTCCTTAAAACAACTGATGTTAACAGTAAATTAATTATTTACAAAACTGCCACCGCCCCCTTTTTAACGTCTAGTTTTTGGTTAACTGACGTAAACCTTTACCGTCTAATGTATATTTTCCACTAGAAATTAATTGTACTCTATCAATTATAATAAGTACTCTATCAATTACAATAATTAACAAATTATTTGGCACGATTCTTTCCTTTAACACTCCCCCTCAAGTTGGAGTGTATGTTAATGACACCCAACTTGCTGAGTAGCATTTCAAACTGTGTTGAACTCAATGGTTTGGTGAATAACTCAGCTGGTTGGCTTGTGGTCCGAATATAAGCTGTCTGCACTAACCCACTTTGAATCTTCTCACGTATCAAATGGAAATCGATCTCTATGTACTTCGTCCGTTCATGAAACACTGGATTTGAAGCAATATGCATGACAGTCTGGTTGTCACAAAACAATATAACTGGTTGTGTGTGAGTCACCTTCAAGTCTTTCAGTATATTTTTCAACCAAGTAATCTCACAACAAATAGTGGCCATGGAACGATATTCTGCCTCTGCGCTTGAACAAGACACGATATGTTGCTTCTTAGTTTTCCAAGAGATTGGTGCTTGACCCAGCAAAATACAATAACTAGTTATCGACCTTCTTGTATCCTTGCACCGAACCCAATCGGCATCACAAAAGGCTCGTAGTTCTAGTGAACCTATAGATGGTAACAAAATTCCCTGACCCAGTGCTTGTTTGATATACCTTAGAACCTTGTGAGCAGCTTCAAGATGAGGTTGCCTAGGCTTGTCCATGAATTGACTCAATACATGGACAGCATAAACAAGATCTGGCCTTGTGATGGTGAGGTAAATTAGTCGACTCACAAGACGCCTGTATGGACTTGGATCAACTAGCAATTTCCCACTCGTTTGTGTGAGTGAAAGGTTCTGTTCAATAGGAAACCGTGAGGGCTTGGCACCTAAGAACCCCGCATCTTCTAGAATTTCTAGAGCATATTGTCTTTGACACAATGTGATTCCTTGTCTTGATCTTGCAACTTCTATCCCCAAGAAATATTTAAGTGGACCCATGTCTTTCAAATTAAAATGATTTGAGAGGAAATGTTTGGTGCTTGTAATGTCCTACAGGTTATTGCCCGCTAATATCACATCATCAACATAAATTAATAATGCAATAAAACTACCTGCATGGTTTCGAACAAACAGCGAGTAGTCTGACCATGATTGCTGAAATCCAGCCTTCTTAAGGGCACTACACAGTTTTAAGAACCATTGTTGCGATGCCTGTTTTAAACCATAAATTGACTTGTGTAGCTAGCAGACACGGTTCTCCCCCTTTAGTTCGAAACTGGGCGGGATGGACATGTATATTTCTTCATAGAGATCTCCATGTAAGAAGGCGTTATTAACGTCAAGTTGGTGCAAGTGCCATCCTCCTACGGCTGCAACACTAAGGAGTACTCAGAATGTTGTGAGTTTAGCAACGGGAGCAAAAGTCTCTCGGTAATCAATACCTTCAATTTGACTATAGCCTTTTGAAACCAAGCGAGCTTTGTAACGCTCAACAGTTCCGTCGGGGTTGAGTTTGATTTTGTAAACCCATTTGCAACCGATAGGCTTTTTGTGAGATGGCAGAGGGACAAGACTCCAAGTATTGTTGGCTTGGAGGGCTTGGATTTCATGATGCATGGCGTCACGCCACCTTGGATCTCGATTAGCCTATTGAAAATTCTTGGGTTCTTTGTGAAGGGTCAGTTGAGTGGTAAATGCTTTATGACTTGGAGAAAGTCAATCATAAGATAAAAATTGGGAAAGAGGATGATAAGTACCTTGGGAGGTGAACACATTCGTTGAAGATGAAGGAACGATCCTAGATGGGAGGGTTGCCTCAACATGAAAGTCCTGTAAAAATGTTGGTATTTTAATAGATCTAGTGGAGTGTCTTAGTGGCGGTGGCGGTGTGATTTCCGTTTGATTGTGAGTGGTGTTCTCAGGTGGGAGATTTTCAATGACAGGTTGGGGCATTATTTCAAGGGATGGCATATTTATGGAAGGTGATGGAGGGTCTTGGTATAAATAGGATGGATTTAAAGGTTCAAAATTGGAAGGTTGTGGGATTTGAGGGTTATCGGTGCTATGAGGAGTGTTTGGGTTTATAGTGTTTGTGGTATTCTTGGGAAGAAAAGGATAAGGTGAAATAGGGTGAGGCATTGATGGTGTGGCAGCGGAAGTTTTTGGTGTTTTGAATGGAAATACGTCCTCATAAAAAAGAACATCACGTGAAACAAAGACCTTTTTAAGTTGAAGGTCAAATACACGATATCCTTTTTGGGCATAAGGGTAGCCAAGGAAAAGATAACGAGTGGAACGAGGGTCAAATTTAGTGGGCTTGGTGGGGTGTGTAGATGCGAAACACAAACAACTGAAGACTCTTAGTTGTGAATAATTAGGGGGTTTATTGAGTAATTTTTCATATGGTGTTTTACCTTGAAGGAGTGGTGTAGGTGTGCGATTGATGAGGTATGTTGAAGTGAGGATAGCATCCCCCAAAACTATTTTGGAAGACCACTTTGAAAAAGCAAAGCAGGGGCATAAAAATTGATGCAACTAGATTGAAGGATGATTCCTTTCATGGCATCAAAATTGTCTATTTTGAATTCTGGACCATTATCACTGCGTACAATTTTGACATTGGCATTGAATTGGTTTTCAACCATGTTAATGAACTTGACCAAGAAGTTACGTGTTTCTGATTTTTGTTTCATCAAATAAACCCATGTGCTTCTTGTGTAATCATCAACAATAGTGAGAAAATATTTTGCTCCTGAAAGTGAAGGAACATGATAGCCACCCCAAATGTCAACATGTATTAAATCAAAACAAGATTGGCTAGCAAAAAAACTCACTGGAAATGGTAATCGAGTTTGTTTGGCCAATGGGCAAATTGAACATTTGTCTAGTTCACAAGATTTGTTATTGGAAAAAGGAAATAACATGGATATTTTGTGAGAAGGATGTCCAAGGCCAAACAAAAGTGGTAAGGCTTGAACAGAATTATAGGATCCTTTCTCTGCTTGATTGAGATAGTAGAGTCCCCCCGCTCAATTCCCATCCTAATCATCTTCCCCGATCGTAAGTCCTGTATAACAAAAAATTGTCTGAGAAAAATTGTAATATAAAATGAATCCAAGGCTAGCTTGCTAATGGAAATTAAATTTAACTGAAAAAGTGGCACACACAAGACATTATCAAGGATAAAGTTGGGAGAGAAAATAATCTTGCCAACATGTGTGACTTGTGTCAATGAGCCATTTGGTAACAGTTTTTGAAGCAGTGAGGAGATGAGGGCTACAAACAATATGGTCAGTAGCACCACTATCGAGGATCCAAATAATTTTCTTTCCATTTTGAGTGAATGGAAAGGCTTTACCTGAGAATTCATCATGATTTGAATTTTTACCAACTTGATTGGCTAAATTATTGCAACGAGTCCATTGCAAAAGTTCATCAAAGTTATTCTCCTTTGGCTTCAAGATAGATCCATCAATGAAACCGATTTTGTTTTTGACCGTCAAGGCCATGCTCATGGACTGAACCCATGTGTTGTAGTTGTCTTCCACCAGAGGTTGTACAAGGACAGCACCTGGTTGGTCTGAATGATGGAGGTAAAGAGGGTGATGGGGTTGTTCCCATTTTGGAGTGGGAGCCATGTCCCGTTTGGTTCATGATGATGGATTTTTTTCATTATCATCTGTCATGTTTTATTCATTATCACAAATCATATATTTATAGAAATGTTACAGAATAGGATCCTAACATTATGCATATACCCACGTATACCAAAAAAGAAATTAATTGTACTCTATCAATTACAATAAGTATTCTATCAATTAATATAATTAACAAATTATTTGACATGATTCTTTCCTTTAACAAGATCAGTGATGTAGTAAATGTGAATTTGAGTCAAACGATTCTGATTTATTTGAGCCAACTCTCCTCACAAAGGAAGCCATGTACTACATAAGATATTATTGGATTTTAGACAACAACAACTACATTTTCTGCTGTCTATAGCAAAAATCATCTTCAATTAGTACCTGTCTATACTCTATTGCACAAGTAATTGTCGTTTGCAAATGTGTCCCCATCATAAATTATGATAAACAACAGTCATATGGCCGTACAAATTTTATACTGTTCAATATAATTGGAGGGTACAGGTTGGCAGTTTGTGAATACCATTTTTTGCTAACAAACCTTGATAATTAACAAGCCCTCTAGAAGACTACGACCTTATCCATCAATATTATAAAACTTCAACTTTCCCATACCACAACCCTTCCCCTCTCTATTTTCGATAGCTTTCAACATGTGCTAATGAAGGACCCTCATGCTTCCTAACAGTTTTGATCAATAAAGGTGAGGAGGGCTATGATTATTAGCGTGTTCGGTTCCACGTATTAGTGAAAATTAGATGTTTGGTTACTGTCACACAAAATTGATTTTGTCTTCAAAAGTGATTTTGACTAGAAGAAAGTAGCTTTTGTATTAGTTATAAAAATTTACACAATATTTTATATCAAACTTGCTTCCAAAATAAAAACATACAAACATAAATCATTTCACTTCAAACTTAATTGTAACCAAATCAATTTTACAAAATCAATTTCATTCAAAATCACGTGTTTCAAAGGCTTATCCAAACACAGAGACTATTTATGGCTGAGAACAAATTGTGGTATTATGAAATATAACCTTTGGAGAATAGTGATAAACACACACCTGGTCTCTTACAAACAAACGCCTTTCATCTGCATAGTTTAGAGCTGGCTCTACTTCATTTTTCACACAACTACATTTTGATTTTGCCACTTCACACATATGTGAGTGATGTGACTCCATGTTGTGTATGAATTATCCACATTTGTAAGAGATAAAGGGGTAAACTGGCTGAGCAAATGAAATTAACTGATAAACACTACCTTTTATTATTAGTTCAATTCCATAAACTACAAATAAACAAAGCACCCCAAAAAATATAATCATATTTTTAAATCTCTTGCACATGTGATTTGCCACTCTCTCCTACAACAGATACAAGATGTATCAGTCTACAGGTGAGTACTTTTGTGTGCTGCCTTCACCCATGAAAAAGGACGAGAATGGTAAAAACTCCATACTTACAATCTGGTTTGCCAGTTTCAGTTGCATTCAGCTTGCATCTTCCGAAGAAATCTCAAGTTCTGCCCACCAAAGTGGGGAAAGCTTCGGAACAGCTGCTTCAGGTGTTATGTTTGTTATCTCTCTCAATCTAACACTAACTTCTTTCATTGTTGGTCTGTGCTGTGGATCATGGTGGACACAAGATTTAATCAAAGCAGCAATTTGTTCCACCTGTTCTTCATGGAAAGAAGCTAGAGTAAGATCCACCATTTCATTGAGGGGTCGGTCGCCTTGTAAATAGTGTGAAGCCCAGTCTTCAAGTGAGCCATTATTATCCACTGAATAGGGGAGCCTGCCTGTTACCATCTCAAATAATATAACACCAAAACTGTAAACATTACTTGCTAATGTCATGTCAATATGTTTTCTAGAACCAGCTTTTATCTCAGTTGATGCAATTTCATTCAAGAAACTCAAATCTGAGATTTTGGCAGCATAGTCTTCAGTGAGTTGGACAGCTGAAGAATTCAGGTTGCTATGTGCCAAAGGAGGGTCTAACTGGTGCATATGTTGCAGGCAGTAAGCCATGCCCATGACAACTCTAAGTCTTGTTCCCCAATCCAAGTGCTCAGCTTCTTTTACTGGAATTCCAACAAGATCAATTACATCAGCAAGTTTTCAACTTCAATGCACCAAAATGATACCAAGATTGACCTTAAAAGCAACTAACTATTCTTGCTTCTGTAAGAGAAAAGGGCAGAGAGAGTAGAGAGAAAGCAAGCATATAACTTCCAACATACTGTAACCTCAATTTCTCACAAATATTTTTAAGTCCTAATCGCAGAGCTATTAATCCACAAGCTATCTTTGGTTAAAATTGGTTAGATGACATCTTCAGTTTTTTGGCTATCCCACACACCCTCAAGTTCTAAATTATACTGACATGCTATCGCAAAACATGAAGAGGTTGGTAGGAAAAAGCGTCATTATTATCTATACCTGCCCTCAGCCAGATAAATCATGCCTTAATGGGTGGCAAACTCATGTGTATGTCTCATTATATTACTCAAATGTGTAAAAGCGCGTGTCAGTATTCAATGATCAGAAGTGAAACTACAGCAAAACTCAGACTGATAGAAAATTAGTCCAAACCTGAATGGCTACAATGTAAGCTTAGAATAGTAGCACAAGCTTCAAAAAACTGAATCTATCAAGTGATGGAAAATTTGTAGACCAGAAATCCGAAGTATGTAAAACCAACAAAATTGAAAGTAGTTGACAAGAAATAGGCATACTCAATCATCAATTTACTTTCTATGCAATATTAACACCAAAATTGTAGCTACTCACTGTGTAAATGCTCAAAGAGTGTTCCATTTGGGGCATATTCAAAAACCACCATTCTGGTGAAAGGCTCGTCTTCTTCACAATATCCAAGCAGATTTACAAAATTCTTGTGGTTCACTTTTGATAACGTATCTATCTGAAACCATAATTGACCGAGTTAGTTACAGATTTACAATTGAACTGCTAAAGTTGAAAATTTACAAGCAATTGTTTGTTTTGTTGCTGACAATACCTTCTTCCTAAATTGGGCTTCTGAAGTCTTTGACCAATTATTAGATGATTTCACTGAAACAGAGGCTACGGCTATTTCGACACCGCTAGATAAAGTCCCTTTGTACACTGTACCAATGGGTGAAGTAGCAATTACATTACTAAAATCTTCACATGCTGCTTCAAGCTCTGACCTCTTTAGCTTTGGCACACCTGAAAATGTAAAAATATGTCAAGCATGGACAAAAGGCAGAAATCTTACATGTAGGAATACAGCTCAAAGACAAGGGATTGCAATCACTCAAACTGGATCAATTAATTGACCAAAGGTTCAATGAAAATAATTTAAGTTTCTTTTCTCTCTTTTTCATGTTTCAGGAATACTGAAGCAGTGTGCATGTGTAAAAGTTAACTACTATTTTCAGCCATTGTTTACTTCATTATTTCAGAAGAGGAGAAATGCTTAGATTTACCTGTGACAAATGCCTTCCGTAGCTGTCCGCTTAATCCCGTGGCCCAAGGTTTTACAGTACCTACCTTATTGGTTTTACATAGATATAAGCCAATGCTTGAAATAAGAAGAAATACAGCACCACCTGCAACTCCGGCCAAAATAGCGACTCGATGGTTCTTGGATGAAGTACTTTCAGATTGGGTTGAAGAACCTGGTGCAGGCAGGGGAGAAGGAGAACCAGAATCATTTTGTTCAGGGGAAGCTGATGTCGGCACCAGTGGTGGTGCAGCTGAAAGACGATCTGGGGATGGAGCAGGAGTAGCAGGAAAATCAGCTGCACGATTATGAATATCTTCGTGTTCATGATGATGAGTTTGCAGTAGGTTCCGGCGAGCTTTCTTATTTCGGCCCACATGCCTTCAAAACATAAATGGACACAACCTCATGGCTTATAATATCTCTAGACTAGAGAGAACTACCTTTCAAATGCTTAATGACATACCAGGTGATGGATCTTCCTCTACAAGCTGCCATTTTATTTGTGCTAATTAGATGGTTTTCGTCTATTTGACATTCAGAAAGCATCTTCAGTTCATTAATTTCAGGAGAGAAACCACCAAGGAGATCATTGTTGTCCAGCAAACTGCAAAAAGAACAAAGTGAGCAAATAGTAACAAAAGAAGTTTAAAAAATGAGAATTGAAATAACCAAAGAGTATTATCCTACAGGATCCCAAGTGAAATATTACTCCCAAGATCGGTAGGTAGTGATCCACTGAAGTTGTTGTAGCCCAAATCCAAAACCTCCAATTCTTTCAAGTGTACAATTCCTGCAGGGATGATCCCATAAAAAGAATTGTTCCGCAAGGTACTGCAACACAATCACCACAATGTTATTAGACAGCCAAAAGTATTTGAAATTAAGGAACTGAAATACATAATGCAACTAAGTAACAAGCAACTGCTTACATGGACTTTATGCGAATAAGATTGGCGAGCTCAGGTGCCAGACTTCCTTCAAGACAAAGATCTTTCAAATTCCTGGACAACAAATTTTTTCATGATTAAAAGCACCACAAATTCAAAACGAAACAACATGCCGCATGCTATAATTTTCTAACCAACAATATGAACACTAGTCATTTGATTCACTGATCTTAAAAATTTGCAATTGTGATATCAACCGTTAATGGAATTGATCAGTTGAATCAAGACCAAAGCACATTCCAATTGTAGAGATATAATGTAATAAAACAACATGACAGGTTTTTAGAGCACAGTCACAACTCATCATTGAGTAAACAGTGTTGTCAATAATAAAGAGAAAACAAAACATAAAAAATTTTAAACTTGGATCTCTCATATGATGACCAAAATGAAAAAAAATAAAAAAATTTACATATATTCAGTTTCTGAAATTAAAAAAAAAACATCTATTGCTTTTTTTATTATAAAAAAAACTTCTATTACATAAATCCATGTTCTGCCTGAGCCCAGAGAATTGCATATATTCAGTTTCTGATAAACAAAACACAAAAGCAGCACTTACAAGAGCACCACTCTTCCATCTGAGCACTCAACTCCCAACCAATTACATGGACCAACCACTACTTCATCATCAACCCAATTTGACAAAGCATCAAAAGGGTCACTCACTATTCTCTGCTTCAACTTCAAAAGTGCTTTACCTGCACAATATAGAACCCATTTCTCAGTTTTTTTTTTTTTTCACATGAGAATAAAAGATTTCACATACTAAAAAAATTCCATACCTTCTTCATTCAAAGAGCAGCATAAACCAAAGCTCTGAAACAACACAAACAACGCTAGAAGGCACAAAACTCCTCTATGATCCCCAAAGCAGCTGAATTTCCAGTTCCTCCTCATTCTTGTTGAGTATCAACGTGAAAAATAAAAAAGAAGCACGACCCAGATTGAGTTTTTGTTAAAAGAAACGAACTTGAACAGAGTTGACTTGAATCCCAACGAATGAATTAGTCTCCAACGAATGAATTAGTCTTCGTAAGTATCAAAATGAGTGATCTCAGAGCCATGTTCTGACAACTAGCGTACGAGTTTGGACCCCAGTAAAAAGATTTGAAAACGCATAAGCTCATACACCAATTTTCTTTTATAATTAATAATAATTGTTAATTATTATTATTATTAGATTAAAATACGTTTTTGTCCCTTAATTTATTTTTTAATTTCAGTTTGGTCCCTTAACTTTTAAAAGTTTCGATTTGGATTATTAATTTGTCTTTGTTAACACAAGTTATTCATCTTCGTCAATGAAGTCAATAATGGTGTTAACTCAGATCCTTATGTTTTAAATGAGTTTCAAATTGGTCCTTTAAATTGTTAACAAGTTTTAAATTGGTCCTTTAAATTGATAACATATTTCGAATTAGTCCTTTAATTTTTGTTATGAAACTCAAAAAATTAACACTATTAATGACTTATTGACGGAGATGATTAACTTGTGTTAACAGAAACAAATTAAGGAACCAAATTGAAAGTTTTAAAAGTTAAGGGACCAAGTTGAAATTAAAAAATAAGTTAGGAGACCAAACAGGTATTTTAGCCTCCTCCTCGCACATACTATCTCTTGAGGAAAATCTCACACGCCAACCCACACGCTCAAGATCTTTAAGAGAACACACATGAGAACACTCACTCACACAAGAGACTCTCTATAGATGATCACTCACACACTTGTTATCTTCTCTTGCTTTGGTTGGGAAGCCCATCTTCATCACATGAATCCTGTATATAGTGAAGGGATATGACTTCCATTCATGAATGTGATTTAGTGGACATTAATTATCCCACCTTTGAAGGGATGGCCATGGATATTTTATCCATATGGTACCCACAAAAATTACACATGACGGGTGGGGTAATTACCCGCATAATGCCATAATGGGTACATGTACTTGCACCGGTAATTACCCACAAAATTTAATGGATATGGGTGCGAGTACGGGCATTCTAGTACCAACCTGCCCCATACCCGCATACATATATATTCTTATTTACTTAATTATTTTATATAATATATCTATTATATTAAATTAAAAATATTGAAATGCACGAAAGTTATTTCTTTTGTATTCTTTCCCAAAAATATCAGGATTAGCTTCATTTATGAAAACTTGAAAGCATGTTGTTTGGGACCCAAATTTATACAAAATGAATTTGTTCTATGTGAGAGCATATTTAAGTAAAATAAACATATATGTATAGATTTGATGCTCTCGAGTAATGATATTAAGTGTTTCTACATTTTTTATGTCATTTGTTCATTCTAATTTCTAAAATCTTACATTGCAACTACTACTTATATTATTATATATGAAGTGGTTGCACATTTTTTATTTATAATTTTTTTTTGTGACAATTGCTACTAGGTTCAATAATCATAAATGGAAAATCAATGTGAAATTCATTGATGATATTTCAAACTTGCTATATATGTGTTATTCATGTGTTATACAATTTTAATAATATTCTTTTTTATTTATTAATTTTTTAATAGTTAATTAAAATGTGGGTATGAGAACTTAGGTACCCAGCAGGTAAGTGTACGTATACTTAAGTTGCTACCCATGCGTATATGGATATAGGTACAAGTATTTTTTTTTAAAACATCGGTACGAGACCCAGCAGGTAAGTGTACGTATACTTAAGCTGCTACCCATGCGTATATGGATACAGGTACAAGTATTTTTTTTTAAACATCGGTACGAGGACGGGTATTATAGTACCCTACCCATTGCCAACCTTACATTTTTCCACATAATCTCTCTTTATGATAATGAAGTTATCCAAAAGTCAAGATACATCCCTCTGTCTCTTAAAATGTACCTCTTAAATTTCCACCCACTTGTATTTATTTGGAAATTTGAATTTGAGCTGTTTTCCCAACAATTCCTCCCTCAATTAAAATTCCAGACTTCCACATCCTCAAAAAATTTACCTTCATTTTCTCTTTTGCTACCATCGCTTACACTTCTCAAAGCTTGCCTTCTATGTAGCAAATGTTCTTCTCATTTTTCTCCCGTCGCAAAACCGAGTGCCTCCTCCTATACACCTTGCATCCTAACTTCTAACCAACATACTTGTATCTTTGTGATGCCATCTTCCTTAGAGAAATGATATTGGCAACAATAGAAGTACAAACCTCACGTTATGGAAAGTTTGGACTGCACCATTGTGGAGCTTCATCCCGACACTTCCAATACCTTCAACCATCATTTTGTCACCATTTCCTAACTTAAAATGATCAAACTCTCGATTAGTCTCCAATGAAGTTGACACAGGCAAACACTCTAAAACTATTTTTACACACAAGAAGGTTAAATCAGAAGCAAGCACAAAGAAACAGATCTTTAAAAAAAAGAAAAGCTTTAACAAAAGCAATATCAAAACCCCTCAGTTAGTAAAAACAAATAAAACAGTAAGAATTTAGGGATAGAAGAATCATACAAGATGTTTTATCCTGGTTCACTCTCTTCCAACCAAGAGCTACGTCCAGTCCCTTCTACTTGAAGGTTTTTCTCCACTATTTTCCAAAATAGATTACCACTAAATATTCAACACCTCTCCAGGCTTACAAGTATTTCTTTCCTACCAAGCCTCTTCAGGCTCTAACTCTAACAAAGAGATTTAACTTATGATCTTCTTAACTCACCGTGTGTGGGGATATGAAAGTTTAAGATCAAATGAATATTTTCACAATATTCAAACTAAAGAATACAGGCTCTTACTTTTAAAGAAATATGAGTATGAATGATTGTTTATTGACAAAAGTTGAGCTAGCAAAAGTTGTGCAGGCAAAAGTTGTTCTTCAGTATCCGAGGTCTTCTATTTATAGTGACCTTCTTCTTCACTTGTATTTCTTCAACGGTTATTTTGAATAGTCCCGTTTAGAGATAGCATTGAATGCATGATATCTATTGTGACTGATAGCTTGATTATGGCAATGTTGAATAGTACTCTTGGTTATCGAGATAGCATGAAATGGAGGCTCACTGCTCTGAGTATTTCAGCTTGAGAACTTGTTCCTCCTTTGTGTACAATCCAGCTTTTTCCAGCCATAAAGTTGTCATCGTACAGATCGTTTTCCAGTTTCTCATTGTACGATTCTGCTTTTTACATTTCTTTGATGGTACTGTGTTTCTTTTACAACAAGGTAAAACATTAAAGCAGATAAAACAAATGTGAAGAACAAAAATTCTATTGAAATAAATATCAATCATTTGAAATAAATTCAAGAGATTCGGATTGCATTTATTCATTCAAAGATGGAGCTCGTCTACTTAAAAACTCCGTCTACTTAGTTATATGTGAGACTAAGTCTGTTCATTATTTTATTTTGCTCATCTGCTGATGTGGCATATCCTCCCGTCTATCAAGTCTTTGGACTTGCTATACCTCAATGAGTTATCATAATCTCCGTCTGGTGACGTGGCAGTTAGAGTTCGTCTACCTGATTATTTTATTTTTCTGTTCATTCACTTTTACCAATTACTTTCGTCTGCTGATGTGGCAAGCTAGACACGTTTACTATCAAGTCTTTGGACTTGCTGTATCTAAGAAGTTATTTTGATTTCCATCTAGTAAGCATTTAGTTCCCAGTCTACTTAAAGAAACCAGTCTACTTAATTAAATAAATAAATATATAACTTTACCAAAACATTGAGTAGCCCGTCTACAAGGGTAGACGCGTATTTTTCTCAAGGAGTCCAATGAAAACTTATCCCAAGTTTCTATTACTTATATTTAAATATTCCTGCATAACTGAAAGCACATGTTAGATTTCAACTAACACTTTGCCAAGCAAATTTAATTCTTTTGTTAACATCAAAACATAGAGATTATTTAATCCAAAACTACTTTGGTTCTAACAATCTCCCCCTTTTTGATGATGACAAAAACTAATTAAATTATAAAAGAAAAGTCTAAGAGAGCCTGCAAAGCTCCCCCTAAGACAAAGCATTCAGATAAGTAATCAGTAAAAGCATATGAGACAAACTGCATATAAGCTAATAGATCAATGCAACTGCTTATCACACTTAGAGTATATATGAAGGTATAAATAAGCATCATAGCAAATAGGCAGACAGGAGTATCATAGTAGTTATAAACTAGAAAACAGAATATGCATATGCAGACGAATATGAGTTTTTCAAAACTGACTTTGTATTTATAAAAGAAATCTATTTTCTTTCCTTTCTCCCCCATTTTTATCACCAGACAAAATGGTAAAAAGGAGTGGACCATCATTATCAGTAAGGAAAACAAATTCAAGGTTAGGCAGGAGGAGGTGGTTGATTCTGAGCCTGGGTTTTCTTGAAATCAGTCAGAAATTCCAGCATTTTGTTCACAACCTCTAAGGTTGGAGGCATAGATACTTGAACTCTCCGAGAGACTTCCTTAATTATTTTCTCAGTCATCTTTTCAACCTTCTCTTCAACCATCTTGCCAACTCTCTCATCAACTATCTTTCCAAGAACTTCTTCAAGATTTGGTGGCAGAGCATGTTGTCTTGAACTTTCAGTAGATTCTTGAAAGGTGCTTAATGCTCTGGAGTGTTCCGGATGAACTAAAGGGAGAACTACAGCTAGAGCTTGTGGTTGAGAGTAATGGTTTCCAGATGAGCTTTGTTTGGAAATGGACTCAACAGTTTCTTCTTCATGACCACCTGAGCCAAAAATAGTGGCATTCATGCCAGGTCCTTCAACGACAATTTCATCTTCTAGGATCTCAGAAGGAGGTGAAGACGGGGCAGGATTAATCACAAGAAGGGATAAAGGGGTCACTGATACTTCCTTTGCCCATATGATGGAGTAAGAGAATTCCACATTTCGACTTGTTATAGGAAGTCCCCAAAGATCTTTGTAGATCATGTACCGGAAGTTTGAAACACCACACTTGCCTCTGACTTTAGGAATTTCCTTTTTCTCTTCTTGGGTCAGTCCAGAGGAAGATGCTTCTCTTGTGTAGTGGATGATGTGGGATCTCCAGAAGTCTGTAGCATGTTGGTCATTGATCAACCCAATAGATTCATAATGCAAATAGTAGTCCAGCATGGAGTAGTCAAAAGTTTCTTGATTCAGATCAAGCATGACTGATTCAGCTTCTGGCATAACTCCTTTGAATCTTCTATTCTTCTTATCCTTGTCATTGTTCAGATCAACCATCTGCAGTCTTGGACTGATTCTGTAAGGCATAGTTCCAATTCTTGTTGCAGTATTATGTCTCAGTCATGATGGAAGGACAAAATGTGCGGCTCTATCAACTCTAAAATGACTGAATTCCCAGTTCAACATTTCATAGATGAGTCGATCCACAAAGGAATCAGAGGCCCTCCCATAGACACTAGGATGCTAGAAGGATACCCATCTTGAGTTACTGTCCATGATTATAGGAACATGTTTTGAAGGTCTTGCTATTCTTTTAGAGATGGTAGGAAGATTTTTCCATAGAGGGTCTGTCTCCCATTTAGATATTACATGTCTCTCAAATCCATCAGTGAAAGGTATGAGAGGTGGAGTTTTGACAAGGTTAGGATAGATTTTTCTGGTGGGGAATTTTTTAGGGGCAGGTGAGTGACTAAAGGTCCTATGTTGTTGTGCATTTGTGAAGACCCTATTGTGATTAGTTTGCAGTCAGGATGGGGTAAATGGAAGGGATCAACTGGTGGGTCTACTTCTTCCTCATACTCAGGTAGGGGGTACCACCTGTCAGGAATGTGTTCAGGTTCAGGCTGGTGATTGAGAAACAGAACTCTCCATTTTATTTTTACTTTGGTCCAATCCTCATATTTGCCATCATAAGTAACAAAAATTGGGGTGAGGGGAAATAAGGTTCTTAAAGGTTTTAGGAAGGGAGCACCAGGGGAAATGCCATCATCTGGTTGATTGAACCAGGGATCATTGGCAAGGATAATTGGTTGAAATTGCGGTCTGGATGAGGAGGCTATTTGTGAGTGACCAGGTGAAGCTGTAGGCAAGTTTGTGGTTTGGTCAGTTTGTGTTGGTTGGAGTGAAAGAGGTGTGGGAATGTATACATCATCAGTCATGTTTTGGTTGAACACTTCATTTGGAGCAGAGACAACAATATTATCATCAGAACCAACAGTACCAGGGAGAGAATCACTTCTATTTTCTAAACTAGATACTAAGGCATCTACTGCTATTTGAACAGGATCACTAGCAGAGATGGTTACCTTAGAAGTCTTAGTTGTTCTGGCCTTTCTTGCAGGTTGCCTTCTGATTTGAGTTGAGACAGGCACACCGGTCTCAGCAGTAGTGACAACAGCAGAAGTTTTCTGTTTCTTCAGGATGGTACTGATAGGAACTTTGTCCTCATCAGCTTCCTCGTCCTCATTGTGTGAGAAAATGACTCTTTATTTCTTCTTCACAGCAGGAGCATCAGTAGGTTCTCTAATAACAATGCCACCAGCTGTCCTCTTGGGGGCATGTTTCCTTGCTACAGTGGTCTTTTGCCTAGTTACTTTTTTATTCCTAGGACTTCAGCATTGTTTGCCTCAACCATTTCTTCCTTGATTTTCATAGCTTCTTCTGCTTTGGCCAGGGCAACTTGTTTGTAAGTGCTTAGTTGCATGCCTGAGAGATTTCTTCTCCCAAAATTAGCAGCTGGCATTCCTTTCTCAGATAGAATTTTATTCTAATATTCTTCAGACATGGCAATAAGGACTTCATAAACACCTTGATACCTGAAGATTTTTGACAGAAGATGAGTGTAGGGAATGACAGGTAGATTCTACCTATTTCGCATAGCATGTTTGAATCTGTTAAACAGAATCCAGGGAAGGTTGATTTTGGTTTCCCAGAAGAGATTGCACAGGCATAATTTGTGGAGAGCAGAGAGGTTGTCTTTGGAGCCAGTCTTGTGTAAGACAGTCTTGTTCAGAATCTGATGGAGGATTCTGATTTCATCATTCATTTCAGCAGACTTCCAGGAATGAGTTCTTATAGTGTCTTCTTTCATTAGGGTGACAGCCATGGTCTCAGAACCACCCAAGTCTTCTTCCCAGGTATCAGCAATTACCAAACTCTCTTGGGCACAGACGATAGCATCAGAAATTGTCTTTTTTCAGAGATAATCACCTTCTTTCCCAATACGAAGCTAATAATCTCAGTTTCAGTGATTGTGGGTTTCCTCCAGAAGGTCCTAATAAGGTTTGGGTAGATTGATACTTTCTCTAAGAATAAACCGTCCCAACCAGCTGCATTTATATACTTGCTTACATTCAAGTTGTACTCCTCCAGAACTTTAAAATTAAAATGATGTTCAACCGCTAAGTTCAGAGAATCAGTGACATAGGAATGAACGGGGAGTGAAGATGAAGCCATTTTTGAGGTTTGAAGGTTAGGGTTCAAAGAAGCAAAGAAACAGAGGTTTGCGAAAAATTCAGAGGCAATGAAAAGTTAACGTTTTTCCGAGGGAAGAGAAGTCGCTTTAAGTGTTTCTGAATTTCAAAGATTTTTATTTTTTAAAAAAATTGATAAGAAAATTAATGACAAGACATGTCATTATGGATAAAACGGCGTTGGTATTTTGGAACTCTAAAAAGGTTTTGATGGGATTGATGAAAGTACTGACTCGGCAAAGAGAATAAAGGATAAATTTGTCATTGAGACAAAATAAATGCATTTAAAAATATACTTAGATGCAGGCAGATGTGGACTCGTATGAAATTACACAACGGACGCAGTAAACAACACCAGTAGACGCGACATATAGTAGCCGTGCAACACAACATGCAATTGACGCACAACTTTTAATAGGTATTAGACGTGCATAAGTAATAGACGCAAGATTATCAAAACAAATTTTTCTCAAGGCTAGATGCCTAAATTAATCCACACATATCATGTTAAGATGCTTCCTAATAAAGATAAACCTGTCCTCTGCAAGAGGTTTAGTAAATATATCTGCCCATTGATGGTCAATATCTACAAATTGAATATCAAATACACCTTTTTGCACATAATCCCTAATAAAACGATGTTTAATCTCTATGTGCTTAGCTCTAGAATTCAAAATTGGATTCTTAGATAGATTTATTGTAGCAGTATTATCACACATAAGTGGAATACTACTTACAAACACATTGTAATCCTCCAATTGATGTTTGATCCAAAGAAGTTGTGAGCAACAACTTGCAGCTGATATATACTCAGCTTCAGCAGTTGATAAGGCAATGGTACTTTGTCTTTTGCTTGACCATGAGACAATATTAGCTCCAATGAAGTGACATCCTCCACTAGTGATTTTTCTTTCAATTCTATCTCCAGCATAGTCAGCATCACAGAAAACAACTAATTTGTAATCTTCATTTTTCTTAAAGTACAAACCAAGATTAGTAGTACCTTTTAAATATCTAAAGATTCTCTTAACTACTGATAAGTGAGATTCTCTAGGATCAGATTGAAATCGAGTATACAAACATACACTGAACATAATATCAGGCCTAGACACGGTAAGATATAAGAGAGATCCTATCATACCTCTATATACCTTTTGGTCTACCTTTTTCTCTTTATCATCTTTGTTTAGTATGGAAGTGGGGTGCATAGGAGTATTCATTGGCTTACAATCATCCTTCTTAAACTTCTTCAGAAGCTCTTTTGTATACATAGTTTGGTGGATGAGCACCTCGTCCAAGGTTTGTTTTACTTAAAGTCCAAGGAAGAATTTGAGTTCTCCCATCATGCTCATTTCAAATTCTTTCTGCATTAACTTAGAGAATTCTTTGCATAGAGACTCATTAGTACCACAAAAAATAACATCGTCAACATATATTTGTCGACTTAATGGACTTTCTAAATAAGGTTGTGACAACCTTTCCTCTATTGAATCCATTTTCCATAAGAAATGAACTTAGCTTGTCATACCAAGCTCTAGGAGCTTACTTAAGTCCGTACAAAGCTTTCTTAAGCTTATATACATGTTCAGGATGGGTTTCACACTCAAAACCCGGAGGTTGTATAACATAAACTTCTTCATTAATAAAGCCATTTAGAAAAGCACTTTTAACATCCATCTGAAAAAGCATAATCCTATGATGTGCAACAAATGAAAGTAGATTTCTAATAGCTTCTAATCTAGTAACAGGTGCAAAAGTTTCAGTATAATCTATATCTTCTTCTTGAGAGAAACCTTGAGCAACAAGTCTTGCTTTGTTTCTTATTACCTTACCATTTTCATCAAGTTTGTTTCTGAAAACGTACTTTGTTCCAATCACCGATTTGTCTTTGGGCAGGAGAACCAGAGTCCAAACTTCACTTCTTTCAAACTAATTGAGTTCTTCTTGCATAGCTAGAATCCAACCATCATCCAATAGAGCCTCGTCTACTATCTTTGGTTCCAACTCAGACTAGTGCAAAAATATCTTGTTCTCTGAAAGTTGATCTGGTTCTTAGCTTGTCATTAGGGCTTCCAATGATCTAATCTTGTGGATGATAATTCTTGAAGTACCAAGATTTTTGAACTGTATCATGTTGAGAAGTGGAAGTTTCTGGTTGTTAAGTGGAGTCATCTGCTTAATCATCAACTTTTATCTTTGGTGAGTCTCCTGGGATGTTTAGATCAAGATCTGCAAAAGCTTCATCTAGCTCTAATACTTTCTTATCAGGCTGTTTGTCATCAAACTTGACATGAATACTTTCCTCTACTATCAGAGTCCTAGAATTATAAACTCTAAAGCCTTTAGATGTTTCAGAATATCCTAATAGTATTCCATTATATGTTTTAACATCAAACTTACCAAGTTGATCTTTAGTATTTAGTATATAGCATTTACAACCAAAAGGGTGAAAATAAGATATATTGGGTTTTCGTTGTAACACCCAGGTGCTGACGAGGGTGGGGAGTGGTCGCTGGTGTGGACAATGAGGTGGAGGGACACATGAATAAACCAATTACACACCCGAATGAGAGGGATCCTGAGACTGTATAGGTATAGGACTATACAGTTGAGGATGACTTATATGAATTGATTGATACTACCTATACAAACAAGATGCGTCTTTTTTTAGGTAGCCCATCACTTAAGAACTCCATAGTTAAGCGTGCTTGACTTGGAGCAATTCTAGGATGGGTGACCTCCCCAGGAAGCGTGTGAGTGAGGACAAAGCATGCTGGAAAGACCCGTGTTGGTCTATAGGGTCAGTCATCAATCCATAGATCAGCCAGGGATGTTACATTCATCCTTTCCACAGTTCATAATGAGTCTTATTCAGGATAGGTCTAATGTATATTCTGTTCTGAATGTAGCAGGCAGTATTAACAGCTTCAACCAAGAAGTGTCTAGGGACAGAGTTGTCATTGAGCATAGTCCTAGCCATCTCTTGAAGAGATCTGTTCTTTCTCTCTACCACACCATTTTGCTGTGGTGTTCTAGGTATTGAGAAGTTGTGAAGGATACAATTTCTTCACAGAACTTATGAAATAGCTCATTTTCAAACTCTCCCCCATGGTCACTTCTGATTGAAGTGATACACATGCCTTTTTCATTCTGTATACGTTTACAGAATACAGACAAGACCTTAAAAGACTCATCCTTGTGAGTTAGGAACATAACCCATGTCCATCTAGTGTAGTCATATACTATGACAAGACCATATTTCTTACCACTGACAGAGGAAATCTGACACGCTGTCGCGCACGGGTCAAAATGAACGAGTGGTTTAAAAACTGCAGTTAGGGCACGACAACTCGAGTATCGTATCTCAAGGACTCTTGGATTGTTATTAATCTAGAAATCGATTTGGGGGGGGGGGGGGGGGGGTTTTATTGAATTATTAAATTAAGAAAAACAATGCAAACAAGTGTTTATCAATAAGTTGAAACGATTAATCTACTATTTTCGGTTTCCCAACTATCATTGGTTCATATAAATTCCAAGCCCTAAGCGGATTCTAATCCCTTTTCGATTGTAGCAGCAATTAAACAAGCGCAATTGACACTACGAGATTTATGTTCCTAATTTCCGAATTAAGCAAACAGAATTAAGCCCTCATGAATTAAGCAAACACGATCGTACACACGCGAATTAAGCAAACGCAATCAAGGTATAGGAACATTTAATCATTGAAATTAATCAATACTATTCTATATAACTTGAATTAAGAAAACAAGACATATAAGATAATATTGAAAGGGAATAGCAATAAGATTGGGAATTATAGAACCTCAAGTGTCGGCGGAAACCGATTACAGCAGATTAATCTCCGGCGATTAGTTCTCCATTACAAAGGAAACACGAAACCTAGAAAATATTCGAAAACAGTGAATCCGAAGTTTTTTTTTCCTAATCTGCCCTAAAACAACAATTTATGACTTTCAGAATCTGCGCCCGCTCGCGAGGCGAATATTAAAAGTGGCGCGAGTTCAAAATTGGGTTCTCGCGAGGTGAGATGGTGATTCGCGAGGCGAGACCGAAAGGGTGACATTCTCTGGCACAGTCGGGCCTTCAGGCTCGCGTGGCGAGATACTGATTTGCGAGGCGAGACAGAAAGGGCGACTGTTGTTGCTCAGGCTGGTCTTCAGGCTCGCGAGGCGAAACTTCCAGAATTGCATTTTCCACTGTTTTCTTCATTCCCTTGACTCTAAGTGCTTCCCTTTTAATCTGAAAACATGAAATAGCAGTAAATGCTTTATTTGACTCATAATTAACTAAAACTACTTAAGAAACTCAAAATGTTGCTTGAGGACAATAAAATCCAAATTTGGGCGAAAACGAGATTGAACTCAAATAATTAGCACAAAAACCATGATCTTACTAGTTATAAAACTAGATAACCGGAGGCTTATAAAAATACCCCAAACTTAAACCTTGCTTGTCCCCAAGCAAACTAAAACTCAAAAAGACTCAAACTTGGCAAGCTTAAAGGATTCAACCAATTTCGCACAAACTTCATGAAATTTAAACAAAATAATTTTTCTTCAATGTTTCCCCCCTTTTCAACAATGTAATCCCCACATTCATTTACTTTAAACAATTGAGAATTCCATCATTCATGCAATCAGTAATCTGAGTTGAGGATCAAAGTTACACACAAAAGGGAGATCACCAATTTCAAACAATTGCCTTCCTCACAAGGGCATTTAATTTTTCACTCATTCGCTCAATTTGTCTAAGCTATCAACTTTTCACTCAATTTCACATTTTCAAGAGCACTTCCCATGAATTTGATTTTCATCTCAAACAAAGTTCCCACGAAAACATGCATGCAACATCAAAAGGTCTTTTAAAGGTTGTAATGGGGCCTGGCTAAAGGTAGGATATTCAAAGGTACTAGGCTTTACATCCCTAGGAACTAAGAGAGCATGAGCATTTTGACACATTGAACTTCCACTCAAATTCCTTTTTCCATTTTTCTTTTTGCTTTGGGTGACTACAACCTTTTTCTTCTAATACCCTTTTTTGACATTCTTGTGCTTTTCCTTTTTTTTTTCTTTGCCTTTGGCTTCAACCTTTATTTTTTTTCCTTTTCTCAACCCAGAATGACATGTAAAACCTTTTAGCCACCCCAAACTTACTTTCTTACAACCCTTCTCTTGCTAAGCTTCCATGCTCTCCTAATCCTAAGATTGGGTTAACATGGTTTTTCTAGATTTTCGGCTTATAATATAGGGTCATCAAGAAACAATAGTCTAATTAGGCTCAATGTGGCTAACTAGGGAACATGCATTAGGTATGTTTATTTTTAGGCTAAGTAGTTATTTCAAAGAAAATTGCCTAAATCATTTGATGCAACCACATAAGCATGCAAACCATGAAGAGATTCAAATAAATTCGGGAAAGTGCAGCTTAAAAGTGATTCACACAATTAAAAACATGTTGGAGGCTCAAATCCTCACCTGGACATTTTTCGCAAATTGTTTGACCGAGATACAATTCCTAGTGTGTGCACCCCTTCACCCCAAACTTATCATAAATCATGCAATCACAACAAAATATCTCAAAGTTCAATTTTCAATTTTTCACATGGGGATCAATTTTCAATTTTCAAAACCTAGGGGGGAATCATCAATAGTAAACATATATCATGCAATCCATCTATGCTAAACTTAATTAGAATCCATCAAGCTCACTGACACAACAGTCAACACACATAAGACACAAAGCAAAGCAAAGCAAAGATAATTAAAAAGAAAAAGGTTTAGAAAAACTCATGAATGCGGTTCCACCGGGATCCCACTGTCTGTGATACAACAGCCAAGGAATGCTCAAAGTGCAATATGATCCTCCCGGATCCCATGGCATGCAGCATAAGTATGAAAGTGAGCGCTTGACAATCATGGTGACCTCACCCAGTGAGACGGACTTCTCACTCCCTCTTGGGTCAAAGATGACCTCCTTGTCGACAAAGTCTTCCCAATAAAAATGGGGTTCAACCTCTTGGACTGGCCATAGTGCCTTCATATTTAAGGATGCAAAATCCAGTCTCTCAGGCAGAGGCTTGAACTCCATCGTTGGTTGCTGCACAGTGTGAGGTGGCGAACCAATGGAGAGGATCACTGGTGCTGCTTCGACTTCTGCACAATTTTCACTCACTGCATTACCAGATCCATCACCTTCTATACATGCAGTAATCTCAGCACACACAGCACAAAAGTCAGTGTTAGTACAATCAGCACATGAGTAAACATCATCAGAACTAGAAAAAGATGGAAAATTTGCAGCCGCAATAAAATCACAATAAGTGTCATCAACAATTTCAGAAGGCAACTCTATTTGAGAAACAGAATGCTCAAAAGAATTATTGCCAAGAATATCTATTTGCGAATCTGACTGCTCTTCAAGGAGATGTTGTGATTGAAGTGTAGTCAAGGCTGAGGCAATGTGACCAATTTGAGTGGCCAAATCCTGAAGACTTGCTTCTGTCCTCTGTTGGAATTCAAGAGTGTGTTCTGCCATTTGTTGCACCAATTCCTCTAGACTGGGTTGGACTGGTGTGGGGTCAGGCTGATATTGATGCTGGCTTACTGTCAATTGATGCACCAAAGAAGCCAACTCATCCAAGCTGCCATGTTCTCCACCATGTTTGCCAGAATAGTCATTCACCCCAACCATGCCAAAACCACTACTAAACTCATAACCACCAGTAAAGTCAGGATAATATATGCATGATGGCTCATAATGAACATTAGGCATATAATTTTGCAGATAATTATCCATGGGGAGTACTAAGGTTCACAACCACGACAATTACAATGTGCAATACCATCAAAATGATATGAACATATAAGCTCCAAACGTCAACTATGAGGCTACCAAAAGATGAAAACCAGTCCAGAAAAAAGAATTTAATTCCTAATATGGCTAATAAAAATCAAAGAGTCCCCGGCAACGGCGCCAATTTTGACACGCCGTCGCGCACGGGTCAAAATGAACGAGTGGTTTAAAAACTGCAGTCAGGGCACGACAACTCGAGTATCGTATCTCAAGGACTCTTGGATTGTTATTAATCTAGAAATCGATTGGGGGGGGGGGGGGGGGGGTTTATATTTAATTATTCAATTAAGAAAAACAATGCAAACAAGTGTTTATCAATAAGTTGAAATGATTAATCTACTGTTTCCGGTTTCCCAACTATCATTGGTTCATATAAATTCCAAGCCCTAAGCGGATTCTAATCCCTTTTCGATTGTAGCAGCAATTAAACAAGCGCAATTGACACTACGAGATTTATGTTCCTAATTTCCGAATTAAGCAAACAGAATTAAGCCCTCATGAATTAAGCAAACACGATCGTACACACGCGAATTAAGCAAACGCAATCAAGGTATAGGAACATGTAATCATTGAAATTAATCAATACTATTCTATATAACTTGAATTAAGAAAACAAGACATATAAGATAATATTGAAAGGGAATAACAATAAGATTGGGAATTATAGAACCTCAAGTGTCGGCGGAAACCGATTACAACAGATTAATCTCCGGCGATTAATTCTCCATTACAAAGGAAATACGAAACCTAGAAAATATTCGAAAACAGTGAATCCAAAGTTTTTTTTTCTAATCTTCCCTAAAACAACAATTTATAACTTTCAGAATCTGCGCCAGCTCGCGAGGCGAGTAGTCTCTCGCGAGGCGAATATTAAAAGTGGCGCGAGTTCAAAATTGGGTTCTCGCGAGGCGAGACCGAAAGGGTGACATTCTCTGGCATAGTCAGGCCTTCAGGCTCGCGTGGCGAGATAGTGATTCGCGAGGCGAGACAGAAAGGGTGACTGTTGCTGTTCAGGCTCCCGAGGCGAGTAGCTTCTCACGAGGCGAAACTTCCAGAATTGCATTTTCCACTGTTTTCTTCATTCCCTTGACTCTAAGTGCTTCCCTTTTAACCTGAAAATATGAAATAGCAGTAAATGGTTTATTTGACTCATAATTAACTAAAACTACTTAAGAAACTCAAAATGTTGCTTGAGGACAATTAAATCCAAATTTGGGCGAAAATGAGATTGAACTCGAATAATTAGCACAAAAATCATGATCTTACTAGTTATAAAACTAGATAACCATAGGCTTATCACAATCCTTGTTGGACCAAAAAGATGAATGTGTAGCAACTCTAGTGGTCTATTGGTACTAACAACATTCTTATATTCAAAAGAACATTTGACTTGTTTTCGCTTTTGACATGCATCGCAGAGAGCATCAGATTTGAACTTAAGGTTTGGTAGTCCTCTCACGAGGTTATGCTTGTTTAGTTTTGAAATTAATTTCAAGCTTGCATGACCTAGCCTTTTGTGCCAAATGCATCGCTCATCTTCAGTACCCTAGACAAGAGACACTTTGATTTGAAAGGTCCTCCAAGTCAATCTTATAGAGATTGTTTTGCCTTTTAGCAATGAATAAAAGTGATCCATCATCTTTCTTGATGGTACACATGTTCTTATCAAAAGAAACCGCATATCCACTGTCACATAATTGACTTATGCTCAGTAGATTGTGCTTCAAGCCATTTACTAAAAGAACATTATCAATGGAGGGAAAAGGATGTTTACCAATTTTACCTATACCAATGATTTTCCCTTTCTGATTTCCTCCAAATGTGACCCAGCCACCATCTTTTGGCTTAAGTTTTGGAACATAGACCTTTCTCCCATCATGTGTCGTGAGCAGCCACTGTCCAAGTACCAAGACATCTGTTTTCTTCCTGTTGTTAAGCAAATCTGCAACAGGTATTATCTTATCTTTAGGTACCCAAACTGACTTGGGTCCTTTCTTGTTAGTTGTCACTGGACGAGTATGCTTAGCATGTTTATTGTGTATGCATATAGATGTAATTTGCCCACCTTTTCCACACACCTTGCAAAAGGTGTTGGACGAGCTAGACTTAGCTTTAGCATATTTATCTGGAACTTTTGAAGCTCTATGCTGTGTATGTGATTTTGACTTTTTTGTGAGATGCTTCTTGCTTCTTTTTGTCATAACCAAGGCCAGATTTATCATGAGATGACCTAGAGTACCTAAAAATGAGACTAAGCTTATCTGAGCCACCTACAAGCTTTGACAGAATCTGTCAGATATGTTACATCTTGTTTCAGTTTTGCAACTTCACAAGAAACACCAGGTTCACACTCCATTTTGTTATCTAGACTGACATTCACTGATTTTAGTATGTCATTTTCATCCTTAAGGTTTTGTTTTTCAGCGCAGACCCTATCATATTCTCTAGACAATTTAGAAAATTTGTTTATGAGACTCTTATATTCTCGTGATAGTATAGATGACTCATGCAACAGTTCATCAAAAGCATTTTGAAGAGTGGGCGGGTCAGAGTCTATTACCTCAGCATCAATGTATTCGCTTTCTGATGCAGTGTATGCTATGAGACAGATATTTGCCTCTTCCTCAGCTTCATTTTCTTCAGCTGATGAAGACAGATCAAGATCCTCCCATGTAGCCATTAAGCCTTTCTTTTTTTTGAAGAATTTCTTTTTATCCTTTAGCTCAGGGCAGTCAGCTTTGAAATGACCAGGTTTCTTGCATTCAAAGCACAAGGGTGGACCTTTTTCCTTGGAGTCTGACTTCTCCTTGGAAAATTTTTTGTTGAATTGCTTCCTTCTGAAACCACCTTTCTTTCTCCACATATGTTGAATCTTCCTGGAGATGAAGGACAACTCATCCTCGTCTGATCCTTCGTCATTGTCAGAAGATCCAGACTCATCTGATGACTCAGCAGCTTTGAGAACCTTTGATGAGCTTGTTTTCTTTGCCTTTAGGGCAATAGATTTTCCTTTTCTGGAATTTTCTTCTTCATTAAGTTCAAGTTCATGAACCTTAAGAGATCCAAGAAGTTCTTCCAGAGAGAGAGTATTCAGGTTTTTGGCTTCCTGAATAGCATTAACTTTGGGTCTCCATTGCTTGGATAGAATTCTCAGGATATTTCTAACATGATCTCTATTTTCATAGACTTTTCCAAGAGATCTGATACTGTTGGTGATGGTTTGGAATATTCCAAACATTTGGTCTATTGTTTCATGTTCACCCATCTTGAACAGCTGATACTGATGAACCAGCATGCTGATCTTTGATTCCTCTACTTATGAGGAGCCCTCATGAGCTAGGGCAAGAGTATCCCAGATTTCTTTTGCAGTATTGCAGCTGTTAACTTTGTCATATTCAGATCTGGTTATAGCACACATAAGATAGTGTTTAGCCTTAAGATTCAGCTGATGTTGGTTTTTCTGCTCTTGAGTCCATTGGTTCTAGGAACAGCAGCTCCAGCTTCATCTCTTGGTTCTGTGTATCCGGATTCAATCAGCTCCCAAATATCTACATTCTGTTCATCTAAGAAGGCCATCATTCTCTTCTTCCAGTAGTCATAATCTGTTCCTTCAAAGAGAGGATGTCTGTTGATAGCTTGTCCTTCTACATCATAGTGTTTGTTAATCATTTTCTAAAAACAACCTCTAAAACTTTTTTTTGCACATAAGTTTAAATCAAAAGCAAGCACAAAAAAACAGATCTTTAAAAAAAAGAAAAGCTTTAACAAAATCAATATCAAAACCCCTCAGTCAGTAAAAACAAATAAAGTAGTAAGAGTTTAGGGATAGAAGAATCACACAAGATGTTTTATCCTGGTTCACTCTCTTCCAACCAAGAGCTACGTCCAGTCCCTTCTACTTGAAGGTTTTTCTCCACTATTTTCCAAAATAGATTACCACAAAGTATTCAACACCTCTCCAAGCTTACAAGTATTTCTTTCTTACCAAGCCTCTTCAGGCTCTAACTCTAACAAAGAGATTTAACTTATGATCTTCTTAACTCACTGGGTGTGAGGACATGAAAGTTTAAGATCAAATGAATATTTTCACAATATTCATACTAAAGAATACAGACTCTTGCTTTTAAAGAAATATGAGTATGAATGATTGTTTATTGACAAAAGTTGAGCTAGCAAAAGTTGTGCAGGCAAAAGTTGTTCTTCAGTATCCGATGTCTTCTATTTATAGTGACCTTCTTCTTCACTTGTATTTCTTCAACGATTATTTTGAATAGTCTATTTTAGAGATAGCCTTGAATGCATGATATCCGATGTGACTGATAGCTTGATTGTGGCAATGCTGAATAATACTCTTGGTTATCGAGATAACATGAAATGGAGGCTCACTACTGAGTATTGCAGCTTGAGAACTTGTTGTTCCTCCTTTGTGTACAATCCAGCTTTTTCTAGCCATAAAGTTGTCATCGTATAGATCGTTTTGCAGTTTCTCATTGTACGATTCTGCTTTTTGCATTTCTTTGATGCTACCATGTTTTTTTTACAACAAGGTAAAACATTAAAGCAGATAAAACAAATGTGAAGAGAAAAAATTCTATTGAAATAAATATCAATCATTTGAAATAAATTCAAGAGACTCGGATTGCATTTATTCATTCAAAGATGGAGCTCGTCTACTTAAAAACTCCGTCTACTTAGTTATATGTGAGACTAAGTCTGTTCATTATTTTATTTTGCTCGTCTGCTGACGCGGCATATCCTCTCGTCTATCAAGTCTTTGGACTTGCTATACCTCAATGAGTTATCATAATCTCCGTCTAGTGACGTGGCAGTTAGAGCTCGTCTACCTGATTATTTTATTTTTCAGTTCATTCACTTTTACCAATTACTTTCGTCTGCTGACGTGGCAAGCTAGGCACGTTTACTATCAAGTCTTTGGACTTGCTGTATCTAAGAAGTTATTTTGATTTCTGTCTAGTAAGCATTTAGTCCCTAGTCTACTTAAAGAAACAAGTCTACTTAATTAAATAAATAAATAACTTTACCAAAACATTGAGTAGCCCGTCTACAAGGGTGAACGCGTATTTTTCTCAAGGAGTCCAATGAATACTTATCCCAAATTTCTATTACTTATATTTAAATATTCCTGCATAACTGAAAGTACATGTTAGATTTCAACTAACACTTTGCCAAGCAAATTTAATTCTTTTGTTAACATCAAAACATAGAGATTATTTAATCCAAAACTACTTTGGTTCCAACATCCAAGGTGTCAAACATCGCCCGTTCTCGACAAATATGTTTTGAGGCAGCGAACTCCATCACCCATTCTAACTTAGTGACCTCCTCAGTTGTTGCTAAGTACATGTCATCTTCTTCAAATGTCTTGACTATATTGGTGTGGGAGTTATCACCACCCTTCTTCATATCTCTTCATTTCTTTAAGTCCTCCCTCATCTGTGTACACCTAGCTTGTACATGGCCCTTCTCGCTACAATAATAACACTCCTTACTCACATCTCATTGCGGGCATGTGATTTTGATTTTCCTCTAGGCCTGCCTTGTCTCCTTGATTGACTCCTCCCTCATTCAGACTCCTCCACAACTAGTATACAATATTCACCATTGATATTCTCGTTTCTCATCATTCTCTCATTTTCTCTTAAAGCAGCGGTCACCTCATCCAACTTCAATGTTGTTCTCCCTACAAGCAACGTCTGAACCAAAGGTTTGTAGGATCTTGGTAGTGAGGCCAACAACAACACACTAGTGCAGAAAAGGGATTCCACGTCGGTTATTTATGGCTTTCCACATCGGTTTTCAAACTGATGTGGAAACGACCGATGTGGTTTATTGCCACTTTACACAGCGGTTATAAAACCGATGTGTAAAGTATATTTTACACAGCTGTTTTCTTTTAACCGATGTGGAAAATCAATTTGTCAATTGATAAGCAGTTGGAAATTACACTTTCTACATCGGTTTTACCTAAAACCGATGTGTAAATTTCACTTTCCACATCGGTTTTAATAATAACCGATGTGTAAAGTGAAATATACACATCGGTTTTTATTAAAACCGATGTGTAAGTGAAATTTACACATCGGTTTTTGTAGAACCGATGTGTAAAATCTCATTTTTTTAAACTGTTATTTACATTTCAATCATTCCTTTCCCCTGTTTCAGTAATGCAGATCAATACCAGAATAACATACTGTAAATTTTGGGGTAAACATAATGTAGTTATTGCACCAAACTAGTAGAAAATGATAACAAGCAGCCACATACAATTGGAAGACACAAATTTTTATAGTTCATTCGATGACAAGAAACAGCAAGGCAGTAACCACACGTGATTTAGGCATCACATGAGTTAGATAACAAATGGGCAAGGCAAACTAATTGGTAAAGTAAGAGCACTTACTAATTCATAACCATCAATTCCAGGAACAATCAAATGAACCATGATGTCAAAAAATGAAGGTGGAAAATACATCTCCAATTGGCACAATACAATGGCTGCCTCATTTTCCAACTCATCCAAATTTTTAGTGTCAATGACCTTGCTACATATAGCATTGAAGAATAAGCATAACCTAGTAATGGCATGTCTGACTTTTTTAGGCAATATGTCACGAATGGCCACCGGTAGTAGTTGTTGCATCAAGACATGACAATCATGAGACTTTAAGCCAACTAATTTGAGATCTTTGATTGAGACAAGTCTTCTGATATTTGAAGAGTAACCCTGTGGCACTTTGACTCCCCGTAAACATTCACAGAAACTTCTTTTCTCTTTTTTTGATAAAGTATGACATACTGGGGGCAAATAAGTCTTTTTATCCCCCACTTTAAGTGGAGCTAACTGCTCTCGTATACCCATCGCAACTAGATCCAGACGAGCATTCACACCATCCTTTGTCTTGCCTTGAATGTTGAGAAGCGTTCCGATTAAACTGTCACACACATTTTTCTCTACATGCATCACATCAATACAATGTCTTACATCAAGCTTGCACCAGTATGGAAGATCAAAGAAGATCGACCTCTTCTTCCATATTTTCTTCTCGGTAGCCTTATTCTGGGTCTTCCCATAGATAACATTAGTGTTGTTCACCCTTTCATAAACTTGCTCTCCAGTCAAGGCCACCGGAGCAATTTCATTCTCCGGAAGTCCATTGAAAGCTTTTCTCAATCTACGATAAGGATGATTACGTCGGATTAATCTCCGATGCCCAAGGTAAACCGTCTTCCTTCCATGTTGCAGTTGATGGTAACATGTTCCTTCTTCACATATTGGACATGCTTTATGCCCCTTAACACTATACCCACACAGGTTCCCGTATGCTGGAAAGTCATTGATGGTGCAAAATAACATGGCACGCAATCTGAATGTCTCACGGCAATACCCGTCAATCACATCAACGCCTTCATCCCACAACATTCTCAAGTCTTTAATCAAGGGACTCAGATAAACATCAATATCATTTCCTGGCTGTTTAGGACCCGAAATCATCATACTTAACATAATGTATTTGCGCTTCATGCACAACCAAGGAGACAGGTTGTAAATTACAAGGAGAACAGGCCATGAACTATGAATACTACTTAAGTTTCCATATGGATTCATTCCATCGGTAGCAAGTCCAAGCCTGAGGTTTCTGGGCTCATTGCCGAATTCCGGAAACAAACTATCAATTCTCTTCCATTGCAAAGAATCGGCCGGATGGCGAAGCTGTCCATCACACTTCCTCTCATCTGCATGCCATCTAATGTTCTTTGCGTCATTTACATTAGCAAACAATCGCTTGAACTGTGGAATCACGGGAAGATACCATAACACCTTCGCAAGAGGACCTTTGGTGACCACATCACAACTAGAATCACCATCCTTCACTTTGTAGCGTGATACCCCACACCTGGGGCACTCGTGCATATATTCAAACTCTTTCCTGTACAATATGCAATCATTGGGGCAAGCGTGTATTTTCTTATACTCCATACCCATCGGACACAATATCTTCTTCGCCTCATAGTTTCGAGATGGCAATGTGTTGCATTCTGGAAGCATTTATTTCAACAACTCAAGCAATTCGGTAAAGCTTTTATCGCTCCACCCATTTCTTTCCTTCACATTGAACAATCTTAACACCGCTGACAACCGTGTGAAATTAGTGCACCCCGGATACAAAGCCACTTGCGCATCACTGCACAAAGTATCATACACATGTGCGCGCCGAAAAGACTCTTGCCCAACATCACGGATCATGTCCTCTAGTCCATCGTCCATTTCCACGTCATCAACTTCCTCTCTATGTGACTCCCTCGACCTGTCTAACGATTCACCATGACATATCCATGTTGTATAACTCTTGCAAATCCCCTCACAAATAAGATGATCACGTATCTCCTCAGCTTCTAGTCGTCTCTCATTCAAACAGTTAACACAAGGACAATAAAACCTTCCGTTACCACTATCAGGAGCATTTGTTTTTGTAAACTGTAGAAAATCTTCCACTCCATTCTCATACTCATCACTTGTCCGTCTAGCATTCATCCAACCGCGATCCATGACTAAACCAATACCTTCGTACTTAGTCCAACATATTCATCAACCACTTCTTATGACAGGGTATGGCCCTATCCCATTCGAGAAGAAACTTTTTCAACATTCGGTTAACAGTTAGTCCTTAACTCTCATGCTCATACTCGACAAAATTTCGGCAGCATTTCCCTGCGGTCTCCGACGTACACTACTTGAACGCGATGACATCCACCACGATAAAGTATGCACCCGGAGAACGAAAGGAAATTTATCAATCCGAACTTTCATCAAGTATATAACATTAGAATCAATGAATAACTATTTTAACTGAATTAAGAAAAAGTTTTTTCCCAAACTGTCCAACTTTGGACAATTCAAGATCCAACACAATGAGTGGTACATTAAGCACATACACGTACGCTCATTAGTATTGCATCTCAAACGAGAAACTAAGGCTTTACTAATTATTGTGGGCATATTCTCGAATCAAATAAATTTTCAAAAAAATACATTAAAACTCCAATGAAAATTGTCTTGCTAACAAAAATAAGGGAGAGTGGCTGAAAATCAATCCCCTGCTACAAAAACATATTCACATGCAGCACATAAATGGAATAGAGAATTTCAGATAAACATTTCCATAGTTTCTTAGGAGGGTGGAGCAGTTTATAATTAAGAATTCTTGTAAACTACAGAAGCAAATAAAACAGTAGCAACTAACGTGAGTATTTCTAGGATGCAAGTGAAAACATCTAAACCTGCAATTCAGCACATGAATTTGAAAAGCTTTTGAAAAGCATTTAGTAAGTCAGTCCATTCTGAACAAGGAAGACAAACATAAGAAAAGCTTGAAGGTGCTCTTCAATGAATGCAATCTATAAATTGCAAAAACCTAAAATCGAAATGAATTATGACTATTATCTATAACATTATGCATTTCGGGTTCTAGGAAGGTTTTAATAAGAATAATAAAAGGTAGGTCAGGGTTTGGAATATAAATTGTGATTTTCAGTTGCTACATGATACAAGTATTTTGTTGTTGCCCATGATGAACAGGGTTGAATAAAGGACTCACTAAAGCAAGGATAGGTAAAATGCATGATAGATGAAAGGACAAGTTCAATGCAATGAAAGACAAAGAAAGAAGCATGCTTACCAGTAAAATTAATATCACAAGAGTAGCCTTTCAATTGATCCGAATCAACTTTGATCTTTGTCCGATTTGAATCTGTTCACTCTCGATTGAAGTATTTGACAATTATCTCACGTGGATTCACCACCTACAAACAACATCACATCACATAGGCCAGTTATCAAATTACCTAATATCAATCAATCCTATAGTATGCATGTTAAAGTGATGAATAACCTTGAGGAACTAAAACACAAGTTTTTATCCTCACTCATTATCTTCTTTTCTGTCTAGAATTTTCTATCAGTTGCCACATTAAAATACCGGTTCCTTTTTATCCATGATCCAAGACAGTAATCAAATCGATTAAAAAGTTGATATTACATTCCAGTGTTCCACTAATCACTTGTATTTAGCTCGATCCTCGCTTATACTAGTTCAAAATATGACGAAAAAACCATAGACTCTAATGGACCCCCAAAGAAGCCACATTGTACAAGTAAAACAGAAATACCCTTAGCAAAACACACGGACAAAAAGTGAAAGTAAAAAAATTCAGAAACGACCCGGAAGAAATGAACAGGGTTAATGTCAAAGAGGAGGCAAAAGGGAGGGAGAAAAATAGAACCTTTGGAAAAGGGAACGATATGATCGTACTCAAAGCGAGAGGCATCCGAGGCGATTGAAGAAACGCTTGCGAGACAATGTTCCGGCAGCGTCTTTGCGCCACCTCTCTCGGATGACGGTCGAGCACGATATCGACCTTTCACCAACACAAGCTCTTCGCCTTTGAGTCAATGGTTCTCTGACCGTTCTCTGGCTCGCTAGGGTTAGCATTCGCCGCTGTTGGTGTAAGCTAGGGAGGGAGAGTGAGCTCAGATGAAAAGGTCTCAGCGCGAAAATGAAAAAGAAGGAAGAGGGAAATAAAAATATAGATAGAAATACACATCGGTTTCCGGATAACCGATGTGTTAACAATGTTATACACATCGGTTATAGTAAACCCGATGTGTAAATATTAAACTTTTATCTTCTGAATTTTTTTTTAATTTTATACATCGGTTAAAAAAAATCGATGTGTAAAAGTAAGATTTTAATTTCTATTTTTTTTCTTTATAATTTTCTACATCGGTTATTTAGAAACCGATGTGGTTAATCACTATTTTACACATCGGTTAATGCAGAACCGATGTAGAATGTTAAAAATTCTGACTTTAAATTTTTTTTATGTTAATTTTAAACATCGATTATAAATAACCGATGTGAAAACTTTTTACACATCGGTTATTTGCTAAACCGATGTGTAATAATTTGGTTTTAATTTCAAAAATGCCACCGCCTCGTTTTACACATCGGTTTCTATTAAACCGATGTGTAAACTCCGATGTAGAAACCCTTTTCTGCACTAGTGACAACGCCTGTTCCTCATTAAAGATTTTATTATGCACATTCAATAATTGACATGCTAGTTGGTTGAAATTATTGATGTGGTCATGGATATTTCCTCCCATCTCCATTTTTACTTGATATAACTCCATCTTCAAACATAGTCGATTGGTTAGCGATTTTGAAGCATAGATTCTCTCGAGTTTCCCCACAGAGCCTTCGGTGTAGCTTATTATGGAAGTTTAGCTGAATTTCTATATATATATATATATATATATTAAGAATAATTTGCTAAAGTGAAAATAATAAATTTTAACTATACAATCATATGGTCAAACTTTTAAAAAAAAAATTACTTAATGATTACATGATCTGCAATTAAACAAATCACATGCTTTTATCTCTTAGTTTTGGCTATCTAATTAAAATTCAATGATTAAAATTCATTGTTCGCGTAACTCTTTATAAGGATGAAATGATTTTATTTAACTTCTTATGGTTTATCTAGGAGAACAAAGATTGCACTTACTAAGGTCTTATGTTTCCGTTGAACAATAGGTACTCACAACACTAGAATTGGGAACAAAATGATTTTCTACCAAGAAATTGAGGATAATTTAATTTAGTGAACTCGAATATCAATTACATGAATTGGGTAGGGACTAGAGATTGAATGTTGGTTACATTAGAGGATAATTGGGAGGATTTTGATTCCTAACTGCTTATCATATATTGATTCCTTTTTCAACCATTGTATCACATGTTATTTTGATTTGAGTTTTGCACCACTCCAGTTCATTACAAGTTTTGGTTCTTTGTTCACATGCAATTTTAGTTCAAATCAAGCAATTTTGTGAACCCAGCCAATCGTCAGTTCAAATAGCAATCTATTGGTAATTGTTGGCACTTGACATCAATCCCCGTTAGAAACGATATTTTATTCATCACTTTATTATTTGTCACGATTTGACATACTTGTCAATATATTTAACAACTTCAATTGACATGTCATGCTGGTATCTAGTAGCACAAGGACAGTGTTGATGAAATTTGATAGAAGAACTCTAGCCTCTATATGTTATATATATACGAAATTCCTACTTTCAAGGACTTTGTTTATGAGTCTAGTCCAAATATTTTTTAGTGACCAAAAAACAAAATTCCCAATTACCATGCAATGGTAGCAAAGTTGCGGGAGTTGGAATCTTTGATTATCGGAGGAAGATTTGACATTATTTACCAGACACAATTTAAGGTATGTTCCCAACTTATGGAACATCCAACAAAAAGATCACAGAAGGAGTGTCTTTTTCAGTACATGATTCCATATGAAACATTGAAACTCATATGTCTGCCTATCCAAAACAATCAAAATTAGGTTTTTCGTAACATATTCAGATTTTTGTCTCTATATAATAGTACTTTTTAATATATTTTCAAATATCATACTTTAAAAAACTGTGTACCACGGTAGTTGCTCGAGTCAAAGCTATCTAACTTTACCCATACTCGGTAAAAAAAAAATTGACCCATGCTGTTTGGTATAATAGTAAGCAAATTATGCTTTCACTAAAAGAATAAAGATATCTTCTCCACAAAAAAAAAAAAAAAAAAGAAAAGAAAAAAGATTCAAGTAGAAGATGTCACTTGTAATGAGAATCTAATCATTGCAGAATAAAAACAAGAAAGCACTTAATCATATAACGTTGTCCTAAAAAGACTAGTGCATGTTCAGTAAACATTATTTCTGCATAAATAATTACCTATTCTTAAAAATTTATAACTCTCTTGGTTATAAATTATTTTAGATACAAGATAAATTCATTCAACCACATACTGAATACGAAAATATCCAAAAAGAAAAAGCTAACTAACGTTAAATTAAAGTTTTTAAATTTTAATAATTAATAAAAGAATTTAATTAACATGCATTGTTTGGGAAAAAAAATTATATTGTCAACCAAATATAAATTATTATATCATAAAAAATATTTTATTCTACTACAGGATAACTGATTGATAGTATATACAAAATTACGTTAACAATGCATCAAAATTAAATTATTAACAAACGAAACATTAATGTTTCCTTTTCTTTTGTTTAACCAGTGAGAATCGAGTTGTCATGTAGAAAATAATCTAATACGGGGTAATTATTTGGTGTGCCGCGGGAGCACAAAGAAACATGCAGGACACCTAATCAAACCGTTAGCATTGCAGGATGAACATTTTCTGATTCCGAACCCGTTCTTCTCCATAAACACCTTATGGCTTCCATCACACTCACCACACACAATGAATCTCATCCCTCCACATAAATCACACTTACTCACCTTCGACCTCGGCAACCGTTCAATCAAGCACTGCAACTCGCCGCTATTATATAACCTCTTAACATCATCAACGCCGCCGATATACTTGCCACCGACGAACACGCACGGCAGCATCACGTTCCGACGACCGAGCATCTCCATCAACTCGTCGCGGAATCGGTCGTCGATCGACACGTCGCGCTCATCGATCATGACGCCGAAGCCTTGGAGGATGGACCGCACGACACGACAATCCTCAAAGGTTCGACGAATCACGCGAAGCGTTGTGTGGTAGAGGACGATGGTGCTGTGATCGAAGTACGGTGGGAATGAGACAGGGTATGATGATGGTGTCAATATGGTTTGAGTGTTGTTGAGGGAGCGAATGAGAGAGGGAGAGATGTGGAGTCGACGGAAGAATGAGGGGGATTTGGGGGATTCCGGTTCGGGTTCGGGTTGAATGAGGGTTTGGATGTCTTTCAAGGAAGAGCGAGAGAAATGACAGGAATGGGACCGAGATGGTGGTTGTGAAGTGGTGGTTTGAGTCTTCCTCCTCCTTGGTGAACTTAACCATAGCGGCCACATGAGTGGTGTAAAGGTGATTATAGGAGCGGGGGAAATATGAATACTTGGGGAAGATGGTACTCTATTACATCTTATTTTATAGTCAACCATGAATAATTAAGATTTTTGTATAAAAAATAAGAATTTAATTGATATTTACAATGTCGTGTTAAGATAAAAAAATGCTATTAATCATCAAAATATTAAAAATGTTTGGCTTTTATTTTGAGGAGATTAATCTCGTTGTAGGTTCAAAGAATATAAGCTTGTAATGATACTATATAGACCGACTGGAGAGTCAAAGTCTCTAATTACGATGGGTTACAAACAAAATTAAACTTATCTTAAAAGTTGTCTATATAAAAAATTTACGTTAATAATGTATAAAAATTAAACTAAAAAAGTAATGTTATAAGAAAATTGGTAAGATGATATTTATTTATACAAATAAGGAGTAGGTGGATGAGGCTCGTTTTAATTGGTAAATGGGTAATTAAGGCAAGGACTATCACTAATCAGCCCATGGTTTATTTTTTATGGTTTTGGATTTAAATCTATTCAACCTCAATGTAATTTTTTTATTTTATTTATTCATTATGTATTTATGTGTGTTCAAGCGACTTCATATGTCATCCCGTGTGTTTGAACTTTGAATTTGAGGTGATTTGTAATTTGTAACGAGTGAGCTTATTGAGGTGGTTTGAGACTTCAATCAACAACTTAATTAAGAGCTTATCATATAATATCTTATCATATGAGAGCTTATGTCATAAGCGCTTAAAGAAAGAAAAAGAAAGAAAGGGGTATGAGAGGATTCGAATAGTAAAAAAACACGGAGATGATGTTTAGTGCACAAGATCTTATGATAATTTCATAAGCTTCTCCCAGTGACTTATGAAAATAAGTCAAAAACTCCTTATGGGATGATATATGTTATTTTTATAAGCTCTGCCAAATACACTGCATAAAAGTTTATGTCATCAGATAAGTCAAAAGGAACTTAAATAAACTCTTCCAAACATCACATCTTTGCTGTTTGGTTACCGAGGGCAAGCCAAATAGACCTTCCTTTAGTCCTGTGTCATATGTAATAATTAATAAATTCGGAGCACCAAAAAAAAAAAAAAAATCTAGTTTTTTATGTTATTATGTAATTATGAATTATAATTATCACGTTAATTTTTATAAAGATTGGTTGAGGTGGAAAATTTAGAAGTATTAAAAGATCACCATAACTGGAAAATATAAATGAACTATTATTTTAGATTTAATTAGTACGCATCGTCATTAGAAATAATTTTAATATAGTCAACCAATCACAAATTATTGTATCACTAATTTTTTTTATTCTTATAATAATTGCTTTAAAATTCATATATAAGATAATTTGTGATTAATTAATAATGTAAAAAACTTTACCCCAATATATCAAAATTAAACTTTTTTAAAAAATATTAATAAAATGTATGTATATTTTTGTATGTCCCAAAAAGTATGTATATTTTTATTTTTATTTTTTGTAAATCATTTAATGATAATAATTATTAAAAAATAATAAGCTAGACAAATAAAGCATTATTTTTGTAATAGTATATATAATAATATATTTGAATATCAATATTAGGGCTAAATTGAAATTTTGTAAAAGGTTTCTAAATAATCTTTTAAACCTTATTTGTTTTCATACCAGTTACCGTAATAAAAAAAATAGTTTTTATTGTCTTTTTATCAAAGGAAACTCATGTGATTTCATTAATAATCAAATACTCAATATAATTGGGAATGTCAACAAAGTCATGTGGGCTAGCCATACATCTAGCCACCCCAGCCAATATGTGAACAACTACATTAGCCTCACTCCTAGTGAACTCTATCAAAGAGTTTGGAAAAAAAAAGACGAAAAGAAAACCTTGTAGTCTGAAATAATAGCACCAAATTCATAACAATCCTATTTCTGATGCATGAGCACGGCCGGCTCATGTATCAGCACGCCCGTGCTTAAGGCGCGTGCCTTGTGGCCGTCTGAGCCACAAGCACGATCGTGCTCAAGGGGAGCACGACCGTGTCGGAAAACGTGCTCGTTTGACGTGGAAGTTGTCTACCCTTGCTTAAATGAGCACGACCCCGTGCTCAAGTTAAGCACGACCGACCTTAAGAGGAGCACAGTCGTGCTCGGTGTCAGAGTTTATAAAAGAAGGGGCTATTGTGAGGGTTTCAAGTGTAACCCTCAAATTGGCACTTTTAGCAACCCTAGTGTGGCTGCAACTCTTCTTTCTCTTACTTCCATTAAACCCATCAAGTTCTTGGAGTTCTTGAGACGTTTGGGAGAGGATCGCTTGTCTGTGCCAATTATAGGTAACATAGTCTTCCCTCTTTAATCTCCTTTTTCCTATTTTGATAATTGGAGATTAATTGGTTAATTGTTTATGTTTGGCCAAGGCTTGAGGAACTCGTCCAGCCGCTCAAGGGAACGTGTCTAGCTTACCCGCGTTGTCATAGTTGGAATCTTCATACCAGGTATGGGAGAAGGGCTAGTATGAACATGTAGGCTTGGGGTAGCGTAAGATGAGGGTTTACCCATGACCCTGTTGCATTCTAATTGCCTAATTGATATTGTATGCTATATATATATGATATGTTGATGATGATGTTGCCATGCTAAACATGAATGTTGGTTGTGTTGTGGTTAATCCCAATGTTAATGATGATAAGACTTTAAAAAATGTTGGTGATGATGTTATAAGGATTAAGGGATAATTTCTCAATGTTCATAAGACTTGAATCATAGTAATGAGAGGAAAGGTTAATGCTTATTGGTATAGTTAAGACCCTAGGCTTGATTATGAGTGTTTTAAGGACATTAACAACGAAACAAGAATTAAAGGTTTAATTCCCAATAAATCTTAAGACATGGAGATAATTAAAAGGAACAAGATTAATGCTTGATGGTTTAGAAAAAGCCAATAGGATTTGTGACAACCTCTACCCCGCACGTTAATATAAACCATTTACTTAAAAGAGGTAATATAAAAACATGCACTTATTTAATTAAAATAAAAATTGGGTAAAAGATACCATATTGTAACATCTCAAGGCTGAAAGAAACATAGTTTTAAAAAGATAAAACATAACCATAAACGTAAACATAGCATAAACATAACCCAACCCCGATGTCACATACAGAGCTGGTATGTATAACCGTTCCAGAATAAAATCCTTGGAATACAACTGAAACTGAAACTGAAACTAACAACAAACTATAACTACTGAAACAACTAAACATCCTAGCTAGAGTCGCGACTCCTCAGAGTCACTCCTCCACTAGCTGTTCATCGTCCTCTATAAGAAGAGATACATGCTAACAACAGAAACAGTAAAAACGGGGAGTAATAAAACATGTAAACACATCAGCATGGAAGTAGTAAGCAAGATGAACATACATCATAGCATGGCATAGCAATACACAACATGTAACATCAACATATAATTAGTCACATCAACACATCATCTCAACCAACATATGCTATACGGTGCAACACTACTCCGCTACTCCATTATGCATGTGGATCCAAACTATCTCAAGACGGCAACTTCGGAGTTACATATCCACATTGGCCATAAAATCACCAACGCCGGCAGTCCACCAAACCATGGGTGAACCCCTTGGATAGCCGACGCATCATAACGAGGATACGCCACCGTGGGGGAGCACGGTCCACCAAACCTTGGGTGAACCACCGAGACTTGGCCAGATCGTCGTACTCTAGGATGGCCTCCCCTATGTTGAACTTCCCCCACTAACAACTTCAACGTATGAATGCATGAGCACAACGACAAATAAGGCAACCACCTCCTTTGCTTGGGCCAATAAGCACCCAAGGCTTATCACCAACATCAACATCAACACCCTGACCCTTAGGTCAAGGCCCCCTTGGCCAAAAAGCACCAAGGTTCAACTCATCAACACCTCGACCAAAAAGCATCGAGGCCACTTTGACCAAAAAGCACCAAAACGTATCAACGTGCGGCAACCCAAAGGGCATCGACTTAACCAACTTAATAGTCTTATTATCTTAATTAATCTTTAATAAAGTTATCTATCTCTTCTGACCAGTAGGGGGAGCACGGATGTGCTCACCCCAGCACGATCGTGCTGTCACTTAAGTGGAGCACGGTCGTGCTCACTGTCTTGCACGACCGTGCTCAATGCGCGACCATCTTCCAGAACTCAACTGGGAGCACGAGCGTGCTCCCTGTTCAGCACGGTCGTGCTCCTGGGCCAGCCGTACTGTTCTGGGCAGATTCAACTTGTGTTCTTGGAGCCAAGACTCCTTAACACTCTCAAATCAGATCCTAGGGTCATTTGACTAATCCAGTTGGCATCAAACCTCATCTCTTGCTAACAGTTCATGTCTTATGAAACTTTAGGGGATTAACCCATTAATTCTTATGTTAATTAAGAGTCCTATTTAGCCAATTAGGGTCTTATTAACATGTTCAACGTAACGACAACATAGCTCAGTCAGTCAATGCATAACAGCAACAACACAACAGTCATATTCATATCATGAACAGATTCAACTATTTATACATCATTGCCATACAACATTAACCTAGCAATTATAAACAATAGGCATACCATTAACCAACTAGCAATTATAACAATTAACCATATAATCAAATAGAACATGGCATACTCAACAATTAATAATAACAATTAACAACATACAACGGGGCTATGAGAACCCCCCATCTTACGCTACCCCCTTGCCTAACGCACACACTATCATTCTCCCCATACCCGGTATGAAGAATCCGGTAGCGATAACTCAAACGATAGACCAAACGACAACCAACGAGTTCTCCTTTGAGCGGCTCAGTCAGCTTCCAAGCCTTGGTCAAACAAGAACATTAACCAATTAGTTCCCAAATCTAAATAATATAAAAACAAACACCAAGAGAAGAAACCGTTACCTATACCGATTTGGCACAGACGAACTAGACGTTCCCACAAGTCTCCAAAAGCTCCAACAACGCAATGGGTTTAGAGAAAATAGGAAAGAAAAGGGTTGTAGCCGCAAGAGGGTTCTGTTTTACCAATATAGGGCTTATGAGAAAACCCTCGGTTACTGTTCTCATTTTAAAGGCACAGACCCAAGCACAGTCGTGCTCCTCCTTGAGCACGGCCTTGCTCAATTTAGCGCCTACGAGGCGTGGTTTGCCTTTGAGTACGGGCGTGCTCAACTTAGCATTAGCGAGACGCGCTAGCCCAACGAGAACGGTCGTGATCTTTGTTGAGCACAGCTGTGCTTGTGACTCAGACAGTCACAAGACATAAGCCTAAGAAAGGTATTTTCCACCTAAAATCCCACTTAGCCCTTTCTAGACCTTCCTAACAAACAAGGCATACATAAAAGCACTTATACGAAAAACGAGGTGTTATAGGATTGATCCATGAATTGCCCTACGGAGTTTGGCAAGGGTTTCCAACCCTTTCTTCCCAGACCAATACGAGCATGCTCCAGTAAGCACGGCCGTGCTTAAAAGGGAGCACGCCCGTGCTCCAGTTCCAAATTCAAAAAGGTCGCGCTGCATAAGCACGATCGTGCTCAACAGATAGCATGACCGTGTTGAACTTAAAGTCCAGCACGCCCGTGCTAGGGGTAAGCACGCCTGTGTTCCCCCAACCAGAACAGACGAGAAGATTAAGGAACAGAGGGGTGTTTCACCCCTAATATTCCACAATAATGAAATAAGACACCAATCTAAATAAGGACGAGCTATATAATCTTAGGAAGACTTAATGAAGATAATTACATGACAAACGTTAAGTTGTTAATGTTGTACCTTGGTGCTTAATGGCCAAGGGGACCTTGATGCTTATTGGTTAAGGTGTTGAGCTCTGGTGCTCATTGGCCAGAGTGTTAAATGATGTTGTACCTTGGTGCTTATTGGCAAAGGGGGCCTTGATGATTATTAGTCAAGGTGTTGATATGGTGCTTATTGTCCAGAGAGTTAAACCAAGATTAAATATTAAGGATAATGTTAAGCCTTAGCGCCCTTTGGGTAAAGACATTAAACCATAATAAATGGTGTTGATGGTGGTGGTGATTAACGGTTGAGTGTTTGTGAATATGCATGCATTCATGCACGAAGTTGTTAGAGGAGATACGATAACTGGGGAGGTCGTCCGAGAGTAAGGCGATCTGGTCGTCCGCGGTGATTCGTCCTAGAGTTAGGGAATCATGTACACCCACGAGGGTGCATCCGAGAGTAAGCAGCATCAGCTATCCTAGGGGTTCACCCATGGTTTGGTGGAATGCCGACGTTGGTGCTTACTGGCCAATGTGGATATGTAACTCCAAAGTCGTATTCCCGGTATAGATGGATCCATATGCATTTGGAGTAGTGAGTCATATTGCATTATATAAGTGATATATGTGATATCCTTTATGATGTTTGGTATGATGTGCATTGTTATAATTTCTATTTGTTGTATGATTATCTTGCCAACTATCCTGTTGTCGTTATGTTCATATATATAGTTTCTTACTCCCTGATTCTTCTGTTGCTTTGTTTGGCATGTATCTTTTATGCAGAGGACGATGAGTAGCCGGTTGATAAGTGACTATGAGGAACCACTACTCTTTATTTAGGATTTTGTTTCAATTTTAGTTTGTTTATCTGAGTTGTTTATCCGATTTTGGTTTTACCAGCTCTGTATTGTGATATCGGGGTTGGGTTTGTTTTTATGGTTATGTTTTCCTTTTAAAACTTGTATTCTCTTTCCGCGTTGAGAACCTTTTGAATAATTTGGTACCTTAACTTGGTTTTTCATTTTAAATAAATGATATGCATGTGTTTATTTTCAAATTTAAATATTTTCTACTATGTTTAAGCTTTATAAATACATGCGAGGTAGAGGGTGTCACATTTAAGTGGTATCAGAGCAGGTCTGTCCTATCAGGTCGTGGTACGAGTCTGTTACCCCTAAGAGTATTAGGCTTGGAACCTTGAAGATTACCAACAGCTTGATGGATCAGATTAGAGAAGGCCAGAAGGCAGATAAGTATCTCTTAGACCAAAGGGAGTTTCTTGCTCAAGGTAAAGACCTTAGCTTTAAGGAAGGAAGTGATGGAGTCTTGAGGTTTACAGATAGAGCTTGTATACCCGATGTTTCGGAGCTTAGGAAGTTGATCCTTGAAGAAGGGCATAGGAGTGGACTGAGTGTGCACCTAGGTGCCACTAAGATGTATGGGGACTTAAAGCACATGTTTTGGTGGCCTAGGATGAAAATAGATATAGTTGAGTGTGTTTATGCGTGCTTAGTGTGCCAAAAGGCTAAGATAGAACACCAAAAGCCTTCAGGTAAGTTGTATCCTTTGAGTATCCCAGAGTGGAAATGGGATAGTATCTCTATGGATTTTGTGTCTGGACTCCTTAGGACTCCAGCTGGTTGTGATGCTATATGGGTTGTCACGGATAGATTGACTAAGTCTGCTCATTTTATCCCTATGAATATGGAATACCCCTAAGAGAAGTTGACCATGTTGTACATCAAGGAGATAGTTAGGCTACATGGTGTGCCCTCTAGCATAGTATCAGATGGATACCCTAGATTTACCTCTAGGTTTTGGAATAGTTTGCATGAGACTTTAGGAACAAAGCTTAGGCTTAGTTCAGGTTACCACCCACAGACTGATGGTCAGTCTGATAGAACCATCCAATCCCTGGAGGGCTTGTTGAGGGCTTGTGTGCTAGAGCAATCAGGTAGTTGGGACAAGTTTTTACCCCTAATAGAGTTCACCTATAACAACAGCTTCCATTCCAGTATTGGGATGACACCCTATGAAGCTCTTTATGGGAGGAGATGTATGACACCTTTGTGTTGGAATGAACCTGGTGAGAATGTTGTGCTAGGACCAGAAATAGTGCAAGAAACCACAGAAAAAGTGAGAATGATTCAATAAAAGATGAAAGTGGCACAGAGTAGGCAAAAGAGCTACCATGACAAGAGAAGGAAGTCTCTCGAATTCCAGGAGGATGGTCTTGTATTCTTGAGAGTTACTTCAACAACTGGGGTTGGTAGAGTGATGAAAGCGAAGAAACTTACTCCCGAATTCCTTGGTCCTTACCAAATTCTGAAAATAGTTGGCTAAGTGACCTACCAAATAGCTTTACCACCTTCCTTGTCCAATCTTCATAATGTGTTCTATGTGTCTCAACTTCGAAAGTATATTCATAGTCATAGCCATGTGATAGTACCCGATACAATTCAGTTGAAAGAGAACTTGACTTTTGAGGTACTATCCCTTCGAGTTGAGGATCGGAGGGTGAAGTAACTAAGGAGGAAGGAAATTCCTTTGGTTAAGAGTAGTTTGGAGCAGGGCTACTGAGGAAAGTGCTACATTAGAGCTAGAGAGCAAGATGATAGAAGCGTACCCGCACCTTTTCAATCAAGGTGAGTAGAAATTTTGAGGACAAAATTTTTATAAGGGGGTGGAATCGTAACACCCCGTTTTTCGTATAAGTCTTTAACGCCTTTATATGTATGCTATATATGTTTGTATAATGGGTAGTTGCGAGGAATATGCCTAAGAAATTTAAAAAGGGGCTAAGTGGGATTTTTAAGTTGAAAATCCCTTTCTGATGCATGAGCACGGCCGTGCTCATTTATCAGTACGGCCATGCTCATGTATCAGCACGTCGGTGCTTAAGGCACGTGTCTTGTGGCTGTCTGAGCCACAAGCACGGCAGTGCTCAAGAGGAGCATGGCCGTGTCAGAAAACACGCTCGTTTGATGTAGAATTTGTCTGCCCGTGCTTAAATGAGCATGAACCCGTGCTCAAGTTAAGCATGACCATGCTTAAGAGGAGCGCGGCTGCACTCGGTGTCAGAGTTTATAAAAGAATGGGCTTTTGTGAGGGTTTCGAATGTAACCCTCAAATTGACACTGTTAGCAACCCTAGTGCGGCTGCAACCCCTCTTTCCCCTACTTCCATTGAACCCATCAAGTTCTTGGAGTTCTTGAGACGTTTGGGAGAGGATCACTTGTCTGTGCCAATTATAGGTAACGTAGTCTTCCCTCTTTAATCCCCTTTTTCCTCTTTTGATAATAGGAGATTAATTGGTTAGTTGTTTATGTTTGGCCAAGGCTTGAGGAACTCGTCGAGCCGCTCGAGTGAACGTGTCTAGCTTACCTGTGTTGTCATAGATGGAATCTTCATACCAGGTGTGGGGAGAAGGGCTAGTATGAACATGTAGGCTTGGGGTAGCATAAGATGAAGGTTAACCCATGACCCTGTTGTATTCTAGTTACCTTAATTGATGTTGTATGCTATATGTATGATATGTTTTCCATGTTTTGGCATGCCTTGATTATTGTATTGTTAATGTTGATGATGATGTTGCCATGCTAAACATGATTGTTGGTTGTGTTGTGGCTAATCCCAATGTTAATGATGATAAGACTTTAAAGAATGTTGATGATGACGTTATAAGGATTAAGGGATAATTTCCCAATGTTCATAAGACTTGAATCATAGTAATGAGAGGAAAGGTTAATGCTTATTGGTATAGTTTAGACCCTAGGCTTGATTATGAGTGTTTTAGGGACATTAAAAACGAAACAGGAATTAAAGGTTTAATTCCCAATAAATCATAAGACATGGAGATAATTAAAAGGAACAAGATTAATGCTTGATGGTTTAGTAAAAGTCAATAGGATTGATCCATGAATTGCCCTAGGGAGTTTGGCAAGAGTTTCCAACCCTTTCTGCTCAGACCAGTACGGTCATGATCCAGTAAGCATGACCGTGCTCAAAAGGGAGCACACCCGTGCTCCAGTTTCAAATTCAAAAAGGTGGCGCTGCATATGCACGACCGTGCTTAACAGATAGCACGATCGTGCTGAACTTAAAGTCCAGCACGCCCGTGCTGGGGGTAAGCACGCCGATGCTCCCCCAACTAGAACAAACTTGAGGATTAAAGAACAGAGGGGTGTTTCTCCCTAATATTCCACAATAATGAGATAAGACACCAATCTAAATAAAGACAAGCGATATAATCTTAAGAAGACTTAATGAAGATAATTACATGACAAACGTTAAGTTTTTAATGTTGTACCTTGGTGCTTAATGGCCAAGGGGGCCTTGATGCTTATTGGTCAAGGTGTTGAGCTCTGGTGTTCATTGGCCAGAATGTTAAATGATGTTGTACCTTGGTGCTTATTGGCTAATGGGGCCTTAATGATTATCGGTCAAGGTGTTGATCTAGTGCTTATTAGCCAGAGAGTTAAACCAAGATTAAAGATTAAGGATAATGTTAAGCCTTAGCGCCCTTTGGGTAAAGATGTTAAACCATAATAAATGGTGTTGATGGAGGTTGTAATTAACGGTTGAGTGTTTGTGAATATGCATGCATTCATGCACCAAGTTGTTAGGGGAGATACGATAACCGGGGAGGTCATCCGAGAATGAGGTGATCTGGCCGTCCGTGGTGATTCGTCCTAGAGTTATTGAATCATGTACACCCGCGGGGGTGCATCCGAAAGTAAGGTGCATCGGCTATCCTAGGGGTTCACCCATGGTTTGGTGGACTGCCGGCGTTGGTGCTTGTTGGCCAATGTGGATATGTAACTGATATGACTGATTCTACGCATAGCATGATCCAGTTAATCCACTTATCATCAAAACCCATATTTTTCATAACCTTTCTCATATAACCCCAATCAACACGCTCATAAGCTTTGCTAATATCACTTTTTAAAGCAACATCACCCACTTTACCACTACTTTTGTTTTTCCAGAAATTCATAATTTCAAAAGCAATAAGAGCATTGTCTAGAATAGATCTACCTTGAATAAAAGTCAATTGATTCTCATAAACACAATTGGATAACACCATCTGGAGTCTATTAGCACGTGCTTTTAACAAGAGCTTGTAAACCACGTTACAAAGAGAGATGGGTCGCCAATCTTGCATTGAAGAAGGATCATCTTTCTTAGGGATAAGAACAAGCATCATTAATAGTTGGAAAGAAAGCACCATTATCAAGCCACTCACAGCAAGAAGCAATTATAGTTGGGCCATAAACATCCCAAAATCGAGAATAAAATACGGAGTTCAACCCATTTGGCCCAGGGGACTTCCTCGGGTGCATTTGGCTAAGAGCTGCTTGTAACACCCTTCTCGAGCACTACATTGTCCATGACATTTTAAGACCGAAAAGTAGGTTAATTAAAATTCGCTATAATATAATGGGGTAATTTTTTCTTTTTCATAAGACATAAATATAAATACTTGGAATCAAATAAATGTGCAATAAAATATTTCATAATCATAATTAAGGTTATAAGTTCCAAAGTCATTTACCTAAAAACCTAACCCGACTCATAAACAGAAATCATAAAGATATATAGACCCAACATAAATATATGGAGACGCGGCTCCTAAAATATAAGATACTTGGAGTTGCAGCTCCATAAATGGCAACACTAACTCCCAAACATCCCAAGCTGGCCAAACTAAAATATAAAATACCATCCTCTCTCGTACATCGTGAAGAAGACAAACCAAATTAACGAGATCTAGTGGAAACTCTATTTGAGTCCACTACCGACGTCGTCACTAAAGACACTACCAGATCTACTACAAAAGTAGCTCTCGGACTAAGCCCTTTCCCTTTCCCAGAGAAAAGTCATAGCCTACGAACCATCGACAATCATGCCTATCTCAAGAAAAGAAGGGTCATGCATGACAGAAACACAACACCATCGTCTTGGATCATCTGAAGGATGGAAGACATCCCCTAGAAACTCCACCATATCGTCCGCATACTCGAACCTCAACCTCTATGATGAATCGGTCGAGCAACATCTTGACATCTTAGTCTTCTTAGGAGAACGCAGAAGGCACATAGCCAACCGACATAGGCAATATAAAATAAGGAGGTGAGATTCCCAAACATCACAGCATATAGCAGATATGAAAATAGCATGACACGTCATAGCATACATTCATATCCATGTAAACATATGTCTCAACCAGACAATCCAGTATATACAAGTAATAAATAACACATACACATATAACGAACGGTAAGCAATAACAACATGATCATAACCTCATCAAACCATGACTAGGCACTGTTAGTTCACAGAGACACGAGAACAGAGGTAACTGATTGAAACTGCATAGTCACATACCTACACAGTCTCAAGGAAGATCTGACCCTAACTCCGGAGCTAAAAGAACGTTCGGGAGGAGTGGTTAGAGTACATGTATCACAACTACCAATATTAGGCATCTTGTGCGAATCAATAATAACAGCCACATGTGGAATTAGAGCTGATTGTGAAACACTCTCATTAACCTGGACCGGCTAGCATCTAGTGGTAGATGTCAGTGTATTGCTTGGAACGCCACAACCAAGAAGAATCACCAACTGGCCATCTGTGACCTTCCTAACCTGACCATCCCCGAGACCATTGAAGATCGTCACTAGCACTTCCGCATGCGCACAGACATGTAAGCCCATTTCCTAGGCACAAAGGCCTTACTGACAATTTCATTTGGATCAAGCCGATAACGATGTGTGCGTTCATATTTATCCACCGGCTAAATTTCAGGGTTCCTTGCAGAAACCAAAACCCATTCTAGAGGCAAAGTAGACAGTACCAACTTATTGGGAATCACCCCTCGTTGGACTATCCATGTTTCAACGATTTAGTATATTATGAAGGTTGGTCGTTCGTCACCAACTCGTTATACCTCTTTAAGTCCATTGTCAAACGTGATTACTTGTCGAGCAAGAAACTTGAAAATACTCTTTGTCATTAAGTATTATGGATGTGTGGATACTGAATTATCCACACTTTATGACAAATGGTCTTGCTTCACCATAAGTCATAAATCATTAGGTTCGTATTTTCACTAAGTCATCCTCGACTTAGGTTTTCCATTTAACTTGAAATACTAGTCTTGAAGACCAAAACCTCTTTTGTCCAAAATCAAAACCCTTTTTACTAAAACCAAATCATTTGGAAGTAACATTGACATATAGGTATATTGGTACCAAACTTTCAAAACAGTGTTTCAAAACCCAAAAAATTATTGAAAGACAATTTTCCCGTTTTTACTTGCTTTGGGACCGAAACCCCTAAATTTTCAAAATGAGCCTCTTTTACTCAAAACCATCTCTTATACTCGTTTTAAGGTATTAAAATACTAAGTTACGGCCTTGAATAACATTTTACTCAAAAGTCCTAAAATTTGGCCGAATGCCTAAGTTTGAAAATCGGGTTTTCATCGATTTTCGAGTCCTAAAGGTTAAGGATTTATTTTGGGATCTTAATATACTTAGTTAAGTGTCAAAAACAGTTAGAAACTCATAAAAACTATGTTGGTCAAATTATTTACTTTTGGTCCAATTTACCATTTTGAACTCTTTAAAAACTCATTTTCATTGCCTCTTGAAACATGATTTTATTCCTATATGGCCTAAACCATTTTCCAAGCCATTTTGAAATCAATCGAACACTTTAAGACAGTTTTAAACACTGTAAAAACAGTTTTGGAAAAACACTTTCTTCTTATTTTCATTGATCCTTAAAACACTTATTTCTTTAGTTTCTAAAGCATCACTTAGGTAATTTAAAATATAACATACAATTAAAATATTTCTCAAACCATTTCTAAAACCTTAACCAAAAATCAAAGTTTCAAAATAATTGTTCAAAACTCATTCTTTTTCCTTTATGGATTGTAATATTCATTTTCTCACTTAAGGATATTAGAGTCGTTTAAGTTTCAAGGGTTGGAGTTAAACTCTCATTTCCATCCATACTTGGCAAAAGCCATTCACAACCAAAGTGAAGTTACACTTCCCTAAACAATCTCACAATCGTACATACGCATCAACATATCATGTTATATCAAATAATCACAATAACCAACTTAATTGCAGTAACCAAGTATTAAAATCCTCACTTTGATCCAATGATCAAAGTGATGGCTTTCAACATGCCATAAATAAATTTTCTAGCCAAACATGTTAAAGAACATCAATCAAGCCACAAACCAATTTCTCATCACACAATCATATCTAGCACATAAACCAAGCCATAAACAGATATTGCAAACATATTCATATAAGGAGATAAATAGACCAAGTGGATAACCCTTGGTATATGATTTCCAACACAAAACAATTTAAAGCCATCTCCACACCCACCGATATGGTGTGATGTGGTTCACTCTCCCCTTGCCTCTTGTAGACAAGAGAGGACCATCTGCTTGGTGCTTCAACAGTTAGTTTCCTTCAGAGTGAAGCTGCACAAGGCTAAACCCCAACTAACAACCCGACTTGACATTCCAGTTTCCTCTAACAGCTTGCAACATGTGCAAACAGCTTCTGCCAGCTCCCGAAAAATGCAAAACCTGCTCCTCTAAGCAAGCACAACCACGGCAACATCCCATAGAAGTAGTCCAAGAATTTTCAATAACCAGACTATTCAAACAATCAATTAATCATCAAACACTCACTCTAAGTGTATTTAAACACTTAATTTTAAAAAACAGAACCAATTTCAATAAAAATCAGATTTGGGAAAATTAAGGTTCATCATCAAAATTGGGGAAATGAGATTTGATCATTGAAATATGTAATTAGTTTATTAAAACAACAATTAACAGTCCCAATTGCCTAAAGACATAGTTAATTTCATAACTATCAGACCAATTTCAGAAGAAACTTATTTGGGGTTTAGGGTTTATAAAGCAATTTGGGGAAAGCTCAATCTAACTAAAGAGTGATAAAATTTGTTTAGGGAAACACTAATTCACCACCCCAATTGCACAAAATAAGGTTTAATTTCAAAATTACAATTTGAATTCAAAATGCTAGGGTTAGGGTTTGAGGAAATTGGGGATTTCACAACCAGAAGATATTAGAGGTAAAACACTCACCCAAGGTGAAGGGGAGAGGACGTGGAGGCCAGAAGGAGGTGCGACGGCGACAGCGTCACGACGACTCCAACTCACCGGTGACAGCGACGGCGGAAGGCAGTAGAGTGTTTCCTATGACGATTCGCTATCCAAAATAAGAATAAACTTTGGACAGGAAGAGGGGAGGTGCAACTGGACAAAAATGGTTGAAAACCACCATGAAAGGCGACCGGAAAAACTCACCCGCGACGGAGACGATGATGCGCAGTGGTGGAGTCACTGGAACAGGCGCACGATTGTCTTCCCCAGTCCAGGCGGCGAGTGGCGGTGCTCCAGGGCGGCCGGACGGTGGCTGGGAGAAAGAGGGAAGGAGGAGCAAGATGAAACTTAGGCTATGTTTGATGGAACATGATGGAATGGAATGGAACCATGTTCTGTTGTTTGGATTTTCTAATTTATGATGGAATGGAACATGATGGAATGCATTCCATCCCATTCCACCCAATCCCCCTATTTTTGTTCCCTCCCAATTTTTTTTGGGGGGGGGGGGGGGTGGGGGGGTAAGGAATGGAATCAACTTATTTTTATTCTTATGTTTACTAAATTTCATTTTTACCCCTTTAAACCTAAACAAGTTACCAACTTACCATGGCTTCATTTTTGCTCTTTCTTTCGGTGCTCATCATCTTCGTCTGCAACTGGAGGCAAGACCGTCACTCGACATACTCAGGCAAGACCCACAGCTGTAGGCAAGACACATCACTCGACGCTCATCATTTGTAGCATTTGAAAAAAATATAAAGTTCTCATGCTTCAGAAACCACTGATGACGGTGAAGGGGTTCTTACCCATATAAGAAAATTACATAAAGAATTTTTTTTAAAGAGATAAACCAACAATATTTCAATAATAGCTTAATTTTAAACTCAACAATTAAATAGTTCTAAAAAAGACGGAATATGTCTGAGATGCTCAGGCTAATGGAGAGTTGGGCATGGGCTTTTCGGTTTCTGCAGGAATCCTTACAGGATGACTTTTGGCTATAGAACTAATATCTTGCACTTTGGTGATTGCTAAAATTAAACATCTGTTGTAGTTATATGCGGCTTATGAACCATGTATTGTCCCTGTACTTTGTAATTATCTGCGTAGCTTTTTCGGTGGGAGGGTACTTGGTTAGGGGGTTGGACTTTTATCAATCAACCATTTAACTTATAAAAAAAAGTGTTTTTAAAATGAGGGTAATATAGGAACAAAAAATTTATAACGCATTCCGTTCCATCCACTTTCCAAACGATGGAATGTGAACTTTGTTCCATTCCATCATAAAATATCCAAACAATGGAGTGGTATTTTTATTCCGTTCCGTTCCATTATGTTCCATTTCATTCCGTTCCATTATATTCCATCAATCCAAACGAAGCCTTAGAGAGAAGGAGGCTATGTGTGTATTTTGCTGAGAGAAGAAGCAAAACGTAAAAAGAAAGAAGGGGTGGTCGTGTACTGACCTGGGAAGGATATGAACTTTATTTTTCTTTTTATTTACTTAGTGGGTAGGTAAAAAAAAAAATGAGTGATTGAGATTGAGTCTAGAAAAATGATAAATTTTTAACTCTTGGATTTAAAAACAAAGAGAGAAAAATCTAAAAGTTTAAAATTTGAAATGGAGTAGAAATTAATGGTTGAATTGGTCATACAAGAAAGTCAAAGATCCAAATTTAATCTCCCATTAATGCTAAACAAATTTATTTTAAAATCTAAAATTAAATAGAGTAAAATCTGAAAATAAATTTATTTCAATCATATTATTTAAAATATTTTTCTAAGCAAATAATAATAACGAAATATATATTATCGTCCTCCAAGCCTGTAAACACTATAATAACACACCCAATAAAGTAATTTAAATCGATAAATAAAATTACTCATACTAAATCACATAAAAAAAACCATCCAGATAATTAATCATTCCAATAAAAAAATAAAACATTTGTGTGAAAACTCTGTATGTTACACTGCTTGAATTTCTTCCATTCGCAAGGGACTGTGAGCATAATATTATCTGCATGGCTGACCCTATTATTCAAGGCGCTAATAACTAGCTCATACACGCTTTGTTTAGAAAGGAAAAGGTCTTCAAAATAAGAGTGAGTGATCTCCATAATGCCAACCTGATCCTCCACCACAATATCGTTCGAACCAACAAGCTTTTCAAATTTTTTTTTTCTTCCTTTGCCTCATTGTAGAAGATGCATGAAAGAAACCTGTATTCTAGTCACCCTGTTTTAGTCAATGAGCCTTTGCTCTTTAACTCCAATACATCTCTTCTTGAATCAACAAAGCTATGAAGCGATCCCTAATGGCTTCAAACTGATCATCCAGGGCCGAACCAACATATGTTGAGACCTAAAATAAATGTTTATAATGAAATCTTTTTAAAAATTAATAAAAATATGATTATATTTAATTTTTATTTTTACTGTACTTTTGTATATTTTTAAAAGAAAATTATTATGATTGATATAAATATTTATTGTATATGTACATACAAACATATTTAAAAAGAGATAAAAAAATATATTATATATGACAAACCAAACATAAACAATATATTTTAAGTTTGAGACGTAAAATCTTTATAAAATTAAAAATTCTTTTAGAGGCCTAAAGCGACTGCTTTAGCCGCTCCATGGTTAGACCGGCCTGATTATTACCCATCATGGCTATTACGGATTCTGGCCTCTTCAAGTTGTAGTAGTCTGCATTTATGAATATCACTCTTGAACTTAGGTATGATCTTGTTGCCCCAGCGTTGGAGAGCATTGGTGCAAGCACTGATTTTTTCAACAAGATTGTCATCTGTCGTTTGCTCCCAAACTTCACCTACTACAGCTTCCAAGTCAGGCTCCAAAAGCCAAGAATTCTGATCATACCTGAATCTCTTATGGTAGATCTTTGGAGGGGCAGGATCGCACACAAAGAAAGATAGGCGAATGATCTGATATTGCAGCAACTAAATTTTCCAGCTTAGTCTCTGGAAATAAATGCAGTCACTGTTGGTTTGCCATTGCTCTGTCCAACATTTCCTCTACTTTTCTCTCATAACCTCTACTTTTCCACCATGTATAGGGGTACCCACTACCCATCAAGATGAAGATCAACAAAACCTGCATCAGAAACAGCAGCTCTGAAACCCTGGATACGCCAATCCGGATGATCATGAAGGCCTTTTTTATCTTTGGATGACATTAGATCATTAAAATCCCCAATCACACACCAAGAAGAATTAGAGATATGTGCAAGTTGGCGCATTATATTCCAAGAATCCCTGCGCCTAGTTCAGCATCCCCCGTTGACCCTTCATCATCATCCATCAACGAAGGTCCCTCCATTTTGGACTTCATTCCCACACCAGAGAAGTGAGACAGTGAAGAAAGCAAATTGGGTAGAAGGCGGGAAAAACAAAGACAGAAAACACAGCTCTCAGAGGTGAGAGAGAAACCCTAAGCTCTCAGAGGCGAGAGAGAAGCTCAAATTATTCTCCTGTCTTGATCATCGCGCTTTTTAGTTTTGAGTAAGGATTTAAAAGAGCAAGTTTTTATGAAAAATAAATAAATATAGTCAATGTATTAAAAAGTGAAATTTAAATCTTTCCATAAAGCATTATTTTCTCTTAATTTCATAGCCAGAGGGTCCTTAGAATAGTGGTCAGCAGGATCCAAAAATCTTATGGTAAATTTAATGGCCGGAGGTAAATTTCAAAGTCTCCAGTCATATACCACACATGTTTATGTTTGTAAAATTGATTATCATCTCAACAAACACCTAAGGGATAAAAGTGTAATATTTGTCAGCTGAGATACTCTATGAAATGTACGTATCAATGGGGGTATTTGATAGACATATTTTTCTATTTTGTTTCTGGAATCATCATTCATGAGAATGTTTAAAATATGTTTGGGAGGCTTTAAAGATTCTCGGGAATGTTACTTGAGAACAAGGTTTACAAAATCGGACCGGCCATCAAATCGGTGAAGCGGTTTCGAGGTTGATGGTCCAACCGAGGTTGAACCGGTTATAATTAAATAATATTATTTTAATTTTTAATATAATATTTGTAACAATATTAAACAAAAAAACAACATAACAACTAAAATTATTAAGCACAGTTTTTTTTATTTTGAAATTAAACTAAATAAATATAAAAATATATGTTAAAATCATCTTCATAGGGAAAACCAACCCAAAATCTACAACTAGCCCACATATGTTAGAAAACAAAAGAATTGTGTTTTGGCTAGGATGACCCAAATCCTTTTATACTATTTTTTTTTTTTTAAGAAACCGGTTCTGACCGATTCTGGCCGGTTCACTACCGGTTATGACCGGTTTTACCGGTTTTGAACCGGTTTTCCGGTTTTTCCACCGGTTCGATGCTAGGCCGGTTTTCCCTGTGAACCGGACCGGCCAAGGTCCCGGTTCCCGGTCGGACCGGTCGGTTCGGTCCGATTTTCAAAACCTTGCTTGAGAATCGAATTCCCATGTTTGGTTTAAAGAGATATTTCCTATAATTGGTAGCATCCATATTTTAAAAACTAAACCGACCATTGAATTGGTGAAGGTATTGAATCATGATTCACTAGTTCAACCGTGGTCCAATTATGATAGAATCGGTTGTAATTAAATATATATTTTTAATTTTATACAATATATTCAATAATAAGAATTAAACTAACAGAAAAATATATAGTTCCTGAATATAGTTCGTAAAAAATATTGTATTCAGAGAATACAATTGAACAATTTTAATATATTTATATAATTCCTAAAAATTATATATAAATCTTAAAAAATATTGTATTCAAAGTAGGGGTGTTTAGATCCAAACCGATAAAAAAAAACTGCAAAACAAAACCGAAATAACCGAAAAACGATAGGATCCACTAGTGCAAAATATGCATTTAACATCGGAGATTCTACATCGGTTTCTCAGAAATCGATGTGTAAAACGAGGCGGTGACATTTTTGAAATTAAAAGCAAAGGATTCCACATCGGTTATATTTTAACCGATGTTTAAAATTAAAACAAAAAAATTTTAAATTTTTATCTCTTAACATCTGTTTTTTATGAACCGATGTCTAATATATAGATTAACCACATCGGTTATATGATAACCGATGTATAAAATTACAAAAAAAATTTAGAATTTAAAATTTTATCTTTCCACATCGGTTCCTGATGAACCGATGTCTAATATAAATTAACCACATCGATTTTAATATAGCCGATGTAATAAATTAAAAAAAATGAAATTTTAAACTAAATCATAAGTTTCTACATCGGTTACCTAATAACCGATGTGAAATATTACTAACCACATCGGTTTTGGTATAACCGATGTGTAATATTTAACAAAACCCTTCTTTTTGTTTCTATTTTCATTCCCTCCATATGTCACGCGTCCTTTTCCTTTGTTTTTGCTCTGCTCTTCCATATATTGTATCACAAAGGTTTTCCTTTGTTAAACATCATTCGCGAAACACACCACATCGAAGCAACCCTAAACCCTACCGCCGTCGCCATCATTGCCGTCACTGGAACGCCATCCCTCCACCCTTCGTCGTCACCTTCCCACCCGTGGTGCTTGACCATCCTCTCACGGTCACCATCCCACCGCCCATCGCCACCCTCTGTTTGTTGCGTGTTTTGTTTAGCTGTTCGTTTCATCTTCTTCTTCTTCCGTTCGCCATCGCAGGTAAGTCAACATCTTACTCTCTCTCCCTTTCTCTCTCTCTCTATAATTTTGTTTCACTGGATGGGTGTGGGAGTGAGGGAACAACATGGGTATTCCTATTTTTCAATCCATATTCACTCTTCACTTTGGGTTTTCAATGCATATTTTGAAACCCATTTAGTTGTTTTAGAGATGCTTGAGTTATATCTATTGTTTGCTTCTGTTTGCTCTGTTGGAATTTGTTTGATGTTGGTCTCTTAGATTCTTGAGGGTCCGAAGTTCGAATTTGTTTGGTGGTGTTGATGCCAGTGCGTGACTTCCTTTATGGGCATTTTTCATTCTCGTGATTAATACTTTTTGAGGTTAATGTGTTGTTAAGTCTTTCTTTGGGTTGGGGTTGGCCATCATGTTTTTATAAACCTTGTAGCTATACTTTGCTTTAGGTTGAAATTATACATCATGGTCTTTCTCTGTTTTCAGTAAAGTGTTTTCAGTTATACTTCGTCTACACTCTTATTTCTCTAATTGAATGAATGAATGGACCATTTTGAGTATACTATGAATGAGCAACCTGTGTATGATTTTTCCTAGGTAATTTGTAAGTATACTGTGAATGAATGGACCATTTTCTTTTAATGAAACATTTTAATTAGCAAGTAACATGTAAGTTCAAATATTTCCATTTTGTTAAAAAAATCTGTTATTATGGCTTTATTAGGATATATCATTGTCCATGATTTTCTTTCCATATTCTATGTTTTTATTTCCTTTTTATCTTCCTATCTCATCGATTGCAAGATTTCAAAATTGATAATTTTTGTTCCTCCTAATTATATGGTATCCACTCTCCATATGAGTTGCAAAGGATTTCTGAAAGCCAGATAGACATTCTCTGATTACTCCTAACAATTTGGTTTTTGTTTGCATTGTACTTGGGGATTGGAGTGTTTTATTATTTTTCTTAATGTTAATTAATTAGTAAAGCCTTAGTTTCCCGTTTGAGATGCAATACTAATGAGCACACGTGTACGTGCTTAATGTACCGCTCATTGTGTTGGATCTTGAATTGTCCAAGTTGGACAGTTTGGGAAAAAACTTTTTATTCATTCAGCTAAAATAGTTATTCATTGATTCTAATGTTATATACTTGATGAAAGTTCGGATTGATACATTTCCTTTCGTTCTCCGGGTGTATACTTTATCGTGGTGGATGTCATCGTGTTCAAGTCGTGTACGTCGGAGACCGAAGGGAAATGCTGCCGAAATTTCGTCGAGTATGAGCATGAAAGTTAAGGACTAACTGTTAACCGAATGTTCAAAAAGTTTCTTCTCGAATGGGATAGGGCCATACCCTGTCATAAGAAGTGGTTGATGAATATGTTGGACTAAGTATGAAGTTATTGGTTTAGTCATGGATAGCGATTGAATGAATGCTAGACGGACAAGTGATAAGTATGAGAATGGAGTGGAAGATTTTCTACAGTTTGTAAAAACAAATGCTCATGATAGTGGTAACGGAAGGTTTTATTGTCCTTGTGTTAACTGTTTGAATGAGAGACGACTAGAAGCTGAGGAGATACGTGATCATCTTATTTGTGAGGGGATTTGCAAGAGTTATACAATATGGATATGTCATGGTGAATCGTTAGACAGGCCGAGGGTGTCGGATAGAGAGGAAGTTGATGACGTGGAAATGGACGATGGACTAGAGGACATGATCCGTGATGTTGGGCAAGAGTCTTTTCGACGATCACATGTGTATGATACTTTGTGCAGTGATGCGGAAGTGGCTTTGTATCTGGGGTGCACTAATTTCACACGGTTATCAGCGGTGTTAAGATTGTTCAATGTGAAGGCGAGAAATGGGTGGAGCGATAAAAGCTTTACCGAATTGCTTGAGTTGTTGAAAGACATGCTTCCAGAAGGCAACACATTGCCATCTCGAAACTATGAGGCGAAGAAGATATTGTGTCCGATGGGTATGGAGTATAAGAAAATACATGCTTGCCCCAATGGTTGCATATTGTACAGGAAAGAGTTTGAATAGATGCACGAGTGCCCCAGGTGTGGGGTATCACGCTACATAGTGAAGGATGGTGATTCTAGTTGTGATGTGGTCACCAAAGGTCCTCCTGCGAAGGTGTTATGGTATCTTCCCTTGATTCCGCGGTTCAAGCGATTGTTTGTTAATGTCAATGACGCAAAGAACATTAGATGGCATGCAGATGAGAGGAAGTGTGATGGAAAGCTTCGCCATCCGGCCGATTCTTTGCAATGGAAGAGAATTGATAGTTTGTTTCTGGATTTCGGTAATGAGCCCGGAAACATCATGCTTGGACTTGCTACCGATGGAATGAATCCATATGGAAACTTAAGTAGTATTCATAGTTCATGGCCTGTTCTCCTGGTAATTTACAACCTGTTTCCTAGGTTGTGCATGAAGCGCAAATACATTATGTTAAGTATGATGATTTCGGGTCCTAAACAGCCAGGAAATGATATTGATGTTTATATGAGTCCCTTGATTGAAGACTTGAGAATGTTGTGGGATGAAGGCGTTGATGTGATCGATGGGTATTGCCGTGAGACATTCAGATTGCGTGTCATGTTATTTTGCACCGTCAATGACTTTCCAGCATACGGGAACCTGTGTGGGTATAGTGTCAAGGGGCATAAAGCATGTCCAATATGTGAAGAAGGCACATGTTACCATCAAATGCAACATGGAAGGAAGACAGTTTACCTTGGGTATCAGAGATTTCTCCGACGTAATCATCCTTATTGTAGATTGAGAAAAGCTTTCAATGGACTTCCGGAGAATGAAATTGCTCCAGTGGCCTTGACTGGAGAGCAAGTTTATGAAAGGGTGAACAACACTAATGTTATCTATGGGAAGACCCAGAAGAAGGCTACCGAGAAGAAAATATGGAAGAAGAGGTCGATCTTCTTTGATATTCCATACTGGAGCAAGCTTGATGTAAGACATTGTATTGATGTGATGCATGTGGAGAAAAATGTGTGTGATAGTTTAATCGGAACGCTTCTCAACATTCAAGGCAAGAAAAAGGATGGTGTGAATGCTCGTCTGGATCTAGTTGCGATGGGTATACGAGAGCAGTTAACTCCACATAAAGTGGGGGATAAGAAGACTTATTTGCCCCAGCATGTCATACTTTATCAAAAAAAGAGAAAATAAGTTTCTGTGAATGTCTACGGGGAGTCAAAGTGCCACAGGGTTACTATTCAAATATCAAAAGACTTGTCTCAATGAAAGATCTCAAATTAGTTGGCTTAAAGTCTCATGATTGTCATGTCTTGATGCAACAACTACTATCGGTGGCCATTCGTGACATATTGCCTAAAAAAGTCAGACATGCCATTACTAGGTTATGCTTATTCTTCATTACTAGGTCATTGACACTAAAAAGTTGGATGACTTGGAAAATGAGGCAGCCATTATCTTGTGCCAATTGGAGATGTATTTTCCACCTTCATTTTTTGACATCATGGTTCATTTGATTGTTCATCTAGTGAGGGAGATTAGATTGTGCGGCCCTGTTTATTTAAGGTGGATGTACTCGGTTGAGCGATATATGAAGATCTCGAAAGGATATATGAAGAATCCACACCGTCTCGAAGCATCTATTGTTGAAAGGTCTGTTACAGAAGAAGCTATTGAGTTTTGTCAGACTACATGTCGAAAGCGGAACCTATAGGGCTTCCGAAGTATTGTCACGAAGGAAGATATGATGGTAAGGGTACACGAGGTATACATGTTAAGAGCATGGATCGGGAGGAAGTGCTTCAAGCACATTTGTATATATTGAATAACACTGATGAGGTTGAACCATACTTATGTGAGCACAAAAGCATCATCAATGAAACTTACCCTAGAATGAATGAAAAATGGTGTTTGAACAAGCATAACAAGACTTTTTTGAACTAGTTTAAAGAAAAAAATTGCAAAGGATGGTATTGCTTCGATACATTAAAATGGCTAGCACAGGGGCCTAACTTTGATGTCATATCTTTGGAGTGGGTACGATATCAATAAGTTTTCCTTCTATACAAAGTCCCAGGGATGACAAAAGTACTATGCAAAACAATGGGGTTATGGTCGGTCACACGAGTCCATGCGTTTCTCTGGTTCGAAAGATAAAAACCCTGTTATGGCATTCGTTTCATACTTTGGAATCATTGAAGAGATATGGGAGGTTGATTACACGAAGTTTAGAGTACCTGTTTTTAAATGTCAGTGGGTCGACAGTAACAATGGTGTGCAAACCAACGAGTTAGGATTCAAATTGGTGGACCTTAATAAGGTAGGTAATAAAGAAGAGCCTTTCATCATGGCATCCCAAGCAAAACAAGTGTTTTATATCCGTGATCCTTCTAACAAAAGGTGGTCAGTGGTTCTCCAGGGAAAAAACATGTATAATGGTAGTGAAGGAAATCAAGATTCAACTCTTGATATTTCCGATACTCCTTCTTTCTCAACATGGGTGCCTAATTTCAATGAGCAAAATGAAGTGGATGATGTACATGCTACTCGTAATGATCACCAAGAAGGGTTATGGGAGAACTTTACTAATTGACCACAATGAGGAAAATGAAGTGGATGATGTACATTCGCCAATATCATGGTTCATCTTCACACCAATGCCACATGGATGTTGATGCAGATAGAGCATGGCTAAAACATGAGATTGCAGCTGAGCTTAGACAAGAGATGGCCGAGCATTTTGCCCAGCAGATGGCAATATTGACTTCTATGTCCCAACAGATGACAGCCGGTGTCCAACCCTCTGTCCATGTGAGCACTAAGGGCTCATGTGATCCTCCTCCTCATCAGCCTGAAAATGATGATGATGGTGATGATGACGATGATGATGATGATGATGATGATGATGATGATGATGATGATGATGATGACGACCCTGATAGGTGTGAGCTGTATGTTGATGATCATCATAATCGCCGCTTAGTGGCATTGGGGAGGGAACATAATAACTTTGGTAATACCATACACCATCGTTTATTACCGAATGATGAGGTGAGGGCCGTTGTTGAGATTATTTGAGATGCTGATGCTCGAGTCCCTGTGCCCACTGAGGAGGTTCAAACAGTGGGTCAGGCCCCCGGTAACTCCATCCCCTGGCCAAGAAGATCGGTCAGCTTTCTTGTTGCATCTGAGGTATTCAGTTAGTTGTGTTTTTCTATATTCATAGTTGAAATTATTTATTATTGTTTAAAGAGAATGCTTTATTTTTGTTCGTTATAGGATGTTGGAAATGATATTCTGCCCAAAAGGTCGGATCCAGGAAGACCAGAGATGTCTGCTCCTGCCAAGTTATTCATTTGATCATTTAATTAATTCCGAATGAAATAACTTATCTGTGATTACTGATATATATCTTTATTGTTTAGGGGATCGACAAAGGGACACACCTGGTGATGTTTTTAAACTTGTGACTGTACAGGTTGTTACCATGGAGAATGACGCAGCTTTGGTAAGGTTGGAACATGATGCCAATCCAGGTGACGAACTGTATATCCTAAAGAAGGAACTTATGGAGATTGTACTCGATAAAGAAATGGCTAGTTCTGCACACCTATCGTTATTAGGGATGGCAATTTTACCCGTACCCGCGGATACCCGCGGATAAAATCCGCAACGGGTACGGGACGGGTAGCTAAACGAGTATCCACGGGTAAAATAAACGGGTATTTTCAATACCCGTTTGTAAACGGGGCGGGGACGGGTATCATACTATCCGTGCCCGCGGATACCCGTACCCGTTACCTAATTACTATAATACCCTGACTATATAAGAGGTCAAAGGAAAAAAAAAAAAAACTATCTCTGCCTGTGCGTGACTTCCCCCTCCCCTGGCTTTTTCTTTTTTCTTTTCTCTTTCTCTTTTCTTCTTCCTTTCTTCTCTCACGTTCCAGACCTCTTCTTTCTTCTTTTTTTCATCTTAACACCATCTTCTTCCTCTCATCCTTCATCTTTTTCAACAACCCAACAACAACAAAAAAAGAAAACCAGCCACACACACACATTCACCTTCATCCTTACACCTTCATCTTTCTCCTCTCATCCTTCATCTTCTTCAACAAGACAACAACCCAACAACAAAAAAAAAAAAGAAAACCAGCCACACACACACACGAACCGCAACACCAAGCCATAGCCATAGCCGCCAAAGCCTCCTTCTTCCCCAGATCGGCGCCTCCCCTGTCACCAAGTTGCAGATCCGCTCCCTGCTCGCGCGGTCACCATGACCTCCCCGCTGAGGAAGACCAGATCCGCGAGCTCCACCGCAATACCAGGCCAGATCAGCCGCGCAAACGCATCCCCTCCACCGCGAGTCGAACACGAACTGCTACCGCCGCTGTTTGTGCCTGCATCCTCCGCCTCAAACCCCATTACCTCCGCTCCAGATCGTTTCAGAACCGCGAGCCGTTGTCACCGCAGCTCTGCTCAGTCTGCGAACCGCCGCGCCGTGCCCATCCCGCCGCCGTCCGGATCCTCCACGTCACCACAACTACCCTCCAACTCCTCCTCCTGCGTTTCATTCTTTTGATGGTGAGAGTTCTGTTTTTCTTCTTTACACTCTTTTTTTATTTGTAGTATCAAGACATTTAGTGACTTTTGGGCCAGCTGCTAAGCCCTCGTTCGTGGCTTCTTTTATAACAAAAACTAGGATGACATCCCTAACTACCCATGGATATCCGCGGATACCCGCGAATCCGTTAAGAACCCGTCAAGCGGGTATCCGTGCGGGTACGGGGCGGGTACGGGTGGATTTTTTATCCAACGGGGCGGGTAGCGGGTAACAAGTATCCGTGTCCACCCCGCCCCGTTGACATCCCTAATCGTTATGGTGCACGTAAGTACATTTTATTTATAAGTTAAGTAATTAAATTTTAAATACTATGATAATTAACATGTTTTTTCAATATATTAGGTATCTGCATCGTATGTTAGTTGATCAGGTAACCTCGCCCTTTATGGGTTCATTGACCCTATGTCCATTCAGGGTGATGTTCTCCTAGCATCAGAAGACCCGGTCACCACCATACGTGATATACTTGCCCGAGACGATCATCAATTCTACCTTGCGCCTTATCTCAATAAGTAAGTACCGGTTATTTAATTATAACATATATGACTTAGTCACTAATTGTTCCGCAAATACAGCAAGCATTGGCAACTGTTGATCTTGTACCCTAGGATGAACTTCGTGGTCTTCTTCTGCTCAATTGGAAATAAGCCGGCGAATGAACTGAAGACGGTCATCGAAACGTAAGCATTAAAATACTTTATAATCAGTAATGCAGTTTTTTTAATTATCTGAAATCTATTAGATATACTTTAATTAATGTTTATTTTGTCATGATAGTTCTATTAATGCAAACCACATGTTGCATGGTGAAAGACGTCGGGCTATCAGATGGATTATTCCTAGCGTAAGATATTTATTAGTTCAAGCGCTTCAAATGCAGTGGGTATAATTATTGATTTCTATTTAATTTCTCATATTCTAATTGGGTTTCATTTGTACGTAGTCACGTATACAACGTGGATCACGGGAATGTGGATACTATATGATGAAGTGGATGTTCGAAATTACCTCCTCCAGTATCACTGAAAGATGGCACGAGGTAAATATTAATTGGTAACAATTAGAAGTAACAGTTATAGATTCGTTATATGTTTTATGTTAGTTTATTACTTAAAATATATAATCCTTTGTCCAATTAAACTTGCAGATATTAAACAATCCAACTCCATTATCTGATTCCGACATCAACAACATAAGGAGGCGTTGGTCAACTTTCTTTCTTGAAGTGTACCAACCATAGTTTGTATATATGTAGTTAGTTTAAAAACTTATCATGTACTAGCTATAGTGTACTTTTGACTGATCATATGTATTTTGATATGAAATCTATAATATATCATGTAGCTTTTTGGTTTCTAATTATCTTTGTTGTCTGAATGTAATTGAACGTACATATGTATTGTTCGTAATAAATTCAGTATATATTAATTTAGTGTGTTTTTGTTGTACAAAAGTGATTGTGTTGAGAATATTTAGAATATGTTATACTGGCATTGATCTGCATTACTGAAACAGGAGAAATGAATGATAGAAATGTAAAAAGAGTTTTTGTTAAAAAAATTAGACTTTACACATCGGTTACACAAAAATCGATGTGGAAAGTTCACTTTACACATGGGCTAATAAAAAACCGATGTGGAAAGTGAAATTTTCACATCGGTTTTTTGAAAACCGATGTGGAAAGTTAAATTTTGACATCGGTTTTATATAAAACCGATGTGGAAAGCGATATTTCCAATAGGTTATGGGATAACTAATGTGACAAATGAACTTTCCACATCGGTTATTTTGAAAACCGCTGTTAAAAATGTACTTTAAACATCGGTTTTAAAACCGATGTGAAAAGTAACAATAAACAACATCGGTCTTTTCAACATCCGTTTGAAAACCGATATGAAAAACCAAAAATAACCGATTTCATTTGGTTTTTTTTGGATTGACTTTATAGAGAACCGATCGGTTCGGTTCAGTTTTCGGATTGAGGTGTTGGAACCGAACCAAACCGGAGTTATATTAAACCATGCTATTATGTGCGTTTTGTGTGCCTCATGCTATCGTTTTTGCACTTTACTTTAGTAAACCCACAGTGTTGAACCAAATTTGATTTCACTGAGCGTCCCCAACTCCCTCTCCCCTCGTGGCCAACCCATTTCAACCTTAACATAGTAACTAAGCGTCCCCAACTCTCTCTCCCCTTGTGGTCACCGCGTCTCACGTCTCCCACTCTCCTTGCCGCCATCGAACCTCCATCATCTCGCTGCCATCAAGCTCCATCATCTAGACTCGCATATCACTCCCTGCTCGTCGTTTCGTTTTGTTTCCCCTTTCCGGCCGCCACTGCGTCTCGTTTCCCCTCGCCGGCCGTCGCTGCCTGCGTCTTCTCTAGTGCGGTTCGTTGTCGATTTGCAGTGTCTCCCTCAGATTCGTCCATTTCTCTTTGAGCTAGGTACGAGTGTGTTGATGTCTTTGGTCCATTTCTCTGATTTGGTGCTTCTGAGTTTTATTGTCTCTGATTTGGTATTAATTTGTTGCAATTTTTTGTCTCTGAAATAATCTGAGTTATGATGTCTCTGAACACATATTTTAGTGTCTATTTGATAATACACAATTAATCCCAGAATAGGATAATACATATTCTGATGTAGTTTTATTTTTTAGGTCTTCTGCATTTAAATTTTAATCTTGAATTGGGGAATTCTGACCCATTGCTTGGAAACATTGCTCAAAAAATGAAACTATGGCTGTGGTGTTGATTATGTGATTCTTCTCAAACTATGACTGTCTTAGATCTTCATCTACCAGTTATTTTTCTCCAATTTTGGTTATCATTCTGAAAGGTTGTGATTTCTTCATATTTAGTTGTAAGAGCTAATAAAAAATGTGTAAGCTGAATGTGAATTAGTTATGATTCTGTTCTACCAATAGTTGGATAACAATTTAAGTTATGAGCTGTTAATTATGTAACAATATGTAGGTAAAAATCGAATCAATCGAACTGATCCAAACTGTATTTAATTGGATCGGATCGGATTTGTTTATGGAAGTCATCCAAAGTGAATCGAACAGCATGCTCTTTTTTTTTTTAAATCGGATGACTTTTTCCCTCAAAACCGATCCAAATCGAATTGCGAAAACCCATGATTCAAAGAGTAAAAAATATAGTAAACTATTGTTCACGTGGCACTCCTTGAATATATTGTATATTAAAATAAATAATTGTATCAATAATTTCCGTACTAATTTTAAAATATACAATTATAGATTAAAATATACTAAAAGAATAAAATTCTTTTTGTGAAGTTCCATGTTGGTCGTAGCACATTAGCAACTGTTCAATTCTCGTAAAAGATACTCCCTCTGGTTCATTTTTACAGTAAATTTAGTTTTTTGTTTTTATTCAAAATAACGAGTCTTTTGTAAACACAAGATATATTTGATAATTTTCTTTTCATATATATCTTTATACTTCCTATTTAAATTCAACAATTATTTCCTATTTAAATTCAATCATAAATGTTAGTACTTGTTCCAAAACAAAAATCATATGAATGCACCTTTTTTTTTACTAATAAATATGCACATACTGAATACTTATTAATAGCAATACTTATTAATAGCAAGTAGAATGTAGAGTAAATATAATTAGAATGTATAAATAAGTAATGATATTATAAATAAAGATAATTTGATACAAATATAAATAAATTAATATTTTTTTAATTTATATATAAAAATCTTAAATTATCGTAGAAATTGATCGAGGAAGTAAAAGTTATGATGTTCTTACCAACCTTGGATTTAGATTATGCTAAAAAGGTGAAAACCTTTTTTTTATACCTCGGTCCTTTCTCACCTACCGCAAGCGTACCTCCATGGAAGTAGAAATTCATCAAGGAAAAGGGTGCAGCCTCTCAAGTCTCACCTATGGCAAGCATCACATCTATGTCACCATGTCCAACCAGCACAGGGTTGTCTAAATTTGATTACTTTCATATGACCGTTCTCGTTTGTTTTCACAACCTCTGCAATGTATGCAAATCCTTTCGTTTATTTCCTTCTTCACATTTTCTAGCTCAGAACTCGAAATTAGGTTTGGGGAAAACCATTGGACCGATGGTTTTCTCCGATTTGACTGATTCTCCGCCGATTTCCAAACCAAGCAATTTTTAGAGGTAGTAGGACTTGTTCACTGATTCATCGGTTGAATTGGTTGGTCTAGTCTGACTTTAACAATTATAGATAGTATTATATTAAAAAATATCCTTGAATATACATCAATTGAAAAATAAAAATAAAAATATTATAAATGTTAAAAATTAAAATAATTTTAAAAATAGTTCAAATCTGTTACATGAGTTCTTTTCTAAAAAAAAAAGTATATCTTAGCATAATATTAATATTGTCCATGAGAAACTAGAATATAACCGTGTTGCCAAATAACCAAAAAAAACAATTCATGTTCATGGGAAACTAGGATTCAACCCTTCCCATGGGAATCTTTTTTTGGAGAAACATAACCAAAAAACGTTCTTGGGAATCTTAGTTCTCTAGGAATGTGTTTTTAAAAAATGCATACCAAACATGATATTTTAGGATCTCAAGTTAGGATTCCTTGGAAACTAAAAAGAATCTCTTTACTTATAAATTCTTTTTAACAATTTTTTAAAACATTCTTTATCATTGGGCGGAGTATGTTGCGTCTTGCTTAACTTGTCAGAAGGCGAAAGTAGAACATCAACGACCCGGTGGAATGCTAGAATCTCTGGATGTACCTGACTGAAAGTGGGATAGTATATCCATGGATTTTGTGGTAAGACTACCAAAGACTTCCAAAGGTTTCGATTTGGGTAGTAGTTGACAGGTTAACAAAGTCGGCGCACTTTTTATGTTAAAGCCAACTATACTGTGGAGAAGCTAACCGAGGTGTATGTCAAGGAAGTGATTAGACTGCACGGAGTGCCCTCCAGTATTGTTTCGGATAGAGACCCAAAGTTTACTTCACGTTTTTGGGGAAGCTTGCAGAAAGCGCTAGGAACTAAGTTAAGGCTCAGTTTGGCATACCATCAGCAAACTGACGGGCAAACAGAAAGAACGATCCAGTCATTAGAAGACTTGTTGAGAGTGTGCGTCCTAGACAATCGTGGAAGTTGGGAGGACCTTTTGCCGCTTATAGAGTTCACATACAACAACAGTTATCATTCGAGTATAGGTATGGCACCCTTTGAGGCTTTGTATGGAAGAAAGTGCCAGACGCCGTTGTGTTGGTACCAAGATGGGGAAAGCGCAATCTTAGGACCCGAGATTGTACAACAAACCACGGAGAAAGTGAAACAGATTCGTAAAAGGATGAAAGCTTCACAAAGCAGACAGAAGAGTTAGGCTGATCGAAGAAGACGACCTCTGGAATTTCAAGAAGGCGAGCACGTATTTCTGAGAGTAACTCCCACGACTGGGGTAGGTAGAGTTATAAAATCCAGAAAGCTCACTCCAAAATTTATTGGGCCATACCAGATTCTTCGCTGTATCGGTCCCATAGCTTATCAAATTTCTCTACCACCTTTTCTTTCAAATATCCATGATATTTTTCATGTTTCACAACTGAGGAAGTATATTCTCGACCCGTCACATGTAATTGAACCTGATGTTATTTAGTTAAAAGAAAATTTATCCTACGAGACTTCACTTGTACGGATCGAAGACAGGAGGATTAAGCAACTCAGGGGTAAACATATTCCCTTAGTTAAAGTGATTTGGGACAAGACAACTGGGGACGCGACTTGGGAAGTAGAAGACAAGATGAGATTATAGTATCCTAATTTATTTTTAGATACTTAATTTCGAGGACTCGTGATTTTTCTGTTTGTCTGTAATCTGTGATTATATGGATAATTAAGTGTTTATTATAATAAATTATGAAGAATTATTTTAATAAACCAAATTGTCAATATCATAATTTATTTTATTTTAGAAAAATGCAGTTGAATTTTCGATAGAAAATTTCAGACATTTACGGTCTGAGTTTTCACTATCAGTTAGACTTTACTGACCTGAAAAATTAATTTTAATACAAAAAAATAAATTTTTAATTTTTCTAACCCAGTTATGATTATTTTTATGATTTTATAAATTAATTATTTTAATATGAATTTCCTAGTAGAAATTTAACAAAAAAAATATGATCGATTTACACTGACGGGAACCAATTGGAATCGGAACGAATCAAATTCATTCGAACCAGATTTTTTCCAGATTTGGAAAAGATATGATTGAGGTAAATAGTGACCCTTGTCACTATTTAACACTATTTATCACTTATGGCAATTATTATTTCAATTTACAATGAAAACCCATTATTTTAATTTCAAAATTTGGTTTAAAAATTGTTAAAAAAAATTGAAAAATCCCATCGTCCCTTAGCTGAGATATGATTGAGGTAAATAGTGACCCTTGTCACTATTTAACACTATTCATCACTTATGGCAATTATTATTTCAATTTACAATGAAAACCCATTATTTTAATTTCAAAATTTGGTTTAAAAATTGTTAAAAAAATTTGAAGAATCCCATCGTCCCTTGGCTGAGGCAGAAGCCCCCCCCCCCCCCTCTATAAATACCCTCATATCACACTTTGCTTCATTTGTTTATTTCTCTAGCCTACTCTTATTTCTCCTACTGAAAACACTATTCATCATATTCAACCTTGCAGATCTTTGAACTTGGAGGTTAAGGAGTTACCCTCATCTTCGTCTCTTGTTCATCATCATTATCATTTAGAGGGTATAAATTTTCAACTCTTGCTAATTTCTTTCAAGTTCCAAACATCAACTTGCATGTTTATGAATTTTGTTGTAAGTTGATTTTTTCTTAGTGCATGTACATGAAACTAATTTATTTAAGTTCATCATCATCTTCACAACCATCTTCAACCTTTGCATGTTAAAAAAAAAAGGAACCTTCCCATGACCCTTGATGATGGGTGGCCGAAACCCAAAATGGAGGAAAGGTGGTGGTTTTACAAAATTTTTCACATGCATGTTGGTTACCAATGTTATGTGTTCATGAATCCAACTTGTGTTTCTAAGAAAAATCCTTTTCACATAAAAATGATTTTCACAAAACCCTAATCATCTTCACTTTTACTTTTATGTATAGTATGTGGTGAGAAATTCATCCAACTCTATGATCATGGTGTGGGCCGAAAACACCAAGAGGGAAAAGGATGAACTTTGATGAAAATCTCACATGCTTGGTTTAAGAACTTTGATTCATGTATTTTTCAACTCTAGATTTTATCAAAAATATGTTTTCCTTCCTTAATATGATTTTGTGACTAAAACTCTAAAAATATAGAGTTAGTGAAGCCTAACCTAGAATCTTTAGGAAGGATGCATGTATGATAATCTAATTCCTTTGCTTGAATGATTTAATATGGAGTTTTGAAAATTTTAGAATCCCTAGTCTTTTTATTTTAACAAGGCCGAAACTCACTTGAGGAGTTGATGAAGTCTTATTCAATTTTTTTTAGTTGAATGATGCTTAAAAACACTATATTAGTACATGCAAGAAATTAGATTGTTGAACAATACTATTTTCCACTATATTATGTGAGGGCCGAAACCTATGGTTAATGAGGCTAAGAGTTCAAAATTTAATTTTCAAGTTTTGAGCTTGTATTTGACCTTTTTAATGCTTAAGGAGCTTAAATCCAAAAGCTTGTGAAAATTGAAAATCTCTAGCATGAAAATTTTTGCATGACCGAAACATGCATAGAGGTTTTAGGGTGATTTTATAAAATTTTTAACTTATGAAAAACATTTATTTTATTCAGATTGGCAATCGTCACGAGAACCGAGTCGGTCTCTTTAAAAATACTCAATCGAATCCTTTATTACTGAATTCTGAGGTAAGGGGAGAAATCCTGAGGGATATTACAATTGTGGTAACTATATGCTTGCATGTTTGAATTGTTTGGCTATATTGATGTTGTTGCTACATGGATGAAAAAGTTGGATTGCTATATGATTGTGTTAGGTCTATGAAGTTGTGCTGAAGTTGTTGTTTGAGTGGTTGTTTTGGAATTACTTGCATTTATATGACTTTGATGAAATGTTGAATTGAAATATATGCTTGAACATATTATGTTGCTTATGTTGTAAGTTGCTGAAAGTTGTATTGGTTGTTGCATAGAAGCCTAACCTTGGTTAGAGATCAACTATTAAAGATAAAAGCCTTAAAAGACTTATGTGGAAAACCACAAAACAAAAGTTTTAAAAAATTTAAGTAGCATGTTGACAATCTTTTAACGTTAGTGAAGATTTGAGAACCTTGAATAGAATTTTAATTCCTGAAAATAGAAGAGAAATTTATTCTGGAAAATTTTTAAAGATGTTGTTCTATGAGAAACTTAAATTTTTTAGACTATTTTATGGTGAAAAACAATAGAGGAAAAACAAGTTAAACTTCAAGTTCTTTTGGAGAAATTTTAGTTCTCAATGTTTTAGAAAGAGTTTTTCTCAAAATGTTTTCAACACTTTCCTAATGATAGACTTTTTCCAAAGCAAATATGGATTTCTAAAGAAGAAAGAATTTTTCTGTAACTCAAGGTTTTTAAAAATGAATTTCAAAGGAAAAATGTCTTTTAGAAGGTTTCCTTTCAAAATAAAATATCTGATAACTTGAATAAGTTACGGAAGTTTTGTTTTTTGTTTTTGGATTTGTATTTTCATCGAACGAAAAAGTACGTTGAAAGGTGCACCAAGTAACCGAGATGTCGGTATACTAGTGTTTTCAAACACGTTGATCTATGATCCGTATCACGTTGTTATGGACTGTGTGTCCTGAGTACGTTGTTATTGGACTGTGTATCCTACACACATTGTATGAAAACATGGTGGAATTATTAAAAGGTGAAAAATTGTTTTCTACAACCACAAAGTCCAAGACTGGTGCATCGGTCCAGGACTGTTGTGATTAGACGCTCGGACTTAAATGTCCTGTGTTGATGATAAAAACTTTAAGACGTTGAAAATTTTGGAATGTCGTGAGCCTTGAGCCTCGACAAAGGAAATAACAAGGCACAAAGAAAAGCTGGAAAAAAAATGATTTTTCTCATGCATTCATTTTTGGCAGACGTGCCCACGTTGTTTCGTATGAATACCTTGAAGGGTCAGATATCTCAAGCTAAGTTGTTTCATTGTGCCTTGATGGACAATGAAGTTCATATGCCTGGGTTACTGTGCCTTGTGTTGGACAGTTTGCTATAGACATCCACACACATTGTGTTGGAACCAAAGTGGTTTTGATTTAAATAATCTCTACGTTTTGATGTTAACAAAAGGATTAAATTTGCTTGGCAAAGTGTTAGTTGAGATCTAACATGTGCTTTCAGTTATACGGGAATATTTATAATATATGTAATGGAAACTTGGGATAAGTTTTCGTTGGACTCCTTGAGAAAAATACGCGTCCACCCTTGTAAACGACTGCTCTAATATTGGTAAAGTTATTTATTTATTTATTTAATTGAGTAGACTGCTTTCTTTAAGTAGACGAGACACTAAATGTTTACTAGTCGAAAATCAAGATAACTTACTTAGATACAGCAAGTCCAAAGACTTGATAGTAGACGTGTCTAGCTTGCCACATCAGCAGACGGGAATAATTGGTAGAATTGAATGAATTGAAAGATAAAATAATCAAGTAGACGAGCTCAAAGTGCCACATCACCAGACGTAGATTATGATAACTCACTGAGGTATAGAAAGTCCAAAGACTTGATAGACGAGGGAATAAGCGACGTCAGCAGACTAGCAAAATAAAATAGTGATTAGACTTAGTCTCACATAAGTAGACGGAGTTCTTAAATAGACGACTCCATCTCTTGAATGAATAAAGGCAATCCGAATCTCTTGAATTTATTTCAAATGATTGATATTTATTTCTATAGAATATTTGTTCTTCACATTTGTTTTATCTACTTTAACATTTTACCTTGTTGTAAAAGAAACATAGTACCATGAAAGAAAAGCAAAAAGCAGAATCGTACAATGAGAAACTGCAAAACGATCTGTACGATGACAAATTTATGGCTGGAAAAACCTGGATTGTACACAAAGGAGGAACAACAAGTTTGCAAGCTGCAATGCTCAGAGTAGTGAGCCTCCATTTCGTGCTACTTCGATAACCAAGAGTACTTTTCAGCTTTGCCACAATCTAGCTATCAGTCACAACGGATATCTTGCATTCAATGCTGTCTCTGAATGGAACTATTCAAAATAACCGTTGAAGAAATACAAGTGAAGAAGAAGGTCGCTATAAATAGAAGACCTCAAGTTCTGAAGAACAACCTTTTGCCAATCGATAATCACTCATTCTAATTTCCTTTTAAAGAGCAAGAGTCTGTATTCTTTAGTTTGAATATTGTTGCAATATTCAACTGATCCTAAACTTTCATATCCTCACATATAGTGAGTTAAGAAGATCATAAGTTAAATCTCTTTGTTAGAGTTAGAGCCTGGAGATGCTTGGTAAGAAAGGAATACTTCTAAGCCTCGAGAGGTGTTGAATACTTGGTTGTAATCTATTTGGAAAATAGTGGAGAAAAACCTTCAAGTAGAAGGGACTAGACGTAGCTCTTGGTTGGAAGAGAGTGAACCGGGATAAAACATCTTGTGTGAATATTCTATCCCTAAACTCTTACGGCTTTATTTGTTTTTACTGACTGAGGGGTTTTGATATTGATTTTGTTAAAGCTTTTTAAAAAGGATTTATTTCTTTGTGCTTGCTTCTGATTTAATCTTCTTGTGTGCAAAAATAGTTTTAAAGGTTGTTATCGAAAATTATTAACAAACACAATTCAACCCCCCTTCTTGTGTTTGCCTGTGTCATCTTCAGTTGGTATCAGAGCTCAGCCTCGAAAGGGTTGAGCATCTAACAAGTGCTGAGGGAGTATGATCCAACAACCATGGATGCAGAAGGACAAGCTATTAACAGACCTCCTCTCTTTGATGGAACAGATTGTGACTACTGGAAGAAGAGAATAATGGCCTTCTTGGATGTGCAGAATGTAGATATTTGGGGCTGATTGAAACCGGCTACACAGAGCCAAGAGATGAAGCTGGAGCTGCTGTTCCTAGAGCCCAATGGACTCAAGAGCAGAAAAACCAACATCAGCTAAATCTGAAGGCTAAGCACTATCTCATGTGTGCTATTACCAGATCTGAACATGACAAAGTTCATAGCTGCAATACTGTTAAAGAAATTTGGGATACACGTGCCCTAGCTCATGAGGGTTCCTCACACGTAAAGGAATCAAAGATCAGCATGCTGGTTCATCAATATGAGCTATTCAAAATGGGTGAACATGAAACAATAGACCAAATGTTTGGAAGATTCCAAACCATCACTAATAATCTCAGATCTCTTGGAAAAGTCTATGAAAATAGAGATCATGTTAGAAAAATCCTGAGAAGTCTATCCAAGCAATGGAGACCCAAAGTTACTGCTATTCAGGAAGCCAAAAATCTGAATACACTTTCTCCGGAAGAGCTACTTGGATCTCTCAAAGTTCATGAACTTGAACTTAATGAAGAAGAAAATTCCAGAAAAGGAAAATATATTGCCCTAAAGGCGAAGGAAGCAAGCTCATCAAAGGTTCTCAAAGCTGCTGAGTCATCAGATGAGTCTGGATCTTCTGATAATTATGAAGGATCGGATGAGGATGAATTTTCCTTCATCTCCAGGAAGATTCAACATATGTGGAGAAAGAAAGGTGGTTTCAGAAGGAAGCAATTCAACAAAAAAATTTCCAAGGAGAAGTCAGACTCCAAAGAAAAAGATCCACCCTTGTGCTTTGATTGCAAGAAACCTGGTCATTTCAAAGCTGACCAGGTTTGGCTGGGTCCGGAAACTTTCCTCACATCTGGAGTCCCTGATGAATAACTACCCTTTTCTGGTGAGACGGGTTAAGGGTAAAGCTATCTTGGAAAAACCCTCTATGAACCGCCTATAATACCCAGCTAACCCCAAGAAACTTCTAATTTCGGTCACAGATCTCGGTGCTTCCCACTGGAGCACCATTTCCACCTTGGCTGGGTCCACCGCAATGCCACCCTTAGAGATGACATGTCCTAAGAAACTTACCTCTTCCAACCAGAACTCACACTTAGACAACTTAGCGTACAACTTCTTGTCTTTAAGAGTTTGTAATACAACCCTCAGGTGTTCTTCATGCTCCTCTATTCCCTTGGAGTACACTAAGATGTCATCTATGAAAACCACCACAAACTTGTCCAAGTAAGGGTGAAAGGTCCTATTCATGTAATCCATGAACACAGCAGGAGCATTGGTCACACCAAAAGGCATAACCAGGTACTCGTAGTGGCCATAGTGCGTTCTAAATGCAGTCTTCGGGATGTCCTCAGACTTTACACGAATCTGATGGTACCCTGACCTCAAGTCTATCTTCGAGAAGACGCAAGCGCCTCTCAACTGATCCATAAGGTCATCAATCCTAGGAAGGGGATACCGGTTCTTTATCGTCACCTTGTTGAGCTGTCGATAGTCGACGCACAACCTCATACTACCATCCTTCTTCTTTACCAACAGCACAGGTACTCCCCACGGGGACACACTCGGCCTAATGAACTGCTTCTGCATCAGGTCTTCTCACTGCTCTTTCAACTCATCTAACTCTAGAGGGGACATCCTATATGGTGCTATGGAGATCGGCCCAGTGCCAGGCACTAAGTCTATGGCAAACTCTACATCTCGTTCTGGGGGTAGTTCGTAAACATCTCCCGGAAACACTTCAGGAAACTCTCGCACTATCGGCAAGCTGGAGACATTATAAGGTTGGCTCTCTACTTCCAGAGAAGCTAACATCATGTATAACTGGGCTTCATCACGAATCGAAGCCTGAACTTGGTTGGCAGATAGAAGGTTCAGATTCTTAGACTCCGTCGAGGTAGCGAAAATCAAAGTTTTGTCAAAACAGTTCAACAGGACATGGTTGGAAGATAACCAGTCCATGCCAAGGATCACATCAAGGTCTTTGAGAGGAAGGCATACAATATCAACAATGAAAGTTCTCTTATCAATGGTGACACGACAGTTCTTGCATGCATGGGAAGTAAGGACAGGATTATTCGTAGGAGTAGACACTAACAAGTCAAGGTCCAACAAAACAACAGGTAAACCAAGGTTCTTGACCCTATCAAGTGATATAAACGAATGCGAAGCACCCGAATCATACAATACAGTTAAAGGAACGTCATCAATTAAACACGTACCTTGAATCAGATCATCGGACTCGGAGGCTTCCGCTCCGCTCAGAGTAAAGACTCTCCCAGTAGTCTTTAATCTGTTGGCTTGCGACGACTGAGTCTTGCCTACACTAGGAGGTTCTGACTTGGTACTGCTGCCATCACCACTGCACTCCCTGCTGATGTGCCCCGGCTTACCACACTTGAAACAAATGACCGTGGGCTCCTTGCACTGAGATGAAAAATGATCAGTAGCTCCGCACCTGCCGCACCTCATAGGCTTGGGAGCACTAAAGGACCCGCTCCTAAACCTATCCTGGGAATATTGGGGCTTCTTGCCACTATGCTTGAAATCCCTGCCTGATGGAGCGTAGCGCTGCTTTCCCTTATCCCTGACTTCTGTCCTTCTGCTACCCTGACCATCCGACCCCTTAGAACTGGCTGCCTGGAACAAGGATGCATCTTCGTAAATCCGGCACTTGTTGACCAGAGTTGGGAACACCCTGATCTCCTGGTAGCTAATAGCTTGCTTGATCTCCGGATTCAGACCTGCCTCAAACTTTACGCACTTGGATCTTTCATCTGCAGCATACTGATATGGCGTGTAGTATCTAGCCAATTCCTCAAACTTGGCAGCATATTCTCCCACAGTCATCGATCCCTGTGTCAGCCTCAAGAACTCTATCTCCTTCTTGTCCCTTATATCTGCCGGAAAGTACTTCTCCAAGAACCTCTGCCGGAACACCACCCAAGTAACCGCTGTGTGTTCAGCCTCCAACCTGTGGCGACAATTATCCCACCAATGTTCTGCCTCCTCTGTCAGCATGAAGGTAGCGAATATCAGCTTCTGTTGATCGTTGCAGTCCATCGCTCGGAAGATCTTCTCAGTCTCCCGCAACCATAGCATGGCCCTTCTGGATCATACGCCCCCTTGAAGGAAGGCGGGTTGTTCTTCTCGGAACTTATCAAGTCCCCGGAACTCAGCCGCCCACCGTTGTGATTCCCGATTATTCTCGTCCGATAGCATGGGCAAGCGGTGCCAATGCATCGGCGATAGCTTGATCGTTTCGTCCGCGTCCGACCATCGGTTCTGTCACGAGACCAAGACAGTCCTTTAGGCACGTAAACTCTCACACCAGCTTCTACTTGAGCATCATTGTCTATACAAGTATAGACATTTCAAACAAGAGTACACATCGGACTCATAATGACTCATACCACGGCCGATAGGACGGACTGCTCGATACCACTAAATGTGACACCCTTCTACCCCGCATGATAAAGGACATAAAATCCAAAAGTCAATTAAACAGACATGCATAACCTGAATAAGAATTCAGTGAGTTGTCCATGGGTAGAAAAGTCCCACATGAACCAAGTTTCAAAATCGCGGAAATAAATAAGTTAAAGCAAATAAACATAATAAAACCCAACCCCGATGTCACATACAGAGCTGGTATAATCCTTCCGTATAACGGAAATACATCTAAACCAAAAGAATTAAAACATAAAGGCAGGCCCTAACTATGAGTGGAGGCTCCTCAGAGTCACTCCTCTCCGGGCTGCCCGTCATCCTCTGCAAATGCCGTTCAGGCCAAACACAAGCAACAAACGAAGGGGAGTAAGTTCATGTATACATAATCAGCATAGAGGTAGGAAGTAAAGTAAATCATACAAGCATGGCATCAACATAGGCATATAGTCTTTAGCATGCATCAACGTACATCAACAACAACATCATCGAATATGCTATGCAATGCAAGGCACCAACTACTCCGCTACTCCAACTATGCATGTGGATCCAGCTAACTCAAGATGAACGACTTGGGAGTTACATATCCATATTGGCCAGTAAACACCAACACCAGCAGTCCACCTAACCTCGGGTAGACCCTATGGATAGCCAACGCACCAAACCATGGATGCCCCATCACGGGGGGCCGCGGTTACCAAACCTTGGGTAACCTACCGTGGATGACCGGATCGCTTTACTCTCGGACGATCTCCCCTATGTCGAACATCTCCAATGAAATGCATGTCAAACAGCAATCAACGGCAAACGCCACCACCTCCGCTTGCATCAACAAGTACTCGAGACTTAACAATAACGTTGCTTGGGCCAATAAGCACCCAAGACTTAACCATAAACAGTCATAACAACAACAGCGTTATCCAACACATTATTATGTCAACATATTCATATTAACAACAACAAAGAACAAAGATAATCACAAACCAAACATTATGAACATAAGCATGAATAATCAAATATCCAACAACGACCACTAACATGCTATAATCAACAATCACAGCCTCATACGTATTGAAATCATTTAGTAACACATAAATACGGGGTTATGGGGACCCCTTTTACTTTACTCTAACTCCAAGCCTATGTAAACACTACCCTTCTCCCCATACCTGGATTGAAGTTCGCGTTTAAGAAGAAATAAGATCCACTAGGGTCCCTGAGCTTCAAGATTCACCTACGAGACACATTGTGAAAGGCACATTGTAAAGAACTTAAAATCGGTAGCAAATACCACAAAATCCGCCACTGTGTTTGCCTTATATCTCACAAACCAGACATTATTTTACCAATTTGAACGGTAAGAATAAAGATATACCTTTAATTTATCTTATACAAAAGTTTCAGATAGATCCAACGATTAAAAAGAACAGGATGATCTTCTCAAGTTGATTGGTCTGGAGCTACCCGAGTTGCACTCAAATCCAACTTATAAGATGAATAACTCTCACTATATGAATTAAACAGAAATTACCACCGTTGGATATGAAGTAATATAAGCCTAGGAACTCTATATGAATTTGGAACAAGATCCAATGGTATATGTAGAAATAGTGAAGGATTTACCTAAACTGTTCCACCAAGTTTCAAGTTTTCGGCAATGGTTGTTTTGGTCTATAGGTTAAGCTTTCTTCTCCCCTCTTTAAGCATCAAATATCATACTTTATATAAGCTTAGAAACTCTATAAATCTTCCCAAAATTCGTGCTCCTTGGTGGCCTAATTAATATTCCATGGTTGGTGAATGTTCTTGCTTTTGTCTCCCACCAATCTTTGATTATTGGTTTTTCTTTCATGATTGGCTCCACTAATCCATAAATCACTCCATGCTTTGCTCCACTATGAGTGGTTTTGAGGTGTTATCTGATTGTGGGATGGTTGGTGAGTCAAAAATAATGAAACAAAAAGCATTGCACTAATTATCCCACCTAATCTTGCACTAATTATGCCATATGATTCCTTTACTTTTCACCTAACCCATAAATGATATTTCTGACCAATATTTCGAAATCAATTCAATCCTAACAGATATATCTTCAAATAAGCTTTCCAGGTAGTGCTCATATACTTAATTTGGGTTTGAAATGGGTGAGATAGGCCCAAATTAGTGGAGGTATGCCCAAAATCCGCACAAGCAGGCCTGCTCCACAATTGATTATTTTTGACAACCTAAACTTCCGAATTTGATTTATATCTCTTCATTAAAGTTGTAGAAAATTCTCTTATCTTTCCAATTCCACAAAGATCACCTATATCGGACATCTAGAACTCAATATATGACCAAAACGGTGAAACATGTTACTAAGACTCTAAAAGGTTTTAGTCTTTCTAAGGCTAAACTTTCCAAAAATGAACTTAGATGCCAAGAACAATCTAAAAACCATATTCAAACATATATTTATAATATATATAAACATATTAAGATTATTTATGAAAGAAAATGGGGTGTTACAATTCCACCTCCCTTAAAAAAAAATTCGTCCTCGAAATTTCTACTAACCTGAACTGAACAGATGCGGGTATGCTTCCTTCATCTTGCTTTCCAATTCCCAGGTAGCATTTTCCTCAGCCTCCCCGCCCCAAACCATCTTAACCAAAGGGATCTCCTTTCCCCTAAGCTACTTCACCCTCCTATCTTCGATCCGAATAGGTAACACCTCGAACGTCAGGTTCTCCTTTAATTGTATTGTATCAAGAACTATCACGTGACTAGGGTCATGGATATACCTTCGGAGTTGGGAAACATGAAAGACATTATGAAGGTTGGATAAAAACGGGGGTAAGGCTATCTGGTAGGCGACTTCGCCGACTCTTTTAAGAATTTGATAAGGACCGATGAATCTGGGAGTAAGTTTCCTCGCCTTCATCACTCTACCAACCCCAGTTGTTGGGGTAACTCTCAAGAACACATGGTCACCTTCCTGGAATTCAAGTGCCTTCCTCCTCTTGTCATGGTAGCTCTTTTTCCTACTTTGTGCCACTCTCTTCCTTTCCTGGATCATCTTATTTTCTCAGTTGTTTCTTGCACTATTTCTGGTCCTAATACCAAACTATCACCAGGTTCACTCCAACACAAAGGTGTCCTACATCTCCTTTCATACAGAGCCTCATAAGGGGCCATGCCAATGCTGGAATGGAAACTATTATTGTAGGAAAACTCTATCAGGGGCAAAAACTTGTCCCAACTACCTGGTTGTTCAAGCACACATGCCCTCAACAAATCCTCTAAGGACTGGATGGTCCTCTCAGACTGCCCATCGGTCTGAGGGTGATAAGCTGAGCTAAGCCTAAGCTTCGTGTCTAAAGCATCTTGGAAGCTCTCCCAAAACATCGAGGTAAACCTCGGGTCTCTATCGGACACTATGCTGGAGGGTACACCATGAAGCCTAACTATCTCTTTGATGTACAGCTTGGCTAGTTTTTCTAAAGGATACTCCATGTTCATCGGGATGAAATGTGCAGATTTCATGAGTCTATCTACCACAACCCAAATCGCCTCAAAACCTGCTGGAGTCCTAGGGAGTCCAGACACAAAATCCATGGAGATGCTGTCCCATTTCCAAACTGGGATTCTTAAGGGCTGCAGCATACCTGATGGCTTCTGATGCTCTATCTTAGCCTTCTGACAGACTAGACATGCATAAACGAATTCGACCACATCCTTTTTCATCCTAGGCCACCAGAACATCTTCTTAAGGTCTTGATACATCTTGGTGGCACCTGGGTACACACTCATTCCGCTCCTAAGCCCTTCTTCTAAGATCGTCCTTCTGAGCCCGGAAACATCTGGTATGCACACTCTATCCTCAAACCTCAAGATATCATCCGCTTCAACTCTAAAGCTATTGGATCTACCCTATGCGAGCGATTCTCGCTGGTCGAGGAGAAATTGGTCTAACTTCTGTCCCTCTCTAATTTGATCCATCAAATTGTTATTAGTCTTTAAGGTTCCAAGCCTAATGCTCTTAGGGGTAAACTCACAACCTAGGTTAAGGTCTCTAAACTCCTCAATTAGGTCCATCTCCCTAACCATCAGGGTGGAGATATGCAGGGTCTTTCTACTTAAGGCATCGACCACCACATTGGCCTTACCCGGGTGATAGATCAGTTCGAAGTCATAATCCTTTAGGAACTCCATCCATCTACGCTGTCTCATATTCAACTCTTTTTGATCAAAGAGATACCTCAGGCTCTTATGATCACTAAGCACTTCGAATCTCGAGCTGTACAGGTAGTGCCTCCAAATCTTTAGGGTGAATACCACAGCTCCTAGCTCTAGATCATGGGTAGGGCAGTTCTTCTCGTGGGTCTTTAGCTGCCTAGAAGCATAAGCTACTACCTTACCATTCTACATCAGTACACTGCCTAAGCCTTGCTTTGAAGCATCACAGTACACTACAAAAGGCTCACTAGGGTCTGGCAAAACTAGCACTGGTGCTGACGTCAACCTATTCTTAAGGGTCCGAAAACTTTCCTCACATCTGGAGTCCCAGATGAATAACTGCCCTTTTCTGGTGAGACGGGTTAAGGGTAAAGCTATCTTGGAAAAACCCTCTATGAACCACCTATAATACCCAGCTAACCCCAAGAAACTTCTAATTTCGGTCACAGATCTCGGTGCTTCCCACTGGAGCACCGTTTCCACCTTGGCTGGGTCCACCGCAATGCCACCCTTAGAGATGACATGTCCTAAGAAACTTACCTCTTCCAACCAGAACTCACACTTAGACAACTTAGCGTACAACTTCTTGTCTTTAAGAGTTTGCAATACAACCCTCAGGTGTTCTTCATGCTCCTCTATTCCCTTGGAGTACACTAAGATGTCATCTATGAAAACCACCAGAAACTTGTCCAAGTAAGGGTGAAAGGTCCTATTCATGTAATCCATGAACACAGCAGGAGCATTGGTCACACCAAAAGGAATAACCAGGTACTCGTAGTGGCCATAGTGCGTTCTAAATGCAGTCTTCGGGATGTCCTCAGACTTTACACGAATCTGATGGTACCCTGACCTCAAGTCTATCTTCGAGAAGATGCAAGCGCCTCTCAACTGATCCATAAGGTCATCAATCCTAGGAAGGGGATACCGGTTCTTTATCGTCACCTTGTTGAGCTGTCGATAGTCGACGTACAACCTCATACTACCATCCTTCTTCTTTACCAACAGCACAGGTACTCCCCACGAGGACACACTCGGTCTAATGAACTGCTTCTGCATCAGGTCTTCTCACTGCTCTTTCAACTCAGCTAACTCTAGAGGGGACATCCTATATGGTGCTATGAAGATCGACCCAGTGCCAGGCACTAAGTCTATGGCAAACTCTACATCTCGTTCTGGGGGTAGTTCGTAAACATCTCCCGGAAACACTTCAGGAAACTCTCGCACTATCGGCAAGCTGGAGACATTATAAGGTTGGCTCTCTACTTCCAGAGAAGCTAACATCATGTATAACTGGGCTTCATCACGAATCGAAGCCTGAACTTGGTTGGCAGATAGAAGGTTTGGATTCTTAGACTCCGTCGAGGTAGCAAATCAAAGTTTTGTCAAAACAGTTCAACAGGACATGGTTGGAAGATAACCAGTCCATGCCAAGGATCACATCAAGGTCTTTGAGAGGAAGGCATACAAGATCAACAATGAAAGTTCTATTATCAATGGTGACACGACAGTTCTTGCATGCATGGGAAGTAAGGACAGGCTTATTCGTAGGAGTAGACACTAATAAGTCAAGGTCCAACAAAACAACAGGTAAACCAAGGTTCTTGACCCTATCAAGTGATATAAACGAATGCGAAGCACCCGAATCATACAATACAGTTAAAGGAACATCATCAATTAAACACGTACCTTGAATCAGATCATCGGACTCGGAGGCTTCCGCTCCGCTCAGAGTAAAGACTCTCCCAGTAGTCTTTAATCTGTTGGCTTGCGACGACTGAGTCTTGCCTACACTAGGAGGTTCTGACTTGGTACTCTTTGCCATCACCACCGCACTCCTCGCCGATGTGCCCCGACTTACCACACTTGAAACAAATGACCGTGGGCTCCTTGCACCGAGATGAAAAATGATCGGTAGCTCGCACTGCCGCACCCCTCATAGGCTTGGGAGCACTAAAGGACCCGCTCCTAAACCTATCCTGGGAATATTGGGGCTTCTTGCCACTATGCTTGAAATCCCTGCCTGATGGAGCGTAGCGCTGCTTTCCCTTATCCCTGACTTCTGTCCTTCTGCTACCCTGACCATCCGACCCCTTAGAACTGGCTGCCCGGAACAAGGATGCATCTTCGTAAATCCGGCACTTGTTGACCAGAGTTGGGAACACCCTGATCTCCTGGTAGCTAATAGCTTGCTTGATCTCCGGATTCAGACCTGCCTCAAACTTTACGCACTTGGATCTTTCATCTGCAGCATACTGATATGGCGTGTAGTATCTAGCCAATTCCTCAAACTTGGCAGCATATTCTCCCACAGTCATCGATCCCTATGGCGTAGTAGTATTATAAGTAGTATTTTTATTGTCATTATTATCATTATTATTATTATTATCATTATTGTTATTATTATTATTATGATTATTATTATTGTTATTATTATTGTGATTATTATTCTTATTAGGATAATAGACTGAGTGTAATGATTGTGCTTAGAGGATTGAGTAAATCATAAGTTATGTTGAGACACGAGGATGTATTTGGGGATTGCATACTATATGTGATAGCAGTGCCAAACCGAGATAATTATCGTGAAACGAGGTTGAGATGAATGAGAGGAGATTATTTTAAGGTGATCTATGAGATTAGGATGACCGGTTAAGGCACTAGGGGGTGACCTGAAACATGGTCTGTGATATGAGGGACCTGAAATATGGTCGAGTGGACCTGAAACATGGTCGATTGGGGTCTATGCCTTGGAGGGAAAATTCCCGAGGATAGACTAACGGCAGACCGTCCAGAGATGATTTCATTTTAGTCGCAGCTATAGTTCATGCATTGCATGAGCATCCTGGATTGTGGTCCAGAGGTGTGCACCGGGTTGTGCGTCTATAGTGCCATTGCTTTGCGTGGGCACTCTCCATCCGCGGACGAGGGTGTGCGCCGGGGACTCTGGGACGTGTCAATTATATTGTTGTGATATCCGGATATGGCCAATACCTGAAGAGATTATTCATACAGCATTTGCATTGCATCATGATGGTGGGTAGAGGAAAGATTATAGATGTGGATTGAGGATGATTATGTTATATATATTATACTGGGGAGACGGATGTTTATTGTGCCGTTATTTAATTAAATGTTGCTAAACCCTTTCCACGTTTGATGTTATATGGTTTCTTATCCCTATATTCTCTATATTGCATATGTTTCGTTTTGTGATCGTGATGAGAAGAGCCTACAGAGATTCCAGCCATGGCGGAACTTGATGGGACTTCGTATGAGCCTGACGTTGGAGGACGAGCAGTAGATCCTCATAGTTGAGTATAGAGTCCATGGCCAGCGCGTCTTGTCTCTTTAGGATGTCGTTTTTATTTTGTTTGATTATCAGTTTTGTACATTTTGGGATCCAACTGATGGGAATCCCTCTACTGTACTGTATCAGGATTTGAGATGTATATATTATGTATGTATGTTATGTTTAAAATTTTTCCTGATGTTTTAATATATTCGCTTAACGCTAATTAGGTTTTAATATTTTGGGTTTTCTTTAATGGGACGTCGGGGCGTCTTAATGACTGAGAAGATCACTGAGGAAGTCTCTTAGAGAGTTCAAGTATCTATGGCTCCAACCTTAGAGGTTGTGAACAAAATGCTGGAATTTTTGACTGATTTCAAGAACACCCAGACTCAGAATCAACCTCCTCCTGCCTAACTTTGAATTTTTTTTGTTACTGACAATGATGATCCACTCCCTTCACTTTTTTGTCGGATGACAAAAAAGGGGGGAGAAAGGAAAGAAAAAAGTTTTTTTTATATATATACAAAGTCAGTTTTGAAAAGTTCATATTCGTTTGCATATGCATATTCTGTTTATAACTACTCTAATACTTCTGGTTGTTTATTTGCTCTGATATCTGCTAAACTATGGTTATTTATTCTTTAATATATACTCTAAGTTTGATAAGCAGTTGCATTGATCAAATAACTTATATGCAGTTAGTCTCATATGCTTTTACTGATTATATATCTGAATGCTTTGTCTTAGGGAGAGCTTTGCAAGCTCTCTTAGACTTTGTTTTTCAATTTTAATTAGTTTTTGTCATCATCAAAAAGGGGAAGATTGTTGGAACCAAAGTGGTTTTGATTTAAATAATCTTTACGTTTTGATGTTAACAAAAGGATTAAATTTGCTTGGCAAAGTGTTAGTTGAGATCTAACATGTGCTTTCAGTTATGCAGGAATATTTATAATATAAGTAATGGAAACTTGGGATAAGTTTTCGTTGGACTCCTTAAGAAAAATACGCGTCCACCCTTGTAGACGGCTGCTCTAATATTGGTAAAGTTATTTATTTATTTAATTGAGTAGACTGGTTTCTTTAAGTAGACGAGCCACTAAATGTTTACTAGTCGGAAATCAAGATAACTTACTTAGATACAGCAAGTCCAAAGACTTGATAGTAGACGTGTCTAGCTTGCCACATCAGCAGACGATAATAATTGGTAGAATTGAATGAAATGAAAGATAAAATAATCAAGTAGACGAGCTCTAAGTGCCACGTCACCAGATGGAGATTATGATAACTCACTAATGTATATCAAGTCCAAAGACTTGATAGACGAGAGGATATGCCATGTCAGCAGACGAGCAAAATAAAATAGTGAACAGACTTAGTCTCACATAAGTAGACGGAGTTCTTAAATAGACAAGCTCCATCTCTTGAATGAATAAATGCAATCCGAATCTCTTGAATTTATTTCAAATGATTGATATTGATTTCTATAGAATATTTGTTCTTCACATTTGTTTTATCTACTTTAATATTTTACCTTGTTGTAAAAGAAAAATAGTACCATCAAAGAAATGCAAAAAGCAGAATCATACAATAAGAAACTACAAAACGATCTGTACGATGACAACTTTATGGCTGGAAAAAGCTGGATTGTACACAAAGGAGGAACAACAAGTTTTCAAGCTGCAATGCTCAGAGCAGTGAGCCTCCATTTCGTGCTACCTCGATAACCAAGAGTACTTTTTAGCTTTGCCACAATCTAGCTATCAGTCACAATGGATATGATGCATTTAATGCTATCTCTGAACGGAACTATTGAAAATAACCATTGAAGAAATACAAGTGAAGAAGAAGGTCGCTATAAATAGAAGACCTCAAGTTCTGAAGAACGACCTTTTGCCAATCGATAATCACTCATTCTAATTTCCTTTTAAAGACCAAGAGTCTGTATTCTTTAGTTTGAATATTGTTGCAATATTCAACTGATCTTAAACTTTCATATCCTCACATATAGTGAGTTAAGAAGATCATAAGTTAAATCTCTTTGTTAGAGTTAGAGCCTGGAGAGGCTTGGTAAGAAAGGAATACTTGTAAGCCTGGAGAGGTGTTGAATACTTGGTTGGAGTCTATTTGGAAAATAGTGGAGAAAAACCTTCAATTAGAAGGGACTGGACATAACTCTTGGTTGGAAGAGAGTGAACCAGGATAAAACATCTTGTGTGAATATTCTATCCCTAAACTCTTACGGCTTTATTTGTTTGTACTGACTAAGGGGTTTTGATATTGATTTTGTTAAAGCTTTTTAAAAAGGATCTATTTCTTTGTGCTTGCTTCTGATTTAATCTTCTTGTGTGCAAAAATAGTTTTAAAGGTTGTTATCGAAAATTATTAACAAACACAATTCAACCCCCCTTCTTGTGGTTGCCTGTGTCAACTTCACGATGATCATCGTGCCAGGAGTTTTGGACAGTGCTGTGGAAAATCACGCTGTGCCTTATTGGCAATCGAGCCTGATCAGCTCATTTTCAAACGAAGTTGAATTCTCCGGAGATTTCCATTGCACGTTGAACTTTAAATATGCATGTGTTTTCAAAAACCACAATGAATTGTGTGAAACTATGTTTTATTTGAATATTTCATGCCATGTATGTTATGATATTTGTTGTATCTGGTGTTATGTGTTGCAAGTATGTGGTTATCACGATTATCCATATATTGGTATCTCACCCTTGCATTTTCTTTTCCCTATCTGGTACATATATCTGCTTGAGTATAGATGGATCTGCACATGCCCCTAGCGCACTCGAGGGTACGGGCCATCATCTTTGATAATGCGCATGACCCGGATGCATGGGTCTTTCATCAGGGGGAACAGATGGTTGAGTATACGAGCCCTGTTAGCACGATAGAGGGCTCAGTTTTAGAGGGACCCAGGAGGAGGACTGATACTTTTGAGACTATCCAGATTCCATTACCACCGTTGGAGCCTTATTTGCAGCATTTAGCAGACCAGGGACTCTTGGTTCTCCATCAGCCTCCGGACGTTAACCAACCAGATGCAGCACCAGCTCCACCTGTTGAGGTTATAGAGGAGGACCCACAGTACTACCCGCTCAGTGATGATGATGATGACTTTCCTGATACGAGTGTTGGAGGAGTTGTATTTTCACTAGACATGCCTCTAGAGGGTGGGGATGACCATCACGGTCTCCTTAATGGATTCCAGTAGTTGTCTGACCAGCTGTAGGACTTATCTTTGGTTTTGGGGTGATGATGTTAGGGTAGTTGTTGCACTCCTCTGAAAACAGTAGTTTTTCTTTTGACCTAAGATTTGTTAAATTTGTTTAACTCAGTTAGTGTGTGTTTAACCTTTAACTCTCTCACTGTATAAACCAACTTTTCGCTCATGTAAGTTCTGTCAAGTGGCCTGTCTCCAAGAAGGCCTTATGTTTTATATATATGTAAAAAGGTGTTTATGTATATTTCATGGTGTTGTTTATGTTTCGTCACTAATAAAGTTACTTTTCCGTAAAACGATGCAATTAATGTGATGCCCGGGGAAAGGGTATCACACTAAACGGTAGCGAGGGTCAAGCTGATACTATTTAGCATCGGCTTGGCCTACGCTACACATTTTATTTATAAAAAAAATTGCTACCTTTGATTAAACAAAACCTGAATATATAAGATAAAAATATACTTATAAACCATGATCAAGTCATAAATATCAAAATCAATGTAAAATAAACATCATAGTGTTCAATACAACAGTACTAATGAAAGTGTATGATGAACTAGATAAAGTATTGAATCTATTTAATGAAAGTGAATACAAATCAACTAAAGTGACTTTGATAAAAAAAAAACTAAAGTGTCTACTACATAATCTATTGCTCTATAGAATCAAATTAATAATAATAGACAAAATAGCTCTTACGTGCCTAAATCCAAATACTTGTAAAAAATTGGTTGCCTCATGAAGAAAAATTCTTTTTCATCTACTTTCTCCTTTGTGGCAAAAGCAGTGCATGTGTCCTTCTTGCCAAAGATACTCGCCAGTCCTGCATTCAAAATATGTGTAAGTGTAACACCCTCCTTGGCATTACTCCGTAGACCCTTGCGGAAATAAAATTAAAGGAAAGTTTGTTGGTTGTTTTCGGAAATAACTTCTATATTTCATCATTCTATCCTAGTCTCCGGAGACCCCAACTCCATGCAGTTTTTTAAAAAAAACACAGTTAGCTGATCAGGCTCAAATAGCCAACACATGTACATGGCACAACTTAATTCCCACAACAACTATCCAACTCAAGGCACAGTAATCAACGCATGTGGGTTCCAGAGCACACCGTCCTACACAAGGCACAATGAACAAGGCTCATGGAAAGTCATGGTCCATCAAGGCACCAATGATACACCGCCGCATGAGATACCTCTCCTTTCGAGGAATTCACACAAAACATTTTGGGAACGTCTGCCAGATGCACGTAAAAACATTTTATTTTCACAGTTTTCCTTTGTGTTTCATTATTTCCTTGTCGAGGCTGAAAGGCTCACGACCACCCGTGAATTTTAAGTGTCTTAAAGCTTTTTTGTCAACACAGGACGTTAAAGTCCGAGTGTCCAATCACAACAGCCCTAGACCCGTGCACTAGCCTAGAACTTTGTGATCATAGAAAAACAGTTTTCACCCTTTTACTCTGTTCACCACGTTTTTATCACAACGTTTGTTGGACAAACAATCCACAACAACGTATATAGGACACTCAGTCCATAACAACGTGTATAGGACACACAGTCCACAACAACGTATATAGGACACATAGTTCATAACATCGTGATACGGATCATAGATGCACGTGCTTTAAATCTCTAGTAGCCCGACGTCGCGGTTACTAGGTTCACTTTTCAACGTTATTTTTTGTTTAGTGAAAAACAAATACAAAAACCTAAATTTTACGTAACTTATCCAAGTTATCGGACATTTTCTTTTTGAATAAAATCTTTTAAAGAAAACTTTTCCTTTGAAATTCTTTTGTTTAAAACTTTAAGTTTTTGGAAAAATCCATTCTATTTCAAAAATCCTAATTGTTTTGTTTTAAAATCTTCTTTTTCCTAAAAATAGTTGAACCTTTCAAAAAGTTTCTTTTAAAATTCTAAAATAAATTTTTGCTTTCTTCAAACATTTTTAAAAAAGTTGATTCTCTTTTAGTGTAAAATCATTTGATTTTCCTTCATAAAATTGTTTTTAGTTCTAAAAATTTTCACCAAACATTAGAAATATTTTACCTCCCCTTTTATCAAATCCTTGTTAAAAGAAATCTTTACTTGTGATTTTCTTCGTAAATATTTTCTTAAACCTTTTATCTTATATTATTAATTGAGCTCTAACCAACGGCTAGATTTCCGTGCAACAACCAACATATATATACAACAATTCTAACATATACCAACAACATTCACATATTCATAAATCATCAAATAAGGCGTGTAAATCATTCAAATATATCATCAAAGCAACAAGAACTCTAAAACAACCACAATAACAACAACATCAAACAACCACATAAAACAACAACCAATAGCACATAGTCATCATAATTAATTTATCCCTCTCAGGATTTCTCATCTTACCTGATTCAACAGGTAGAAAAAGTCTTTGTTTCCGTGTTGCCCAGAGCGAACTTCCTTTGCCCACAGCGTGCCACAAGTCTAAGAATTAAGCGAATGACTTAAATTAAATCAAAAAAGTTATCTTATATTTCAAAGTATAGGATTTCGCCATGGCTAGAAAAATGATGCTAGAGATGTCCAATCCTTTACAAATTTTTGGATTACATTTTGTCCAAGACTTACTTTTATATATATATATATATATATATATATATATATATATATATATATATTAATCACATATTTTTATATCTTTACATTAATACTTGTTTATAGTCCATTTTATACCAAAATCTTTACTTGATCATGTTAAAAGATATTATTTTCAAAATTATATTTTTCATTAAAAAATTATGATGAACTCTTTTATAAAAGCATTTTCAGAACAGCAGTAGGTTTAAATAGTGAATGATCACTCAGATGACCTTTAAAGTTTTTGAATATTTAGTTGAAGGTACCCAACTCAAATATAAACACATTGCAGTTGGTTCCATGTCAAAATTGGAAGGAATTAATTTATTAAAAATCACGCACTACCTCTGATTGTACAGGATTTTCCAGAAATCCAAGTTCACCAACATGTAACTTTATGAAATTGTTTCTCTTTATATACACATGTAAAAATCTCAAATCTTCAACCAAACTTTAGATATACTTCAGTATTAACCCAGAAAATTTTATAAAAGTTTTTAACCTTTAAAATCATCATGCAACCAACTATGTTCATATTTTCCCAGACAGAATTTGGTTCTACTTTGACAGGTGTTTTGACCCAGTAAATCTTATCCAAATACTTACATATTATATCTTGCTATAAAAATTTAGTGTTCAGAAATATGTTTTTTATAAAATTTTATGGGCATACGAATAAATGTATATCATGCTGCAAGAATCACATTTTACCCATATTTATCCACACCAAGTTATTATCTTCTCTGGTATCATCCACAAGCCATAAAACCAACATGCAAGGGTCCTAGACCACCAAAAACACACATGCAAATATGTATTTAGTTTTCAGAAATACGTTTTGTATAAAAATTTATGGGCTTACGAATAAATGTATATCATGCTGCCAGAATCACATTTTACCCATGTTTATCCACACCAAGTTATTATCTTCACTCAAGCATCATCCACAAGCCATAAAACTAACATGCAAGGGTCCTAGACCCTCAAAAACATACATGCAAACATATATCAATCAAAAGTAGTAACCATTATTATCAAATAATGGTTCAAACAAAGAGTTGAGGGGGGATCTTTAAATCAAGTATAGGAAATTTTGAACAAAAACTTCAACTTTCCTATATAGGGTTTTCGGCCACCCTATAGGAAATGTGTTTAAAGAAATTTTTTATTACATGCAAGCATGTAGGATGAAAGTAGAGATGAATATGGGTTTATAAAAATTGATTTCTTGTAATAAAAAAAATTCTAAGAACCTTTCTTGCAATTTCATCTAGAAAAATGAACATGCAACATAAATTGAACATGCATGTAAGAATAGGTAGGCATTTAAGAAAATGAAGATTAGAGGGGAAGAGGTATACCCTTGGTGATGATGAGAAGTTGGAGAGGAACAAGGCCTTGAAGCTCCCAAGAAAAATCAATGGAGGAAGAAGGCAAGTGAGCAAGTGAGCAAGTGAAGGTGTGAGTGAGTTTGAGTGAGAATTGAAGAAAGTGAGGAATGGTGTAGGAGGAGAGAATTTATAGAGAATGAGAGAAGGGGGGACGCTGCTGGTTAGTGGAGAGAAAGAGAGGATTTTTTAAAAAAACATTGTTAAATAAATATTGGATTTAATTAAAAAAAATGGTTTACTTGTATGAAAATAAAGAAAATGATTATGTGTAAGGTCATTATGGTCATATAAAGTCCCTTCAAATCTGCGCATCAAATCCATTTTGAATAAATTTTGTTTCATTCCGGTTCTATCAATTTTCCAACTGTGAAAACCGATCGTATTTTCTTTCGTTAATTTTCTATCCTAAAATTGCTATTAAAATATTTATAAAGGAAAATTTTTAAAAAAGTCATGAAATTATTATAACATGTTAGGAAAATCTATAATTTTATTTTACGAGTCGAAACTCGTTTTATGGATCAGTAAAGTCTTACTGATAGTAAAAACGTAGATCGTTTTCGTGTGAAATTTCAACCGGAATTTTAACTGCAGTTTCCTAAAATAAAATAAGTTATGAAAGTAATTTTAGTTTATCAAGATAATTTCCTCTAAACTAAATTAATAGTTACATATACACATACATAAGCTCAGATCATGAAACAAAAATCGGGGTGTTACATTAGTACCCGTGACTCCGAACTAGACATGATCTCGTGTCTCAAGATCCTTCATTGTATCTCCCATATTTAATTATTCATCAGGTGACAATTGCAACTTAATAACGAAATTATTTTTCGTTCTACTTATCTCAACAAAAAAATCGCTTATCCTGAATTCCTAATCCCTGCTAAATTCAATTCTATCAAACTTGCCAACCTATTACTTATCTTTTGATGAGTGTGATTTCACCTCATTTTCCATGTACATTTCTGCATGCATTTGCATATAGTTTAGGCATTTTTAGTTTGTTTTTATTAGTTTTTACCTTGGAACGGGTTAGGCGGTGTTGTGGTGTTGTTTTGCAGGAATTAATGTAAAAATGCCCAGAAATTAGCCTTGATGGAGCTTGGATGAAAAAGAGCCTGAAAAGAGAAGAGATTGAGCCAAGCAGAATTCTAGTGATTCGCCCCGCGAGACTGGATTCGCCTCGCGACCCAGAGAGCTGACTGTTCCAGCAGAATGTCATCTTTCTGGTTCGCCCCGCGAACCATGGCTCGCCTTGCGAATGTGGAAACCAGAAGCCATCACGCCCAGGCCCTGATGCTCCTCACGGGCATATTGAAGAACCATTTTACTGGCTCGCGACGCGAAGAAACTCTCGCCTCGCGAGAGCCCATTTCTCAGCAACAGCAGATCTTAATATTCGCCTCGCGAGAAGACATTCGCCTCGCGAACGCGCGCAGAACTGATTGGTATAAGTTGCTGTTTTAGGGCAGAAAAGGGGAGTTTTGGAGTTTTTTGGGAGCTCTTGGAGGAGGCACTTGGAGCTGCGGCTGGATTAGGGTTCCAACCCTAGTGGGGGATGTCTTCCTTGCTCTAGGAATGGAAGAAGATTGGAGGATTCTTCTATGAGTGTTCTTCATCTCTTCTCTCCTTCTCTTTTGTATTCTCATTTTTCATGAGTAGTTAAATCCCCATTGTTGGGGTTAGATGTAGCTTTTCTAAACTTGTTTGTATTTGATTTGGTTGTTTTAATGCAAGTCTCTATTTCTTTATGAGTATGTGATTACGTGCTTAATGCTTTCCTTGGCTTAGCTACCCATAGGAATGATATGTTGCTTTGATAGACAATTGAAAGATTGGTGTTAAGGCATGCTCATGAATCATATGCCAAGTAGTTCAAGAATCTAGACATAGGTGTTGGCTGCTTGCAATCTTATAAGTCTTGACTTAATGCAAAATCTCGAGTTAATCCACCTAAGACATTAGGGTTTAATTTGGGATTTTAGGCTCAATGCACCTAAGACATTAGGCTTGAATATTTTAGAAAAGGATTGATTGTCATTATTGAATTAGGACTTGTGTTAGAAGCCATTTCATTGCAATTAAGGGAGGATTAGTGTAGTCTAACCCTGACAATCTTAACCGCATTTCTTTTGCCTTCCAAGTGTTCGATATAATTCCCAAAAGACCAAAAATATTTTATTTCCTTATTTTATGATCCCTTCCATCCACAATTTAGTCTAAATAGTTGTTGAGTTTGTGAATTGGTAATTGACAACCGATCCTCGTGGATACGATAACCTGTCTTACCACCAGTATTACTTGTTTGCGACAAGGTGCACTTGCCTTTATTCTAAAAACACGCATCAAGTTTTTGGCGCCGTTGCTTGGGATTGGCGTTGCCAATATCGGTAGTAACAAATGAGACAACTAGTTTAGACATTTTTATTTTATTTTTTTTCTGTATATAATTGATCTCTTTCTTTTGTTAGTTTTGTATATATTTGATTTTGTGTTTCTTAATCTTGGGCTTAATTGTCTGTGAGGTGGAAATTGATTTGACAGGATCATGGACTACAATTATTATCAGCCATCTGATGCAGAAATGGAAATATCTGAGCCGCAGCTGCGGCGATATGCTTGCAATTAGCCATAAACATCCAACAAGTGAGTAATGAGTTGTCAAGGGCAACTGTCTCTCCTCCACCAGTGGTAGGCTATTCTGAATGGGGAAATCAATTTCCCAACACTTCCACTCCATGGTGGGGGAATCCTCCAAACAATACTTGGATTGATCAAGAGGAACATTGGGAATCTTCCACATCTTCATATCAACCACAACCATCTAAATGGTATGATGAGCCATCCCCATTGGAAGTTGCTTGGGAGAACTTCAAATCCGCATTCCCAGTCGAGGCTGAGCAACCTATTCCGGATAGTCGGTCTCAATTAGAGGGTATTTTGGAGAACTTCATGGTAACAACAATGGAAGAATTAAAAAATCAAGAAGACACCATTCGAAGTTTCGGGGTACGTATTGAGAACATCTCTAACCAACTATCCGGAAGGTTAAAAGGGAACTTGATGGATGATGATGAAGATGATGCCATAATTGATGATGAGGAAGATGAAGAAGTGGGAGCAATCAACTTAAGAAGTGAAGAAGCTGTTTGTGAGAACATAGTTGCACCACCTCCCATTGAACCCTTGACTCAAGAGACTGAGAAGAAGAGGCAATTGGAGGACATCTATTTCACCATGCTTGAGGATGATGAGGAACTTTTGGAATTAAATGATTCTATTGGCTCTTATGCATGTGTTGATTGTGATGGGAGAAACACTTGTGTGGTTTGTGCTGAGATTTCTGCATATTTGGAAGGTGATGAATTTGGTAATGCTGAAAGTGAAGATTGCACAGAAGCCAAAACACCACCAGTGATCCTCTCCACTTGTTTGCCACCTCACATTTTGAAGCAGTCAACAATGGAGTTCAAGCCTCTGCCTGAGAAACCGGATGTTGAATCTTTAAATATAAAGGTACCATGGCTAGTCCAAGAGGTTGAACCCCATTTTTATTGGGAAGATTTTGTTGATGAAGGGTCATCTTTGACCCAAGAGGGAGTGAGAAGTCCTTCCCACTTGAAGAAGTCACCATGATTTTCAAGCACTCACTCTCATATTTATGCTGCAAACCGTGGGATCCAGGTGAAGGATCTCACATGGTTAGCATCCCTTGGTCCTTATACCACAGGTTATGGGATCCAGGTGGATGCTTCTTAATGAGTCAAGCTAGTGACGTTAAAGAAGCGCTTATTGGGAGGCAACCCAACTTTTCTTAACCCTTCTCTTTAGTTAGATTTTGTTTTTATTTTTAACTCTTGAATAATTTGAGAAGATCAAGAGTTTTCTTTTACTAATAAATTTGCCAAGTGATTTCAGGAAAAGAAGGAAGGGAGAGCAAGAAGACAAGAAAAAGCAAAGTCAGCACCCCTCACGGACGTGATGCATTTCCTAAGCAAGTTTCTGACTGGAATGAAAGTCAACACCCACTACCGCCTCGGTAAGCCGTTCCAAATTTTTTTATTTGATTTTATATTTTTCTTCCCTCTCCATCTTGATTGTTTACATTGGGGACAATGTAAATTTTTAAGCTTGGGGTAGGGGTATTTTGCATTTGCATTTTGCATGTTGCATTCATATAGTTTTGCATGATAGTTTTGCATGATCACACATTAGATTGCCCTTGCTTAGATTTTGTATCCAATTGTAAGACTAAGTGCCAATAATTTGTGATAGTGAATTTTTGAACCCAAATTTTGTTTTCATTCTTGTGATATGGCTGCAAATGTAAATGTTTGAGATAATCTTGGATAGTTGATAATTAGCATATGGTTCTATGGATTTGTGTTTTTCATTGATTCTGAACTAAAATGTGAGATTTTGAGCCAAAGGGGTACTCACAAAATTTTACCCCATTCTTTGTGTTAGAGTGTTATTCATCTTGGATGAATTTCTCTAGAACTTGACTTGAAACCATTTCGAAGCTTGGAAATTTTTGAAAACATTTTTGAAAATGATTGAGGCAATAGGTATTTTTCTGGCCTTCTGAGCTTTGAATGATGAAATGCTACCTCTTAGTTGCCCAATTTGAGCCTAAAAAAATAAAATACTTTTCTTGGTACCCTGAAATGTTTTGATAAATATGCTTGATAAGGGACCTTCTAAAGTATTACAAAAAGGGTGAAAAAAGGTAGTTGAAAGTTTGGGAAAAGAATCAGTAAAAAAAAAAATCATTTCTCTTGAGTTGAAAATTTTCCCCTTCTCCAAACAAAAAGGAAAAAAGAAAAACAAAAGAAAAAGAAAAATTTATAGAGAAGGGGGATGACAAAAAGAAATGAGAAATAAAAAGAAAACGAAAGAAAAGAAAGGTGGAAAAATGAATTGAAAACCCAAGAAGGTATTTTAGAAGGTGTCATGTGTTGAAATGTTTGATACTTGGTTTAGCCCTTTTGAAATGCCCTTTTCTTGATTTCCCCACCTAACGATTAATCCCATGGCCACATTACAACCAAAGGAAAAGACTTCTTGATTCTTAATTGTTTTCATTAATAAAGTAGAGATTTGGTTGATAGTCAAGCCTATGGTAGGATTCATTCCTTGAGGAAAATTGAGTGAAATGTCTCATTCCCCTAAACACTTGAGTGAGGTAGAAAGAGAGCCAAGCAAATGAACAAGCTTGGGGTGAGCTTCAGGTGAGAAAGAGTGCCCAAGTCAGTGAGAACATGAGTCTAAGGAACCTAAGCGTCTAATTGGACTTGAACTGATTGTCTCTTGCTGAATTGCCTATTACTTGGATTAGTATTTACTCGGGTTCTTGGTTCACTATCCATGTTCTGTTCTTCTTCTGGCCTTGGTTTTTGCTTGAGGACAAGCAAAGTCTTAAGCTTGGGGTGATTTGATGAGTGTGATTTCACCTCATTTTCCATGTACATTTCTGCATGCATTTGCATATAATTTAGGCATTTTTAGTTTGTTTTTATTAGTTTTTACCTTGGAACGGGTTAGGCGGTGTTGTGGTGTTGTTTTGCAGGAATTAATATAAAAATGCCCAGAAATTAGCCTTGATGGAGCTTGGATGAAAAAGAGCCTGAAAAGAGAAGAGATTGAGCCAAGCAGAATTCTGGTGATTCGCCCCGCGAGACTGGATTCGCCTCGTGACCCAGAGAGCTGACTGTTCCAGCAGAATGTCATCTTTCTGGTTCGTCCCGCGAACCATGGCTCGCCTCGCAAATGTGGAACCCAGAAGCCATCACGCCCAGGCCCTGATGCTCCTCACGGGCATATTGAAGAACCATTTTACTGGCTCGCGACGCGAAGAAACTCTCGCCTCGCGAGAGCCCATTTCTCAGCAACAGCAGATCTTAATATTCGCCTCGCGAGAAGACATTCGCCTCGCGAACGCGCGCAGAACTGATTGGTATAAGTTGCTGTTTTAGGGCAGAAAATGGGAGTTTTGGAGTTTTTTGGGAGCTCTTGGAGGAGGCACTTGGAGCTGCGGCTGGATTAGGGTTCCAACCCTAGTGGGGGATGTCTTCCTTGCTCTGGGAATGGAAGAAGATTGGAGGATTCTTCTATGAGTGTTCTTCATCTCTTCTCTCCTTCTCTTTTGTATTCTCATTTTTCATGAGTAGTTAAATCCCCATTGTTGGGGTTAGATGTAGCTTTTCTAAACTTGTTTGTATTTGATTTGGTTGTTTTAATGCAAGTCTCTATTTCTTTATGAGTATGTGATTCTGTGCTTAATGCTTTCCTTGGCTTAGCTACCCATAGGAATGATATGTTGCTTTGATAGACAATTGAAAGATTGGTGTTAAGGCATGCTCATGAATCATATGCCAAGTAGTTCAAGAATCTAGACATAGGTGTTGGCTGCTTGCAATCTTATAAGTCTTGACTTAATGCAAAATCTCAGGTTAATCCACCTACGACATTAGGGTTTAATTTGGGATTTTAGGCTCAATGCACCTAAGACATTAGGCTTGAGTATTTTAGAAAAGGCTTGATTGTCATTATTGAATTAGGACTTGTGTTAGAAGCCATTTCATTGCAATTAAGGGGGGATTAGTGTAGTCTAACCCTGACAATCTTAACCGCATTTCTTTTGCCTTCCAAGTGTTCGATATAATTCCCAAAAGACCAAAAATATTTTATTTCCTTATTTTATGATCCCTTCCATCCACAATTTAGTCTAAATAGTTGTTGAGTTTGTGAATTGGTAATTGACAACCGATCCCTGTGGATACGATAATCGGTCTTACCACCGTATTACTTGTTTGCGACAAGGTGCACTTGCCTTTATTCTAAAAACACGCATCAAGTTTATTCTTGAGATGGTCTTGGATAGTTGATGATTAGCATGTGTTTCTATAGACTTGTGTTTCTCACTGGTTTTTGAACCGATAAATGTGAGCTTTTGAGCCATTAGGGGGTACTCACTAAATCTGCCCCCGTTCTTTGTGTAGAGTCAAAAACTTGACACGAACTCGGCAAGTGTCTGGGATCGTTGCAAGTAATAAATCGGTGAGACCGAATATCGTCCACGAGGATTGGTTGCCAATTACCACTTCACAAATTATACAATTATCTAGACTATCGAGTTTGGATGGAAGGGAGCTCAATACTAAGTACCGAGCCCAGCAAAAGTAAACAAAACAAAACAGACAAGAATAAAATGTTTTTGGTCTTTTAGGATTTTTAACAAACACTTGGAATGCAGAAAGAAATGGATAGAATTGTCAGGGTTAGACTACATTAATCCTCCCTCAATTGCAATGAAATGGTTACTAACACAAGTCCTAATTCATTTATGACAATCAAATCTTCTAAAATACTCAAACCCTAATGTCTTAGGTGGAATGAGCCTAAAACCCCAAATTAAACCCTAATGTCTTAGGTGGCGTAACATGGGATTTTGCATTAAGAGTCAAGATTTATAAGATTGCAAGCACCCCAAGACCTATGTCTAGGTTCCTGAACTACTTGGCATTTGATTCATGAGCATGCCTTAACATCAATCTTTCAATTGTCTATCAAAGCAACAAATCATTTCATGGGTAGCTAAGCCAAGAAAAGCATTAAGCATGGAATCAAACACTCATAAAGAAATAGAAACTTGTATTAAACCAATTCAATAAACAACCAAGTTCAGAAAAACTATCATATAACCCCAACAAATAGGAATTTAGCTAGATATACTAAACCCTAAAATAAAATAAATTAGATATAAAGGGAACAAGGAAACTCCATGAAAATGAAAGTGAGAGAGCAAACTATCATTGAGCGTCAGCTCTTAGCTTTTTCCATACGTGCAGCGCCTCTCCCTTCTCCTTCACGCCGTTGCTGCCTCTATATACTATGCGGCTGGCCTTTTATTCCGCTGTGCCGCTCTGTGTACGGCTTGTTCACGCCCCCACAGTCCCTCTCTTTTCTTCTTTTCTTATTCACGCTGCTGCCCTGTCTTTTCTTTCAAGGCCCCTTTTTCTTCTTCATTTAATGCCAAAATATGTAACCTTTCAAGACCAAGAGAATCCCCACGCCAGCCCCTTCATTTCCTGCTTGCTATTCATGTTCCTTTCTCACGTGGGCCCATTGTATGACATAATCTTTGTTTCTCCAAAAATGCCAATCCTGATTGAATTGGTCTTCAAATTGCCCAAATAGATGACTTGCTTCAAGTGGGCTTTTTTCATAATGATCCAATTTTAAGTCCATTTGTTCAATCTTTTTTTCTTTGTTTCATATTTTCTTACTTGGTGTAGCAAGTCAATTGCAATTTATTATTTCCTACAAATTTAAACAAGTAAAAAAATATTATTAGATTAACTCTAAAAACATAAAATTTAACTAAAATATTCAAAACCTTTTAAAAATTAAATTACCTAAACTTAGGGACAAAACTCAATCATTTAGCACAATTAGGAGTAAAAATCCACCTAATAAGCACATAAAAATGACACAATCTAGAAGATTATTACTCCCCAAAACCTAAGACTTTGCTTGTCCCCAAGCAAAAGTAACCCAAACTAAACACAAAACACTCAGGACAACATACCAGACTCTTATATGATTTGGGAAAACCGAAAGAGCGTCCAATTAAACAAAATCACTATAAGGCAAAATTGTACAATGACTAATTCCTAAAACAGAAGCATCAACCAATAACAAGATCAATTCCAAAAATGCCAAGAAGCAAAAAGCATAACAACTTTGCAATCTCCATATTTTTCAAAATTAAAAATCATGGCAATTTGGCAAGGGAAGAAAAAATAGAACTTTAGTCCTCACAGGATACACACTCATCAAATAATCACTCAAGTATATGGTGGTGAAGTGTTTCCCTCAAAGCACACATTAGAGTCATGGAACCATAGATTTGCTTTTCATCTAACTCCAAAAAAATCACAAACCACAAGCATGCACAAATCAAAGGGACTTTATTTTGGGTTGTAACTTGGCTAAAGTGGAAAACAAGTGAGGTGAGAAACAAGTAGAAGAATGTCCAAGAGAATAGGAGAGCGATTACAACAACTCAAATGTTTCAATATAAAGCACAAATTCCCAATTGCTATAATTGAATTTTTTTCTTCCATTTCTCATTTCCCTTCTTTGAAGCTTCTTTCAACTTTATTCCTCAACCTTATTCACATAAATCTGTTTTTTTTTTTCAAACTTCTTTTTCTTTTCTTTTTCTTTTTTTTTTTTTGTTTCAACTTCCATTTTTTCATTTTTTTTTCTTGTGGGTATCAATTTTTTCCCCACTTTTTCATGTCTTTTTTTTTTCACCTTGTTTTTTTTTTCCAAAGCTTCTCACAATATTTCATTACTCTCTCCCCCAAACCAAAGTCTTTGCTTGTCCACAAGCAATTCACCAATGCTCTCATATCCTCAAGTTGAAATAAACATGGTAATCATCATTCAAGAAGCAAGGGTGAAAACAAAAAGTAACAATAAGCTCAAAGGGGTTAGCAAGGGAATTTTTCATGCAAGGTTGGCTTTTTGGCTCAAGTGGCTTATGAAAAATGGCCCAAATCATTTTTATGCAAAACATGCAATTCATGAATCTTAGATAAAAGAATCAAGCAAATCTCAGCACATCAACTCAATGGTGCACACTCAAAGAATCAACAATCAAGCCCAATATCTCACTAAGGTTATAACTAAGATTCCAAAATTTCGTTCCACACCTTATTGCCATGAATTTAATAAAAAAAAGAAACAAAAATATGCAAAGAGGTTATGAAAATTGCTATGAACAAATTTGAAAAATGAAGACTATACTACAAGAAGAACTTCCAAAGAAAGGAAAATAGCCAGACAAAATGCACAAAATAATGAGAATGCTAAAAGTGACATCTCAAAACAGCATCCTAAACCTTTAAGTGCTTGGTCTATTTTATTCTAACACAAACTAACTAAAACATGTGAAACACACAACTAACAACAAGAAAATAAAAATAAATTAAAGTGAAGGGTTAAGAAAAACTCATTGAGAAGCTTCCACCCGGATCCCATTGCTTGTAGCATAAGGGCCAAGAGATGCTCAAAGTTGAAAGGCTTCCTCCCGGATCCCATAGCTTGTGAAGTGGCACTTGCAAAAGCAATATGATTCTACTCTCGGTTCCTCCTGGGTCAAACTGCAAGTGATAAGCTCCTCTTTCAACCTCTTCAGGCATAAGTGTTCCATGAAGCACATGAGGTTTTACTTCTTGAGCCAATTTTGTAGTATCCACACATGCATCCAAACCAATATATTTATCCAATGCGAAATTCCGGTTTCTCGGCAAGCATGGTGAAAGGTAGTTCCTCTTTGCTCTCCATTCCATTTTCTTTTTCTTGTGACTCACCTTCCACTACCACTTCAACTTCACTTTGAATTATCCCCAAAACCAGATTTTGCTCAAATTGTGCTTCATGTGATTCTTGTACCAATCTGTTTACAAATTTCATCAACTTGCATTTTGAAATTTTGCATCACACTTTGATACTATCGCAGTTGGTTCTTATTTTGGTATCGAGAGATGGACAACTCTTGTGAATATTGTTCCGAGCAAATTTCAAAGGATTTGGCTCATTCCATTTCCATTCCTCCTCATGCTTCATGATTACACTATAAGCTTGTGCATGAGGGCATTGATTTCCCAGCAGCACATAGTCTCCCAAGACTACATTAGGCCCAAAGGAATATTTTGTAACTCCATCCAAGGCAGGAAAATTATAAATCTCCATGTGTTGCAATCCACCTTGAACAGGATAAAACTCAAAAGAAAAAAAAATGAAATATACACGAGAAAATAAAATAAAAAAATGTCTAAATTAGTTACCTCATTTGTTACTAATGATATTGACAAAACCAATCCCCTGAACAATACTAAAAACTTGACACGAACTCGGCAAGTGTCTTGGATCGTTGCAAGTAATAAATCGGTGAGACCGAATATCGTCCACAGGATTGGTTGCCAATTACCACTTCACAAATTATACAATTATCTAGACTATCGAGTTTGGATGGAAGGGAGCTCAATACTAAGTACCGAGCCCAAAGAAAAGTAAACAAAACAAAACAGACAAGAATAAAATGTTTTTGGTCTTTTAGGATTTTTAACAAACACTTGGAATGCAGAAAGAAATGGATAGAATTGTCAGGGTTAGACTACATTAATCCTCCCTCAATTGCAATGAAATGGTTACTAACACAAGTCCTAATTCATTTATGACAATCAAATCTTCTAAAATACTCAAACCCTAATGTCTTAGGTGGAATGAGCCTAAAACCCCAAATTAAACCCTAATGTCTTAGGTGGCGTAACATGGGATTTTGCATTAAGAGTCAAGATTTATAAGATTGCAAGCACCCCAAGACCTATGTCTAGGTTCCTGAACTACTTGGCATTTGATTCATGAGCATGCCTTAACATCAATCTTTCAATTGTCTATCAAAGCAACAAATCATTTCATGGGTAGCTAAGCCAAGAAAAGCATTAAGCATGGAATCAAACACTCATAAAGAAATAGAAACTTGTATTAAACCAATTCAATAAACAACCAAGTTCAGAAAAACTATCATATAACCCCAACAAATAGGGATTTAGCTAGATATACTAAACCCTAAAATAAAATAAAATAGATATAAAGGGAACAAGGAAACTCCATGAAAATGAAAGTGAGAGAGCAAACTATCATTGAGCGTCAGCTCTTAGCTTTTTCCATACGTGCAGCGCCTCTCCCTTCTCCTTCACGCCGTTGCTGCCTCTATATACTGTGCGGCTGGCCTTTTATTCCGCTGTGCCGCTCTGTGTGCGGCTTGTTCACGCCCCCACAGTCCCTCTCTTTTCTTCTTTTCTTATTCACGCTGCTGCCCTGTCTTTTCTTTCAAGGCCCCTTTTTCTTCTTCATTTAATGCCAAAATATGTAACCTTTCAAGACCAAGAGAATCCCCACGCCAGCCCCTTCATTTCCTGCTTGCTATTCATGTTCCTTTCTCACGTGGGCCCATTGTATGACATGATCTTTGTTTCTCCAAAAATGCCAATCCTGATTGAATTGGTCTTCAAATTGCCCAAATAGATGACTTGCTTCAAGTGGGCTCTTTTCATAATGATCCAATTTTAAGTCCATTTGTTCAATCTTTTTTTCTTTGTTTCATCTTTTCTTACTTGGTGTAGCAAGTCAATTGCAATTTATTATTTCCTACAAATTTAAACAAGTAAAAAAATATTATTAGATTAACTCTAAAAACATAAAATTTAACTAAAATATTCAAAACCTTTTAAAAATTAAATTATCTAAACTTAGGAACAAAACTCAATCATTTAATATAATTAGGAGTAAAAATCCACCTAATAAACACATAAAATTGACACAATCCAGAAGATTATTATCTTTTATGCGTGCACCAAAGAAGGTCATAAAATCGTTTACTCGACTACAAAGGAACTTTTTGTAGGTGGTGCGGAGGAAAGGAAAAAGGTAGCTTGGGAAACAGTCTGTAAACCGAAGTCAAAATGGGGTCTTGGGTTGAGGGAGGTTGGCTTATTTAACATTAGCCTACTTGGTAAATGAAAATGGAGGTTGATGACGGAGGGAAATGCATTTTGGAGCAGTTTTTTGAAGGAGAGATATGGTGAACACTTTAATGGGTGGTCGAATAACTATTCTGGAAATGCAATGCGTTTAGCATCACAATGGTGGAAAGACTTAGTTTGCTTAGGGGAAGATGTGGATGCCGCACAATGGTTCAAGGATGGATTGCTAAAGAAAGTGGGTGATGGGAAATCAACTTTGTTTTGGTTAGAACCGTGGGTGGGAAGCGTTTGCCTTTCAGTAAACTTTGAGAGACTATTCCTTATATCTGAGAATAGAAATGGCACAATTTTTGAAATGGGGGAATGGATAGATGGCTCATGGTCTTGGAGATTTAATTGGAGAAGGCGCCTTTTTGTGTGGGAAGAGAACCTTCTTAGTGAACTTCTAGACTCAGTGAATTCTATTAGATGGACAACTCAAAATGGGGATTCATGGAGTTGGACTCATGATGGTTCAGGGATACATTCCTCTAAATCCGCTTATACTCTACTGCAGACTCGCTCTCTTGATAACAACTTCCTTTGGAATCAGCAAAGAGATGTCTTCTTCAAAAATTTCTGGTTCAAAACTGTCCCACTGAAGGTCTCTGTGTTTAGTTGGTTATTGGCATTGGATAGGTTTCCCATAAGGTGTAATTTGGCTATAAGGAACATCATAGCTCCACCCATGTCTCTGTCTTGTGTCTTCTGTAATCAACAGAATGAATCCTCCACATATTTGTTTTTCAATTGCAGAGTTACATTTTTACTATGGTCAAAGGTTTATGCATGGCTAGGCTATTAAGTTGCACTACCCTTTGATATGAGATCTCATCTTGTTAATCATTTGGGCTTGGTTAGAGGGAAGAAGCTAAAAAGGGTATGGATTGTTGCTTGGTTTTCTGTAATATGGTCGATTTGGTTACATAGAAACAATATAATCTTTAAACAAGAAGAATTGGATATTCTGGACATTTTAAATCTCAGAAAAGTGAGATCATGGCATTGGGTAAAGATTAAGGTAGGTGGGGAACTTTCCTACTCTGACTGGTGTATATCTCCATATCATTGTATGATTTTAGCTACCAGAGTTGAGGTGGGAGAACTTGCAGAGCTTAGTTGGAAGAACTGGAGCTCATGGTCTACTGGGGAGGTGGGTGCTGCACTTTAAATGGAGAATATATGTTTTCTTTTTGCTGCAGTGGGAGATGAATTCGGAACCTAATGTTGATGTAAGTAACAGAATAGCTAGTTTGTGGCTAGATCCCTGTGGTATATCAGGGAGGAACTAATTGTGGTGTTGATGTAATTTGGGTGATGGTTATGATAGGGATAATACGATTGTAATTTTTGTTGGGGGTTGAGATCATGTCATGTACATTTTCAACCTTGCTAATAGTTGTCTTACTAAAAGTTGAACATTTACCTGGTATTTCTCTCATTTTGGTGCATATAATGGATCTTGGGATGGTATTGTCGATTGAGCTAATTGCATTCTTATGATTATTTTATTAAATAAACTATTGATTTATAAAAAAAAAATCTCAACAAAGCCTATTCTTTCTAGTTAGCTATAAGCTTGTTTTGATCATAGTTGTCAAAGCCGGACCGGACCGGACCGGTCGGTTCAATCGATTGGATTGGGAATCAGGAACCGGACGGTCATCCGGTCCGAACAACCCCTTAAACCATTCTGCAAAGAACCGGATGGAAAACTGTCAAACCGGCACGGAACCGGAAAAACTGGTGGTTCACCAGATTCCGACAGTTCGAGAAAAAACAACACCCTCCGACCGACAATCTCAAACAGAATGCATCAAAGAACCATGAACGAAGCAGAGAGGCCAAGCCATGAACGAACTCAACCAGATCGCTGAACTGTGAACAACCACATCAGATCGTGAAGAACCGTGAACGAAGACGATGAGGCCGAACCGTGAACGAAGCAGATCATGAAGCCATTCATCTTTGCGGGGCAGCGGCTGATAATGAAATGAAAAGGAGAGGAGTGAGAGGGGATAAGGGAGCGGCGACTGATGATAAAAATAAATGAGAATTAGGTTTTGCATAAATGAAAGGAAAGTAGGAAACGGGTTTGGCCCATTCGAGAGTCCTATCAGTACTTTTTTTTGTTGTTTTTTAATGAAGTATGGGCTTTAACTAGCTCAACTCTAGTTTTATTATTATTATTATTATTATTATTATTTTTCTGAGTGGGCCTTTATTTTTTATATTCAAAAGTATATAATGAAGCTTTTTGGGATGATAGGCCCTTCAAATTGATTTATTATTTTATACTTATGGGAGCAAATACAAGAATTATTTTTCTAAATTTACTAACACAAAATGTAAAAAGTATTTTATATTGTTAAAAAAAATGAGAATTTAAAATTTATGTTAATAATATTGAATATATTGAATTAAAAATTTAAAAAATATTATTTAATTATTATCAGTTCAACCACGATTGGACCATTGAACCTTGAAACGATGCCTTCACCGGTTCAATGACCGGTCCGGTTTTAAAAACATTGGTTTTGATAAAAATATCCAAAAAATTTCAATTAACTTTATTTATAATTATATTAATTAAAATTTAAGTGGTAACATAGTCATTGTAAAGATTTTTTTACACCCTCAATCAATCATAAATCATCATATAATTAATAAAAATGCTTTTTAAGAGAATTAATAAAAATGTTTAACTCTTACAATATTGACCTTAAAAGTCACATATATGACGATTTATGATTGATTGACGTTGTAAAAAACCTTACATTAAGAATATATCAAAATTAAATTTTATTAATTAATTTACAAAAGATATCATCCTATCATACAAATATTTTAAAGATAAACTTAAAGTTCAGTAGCGCAATTAACTTGCAATAGAAGAACGAAGTTGACAATGAAATAATTATTTTTGAATGAAACAACCAACTTAAGGGATCCACATCCGATACCACAAAAACTAACGTAGTATGTGTTTGGAAACCAGGCCAGTATTGAAGGAAGTGTGTTTCCTAGGAAGCTACAAAAAGTAGCTTTTAAAGACTAGGCGTGATTCTACCCTTAATTAACGTGGGTCCAACCACACGGGTAGTGTAAATAACAACCCACCTTTTCTAATTGCAGATTGTTGATGTTCGGGGTCAATTTATGCATACCTCGATTAATTTACACCTTGATCCGGTCAGAAACAGACTATGCACTTTGGAACAAAAAATTTCAAAATAATTTCTTTTTTGGCTTGACATTAGAAAATTCCCACAATTAAGATTCCAACATGTATACTAGTTATCAATAGTAGAATTCGAGAGTGAGAGAGAGAGAAATGAGAGAAAATAGTTCTCTGTAATGATCAATTGAGTAATAAATTGATACAAAGATAATTACACACAATGATGCTCCTATATGCATGAGCTATGTGAACTAAGTCACAATAACTGACATAACTGAATGCCAACTATACAACTAACTTGTCAACTAACTAATGCCAACTGTATAACTAATTTAACAGGCTTAGCCGTAATACTCCCCCTCAAGTTGGGAGGTAGATATGTTAGATTCCCAACTTGGAGATAAGCTCAAAGAATTTGGACATAGGTAGAGCCTTGGTCAATATATCTGCTAGTTGTTGGTTTGAAGGAAGGTGGATCAAGTTGAGAAAGCCTGAGTTGACATGTTGTCGAATGAAGTGGCAATCAATGTCCACTTGCTTAGTTCTTTCATTTGCTGTTGGATTTGTAGCCAGTTGGATTGTAGATTTATTATCACAGAATACCATGATGGAAGGAACTTGTACTAAAAAGGATCTGAGTAACTGATGCATCCAAAGTAGCTCACTTGCAAGGCATGCTAGAGACCTGTATTCGGCCTCTACAGATGATCTAGCTATTGTAGGCTGCTTCTTGGATTTCCAGGAGACTAGGGAACCTCCTAGGAAGACACAAAAACCTGTGGTAGATCTACGGGTGACAGGGCAACTTCCCCAATCAGCATCAACATATGTTGTGAGTTTGGTGGAAGATTGAGCAGGAAAAAGGATACCTTGGCCTGGAAATGCCTTGAGGTATTGAAGAATGTGGTGGATTGTTTTCAAGTGTGTTGTTCTCGGGTGTGCCATGAATTGGCTGAGTCTATTGACTGCATAGGTTATGTCAGGCCTTGATATTGTCAAGTACATGAGTCTGCCTATCAGTCTTCTATACTGAGAAATGTCATCTGAGGGTGAGCCATTAGTGTCATTGAACTTGATGTTTGGATCCATAGGAACCGAGAGTGGCTTGGCACTTAGAAAACCAGTGTCTTCCAACAATTGGAGAGTATATTTTCTCTGGCACAGATGGACACCCTTGCTGGACTTGGCTATCTCTAGCCCCAAAAAATACTTCAAATCCAATAAGCTTCAGTTTGAAAGTACTCTGCAGTAACTGTGTTGTTTTTGCAATCATTGAGGAATTAGGACTAGCAATGATTATGTCATCTACATAGACTAGTAGAATGACTAAGTTGCTTCCTGATCCCATGGTAAAGAGGGAATAGTCTGCAGTAGACTGAGTGAAACCAGAACTGGTTGGGGCATAACTGAATTTATTGAACCACTGTCTTGAGGCTTGCTTAAGGCTATACAAGGACTTGTTTAGTTTGCAACATATATTCTCCCCCTGCTTAGGATAGCCTAGAGGTAACTCCATGTATACCTCTTCAAATAGGTCCCCATTCAAGAAGGCATTGTTGATGTCCAATTGAGTCATACACCAATTTTTGAGCTGCAATTGACAGAAGGATCCCGACAGTGGTAAGCTTAGCCACTGGAGATAATGTTTCAACGAAGTCTATCCCAGCTTGTTGAGTGTAGCCCCTGGCTACCAAGCGAGCTTTGTGTCTATCTATAGTCCAATCAGCCTTGAGTTTGATCTTATAGATCCATCTACAACCAATTTTCTGCTTGTTTGGAGGCAAAGGGACTATGGACCAAGTGTTGTTGGCTTCCAAGGCAGTAATCTCCTCATGCATTGCTTGTCTCCATTCTGCAAGCTTGACTGCTTGATGGTAGAATTGAGGCTCATAGTTGTCATTGACATTTAGGATAAAGGTTTTATATGAGTTTGAGAGCCTGTCAAAAGTATGGTGATTGGATTTAGGGTAATGGGAATGGCAAACATAGTCTTGTAGGTGAGTGGGGGGTCTATGAGGTCTAGGTGACCTTCTGGTAGGTTGTATATTTGGTGGTGGTTCAGGGTGGGGGCCTGGTGCAGGTGGAGGAACAATTTGGTTGGCTTGTTGTGGTGGATTTAAGGGTTGTGCACCTGAGGGAGCAGGAATTAGGTTGGGAATGACTAGGTCATGAAAGGGATCAGGCGTAGCATCTGAGTATTGGTTTTGGAAAGGAAATTTTGCTTCATGAAAGACCACATCTCTAGAGATGAAAAACTGATTTTTGTCTAGATCATAGAGTTTGTATCCTCTGTATCCTAGAGGATATCCCATGAAGACAGAGGCAATGGCTCTTGGACAGAACTTGGATCTGTGTTGAGGAATGGTGGCAGCATAGCATAGGCATCCAAAGGTTCTAAAACCTGAGTATTTAGGCAATTTTTTGTACAACAACTCATATGGAGATGCATTTTTCAGTGCTGGGGTGGGAGTCCTGCTGATCAGGAAAGCTGCACTAGTGATGCATTCTCCCCAAAAATGGATTGGAGCCTTAGACTGAAACAGTAGGGATCTTGCCACATTCAAAAGATGTTAGTGTTTCCTCTCAACAACAGAGTCCTGCTCAAGCTTATATGGGCAAAAGAACTGATGCACAGTGCCCTCAGATTGCAAGAAATCAAGAAGCATGAGCTCTTTAGCATTATCTGATATGAGCTGCTTAATTGGTCTGTCAAAATGTGTTCTCACAAAGGAAAAGAAACTTTTGATCAATGAACCAGCTTCTGATTTATGTTGCATTAAGTAAATCCAAGTAAAACGTGTGCAGTCATCAACAATGGCAAGGAAATACTGTTTCTTATCATGTGTTAGATGCTGATATGGTCCCCATGTGTCACAATGTACAAGATCAAATGAACTTTCAGAGAAGTTATTGTTTGAAATGAAAGATAGGCGTCTAAACTTTGACAAGGGGCAAATATCCCAGCAATTGGAGTTGAAAGAAGTAGGCATATCAACTGAAATTTTATTACACAGTATCTTAAGGACCTTGTCAGATACATGTCCTAATATAGAATGCCAAAGACTCAAGGTATTGTTGTGTATAGTTGCATTTACACCATGATTATTTGTGAGAAAAGAATTACAATTTGCAAGTAAAGAATTACAACCATGACTAGAAACATGACTAGAGTTATTTGCTATAGGCAGTGTGCCATTAGGTGCTTTGAGGAGGTAAAGGCCTTGGTGTAGGTCACCCTTGCCAATCTTCCTCGATAGCAGGTTGTCCTGGATAATGAAAGAATTGTCAGTGAACAAAAGTGTATATTTTGTGTTTTATAACAAAGCTGAAACTGAGATAAAATTGACCCGAAAAGAGGGAATGTACAAGACATTATTGAGTGTGAGGAGAGGTGACAATTTAACAGTTCCAATTGTTGTAACATCAACAGTAGAATTATCTGGTAAAGTAACATACTTATGTGATAAAGCACTGTAATTGGAAAAGATTTCTAAAGAATGACAGATATGTGCAGTAGCACCTGAGTCTAAAATCCAAACATGAGGATTTTGCAACAATTTATAAGAATTGGAAGACAAAGAGAGACTCATACCAATCATGTTTTGATTGTCCAAATGATCTTGATTTGTGCGAGTCAATTGTGACTGAAGCATGGCCATTAACTGATGACACATCTGAGGGGTGAAATCAAGAGAGGAATCAGAAGTATTAGGACCAGAAACAGATCCTGCAACATGGTTGACTAAGGCTGGAGCCCTATACTTCTTGTGACCAGGGGGATAACCGTGCAATTTGAAGCACTTATCCTTTGTGTGGCATGTGATTCCACAATGAGCACAAACTGGCCTATCTTTAGACCCATTCTTGGATTTGTTTGCTTGAACTGCATAAGCAACTGGCGTATCCGAGGCAGAAGCAATACCAACTTCCCCCTGCTTCTCTTCTTGGAGAACAAGCGAAAACACTTTCTCAATAGATGGAAAGGGTTCCATAACAAGAATATTACCTCTCACCTGAGTAAAAGACTCATTGAGGCCCATCAAGAAGCTCCACACATATTCACTGTGAATATGGTCAATCTGAGGCTGCACACCACCACAATTGCGTGTGTGCTGAGGGCGATATTCACTGAGTTCTTCACAGAGAGTTTGGAGTTTGGTGAAATATTGGCTAACACTGAGTGAGCCTTGAGTATAATTGAGTAACTCTTTGCGGAGTTGAAAGATGCATGGACCAATTTTCTGTCCAAAACGAATCTTCAAGTTGTTCCAAAGAGTCTCAGCATTTACAGAATAGACGACACTTCTGTGGTTTTCTTCACTATAACCAGAAATTACAATATCCAATTACAGCATTCACGAGCTTGCTCAAGAACACACCAAAAAGCACACTTGCTTTCCTATACCCAAGGATCCCTTCTATCCTTGTTCAATCCTAAGAGATATCCTCTCTTAATAACACTAATTCACAAAAAGAATTGAGCAGAAGAAAGACTCTAAAAGTCTGATTATACAAATTGAAGTTCTAAGAAATATCACACTTTTCTCTCAAAGATGAAGCACTTTTGGAAGCTTTTGAATCTTTCGTATTTTCACTTTCAGAATGTGTATGGTGTTGAAAAGTGTTCCTTCGATCCCTCTTTATATAGAAAACAAGTTATAGTTGTTGGGATCAATTAAAACAGATTTGGATCTGATTTAACAAAATCTGTTTTTTTTATTCTCATTCTTGAAATAAGATTCTGATTGTTCTTGTAGAATTCGCGTCCATCTTGAAAAAATACCGTTTCCACCCAGCCGTTAAGATTTACATTCGGATGGGCTAGTAGACGAGCTCCATTTAGTACTTTAGTGGACGGAGCTTCATATGCCACTTTGGTAGACGAGCGCTTCTCGTTACTTCAGTAGACGAGCTCTTCTTGTTACTTCAATAGATGAGCTCCATGTGCCACATCAGCAGACGAGTGCTTCTTGTTACTTTAGTAGACGCGTGCTTCTGTTGCTTTATTGAATGTGAGCTTCTGTCAGTTTAGTAGACGCGAGCTTCTGTCACTTTAGTGGTCGCCATCTTTTTAGTAGTTCATTGGACGTCAGCTTTTTAGTAGTCCATTGGACGTCGGCTTTTTAGTAGTTCATTGGACATCAGCTTTTTATTCTAGCGTTGGACGAGCGCTTATATTATTCCACTGTTGGACGAGCGCTTATATTATTCCACTATCAAGCTCTTGTCTTGATGATTCCTTGATCTTCTTAAATTTAAGTGCTTCACCTAAGAAATCAAATGTGCTATTTTTACAATAGCATCTAAAGTATGAGATCTTCATTGCTTGATGCTTTAGTCCTTGTCCATTGCTTTGTGTCCTTGGTCTTCCATCCTTTAATCATTGATTTTCCTTTTTCATGAGTGATCTTGCATACAACTTAACACATAATAAGTACATAGTCAAAGTCAAAAATCTTATGCAAAATACACTTTGTTTGTCATACATCAAAACATGAATGAAGGCTTAGTCTTACAAACTCCCCCTTTTTGATTATGACAAACCTTACCATACTTAATCTTAGTTATTAAAAATTAGAGTGCAGCTGTTCAGTAAGCATGGTTCTTGAGTCATTTTCATCCTCCCCTGTGTCATTGACATCTTTCAAAAATCAAGTGTTATCATATCATTATCATGAAGAAGTCATCTTGCATTTATTATAAGTTCAAGTATGTCTTTTCAATGCAGTTCATACTTGAGTATCAGAGAAAATTTTTACAGCAAATTCAAGACATAATTAATGGTTGTATGGTTCATCTTTCTCCCCCTTTGTCATTATCAAAAAGAAACTATGGAGAATATTGAAATCAAACTGAAAAACAGTCTTGCATTCATTGATAATAAATCATTACAGAGCATATGCAATACACCAAAACAACCAAAACACTGAAATAAAAATAAAAAAAAACAGGAATTACAGACACCTAAGGACACTTAGTCTAAACTGAGACTAGATAAAAGCATCTTGCCCATGTCCTTCATAATTTTCAGCATCTTGTGCTGCCTCACTTGCCATATTGACTATATCATCAAAAATAACATTTGATATCAATCATTTTGAGGATCAATTATGCCAAGTTCCATTCTTATAAAGAAGAAACTCTCCTTATTTAGTGGTGTGGTAAATATATCAGCTAATTGCTTAGTTGTATCTATATGTTCAATCACAACATCACCACTTTGAATATGATCCCTGATAAAATGAAGCCTAATTTCGATATGCTTGGTTCTTGAATGCATGATGGGGTTCTTTGTTAGATTAATTGTACTCGTGTTATCACACTTTATTGGTACATGATCTAGATGAACACCATAGTCAATTAATTGTTGTTTCATCCATAGGATTTGAGCACAACAACTCCCAGCTGCAACATATTCTACTTCAGTTGTGGATAAGGCCACACTAGTTTGCTTTTTACTAAACCAAGACACTAGGAAATTTCATAATAAATGGCATGTTCCACTTGTGCTCTTCCTTCTAACTTGAATCCAACAAAATCAGAGTCGGAATATCCTATTAATGTGCAAGTGGATCCCTTTGGATACCACATCCCCATTTCTTTTGTTCCTAAAAGATACTTCATGATTCTTTTAACTGCAGTAAGATGTGATTCTTTAGGATTATCTTGATACCGTGCACACATACACACACTAAACATTATATCTGGCCTACTTGCAGTGAGATAAAGTAAGGATCCGATAATACCTCTATACTTGGATACATCTATAGATTTGCCATGTTCATCTTTGTCCAAGTAGCAGGCTGGACTCATTGGTGTTGCCATTTCCTTTTCACTTTCCATTCCAAACTTCTTTAGTAGTTCCTTGCAATACTTTGTTTGGCTTATGAAGGTTCCATCTTGGCATTGTTTAATTTGAAGTCCAAGAAAGAAGGTAAGCTCTCTCATCATAGGCATTTCAAATTCATTTTGCATTAGTTTACCAAATTCCTTGCATAAAGACTCATTAGTAGAACCAAAAATAATGTCATCAACATATATTTGAACAAGTAAGATATTGTGTGCTTTTATTTTAGTAAAAAGTATTGTATCAACTTTTCCTCTTTTAAAGCCTTTCTCTAGGAGAAAATTGCTTAACCTCTCATACCAAGCTCTAGGAGCTTGCTTGAGTCCATAGAGGGCTTTAGTGAGTTTATAGACATGATTTGGGAACCCCCTATCAACAAAGTCAGGGGGTTGGCTTACATACACTTCCTCTTGAATTATTCCATTTAAAAAGGCACTTTTCACATCCATTTGGTACAGTTTAAAGTTCATTATACATGCATAGGCTAATAGCATTCTTATGGCTTCTAATCTAGCTACGGGAGCATATGTTTCATCATAATCAATTCCTTCTTCTTGATTATATCCCTTAGCTATTAGTCTAGCCTTGTTTCTTACTATTATTCCATTCTCATCCATTTTGTTTCTAAACACCCATTTGGTTCCAATTATTTGGTTACTTTTAGGTTTTGGAACTAAATCCCAAACTTTGTTCCTTTTAAATTGATTTAACTCCTCTTGCATTGCAATCATCCAATGTTCATCATTAATAGCATCATCAACACATTTTGGTTCTATTTGAGATACAAACGTCATGGTACTGCAAATATTCCTTAAAGAGTTTCTAGTGGTTACCCCTTTGGTGATCTCACCAGTGATATTGTCTAGGGGATGATTCTTTGAAACTTGCCACTCCTTAGGAAGATTTTCTTGTTGGATTTCTGCTTGAGGTTCTTTATTGCTCCCTTCATCTTCCTTTTCCCTTATTGCTGTCTTTTCCTTCATCAGATTTCACTTCATCTTCATAAGTTTCTGTATCATCAAAAATATCATTTCCCAACCTTTTGGGGCTAGACTCATCAAATGTTATGTGAACAGATTCTTCTATTGATAAAGTACGCTTATTAAACACTTTATATGATTTGCTAGTTAATGAATAACCTAGGAAAATACCCTCATCAGCTTTGGGATCAAATTTCCCAAATTATTCTTGCAATTATTTAGCACAAAACACTTATAGCCTTTATCACATAATTGGCTTATACTTAGTAGATTGTGTTTGAGTCCTTCCACATAGAGAACATCCTCAATCTTGATTGCTGGACTTTTTCCTATTGTTCCAACACCAAGAATTCTTTCTTTGTTGTTGTCTCCATAGGTGACATTTCCACCTTCTTTGGGAGTGAAAGATGTAAATTTTGTGATGTCTCCGGTCATGTGTTTGGAGCAGCCACTATCTAAAAACCAGCTTGAGCTTTTGGCATTCAAACACACCTACCAAAAAGATTTTTTTATACTTTTCCTTTAGGTACCCAATTCTGGTTGGGTCCTTTGGTGTTAGTAGCAACATATATAAGTTCCTTTTGGAACACAAATTTGTTTAATGCCAACGTGTATGTTCTTTCTAAGTCTACAAGTAGCAGCTGTATGACCTTTCTTTAAACAATAATAACATTTCACAAAAGGACTAGTTGAAGAACTAGGTGCAACAAAAAGCTTCTTGAAAGATTTTTCATATACCATTGGCTTATATCCAATTCCAGCTTTATCATAAACACCATTTTGCTGTCCTAATATGGCATTCAAGTTATCTCTACCCAAACTAAACTTAGATAGAGTTGTATTCAGTTTTTCAACTTCCTTTTCTAGTGTAGTGCATTTGGTGCAAATTGAAATAGATGCAAGTAATTGTGAATTTTTAGCTTCTAGTTCTTTAAGCTTTATTTGTAAAGATGCATAGTCACTACATTGTTTTGCGATAATCTTCCTAGAAGATATAAGTTGTTTACCAATTTTAACATATTATTCATGCAATTCATCAAAAGCATCTTGTAACTCATCATAGGTAGGAGAAGAATCATTTACCTCGATTTCACTATCACTTTGTTGATTTGTCATGAGACATAGGTTGATTTCTTCATTTTCAAATTCACTACTAGTGGAATCCATATCATTTTCTTCCCAAGCTATGTATGCTCTTCTAAGCTTTCTTCCTTTCTTCTCTTTGTTGTCATTCTTCTAATACTTTTCTTTCTTTTGTAGCTTTGGACATTCATTTTTGTAGTGTCCAAGCTTTCCACATTCAAAGCATTTGATTGTAGAGGAAGAGCTTTCACCTTTGTTTGTGTTCTTTTTGGTAGGAAAACTGAATTGCTTCCTGTTTCTATTTTTTTTTATGAATCTTCTAAATTTCTTCATAAGAAATTCCATATCTTCTTCTTCGGATTCTTCATCTTCATCAAGGTCATAATCATCATCACTTTCTTTTGGTTCTTTAGAGACATGAGCCTTGAGTGAGATTCCTTTCTTCATTTTCTCCTTATCTTCATGGTTTTTCAATCTATTAAGCTCCAATTCGTGTTCTTTCAACTTGCCAAATAAAGTAGCAATCTGCATGGTGTCTAGATCCTTTGCTTCAGCAATTGCAGTAATTTTTGGCTGCCATTCACGACTCAAACATCTCATTATCTTGTTAATCTTTTTCTTATCTGTGATTGTATGTCTGAGTCCTTCTAGCTGCTTCACAATGTGTGTAAACCTCTTTTGCAGTTCATCTATCTCCTCACCATTCTTCATATGAAATAGTTCATATTCATGGACTAGTGCATTCATTCTTGCTCTTTTCACATCGTTGGTTCCTTCTGAGTGAGTTGAAGAGTATCCCACATTTGCTTTGCCGTTTTACAATTGGAGACCCTGAAAAACTCATCATAATTCAAGGCAGCTGTTATAATATTTTTTGCCTTAACATTATAACCAACTCTTCTTTTATCATCATCATTCCAATCATCTCTTGGTTTAGTTTGTTTATTTCCCTTAGCATCAAGAATAAATGGAACATAGGGACCATTTTCAACATCATCTAATACATCTAAACCTGCAGCCTCAAGAAAGATAAGCATTCTCTCTTTCCAATACATGTATTGGGAGCCATTAAAGGCAGTGGGTCTAGTGAGTGAAGCCCCATCACCCAGGATATCATTTGTAGCCATCTCTTGAAGCTATTAAGCTTTGTAACAAGAGTTTTAGCCCTGATGCCACTTGTTGGTAATGACTACAATCTCAAGAGGGGGGGGGGGGGGGGGGGAATTGAGATATTGAAAACTTTTTCAACAATTTAAAGCAAAACAAAGTTTTCTTAAAGAAAATTGGTTTTCACTCAATTTGAATTCCCAAGAATCAGGTTATGTAACAAGTAATGATGTTAAGAAGAATTATAAGAAGTAACAACAAGTTTAACACAGATTGCAGATCAAAGATTCAAGTTAACAAGCATTCTTAAAACACATTCACAACACACACGTGCATATAACAAGTATATGGAGTTTAGAGATGAGAAGAACACGCAAAACGATTTATCCTGGTTCGGCTACCTCCTCTGGTAAGCCTACATCCAGTCCCACGCCATTGTGGTTTTCTTCACTATAACCAGAAATTACAATATCCAATTACAACATTCACAAGGATAACCTCCTTGCTCAAGAACACACCAAAAAGCACACTTGCTTTTCTATACCCAAGGATCCCTTCTATCTTTGTTCAATCCTAAGAGATACCCTCTCTTAATCACACTAATTCACAGAAAGAATTGAGTAGAAGAAAGACTCTAAAAGTCTGATTATACAAATTGAAGTTCTAAGAAATATCACACTTTTCTCTCAAAGATGAAGCACTTTTGGAAGCTTTTGAATCTTTCGTATTTCCACTTTCAGAATGTGTAAGGTGTTGAAAAGTGTTCCTTTGATCCCTCTTTATATAGAAAACAAGTTATAGTTGTTGGGATCAATTAAAACAGATTTGGATCTGATTTAACAAAATATGTTTTCTTGATTCTCGTTCTTGAAATAAGATTCTAATTGTTCTTGTAGAATTTGCGTCCATCTTGAAAAATAACCGTTTCCATCTAGCCATTAAGATTTACATTCGGATGGGCTAGTAGACGAGCTCCATTTAGTACTTTACTGGACGGAGCTTCATATGCCACTTTGGTAGACGAGCGCTTCTCGTTACTTCAGCAGATGAGCGCTTCTCGTTACTTCAGTAAACGAGCGCTTCTCGTTACTTCGGTAGACGAGCTTCATGTGCCATATCAGCAGACGAGCGCTTCTTGTTACTTTAGTAGACGCATGCTTCTGTTGCTTTATTGGACGTGAGCTTCTGTCACTTTAGTAGACGCGAGCTTCTGTCACTTTAGTGGTCGCCAGCTTTTTAGTAGTTCATTGGACGTCAGCTTTTTAGTAATTCATTGGACGTCAGCTTTTTATTCCAGTGTTGGACGAGTGCTTATATTATTCTACTGTTGGACGAGCGCTTATATTATTCCACTGTTGAGCTCTTGTCTTGATGATTCCTTGATCTTCTTAAATTTAAGTGCTTCACCTAAGAAATCAAATGTGCTATTTTTACAATAGCATCTAAAGTATGAGATCTTCATTGCTTGATGCTTTAGTCCTTGTCCATTGCTTTGTGTCATTGGTCTTCCATCTTTTAATCATTGATTTTCCTTTTTCATGAGTGATCTTACATACAACTTAACACATAATAAGTACATAGTCAAAGTCAAAAATCTTATGCAAAATATACTTTGTTTGTCATACATCAAAACATGAATGAGGGCTTAGTCTTACAACAAGTTGTAACCCAGGGCTGTCAGAAGGATGAAGAAAGAAAGGGTTGTCTTGATCTTCCATTGATCAAGAAAGCAGAAGCTATGGAGAAACTTCTGATACCATATCAAGAGTAGAATTCGAGAGAGAGAAATGAGAGAAAATAGTTCTTTGTAATGATCAATTGAGTAATGAATTGATACAAAGATAATTACACATAGTGATGCTCTTATATACATGAGCTAAGTGAACTAAGTCACAATAACCCACATCACCGAATGCCAACTATATAACTAACTTGTCAACTAACTAATGCCAACTGTATAACTAATTTAACAGGCTTAACCGTAATACTAGTTAAGATAATTGATGGCAAAAGTCTAAAATCTTTCACTAGTTATCTCCAAACAAAAGTTTAGATTATCTGCAAAGAAATTGGGTTGATAAAAATAACATCCAATTCATTGTTGTTGGGTATACGGACTGAAAGGGAAAAGTAGTAATGTAGCAAGCACTAGGCCGTTGATGTAGGCGAAAGATATTAGTGTGCAAAAGTTGATGTTGCCTGCACCTTGTTTTGTTGTTTTACAAGCTAAGTTCAATATGGAAATTTAGATAACCTTAGACTTTGTCACCACGAAGCCCTATTCTTCAATCTTTACCTAACTCGTGCCACAAAACTCAGGCGCACGCAGTTTATGGGTTTTGCTTACGGACCTTCAGGGAATTGATGTCTGGCTTGAAGCTAAAATATTTAATGGGGAAAGAAAATGACATTATGTTGATGATTCATCAGCACCAATTTTTAACCCCGTGATTTTCCTAATGATGCAAACCATGATTTCACTTAAGATTGAGACAGTGGAGTAGGTATTGGGTGAAGCAAGCATTGCAAAGTTTTTTATTTATAAGGTGCGCACTTCAAACTTCTCTACTAAAATTTGGATATAATTTTAATATATGGTTAATGTAAAAGGCTTTTATACCATAATCGAAATCACATCATTGAAAATATTTAGGTGTGTTTGCTTTGTTTTGAGTTTCTTATTTTTAGAAATAATTACAAAATTGATACATTGTTTTTATTCTTTTTACTGTTTTCAAAAATTTGTACAGCAAATAGTAAAAACAAAAAAAAAATTCAGTATTGTGTACAAATTTTTGAAAATGGAAACATAATTAAAACTAGATAACAGATTTGTAATTATTTCTGAAAACACGAAACAAAAAAAAAACTTCAAACAAAACAAACAAGCCTTAATATCACAAGCTTTTTTTTATCACAATTAAGCTTTATGTACTGTACTTGTTAGTGATAAAATTGAAGAAACTACATGTTAAATTGTTAATCAATCACACTCATTCATTTGTTGAATTATATCAAAGCATATGAACTCCTTTGATTTTAAGCGTTAATCAGGAGAAGAACATCTCAAAAATAAGATACAAACAAAGCGGTTCATGATGCACCATGCCATTATTTTGGCGGGGACAATATGCAAAACATGATTCATAAAATCTTATATAACAATTCATACACAGATACAAGTGGCAACCACTGAATGAACAAGATATTAATTCACCAAGAACCATACTTTAAAACAAAATCTAAACAAACAATGGAGTCTAAGATATCGCTGAACTAAAAGCTTTAAAAAACAACTAAGTATAAAGAAATCAAAGTTCACTGATCATCACTAATTTGAGATGAAATCTAAACAAAATGATAAATAAATAAGTAGAACAAATAAAAAAAAAACCTATCAAACCAACCAATCTTATTCTAAAAGCTCAAACTCATCAAACCAAACCATCAAAACAATAGTAAAATAATGGGATAAACACAAAACGATTCCAATGAGATTTTGTTTTTAGCTGTGTACAAAATGAACGTGGTTTGCACATAGCTTTCAAGGTCTCCTTGTGGGTTTGCGTTGAAATCTTCTAAGGCTTAGCGTGAAGAGCTGGACTCTATTACATTCTATAACCCCACGTCATGATTCCATGATCCCACACCTTTAAACCCAAAGAAACTCTCTATTCTCCTCTCACCTAAATCACCTTCAATCCAATTCACCAAACCTTTCACTTTCTCTGTTTTCCTCTGTTTTTTTCTAACACTCGTACAAAAAAAAAAAAAATGGAGGGTCTTATTCCATTTGTGTACAAAGCTATAATGCAATACAAGAATAACAAAGAAGGATCCATTGGGTCATGGTTTTGTGATTCACCTTCATACTCATACATGAAACTTCCCGGTGATTCGGGTCGGTTTCAAACCTCTGCTTCTTCTTCTTCTCTGTTTGGTTCGGATTATATGTTCCCTGCATCATCTTCACCATCTTCTTCCAAGCATGCTTCTTCTGATACCCAAATCATAGTTTCTTCCGGGGTTCAATCTCCACGTCGTCGCATGAAGAGTCATAGAGTTTCAACATGAACATGTATTCTTTGAAGATGAACCTGTTATGGTACATGGATGTGATAATTGCATATATTGGTAAGTGTTTTAAGTTTGGGTTTTAGTTTGAAGTTTCAAGAGTGTGGATAACCAAAGGAGTCACACGCTTGGTTAGTAACTTAGTAGTATTGTGCAATTGTAAATATTGGTTCTGATGCTTAAGGAAATGTTGGTGTTTTATGGCCCAAAGGGTCATACTATGTGTTTATTGAGAAATATTGATAAGTGAAATGTATGTGTTTCTTGGCCTAAGGGTTCATAGAAACTATGAATTTGTGAAATAATTAGACTGCAATTGTTTGTTTGTTTTATTTTATGTTCTGGTTTTTACTACTCTCCCTTTTTCTGGCAAAGTTGATTTTTCTATTTTATTGGCACTCCAAGAGTCAAAGTGAATTGTTCGTTAAAATGAAAAGGGAATAAGAGTAACTTTTTATGCATATCATGAGAGGCTAAATGTGAGCAAATTATTTGAGAAATAAAACTTTGTTTTTTACCAACCAGAGATTAATCCTTTGACCAAAGTGAGTTTTGTATCACTTAACTAAGTTTTTTTCATACATACGACTAGAGCTATCAAAATGAGCCCGACCCGATGAGTTTGGCACGATGAGCGGAGCATTAAGCATGAGCTGGGTTGATAAAATGCATGACCGAAATAATTTTGGTCCAACCCAGTCCGGCCCAAAAATTCATTGGCCCAATGTGGGCTCGCCCATGAGGGTTTGGGTCGTGCTGCCACCACGTGGCTGAACTTTGAAAATATAAAAAATATAATTGAACTTAAGCATTACATTTTTGTACTCCACATTCTCACTATTTAGAAAAACAATACGTTATTGTTTATAAGATAGTAATTCCACCTCCAAATTTTTTGAATAATATATTTTTATTAGTTAAATTTGTCGAAAAACTTAAGTAGATAGCATTTTAAAGAAGATGTTGTCCTACTCTCTAAAAGAATAATAGATATCGTATCGTCCAACATACATTCTCGGGGAGTTTTATCTTAATACTAAACAAATAATAAAACCTTCCTCACATGGCTCTTGGATGAAAACACGTAACTTAACAATCAACATACACTTTTCTATCTGTGCAGCTTAAATGTATGCCTTTCGTGTTATGGTTAAAGTTAAATGTATGTTTTTTTATGACAATCAAGATTTATTATAACCAATTAACAATAGTACATATCCTCAATTCCTCATCTTCATGGAGGTTTATTATAAAGGATATTTTTGGTGAATGGCATGTTAAATGTTAATTCATAACCATATGAATGGTAATGGAATTTTCTAGTTAAAAAATGTTTTTTTAAAAACAATAACAATAATTTTAAAAAATGTTGTCGGCCCATGGGCCAGCCCGTTTGGCCCGCAGCCCGCATAGGACTGGACTAGGAAATTAACATCTCGACTTGATTTTGGTCCAGTCCGGTCCAACTCGAAAGTGTCTTGGCCCGAATGGGCTAGGCCAGCCCATTTTGACAACTCTACACACGACACAACACGAATTGAACCCATGATTTTATGCTTAAAAATATAACTATTTATGAACTGTGTTGAACGATATTAGTTAAATAAATTATCTTTCTAATAAGCAAAATGCAGTTTTGTCAAATTTTTTGGTCACTGCCAACGAAATTTTCACAAAAATACTGTTTTGACTAGTTTTATTCCTCTTTTTAACTATTTATTTAGAAATGGTTTGGGGGGATGATGGCGTGGAAAAAGGGAAACTATCTTCCCTGGTTGGCTCGCTTTCCCTAGGTTTGCTTACATTGAAGTTTCCACATGTAAACATAATTGTCCCATAGCAATATTTCGGATTCAAGTTCAATATTAGCGGTCCAACAATGGTTAGCCCAAACCATGGCTCCAGATTCTTTCGGTCCATGTAACTAGTTGTCTACATAATAATATAGGCAAAATAGGTGGACTGGTCCTATACGTTTATTTTATTTTTCATATTAGTCCTATAAGTTTTTTTTTATTTTTCAAATTGGTCCTACACGTTACGTTCTGTTTTCACATTAATCCTTTCCGTCAATTTTGACCTAATGTCGTCAGTTTTGATCTGATGTGACTATCATCTTAGTCTGACACGTGGTGTTTGATCTGACTCAATAAGGTCGAAATTGACGGAAATGACTAACCTAAAAACTAAACATAACGTGTAGGACCAATTTGAAAAATAAAAACTTATATCACCAATATGAAAAATGAAATAAACGTATATGACCAATCTACCTATTTTGCCAATAATATAATATCACATCGCAATGCAATCCCTAATTAATTAATAAAAAGGTAATAAAAACAAGTTGTCATTTGAAAAGTTAAAGATAACGCTTCTCAAAATATTAAATGCATCACTTTTTAATAAAAACTTTCTTTTATTGATTCCTTAACCAGTTTCCTTAGGACACTCGATAACATTCTCCTTAATAAAATACAATATCTCATAACTAACATATTTAAATTGTGTTTCTTTATATACTACTTAACCTCCAAATAAAACCACCTATAAAAACGGGGTGATTATCCAACGATGATTAGTTGCAGCGAAAGTGGACTACGTCCCCGGGCGCACTTTACCTATAACGTTAGGGGTTCAAATCACGGAGTTGTCACTTTAGGGAGAACTTTAACAAATCACCCTCGGCACGAACGTTTGTCTCACAGCTTAGTTTGTTAGAATACTTGATAAGAGATCAAAAATAAATATGGGGTGACTACATATAATTCTAGATGTGTATTTACTAAGAAATGTTACGAACACACTCTTAAATATGGTATACATATCCAATCTACTAAAAGAAATCGAAAATTAATCTGTAAAATCGATTCTATATGTGTGACCCTATATGCTCCTGGAACATTGTTCCTAATTTGACTTGGATTCCTATCTATCTAAAAGTTCATTTTGTGAATTAAACTCCAATTTTATTCATTTTAAGTGTGCGATCCCATGAGGTCCTGTAACATTGACAATGACACTAAAAACTCATTTTAGTACCACTAGCTAACAACAATGTCTATAAATATATGATTGTTACCTAATACTAGGAATGTTAATAATTTAACATAGAATTCAATTTTGATATACTATCAGTCTAAAGTTTTTTCACTGTCAATCAATTACAAATAATCCTAGCATGACTTTTAAGATAGTTATGATAAGAGTTCAAACATTTACATTTTCAATGATGTGACAGTTTATAATTGATTGCCAATATTAATCCTAGCATGACAGTTATGGAATGACCATTTAAAAAAAATTGACTAAATATGATCTCATCAGATATAACCGCATACATGCAGCTCAAGTCTGATATTGGCTACAATAAGGAAGAAAGATCATAGAATCATATCCAAGGCTTAGATTAAAGCAGTATCGAGACATAGAGACGTGGTCAGATTGAAAAAGAAAAATAAATGTGTTGAACAGGGACAATAAGAAAAATTTTGCCCACGTGTCATGGCAAGTACTGATACAGCAAAATTTACATGATACTGTGCCGTGTATAAGGATCATCTGTCTAGCAAGGGAAATAAGTCAAGCTAGACTGAGGCTAAGATCCTAAACGTCACATGTGATGACATTGCTGTAAGAACCCAGGTGACAAAAGCCATGGCTACAGAAATCTGGTACCTGTTGCAAGGGAGACCCTTACGAATCATGCAAAAATTCAGGTCTCTTGCGTATAAAACTACAATTCCTGCTGATGAGCATGCAGCTGCAAGTGATAAAGTAGCTGTTACCTGCATTTGATAAATTATTATTATCTAACCAGGTAATCACCTCAATTTTCATAAGAATATAAATAATATAGAGCCACAGAGGGAAAGTAAAAATGAGAAAGGTTTGATTCCTCTTGTAATTTGGGTTTGAGCCTAACAACCCCACAAACCGGCTTGTAAGGTGAGGCCTACCCAAGTCTTATAAGCACTATTTAGGTCATGTCTCTAGGCGATGTGGGAATAAACACATCCCCTCCAACCCAAAGTTGCCGCAATTAAGGCGGCCAGGAGCGGATTGCAATGCGAGGATGATACAAGCGGCCCAACAATGAATCTATGATTGGTTCTGATATCATCTTAGAATTTGGGCTTTAGGTCTAACTCAACCCCAAAAGCTAGCTCAAGCGGTGAGGATTGTCCCATCCTTATACGGATTGCTTTGGCCATATATCTAGTTGATGTGGGATCTCAATAGGCTCTAATATCATCTTGTAATTTGGGCTTAAGCCTAGCTCAACCCCACAAACCGACTTATAAGGTAAGGACTCGGCTTGTAAGGTAAGGATTGTCCAAGCATTATAAACACTATTTCGGCCATATCTCTAGGCGGTGTGAGACTAAACACACCCTCTCACACCTAGCACAATAAAGGTGCTGGAGGCTGCAATGAAGGTAGTCCAAAGTTGCTGTAGTTAAGGTGGCTAGGGTAGGACCGCAATGTGTGGACGATGCGGGCAGCCCAACAACAGATCTAGGATAGACTCTGATACTATCTTAGAATTTGGGCTTTAGTCCTAACTCAACCCCTAAAGCTAACTCATGAGGTGAGGATTGCTCAATCCTGATAATGATTACTTTGGTCATATCAATAATCGACGTGGAATCTCAACAATTCCCAATCCCATCATTACAAAATACAATTCGGAAATTGAACCCCAGAATTATCCACAATGAACCAGAGTCTTAAGTTTCAACAAGCACAGTTAGCAAGATAACTATATAGAGAAGTACTATTCTGCATTAGTACATCTGTACATGGATGTTAAAGCAGCAAGCAAGTGATGCACGATTTTATGTTCTAACTCTTCATTGGACAATTATATGGTGCTTATACATGACAGTGACATGAATGTGTGTTAGAATATATTGTATTTATTTGTAGGATATTATTAGTTTAATATACAAATATTGTATTTAATAGTAGTTATTAGGAATATTTATGTTTCCTTTTCTTTAGGATGGCATTAAGTGCCATTAGTCTGTATATTGTAAATCATCTTGTACATTTTGGATTATGTGAATAATATCCAGAAAATTATTCTTTCAAGTTGGTATCAGAGCTCTAGGTTTTTCCTAGGGTCTCTGCTCCTTCCTTCTTTCATAGCAGCCTTAATTGCTGCATTTGGGGTCTCATCCCCTCTTTTTTTTTTTCAGGCAGCCTTCATTGCTGCATATTAGGGTTTCATTCCCTGTTTGTCACTGCTACGCATACTGCCGCCACAGCCGCTGCCTGACGCCGCCGCCGTCCACACCACCGACCTCACCAGAATGATCGCCGGCCAATTTCCGACCGACCACCAAAGACCCATCCCCTTCCGACTGCACACGCGCCCACACGCGCCGCCCTCTTCAAGTTCAGGTTGTAGGTCCTCCAAAAATCGTCGAAACATAGACTGTTCAGAGCTTCTTCTGTTTGTGGGTCCTTCTATTTGTGGGTCCTTGTTATTCCACTATAGCCCTTCATTGCTGCAATGCCAGATTACAAGGTTTTCAAGCCCATTCCACTGGCCAATGGTGGAGATGAAGCTCCGGCTCTTACTAAAGATGAATTGACGTGCCTATGGACAATCCTTAATTTCGTTAGTAAGCCTTTTGGTACTAGTTCTTCTCTACACATGTCTGGTAAGAATTTAAGTTCTGTATCCTTTAATGCTTCTAGTACTATATTTGAGGATATCTGGATAATTGACTCTGGTGCTACTGATCATATGACCCCTTACCCCTCATATTTTTTGACTTACTCTGAGTTGTCTGGTAAGCATCACATCACCGTTGCTAGTGGATCCCATGTTCCTATTTCAGGATGTGGTAACATTTCACTGCAACCTTCCCTTCCCTTACATAATGTGCTGCATGTCCCTCAATTGTCAAATAACCTTATTTCTATTCATAAGCTCACCGAGATTTAAACTGTACAATAACCTTCTTTCCCTCTCATTGTGTGTTTCAAGATCTTACCGCGGGGAAGACGATTGGGGTTGCTAAGGAACAGGGCGGGTTATATACTCTGCATCGGGCTCGAGATAGTACCAGACTGGAGTTGTCCACTTTGTCATCAGACAAGCTCAGATTCCACTGCATCTCAGATATGGCTTCACCACAGGCGCCTTGGTCATCCTCCTTTTACTCTCCTCGGGTCTTTATTCCCTCATTTGTTTAAAAAGGTGTCGGTTGAGTCTTTTCATTGTGATATTTGTCAGTTTTCGAAACACCATCGTACAACTTTTCCTCCTAGTAATAGTAAAAGTATTGAACCTTTTGATCTTATTCATTCTGATGTGTGGGGACCATCCTCTACCTCTAATTTATCTGGTGCAAAATGGTTTGTTTCTTTTATTGATGATTGCACTAGGGTCACATGGCTATTTCTTATGAAAGATAAATCTGAAGTTTTTCAATCATTCTTACATTTTTACCGCATGGTTCAAACTCAGTTTGGAAAAAGTATCAAAAGGTTACGTTCTGATAATGGCAAGGAATATGTTAATCAACATTTCACCAATTTTTTTAAAGAACATGGTGTTTTGCATGAATTGACCTGTGTATCCACAACAAAATGGGGTTGCTGAAAGAAAGAACCGTCATCTCCTTGAAATGGCACGAGCTCTGCTCTTCCAAATGTTTGTCCCTAAGTCTTACTGGGGGGAAGCTGTTTTAATCACGCATATTTGATAAACAGGTTGCCCTCTCGGGTCTTGGATGGTTTTAGTCCTGTTCAACTCATGACTTCTTTCTTTCCTTTTGTACCTACTATGAAAAGTCTCTCATGTCGTGTTTCCGGTTGTGTTGCCTTTGTTCATGTTCATAGTCAACATCGTGGTAAGTTGGATCCTCGAGCTATCAAATGTATCTTCATAGGATATGCACTAGACAAAAAGGGGTACAAATGTTATTATCCTCAAAGTCGTCGTGTCTATGTCTCCATGGATGTCACTTTTCATGAATCTGAGTCCTTTCACCTCCATCCTCAGCTTCAGGGGGAGAATGGTCAAGAAGCTGAGCCTCTTGAGTCATCATTTGTTCCTCTTCTGGATAAACCTATTGAGTCATCTGTCGCTCCTCTTATGAAGGATGTGGCATCATCTTCTGGTACTTCAGAAACGCCTAAAGAACCAGTATCTATTCCAATATCAAATGAGATAAATGGTTTGGATCGATACAAGCAGGTGTATCATCGAAGAAAACCCAACCTGGTCCAACAGCAACTTCAATCGCCTGAACCGGAGGTAAGCATTCCTGACTCTGAGCCTTTGAATAGTACTTTACATGATATTTGTGAACCTAACCCTGATGACTTGCCAATAGCCTTGAGAAAAGCCAGAAGAACTTGTGCAAAATTACCCTATATCTCAGTTTGTGTCCACTAAAAATCTGTTAGTACAACACCAAAGTTTTATCTCAGCAATTGATTCTATCAGAGTCCCCACTTCAGTACAAGAAGCTTTAATGGATAAGAACTGGGTTCAAGCCATGCATGAAGAGATGAGTGCCTTGAACAAGAATGAGACCTGGGAAATTGTTGAGAAACCGAAGGACAAAAGGATAGTTGGGTGCAGATGGATTTACACAATGAAATATCGGTCTGATGGTACCCTGGATAGGTATAAAGCAAGGCTAGTTGCAAAAGGGTACACTCAGACATATGAGATTGATTATGAGGAGACATTTGCCCCAGTAGCAAAGATGAACACGGTCAGGGTCATTCTCTCCTTGGCAGCACATTTTGGATGGGACCTGCACCAATTTGATGTTAAAAATGCTTTTCTACATGGCAACTTGGAAGAGGAGGTTTATATGGACATTCCACCAGGATATGATCCTACTGATGGAGGGAATAAGGTGTGCAGATTACGGAAGGCTTTATATGGTCTCAAGCAGTCTCCTCGTGCTTGGTTCGGAAGGTTCACCAGTGCTATGGTGTCCCAAGGCTATAAACAGAGCCAAGGAGATCATACACTCTTTGTGAAACATTCTCAAGATGGCAAGCTTACACTTTCTTTTGATCTATGTAGATGATATGATCATTGCTGGTGATGATGAGGTAGATAAACAGGTTCTAAGAGACAAACTAGCTACACAGTTCGAAATGAAAGACTTGGGGAAGCTGAAGTACTTCCTTGGGATAGAGGTTTCCTACTCTAAACAAGGCATCTTTATTTCTCAAAGGAAATATGTTCTGGATCTTCTTAAGGAGACAGGTAAACTAGGTTGCAAAACTTCAGGAGCTCCAATTGAGCAAAATCACAGACTTGGAAACGATGATGAGAGCTCAAAGGTGGAAAGGGCACAATATCAGAGACTTGTGGGAAGCTTATATATTTGTCTCACACCAGACCAGACATAGCCTATGTTGTCAGTGTGGTTAGCCAGTTTATGCATGATCCCCGCGAAAGGCATATGCAAGCTGTGAATAGAATCCTCCAGTACTTGAAGACGAGTCCAGGAAGAGAACTACTATTTCAGAAGGAGCAGAATTTGTCCATTGAAACCTATACCGATGCAGACTATGCCGGGTCAATTGTAGACAGGCGTTCTACCTCCGGTTACTGCATGTTTTTAGGAGGAAATTTGGTGACTTGGCGAAGTAAGAAGCAAAATGTGGTTGCAAGGTCAAGTGCTGAGGTAGAATTTCGAGTTATGGCACATGGAATTGGTGAACTATTATGGATGAGAATCATACTTGATGATCTCAGAATCAAGTATGAAGCTCCTATGAGGTTACTTTGTGACAATAAGTCCGCAATCATTATAGCTCACAATCCGATGCAACATGATCGGACGAAGCACATAGAGATTGATCGTCATTTTATCAAGGAAAATATAGATAATGGTCTTATAGCTCTAGAGTACGTCCCTTCAGAGCACCAATTAGCAGATGTATTCACCAAGGGGCTTCCCACTGAACGATTTCAAGGCCTTACTTGCAAGCTGGGAATGATAGATATTCACTCACCAGCTTGAGGGGGAGTGTTAGAATATATTATATTTATTTGTAGGATATTATTAGTTTAATGTACAAATATTGTATTTAATAGTAGTTATTAGGAATATTTATGTTTCCTTTTCTTTAGGATGGCATTAAGTGCCATTAGTCTATATATTGTAAATCATCTTGTACATTTTGGATTAAGTGAATAATATTCAGAAAATTATTCTTTCAAGTATGTGTAGTTGCCACCGATTCATTAGTCGATTAGTTGCTATCCAAAAATAAGAGCTCTTGCAAAATCGAAGACACAGAGACATTATTCAGACTTCACAGCCTGCAATAATTGAAATATTTGGTGACTATCTCAAGTAATTAGTAATTACCCATCATAAATTAGCACCAATAGAATCCATGTTCAATTAAATGATACATATGATTATGTTTAAGCATTTTTTTTTTTTTTTTGACTTTCTTTTGATAAACTTCAACTTATTATACCACGTGAAAATAAGAAAAGGAATGAGGAAAGTGGCCTGATTATTACCCAATCACCTACGACAAACAGGCTGACAAGAAATGGATTTTGTAGGATTCTCTTTCTACTCAAGGCATAAATATCAAGACATGCAAGTCCAAAGCTCCAGAGCACTTGAAGTCCCATTGATGCAATTAAGTAGCTGATAAAGCAAGAAAAACACAAGAGTTATGTTAGCAAGAAAACATGACAATCTATCTTCAGCCCAAAAAAGAAAGAATACACAGTTTCTACTCGATAGATAAAAAATAGCATGAGGGTCTACACATTTAAGTAAATTTTAAGCAGTAAACAAAGCAATATGAGAATTTAGTGCACAAACCAATGACTAAAGCACATACATAGAATGCCAAAGGCAGAGACAGAAATAGAAAAGCATTACCATCTGACATGACAAAGCATTCCACTTTCCATATTTAACCAAACTATTCTGGCAAGACAAGCAACCAACTCCCCTAATTCTTGTTATCCCATAACCCTAGAATTCTTGAATCTAGGCTAGAGAATAATGCTCGTATTCATTGCTCAATCCCAAAATAATCAACCAAAAAATGTAAAATATACATATAAAATCATTACCATTAGGATTTGGAATGAAAAATGCAAATGCCAACAGCAGACACAAAAATAGAAAAGCATTACCATCTGACACATGACAACGTATTCCAATCGCTATATTAACCAAACTAAACTATTCCGGCAAGAACAAGCAACCAATTTCCCTAATTCTTGTCATCCCAGAACCCTAGAATTCTTGAATCTGGGCTAGAGTATTACACACATATTCATTGCTCAATCCCAAAATAATCAACCAAAAATGTAAAATATAGATATATAGAAAGAATATACATCATTACCATTAGCATTTGAAATGAAAAATACAACCAATTTTAAGTGCAAATTAGAATTTTGACATTTTCAAGATGGGTGGTAAAACATATATTTGGTTAGAAAACTGTAGTGATTAGACTGAAAAGTACATTGCACAGGCCCAGCAACCCAGCCCACCACTGCATGGGTGGGGCTTCAGGGACCCAAAAATCCCACATGTTAAATAGGCTATCAAAATTGTAGCACAACCCACCCTATTTATGAGGCTAAATCAGCTGGCCCATGGCCAAAGCATATTTTGACACCTCTATCTTGAAAATATTATATAAGAATCTTAAATGCTAATAACAGGGTTATCAATCGCAAGCTATAGTGGCAGGGCGGAGCGGGCGGCATATCTCTATTTAACCCTCTTTAAACTCATAAATTCTCTATTTTGCCCTATTTTTATCTTTACAATGTCTTATTTACCCTCACTTATACTCACTAAATCTCCATTTTACCCTTATTTTTACTGTCTGTTCCTCTCACTCTCTTCTCCCTCCCACGTTTTTTTTCTGGTTCATTCCTCTTTTCCCTTTGCCTCTCCCCTTCTTGTCCTTCTGTCCCTCCTTCCTTCCCAAATCTCACCACTAGCCTAAAATAGCGGCCACCTGCTATGCACTATCACACTATAGCATTTTCAGGGTCGACCACTATCCGAGATTGATAACTCGGCCTAATAGGCTTAAACTAGTTCCTAACTTAAATATAAACACGCTCAAATCATACCATTGGTCAAAAATGTCATATGCAGAATGTATGGAAGTTCTTATTGTGACAGGATATTGGAGATAGCAATTTTTGAAACTGCAAAAACCAACAACAAATATTGTGGAGTTAAACAAATTTTATCCTCCTCTTAGTTTATATCTGTCGAGAGTCCCACATCGACTAGAGATATGGCACTAAAGTAGTGCTTATAAGGATTGGGCAGTCCTCACCTTACAAGCCGGTTTTGTGGGGTTGAGTTAGGCCCAAAACCCGATTTTAAGATGGTATCAGAGTCTATCCTATATCTGTTATTGGCCAAGATCTCTATTATTCCACCCACATTTGTCCATGCTCCAGATGTCCAGACCTGGGCGTGCCGTGAGGGGGTGCATTGAGATCCATGTTATTCCACCCGCATTAGCCCGGCTTCAGATGTCCAGTCCTGAGCGTGAGGGGGTGTGTTGAGAGTCCCACATCGACTAGAGATATGGCACTAAAGTAGTGCTTATAAGGATTGGGCAGTCCTCACCTTACAAGTCGACTTTGTGGGGTTGAGTTAGACCCAAAGCCCGAATTTAAGATAATTTGTGGGGTTGAGTTAGGTCCAAAGTCCGAATTTAAAATGGTATCAGAGCCAATCCTAGATCTGTTATTGGGCCAAGATCTCTATTATTCCACCCACATTTGTCCGCGCTCCAGATGTCCAGGCATGGGCGTGCCGTGAGGGGGTGTGTTGAGATCCATGTTATTCCACCCGCATTAGTCCACGCTTCAGATGTCCAGTCTTGAGCGTGAGGGGTGTGTTGAGAGTCCCACATCGACTAGAGATATGGCCTAAGTAGTGCTTATAAGGCTTGGGCAGTCCTCACCTTACAAGCCGGTTTTGTGGGGTTGAGTTAGGCCCAAAGCCCGAATTTAAGAATATCTTATGCACTCAAAATTATCTGATTTCCCTTGAATCATGAAACAAGAAATAAATTCATATTAATTGCAAAGATTTGAAATGCAGATATTGTCAATGATTACACGCCATTCAAACTACGCACTAAAAACAATACAGAGAATACATCTCCTTTACGCATTTTAACATCGGCTCAACCGGTTGTCTGTCTGGCCACTAACTGTAATTTATTTCTCCCTCCAAAGCACAGAAAGATCTTGTTAAAAGATCCACCCATTTCTCATGTTGCAATACACATTGAAATGCATACAAAAGTTTCTCAATCACATATGGGTAGACCACAAAATAAGTATGCATTAAATTCCACGTAACATCAAAGTAGCTTATGTTCATGTGGATTACTCATATTAAACAATCAGGTGTTTCGGCAGTTCCAAACCTCCCATACTTAGCAAATCATGACATTTAAAACATCTAGGAAGGATATCCCGCTAAGGGCCTGTAAGTTAAGTAGGTGAAAAAAGTGAGAAGTAGAAAATTTAGATTGAAAATCACTCCCTTACTTGGTACGGCCAAAATAATACTGGGAAGCTGTAAAATAAATGCAACTCATTTTCATTCTTAAGAATCAGTTTGGCATCCCTTTAAATTTGGGGTAAAATTTTGCAAACATGTGTTTTCATGCAATTTTTCACATAGAGCTCTTCCTGAAATTTTTAAAAACCCATTTTTAAGAGGTCACCAAACTGACCCTTTAGTTGAAAACCATTTTCACCCTCAAGTGTCATCATCATCAGGGGCTGATTTCCTGACCTAAAGGCATGCTTGGATAGAGGAGTTTAGAGGGAAGGGGTAAGTAAACATTCTCTTTATTTGAAATATTTTTAGAAATGAGAGGAACAAAATGAGAGATTATCATGTAACCTTCCAAATTGTAATAATTCTTTGTTCATTTTCATAAACATTTTACAACTCTCTCAATTTAGAAATGAAAAATTAACCCTACCCTCTCTTCCCCTCCAGCCCCTCCATCCAAATGCATCCTAAATCTCAGAAGCATTATTATTTTGGTCTAAGACTCTCGATATCCGTAAATCACATTGAACTCCTACTAATCCGAGTCGAGCCAGGAAGACTCATTTAAGAAGGCAAAGCTCTTCCAATGCTTATTTTTTCCATTCAAAAGACTCAAACCAAACCCCATAACTTACTTAAGGGGAATCAAGCTCCTTGACATTTGGACCAATAGACATTGGTAGAAGCATTATTATTTAAACAACTGATTTGGACAACTTCTCGCAAGACCTCATAGTTACGCAAAGCACGTGGTTAACTTTGCTCATAAACTATCGGGTATCATGCGAAGTTGTCCAAAATTAATTATTCAAATCATGTTTTCAAAAAATATCATACTAAGAACCCACTAACACATGACACACACACACAGACACACATAAAGTCTCGCCAGAGAAGCAAAGAAAGAAATTCACTTTCAGCACTACTAAACCTAGCAAACAATGATCCAACCTGGTGTTACCTTAATTGAAAACCTTATTAAAGACCCACATTGAAAAATGAATTAAAAACTCATAAATATGCACCTAAAATGAATCAATTAGAGGAATACCAGAAAGCGGTGTAGCCAGAGAAGCCAAGCGAAGTGACCATAACGCCAATTGAAGCAGCGCCAAACGCACATTGTCCTAACCTCAACAGCAACCCGGTCACCGTCCCTGGCCCACCAAATAACCGCTTCATCCTCACTCTGTTTTAAGGAAAAAGACAAAAACAACCCTAGATTTTTCAGAAAGGTTCCATTGATGATTGAGTTTGATTGCAGATAGTGTATTGTGAAAGAGAGATTTTGAGAGAGAGAGAGAGAGGGGGGCGGGGGATTTGGAATCGGATTGGTGGAGTTTGAGGAAGATCACGGTGGAGGCTGTAGTGGCAGGTAGCACTGAATGGAATCGTTGGGTTAAGTTTATGTGAAGATTATGGTTAGTTACTGGTGAAGTGTTTTTTTTTCCCCACTAAATTTTAAGTGTTTGTGGTCCAGCTAGTAGGAGCAGGTAGTTTTCCCTTTTTTAAGATAAAGGAAAAGGAAAAGTAATTATTTAAGTGAATTCTGTTGACACGGTATTTGATATTATGTTTCTAAATTTAGCTATTTGGTTCAAAAAAAAAATTTGTTTCTAAATTTAGTAATTAGTTTTTCTATTTTAGAAATTTAAAAATAAAAACACATGAGAATCACTCACGAGAGTGATAGCTTAACCTTGTGTTTGGATGAAGAAATTTAAAATTTTAGGAAATTCAACAATTCATTAAATTCCTTTTATTTTTAAAAATTATTGTTTGGATAATTTTTTCATTCTTAAAATTGTTTATTTAGATAAAGTAATTAACTAAAGATTATGTATAAACATAAAAAAAAATTATCGTATTTTTTTTATCATAATGAAAAAAATACCACGGTGGCGGTGGTCTAGTGACCATTAGTGGTGGTCCGACGATCGGGGACGGTAGTCCAGCGACCAATGATGGTGGCTCTCGACAGCGGGTGACGATGGTTCGGTGGTGGTCCGACATTATGGATGAAAATAGTCTAGGTCGGGCGAGGCCTTGACATAAAAAGGTCTTGCTTGGTTTCTAATCTCAATGTCCGAGCATGGTCTATTAGCCTAATATAGGCGAATTTTTAAGGTATGAGTCTGACCTACTTCAAAGTTTGGTCAAACCTGTAAGTTTATTCAAAGGTCCACTTTTCAGCAAGACTTTTAAATATGTATCCATCTATAAATAAGTCATAGACTTTCACTTTTAAATAGGCTCACGAGCCTCTAATGATAAAGAGGTCAATAAACATATAATGATAAATAAGTCAATAGACATTCACAAATAAATAGACAAGTACACATATACATTCAAATATTATAAGTATTATATTATATTAAACTCTCCCTCCCTCCCCCTGTCTCTCTCCCCTCTCTCTTACCTCTCTTTCTCTCCATGTATGTGTGTTAAAATAGGTCAGCCTAATAGGATTAGGAAGCTTTTTTAAAGCCTTAACCTGACCATTTTAGTTATACAAGCTTTTTTAAAAAGCTTGGACCTGGCCTTTTTTAAAAAAAAAATAGACTAAGCCAAGTTAGACCTTAAATAGGTTACACGATAGGCCCCTAATGAACAGTCTAACTTATTACCACCCTTTTCCGACAAGATCCACATGCAAGAGCAATGAAGTAATTTCACATTCTTAGTTTAAAGATGTTATTTCAAGTTTCTTAATTTTAGTCTAAAACAAAATACCCTATAAAATATCTTATTTTTAAAATTCTACATATTTAATTGCAATAGTGAATAAAAAATTGCAATTGGAGTAATATATCATGCGATAAAGTGAAGTTGTCACAAAAGAAAAAACGATACATCGTAGGAAAAACTTACTACCAATTGTTCAATCATTAAGTATAGATGGATATTTAAATAGAATAGAATTAATTTCGTTATTTGTCTAATTAACCACATCAGAACTTTGGTTATGCTTTATCAAAAAAAACAAAACTTTGGTTATGCTGTCATATTCTAGTTCAATTTCACTTTTTCCACATTAATCCTCATCACATAATCACCCTCTTTGTCTTCTCTTCAGTTTCATATATCTGATTCTTTATTTCTCCTTAACGAATTAACAATTTATTGTCACTTATCCTCATATTCAATTGAAAATGAAAAAACTGAAGTGTCTTCATCTTCATATGTCTAGAGTGCAAAGCAGCAGGTAGGGATGGCAACAAGGCGGAGCCCCCGCCCCCTCTCTCCTTCGGGATCCCCATCCCTGCCCCGCTCCCACCCTCGTCATCGATCTCGTTAATGAGTAAATAAATTTAAAATTTATTTTGTTTTAATTGAAAATAACAACTCAAAAATTACATTTCCAAAAAATAAACAAATAAAACATTCACACAATTAAAAAATCAACCATAAAACAGAACTTAGTTTTCTTTCAGCTACAAATTAAAAAGAAACTAATGCTTTAGAAATACTTTGTTATGCTTCAAATAACACTGATAGTGTTAAAACTCTTGAGAGAGAGCTTTGTCGCCCTTGTGGTCTTACCCGGCTCGAGGGATTAGTCTCCGCAGTTGTATACAGGGATACCTTGGGAAATAAACAAAAAAACACTGATAGCATCAAAACATCAGAATAAAAATACAATCAAATGTTATGTAATATTTCAACAAAAAAAAGTACCCCTTCATATAGAATGGAACTTTTCAAAACAAATCAAATCCCCTACATGGATATATGAGGGGTATTATTGTAATTACGTAAATAACAGACGGGTTCGGGGTCCGGTAGAACAAACAAAAGGTGGCATGAATTAAGAAGAGAAGTCCAAGTTAATGTCACTTTTATTAAATCACTGTCTCCCTTTGAACTCATGCCCATTGATGATGGATGCATTTAGGAGTGTCGATATTCAAATCAATCCAAAATAAAATTGAAAATAAATATAAATAATAAAAATTCGAGCAAAACCGATATTTATTGAATTTTTTGGGTTTTGTTTTGTGAAAACTGATTGAATCAGATTGATTTTTGGATTTTTTTTTCAAAACGGACTCAAACCAAACCGAACTGCATATATAAAATTTAATATTTTTTTTTTAAAATTTAAATTATTGATTTTTCATTTGTTGGTTTTTTATTAATAATAATTATTAGTATGATATGATGTAATTTTTTATTATTCTTAATGTTCTAAGCAAAAAATAGATACTTTTTAGCTTGTAAGAATTAAATTTTTAATAAGTTATATGTTATATTTATTAATATTATATAAACATATTTTTTAATTATTGTGTTGGTGAAAACCAAATCATCCAATCAAATTCAAGCCGCTTTTAATCAAATTAGATTGGTTCATATTTGATATATGAATCAATCCAATTCAATTCGAATCGCAACTTATTTTTATTTTCAAATTCAATGACTTTTTGGCTCATAGACGATAAAAACCGATTCACGAATACTCATAGTGTATGTTTGGTAAAGCTTTTAGAAACCACGGTCATATCAAAACCATGGTAATAGTGGCAAAAACGAAATTTTTTAGTAACAAACTTAGAAGCTCCAAATAGGAGCTTTCACGTCCAATCCAAATGGACGCGCTTCAAGGGCAAATCAACGTGATACCAAACAGGCTAATAGATGGATCACAACTTTTGATGTCATGTCATCCCACCATCTTCTAGGTTTTTAATGCTGAAGCAGTATGGCTGGCCTTTGTTTCCTTGCATCATGTAGTAGTTCTTGACAACTCAAAATCTAAAGGATTATAATCTTTAACTTTTTTATTTTTATTATTTTAATATCACTTTCTTTTCTTAGGTTTCTTTACACCTTTCCCTTCTTTATGCCACATCATGGTTGTGCCAAGATTGTTGGAGAGGAACTCTTCACGCCCCCTCTTCAATTTTCAATTTTGCAATTGTGAATAACAACTTCTTTTTTCTTTGCACATAAGCTAATCTTAAGTGTGATAAGTTCTTTACACTGTTTTAATTTTAAGCAACTTTCACATTGCTGTTCCCTTGGCTAAAAAGTAATATGAGATAATAATTTCAATGGAAAAAATATCGAAGATGAGAAATTTTTGAAATGCAACTTGGGATTCAAATAATTGATAGTTGTTGTAAATAACTTCACCAAATATAGTAGGAAAAGTAAAATTTGACCAATCCTTTGAAAGAAAATGGAATTTGATGCATATATATCAACGGCACCACCGCCCTCCGTATATGTTCGCCTTCGATGAATATATACGGCAAAGATGTCATGATGTATGCGTCATATGGCTCCCACACAATCTACAAATATTCAACAACTATCATAACAAATAACTATTAAAAATTAAAAAAATTCATGGTGTATTACCCTTACATCTGATGGAGTCATCGTATAAAAAACATCTCGATAATGAGGCAGTTCATGATGATTTCTTGAAAAATTATTCCCACGCTGCCACCTGATAATCAAATTTGGGTCAGAAGTTAATAATAACACAACTATTGATTACTCAATTAAAAATTTAATGTCACCTAGCTCCATATGGTGTCCCTGCAGGTCTATCATCACTTCTAAGTCTGGGTGCAACTTTTGGAAATCGCACCCATGCATGACCACATCTGTACCAATGCAATAAAACCTACCATCTCTTTGTAGGAATAGTCGGTGGCCTTACATAGTTCACGGTATAAATAACTTAACACCCCTGATCCCTAACTAACTTGTGCAGTTACATTAAAATCTTCTAACAATGTTAGATATATTAATGCAACATACGAACCAGAACGATCTATGACTAACACTCCACCAAGTAACTTCATAATATACGCTCTGGCACAACGGGTAGCCACTATCGGGTCAGACAAATCATGTTGCTCGAGATTTCCAAAGTGTGCATTTAACCATGTCAATCTTACACGATTGCCATGAAACTGCTCATCTCCTGGGGATCACTCCCAGCATTTGACCAACATACTCTGGCCAATTATCATAGGTTCGACCAATTACAAGCTGGCCGTCAATGCGAAGACCCGTCAAAATTGCAAGATCCTGTAATGTGATTGTGCACTTTCCAAATGGCATATGGAATGTGTGGGTCTCAGGCCTCCACCGTTCAACCAATGCACTTATCAGTGCGTGGTCCACCTGGAACAATGATAATTGAGCAGTGCCCAAAAAGCCTATCATCTCGAGAATCCCTTTAATGGCGGAGGGAATGTTGGCACATCCATCCTTAAATTGTTGTACTTTTCTACATCTAAGAACTCGATCCTCCTCATTGTTCCATACATGTTGAGAGACATGTGTCTTTTGCATATCTAACAAGTCAGGATAATGTTAAGAATGATACTAAGAAATTGAATTCCTACGTGATGCGGGAAAGCCTTAGGGAGGAATAGAGTTTCTGAATAATTTTCTGCTTGTCATTTTCATTCCATCATTGGCCTATATAACCAAATTTGATTACAATATTCTATTTTCCTTATGTGTAGGATCTTACGCCAATTGTCCTAACAAACAAAAGGAATTACAAATTACTGTAACAGAATTCTTATGTAGCTATTCTAGAACATACCCAAAATCTACTGCATTTTTATTTAAATAAAGTCATTAAAGTGAGTTGGTTTCTGCCTCATCCTTTTGGGCCTTGCCTCAGTTTCAGCCGCGTCATCATCATTTTGGGCCTGATGTGCGTGATTTGGGCCTTGTTCCATAACATTACCCCACCCTTTCTCAATAATCTTGTCCTCAATATTAAAATAAGGATGTTCAGACCGAAGATAAGAATCTGTGACCCAAATGGCTTCACTTTTGTCTTGTCCTTGCCATTGTAGCAAGAACTTAGTATGGGTGTCGTCCTGGTTGTTTCGTTGGCGATAGCGAAGGAGGTCAAGAGGGCTGTGTTCCGCCGCAGGTGATGATGGATCGAGTGGCATAGGTACCACCTGGGTGATGGGATTCCCGCGACAAGGCTTCAAGAGAGAAATGTGAAACACCGGGTGGATTCGCGCGGTGACGGACATATCGAGTTCATAAGCTACGGGTCCTAAACGGCGTTTGATCTGGAAGGGGCCAAAGAAGCGTTTGGCAAGCTTCTGGGAAGAGTGCTTGCTGAAAGATGTCTGTCTGTACGGTTGTAGCTTTAGGTAAACCCAATCCCCTATCTCAAATTCCTTCTCTATTCTTTTTGCATTAACTTAATGAATCGTACGATTTCTGGCCCTGTTGAGGTTAAATTTCAAAACCCTTATCATTTTTTTGTCGCGGGGAGAGGTTGGCATCAAGAGATTCGATTTTGGAGCTCCCTGGTGAATAAGAAGGAATGGATGGGGGTTCGTGGCCATAGAGGGCTTCGAATGGGGTCATCCCAATAGCTGAATGGTAAGTCGAATTGTACTAGAATTCGGTCAAGGGTAAGAATCAAGACCAATGCTGGGGTTCGTCACTGACAAAACACTTGAGATAGGTTTCAAGGCATCGATTGAGGACTTCGGTTTGACCATCAGTCTGAGGATGGTAGGAGCTGCTAAAGGCCAGAGTGGTGCCCAAAATTTTGAAGAGCTCTCTCCAGAATTTACTCACAAAGACTTTGTCGCGGTCACTCTGAAGTTGACACAGGCAAATACAAGAAGGGGGTTGAATTGTGTTTGTTAATAATTTTCTAAAACAACCTTTTTCAAAACTTATTTTCTCACACAAGGAATATAAATCAGATGCACACACACCAAAAATGATCTTTTAAAAGATTAACAAAATCAAGTTCAAATCCCCACAGTTAATATAAACAAATAAAACCGTAAGAGTTAAGGGATTAGAAGATTCACGCAGATGTTTTATCCTGGTTCACCCTCTTCCAACCAAGAGCTACGTCCAGTCCCTTCTACTTGAAGGTTTTCTCCACTATCTCAGCAAATAGATTACAACAAGTATTCAACACCTCTTCAGGCTACAAGTATTCCTTTCTTACCAAGCCTCTTCAAGCTCTAACTCTAACAAAGAGATTGCTTGCTTTTGATCTTCTAACTCACTATGTGTGAGGATATGAAAGTTTAAGATCAGTTGAATATTACAACAATATTCAAGCTAAGGTATTACAGACTTTTGCTCTTTAAAGAAAGAATAGCACAGATTCAGCTTGCAAAGTTAATTGCATTACATTCTTTAGAGGTGGAGGTCTTCTATTTATAGTGACCTTCTTCTTCCCTTGAAAAACTTCAATGGTTAGTTTTGATATACCCGTTTAGAGATAGCATTAAATACATAATATCCGTTGTGACTGATAGCTTGATCGTGACCCATTGTGAAATGTACTCTTGGTTATCACTTTTGCACGATATGGAATGGTACACCTTTGAGTAATTTTAACTTGAAAAACTGTATTTCCTCCTTTGTGTAAATTCCAGCTATTTCAGCGATAAAGGTGACAGGGTACATAGCGTTTTGCATTTCCTCATTGTACTATGTTGCTTTTTGTGTTTCCTTTATGGTACTATGTTTCTCTCACAAGGAAACAAAGCATTAAAACAGATAAAACAAATAGGAAGGACCAACATTCATTTGAAATAAATATCAATCATTTGAAACAAATATTTCTATGTGGTCTTGGTAGCATTTACTTAGTTGGACGAAGCATATTAAGACTAATAACAAAGAGCTCGTCTACTTAAGATCTACATCTACAAGCTCATGGGTAAGATCAAGTCTTATGGAATTGCATTTTTCTTATCGCTCGTCTACTGACGTGGCATATTCTCTCATCTACCAACAAGTCTTTGGACTTGCTATATTTCAGTGAGTTATTTTTTATCTCGTCTGCTGACGTGGCAATTAAGCTTGTCTGCTTATTAAAACTAAAATTCTCATCTACTTGGAACATTTTATTTTCCCGTCTACTCAAATATATTAAATAAATAAAATTACCAAGGTTTTGAGCAGCTCGTCTATATGAATGGACGCGGATTCACTTTCTTAGTGCAAGCAGATATAAGGAACATTATTCAAGGTTTCCAAGACTTATATAATTTTAACATTCCCGCAAGACTAGATAGAGCATGTTAGATCTCAACTAAAACTTTGCCAAGCAAATTTAATTCTTTTTGTTAACATCAAAACACAGAGACTATTAATCCAAATCACTTTGGTTCCAACAATCTCCCCCTTTTTGATGATGACAAAAAATAATTAAATTTGAGTGAACAAAGTCTAAGAGAGCTTACAAAGCTCCCCCTAAGACAAGGCATTCAAACTTAACAGGAATAAAATATAAGACATAAGCTCGACAGCACATATCAGATATAACTTATCAAGTTAGTTCAACTACTTATCAGTCAAAAGATAGTATCAGAACATATAAAGCATATAATAAGTCAGAGTATATATAAGCAAACAAGATCATGCATATGCACACAAACATATACTTTCAAAAACTGACTTTATAAATTTAATTCTCTTATCCTTTCTCCCCCCTTTTTTGTCACCAGACAAAAAGGTAAAAGGAGTGGACCATCATTGTCAGTAGGGAAACAACAAAAGAAAAGACCTAAGAAGAGGGTGGAGGAGGAGGAGGAGGATCTGGATTTGGGTTTGGTGGAGGAGCAGGAATTTGAGTAGACAGATTTTGACTCTGTTAAAAACTCATCATGATGTTCATTATTTGGTTCATCATGAAATTTGTTGGAGCCAAGTCTTCTGCAACTTCTGCGTTAACTTGCTCCTTGAGTTCAACCTTTACCTTCTGCTCTACTATCCTTCCAATTATCTCTTCAAAATTTGATGGCAAGGAGGGTCTTAAACTTTCAACACTATCTTGAGCGTATGCTTGACTTGGAACAGTGTCTAAAGCTCTGGAAGTCTGAGGTTGCTCTATTGGATGAATGATATTCAGGGTCAGTGGTTGGGAAGAGTGTTTCTCAGAAGTGCTTGGTCTAGGATTAGACTCAGCAAATTCCTCAACCTCAGCAACTGGTTGAACTAATTCAATCTCTATAGCAGGGTCTTCAACTATGAATTCCTCATCAGTGTGCTCTGAAAGTGGTGATTGTGGGGGTGAGCCACCATAATCAAGAACAGGTGAAGGCAGCTCTTTGGCCTAGTGGACTGGATCTTCTTCATAAACAGGACTGGTGACAGGAAGTCCCAAGATGTCCTTGTAGATGAAGAATCTGCAGTTTGAGAGTCCACACTTGCCTCTGACTTTTGGAATGAGCTTTTTCTCTTCTATGCTCAGACCAGAAGAGGAGGCTTCTTTTGCACATTCCACCATGTGAGTCCTCCAGATGTCAACATCCACATCTTCTTCAATATCTTCAACTGGCTGTGCTAACCAATAGTCTATGACATTCTGATCAGTGAGATTGACAGCTTCAGGATTGATCATGCAAGAATCTGGGAATGGCATCTTTCCAGTGTTCCTTTGTTTCTTCTTATCCTTGTCCTTGTTCAAATCAATCATTGGAAGCCTTGGACATAGCATATAGGGTTTGATCCCAATTTTTGTATCCTTCGGATAGTGGATTAGCCATGTAGGAGGTACAAAATTTGTAGCTCTCACAACTCTGAAATGCTCAAACTCTGATTTCAACATGGCACACATGATGTGACCAATAATAGCATCAGTTGTTCCATACTCTCTGGGATGTCTGAAGGTCTTCCATTTGGTCTTATTATCCATTATGATTGGAATGTGTCTGAAGGATCTTGACTTCTTGTAGATAACATTATCCAGATTTCTCTTAGATGGATCCTTGGTCCAGTCAGAGATAATATGTCTCTCTACACCATCTGTGAATGGTTTGAAAGGAGGGTATCTGACAAGGTTAGGATAGATTTTTCTGGGAGGGAATTTCTTTAAGGGTAGATGGGTGATAAGAGGTCCAAGGTGATTGTACAGTTTGGATGGTGGAAGGTCAGTAGGGATATCAGGGTGAGGTTGATGCCAGTGATAGATAACAGTTTCAGGTTCATAATTATACTCGGGCAAGGGATAGAAGGGTCTGGTAGAGATAGGTTCTGGTTCATGTTTGTGGTGGAGAATTTTCCAGTTCCTCTTTACTTTGGCCCAGTTTTCAGATTGGCCATTATAAAGAACAGATGGGTGTATGTAAGGGAATTTGGTCTTTTTACTTTTTGGGAAAGGGTGCACCAGGGCTAATTCCATTGTCTGGTTGGTTGAACCAGGGGTCATTTTCAGGAATAATGGGTGAGAATTTTGGTCTTTCTGGCAAGGCTATTTGTGGTTGGTCAAGTTAAGTCATTTATGGTGAAGGTAGTGTGGGTATATATACATCATCTAAGGTTTGATTCACATAATAGGCAGGTGCAGAGACATCATCTATTCTAACCTCTAAGCTAGTTACTAAGGCATCTACTGCTAACTTTACAGGACCATTAGCAGGAAGAGTTACCTCAGAAGTCATAATAGGCTTAGCTTTTCTAGGAGGTTACCTTCTGGTTTGAGTAGGAATTTGAACATTGGCAACACCACCAGCAGCAGCGGTTCTCTATTTCTTCAAAACAAAACTAATGGGGACCCTGTCCTCATCATCCTCATCTTCATCATGAGATATGATCAGGTTCCTTGTTCTCTTTTGTGAGGGTGCATGTTGAGGAACAACAAGTGATGGATCCCTGATTACAATTCCAGCAGAAGTAGGCCTTCTAGGCATTGGTTTTCTTGCTGTAGTGGTTTTCTTTCTGACTGTTCGAGTTAGCCCAAGAACTTCTGCATTATTCTGCTCAACCATTTCTTCTTTGAGCTTCATCATTTCTTCAGTCTTGGCCAAGGCAGCAACAGTGTAAGTGCTTAGATTCATGTTGACAATATTCATTTTGTCAAAGTCAGCAGCAGACATTGGCTTCTTAGTTATTATTCTTGCTTGCTCTTCAGGTGTCCTAGCAGCAATAAAATCATACATTCCTTGTGACTTGAAGATCTTTGATAGAAGATGGTAGTAAGGAAGTGTAGAGAGCTTCTTCCTATTAACAGTACCATCCTTGAATCTACTAAAGATAATTCTGGGCAAGTTTATCTTAGTCTCTGTGATGAGATGATAGAGACAAAACTTGTGCGTAGCAGACAAGTTGTCCTTCGACCCAGTCTTGTGTAGAACCACTTTGTTCAACAACTGATGAAGAATACAGACATGATCCTTCATTTCAATTGATTTCCAGGAATGGGATCTTACTGTGTCTTCTCTCATCAAAAAGGCAGCTGATCAGCCTCTGGCTCATCTAGTTTTATGGCTAGTATGACCAGGGTTTTGTGCTAATTATATCTCATTTTCACCCAAATTAGACTTGATTGTCCTTAAGCAACATTTTGAGTCATTTAAGTAGTTTTAGGTTAATTTAGCCAGTTTGTAGTCAAATAAAGCACTTATGGCTATTTTATTGTTTTTAGGTTAAGTTAGAAGTTAAGGGAATAAAGAATCAGGGAAATTTCAAGTCTGGAGGTGTTCGTCTCATGAGAGTCTTCTCGCCACGCAAACCTGAAAGCCAGCTGAACAGTAAAAATGTCATCCTCTCTGGTTCGCCCTGCGAACAACACCTCGCCTCGCGACCCTGATAGCTGACTGTTCCAGAGAAATGCAACCCGTTCTGTGTCGCCTCACGGATCCATGTCTCGCCTCGCGAGACTGAAGACCAGAAGCAATGACTCTTCCATTCCTCGCCACGCGAGAAGTACTTCGCCCCGCGAGAAGACCAAACGTTGCAGACTGTTCATGATATTCGCCTCGCGAGTAAGGGTTCACCTCACGAGTGGGTGCAGTTTCTGAATATTATAAATTGTTGTTCTGGGCAGATTGGAAGGACTTTTTGCTTCTCCATTGTTTTTACATTTTTTTTGAGTGTTTCGTTTTTCCATGGAGAACTAATTTTCTTAAGATTAGTCTGCTGTAATCGATTTCCACTACACTTGAGGTTCTTGTAATTCCTGTTTTGTATGCTTTTCCCTTTTCAATGCTATGCTATATATTCCTGTTTGCTTAATTCAGGAGCGTATAATGTTGTGTTGATTTATCTTCGGTGATGTTATGTTCCTATATTTAATCGCGTTTGCTTACGTGTGTTCAATTCGTGTTCGCTTAGTTCACGAAGGGCTTAACCCCGTTTGCTTAATTCGGGAATAGGAACATATATCTGTAGTAGTGATTTCGCTTGTAAATTGTTGCTACAACCGGGAGGGGATTAGAATCTGCTTAGGGCTTGGAATTTACATGAACCGATGATAGTTGGGAAATCGAGAACAGTAGATTAATCGTCTTTAGCTATTGATAATCTTTTCAACTGCTCTGTTTTATTGCTCTGTTATTGCTTTGTTTTCTTAATTGCATTCAAATCCAACCCCCCCAAAAAAAAAACTGATTTTTGTGGTAAATAACAAGTCAAGAGTCCTTGTGAGACGATATCCGAGTTGTCGCTCCTAAACTACAGTTTTATAAACCGCTTGCTTTTTGGCGCGTGCGCGACAGCGTGACCAAAAATTGGCGCCGTTGCCGGGGACTCTTGTTTGTTATTTTCGCAATTTTTTTTTCTTTCTTTTACTTTCGTTTTTGTTTTGAATTGGTCTGGCTACTAGGTCTACTTGCCCTGAATTGTGTGATTTTGATCCGGAAATCGAAAGAACACTGCACACGCCGTAGAGAAATTCGGGCTAGCACTAGTAGTGATTCTAATTCTAAAACTGTTTTTGAAAACATGGGTTACCAAAGGACATTAAAACAGCTTGCTGCCCCTGATGTTAATTATAATGGATTGTGTATTGCATATCCTGGTGCTGATACTCCTTTTGAATTAAAATCTGGTTTCATTCACTTGTTGCCAAAGTTTAGTGGTCTTGCAGGTGAGGATCCACACAAGCATTTGAAGGAACTCCAGGTTGTCTGCTCCACAACCTTGAGATCAGAGGGAGTAACTGAGGATAACATCAAGTTGAGAGCTTTCCCGTTCTCACTCCAGGGCGCTGCAAAGGATTGGCTGTTATATCTTGAGCCAAACTTTATTACCACCTGGAACGATTTGAAGAAGCTCTTCTTGGAGAAATATTTTCCTGCCTCCAAAGCTGCATCAATCAGGAAGGAAATATGTGGCATCAGACAAGGAAATGAGTCATTGGCTGAATATTGGGAGAGATTCAAGCATTTGGTATCCAGTTGCCCTCAGCATCAGATTTCTGAGCAACTTCTTATCCAGTATTTTTATGAAGGGTTACTACCGATGGATAGAAATATTTTGGATGCTGCTAGTGGGGGAGCACTTGTTGATAAGACTCCAGCTGCTGCCAAGCAATTGATTGAAAATATGTCACTGAACTCCCAGCAGTTTACTACCAGGAGAAATTCTGTTGAGACAAGAAGTGTGAATGAGGTCCACGGTTCTTCCTCCATCCAGGTCCTTGAGAATAGAATGGATGAGCTCACTTCTTTGGTAAAGCAAATGGCAATGGATAAGGTTCAGTCGGCAAGGTTGTGTGGCATATGCAACTCTCCTAAGCACCCGTATGATGCATGCCCCATTCAGATAGCAGAGTTAGTCATTGATTTGCCTCAAGCTTATGCAGTAAATCCCTATAATCAAGGTAACAGTCAGAACCGGTATAGCACTCCTGACCTCTCCACAAATAGGTACCATCTAACTGGAGGAATCATCATAACCTTCGGTATGGGAACTCATCCCAACAACAACCGGTGGCACCACCACAAGATCCTCCTCAAGTGACCACTTCTGCACCTTCTGGGTCTTCCTTAGAGGACATGCTCAAGCAAATGACTTCACAAATAACTGGACAAATAAATGCACAGAATCTCCAGTTTCAGCAGCAATTTGGATAGTTCCAGGCCTCACAGGCACAGTTTCAGCAACGAACAGATGCTAGCATTCACAATTTGCAGACACAGTTTGGTCAATCTCAGCAGCGAACTGATGCTAGCATTCAAAATTTAGAGACACGGGTTGGACAGCTTGCCACATCCATAAATAACATATAGCAAGCTCAAAGATCAAGTCAACTGCCTGCACAAACAGTGATAAATCCCAATGTCTCCAATCCTAATGTGAGTGCCATTTCTCTGAGATCGGGAAGAGTTGTTGAGGCAGCCTCTGAAAAAAATGAAGAAACTGTTGAGGTAACTCCTGAGCCTTCAGTTGATGTTGAAGTTGAGAAAGTGTACATACCACCGATCCCCTTCCCACACAGAGTACAGAAAAATAAGAAGATTGGTGGTGAAGACAAGGAGAGGGAAATTTTAGATGTGTTCAGAAAGGTGGCTGTAAATATTCCTCTTCTAGATGTGATTAAGCAAGTGCCTAAGTATGCAAAATTTCTGAAGGATTTATGCACCAACAAGAGGAAGTTGAAGAGTAATGAGAGAGTTAATTTGGGAAGAAATGTTTCAGCTCTTATCCAGTCTAAGCCTGCACCAGAAAGAGTTACTGTTTCAGCCCCCACTCTGGCACTACCACAGAAGTGCAAGGATCCAGGCACTTTTACTATTCCATGCACTATTAGGGACAACAGATTTGAAAATTGCATGTTGGATTTGGGAGCCTCCATAAATGTCATGCCCACCTCTATTTTCAATAACCTTGATCTTGGTCCCTTGCAGTATACAGGTCTCACCATCCAGTTGGCCAACAGGACCAGTGCCCGCCCCATGGGAATGGTAGAAGATGTGCTGGTACAAGTTGATGAGTTGATTTTCCCTGCTGACTTCTACATCCTGGACATGGCAGGAGAGACAAATTCCAATAGATCACCAATAATCTTGGGCAGACCATTCATGAAGACAGCCAAGACTAAGATTGATGTTAATGATGGGACCACGTCTATGGAGTTTGGTGATATTGTGGCAAAGTTTAACATCTTTGATGCTATGAAGCATCCCCTGGAGGAGCACTCTGTTTTCCAATTAGAGTTGCTTTCTGAGATCATTGATGACACCCATGAGGACCTTGTTTCTAATTTTCCATTTATTTCTGGATTTGATGATATATATTCATGTACTGCCTGTACTGACACTAACCCGTGTGCTGTTTGTGCTGAGTTTCTTGATTCAACTTTGCAGGGTGATAGTGAAGTTGTCTGTTCAGCCGAAGTTCTTGACATCTTGGCTACTCCAAATGTACCATCCATTGAGCAGCCACCCTCCTTAGAGCTCAAGCCACTTCTTGGGAACTTGAAGTATGCTTACTTGGAGACGAATGAAAAACTTCCAGTCATCATTTCCTCCAGCCTTGACTCCGACCAGGAAGCTAAGCTTTTAAAAGTTACAAGAAGCACAAGAAAGCGTTTGTGTGGACCTTGTCTGACATCCCATGAATTATCCCCTCCAGATGTATGCATTGATTTCTGTTGGAGGATGGGGCTAATCCAGTAAGGCAGGCCCAAAGGCGGCTCAATCCATTGATTCTGGATGTGGTGAAGAAAGAGATGACTAAACTTCTGCAGGCGGGTATTATATACCCCATCTCTGATAGTACTTGGGTAAGTCCAGTGCAAGTTGTACCCAAGAAGTCCGGCCTCACAGTGGTAAGAAATGATAATAATGAGCTTGTACCCACTAGAGTCCAGAATAGCTGGCGAGTTTATATAGATTATAGGAAGTTGAACCAGGCCACCAGAAAGGATCACTTTCCTTTGCCGTTCATAAATCAGATTCTGGAACGGCTGGCTGGTAAATCTCATTACTGTTTTCTTGATGGCTTTTCCGGGTACTTCCAGATCCATATTGCCCCTGAGGATCAGGAAAAGACCACTTTCACGTGCCCCTTCGGCACGTTTGCCTATAGGAGGATGCCATTTGGCCTTTGTAATGCTCCTGACACTTTCCAAAGTTGCATGCTTAGCATTTTTACTGAATTTATTGAAAATTGCATGGAAGTGTTCATGGATGACTTCACTGTATATGGCTCCTCATTTGATGCATGTTTGCATAGTCTGAGTTTAGTTCTAGAAAGATGCATTGAGACTGATCTGATTTTGAACTATGAAAAATGTCACTTTATGGTAGAACAGGGGATTGTTTTGGGTCATGTTATTTCTAAAGAGGGTATTTCAGTATATCCTGCAAAAATTGATGTGATTTCAACATTGCCTTACCCATCTTGCATTCGCGAGATCCGTTCTTTTCTTGGCCATGCAGGTTTCTACAGGCGCTTCATTAAGGACTTCAGCAAGATAGCTCTGCCATTGTCAAACCTGCTGAAGAATGATGCCATGTTCCATTTTGATGACAACTGCAAGAAGGCATTCGACTACCTGAAAAGAGCATTGACCTCTACCCCCATCATCCAGCCCCCTGACTGGACCCTCCCTTTTGAGCTCATGTGTGATGCTTCTAATTATGCTGTGGGAGCGGTTCTGGCACAAAGGGTGGGCAAGGCTGCCCATGTCATTCATTATGCTTCTAGGACATTAGATGCTGCACAATCAAATTACACCACCACTAAAAAGGAACTGCTAGTTGTTGTTTTTGCACTTGATAAGTTTAGGTCATATTTGCTAGGTTCCAGGGTTATTGTTTTCACTGACCATGCAGCTCTGAAATATCTGTTAAGGAAACCAGAAGCTAAGCCAAGACTGATTCGGTGGATGCTTTTGCTCCAAGAGTTCAATGTGGAGATAAAAGACAAGAGTGGAGCTGAAAATTTGGTAGCCGATCACTTGAGCCGAATAGCAAGGGATGAGGATCCTTCTCCCATCCAGGATGATTTTTCGGATGAACAGCTTCTACATCTGTATGGGGTAACACCTTGGTTTGCTGACATTGTTAACTTTCTTGTTGCTGGTTTGTTCCTGCAGGTACAAGTAGATCCAAGTTCCACAAGCTCAAGAGTGATTCAAAGTATTATGTGTGGGATGATCCGTACCTTTGGAAGTTTTGCAGTGATCAGGTGATTCGGAGGTGTGTCCCCGATCATGAGACAGAGTCCACCCTGCACTTTTCTCATGCCTCTCAAGTAGGGGGACACTTTGGACCGCAGAGAACGGTGAGGAAAGTCCTAGATTCTGGGTTCTACCGGCCCACAATTTTTAGAGATGCCTATAAGGTCTACAGGAATTGCAAGGAATGTCAAACAGCAGGCCCTGCCATCACTCGTAGGAGTGAGATGCCTCAGCAGCCAATGCTTTTTTGTGAGGTTTTTGATGTGTGGGGAATCGACTTTATGGGTCCTTTCCCTGCATCTTTTGGTTTTGTATATATTCTTTTGGCTGTTGACTATGTTTCAAAGTGGGTGGAAGCAATCCCCACTAGGACTAACGCTACTAAAGTTGTTTCAAAATTTGTTAAGTCCAACATTTTTTGCAGGTTTGGCATACCTCGGGCTATTATCAGTGACCAGGGCACTCACTTCTGCAACCGCACCATGGAAGCCTTACTCAGGAAATATGGAGTTGTGCATAGAGTTTCCACTGCTTACCATCCCCAGACCAATGGCCAGGATGAGATATCAAACAGGGAGATCAAGCAGATCTTGGAGAAAATGGTGCAGCCGAATAGGAAGGACTGGAGCCGCCGTCTGGAAGACGCACCGTGGGCTCAGAGGACCGCTTTCAAGACACCAATAGGAATGTCCCCCTTCAGGCTTGTATTTGGTAAGGCATGTCACCTCCAGGTGGAAGTTGAGCACCGTGCGTATTAGGCAGTCAAGTGCTGTGACTTGGAAATGAAGAAAGCTGGTATTGAAAGGAAACTCCAGTTGCAGCAGCTTGAGGAGCTTAGGCTAGAAGCCTATGAAAGCTCCCGGATTTATAAAGAGAAAACAAAACATTTTCATGATAGGATGATTGCTAGAAAAGAAATTTGTGGGCCAGCAAGTCTTACTGTTTAATTCCCACCTGAAATTGATGGATGGGAAACTTAGGTCCAAATGGGATGTCCCCTTTGTTGTTACTAACGTTTTTCCTTATGGTGCAGTAGAGATTAAAAGTGAAGGTACCAACAAGTCCTTCAAGGTTAACGGGCAGAGGCTGAAGCCATTCCATGGTGTGGCTGCTGGTGTTCCTGACGATGCTAATGTTGAGGAGCTTTCCTTTGAAGCTCCCACCTACACTGACACTTGATCAGGGAGTACCCTTTCCTTTCCCTCACTCTGATTTTATAGTAATGTTGTTTCATTGGGGACAATGTATGTTTTAAGTGTGGGGGAGGGAACTACTTGTAGTTTGTTTTGTGTTTTGTCTTGTTTTGTGTTTAGCTCTTGAATAAATTGTGCGAGTCTTTGGTTGGTGAGCTTGTTTGGTTTTGATTGATTTTGCACAGGTTGATTGCATGATTTTGCATGATTTATGTGATGATTCCCCCTAGGTTGAAATTTTTATTTTATTTTTTTGAAAAGTGATCCCCATGTGATTGAAAACTGAACTTTGAGATTTTGTTGTGACGGCATGATTTATGATAAGTTTGGGGTGAAGGGAAGCACACACTAGGGATAGAATCTCGGTCAAACAATTTGTAAAAATGTCCAGGTGAGGATTTGAGCCTCCAACATGTTTTTGATTGTGAGAATCATTTTTAAGTTGCACTTTCCCGAATTTGCTTGAATCTCTTTATGGTTTGCATGTTTATGTGTGTGTAGCAAATGATTTAGGCATTTTCTTTGTAAATAACTACTTAGCCTAAAAGAACCAATTCCTAATGCATGTTTCCTAGTTAGCCCTTTGAGCCTAATCAGCCTGTAAATTCTTGTTAACCTTATGTTATAAGCTAAAATCTGGAAAACTATGTTAACCCAATCTTAGGATTAGGAGAGCATGGAATCTTAGCAAGATAATGGTTGCAAGAAACTAAGTTTGGGGTGGCTATAAGGTGTAATGTGTTGTTGGGATTGGGAAAAAGAAAAAAATACAATAAAAAGGTTGGAGCCAAAGGCCAAGAAAAGGAAAAGAAAAAAGAAAAGGAAAAAAAAGAAAAGGAAAGCAAAGTGTAAAAATGAAAAAAAAAATATAAAAGTATCAGAAGAAATGGCTGTAGTCACCCAAGGCAAAAAGAAAAATGAAAAAAGGAACTTGAGTGGAATTTCAATGTTTTGAAGTATTTCATGCTCTCTTAGTTCCTAGGGACTTAAGCCTGGTACCTTTGTATATCCTACCCTTAGCCAGGCCCCATTACAACCATAAAAGACCTTTTGATGTTGCATGCATGTTTTCTGTGGGAACCATTTTGAGATGAAAATCAAATTCATGGGAAGTGTTCTTGAAAAGTGAAATTGAGTGAAATGTTGTTAGCCTAGACAAAATTTGAGCGATGAGTGAAACACTAAATGTCCTTGTGAGGAAGGCAGTTGTTTGAATTTGGTGATCTCCCTTTTGTATGTAACTTGGATCCCCTGCTTAGATTAATGATTGTTTGAATGATGAAATTTTCAAATGTTCAGAATAAAGGATTGTGGGGATTGCTTTGTTTGAAAGGGGGAGAACATTGAAGAAAACTGTTTTGATGAAATGGCTTGAAATTTGTGCAAAGTTGATTGAACCTTTAAACTTGCCATGTCTTGAGTCTTTTTGATTTTTGAGTTTTAGTTTGCTTGGGGACAAGCAAAGTTTAAGTTTGGGGTATTTTGATCAGCCTCTGGCTCATCTAGTTTTATGGCTAGTATGACCAGGGTTTTGTGCTAATTATATCTCATTTTCACCCAAATTAGACTTGAATGTCCTTAAGCAACATTTTGAGTCCTTTAAGTAGTTTTAGGTTAATTTAGTCAGTTTGTAGTCAAATAAAGCACTTATGGCTATTTTATTGTTTTCAGGTTAAGTTAGAAGTTAAGGGAATAAAGAATCAGGGAAATTTCAAGTCTGGAGGTGTTCGCCTCGCGAGAGTCTTCTCGCCACACGAACCTGAAAGCCAGATGAACAGTAAAAATGTCATCCTCTCTGGTTCGCCCCGCGAACAACACCTCGCCTCGCGACCCTGATAGCTGACTGTTCCAGAGAAATGCAACACGTTCTGTGTCGCCTCGCGGATCCATGTCTCGCCTCGCGAGACTGAAGACCAGAAGCCATGACTCTTCCATTCCTCGCCACGTGAGAAGTACTTCGCCCCGCAAGAAGACCAAACGTTGCAGACTGTTCATGATATTCGCCTCGCGAGTGAGGGTTCGCCTCGCGAGTGGGCGCAGTTTCTGAATATTATAAATTGCTGTTTTGGGCAGATTGGAAGGACATTTTGCTTCTCCATTGTTTTTACATTTTTTTTGTGTGTTTCGTTTTTCCATGGAGAACTAATTTTCTTAAGATTAGTCTGCTGTAATCGATTTCCACTACACTTGAGGTTCTTGTAATTCCTGTTTTGTATGGTTTTCCCTTTTGAATGCTATGCTATATATTTCTGTTTGCTTAATTCAGGAGCGTATAGTGTTGTGTTGATTTATCTTCGGTGATGTTATGTTCCTATATTTGATCGTGTTTGCTTAATTCGCGTGTGTTCAATTCGTGTTCGCTTAGTTCACGAAGGGCTTAACCCCGTTCGCTTAATTCGGGAATAGGAGCATATATCTGTAGTGGTGATTTCGCTTGTAAATTGTTGCTACAACCGGGAGGGGATTAGAATCTGCTTAGGGCTTGGAATTTAGATGAACCGATGATAGTTGGGAAATCGAGAACAGTAGATTAATCATCTTTAGCTATTGATAATCTTTTCAACTGCTCTGTTTTATTGCTCTGTTATTGCTTTGTTTTCTTAATTGCATTCAAATCCAACCCACCCCCCCCCCCCCCCCAAAAAAAAAACTGATTTTTGTGGTAAATAACAAGTCAAGAGTCCTTGTGAGACGATATCCGAGTTGTCGCTCCTAAACTACAGTTTTATAAACAGCTCGCTTTTTGGCGCATGCGCGACATCGCGACCAGCAGCAATGACTTCTGAACCACCAAGGTCTGTCTCCCATGACTTAGTAAAGACCACTCCTTCCTGAGCGTTGTAACATCCAGTATTTTATGTATGGATTGCATATGAGGTTTAGGGTTAGGACTTGGAATACATAGCTGAGATGTTGTTGGAGGCTTAGAGACCTTTGCATGGCAAGTACACGGTTTTTTCGGGTGAGTTGGAACGTGGAGACCAATTAGGGTTTTCCCGATGAGCGCCTTTGAGACGTCTGAATGTGAAATAATAATTTTGGATTTAGATATGAGATTATGCCTTTTTGATGGTTTTAAGTTGTTTATTAGGTCCTAATGAGCCTACATCTCAAATTTGAGCGCAAGCGATTGTCAAACGGACCCTGAACGCAAAGGGTTGACTTTTGGTCAGAAGTCAACGCTCAAGCGGGTGTATCCACGCTCAAGCGCCCAAGTCAACCAGACAAGGGCCATGCTTTGACTTGCCACATGTCATCAGGGCTTACGTGGTAGCCTGTGAGTGGATGCATGGCGCGGTGGCTTTCCACGCTCAAGCGTGGGCACGTTCAAGTGTGGAATTTCTCACGCTCGAGCATGGCTGCGTGAATCGGCAAAATAAAAAGGGCTTAAGTGACATAAGTCACTTAAGCCAAAACTGAAAGAATAGAAGACAGATGAAAACTGAGCACTGAGAGCAGAAAATAGAGGATTTCTAGAGAGAGAGGAGGAGAAAACAAGAGAGAGAAAGAAATTCTGGTGAGAGTCGTGCGAGTTTCGATCGTCCAATCGCAAAACGGAGTATGTGGTTTTGATTGTAGCAAGGATATCTATCTTCTTCTCTTCTTCATTTCTCCTAAAACCGAAGGTAAATCATCCTCTTTTATGTCGAAGCTCCGTTCGTTACGTTTCTCTATGTATCTTTCGTTTCGTTTATCGGAATTCAATTTCGTCTTCAAGTATGAACTCGTAGTAACATGTGCTTCGCAATGTGATGCTTAGGTGAATTTTTGAAAGCTCCGAGGCCCGAGAATCGCGTAGGGCAGAACTAAGAAAGTGGGAGGAAGTCTTGTTTTTCTTCGTTTCAAGCATCGTACGACTCTTCAGGTGGGGGAAAGAAACTATTTAACGTCGGAAACGGCGCGGTTACATTTAATTCGATAATGGCCTAGGGCGACCCAAACCCTACACGAGAGTGAGTAACAGACAATATCTATACCACATTGGGGACTACTTAGTGGTACCGATGATGATATAGAAATTGTGCGTTTATCATCGTTATGATATATATATATATATACACATATGATTATTTTATTCCGCAATGATTGTCTATTTGACTGGTTGACTTGATATTGGTACTTGATGTATGATATCATGAATTTATAATTATTTTTGAAAGTGTTTATATTTATTATTATGGAATTAATGACATGAGGAAATATGATGATGATTGTGATGATATGATGAGTGTTATGATTGTGCTTAGAGGATTGTGTAAATCATCATAAGTTATGTTGAGACACGAGGATGTATTGGGGATTGCATACGATATGTGATAGCAATGCCTAACTTGGATGATTATCGTGATGTGAGGTTGAGATTGATGAGATGAGATTATTTTGTGGTTACCTATGAGATTATGATGAGCAGTTAGGGCACCAGGGGGTGACCTGAAACATGGTCTATGATATGAGGGACCTGAAACATGGTCGAGTGGACCTAAAACATGGTCGAGTGGGGTCTATACCTCAGAGGGAGAATTCCCGAGGATAGGCTAATGACGGACCGTCCAGAGATGATTTCATTTTAGTCGTATCTATAGTTCATGCATAGCATGAGCATCCTGGATTGTGGTCCGGAGGTGTGCACCGGGTTGTGTAGCTATAGTGCCATTGCTTTGCATGGCACCCTCCATCCGCGGACGAGGGTGTGCGTCGGGGACACTGGGACGTGTCGATTATATTGTTGTGATATCAGGATATGACCGATACCTGAGGAGATTATTCATACAGCATTTGCATTGCATCATGATGGAGGGTAGAGGAAAGATCCTAGCTGTGGATTGAGGATGCTTGTGTTACATATATTTTTACTTGGGAGATGGATGTTTAGTGTGCCGTTATTTAATTAAATGTAGCTAAACCCTTTCCACGTTTGATGTTATATGGCTTCTTATCCCCTTTTCTTTTGTTGCGTGTTGTGTATATATATGTTTTGGTACTTCAGACTCCGTCAGAGCAGATGGCACACTAGGACCACCCATGGATGACCAAGGATCCAGGGTTCCCTCTCTCGGGGACCTGTGAGGTGGAGTGCTTAGACCCGCACGGGTGGCTTGTGGACCCGATCACTCGTTTCGCGGTATATACGAGTCTTGTGTCTATCACTACGAGGCTTGGGCAGGGAGCACCCATCAGATTTGTTGGCACGTTTCGTTTCGGCACGACCTTCCCATTTCCGATAGGACATCCTGATGGACATGTACCACCGATGCCGCCTATGTTCGGGATGGCCCCTGTACCCTTCATGGTACCTCTTGATGCCTTGGTACCCGGGTTTGCACTCGCACCAGCGCCGGAGCCCGAGTTGGCACCTATTCCGGAGGAGGACCCAGTTTCCCCCGCTTAGGACCTACCAGTAGCCCCCGCTCAGGATCTAGCACCCATTCCTGAGGTACCCGCACCTCCAGAGGTCCGTGCTATGGTTTGAGTTTTCGCGGGTATTTTCTAGATGACTACATCCTCGGGATAGCAGACTCTACAGGCAGAGGTTTCAGGGGCAGCCGGCCAGGAGTTCTTCCAGCGATAGTGGAGGAGTGTCCGAGCCCGGCGGACCTTAGGATGCAGACAAGGGTGGTAATGTATGATGGCTCAGGTCAGTGCCATCAGTATAGGTGTGAGTGAGGTTTTACTGTATTTTTTGAGAGGGGACGGGGTGTGGAGTGCATCAGTGAGACTTTTCTTTTGGATTTTGATGTATTTTGGTTGATGTCACCAGCTTGTGTATATATCGAGATCCTATAGAGGGGAATCCCTTAACAGCAGTACTGGCATGTATATTTATAGTTATGTGCTGTATGTATGATTACATATGTGTTTATATTTTTAAGTTTTAAATTTTTCGTTGTTTTAATATAGTCGCTTAACGATAATAACGAAATTAGGTCTTAATATTTTGGGTTTTCTTTAATGGGACGTCGGGTCGTCTCAAGCGCAGATGATGGCATCAAAAATGGTTTTCTCATAAACCATTATTCTCTTTCCTAACATAGTTGCGAAGACTTCTCTGTCAGAAACTTGAAGACCTCTCCAAAAATCTATGATCAGATTAGGGAAGATAGAGACTTTCTCCATGAAAAGTCTTCCCCAGTCCGCAGCATTTACATTCTTGCTAATGTCCAAGTTGTATTCCTCCAAGATTCTAAAATTGAAGTGATGCTCAATAGCAACATTAAGCTTGTCCACATTGAAAGTTGAAGAAGATGCCATTGTTGAGGATTTGAGAGTTAGGGTTTTGGAAGCAGAAAACAGAGAGTTAGGGTTTTGGAAGCAGAAAACAGAGAGTTCGAGAGAGAAAGAGAGTTCGGAGAGCGAAAGATTTCTCATAAGGAAGAGACTTGCTTATAAAAGTTTTGAATTTCAAAGGTTTTTCTTTTGGAAATAAATCAAAAAGAAAATATTTGACAAGACATGTCATAAAGGATAAAACGGTGTTGGTATTTTGAAACTATAAAAAGGTCTTGATGGGAATGATGGAAGTCACTCACTCGGCATTAGAAAATATACCATATAAATTTGTTTTTAAGACAAAATAAATGCAATTAATAAATAAGAGAATGAACGGGCCCAAGCGAAATGCAATCAAACATAGACGCGACATGCAGTGGACACGGCACACAAATACAGTGGACGCGATATGCAATGGACGCACACTTTAATTATGCAATAGACTTAAAATGCTTTAGACGCACATACGTCAACAGCAAAATTCTTAAGGCTGGACGCCTTAATCAATCCACACATAGCATATTAAGATGATTTCTAATAAAAATAAATCTAGTCTCTGCAAGAGGTTTGGTAAAGATATCTGCCCATTGATGGCCAGTTTCTACAAATTAAATATTAAAAACACCTTTTTCACATAATCCCTTATAAAATGATGTTTAATCTCTATATGCTTAGCTCTAGAATGCAATATTGGGTTCTTAGATAAATTAATTGCAGCAGTATTATCACACATAAGTGGAATACTACTTACAAACACATTGTGCCTGTTTGTTTTATAGTTGGGAGGCACCAAAACTCGGTTTGGGCTCCCAAACCCAGTTGTTATAGTAACCTCATGCGTTTGGGTACGAAACTCAGTTGAAAATAATTTATTCCTAATGGGTCAAAACTGAGTTTTGTGGAAGCAAAAATTTCTAGCTTTTCCGTTGAAAATAATTGATTCTAGATGTAGGACCCACAAATTCTACATATTTACACCTCAAAAGTGATTTTACTTTATCATCCAAACAAAATTAATTCTTCTAAACCTACTTTTAAAATATTGTTACCAAACACAAATCAATTTTTTTAACCTTGATTTTTTCAAAATCAATTCTTCCAAAATCTGTTCTTCAAAATCAATGCTATCAAATCTAAACAAACGGACCCATTGTAGTCCTCCAATTGATGTTTGATCCAAAGAAGTTGTGAGCAACAACTAGCAACCGAAATATACTCAGCTTCAACAGTTAATAAGGCAATGGTACTTTGTCTTTTGCTTAACCATGAGACAAAATTAGCTCCAATGAAGTGACATCCTCCATTGGTACTCTTTCTTTCAATTCTGTCTCCAGTATAGTCAGCATCACAGAAACCAAATAATCTGTCTTCTTCATTTTTCTTAAAACACAAACCCAGATTAGTAGTACCTTTCAAATATCTAAATATTTCTCTTAACTGCTGATAAGTGAGATTCTCTAGGATCATATTGAAATCGAGCACATAAGCATACACTGAACATAATGTCAGGTCTAGATGCGGTATGATATAGAAGAGATCCTATCATACCTCTATACCTTTTGGTATACCTTTTTATCTTTATCATCTTTGTTCAGTATGGATGTAGGGTGTATAGGGGTATTCATTGGCTTGCAATCATCCATTTTGAAGTTCTTCAGGAGTTCCTTTGTATACTTAGTTTGATGGATGTACACCCCTCGTCCATAGTTTGTTTAACTTGAAGTCCAAGGAAGAATTTGACTTCTCCCATCATGCTCATTTCAAACTCTTTCTGCATTAGCTTAGAAAACTCTTTGCCTAGAGATTCATTAGTAGCACCAAATATAACATCATCAACATATATTTGAACAATTAAGAAATTAGGACTTTCTAAACAAGGTTGTACCAACCTTTCCTCTATTAAATCCATTTTCCATTAGAAATGAACTTAGACTATCATACCAAGCTCTATGTGCTTATTCGAGGCCATATAAAGCTTTCTTAAGCTTATATACATGTTCAGGTTGGGTTTCAATTTCAAAACCCAGAGGTTGCATTACATATACTTCTTCATTAATAACTCCATTTAGAAAAGCACTATTAACATCCATTTGAAAAAGCATAATGCTATGATGTGCAGCAAATGAAAGTAAAATCCTAATTGCTTCTAATCTAGCAACAGGTGCAAAAGTTTCAGTATAATCTATACCTTCTTCTTAAGAGTAACCTTGTGCAACTAGTCTTGCTTTATTTCTTACCACCTTACCATTCTCGTTAAACTTGTTTCTGTAAACCCATTTTGTTCCAATAACTGATTTATCTTTTGGCAGGGGTACCAGAATCCAAACAACATTTCTTTCAAACTGATTCAATTCTTCTTGCATTGCCAGAATCCAGCCATCGTCCAGTAGAGCCTCGTCTACTGTCTTTGGTTCCAACTCAGAGACTAGCGCAGAATCTTCCTGCTCTCTGAAAGTTAATCAGTTTCTTAGCTTATCACTGGGGTTTCCAATGATTTGATCTTGTGGATGATAATTTCTGAAGTACCAAGATATCTAAACAACATCTTGTTGAGAGGTTGAGGTTTCTGTTTGTTGTGAAGGGTCGTCCATTTGATCATTAACTTTTACTTCTGCTGTATCTCCTGAGATATTTAGATCAAGATCTGCAAAAGCTTCATCTAGCTCTGATAATTTCTTATCAGGTTGCTTGTCATCAAACTTGACATGAATAGATTCTTCTACTACTAGAGTTCTAGATTTATAAACTCTAAAGCCTTTTGAAGATTCAGAATATCCTAACAATATTCCATTATCTACTTTTGCATCAAACTTACCAAGTTGATCTTTAGTATTCAATATATAACATTTACAACCAAAAGGATGAAAATATGAAATGATGGGTTTTCGTCCTTTCCACAATTCATAAGGAGTCTTGAACAAGATTGGTCTAATGTATATTTGATAAGCCTCTGACTCATCTAGTTTTATAACTAGAAAAATCTTGGTTTTGTGCTAATTATATCTCGTTTCGCCCAAATTAGATTTAAATTATCCTCAAGCAACACTTTGAGTCTCTTAAGTAGTTTTTAGGATATTTTAGTTAATTTTGAGTCAAATAAAGCATTTAATGCTATCTTACATTTTCAGGTTAAAAGTGAAGCTCTTGGAGTCAAGGAAAATGAAGGAAGCAGTGAAAAAGGAATTCTGGAAGTTTCGCCTCGCGAGCCCGAAGACCAGCCTGAACAGCAACAATCGCCCTTTCTGTCTCGCCTCGTGAATCACCATCTCGCCTCGCGAGACTGAAGGCCTGACTGTGCCAGAGATGTCCCCCTTTTCGGTTTCGCCTCGCGAAGTAGGTCTCGCCCCGCGAGCGGGCGAAACCCAGAACAGCTATTTATAGGTTGTTTTAGGGCAGAATTGAAGAGGAGGCTGCACTTAGAGGCCAGACAGCTGGAAGAGGGTTCCAACCCTAAAAGGGGATGTTTTCCTTGCTCCGGGAATGGGAGAAGATTGGAGGATTCTTCTATGAGTGTTCTTCATCTCTTCTCTCCTTTGCTTTTGTATTGTCATTCATTATGAGTAGTTAAATCCCCTTGTTGTTAGGTTTAGATGTAGCTTTTCTAAACTTGTTTGTATTTGATTTGGTTTCAATGCAAGTTTCTATTTCTTTATGAGTATTTGATTCCATGCTTAATGCTTTCCTTGGTTTGATCATCCTAGGAATGATTAGTTGCTTTGATAGACAATTGAAAGATTGATATTAAGGCATGCTCATGAATCAAATGCCAAGTAGTTCATGAACCTAGACATAGGTCTTGGGGTGCTTGCAATCTATGAATCTTGACTCTTAATGCAAATTCTCATGTTAATCCACCTAAGACATTAGGGTTTAATTTGGGATTTTAGGCTCATTCCACCTAAGACATTAGGGTTTGAGTATTTGAGAGGATTTGATTGTCATAATTGAATTAGGAATTGTGTTGGTAACCATTTCATTGCAATTAAGGAAGGATTAGTGTAGTCTAACCCTGACAATATTGACCACATTTATGTTGCCCTCCAAGCGTTTGTTAAAATTTCCAAAAGACCAAAAATATTTTATTGCTTTATTTTATCTTCTATTTTGATCTTACTTCATACCATAGTTTAGTCTAGATAGTTGTTGACTTTGTGAATTGGTAATTGGCAACCGATCCCTGAGGACGATATCCGGTCATACCACCGTATTACTTGAACGACTGGGTATACTTGCCTATTAAAAAAATACGTATCAATATTCTGTTCTGAATGTAACAGGCAGTATTAATTTCTTCAGCCCAGAAGTGTCTAGGGACCGAGTTGTCATCGAGCATTGTTCTAGCCATATCTTAAAGAGATCTGTTCTTTCTCTCTACCACACCATTTTGTTGTGGTGCTCTAGGTATTGAGAAGTTGTGAAGAATACCACTTTCTTCACAGAACTTATGGAATAACTCATTTTCAAACTCTCCCCGATGGTCACTTCTGATTGAAGTGATACACATGCCTTTTTCATTCTATACATGTTTGCAGAATATAGAAAAGACCTTGAAAGACTCATCCTTGTGAGCTAGGAACTAAACCCATGTCCATATGGTGTAGTCGTCTATAATGACTATACCATATTTCTTACACTGACAGAAGCAGTCCTTGTTGGACCAAAGAGATCAAGGTGTAGCAATTCTAGTGGTCTATTGGTACTAACAACATTCTTAGATTCAATAGAACCCTTGACTTGTTTTCCCTTTTGACATGCATCACAGAGAGCATCAGATTTGTACTTAAGGTTTGGTAGCCCTTTCACGAGATTATGCTTATTTAGCTTTGAAATTAACTTCAAGCTTGCATGACCTAACCTTTTATGCCAAATCCATCACTCATCTTCAATGGAAACTAGACATGAGACACTTTGATTTGTAAGATCCTCCAAGTCAATCTTATACAGATTGTTTTGCCTCTTAGCAGTGAATAAAAGTGATCGCCATCATCCCTTTTGACATTACACACGTTCTTATTAAAAGAAACAACATATCCACTGTCACATAATTGACTTATGCTCAGCAGATTATGTTTTAAACTATTTACCAAAAAACATTATCAATGGAGGTTTAAACTATTATCAGCAGATTATGTTTTACCTATACCAATGATCTTCCCATTCTGGTTTCCTCCAAATATAACCCAGCCGCCATCTTTATGTCTAAGGTCTTGGAACATACACCTTTCTCCCATCATGTGACGTGAGCATCCACTATCCAAGTACCAAGATGTTTGTTTCTTTCCTGTTGTTATGCAAATCTACAACAGGTATTATCTTATCTTTAGGTACCCAAACTGACTTGGGTCCTTTCTTGTTAGTGTTCATTAGATGAGAATATTTAGCATGCTTACTATGTATGCATCTAGATGTAACATGACCACTTTTTCCACACACTTTGCCAAAGATGTTGGACGGGCTTGACTTAGTTTTAGCATGTTTATCTGGAGATTTTGAAGCTCTATGTTATGCGTGTAGTTTTGACTTTTTGTGAGATGCTTCATGCCTCTCCTTGTCATAACCAAGGCCCGATTTATCATAAGGTGACCTAGAGTACCTTAGAATAAGACTGCGCTTATCTGAGCCACCTACAAACTTTGACAGAGTGTCTGTCAAATATGTCACATCTTGTTTCAGTTTTGCAACTTCACAAGAAACATCAAGCTCACACTTGAGTTTGTCAGTTAGACTGACATTCTCTAATTTGAGTTTGCTATTTTCATCTTTGAGGTTCTGTTTCTCCGTGCAGACTCTATCATATTCTTTTTTACAAATTTCTTTTTGAGACTCTTATATTCACGAGATAATATGGACAAGTCATGAAACAATTCATCAAAATCATTTTAAAGAGTGGACGGGTTAGAGTCCATTACCTCAGCATTAGTGTATTCACTTTCTAATGCAGTGTCTGCCATGAGACAGATATTTGCCTCTTCCTCAGCTTCATCCTCTTCATCAAATGAGGATAGATCTAGATCCTCCCAAGTAGCCATTAAACCTTTCTTCTTTTTGAAGAACTTATTTTTTCCTTCAGATCAGGGCAATTAGCTTTGAAATGACCAGGCTTCTTGCATTCAAAGCACAAGGGTGGACCTTTTTCCATGGAGTCTGATTTCTCCTTGGAAAACTTCTTGTTGAACTGCTTTCTTCTGAAGCCACCTTTCTTTCCCCACATGTGTTTAATCTTTCTGGAGATGAAAGATAGTTCATCTTCATCTGATCCTTCATCATTGTCTGAAGGTCCAGCATCATCTGACGATTCAGCAGCTTTGAGAACTTTTGATGAACTTGCTTTCTTTTCCTTTAGGACAATAGACTTTTCTTTTCTTGATTTGTCTTCTTCATTCAGTTCAAGTTCATGAACCTTGAGAGATCCAAGAAGCTCTTCTAAAGAAAGAGTATTCAGGTTTTCAGCTTCCTGAATAACAGTAACTTTGGGTCTCCATTGCTTGGATAAACTTCTCATAATCTTTCTAATATGGTCTCTATTTTCATAAGTCTTTCCAAGAGATCCAAGACTGTTGGTGATAGTTTAAAATCTTCCAAACATCTAATCTATTGTTTCATGATCAGGCATTTTAAACAGTTCATACTGATGAACCAGCATGCTTATCTTTGATTCTTTTACTTGAGATGAATGATAAGCCTCTGGCTCATCTAGTTTTGTGGCTAGTATGACCAGGGTTTTGTGCAAATTATATCGTATTTTCACCCAAATTAGATTAGATTGTCCTCAAGCAAGGTTTTGAGTCTCTAGAGTAGTTTTAAGTTAATTTAGCTAGTTTTAAGTCAAAATAATACACTTATGGTTATTTCCTTATTTTCAGGTTAAGTAGAAGCTGAGAAAATAAAGAACAGGGGTCTCGCCCCGCGAAGGACATGCTCGCCACGCGACCCCGAAGCCTGACTGTTCCAAGAAATTGCTAAGTCTCTGGTTCGCCTCGCGAAGAAGGTCTCGCCCCGCGAGTCTTGCAAACCTGAAAAAGTCAGAGACGATCACGGCTTGCCCGTGTTGAAGGTCATGGCCGTGGCAGTTTTGAAGTTGAAGAGTCTCGCCTCGCGAGCATCCCTTCGCCTCGCGAATCTGGAAGTCAGAGAGCATCACGGTTGGGGCCTGATGGCCATAACGGGCGTAAGGAGAAAACTCTTCATATCCTTGCCTCGCGAGCATCACGTCGCCTCGCGAGAATGCCAAAGGTTGCTGACTGTTCATGAAATTCGCCTCGCGAATGTGTGCTCGCCTCGCGAGCTAGCTAATTTCAGAATTTGTATAAAAGGCTGTTCTGAACATTTTGTAAAGACTCTTGCTTCTCCATTATTTAGTTTTACATTTTTCTCTGTGATTTCGTTTTTGACATGGAGAACTAAGTTCTAGGATTAGTCTACTGTATGGGAATTCTCTATACTTGAGGTTTTGTAAATCCCTATTTTAATTGCTTTTCCCTTTTCAATACCATATTACACATTTCTGTTTGTTATTTCAGGAGTGTGTAGTATTGTATTGATTTGTTTCAGTGATGTTATTTTCCTATACATAATCGCGTTTGTTATTTCGCGTGTGTTCATTCATGATCGTTTGATCATGAGAGCTTAATCCCGTTTGTTATTTCGGGAATAGGAACTTGCATCCATAGTAGCAATTACGTTGTTAGTTGTTACTGTAACTGAAAGGGGATTAGAATCTGCTTAGGGCTTGGGATTGCATTAACCAAGGATAGTTGGGAATTCTTGACAGTAGATTAATCGTTGTTTGATAATTGGTAATCTCTTTTCAACTGCCCTGTTTTTGATTGCTCTGTTTTGTTTGTTTCCTATTTGCACTCCAATCCAACCCCCCCCCCCCCCCCAAACTGATTTTTGTGAAAGGTAATATTCTCAGAGTCCTTGAGAGACGACATCCGAGTTGTCGCACTATACTACACTTTTAAACCCGCTCGTCCTTTTTGGCGCGTGCGCGACAGCGCGACCAAAAATTGGCGCCGTTGCCGGGGACTCTGAGTTGTTATTTTTCGCAACTTGTTTTATTTTATTTTTCTTTCTTTCTTTTATTTTCTGTTCTGTTTTGAATTGGTCTGGCTACTAGGTCTCATTGCCCTGAACTGTGTGATTTTGACCCGGAAATTGAAAGAACATTGCACACACTCCGTAGGGAATTTCGGGCTAGCACTAGTAGTGATTCCAATTTTAAAACTGCTTTTGAAAACATGGGAGACCAAAGGACTTTGAGGCAGCTTTCTGCCCCTGATGTGAATTACAATGGTTTGTGCATTGCTTATCCTGGTGCTGACACCCATTTTGAGTTAAAATCTGGGCTAATCCATTTGTTGCCAAGATTTAATGGTCTTGCAGGTGAAGATCCACACAAGCACTTGAAGGAATTCCAAGTTGTCTGCTCCACAACTTTGAGGCCAGAAGGGGTAACTGAGGATCATATCAAGTTGAAGGCTTTTCCATTCTCACTCCAGGGAGCTGCAAAAGATTGGCTACTATACCTTGCGCCGAATTCCATTACCACATGGAACGACTTGAAGAAGCTCTTCCTGAAGAAATATTTTCCTGCCTCCAGAGCCGCTGCAATTAGGAAAGAAATCTGTGGAATAAGGCAAGGAAATGAGTCGCTAGCTGAGTATTGGGAGAGGTTCAAGCAGTTGACATCTAGTTGCCCCCAAAGACCAATTTTCTGAACAGCTCCTCATCCAATATTTTTATGAAGGATTGCAGCCGATGGATAGGAATATTTTGGATGCTGCTAGTGGGGGAGCATTGGTTGACAAGACTCCATCTGCCGCCAAGCAACTCATTGAGAACATGTCATTAAATTCCCAGCAATTCACTACAAGAAGAAATTCTGTTGAGACTAGAGGTGTACATGAGATCCGCACTTCTTCTTCCAGCCATGACCGGGATGATAGAATTGACAGGCTCACTTCCTTGGTAGAGAAATTGGCAATGGATAGGGTTCAGCCTGCGGTATTGTGTGGCATGTGTAGTTCTCCTGAGCACCCATATGAGGCATGCCCCATTTTGCAAGGAGGATCAATTACCGAATCACCTCAAGCCTTTGCAGTCCATCCGTATAATCAGGGCAATAACAAGAGCAGATACAACATTCCAGATCTTCAACAAATAGGTACCATCCCAGCTGGAGTAATCATCCTAATCTGCGGTATGGGAACTCATCCCAACAACCGATGGCACCTCAGAATCCTCCAGTGACCACTTCTGCACCGTCCGGACCTTCAGTTGATGACATGTGCAAGCAAATAACTTCACAATTGAATGCACAAATGACTACACTTTTCCAGCAGCAAATGGGACAGTTCCAGGCACAGTTCCAGGCCTCACAGGCACAATTTCAGCAGAGAACGGATGCGAGTATTCAGGCATTGCATACACAGATTGGACAGATGGCCACAGACATAAATAACATAAAGCAAGGTCAAAGAACAACCCAGCTGCCAGCACAGCCAGTGATCAATCCTAATGCCTCCAACCCTAATGTGAGTTCCATATCTCTGAGGTCTGGAAAGGTTGTTGAGGCCACTTCTGGAAAGGATGAAGAAACTATGAAGGCCACTCCTGAGCCTACTGTTGAGGTTACTCCTGAACCTGTGGTTGAAGTTGAAACCGAGAAGGTATATAGACCACCCATTCCATTCCCACACAGATTACAGAAAAATTTGAAGAGTGGTGGTGAAGATAAGGAGAAGGAAATTCTTGATGTTTTAAGAAAGGTAGGTGTTAATATCCCTCTGTTGGATGTGATCAAGCAAGTGCCCAAGTATGCCAAATTTCTCAAGGACCTATGCACCAACAAGAGGAAGATGAAGACTAATTAGAGGGTTGACTTGGGAAGAAATGTCTTAGCGCTTATCCAGTCTAAGCCAGAAAGAGTTGTTGCTTTCACCCAGGCACTGCCACCGAAGTGCAAGGATCCAGGCACCTTCACTATCCCATGCACTATTGGGGACAAGAAGTTTGAAAACTGCATGTTGGACTTGGGAGCATCTATCAATGTCATGCCTACCTCCATCTTTAACAAACTGGATCTTGGTCCTTTGAAGTACACAGGTACCACCATTCAGTTGGCCAACAGAACCAGTGCCCGCCCCATGGGAATGGTGGAAGATGTGCTAGTGCAAGTTGATGATCTGATCTTCCCAGCTGATTTCTACATCTTGGACATGGCAGGAGAGACACATTCCAGTAAATCACCAATCATCCTGGGCCGACCATTCATGAAGACAGCCAAGACTAACATTGATGTGGATGATGGGACCATGTCTATGAAGTTTGGGGATATAGTTGCAAAGTTTAACATATTTGATGCAATGAAATATCCATTGGAAGAGCACTCTGTATTCCACATAGAGCTGATCTCTGAGACTATTGAGGACACCCATGAGAATTTGTTTTCTAATTTTCCACTTAATTCTGGCTGTGATGATATTTTTTCTTGTTTTGATTGTACTAACGCTAACCATTTTGTGGTTTTTGCGGAGATTGCTGCATGTTTAGCAGGTGATAAAATTGTCAGTGCAGCGGATGAGAACCATGAAGAGGATGAAGCAGCACCGGAGGCCCTCTCTACCTCTTTGGACTTAGACTGCAAGGAATGGGATCCAGGTGACAGCTCCCGCTTACACTGCACTTGATCAGGGAGTACTCTTTTCCTTTCCCTCACTATGATCTTATAATTCTGTTGTTCATTGGAGACAATGCATGTTTTAAGTGTGGGGGAGGGAACTAGTTGTAGTTTTTCTTTTCTTTGAATAAAGTTTTCTTTTCTTTGAATAAAGCTCCTGAATAATCTGAGAAGCTCAGGAGCATTTGTGTGTTGAGTCTTTTGTTGGCAAGTTTGTTAGATTTTGATTGATGTTGCACAGATTGCTTGCATGATTGATATGTGATGATTCCCCCTAGACTGAAAAAATTTTGTGATTCCCATGTGAAATTGAAAACTGAACTTTGGGATTTTGTTATGATGGCATGATGAATGATAAGTTTGGGGTGATAGGAAGCACACACTAGGGATAGTATCTCTTTCAAACAATTTGCATGAATGTCCAGGTGAGGTTTTGAGCCTCCAACATGTTTTAAACTGTGTGAAAATCGCTTTCAAGTTGCACTTCCCTGGATTTGATTGAATCTCTTTTTGGTTTGCATGATTATATGTGTGTAGCAAATGATTTAGGCATTTTCTTTGTAAATAGCTACTTGGCCTGAATAAACCAATTCCTAATGCATGTTCCCTAGTTAGCCCTTTTGAGCCTATTAGCCTGTTAATTCTTGATAACCTAATGTTATAAGCCCAAAAATCTGGAAAACCATGTTAACCCGATCTTAGGATTAGGAGAGCATGTAATCTTAGAATGGGTGCAAGAAACTAAAGTTTGGGGTGGCTGCAAGGTGCAATGTGTTGTTTGGGATTAGGAAAAAGAAAAAAAGAAAAAAAAAGAAAAGTGAAAAAAAAAAGAAGAAGAAAAAAAAAATACAAAAATACAAAAATACAAAAATGCCAAAAAGAAATAAAAAGGGCTGTAGCCACCCAGAAGTGTAAAGAAAAAAATAAAGAAAGGAACTTGAGTGAATTTCAAAGTGTAAATATAGTTCATGCTCTCTTAGTTCCTAGGGTCTTCAGCTTAGTTCCTTTTGTATATCCTACCCTTAGCCAGGCCCCATTACAACCTATAAAAGACCTTCTGATGTTGCTTGCATGTTTTCTGTGGGAGCCATTTTGAGATGAAAATCAAATTTTTGGGAAGTGTTCTTGAAAAGTGAAACTGAGTGCAAATTGTTAGCCTGACATAAACTGAGTGACTGAGTGAACAAATAATGCCCTTGTGAGGAAGGCAGTTGTTTGGATTTGGTGACCTCCCTCTTGTGTGTGACTTAGATTCCCTGCTTAGATTTCTTATTGTTTTCATGATGAAACTCTCAACTGTTTAGAATAAATGAACGTGGGGATTGCTCTGTTTGAAAAGGGGGAAACAATGAAGAAAAGTTGTTTTTGATGTATTGCTTGAATGTGTGCAGTGTTGATTGGATCTTTTAAGCTTGCCAGGTCTTGAGTCTTTTTGATTTTTGAGTCTTAGTTTGCTTGGGGACAAGCAAAGTTTAAGTTTGGGGTATTTTGATCAGCCTCTGGCTCATCTAGTTTTGTGGCTAGTATGACCAGGGTTTTGTGCAAATTATATCGTATTTTCACCCAAATTAGATTAGATTGTCCTCAAGCAAGGTTTTGAGTCTCTAGAGTAGTTTTAAGTTAATTTAGCTAGTTTTAAGTCAAAATAATACACTTATGGTTATTTCCTTATTTTCAGGTTAAGTAGAAGCTGAGAAAATAAAGAACAGGGGTCTCGCCCCGCGAAGGACACGCTCACCACGCGACCCCGAAGCCTGACTGTTCCAAGAAATTGCTAAGTCTCTGGTTCGCCTCGCGAAGAAGGTCTCGCCCCGCGAGTCTTGCAAACCTGAAAAAGTCAGAGACGATCACGGCTTGCCCGTGTTGAAGGTCATGGCCGTGGCAGTTTTGAAGTTGAAGAGTCTCGCCTCGCGAGCATCCCTTCGCCTCGCGAATCTGGAAGTCAGAGAGCATCACGGTTGGGGCCTGATGGCCATAACGGGCGTAAGGAGAAAACTCTTCATATCCTCGCCTCGCGAGCATCACGTCGCCTCGCGAGAATGCCAAAGGTTGCTGACTGTTCATGAAATTCGCCTCGCGAATGTGTGCTCGCCTCGCGAGCTAGCTAATTTCAGAATTTGTATAAAAGGCTGTTCTGAACATTTTGTAAAGACTCTTGCTTCTCCATTATTTAGTTTTACATTTTTCTGTGATTTCGTTTTTGCCATGGAGAACTAAGTTCTAGGATTAGTCTACTGTATGGGAATTCTCTATACTTGAGGTTTTGTAAATCCCTATTTTAATTGCTTTTCCCTTTTCAATACCATATTACACATTTCTGTTTGTTATTTCAGGAGTGTGTAGTATTGTATTGATTTGTTTCAGTGATGTTATTTTCCTATACATAATCGCGTTTGTTATTTCGCGTGTGTTCATTCATGATCGTTTGATCATGAGAGCTTAATCCCGTTTGTTATTTCGGGAATAGGAACTTGCATCCATAGTAGCAATTACGTTGTTAGTTGTTAGTTGTTACTGTAACTGAAAGGGGATTAGAATCTGCTTAGGGCTTGGGATTGCATTAACCAAGGATAGTTGGGAATTCTTGACAGTAGATTAATCGTTGTTTGATAATTGATAATCTCTTTTCAACTGCCCTGTTTTTGATTGCTCTGTTTTGTTTGTTTCCTATTTGCACTCCAATCCAAACCCCCCAAAACTGATTTTTGTGAAAGGTAATATTCTCAGAGTCCTTGAGAGACGACATCCGAGTTGTCGCACTATACTACACTTTTAAACCCGCTCGTCCTTTTTGGCGCGTGCGCGACAGCGCGACCAATGAACCCTCGTGAGCTAAGGCAAGAGTATCCCATATTTCTTTGGCAGTGTTGCAGCTGTGAACCTTATCATGTTCAGATCTAGTAATAGCATACATGAGATAGTGCTTAGCTTTTAGATTGAGTTGATGTTGATTTTTCTGCTCTTGAGTCCATTGAGCTCTAGGAACAGCAGCTCCAGCTTCATTTCTTGGCTCTGTGTAGCCGGTTTCAATCAACTCCCAATTATCTACATTTTGTGCATCCAAAAAGGCCATCATCCTCTTCTTCCAGTAGTCATAGTCAGTTCCATAAAAGAGAGGAGGTTTGTTGATAGCTTGTCCTTCTGTATCCATGGTTGTTGGATCGTACTCCCTTAGCACTTGTTAGATGCTCAACCCTTTTGAGGCTGACCTCTGATACCAATTGAAGTTGATACAGAGAAACACAAAAAGGGGGGTTGAATTGTGTTTGTTAATAATTTTCTAATTTTCTCACACAAGGAATATAAATCATATGCACACACACAGAAAATGATCTTTTAAAAGATTAACAAAATCTAGTTCAAATCCACACAGTTAATATAAACAAATAAAACTGTAAGAGTTAAGGGATTAGAAGATTCAAGAAGATGTTTTATCCTAGTTCACTCTCTTCCAACCAAGAGCTACGTCCAGTCCCTTCTACTTGAAGGTTTTCTCCACTATTTCACCAAATAGATTACAACAAGTATTCAACACCTCTCCAGGTTACAAGTATTCCTTTCTTACCAAGCCTCTTCAGGCTCTAACTCTAACAAAGAGATTGCTTGCTTTTGATCTTCTAACTCACTATGTGTGAGGATATGAAAGTTTAAGATCAGTTGAATATTACAACAATATTGAAGCTAAGGTATTACAGACTTTTGCTCTTTAAAGAAAGAATAGCATAGATTCAGCTTGCAATTTGGCTAGTAAAAGCTCAACTTACAAAAGTTAATTTCATTGCATTCTTCAGAGGTTGAGGTCTTCTATTTATAGTGACCTTCTTCTTCACTTGAAAAACTTCAACGTTATTTTTGATATACCCATTTAGAGATAGCATTAAATGCATAACATCCGTTGTGACTAGTAGCTTGATCGTGGCCCATTGTGAAATGTACTCTTGGTTATCACTTTTGCACGATATGGAATGGCACACCTCTGAGCAATTTTAACTTGAAAAACTGTATTTCCTCCTTTTTCGAAATTCCATCTATTCCAGCAATAAAGGTGACAGGGTACAGAGCGTTTTGCATTTCCTCATTGTACTATGTTGGTTTTTGTATTTCCTTGATGGTACTATGTTTCTCTCACAAGGAAACAAAGCATTAAAACGAATAAAACAAATAGGAAGGACCAACATTCATTTGAAATAAATATCAATCATTTGAAATAAATATTTCTATGTGGTCTGGGTAGCATTTACTTAGTTGGACGGAGCATATTAAGACTAATAACAAAGAGCTCGTCTACTTAAGATCTATGTCTACACCCTCATGGGTAAGATCAAGTCTTATGGACTTGCATTTTTCTTATCGCTCGTCCAATGACGTGGCATATTCTCTCGTCTATCATCAAGTCTTTGGACTTGTTATATTTCAGTGAGTTATTTTTGATCTCGTCTGCTGAATAGGCCAGGCTTGAGCATCAGAAAAAGCCTACGAAGCCTGATAGGTCGGCCTATTTATAAATAATAAATAAATAAATAATATTAAAAATAAAATTATTTTTTATTATATATATATAATATGATTTATATAATTTAAAGAGGTGCAATTTGCTTTTTATTTATAGAATGTTGGTTTGCTCCACATGTATACTTTGAGAGATGTGGGACTTTATAGAATGTATAAGTAACTTTCTGATTTCACAAAAGAAAATTCCTTAGGGTCTAAGTAGATGAAAGAAACAAAATAACATCATATGGTAACTAGCCGCAGTTGTTCATGCCTAAAACCTCATTTATGAATAAGTTAGCAGAGGCAGAGTCTAGGTACACAACTAAATTAAAAATGGAATAAGTACTAAATTCTAAGAAACAAGATGATAACAATTTACAAAAATAAGAAACAAGGTACCTTCAAGCTTGTTCTGACTAAGATCCAGTTCAGACAACAGCATTGAACTTTCCTTCAGTAAAGCTTCTGGTAGGGAACCTGACAACTGGTTGCATCCAAGTCGAAGAATCTTTAGAGATACCACAAACGCGAAGGAAGGTATATTACCCGCTAACTGGTTACTACTAGCATCAAAGACCACTAAATTGTCAAGGTATGGAATACCATCATGAGCAAATAGCTCACCAGTCAAGGAATTGTGGCTAATATTTATATATCGAATTGAGGAGAGAAAGGAATCATCTCCAAGTCCCAAATCCAGTGTACCAGAAAACCTATTGCTGCTTAAGTCAACATGTACAGCACTACCCATCTGAGAAAATATGTGCATGACATCCCCATAAAAGTTATTACTGTGCAAATCTAAATACTTCAACTGCTCAAGTTTGTGAAAGCCACTAGGAAGAGTACGTTCAAATTCATTTGAAGAAAGATTAAGATATAGTAAATTATGTAATTCAACAATGTTAGAGGGTACCAACCCATTGAACTTGTTGAGGGACAAATCAAGAAATTCAAGTGATTCCATTGGACCAATATGTAAGATACTTCCTACGAACTGATTGTTCGGAATTGACAAGTTGCGAAGCATTTTAAGGCCATTGACAGGAACAAAGTTCAGATAGAAACGACAAGGCAATTGCCAAGGACAATGCAACAGAAGACCATCATTGCTATAGAAGTTAGTCCCACATTGCTAAAACTATACATGTGAAGCAGACCATCATTCTATAAATAGAGAGCAATTGGGTATCTTTTAATAAAATTAGATAGGCCCTTAAAAAGGCTAACAGGTCAGGCTAGGCTTTTAAAAAGGTCAGGCCAGGCTTTAAAAAAAGCCTTTGACAGGTAACAGGTCAGGCTTAGGCTTTTAATTTTTCAAACAGGCCAGGCCTATTTAATCAAAGCCTGGCCTGGCCTGGCCTGGCCTATTTCCACCCCTAGATATAAGGAACCTTATTCAAGGTTTCCAAGACTTATATAATTTTAACATTCCTGCAAGACTAGATAGAGCATGTTATATCTCAACTAAAACTTTGCCAAGCAAATTTAATTCTTTTTGTTAACATCAAAACATAGGGACTATTAATCCAAATCACTTTTTTTCCACCACACTCACTATGGTTTTGGGGGCACCATAGAGTTTGTAGATTTCTGCTACAAAAACAGAGGCTAGTGAAGCTGCTATAAAATTAGTTAGGAGAGCCACAAAATGAGCAATTTTTGTCAATCGGTCGACAACAACCCAGATGACGGTCTTGTTAGTAGAGACTGGAAGATTGGTAAAAGTCCATCGAGATATCCTCCCACACTTGGCTAGGGATGGGCAAAGGTTGGAGGAGCCCATAAGGTGCCAAGGTTCTGTATTTGTGTATCTAGCAAACAGAGCAACGATTGACATGGTCCTTCACTGCTGAGTGCATCCTTGGCCAATAAAACACAGCAGACAAGACGGAATAAGGTGGGCTTTATGCCTGAGTGTCCTCCCATTGGAGATGCATGGAACTTAGTTAACAATGCTTGGCGGAGATATGAATTTTGAGGGATAAAAATTCGGTCCCTGAAGTAGAGTAAACCAGATTTTTAAGTAAATTTATGTTGCATCTGTGTGTTCTGTTGGACTTTAGATATCAACTTCTGACCTCCGAATTATTTGTATAAAACTTCTGCAGAGCATCCAGTATTGGCAGAGTTGGGGAACTGATGTTCGTGTACACAACTTCTTGAGGAACGTCAGGAATGCGCGAGAGGGCATCAACAACTACATTCTCCCTTCCAGGTTTGTAGTGAATTTCATAAGTATAGCCAATGAGTTTTGTCAACCACTTTTGTTGTTCTGGTGTTTGTATATGCTGGGTCATTAATTCCTTTAAGACTTTTATGGTTAGTAAAATTCTTAAAACTGGACCCTAACAAATATTGTCTCCACTTCTTCACAGATTCTGTAATGGCGTACAGTTCGCACACATATGCAGAGCAGGCAGCCATACGTGGACACATCTCTTTGCTGAAGAAAGCTATGGGATGGCTTCCTTGAGACAACACAGCTCCAATGGCAGTACTATAAGCATCGGTGGTTACCTCAAAAGGGATTGAAAAATCCGGCAAGGATAGCACAGGTAAACACTGCATTGCTTCTTTTAATTGGGTAAATGCCTTACCTGCACTTTCTGGCCATGAAAAAGTAGTAGCCTTTAGTAAATCTGTGAGGGGACTAGCTATAGTGGCATAATTCTGCACGAAGCGCCTATAGAACCCCGTAAGCCCCAAAAAGGCTCTGAGTGTAGTGAGTGAACAAGGGGTTGGCCAGTCATGAATGGCTTGTGATTTCCCTGGATCTGCCTGACCTCACAAGCCCGAGATAATGTGGCCTAAGTATTCCACGGTTCTCACCTCAAAATGGCATTTAGATAACTTAGCAAAGAATTTAGTACATCATCAAAGAAAACTAAAGCAAATTTACCAAGAAAAGGCCTTAGTAAATCATTCATAGCTACTTGGAATGTTGAGGGAGCATTTGTAAGGCCGAATGGCACGACAAGGAACTCGTAGTGACCATCAAAAGTCCGAAACCCAGTTTTTGGAATATCTTCAGGCACCAACCGGATTTGATGGTAACCGGAACGAAGGTCTATTTTGGAGAAGTAGGAAGCCCCATTGAGCTCATCAAGAAGCTCTTCAATAGTAGGGATAGGAAAGCGGTCTCGAATAGTGATGGCGTTGAATGCACGATAATCTACACAAAGGCGCCATGTTCCATCCTTTTTTTTTACAAGTAAGACCGGTGAGGAGTAGGGGCTAGTGCTTGGCCTAATAATTCCCTCATCTATCATCTCCCCAATCATTTTGGTAATTGTTTCCTTTTGGAAGTGGGGATAACGGTAAGGTTTGGTGTTTACAGGCTTAGAGTCAGGTAGGATGTGGATGTGGTGATCATGGGGTCGGTTAGGGGGTAATCCATGAGGTTGGGTGAAAATGTGGGAGTAGGTGTGTAAGAATTTGGCTAGGTCCGTGGGTAGGGAGTTGATGCATTGTGAGTCTTCAGGGGTTAAGGCAAGGTGTGAGGGCTCATGGTTAGGTACATGTTCAGTGTAGGAAGGGGTGGTTATCATGGATATGACATGGAAAGTTGCAATTGCATTAGTGTGCAGCATGTGACTTAGTTGGTGGAAAGAAGCAGGGGTGATCAGGGTAGGGGAAGTACCTTTAAGGGTCATCAAAGAACCTTGGTGATAAAATTGCATTAATGGGATGGTAAAATCGGACACAAAAGGTCCTAAGGTCTGCAGCCATTGAACCCCTAGCACAATATCAGCTACATGAATGGGCAATAGGTAAAAGGAAATGTGGAAAGTATGTTGGTTAATCATGAATGGCACCTCTGCACAATACCCGGTACATTTTAGATTGCCAACCATGACTGAAAAAGAGGGTAAAGGTTGAATGGGCAGGTTTAGGAAAGTCGCAATCAGAGGCTGGATGATGTTCTGGGAACTCGCTGTGTCCACCAAAACAGAAACAGGGTGGCCTTGTATAGTGGCCTGAAATCTAAGAGTTCTTGGGGAAGGGTGGCATGTCATTGCATGCATAGATAGGTGAAAATTTTATGGTAGGGTGGTTGCAGGACTATCATTTGGGCTGTTTTGGGTGGGTGTTAGTTGAGTCAGAAAATTAGGAGGCATAGGTGGAGGTGGTCGTTCTTGAGAGTAGAAAATAAGGTCAGCTTCGGTTGGGGCAGCAGGGTCTAATGCAGGTTCTGACTCATCAGTTAGTATCAAGAAAAACTGTTTAGACTTGCAGTGGTGTCCCGGTACAAACCGCTCATCACAATTGTAGCAAAGTCCGTTAGCCTTTCTTTCTTGCATTTCTGTGGGATTGAGGTATTTAATAGGGAGATTGTGTGGGGGTTTAGGTCCTGGGAGGGCTAGACGTTGTGGTGGTTCGGGGAGTAAAGGTGGAGGTGGTGTTGGGGGTTGGGTTGGTGGGTGGTATATTTTGGTTGGGAAGGTCTTGGGTGGTGGTGTAAGGTCCGGGCAACAAGGTTTTTGGACTCAAGGAGCTTTGCAAGTCCAATAGCTTGTGAAATAGAGGTGGGTTTAAGGATGGCCATTTCATGTTGAATGTCATTTCGTAAACCGGAAATGAAACAATCGAGTATAGCTACCGGAGGGAGACCGATCACATGATTACAGAGTCTCTCAAATTCCTTTTGGTACTCAGTCAC